>JAUPMV010000003.1:6080942-7349983 GCA_030848855.1 Branchinecta sandiegonensis | reverse complement strand
CAAATTCCAACCACAAAATAGTTTCGTATTACCCGACCCAAGATTTGTGTTATTGCCAAAGGACTGTGTGGGATTAAAAATTGCCATGTTGAGAGTATCTTATTTTTCTCTTGACGCTGTCATCTATAAACAGCCACCAGGAACCGATAATAATGATTAGAGGGAACCGATGAGACAAGGGGGAAAGTATATATTTTAATAGGGGGAATAATTAAAATTACTGCCTTTTTTTTACCATTATTTTTACCTCTTATTACTGCCAAATTACTGCCGAATAAATGGCCTGTCCTTACTTCTGCCGTATGTGTGAGAGATTAATGAAGATGCGCTCTATATGTAAAGACTTTAGTAAATTTATTATTATCTACTTTTATTATACCGTATTTCCGGTTTAGACCGGATTCCGGACAAACTACTTTTCCGACGAGAAAATAAGTTTCAAATATTTATTCAGCATGTCTCCTTACCTGTGGATCGACCGTCATACTAGCTTAAACAAATAATTGTTTCACCTCTTAGTTTGAAACCCCCTCTCCATGCCCTAACTATAGAGCAACGGGGGCCATCTAAGAATTTGACATCTACTTTGACCCAAAGGATGTTCACACCAAGTTTGAACAAGATATCTCAACCCCTTGGAGAGTTATCGTGCTAACAGACGGAGAAGCTTTACTAAGTAACAGTTATCCCGTTACTAACGTTTTGGGGCCCCAGAAACTTGGACCTAGAAGATCCCTGCGTCCAAGGGGAGTCTGGCTCCCTCGTAGTCTTCAATAAAAATAAGGGGAATGAGAGTCAACTAACCTGCTATTCAGTAGTCGATAGGCATGTAAATAGTAATATGCTCTTGGAATAGTCCTACCTCTGCTCTTCGCAGGGACAAGAAGCAGTTTGCCTTCTCTCCCCTCTCTCTTTCCATTCCCAGGATCATTCAAGTCGAACCAAGGATTCTCGTTGACATAGGCCTCCCAATAGCATACTAGTCTAACAGAATTATTAGAAACTAGGCTTACAGCGTACACCCATGTTTACGAATTTCTTTTGAATACGAGGAAACTCTGGTGTAGAAATATGGAACGTGTTTCCGTGCTGTGTAAAAGAATCAGTGTCTTTGAGCGCTTTCCAGAAAAAGATGAAAAACATCTTTTTGGTTCTTGAAAGTTAGTGTTATTTATTTTGTTTTCTTGTTCTCTTATTATATGGAATTGTTGTCGCGTCTGACGCGGATAGCGTTGTCACAACTCGCAAGTGATATTCGTAAGAAATGAAATTTGTCTTCTTTAGAGGCATTAATTTGTTTGAGTTCCTGAACTGGCCGTTTAGAGCCTTTGACATGTTGGCAGTTCCGGGATTCGTCTGTTTATTTCTTTTCGTTTTTACAAATAAAGCAAAAAAAAACAGCTCAAGCGAAGAGATCTTGACTAAACGCTTTCACGAACTGACGAGTCATGGTGAAAATAAGCTGGTTTAGTTACGTACATCCATCCTAGAAAGATGATTTTTCGTCTTGGAGTTCGGTGATATTTGGGTTTCGATATATCGATATTTTTATTTTTGATTTCGATAATCGATAGATGGATCGATATTTATTGCAAAAAACAACTGGCCGTAGCAACCACACGAGCAAAATCATGTATACAAAAAAAAGAAATAAAAACTTCAATGAAAATCCTAAATATAATATAAATCAATACCACTTACATTAGATCCTCCCGATGCTTCGCTGCTAACCGGACAAACATCGCCAAATTTCTCATTATTGCAAAAATATTCGGTAGCATATTCCCCTCTTGTATACATCTCGTTTCGCAGAACGAAAGTTGTCGTAAAATAGCATTTTAAATCAAATTTTTTCCAAAATTTCGAATTCAATAAAAATTGAGTTTCGAAAAACATATTGCTCCAGTTTCAGATATGTAGGAGTAAATTCTCTTAGATTATTTACAATAGTTATTCAAATATCGTTTCCAATATCGATATTTGCGTTTGATATTTGGTCCGATATATTGCCATATCGAGAATGTCGCCGAACACTAATTCGTCTTTCCTTCACGGGAGAGGAGCACTAACGTGGCGTGAAATGGGAGAGAGACTCCGATATGAATGGTAGTTGTGACCATTCCTGTACCTTTTCGTTCAGCTATTCCTAATATCAGCCAACATTATTTCTCAAGTCTCTCAATTGGTTCTCTTTCTCTTTCTCAAGTCTCTCAATTGGTTGGATATGCTAAAGCTAGAAAGTGGCGAGTTAATGGTCGAGAAGTTTTGTACTGAGCTTTATGATATGTATTTAGAGATTTTCCCTGAAAAGTGCGTCAAGTTAAAGCCAAATTGCAAGTCTTGGATGACCAATGAAATTCGAAGCCTAATTGACGAACGCAACTCCTTATTTAGATCTGGGCTAGCCGAGGAAGCCAAGAAATTACGAAATCTGATTGTGCGCAAACTCCGAAATGCTCGCCGCGAGTACGGTTCAAAAAGTGTTGTCCATCTCCTCAAAAGTGATCCGAAAAAATTTCATTCCGCTGTCCAAAGGATTATGGGTAAATCTAAGCAATCAAACATGATTAGTGACGAAAACGGCGAACCCATTGCAGCTAGTGTAATTAATCAATATTTTACGAATATCTGTCGGATGCACCCTCCACTTAGTGCTCTTCCCGAAAACGCAAATGTTGGGGACATACCTGTAATTCAAGTCCAGGCTGTTCTGGAAAAGTTACAGCGACTCGACACGTCTAAAGCGAATTACCCAAATGAAATACCTATTAAGTTGATTGTTGAATGTTGCGATCTTTTAAGCCTTCCTTTAACCGCAATTTTTAACCAATGTTTTACAGAAGGTATCTTTCCAAAGTTTTTTTAAAAGAGCGTACATTACGCCGATTCCTAAAAGTAAATCTCCTAGCCAAGCTAGTGACCTCCGCCCGATTTCAAAAACATCTGCGTTTTCTAAAGTGTTCGAAGGTTTTATTTTTGAGTACCTGTATGATGAAATTCGAGATAAGATTGATCCCCGTCAATTTGGTTTTAGACCCGGGTGTAGTACAGCGCATTATATAGTTCGAATGTTAGATGATGTTTTAAGGCACCTCGAAACGGAACATGCGTTTGTAGACGCTCTTTTCGCTGACATTGTAAAGGCATTTGACAGTTTAGACCACGAGGTGGCTATTCATGAGGCTGGTGATATGGGGGCTAGTAAATTTGTCTTACGTATGTTAGCTAGTTTTTTATCTGATAGAGAACAGTGTGTGCAGCTACCAAACGGTGATGTTTCCGAATTCTTGGACATATACTGTGGATCGCCACAGGGGACTAAGCTAGGACCATTGTCTTTTTTGATTGTTTTTAATCGTATTTTAACTTCAATTCGTGACCGTTTTAAATTTGCTGATGACCTATCTGTGCTTTCATTGAGAAACCTTTCAGATAATTCTGATCATACAACCACGCTCAGTGATATTTATGAAAATCTCCAGCCCGAACTAAGCCGAGTTAGATTAACGGTAAGCAGCGTGAAGAGTATTGTTATGAGATTTTCATTCCTCAAGAAAGATGTTCCGGTTATTGAAGATGTCGGTTCGAGTACACAAAACTGTGTTAAACTACTTGTTGTGTATATCCAGAGTGACCTCAAATGGAATGCTCACATTGACGCTCTTGTTAGAAATGGGTCGCATCTGCTGAAATCTTTCTCGGTCCTGAAGAGATTTAAGATTCCCGTGCAACAATTAGTCTTAATTTATTGTTGTTATGTCAGACCTTGTCTTGAATATTGCTGCCAGGTATGGCATCCCGGTTTGACTAAGGAGCAATCCAGTAGACTGGAACTAATCCAGAAAAGAGCAATTAAGATTATCCTGGGCCCAGTGTACGTTAGTTATGAAGAGAGCCTTTCAAGTCTCGGTCTCCCTTCCCTTGAGCAACGTAGGCACCATTAACAATAAGTTTTGGCCACAAATGTCTGAATTCTGAACTTCACAGATCAATGTTGCCTGAGTATGTAGAACAAAATAAAAACAGGCCCAACACGCGTACTCAAACCCACTCAAACAAAACTAAATTAACAAATTATCCAGCGGATGCAACTGAAAGATATGTTAACTCGTTTGTGCCGTACTTTGTTCGTTCGTTTAATAGTTCTTAGGCGTGTTTATCTTGTATTATTTGTCATTTGCCATTGGCCATTTTATATCCCGTTGAAAGTGCTATGTTGACTTACCTTTGCTAGCTATCTTTGCTATTTTGGTGAATAAACGATATATATATATGGACAGAAAAATGAAATAAACCTTTATCACTACGAGTCCGCCAATCTTGACCGCTTATAATATTCTACTAGCTTAGTTGATATACCTTTTCTTCTTGGAAATTTTGCCGGTTGTTTTTGCAGACATTGGCACAAATTATTGAAAGAAAAAAAAACTCTTAAATATTGTTTTCTATTCATGTAACGTGTCAGTATATTTTAAATTTTTTTCTAATTTTCTTGTTAGATATATTTCAAGCCGCCTTTTTCGTGCCCTTCCGCATTGCGCCATTATGATCATACGGTTGTACCGAGTAGCCTATCTGCTTTGCAAAAATAGAAAAAACGGAAACTCGCAAAAATAGAAATTTCATAGCCTAATGATCTCACTTAAAGCTTGACTGAACAGACAGCTTATTTGTACATCTTGGATTTGGATACACTGAATGATTTTGACTCCGATAAGAGTTTATTCAAACAATGTTTACAACGGGTACGTCAGCTACGATTCTTCATCAGCGATATTTCGGCCCTTTTTGGCAAGGGTCCTCGTCAGGCTGTCAATCCTCTGGTTCAACTTCGGGGAAGGAAACAAACCTGTTTACAGCCTGACGAGGACCCTTGCCAAAAAGGGCCGAAATATCGCTGATGAAGAATCGTAGCTGACGTACCCGTTGTAAACATTGTTTGAATAAATGTTTCAAAGTCAGCTTGGGCTCAAAGAATATTTATCTCCGTTAAGAGGCTTTTTATTTTTCATCTTGAGCTCTAGTAGTGGTGAAAATGTGCACTGCTGGCCCGACAAGACAAAGTTCACCCCGGCGCGGAGGATTTGAAAATCAACAAAAGCATGCGTTACAATGGCTAACGGAGGGAAGCTCTGGAACTTTTCGATTCAAGATTGTAAGGTCACTTCCCACAATTTCTCTATTGCGTGTGGCCGTAAAGTGATTTATTTTTCAACAATCATGTGTCGTTTTACTTGCTAATATTTCAAGCATAGAGGTACCATAAATCGGAAAGAAAAAGTTCATTCGACGAAAATCGTCTATATGAATAGCGGAGCAACGAAGTAACGCATTTTCATCAGGTCTTCATGCCTATTTAAGAGATTCCTGATGGGAAACTTGACTGTCGTATCTCAGCCCTATTGGGTTAAACTTTAAATCTCGCTACCGGTTAAGCGCGATCGTCATTGGAAACGACCCTTTGTCACACATCAGAACCGATAGGCTACAGAGAATTATAGTCGATTTCCCTTATCATTCGTGTCATTGTAGAATTGTTTTTGTAGGCTACAGCTTGGGAATGCTTTTCTGACCTCGTCCATTGGTTCTAGGTGGAATTTTTTACGTAGTGGGAGGGCGTACTATCATGCCTGGGACGAACTCGGATTGTCAGTGGATGGACGCTTATGACCCCGTGGAGAACGTTTGGCGGCCCTGTCAACCCATGTTGGAGCGCCGGACGCGACACGGAGTGGCAGCCATGGATGGCTATCTTTACGCTGTTGGAGGAGCTCAGGGACAGTCTGTCCTTCGAAGCGTTGAGAGGTTCGTGGCTATTTTCTTTTCAGTTTACTTCTTCTCAGTACGTATTCTTCTTCTTTCTTGACGCATTTCGTAGCCTTCTTTTTCCACGTTAGCCTCACTGACTAATTATTACTGTCAACGAACAAGTCTCCTACATTTTGTATATTGTATACGTATATTTGTATGTTGTATACATAAAATGTATATAATCTTTTATTTGCTCGAACAATGCACTCGCTAGCATTAGATCGTCATAGAGTTAACAACTAGTACGTATTATAACAGTACATAAAACTTTTTGATAACAAATTTGAAGAGCCGCAATTCACACTTAATATAGATTAGATAGATACATAGATTCTGTGCATGAAAGCCAATAAGGGCCATCGCACCAAAACAACAATAAAAAGCATATAAAACACGAACACTTTGCCTATATTTGAAACTGGACAACAAGGCCCAACCAGCACACGATGTCGTCCACTGCTTCCTGACCGAAGATTAAAAATTAAGTGTCTTTTTCTGTGTGTATATATGTGTTTTGTTTATTTTCTTTACTTTTGTCATTTACTCCGCCTTTTCAAAATGGCGGGTCATAAATAAATTACTTACTACAGGGATATACAATTTTCCCTCTGTACTAATCCTATCCGGAGGAACCTTCTAAACAGTTGAATATCCTGGAAACTTTACTCTTTTGATCTCTCAGTAATCCACTCACTCCCACACACTCTCACTCCAAATAATTCTTTGTCTCAACCCATTCGGTTTCACACACTCTTCCACAAAATGACTCAAACTTTTTTTCTCATATCCACACATAGGGCACGAGTAAGGACCAGTTTCAACCCTAATTTTACCCCCAATTTACGTTGTTAATTACAGCATAGACTTGAAGTAGTGTACGAAGTAGGGAACGAACGACTTGAGGTACCTGTCAGTTAAATGTGTGTTTGGGCGAGTAAGTTTCGTACAGTTTACAGTTGTTGCTTTGTGTCTGGTGTTCGGTCTGGGTTTGGTATTTCACACTCCGGTAATATAGTTCTGCGAAGGTCTGAGGTTAGGCACTTACGTCCGGAGTCCATAGTCAGTCAGAGAGAGTAGAGAGACCAAGCTCTGCCAGTCCGCCTTCATACGAAGTGTACCTTGGGACAAGGATGATCTTCACCACCCTCTTCTGGATACTTTCCAGTCTGTCTTCCACTGTTAACAAACTATCCAAAACAAGAACTGAGAAAACAAGACCAAAGGTTTCGATGGGATCCCAAAATTTTAATATTTGCTTTAAAATAGCTTAGGCTTAATTAAACAGTGGCCAAAACGGAAAGTCAGCTTTTTAGCCATTGTTTAATGCATGTTTCCCTGTCAGCTTGGGCCCGAGGCAGTCAACTACAAGCCCCCGATTTTTGGATACTTTATGCCAAACGCTGGACATATCTAGCGTTTGGCATAGCCTGTGCCTAACTCTGAGTACCCTATGCCAAACGCTGGATAGCTGTTGGTACCCTAACCCTGACCTACTACAAATCAATTCTGATTGGTTCATTTCTGAGCTTCACTCAAATCATCAGTATTTTATTGGGTCCCAGTATCCAGCATTTGGCATAGTGTATCTAGCGTTAGGCATAGGGTATGCCAAACGCTAGATATACCCAGCGTTTGGAATAGGCTTTCCCAAAATCAGGGTTTTTGGTAGACTGGCTCAAGGAGTAGTTAGTCTAGGCTTTTTTGTGACGATCACCTTTTCGCTTCGTTTCCATCTCGACTAGTCAGTGATAGATTTACCGATGCGCAGATTCTAAATGTTCTTCTTTTCATTATCCGAAATTTTGCCTTGTCATGCTCGCTATAGCAAATTTCGTTTTTAACAGCCACGTCTTGGCTTTATGCCTTGAGGTGCTACTAAGTTGGATGACTAGCGGGGATTTTTTTTTACAACTAAAGATAATTGACTAGAGCCAGAGATAAAGGCATGTAACGTCGCTCGTGTTTGCATTTCTATATATGCCCTTCGGAGTGCGAATTATGCCTTACGATCGGATTCTGATTTTAGCCGTTACTTAAAAAAAAAGGAAAAATCAGATTTCACTTTTTCAAAAAAATATTGGTGATGAAAAGTGGCGTAGGAAATGTCAACAATAATACACTGATATGCAAGTACATAGTATTAATTTACATAATCTTCTACATAGTTTAGATACAATTTTGGTTTCTTAAAAATTTAGTCATTAAATACAACATACATGCATACAGACATATGTATATATATGCATACGTACATAAATTCATATTTACATATCCATTTCACACGGAAGGCCCAAAGGACCATGGTACAAAAAAAAAGAAAAATAAGTCAACATCAGATACGGACTACATAATAAATAATAAAAAAAAAACATAATATACAATTTATGCATGTTACAGTGTTAATTGGATCGGTTACTTATGCCTACATTTGTGAAAAATACCTTTTGTCATAATTACGATTCTGACAATCTGGAAAGTTCCGCTAGTTTTGCCGCTAGTTCTCGCTGTGCTTTTTGGAAAACGAATCAGCGAGAACGCCCGAATCGCCCAGATGTGTTTCAGTTTATGCATTATTGTAAATGTTCGTCTTCTTCTATATAACTTGAAAAAAAATTCATCGTCCCTTTGAAACCTAACTATTTTCCGTGAGATCAAGATTCGATTTTTCAGCCACGATTTAGCCGTACATCGGTTTAAGCATAAACTGTGCAAATGAAAAGACAACAACAAAACAGAATTGTAATTAGGCCTACTAAAAGACCTGCCAAAACTTCAATTCCATGAAATCTTTCTTTATGTTAGTCTATCAACATTATACAGCAGAGCGGTAAATAGATTTCGACACCTTGTTGCATCGTCGAGTCAGTGTTTCTAGCTTGTTCTCACATTTCCGTATGCTTGAACAGTTCTCAGGTAGGTAGGTGGATTTTTTATTTTTACCCAAAACATTGAACATCAAATAGAACTAGCATTTTAATTGCAGCAAAAAGAAAGTCCTAAGGACTTATGCTGCAGTTTACAAATACTAATTATATCTACTGAACAACTCACAATTATCCATCTAGCCTATGACTTACACAAGAAACAAATAAACATGTAAGACACTACACAACAGAAATCCTTAGTAATTACTCCTTACCAGTTTCAGCCTCCCACCCCAAAACATCTGTGAAAGAAGAAAAAAAAAAAAGATCTCCTACCCTTTAACATGTGTTAGTCAAGACAGGCAGTCCCTTCGGCTTTTTAAAAAAAAAACGCCCTGATTAGTTTGCTTATTTTGAACTTCGTTTTTTTCCATTGATTTTCGTTGTAGATTTAGTAGGCTAATTTATCTTTAACGGTCAGCTGTTTATTAGTGTGTAAGTGTGTGTGAGTTTGATTGACATGTTGTTGTTCCTTTGTATACAGTACTCTTCAGTTTTGAAGGATTCAAATAAATAATAATAATAAAAATAATAAAAGTGTAGTTTAGCTTTAAATTTTAGGTAACATATTTGAGCGTTCGTCTTAGGCTCCTGGCGTGTTACGGACTGTAGTCCAGGGTTAATTTTTGGAGTGGTTTCTCGTGCTGCAACATGGTGTACGGGAAAATTAACTAATTGCTAAGTGTCGGATTTTGCAAATGTAAGTTTATTACCAAAGGTTCAGGTTTAATCATCAGCGTCGAACCTAAACAGTATAATTAGATTAATTAGAGTCCTGGATGTACCTTTATTCCGCCATGAAAGTACCAGGACGCGACCTCTCTGGTACGTGAGTCCAGAGAGGTCGAGTACCAACACTCTTTTATTTCCTCCTGATTCATGACAGTAAGTTCAGACCTAACTTCTCCAAAAAAAATAATAATAACAAAAAAACGATGTCTATTGGTTTCTGGCATAGTGAAGAAACATCATTGCCAGCATGGGTCCTTTAAGTTTTCCTTAACCGAGAAGAAAAAATCGCCGTTAACGTTAATAAGTAACAAGACAGTGTGGAAAAAAGCCATTGGCCTTTAATAGCTCGAATTTAGCTCGTCGACAATGATAGTATCGAAAGTTTTTCCGCGTGTACAAGTTGTCCATCCAGTTCTTTAGACCGCTGATTGAGTTGGAATGCGTTGTAACCATTCATTAAATTAAGACCCTAATAGAGGTGTTACTTGCCAAAATGTTTGGGGGGGGGGCAAGGTATTTAGCGACTGGCTGGTCATTTCTATCGACTGTTTTTGCAGAAAATACGACTGTTTTTCACAAAAAAAAACACTGTTTCGACGAAAAATTGACTGATTTTCAGAAAACCGACTGTTTTTTAGAAAAAATCTACTATTTTTACGAAAAAACAACTTTTTTTAAGAAACCCACTGTTTCTAAGAAAAATCGACTGTTTCCAAGAAAAATCGGCTGTTTCCAAGAAAAACAAACAGCTGTTTTTACGAAAAATTGCTGCGCTTCGCGTCCCCCCCATAAGTAACGCCCCTGGCTCGGACAGATGATAAGGATAGGGCGGTCGCAACCTGGAATTTGGGGGGGGGGGCCTACCATCTGTCCATACCGTAAACCATCCCTCGCACTGCTTACTGTTTGTATTCGTGTATGTTAAATATTTAACCCACAGCTTTAGCTGTTTCAATCCTTTGTCCAGGCCCTAAGATTTCTAGCAAAAACAGGGAAAATTATACATAACCGGTCTTAGTGACGACGGAGCTTTGCGCGAACAATCGCCGGGAGCACTGTTGCCAGATGGCCGATTTTCGCCAAAATGGTGGATTTTACGACGGACTTGCGGATTTTTTTGTCTTGCGTATTAACTTTGTTCGGGTTCTTTTGACAATCCTTGTAAGTTTTCGGAGATTTCTTGCAATTTTGTGTTAAAAAGAAATTTTGACATATTTTTGGTGTATTTTTCAAAGACAGCGGCGCATTTCTGGGATCGCGATCTGGCAACACTGGCCGGGAGCATCATAAGCATCGAAACAAGGAACAAGAAACAAGGCAAGGGCGAAAATCAGTGGGTTGTCGCTAGAGCGAGGGGGAGGTAGAATGGACTATGAAAGTCGGGTCTCGGGGTTCAAGCAATTATGGAAGTAAATTACATTTGCAGGTCTTTTACTCACTTACGTACTCACTTTTAGGTACGATCCCTCCGAAAACAAGTGGTTCCATGTTGCTCCAATGTCTCGACCCCGAACCGGTGTTGCCGTTGCTGTTGTAAATAGGCTTCTTTACGCAATTGGTGGCTTTGACGGCCAGGAAAGGCTAAACACTGTGGAGTGTTACCACCCCGAACTTGATAAGTGGATCAGCGTCACACCCTCTGGAGCGCGAAAAAGCGGCGCCGGTAAGTCATTTATTTATGGCGCCACTACACTGTCGGAAGTTAACACAGGGATGCGCAGTTTCAACATATAACACTTGGTGTTTTATATGTTGTTATCTGTTATGATTTTTCAAGCGTTATGTATTAAACGTTATGCATAACAAGCATTGACAAGAAGAGCCGAAAAAGCATCTGCTGACTTTTCCGATATCGTGGTGACAAACAAAAAAGTCAGCAGATGTTTTTTCGGCGGTGTTTCGGCTCATCTTGCATGGATAACAATATTTTATAAAACCGCGCATCCTTGTGTTATCTGTTATGAAACTTTTGACAGTGTAGGATGATGTCATCACGCGCTACCAAAATTGCTTTGTATATGGTTCACTTGCGCTCGCGACCAATAAGTCGATCAAATCTGGTGAAATCCGGAAACCGGGAAGAACCAAAAACTTCTGGATCAAACTGATAGGAGTACATTTTCAGAAGTTTCATGAAAGAATGCGCGATTTCAGTGGATAACACTTAAGTGTAGGTTTAATGAAAAATTGCCAAAATAGCAAAAGCTAAATAATAGGCAACGAAAAGAAAAGAATTAAACACACAGTAATATCTGACAGCATTTAATAATTTACCATCAACGACGATAACTTAATAACAAAATATAGAGTGGAGCCGACGGGCGGTACTTAATGCTGGAAACGGTTTAAGTAAATTTAAATACCTTGTTGGGCACTTGGAATGTTAGCACAAATCGTGGCATAATTCAATTCAGTTCAGAATATCTATTCCGGTATGACACCATATTCTAATACTACAAACAACAAGACCAAAGGTGTCGATAGGATCCCAAAAATCTAATATTTGATTCAGACAATCGGGTCTTGTCTTCGCGAGATCCAGTCTTCGCCAGGCTAATCATTAGAGAAAACCAAGTTCAGATATACCTCTATAAGCCATATCTATTTGACGATACTGACCGAGACTTCCTACTTTACTTCTGTTCCCGGTTTCACCCGAATTCCTAGCTTACCACTAGTCCAGCAAAAGAAAAAAATCAGAAACAAATCCAGCGTATCTCCTATCCCAATGAATCCAAGATAACAAAATATCTCATTGCCGGACATCCATATACAGACTCAGCCTCTCTTCTTACCCCTTAATCTGTCATCAAATCGAACTTTCGCTTTTAACAAATTTTCCGGTTTTGGCCGGATTCCGGGCGAACTAGTTGTCCGACGAGAAAATGATTTTCACCATCGTATTTAGCATGTCTTTTTACCCCTAAATCGAACATTTAATCAACTTCAGATGAAACTTTTACTTTTAACCAACTTTCCGGGGTTCACCGGATTCCGGACGAACTATTTGTTCGGCGAAAAAATGGTTATCCATCGTGTTCAGCATGTCTTCTTACCCCTAAATCGACCATTTAATCAACTTCAAATAAAACTTTTACTTCTAACCAACTTTCCGGTTTTTGCCTGATTCCGGACGAACTACTTGTCCAGCGAGAAAATGGTTTTCGCTATCGTGCTCAGCATGCCTTCTTACCCCATAATCGACTATCACATTAGCTGTTTAAAAATATTTTGTTTGCCCCTTAATCTAAACCCCCTCCCCCACCCCTAAATGTAGAGCGACATAGCCCATCTACGAACTTGACCTTACCCTTGACTCAGTTGAACCTCACACCAAGTTTCATCAAAATATCTCATTCCCTTCGAGAGTTATCGTGCTCACAGACAGACAGACAGACGGACATTTTTGTGATGTCATAGGTATCCCTCCACTTACGTTTTGGGATCCCAAAAAGAAATAAATAATCAACCACATCCCTCTGGTTCGTACATTATCCATACAGGCAAATATTTTTTACCCATAATGCCTGCGCACAGGTTCTATATAAAACAAGAGCTGTAAGCTCATATGGCACTTGCATGGGTTAAGATGTTTTGATTGATCAAAAGTAAGTTTCGACTTTGCGGTTGAGATGCGCACTCTAAGGGAGCTAGAACTTCATTTGTAAGGAAAACCCTCGAGGCAAGAATGATAATGGGCTGATGGGCAACAGGAAATGCATCTATTGCTTAAAAGTATTGTTCTTACTTCGTGGTCAAGATCGGTACTTTAAGGAATAATCGGATTTGGGAAGTAGCAATTTCTATGCAAATGTTGTTGAATCTCTAATATTCCAGCGAAGTTTCATCGTCCTAGCACATCTGAAAGCACCTTAACTCGCGATCACTGGAATCCCAGACCCCCCCCCCCCCCTCCAACTCCACCCGCAGTACCCGGAGCCAATCCGGTTCTGTAAATGATTAATCCAGAGCATCTGTTTGTGATTCCCACAAAGTTCGATTCCGATCGCACCAGTCTAAGCGGGTCAAGTATTCCCCCCCCCCCCCAATAATTGTCGGATTTGGTCCGGAAATAAAAAAGATCACCAGAGAGAAATGTCACCTGTTCAGTTATTAAATTTCACTCGAATCCGATCCCCCGTTCCAAATACTCCGGATTCCCCTCCCTCAACCCCCCCCCCCCCCCCAAGATTATCATATCGGGGACTTTTTTTTATTCCAAGTCAGTTTGACCGGGTCCCTGATATGCCTGCCAAGTTTCGTCGTGAAAATCCCAGATACCGGAATTCTGGGACCCCCTCCCCCCCTCAAGTGTCCGGATCCAGTCAAATTGTGTAAAAGATTTACATGGACCAGATGTTTGTTCTTCCCAGCAAGTTTCGATCCGATCCCTCCATTCTATCCTTTTCTTGAGATTCCCCCCCCCCCGCCCAACTCCCCCACGGTGGCCGTAGCCAATCCGATTCAGTAAATGATTTACCTAGAGCATCTGTTTGTTCTTCCACAGATTTCCATCCCGATCTCTCCATTCTAAGCGGGTTACGTATTCCCCCCCCCCCAATAGTTGCCGGATCCGGGCCGGATATGAAAAAGATCACCAGAGAAATGTCCTCTGTTCAATTCCCCTCCCTCAACTCCCCCACCATTATCAGATCGACAACATTTTTATTTTGAAGTCAGTTTGATCGGGTCCCTGATTTGCCTGCCAAGTTTCATCGTGAAAATCCCCAAAACCGCCATCACCGGAATTCCGGGAAACCCTCTCCTCCCCCCCCCCCCTAAGTGTCCGGATCCAGTACAATTGTCTGAACGATTTATCTAGAGCAGATGCATGTTCTTCCCAGCAAGTTTCACTCCGATCCCTACATTCTAACCGTTTCTTGAAATTTCCGCCCCCCCCAACTCCCCCCTCGCTACCGAACCCGGTCAAGACTTTAAACGGGACATCACAGATATATGATCTATTCAGTTATTAAGTTTCATTACAATCCGATCACCCGTTCGAAAGTTACATTCCACTCAATTTCCCGGCTTACCCTGCCCTCCACTCCCCCTCAGAATGGTCGGATCGGAAAACTGATTATATCTAAGTTTGTTTGGTCGGGTCTCTGATGTGCCTGCCAAGTTTCATGGTCCTAGCACATCTGGAAATACTCTAACTCGAAAAAGTGTGACAAAATGCCCTAAATTTTCAAGTTTCCAGCGCCCTCCACTCCCCCGCATATGGTTGGATCGGGAAACTGATTATTTCCAGGTTAGTTTGGTCGGGTCCCTAATATGCCTGCCAAGTTTCATTGTCCTAGCACATCTGGAAGTACCCTAACTCGAAAAACTGTGACAAAAAAATCGGACAGACCGACAGACGGAATTGTGATCGGTATATGGCCCTTGAGCCAGAGGCTGCAAGTGCCATAAAAAAAAGAATCATAATTCTTCAGTCATAACAGACATTTTCTTTCGAAACACAACACTTAAGAGTCGTGGCAGACGACCCATGACGTCATAGTGTGTGTAAGTGACGTCATGACGTTTAACACAAAGATGCGCGAATATGAGTTATCTGTTTTCGAATTTCTGACAGTGTGATAACTGAACCTGATAAATCCTCGTTTCAGGTTGTGCTGCGTTAGAGCACTACATTTACATAGCTGGAGGGTTCGATGGTGTTAATCAGCTTTCTGTATTTGAACGGTATGACACGGAAAAAGATTCGTGGTGCACCCTTGCCCCCATGCGATCTGTCCGAAGCGCGTTTCAACTGGTCGTACTGGAAAACAAACTCTATGCAATAGGTGAGTCGTAGGTTGCGTTCCGGACATATTTGCTTTAGTGAATTTTAATTATTTGGTTGTTTTTGTTGTTCTTTCTTTTTTGGGATCCCAAAACGTAAGTGGAGGGATCCGTCCTTCCGTCTGTCAGCACGATAACTTTCGAAAGGAAGGAGATATTTTGATGAAACTTGTATGAGAATTGTTTGGGTCAAGGAACGGGTCGGGTTCGTAGATGGGCTCTGTAGCCCTGCATTTGGGGACTGAAGGGGGTTTAAATTAAGCTGCGAACAATTTTTTTTGTAACAGCTAATAAGATAGTCTATTTAAGGGTAAGAAGACATGCTGAAGATGTATATGAAAATCACTTTCTCGCCGGACAAGTAGTTCGCCCGGAATCCGGCCAAAACCTGAAAATTTGTTAAAGGACACCTCGCACTATTTACTCTTCAACTTACAGTATTTTAACATATTTGAACACTTTAAAACTAAGCTGTGCTTTCAACAACTAATCCACGGTTTTGGCTGTTTTAAGCCTTTTCCGAGACCCGATGGCTTGTAGCGAAAACAGAGAAACAATTTACATAACCGGTTTTTCTGATGGAAAAACTTCTCGCAGACAACCGTCAACAGCGTGATACACATCGAAGGTAGCAAAACACGGCAAGTGAGAAAATCAGCGTGGTTTTGTTAGAGGTGTTAGAATGTACCGTACGAAATTGGGGTCTCTGAGTTTAGAAATATATGGAGTGATTATGGAAGTAGGTTGCATTAGTATTATAGGTAAGACAGGTCCTTTAAGAGTTAAAGTTTTATCTGAAGTTGATTAGAGGTTCGGTGTAGGGGTAAGGAGATACGCTGAATTCGTTTTCGAGCTTTATTTATTTGCCGGATAAGTATAGTCTGTGGTATAGTTCGTGGCGTTTGTAAGAACAGTTTGCATGTTTGTCAGATACGGTTTGCGGTCGTCAAAGCTGGATCTCTCTCCCGATATTCCTTTCATCAGAAGACGGGCTTGACCTGGTGAATCTGAAGTGATTATTCTACTCAATGATAGCTGTTTCTGAATAGAAGTTTTATCATACTCTGGTTCCGATTCGCGTATAACTCAGTCGATGGCAGAAGGAAATACTCTAGCTGTGATAATTCTGTGCCCGAACTGGATCTGACCAAAGTAGTTGGAAGGGTTTTCACGAGATTTCCGGTTGCCCCCTTCGAGCTCCGCACATCGTTGTCGGAATTGGTCCGGACTTGAAAGGGAAGATTTGAGTCAAGTTCTATTCACATCTGAACCCGTTCGAAAGTTATTAATGCCACTAAATTCCGGATTCCATATCCCTCCATCCCCCACGATGATCGAATCGGGGAAGTGACTATTTCCAAGTCAATGTGGTCTGGTCCCTGATACGACTGCAAAGTTTCCTCGTCATAGATAATCTGGAAGTGATCACCGGCATTCCGGGAAACCCCCTCCAGCTCCACCAAAAATGCCCCAGTCCAGTCCTGTTCTGTCAATAATGTATCTAGGGTTTATGCTTATTGTCCCCACCAAGCTCCATCCCGATCCATTGGCTCTAAATATTTCACGAGATTTCCGGTGCCCGCCTCCAGCTACCCCCCCCCCCCCCGCCAGCTATCGGATTCAGTCCAGACTTGAAAATGAACTTGTTCTTGAGTCTTATCAAGTTTCATTCACATACTATCACCCGTGCCAAAGTTATGGATGTCACTAGATTTCGGATTCCCTATTCCTCCACTTCCTCCACGAAGAACGAGTTGGGGTAGGGACTATTTCCAAGTCATTCTGGTCGGGTCCCTAATATGCGTGCAGAGTCAAGCCCCCCCCCCCGCCCCCCCCCCCCAGTTATCGGATTCGTTTCGGATTTGAAACAACATCTGAGACACTAGTTCTTGACATATGTCAAGTTTCATGCATGTCCGATTACCCGTTCCAGAGTTATGCATGTTACTACTTTCCGGATTCCCCACTCTCCACTCCCCCCACGATGGCAGGATCGGGGAAATGGTTGTTTCCAAGTTAATCTGATCGGGTACCTTATATGCCTGCCAAGATTCATCATCCTAGCTTATGTGGAAGTGCCCAAACTATCAACACCGGGACAGAATGATAGACCGACAGACATTACGATATGGCACTTGAGTATGCTCAAGTGCCATAAAAGCCCAACTGGATTTTCACCATGGGGAACACGCATTTAAGTTCGTGAAATTCAGTTCCAATATGCAGACGGACAGTGTTAGACCCTTAAACAGCTTCAATTTCGTGGTAGATCGAAGTCTCTGCACAGTATTTTTTGGTTTTTTAGAGGGCAGTGATATTTTGCCAATCTGACCTATGGAAAGATCTCATCAGTTAGGGGCTTGCCCTGCTATGCATTCAGATAGATCTTATCGATTATTTAGTTTCAACAGGATGTTAATCCTTCTTTATACGTCAGCATGACGAAGTAATAGATAACAAAAATTGTGTCACGAATCGGAAAGTTAAATTATTGTCTGACACGTAAATCTTTTTTTTCTGCATGGTGTATACGGTATGTGCACAAAGAAGCAAATTGGCGATTTAATTCATTTTAATTTGTCTTAACAAGAATAAATAAAAATAGAACTCCGGTAAGAAAGGCTTTATTTAATGTTGATGGTATGTTGATTGTCATAACTATCCGGTTAACCAATCTCTCTCTTTCTCCTTCCCGTAAAATTACTATCATCCACATTTTTTTCATTCTAGGCGGCTACGACGGTCGTGGAATCATTCCATCGGTGGAAGTATACGACCCCGACACAGACACATGGACAGAAAGCGTTCCACTGGCCATCCGTCGCTCTGGCCACGCCGCGGCAGTTCTTTGCACCCCATGCACCCTCCACTCCTGCTAAATGTGGTCGTCGTAATGTAAAGCCTCATACCCAGTAAATGTATATATGCACTAATCGTATTCGGTGATGCGAGTATTCCGAAGTGTTGGTCTGTGATAGTGGTTACAGGACAAGGTGTTGTGGACTAGGGTGCATTGACAAGGATGTCCTAGAGTACAAAAGGATGGAGATAAAAAGTTTTGGTCTGTGATGGTTGGTAAAGGACAAGGTGTGGTGTATTACTGTGCACCCAAAAGAATGTCCCAGAGTCCAAAAGGACGGCGATAAGATACAGTAGTGCCTATAGACGTCGCGCACGGCTTTCTTCTCTGAAGCGTGCTCGTGTGCGGCTGTTTAGAAAGTGAAGAAACTATTATTAGCCAATTTGTTTATGAACTGAGAGGAACGCAATCCTTGTGTAGTTTTTGGTGCAGTGTTTTCGAAGGCTCGTAAGCAATCCGAGGTTTTCTCGCTGGTGTTCTCGCGGTCGGAACGGTTGCAACTTCTCCAACAAATCGTCGTTGGAAGACTAGCCCCGCAGGAAGTTCGACAGACAATGTCGGAAGAAATTGACAAACATGGAAAACTGCAAAATGAGTCACTTTCCTCATCGCCAGGATGTAACTTGTAACTATTCTTGTAACCCGTCAAAGTACTGGTCGTACCTATAATGGCAGTGCAACATACTTCCGTAACTGCATTTAGTAATTTATACTGAAATTGTTTATGTTACTGAAGCTATTTAAGTTACTGAAGCTGTTTCGCTTATTTGGGAAGGTGTATGGTTAGCGTGACCTATACCGAGACTTGCCTGGTAGCGTGGTCGGGCTTAGTCTCAAAGGGGCACGGTATGTTCGACTGTTCGGATGCAGGGATATAAATAAATCAAATTTATTCTATATAGTACAATAACAACAATAGTACAAATTAACAGGGAGGATCACTGGGAAGGAGGGGCCTTATGGGAACCAGGAGAGGAGCTCGAACCTAAATAAACCCGGATTCAAGTAATTTACAAGAAAACCGGTGAGGCTAAGAATCTGGGAAATCTTCCCACTGTTCTTATTTGAAGAGTGAAGCCTGATTCAAGCAATTTACAAGAAAACAGGTGAGGCTAAGAGCGTGTTCCATCCTACTTACCGTAGTTACCACACATGACGTCACAAATTCTGCCTTTTTGTCGTCAAGGCTGGAACGATTTTTCTATTTTCGAGTGGAATATCATGCCACGGGTCAATCCGACCAATCACGTGACAGAGATTCGTGGTTACTACGCTTACCACGCTCCCGAGCGCGGTAAGCAAATAGTTACTATTTCGAGAAGGCTGGAACGGTCAGCGTAGTAACTTTTCGTGAGGTTGAAACGGATTTAGTAACTAATAATTACTATTGGTACGAGAGTGGAACACGCTTTAAGAACTCGGGAAATCTTTCCACTGTTCCTAGTTGATGAGTGAAGCCTGATTCAAGTAATTTACAAGAAAACAGGTGAGGCTAAGACTGGGGAAATCTTCCCACTGTTCTTAGTTGATTAATGTCCCCTTTGACTCCTTCGCCCGTCCTCACAAGCACTGTTCACGGCACTACCTACTAATTACTACACTTCAGTGTTACTCGTTGCGCTTCCCACCGACGACTCTCCCTTAATTCTTACTTCATTCCGCAAGGAACATTTATTTTATTAGCGCCGCACGTACGCTTAGACGCGGAGACATTAGAAACCGCACAATCTAAAGGTGCTAAATTCCGAAGAAACGCGGAGACAAACAAACCGGAAGAAACATAGGAATGTTATCTGGAGGGGGAGGGGTTCATCACTATAAATTCTTAAACCCGGAGACACAAATTTCACACGTTACATTCTAAACCCGCTAACGACAGCTCACTAACCTTTGCGTTTGCCACGATTCAGTATTTTCCATGCGCATTATGCTTCCGACGAGTGTTAGCGCATCATGTTATTGATGCGTAAAACCGGTTATTTCAACTTCGCCAAGTTTTTGCTAGAAGTCAATGAACCTGGGAAAAGGCTTAAACAGCCAAAGACGTGGATACTTTGTTAAAGCAAGGCTTAGTTTACGGTATTGAAACAGTTTCGAACATTGGAACATAAACAGTAAATAATGCGAGGTGTGCTTTAAGAATAGCTATTGGCGATTGGTGAAGTTTGAAAGTTACTCCTGTACTACCTAGTTTTCCTGCAGTTTGGCGATGCGCTTCGATTTCTGGAGAGCGATTCTAGAGCATCGTGAAAATCTAAGTTGGTCTACCACAGTTTGTGCGGCATTCGAGTATAAACAATCTGATAAATTGACAAATTTTGGCCGAGACTGTCAGAAGTTTCATAACAGACTAACAGACATCACAAGGAGGCGCGGTTTCAGCAGTCAACACTTGGGATGTAATTTGTTGTGATTTTGAAAATGTTATGCGTTACATGTTATGCATAACAAGCATTGCCAGGAAGAGCCGAAAAAGCATCTGGTGACTTTTGTCGTCGTGATATCGAAAAGTCAGCAGATGCTTTTTCTGTGGTTTTTCGGCTCTCCTGGCAATATTGATTATGATAATTATTAGTTAACAATGATAATTATTTAATTAATATTTATCATAATCTGGAAAGATGGTACGGGCAGAGAATTCTTGCCGCTTTTCGCTTTTCTCTGCAAGTTTCGGGCAGAGAGAAGTGATCGCCTTCTTTTAGCAGTAGGCGTGTCCTTGTTCTTGTTTCAGTTCGAGTTCCTTGTTCAGTCCGAGGTCTTGTTCTTCTCTGAAGGAATTCGACTCGAACAACACGCAAGAAAAAAGCCATCTCCTGTCAATATTGTCTCGCAGAGGTTTTAAATGCATTATTCATTCTATATCACAAGTTTAATAACATTTAATGAAAACTGAATCCGTGTGTGTCATCACAATGCGCTGATATTTCTGCTGTGAGATGTTTTGACTATAACATTAGGATGCGCATCGGACTTCTGATATTGCTGTGGTACGTTTCTTGTAATTTTTAGCAAAATCAGATCAGATAGACAGTGTACAAAAATCCCTCAAGTTGGTCGAAGTAGCTTACGTCTCCCTGTGTCCCCATTGCTTGGCTTCCAGTTGTTACTGCCCTTGGATCGTCCATTTCTTAGGATTGTTTCGGCTCTGTTAGTTACGATGTCATCCTCCTCAAATGCTTTGTGTTACTCTTCCATTATTATTGTACCGTGTTCTTCAAAACTGTGCTAACTACATTTTCATAATTTTTGGGCCCAGTTTTGTGTAGGCCATCTGCATGAAGAAAGTAGGAGCTCAGAAAGTTAAAACTAATCTACCTGTTAGATGGTGCTCATGTCGTCATCTAACATTTAGCACAATTCAACAGAATACCAAATCAGCTATGTTCTTTCCAATGGTGTAGTTAACTCGGTTTTCAAAATTTTTTCAGTTAGCACAGTTTTGAAGAACACGGTACTATTGTGGCTTTGGGTGGTAATGAATCGATACATCATTGATCGTTCAGTCTTCTGAAGTAATTGCGTGTTGTAGATGCTTATGCGAAAAGTTTAAAAGTAGTCGAGCGGAGCGAGTCTCTGTCACGTTTCCAAACGCTTATTTCAAGCGGAACGTTACGCGTTTACATGATTTACGTCGTATATATGCGATCAACGAGGTATCGATTTATGGCCCAAACCCGATGAAAAATTTATCTCAAAATAGTAGTACGAAGTTGTACGAAAAAGTAGCATGCAGTGCTACTGATGCTACTACATGCTTCTACTTCAAGGCTACCGTGTTGCTGCATACTACTTCATGCTACTATGGCAAGAAAGGATGCTACTGGATACTATACATAATATTGGACTAGTCTGAGGCACATTAAATGATAGTATTCTTTGCTACTACATAGTATTACATGCAACTTTTTCGTACAACTACCATACAACTACGCAGGCTACAAATTTTTCATCGGGAAAGTCGCAATGAAGGAACGCACCTGTCTATGCTTTAGGCAGGCAATCTTTTTCAACTGAAGGTTTTGCTCATTTTTGCGGATTCGTGAGTTGCGTCTGGTCTTAATTCTCTTCGCGATTCTCCTTTTTCGCGTTTTTTAGGTTTTGAGATAAGCAGTTCTCCTTTTCTTGCGTTTTTGTCAGAGTCGAGAACGGGTAAAGCACAAAAAATCAACGAAGAAACCAACGAAAAGGGGGTCTGTAAAGGCCAACGAATATACTGAAATAAAACACACCTATTTTCGTTGGTTTATTCGTTGATTTTTTGTGATATGTCAGGGCAATGTGGTTTACGAAATTATCAAAGGGTAAAGCTTCTCGGTTCTGCAGAATCGAGATGTTGCTTCGATAGTCACTTCTTGATGCTCGTTCTCTTTCCTGATTGGTTCACAACAGTGTTCAATCCGTATAAACAGGTATTAACGGGGTGGCAAAATTCGTGTTTTGTCAAAAACGAGAATTGAGAAGCAAGAAGAGCAGAGAATTGGGAAGCGAGAACTGAGAATCCAGATAAAAAAAAAACACACGCAACTATAGGGATAACTGAGCGACTCTAAACCGTGACGGCTGAGTTCAGATCCTTGCCGAAGCGCTGTGATTTGCTATGGAACCGGTGGTATAAGTTTGTAGGTCCAGGCGTGGAAAAACACCCGAAAGCCTTACGTTCAGAGGAGTAAAAGCCGCGCTGCCCGATGAAAAATTTATCTCAAAATAGTAGTATGAAGTTGTACGAAAAAGTAGCATGCAGTACGAACTGATACTCCATGCTTCTATGTCAAGGCTACCGTGTTACTGCATGCGACTATTAGCAAGACTGGGTGCTACTATAGCAAGATAGGATGCTACTGGATACTACTGCTTAAGATTGGCCCAGTCTGAGGCACATTAAAAGATAGTATTCTTTACTGTTACATATCAATACATGCAACTTTTTCGTACAACTACGCAGGCTAAACATTTCTCATTGGTTGGGTGTATCCGGTGGCAAGCGCAAATTCACTATGTGCCGCTTTCCCCTCGTGGAGAATTATTTCGGCTTTGTCTAGTGGACAGTTTCCGTGGTCAGTGCATCTTGCAATCTTAGACGTGCAAATAGCGAATTTCCAGCACTTTTCCACAGGACTAAAAGAAACCTGCTGAGGTAGAAGAAGATTGCACTGACTTGCCCTTCGGAATCGCTAGTGATTGTTGAAAAGGATAGCTTACTACAAAAGCGGTGGAACCCTTGCCTTCCGGGCAAAATTGGTATTGTTGTGAAATTTCCTTCAACTTGTGTCGTCGGTGGTTTAATTCGAAGAGAACGGGGTTAAATGGGGGGCGGGAAGTGTGTGGGAGCGTGCCAGGAAACGAAGATGGAGTTGCCATAGCGCTGTAGAGTGTATTGCAGGGTGCGTATGAGTGTGATTGTATTTCAAGCCCTGTCATTCAAATAATTTGCAAACTTTTCTGCGATATTAATCGTGATTAAATGATGTTCAATCGGATTGTATTTGCTTTATTTGTCTTAACTCGTCGGCTTAACAGTAGGGGCGTTCGTCGCACTCCGGGCTGTCTCTGGTGTATTGTCAACGGTGTCCGGTTCTTCTCTTGTAACAGGTTTTTTGGTTCACCGGTGGGTAGTCACCGATGAGTGAAAAAACAGCGTGAATTCTGAGTTTTGCGAAAAACTCCGTCAAATTTTGACAAAAAGTTGCTAACTTCTCGGTAAAGCCGGGCTCCTGAGCAGGTTCTGGTTAGTCCGCACCGGTGAGATAAAACCGGACACCGGTTAGTTAAAAAATGGGTAACAAGACCGGTGAGCAGTCACCGGTGGATGCAAAAACGCTTATAAGAACTATTGTGAATAGTTCGGACGAACGAGAAAGATGTGAAACCGTAAAAACTTTTATACGCGACGCACGTCCCGCCCTCCGTACAATAGTAACTATTAGTTACTGAGCGTGTTTCATCCTTCTTAGATTAGTAACTATTAGTTAATATTTTCGCTCCTACCTCGTGTAAAGATATTACGCTGAACGTTCCAACGCCTCGAAATAGTAACTATTTGCTTACCACGCTGGGGAGCGTAATAAGCGCGATCAGGGTTGCGACCAGTAGTACAGTTGTACTCTTTTTAGTACATGCTTTTTACTTTTGCAGTACATTTTAAGAAAAGAAGTACGAAATATTCTTTGAGCCCAAGCTGACTTTGAAACATTTATTCAAACAATGTTTACAACGGGTACGTCAGCTACGATTCTTCATCAGCGATATCTCGGCCCTTTTTCGCAAGGGTCCTCGTCAGGCTGTCAATCCTCTGGTACAACTTCTGGGAAGGAAACAAACCTGTAATCTACAAGTTTGTTTCCTTCCCCGAAGTTGAACCAGAGGATTGACAGCCTGACGAGGAGCCTGACGAGGCCGAAATATCGCTGATGAAGAATCGTAGCTGACGTACCCGTTGTAAACATTGTTTGAATAAAAGAAGTACTTTCGAAAAAAAAATGTGACCTTTATTTCCAAGGTGATTGAGGCCCAGCAACACGCGCAGAGCACTTTTTCTTATTTGGTAGTACTTTTTTGCTACTTGGGTGGTGAATTTTATCTTAGCCAACTGGCAAGCCCGAGCGTGATAACTACGATCGCTGCGATGAGATTGGCCGGATCAGCGAATGGCGCTATAATTTGCCGGAAGTAGAAAAATTCGTTTCAGCCTTGACGCCAAGAAGCCATGACGCCATGCGTAGTTACTATGGCAAGTACGGTGGAACACGACCAAGTACATAAGATTTGTCCGTCTGGATAGAAAAGAGAACGAAGAGAATATAAGAAGTCCTTGCCCCCAAATAAGCAGACCGAGGCTACTGCTATTCATTTTCGGCAAGGAGTGGCAAACCTGAGTGGGGTAGTTCGGTGAAAGAAGTTTAATAAATAACTTGTGGCTTTTCTTTGGTAAAACTCGAGTAATGAACAAAAGGTAAAAAAAAGGTATTCCGAACATATACGACTGCTATCACACCCTATAAGGCATTTTGGCTGACGTGAGGCCTAGGATTAGTCTCTGAATTTTGACTTTATAAACGAAGGCAAAGGAACGACGTGTAGCACAAGGTTCCCAATTATCATAATACCTGCAAAAGCTAAAGAGACAATGAAGTTTACATCCAAGTTCAGGTCGTCTGTATATGGCTGGTGGCGTAGGTGGTATCTTTCCATTAAGAAATGTGTCCCGTTCATGTAGCGACATCCGGTACTAGGGAGGGTATTAACCCCTGAGCAGTTTCTTAGTTTGTATGTCGATGTAAAAGACTGCAAGGCTTCAAATTTTCCTCGGAATTGCCACTCGTGTAGATAGGCACTTGCATAGCGACTTTGGACTATGAAGCTAATGTAGTAGAGCCAGTCAGGCAGTCCAGTTATAGCCCTAGAATAATAAAAGTATGTTTACCTCGGTAGGTTGAAGCTCAAATCGTGAAAACAGCAAATCGAATAAGCGAAAGAATCATGTTCGTTCCCTTCCATGACAAAAACTCCACTTGTCCGAGAAGTATTAAATTTAATATTTCAGAATGATTGTGCCGTCCAGCGTAATTACTTCGGTCGAAACTAGCCGTAAGATGGGTGATTGGTAAAACTTAGGCCATGCTTCAATCAGTAAATCAGCTCTTAGTTTAATTTAAGAAAAAAGGTTTAATTACAATCAGATTTTAATGTATTCTTTTGCTTCCACCATGTTCGAGAAACCGTTACCTGCTTAACTGTCATAAAACTCCTGATATCTAGGAAACTATACAGACAGCTCTCCAAACTCGCCTATTATCGATTAGTTAATTAGCTATTATCGATTAATCTCGTCCATTTTTTTTCTTTTCTTAAATAATATTTTTTTTTTTTTTGCATTAGTTCTTACTACCCCATTGCTTTCAGGATGACCCGGTCATATTTTCCCCTATCTACCGTACCCTACCCTTGGGCGATTATAGTAGGAAAAACTTAATGACGTCAATGGTTGGAATAGCGGTAACTAACGGTATGGTGAAAATATCTGCAAACAGCATGTTACGATTAATGACCAATTTATTAGCATTTAACCTTTCAACCTTTCTGAACGTTAAGTCCCATCCGACTCCATTGGTCAAAGCAAGTTGTTTGTATATAAAGCTCAATGGTTGGGTCATTAATCATATCATACTAGTTACTCATATCATACAAGGCGTGAGAATCCCCAGATTCGTAGTTACCCTATTTCAGCTAACTATTCTCGACTAACCAGTAAGGAATTGTGTTGCGAGAGCAACACTTTGGGTTTTGTCCTGGTTTTTCTTTATTTTTTTTTTTTTCCTATGACTCCGATTTCATTTTATTCCTAGGAACTGGTAAGGGTCTAACCTGTGCGGTCTTTACGGAAAGTGTGGACCTTAGGCCGGATTGATGAATATGACATTACATTTTGGAAAGCTCCGTAGAACTCTTGCCTGGGGCCAATAACGATGGTTTTTGCTTGTCCTCGAGCCAGAGCCTACGGTGTGCGAAGTGAAGTGGAGTTATATAGCCCATGTCAGAGAGGACTATCTGAAGTTGTGTAGCGAACCTTTCGTTTCATCAAACCATGTTTCTGCTTTCGAGTGGAAAGCTCCGTTCTAGCACGCAAGCAGGCAGGCACCAGTTTCAAATTGAAGATGGACTAAAATCTATAAGTGTTAAATATATGCGGCAGTTACCCGGCCCCACAGCCAACATATCTTCTTTGAGTGATAAATAGAAAAATCTACAGAAACAAAAAAGTGTCATTTTCCCACGGGTCCGAAAGTGCTGCCATCTATTGTTTCTATCCATGTCTGTTCGCGATTTCAGCTGAGTTTATCATTCCATTTCTTACACTTGGGAGTGAGGAAGAGAAGTGAGATCAGATGGGCCTCTTCAACTTTAAAAGTTCTTTCACTGCTAAAGAAATTAGAGCTTACCCTTTGCTCCTTTCTAAGTGGTGATATTAGAAAGTTGGCCTACGGCAAAAAAGTCAACTTTTGAACTAATACAGATAGATTTTTTTTTTCAACGGCAGTTGGTAGATATTGGTGAGCTGATCAAAGTATATGTCATCCGTTTTTTGGTACAAAAATTCCTTCATGAGATATAAGAGTTTGAAAGTTTAAGAGGGGTTGACAACTTCAGTAGTAAGGTATACACTAAAACCAAAATTAGGCCGATCCCAATTGTGAGACATGTAGGGGACTTGTAAGCAACAGTCGGCTGTTAGACCATAATCATCTTCAGTGATGAGGGGTTTGCAGCTTTTGCTAGTTGGTGTACCTATTATTTGTTTCTGGTGTATTTGATGGTAAGAACAATTTGGTACACAAGTAACAATCGGCTGTTAGACCAGAATCATCTTTGGCGATGAGGGGTTATCAACTTTGGTAGTTGGTGTACCTATTAATCCTATTATTTCTTTCTGGTGTATTTGGTCGCGAGAACAATTTGGTACCATGTCTATCGCGGGGAGATGAACTTACAAGTAAGAATCGGTTGCTAGAGGGGATTATTGAGGGGCTCGAAACTTGTGAAAATTGGTGTACATTTTATTTGATCTATATAAATCTGAGGGTAAGGAAATTAGTTTCCTTGATCTATCACTGCAACTTAAAATTAAGCCTTTGAGGGATTGACAACTTTAGTGGTAGGGTACACACTCAAACAAAGAATAGGCGGAACCCAATTGTTAGACATTTCAGGGACTTGCAAGTAACAATCGGCTGTTAAACCATAATTATCTTCAGTGGTGAGGGGTTTCCGACTTTTTCTAGTTTGTTCACCTATTTTGTTCCCGGTGTTTCGATGATACGAAAAGTTTGGTTCATGTCATCGTTCAAGAATCAGCTGCTATAGCATTGTCATTTTCATGAGATGCTACAATGTTCTATTGTGATGGTCTACCACTGTCCACTGTAACATAGAATTAAGTGTTAACGCAACGGATATAAATGATAATGTAATACAACGATATAGTTTCGAAATAATTAGCAGAGTGGCATCTATGGTATTTTGATCCTGAAAAGCTTCGGACAGATTTATATTACCAACTAGTTTATATAAGATAATGTTCCAAGTACCCCAAAGTCACGATGTCTGCGATTGAAAAGGATAAAGTTCAATTGGCTGCTAAGTTAATTTAGTCCCTACTTCCGATATTCTTTTGTTGTTTTTACTTGTAAGCAAAAATCGACTGTTAGACCATAATCATCTTCGGCGATGAGGGGCTTGTAACTATTACTAGTTGGTGTACCTATTAATCCTTTTATTTGTTTGTGGCGTCCTTGAATTGAGAAAAATTTGGTACTATGTCTATCACGTGGAGATGGACTTGTAAGTAGGAGTTGTTCATAAGGGGCTAGAAACTAGTGAAAACAGGTGCACATTTTATTTGATCTCCTTAAATCTGAGGGTAAGAAAATTAGTCTCTGTAACTTAGTACTAAGTCTTTGCCAAGCTTTCGTTCATCAAACCATGTTCCTGCTTTCAAGTGGACCGATAGCGAAGAAACAAAACCAAGGTGTTGCTCTCGCAACACTTTTGTCGGCGAATCCGAGCAAAGGTTGCTGCAACACTTCACGTTGTCCAGGCAACGTAGGTCTAGTTTAGACTGTTACTAAACATGGTCTTTAGGTCTTTAGAACGAAGGAGCTTACCTCATGACTGAAGTCCCAAGAAGAAGATAAATAATGGTTATGTAAACAGATGCCATTGCTGCAGTATAGGAGTTTCTGATGAACATCAGAAGAGCCACTGTTTGTTGTTCGATGAACGTGTAGACGGACCATAAGATGAGGGAATATTTTGCCCAGTTTAAAAGATCTTGTACCAAAGGGTCGTTCCTTTCGTATGCGACAAGCTGTCGGGTGTTCATTCCAGAATGTGAGAGGTCTAGTCCCCTATAAGACAAAAAACATGTTAGTATGCTTGTCGTAAAAACATGCTTATCGTAAAAGGCCAATAAATACAGCACGTCTGTAGCTTGGTCGGAAAGACTTAAAGTACACTTAGATAGAGACAAATGACCGTGTTGAGAATTTAGCACTTCCCACGCCGAACGTAGGGCACAAAAACAATTTTACTTAAGAAACCGCAGTTTCTGGCCCCTGTGCTCGTTGTCTGTGTGCGGTTCCACGACGCAGGGATTCCGAAGTTCCTTCAGGAGCGTTTTGAATCATCAGTAAATTGTTAGCAATATTCTAAACAAATTGTGTGGGTGCATTCTTCATTTTATTTTCTTTCTTGTTGGTTCATGGCTGTATTGGACTCAGAGATTTTATTTTAGGTCTTTTTCTTATTTTTATTTATGACAAATTTCCGAAGATTTACGAGAAGTATTTTGTCAGTGCTGGTGGACTGAGACGCCTTTTTCATGGACTCGTCTCGGTCTCGCCGTTTGCAGAGCAGGACTCGAACTAGTCTCGCCTGAAATCCGTCCGAGTCACGAGTCCAAGTAAACTTCTCGGTCCGGCAATTTTAAACTAAAACGAAGTCTCCAGCGACCAATCGAAGAGATTGGCCTCCGAATGCGACTCGGACACATAAACGTCGCATCTCCGACATCTTTTCTTCATCAAGTTTGGCTCGAATCGGAGCATATCTGCCAATTTCCGCCCTTCATCACTCTCACCGTTGCCGAATCCGGTCCGGACGCCAACTAATATATCTAGGCCGCCTAAATCGGTCCGGTCCAACTTTCTTGTGCGCTTACACAATTTCTCAAAACACCCCTCCGAGCTCCCCCAGTCGCTGCTGCACTGCTGTTCGGGCACGTTTTCTATATCCATTTTTATCCCAAAACATTTCACCGGAATCGGACCACCCGTTGGTAACTTACGCGTAAGTAATTTTGCGGATTCTCTTCCGTCAACTCCCCCAAAATCTGTCGGAGGGCAAGCGCCGTTAAAGTTTCATTTCTTGTGACTGACAAGGATTTCATTTAGGATGCATCGTGAATGGAAATCTTAAACAGTTATTGAATAATCAGTGTTTCCATGGCGAAAATACGTCAGACCAGTGAGTAACTCTCTCGCAAATCGTCGTTTGGATGTTCCGAACACCGAACACCGGGACCTTTTGCTTGGAGGAAATTTCAAATACTCGTGCCAGTCACTCTGCCCATTCGTTCTTTATCTCCACTCTCATTGTGTATTTCACAAAAAAATTTACATTATAAAAAACCACACCCGTCTTTCCTATTACTCAATTTCTTAGCAAAATATTTTGCCGACAACACTGTGATTTTTTTGTTGGCATTCAGATTTGGTTCCGTTGGTCAACTTAAGCTACTGATTCTGACCAGTTCTTATCAAATTATCTAGCTTTAAATGTGGAAAATGTTGATGCAGGCTTTTCTCCTGGTCTGGTTAGTTTCGGCTTCTGTTGAATCTCTTCTCTCGGATGCCGAACTTTTAAGATCTTCCATTTTCAAATATGTTGGCCTTATCCTTGACGAAAATGCACACCGATTCTTCGGCTCAGGACCTGAACCAAAATGATAGTTTGCTCTTCTACCTCAAACATTGTCTTCCATTGTCTTCCAAAAAAAATTCCTCAACGGAACAACGGATTCAGTGGATTCAAATCCAAGATACAGAGATACGCTGGCGTTTCTATTTAAACTTAAGAGACGCTAGATAAACGAATTTTAAGGTCGACGTATGAGAAAATCTTACCAGAAAAGAATCGCAGTAGATCCGAAGATAGATATCAGCGACAGCGGAAGTGAGTAAAGAAGGTGCGACAACAGAAACAAGGGACCAGAATAATTTCCTTCGCGAGACTCTTGATAATACCGTGTCCTGTAGGCTGGGTATGTCCAAATTGTCGCAACGATGGAGAGGAAAGAGACTCCAGCCAATGCATTGAAAATCATCCCACTTCTAGTGACGAAAGACTGTTGGTATTCCTAGAAAAAAAGAGATAGGTAACGGGTTTGTCTGAGTTTTCGGAAAACTGTCCGACACTTCAGTATGCAAAGCTATTAGAGCGCAGGGCAGGTCTCCCCGGTCCATCTAAGCAGAGAGTGCGTTCCAGCAAGTTATTACAAGCTATGGTGATAAGAGGAGGGGCTACTAACTACTGTTGTCGTTACAACGCTCTCTGAATGAAAATAATAATAACGCGGACATACATCATCCCTCCCACGGGAAATCGTGCTGAACCGATAGTTCTTACTTATCGATAATAACTTGGTGGAACGCTACCAACAGCTTTATACTGCAGTATGGATGTCTCAGTTATTATTGCGGGCGGTGAAAACCGGTGACAGGAGAACTTCTCTTCGGTGCTCGGGGTTGTTAGAGCGAAAGAGGGGGAAGGGACGAAGAGGGGTCAGGGGTCGAAAGTCAGAAAAGAGATGAGTTCTGAATGACCAGTAACGCCAGTCATAGAAAATGGTCCGCTAAAATTCACTTACCGTTTGACCGTAGTAGAAGATCCACAGCAGGAAGAAATAAGCAGGTATCAGTAGCATGCGCGTAGCAAACTGTTTCAGTCCGTGTCGATTTAGGTTTGTTGTTGTTTGAAACTGTCGTCTGAAATGAAACGAGAATAAGATTGAATGAATGAATCTTGTTATTTACCCACTTGTATAAAATAGAAATAGTGGAGAACATAGAGAAAAGAGAGAACAAAACTTCGAACAGATTACACTTCAAACAAACGGACAAAACGCCGCGACCGACAGATTCCTATACAGCTCGTCAAGTTTAACTGTTATATTTGTGACTGAATATTTTTTTTATCATTTTTCGGTTTTTATACCAAATTGGCAAGTGCAGGAGGAATTTGCTGTATCGGAAGTAAAATGAATTGTATTCTTTTAGTTTATTCGACAGCCCACTCTCCATATGCTACAGCCCGCAGGCTTCAAGGAGCCACTCGAGTGGGCTAAGGTAATTTTATCCCTCGGTGCTGTACGGAATAGCAGCTGAAAATGAGTTGCTGTGTGGTTAGTTAAAGGACCCGTCGTACCTATAATGCAAAAGAAAACAACTTCCGTATTCGCCCCATCCATTGTTAAAACCAAGACCCCAGTTTCGTACAGTACATTTACCCCTCTAACGACACCTCAGTGATTTTGACGGATTCCTTGTTTCGCTCTTTTCGACGCGTTTCATCCTCCCAGAGATTATGCCTCCTCATCACATAAACTGGTTATCTTAAAATTAAATAATTAAAACCCAGAAGTCAATGGGCATAGAAAAGGGTTAAATAGCCATAGCCGTGGGTAATGTGATAATAGCAGAGCCGGATTTAAAGTATTCAACTATTTTAGGATACTGGAATAAAATCAGCACATACTGCGAGAGGTCCTTTAAATAAACTTTCAGCTGACTATTCCATGCTAGACCAGGAAAGTTGATAGCAACAATCATTGGTTGTATCTTATGTTCTTCCGTCTTTCAGAGTTTGGGTATTCGCTCTGCTTTGAATCCAAGCATTGACCCATCCTTGATGCTGCTTGTGCTGCTTGGTGCTGCTGAATTTATAACTTTCCTTCGTTTATACCTTCAACAGACGATTAGGGACGGGTTCCCACGGACTCAAATTCCTTCCCGGATTTTTGGCCGGAAAAGTAGAGATTTTTTCTATCAAATTCATGATGAAAGTGCAGAACATCCGGCAAGGAAATCCTGTGCCGGGTTCAAACGGAATTCGTTCTAGCCCGCTGAACATGTAGAACACCGGATATCGTAGTTCAAGTTTCGCTACTGTACCTTGTCAGTGTGCTCAGGATTCCCAGTCCGCTCGGCTTTCCGTATGCTGTGAGCGGTACTCGGTGCTGCACATCTATGGGGTCATTGTCCAGACCGACCGAAACCAGACGACGGAATGGAGCGCCATCGGTTTTGAAGCGCTCGACAAGCGCTGCTATCTGGCTGGACGATTCGATAAATCGCTCTCTGGAACGGCGATCAACCGTTGATAAACATACTAGAAAAAATAACGTTACTATAGCCCATGCCGCAACTATTTTGCCAGTCTATGCGAATTATAGTGTTGTTCGCAGTTTGCCTTTAACTTTCGTTCCCCTTCTGTTTTAATAGTTGTTTTCAAACGCCTGGCACGGAATTTGATAAGGCGTTAAAGGACGCCTCGCACTACGGGCTCCTCGGAAACAATAATCGGGCGCAGTATACGTCACGTAAAGGAAACAAATATGGCAAGCGAGATAATCAGTGTATTGCTAATAGAGGAGACAGGATGCACTTGTAGAACCTCGGGAACGAGAATAGATGGAAATACTACTGAAGTCGAATTTATTACTATCATAAGTACGACGTGTCCTTTAAGGCTATAGTTTCCCAGACGAACGGTTAGGTCCTGGTGGGTGCGAAGTTAGCCTGCGCTTTCGACTTGAGATCGCGGGAAGTCTTTAGCTTCTGATAGATTGGTTATGCAAATCAACAATCGAAAGAAAAGTTTAACAGTCGAAACGCAAACAAAAGCATTTTACAAAGATAAAACACGCAACATACATAGTTCAAGGTCTAAAGTCGAAGGTCTTTTAAAAAATGGCGACTCAAGACTGGGACAGGAAGTAGTCTGGTATGTCGTGACGCTTACTGGGAGATTTAATCTGAAGCTTGCGTCAGTTTCTGTTGAATGTTGAAATACATTCATACATCAACAAACCAATAGTCGGCTTTGCCTGTCGGATATTTTTTTTAATAAAGTGAAACTGGTTTGAAAATTGAACACACCGAAACCAGTGTCGTGAGTAGGCTACTACTGAGTATCGGCAGATCCGCTACCGAGGGAACCCGTATGGAATTTTCGGAAAAACTATACAAATTTTGCTCGAAATATTTCGTCTTGTCGTACAATTAGCCCACCCGAAACATTGCATTTGTAAGTATAAAGTACCAGCAGACAGAAAAATCTATGCAGAACGTAATCCAGGTAGCACAACAGCAGGTCAATAAGTAATTTTTTTTCACCCGCCTTTTGAAAAGCAGAGTATAGAAAATAAAAAAAGGAAATATAAACAAATATAAACATATAAGATAACACGAATTATAATCTTCGGCCAGGAGACAGGATAAAAGGTCATGCGATGGTTGGGTACAGTTGTTGATGATTTTCGGTGGCGATGAGGAGACTTTGGAAAGAGTAAAACTTGCACCCTGAAACTTATTCATTAGTGTGTGGTTGTGGCACAATTTTGAAAGATGGAACAGGTGCTTTGGATATTTAAAGTGACAGGATCTTATCTTCTCTAGCTATGTTCGAGGTTAAGCCTTATGTACAAACAAAAAAACTTACGGTAGTACATCAGAGGATTTTCCATTTCAGGACATGGGAACCCAATGTTACGGAAATAATCCAGCATCAACCGCGTGGATCCGGAATAAACAATGTCGCCAAGACAAAGGTACGTAACTCGATCCAAGAACGGAAAGATGTCCGAGCGAGGCTTTTCCATGGTGAGGACGATGATGCGGTTGTACTTTCGGGCGTGGTTGGACAAAATGGAGACGATTAGGTAGGTGTGCAGCGGGTCCATGTCCGCTGTTGGGTCCTCGAGCAAAATCACGACTGAAAGTAGATGAACACTTAGCGAGTTACAACAAGAACAGATAAGCCGACAGAACTTCTATCTTTGGTCCAATGCAGGGACTATGGATACCCCGACAAAAGTGAGCCAAGCTAGAGGTACTTGCTGAGCTTTTAGTTGAGCCCCGTCTACTTCCCTCTTCGTCGCAGCGCATATCAGAGGAAAAAGTGCACGAGGCGTCACCCGCTCTGCAGCGCGTCACATGTGACGTCACAATGATAGACAACCAATCTGCTTTTACTTTGGAAATTTTTTCTCCGCGGCTTTACTGCGATATAGCTGTTTGTAGAGGTAACGAATTGTGATGTTCCACGTAGCTCCTACCCTCTGCCCGTTTGCATCGGGCAGGGTATAGGGATACATTCGACTCCGCATGGTCGTATTATAGAGATAGGGAGACTGAGGTTCCGGTGCTTATTTGTTCTTGGTTATATCTAGCAGGAAATGTCTCAATCACACTGTCGGTTCGTTAAAGGCGATTCTGACGTTCTCGAAGATTCGCTTTCCAAAAAGCAAAGCGAGAATTCGACGAGCGTAAGAACAAGCGAAAGTCCTTGCGCCTTTACAACTTCTCGCTGCTCGCCAAATCCACTTTCTACGTACGGAGTGGATTCATTCTCCACGTCACATTCGTAAACTAACGGAGCGCAAGAATAGCATCGGAAAGACAAGCGAGTTTTAGCCGGAATCGCAAGAACACGCGGCGGGTAAGCCAGCGGAGCTTCGGAAGCTTTCCAGACCGCCAATATTGAGAACAAAATTATTCAAAGAGGGTAAAGCTGATGAGACGACCAAGGAATTGTTTAGTATGCTTAAATCTTATTTTAATTTGTCTTACCGAAAAATTCTTTGCGCTGAAAAAATTAGCACTGGAATTGTCAAACATGAGAGCGATGGCTTAAAAGCCAAAGGTTCTCGGCTATAAGTATTAAGTAAGTTTACTAGTCGGAGCCTTTTCGTCTGCCCTTTCTTGATCAAAACAGGGATCCTGTCTTAAGGAAGAAGAAGAAGCCCAAACGAACTTCTTCTTTCACCGCGAAAAACGACGAAGTCAGGATCCCTGTTGTTTTGGTTTTCTTCTTCTTCCTTAAGACATGATCCCTGTTCTGATCAAGTCAGGAACCCTGTTTTGAGGCAGGAAGGCACATTCTACGCGGCGCAACACATTGTATCCATCCCATTAGAAGCCTGTAGAAGAAAAGATTTCAAATATCTTACCGGGGTCTCGCACAAGTTGAACTCCGATTGCCAATCTTTTGTATTCACTTGGTGTAAGTAGACCCGCTGGTCGGTTTGCCACATGAAGCAGAGCTAGGTCAGCCATGACTTGCTTCACTCTGGACTTCTTAACGAAGCCTGATACCTGTGTCGAATGTACAGAATTTAAAGATGCGTCATACTGGTTTGTTTTAGGGATCGCAAAACGTTAGTGACGGGATAACTATGACTTCATAAAGTTTGTCCGTCCGACAGTCGGTTAGCATGATAACTCTTGACGGGAATTATGTTTTCTTCAAATTTGGTTTGAGGATCTTTCGGGTCAAACTACAGATCAAGCTCCTAAGTGGGTCCCGTAGCCATTTAGGGGTGGGGGAAGGGGTTTCAAATTAAGGGAAAAAAACACGTCCTTTTTGTATCCTTATGAGATAATCGATTAGGGAGAAAGAGACATGCTGAACCCAGATCCATCGATTAGAGGGTAAAAATACATGCTGAATCCACATCTGAAGTTTAATTACTCATCAGAGAAGGAATTCTGCCGGGATTCCCCCAAACCCGGAAATTTGGTAGATCTGAAAAGTTAATTTTTGGATCAACTACCCTCGACGACACACAGAGCAGGCGTAGGCTACTTGATAGAGCGTTAGATTCAGATACAAAGGTTAGAGTAATATTCGGCTGTTCGCTCACCGCTTTCACCGTTTTTTTATTACTGAATTGAAAGAAGAAGAAATTAGGGCTCATTCTGAATCTCGGGAAGGACAAAATTCAACAGTATTTTGTGGCAACCTTAGCCTGAGCCCTGTATGAAATATTCATAACTGAAAAGGTATGTAGTATTCCTGAGCGTATGGTAAGGTAAGGTAAGGTAAGGTACAATTTTAATAGCAAATATAAATAAACCTGGAGTTTCTCAAAAGCATCAGACATGCCAGTGGCATAAAAAACTTCTATTTATGTTATGGCAGGGCATAACGAGTTTGATTAGCTGGCAGCTTACCCTAGGACCTGTGTGGGCTAGAGTATTCCCAGGGTAACGGGTTTACATGGGGAAGAACAAGCAGGGCATATTATTAACCTCAAGAGGGGTATTGTTGTATCGTATAGAGGGGTACAGTTGTATCGCAGTACACCCTGAGACCTGTGTGATATAAACTATGCCTAATATTCTTATTTTGTATGACTTATTCTGTGAGGGGAATGATTCTACGACAAAACTAACCCGACTTGTGTGGGCTATAGTATTCCCAGAGTAACGGGTTTACATGGGGAGGAATAAGTAGGGCATATTATTAATCTCAAGAGGAGAAGGGTTCCACTCTAAATAGTTGTATCGCAGTACACCCTTAGACCTGTGTGATCTAAACTGATTTATTATTTTTATGACATATTTTGTGAGGGGAAGGATTCCGCGTAACACTAACCTTGGGCCCAACTGTTAATTGTGTGGCGTAATTCAGAGTCTGTACCACGGTCAGCCCTTCAAGCAGGTCACATTTGTTGGTGACGTAGCCACATGACTCCTGAAAGAGCCTCATCGACATCGGTACTCCGTTTAGACAGATTTGGCCTCTCGTCGGTCCTTGGGCTCTTCTAGAGATCACGTCAAGTAGGACTCTCTTCCCGCTTCCTGCAAGGAAAAGTCAGTTCAAGCACAAAATGGCACTAAAATCCGCCGTATTCCAGGCTTCCCTCGAACTAGTTTCTGTGAATCCCCCAAAGCCTTAAATACCTTGTTCTCCCCCCCCTAAAAAAAAATGAGCCTAGTAACGCCTCTGGTGTTGATTATGACACAACAGGGGATTAACAGAAACTAGTCCACTTGGGGCGCTGAAGGCGAACTCTAGATTCCAAGACCACGCCCTCCGCATGGACGGATGCGAGGCTGCAAAACGTCATCCTAAATTGCGCTTTTACCAGTTCAGTGCTCCAAGCGGATTACTCTCTGCGTGCCCGATGAGGCGGGGGGGGGGGGGGGTGAGCTTTCAATTTTCAAACTGAAGGGCTGTGCAAAACTCTCATCGTCAAGGAGGTTCACACTTTTTTTGTGCTGAAGGAATATAGCCTAACACATTTCCTAGCAGAGTTTTAGTTAATTGATGTTTGTGATAATCATTGGTGGACTAAGGAACTAAGAGCGTGTTCCACCCTTCTAACAATAGTTACTATTAGTTACTATTTCCGTTCCATCCTCACGAAAAGTTACTACGCTGACCGTTCCAACCTTCTCGAAATAGTTACTAATAGTTACTATTTGCTTACCATGCTCGGGAGCGCAGTAAGCGTAGTAACTACGCATCTCTGTAACGTGATTGGTCGGATTCTCCCGTGGCATGATATCCTGCTGGAAAATAGAAAAATCGTTCCAGCCTTGACGGCAAAAAGCCAGAATTCGTGACGTCATACGTAGTAACCACGGTAAGTAGGGTGGAACAGGCTCTAAACCGCACTTGTCTCTGAACTGGAAAAGGGAGAACCGTATGCCGTATGGAAGACGCTGACGGGGAAACCCAAGAAAAATGATCCGTCGCACATTTGTAAAAGAAACTTTAAAGCCAGGCTTCACCTTCCAGATTCCCAGACGTCCGGGAATTCCGTCTAGCCATTAGTCTAGCCAACCTTTCCCGATTTTCATGATAATTATGACAGCGAAATTTGCTGTCCTTCAACATTTCTTAGATGCTCCCTTTACATTTCAAACATCTCTTGCATCCCAATCACAACTTTCCATTTTCTTCCTTCAGTTGCACTCGAACGGGTTGCCTCAAATCGGGGCCGTATCCAGGGGGGGGGGGGGGGGGGGGGGGGTAGGGGGCTGACCCCCCCCCCCCCCCCGAAACATACAAGTTAGTAGTAAAGGGGGACATTAGTAGTAAAGGGGGACATGGGGGGAGTAAAAGGGGGGGAGGATTATGAGAGCAGAATGTTTAAAGCGGGTCTTAAGCGGGAGGAATTAAAGATAATTATTGAAATGTTGGCGGATGCCCTGCCAACTGGGGCTAGAAGACGATATATTGGTAATTTCAGGCAGAAATCCATCCTTACTTCTGTCTGATGTGCGGGTGTCTGAATGAGAGTTTGGTTCACGTGGTTTGCGAATGTATGGAGCTGAGTGAATGGAGGAAAGAACAATACGATATATTGGTATAGACGATATATGGGTAATTTCAGGCAGAGACCCGGTCCTTACTTCTGTCGGATGTGCGGGTGTCTGAATGATAGTTTGGTTCACCTGGTTTGCGAGTGTATGGAGCTGAGTGAATGGTGGAAAGAACAGTACGGTGGGGGTGAATTCGATGAAGAATGGTTAATCAATCAGTTGTTAAGAATCATTGTTTTATAACGAAAAAGAGATTGGGGCGATTCCTGAGGATAGCGATGGAACATAGGAGTAGATTTTTGGAATAGAAAAATACTAAAAATATGCTATTAGGGAACAGAAAAATAAGGAGGAGCTTTTTGTGTTTTTTTTTGTTTTTGTGCGTTTTAATATTTTTTGTGAAATTTTTTGCGAGTTTTGTTGCCTCGGGCTGCTCAGTAATCAATAAATCTCTCTATCTATCTATCCGTCAATGGCCGAATGCGTAAGGCGCTGAACTTCTAGGCACAAGGGATTGCATTGTGCCATGATTTTTCGTTCCATACTATGCAAAAATGCACAGTCTGTTTTGGTGCAATATTTTTTTTTATTATTCTGACCATTTCCGGAACATTTGAATTCGAGATCATCCTCGAAAGAAATGTGTTTTTTATTTTTTGTTTAGTTTAGTTTTTAGTTAGTTTAGTTTTGGAAGGAAGGAAAATGGGGGCACCCCCCCCCCCATAGTGTAAGTTACTGCTGCAGCCAATATAAAGGGTGAGCGGAACATCCGACATGGCCGCCTACGCCCCCCCCCCCCCTCTCGGTGTACGATACTGATGGGACAACAGTTTAAGTCCTTTGTATTCCGTCTAGCTCATTGAAGGCCGCCTAGTTAAATCTCGTGCATTTTGCCAACATAAGTATGTACCTTTCGAGCCAAGAACAGCCATAACTTCGCCTCCATGTACTTCCAGTGAGACATCTTTCAAGATGACTCCTGTTTGCAAATTCCCAGTGACCTTCTGAAAAAAGCTTCCGGATTCCACCTTAAAAAGAAAGTGACCAATCAACGAAAGCATACATCAGTTCAATAAGAACTATTTTTAGTAACCTACCTACACTTGTACTTGATTCAGGACACAAGCTGTTAAAGGACAACTCGCACTATATAGTGTTTCTACTCAGATCTTCTGAGATAGTTGACCAGTTTACAAGTAAGAAAGTTAGACACGGCTTCGGCTGTTTCTGGCCTCTTTCCATGACCCTTGCCTTGGATTACAACCGGACGAATAAGCTCATCGAAATCAATGATCGGGCGGCATGATGCGTCACGTTTAAAATACGGTTATTATTGTAATAATAAATTGAGATTTTTTTTCTCTTATTTGGTTGGTTGTTTTGTGATGTGGAGATCAGCTGTTTTCGTGAGAAGACCCGGTGAGTTTTTGGGATCCCAAAACGTAAGTTGAGGGATACCTATGACATCGCAAAAGTTGTCCGTCTGTCCGTCCGTCCGTCCGTCTGTAAGCACGATAACTCTAGAAGGGAATGAGATATTTTGATGAAACTTGGTGTGAGGATTCGTTGGGTCGGCGGACCAGTCGAGTTCGTAAATGGGCTTTGTAGCCCTACATTTAGGGGTGGGGGAGTGGGTTCAAATTAAGGGGCAAACAAAATATTTTGAAACAGCTAATGTGATAGTCGATTATGGAGTAAGAAGACATGCTGAACACGATGGTGAATACCATTTTGTAATCGGACAAGTAGTTCGCCCGAAATCCGGCCAAAACCGGAAAGTTTGTTAAAAGTAAAAGTTTTATTTGAAGTTGATTAGATGTTCGATTTAGAGGTAGGAAGACATGCTGAAGACGACGATGAAAACCATTTTCTCGACGAACAAGTAGTTCGCCCGGAATCCGGCCCAAACCGGAAAGTTTGTTAAATTAAAAGTTTTATTTGGAGTTGATCAGATGTCCGATTTAGGGCAAGAAGACGTGCTGAACTTTTATGTGAAAACTATTTTCTACCCGGACATGTAGTTCGCCCGGAATCCGGCCAAAACCGGAAAATTGTTAGAAGTTAAAGTTTTATTTCTAGCTGATTAGATAACCGATTTAGGGGTAAGAAGAGACGCTGAATCCGTGCGTGACAATCATATTTTACCCGGACATATAGTTCGACCGGAATCCGGCTGGAGTCGGAAAATTTGTTATAAGTTAAATTTTTCTTTGAAGTTGATTAGATGTTCATTATTGGGGAAAGAAGATACCCTGAGTTCGTTTTTGAGCTTTCTTTTTTCGCCAGACAAGTAGTTCTAGAGTTCGGCCGAAACCGGGAAATTGGCAGAAGTGGCAGGAACTTTTCGTCAAAACAGATATGACTTATACGGGTAAACACACATGCTGAATCCATATCTGAACTTGCTTTTCTCTGATGATTAGCTATTTGGCCTTAATCTGTTTCTGAATTTTAATTGTAAGAATGTTCAAGGATTCTGGCGATGACTGGATCTGGCTAAGACAAGACCCAGTTGTCTGGATCAGATATTGAATTTTTGGGATCCCATCGAAAACTTTGGTCTTGTTTTTCATACTTTCAGAGAGGTCAAATTATTAGAAGAAAGTTTTTTTAAGTGATAACTGTTTCCCAACTAACGGACAATTACAGAGCATTTGGGATTTTGTCTAAGTAAGTAGATTTGATTATATTGGAGCGTTAATTATATAATGATACTGTGTGTTGTATGTAATAATAAAAAAAACTTGAACGTAAAGAGAACAAACGTGGCAAGCGTGATATTCAGTGTATTGCCGATAAAGGAGATAGGAGACACTTATGAAGTGAAGAATCTCAGGAACGAGAATGGATTAAAATACTGCTGATTACTGTCATAAGTACAACGTGTCCTTGAAGCTCTCATTGGGATAAAACTAGCGAAGACTTTGTGCCACGAATCCCAGTCTTGAGTAAACGAATAACTTCTTAATAATTTTGATACGTGTTAAAGCTATTCGTGCTAATTGTTCTCAAGGTATTGTACTTGCAACTGTTGGAAAAACTGCTGTGTGGTCCGAACAGAAATTTCTCTTTTACGAGTATGGCCGTGTCAAATAATTCGCGTTTTCGCTTTGAAGGTTTTATTCGGCCGCACGATTCACGCGTCGTGAAGTTTAAAGACATTCAGGAAAAGAGAACAAAAAATATACTATAGGCGTATTCTCACCGTTCCCCGAGGACTCGTCGGGGAATCAAAGGGAACGGCGAGAATAGAGGGAGTCACTCCACGCGGACTCCGCGGATAGAAAACAGCGAGAACATGGGGAATGCTTCCAAACGGATTTTGTTCGAAAAAAAAAATATGCAGTTGACGATATTAGTCTGGATCCAGTTTATTTTTGGTTCTGTCTATTCTGATTGCTTTTAATTAATTTTGCGTCGTGAAGTTTAAAGACATTCGGGAAAAGAGAACAAAAAAATATACTATAGGCGTATTCTCACCGTTCCCCGAGGACTCGTCGGGGAATCAAAGGGAACGGTGAGAATAGAGGGAGTCACTCCACGCGGACTCCGCGGATAGAAAACAGCCAGAACATGGGGAATGCTTCCAAACGGATTTTGTTCGAAAAAAAAAATATGCAGTTGACGATATTAGTCTGGATCCAGTTTATTTTTGGTTCTGTCTATTCTGATTGTTTTTAATTAATTTTATATTGCACCAACACTAGCAAAAATTGATTCCCCTCAGAATCTGAAAGGGAGTCCTTTTCGATGATGGTTATGATAACCGGAGCATTCCCCCTCCGTTGGGACTCGCGAGAATACGGGGAGTGAGTCCCCAGGACAAACAAAAACGCGGGGACTCCTCAAGTGTAGTCCTAGGTCAACGGCGAGATTGCGCCTTAAGGGTCCATACAATTACGTTGTGTTCTACACACAGAAGGAGAAATTTTTGTCCTGCCCCCCCCCCCCCCCCTCAGCTGTGTCGATTCCGGATGTGATAGCCTATGTACCCAAAATGGGTCAACCTCAAGCGGCGAGCTCTGTAAAAGTTAATATGTAAAAGTTAAAAGGTTGTACCCTTTACGACTTTTTTCCGCATGATGTTGGTTAAGTAAGGTATGTTCGTTGCTTTTATAGTTTATGGTTTTCGGATTTCGTCTTTTCGTTTATTATAGTACTCCGCACTCTATGATAACCCACATTTTACGGGTGACAAAGTTCAATAAATAAAAATTGAGACCAAAATAAGTTGCTTTTTACGGTCCTCTGTTTCTGCGAGCGATGAGCATTTAATCGATTTTGAATGTTTTTCTTGGCCGTAGTATTCGCAAATTTTGAACATGCAAACAACAAAGGACCGGATAATTTGATTGCTCAGAGCAATAATTTCCAAAAGTCAAGTGAATAACAACTATTCTCTTGGGAAAGTCTTTGGATCCCAGGAGTTGTCACCAGGTCATAAGCTCAGACAATAGTCGCTGGGATAGATCGGAAAAGTGTGTATGGCGTACTGTATTTTCATTTCTATTTTTTAATTACTGTATTTTCCTGGTTGATTCCTTCCGTGGAACCAGCTTTCAACATTTCTTGGAGAAAAAAATGAAATCGTGCTAATTTAGTGTCACCAGCCGTGAAACCGCGGAAACCATAACCTGTTTTAGTTCCAGCAATCCCTTCCTATACCATTAGTACCAATCTCGGGGAGAAGGATTCATTTTTACTGAATTTGCATTCAGCGCCTGTTCGAATAATCGCAGAAAAGAGTGAGCTATTGCAGGCAGGGGCGTCACAAGGGGGGGGGGGGGTTGCCCCCCCCCCCCTTCTTGAGATTCGGTAAAAATTGTTCGGTATTTTTTCGATATCAGAACTGTTCGATATATTTACGGGGATTCGGTAGTTATACAGAATCCTAAATAGGCTATCTGTACAAATCTTTTCGGTCTAATGATCGGGATTCGGTACAATTGCCGGTACTCGGTAGTTATAACGAATTTGGTGATAGAATTTACTGAAATCATTTGGTAATTTTTCGATGCCGGAATTATTCGGTATATTTATGGAGATTCCGTAGTTACAAAGAATCCCGAATAAGCTATTGGTTCAAAATTATTCGGTATCATGATTGGGATTCGGTAATTTATTCAGTATAATTTCCAGATTAGGAAGTTAACCAAGAATCCTGACCTTCACCTGACTTTAAAGTCACCTTAAAAACACCTTCAATAGGTAAAAATACTAGACTGTCAGAAGTTACATAACAACAACAGCAGGATGCGCGGTTTCAACAGATACCACTTTGGGATGTTTTATGTTATGTTTCTTTCGTTCTCGTTAGTATTTTTACCAATTGAAGGTGTTGTTGGAGATGTAGGCACGAAATAGTGTAAACTTAACTGGTCATAACACTTTATTTCTAAGTGAAAAGGTGTTATTCTTGAAAGTGTTGTGCACAATCTGTTATGAAACTTCTGACAGTGTACCTGACGAAAACGGGTATTTCTACACCATCATCAGAGGGGGCATAAAAAAAAAATATATTAGGCGGTATAGGACTTTCGACAAATGGTCAGTTTACACACTGCGTAAAATCCGAGCGTATTTCGAAATCCGAGCGTATTTACACACGTTTTGAGCTTGAAAAGATTTCTACCAATACGGATTTATTCAGATACAAAACGGACCGATTTCTCAAATACGTCCGTATTGCTCAAATGTTTTCAAGCTCAAAACGTGCGTAAACTGCGCTCGGATTTTACGCAGTGTGTAAATGGACCATACATTATCGGCGTTTGGTTACCACGCTGAGCCATTGAATTGCCGGAAACGTCAATAAAACTTTTGCAAAAGAGCTCCTTTAAATGAGAGTGTGAAGGCTTCAGAGTTTATAAACGAAGACGGAGTCTCGCATCCTATTGGTCGCTTATGACATTTTTTTTTAAATCCAGCCTATAGGAGGTACGAATCGTTTTTGTACTCAAAAGCCTTCAAGTTCCCATTTCTGATAAAACATTTCTACAAAGCTGTAATTATACAATTAACAAAGAGCCAGCGAACTGTTTCCAATCATTTACAGGCTCAGACTAGAATTCGGAAGTCCTATACCTGGCAACGTTAAATTACTCTTTTTTTGCCCTTTTCTGTTTTCATCGGGTGTGCGACAATCTCTCTATATACTCAGTTTGTTTTTTCTAGACCGCGTGTTATATGTTCTCAGGGGCGTCACGACCGGGGGGGGGGGAGGGGGGACTCCTGTCCCCCCTTCCCCCCCCCCCGTGGTGTCAGCCAGTCGGTAAAAAATAAGAGAGTCAGCGCGAAGCTCCGAGATTTGTCGCAAAACAGTTGATTTTTTTTCATTAAAACAGTCGATTTTTCTGAAAATCAGTCGATTTTTCGTCAAAAGAGTCTTTTTTTCTGAAAATCAGTCGATATTTTTGAAACTGTCGTTTTTTTCTTGAAAATTGCCGTTTTTTCCTGCAAAAACAGTCGGTAAAATTACCAAATTCCTTGCCCCCCCCCCCCCCCAAACATTTTGGCTAGTAACGCCTCTGTAATGTTCTTATATTTATCAACATGTCTTAAGTTACGACACTTCCGCTCAACAACGTACAAACATTTCTTCTTTTTAAAAGCAATTAGGGTATCGTCCTTTACTCATAGGCGTTATTTCGCGGAAATCTAAATGGGCGCTAAGTGGTGCTGTCCCGAGCCCCTCTCGCACTATTAACAATCTAACATAGGCGAGACCGAAAACACTTAAAGTTTAACTGAAAAGCTAACTTATTTTTGTATCATTTAACTGAGTACCCTGCATTATTTGATTGTGTTAAGGGATTTTGTTTAGTTTCCACTATTGCTGTAGTATGACATTCAGGATATCTACGGCCGTCCTCACAACGCAAAATTCTACTATGACGCGGAAAACTTGAATTTCAATAAAAACGCGGCTTTTCAGTGGCCAGGGGTCAGCTTACGGAGCGTGGACAGTTATTTTTCGTGGTCAAGTAAAAAACAAGAGCTGTAAGCTCATATGGCACTTGCATGGGTTAAGATATTTTGATTGATCAAAAGTAAGTTTCGACTTTGCGATTGAGATGCGCACTCTCAGAGAGCTAGAACTTCATTTGTAAGGAAAACCCTTGAGACAAGAATGATAATGGGCTGATGGGCAACAGGAAATGCATATATTGCTTAAAAGTATTTTTCTTACTTTGCGGTCAAGATTGGTACTTTAAGGAATAATCGGATTTGGGAAGTAGCAATTTCTAATCAAATATTGTTGAATCTCTAATATTCCAGAGAAGTTTCATCGTCCTAGCACATCTGAAAGTACTTTAACTCGCGATCACTGGAATCCCAGCCCCCCCCCCCCCTCCAACTCCACCCACAACACCTGGAGTCAATCCGGTTCTGTAAATGATAAGCGTCTGTTCGTGATTCCCACAAAGTTCGAGCGGGTCAAGTATTCCCCCCCCCCCATAATTGTCGGATTCGGTCCGGAAATGAAAAAGATCACCAGAGAGAAATGTCCTCTGTTCAATTATTAAATTTCACTCGAATCCGAGCACCTGTTCCAAAGTTACGCATGACTCAATATTCCGGATTCCCCTCCCTCAACTCCCCAAAAGATTATCATATCGAGGACTTTTTTTTATTCCAAGTCAGTTTGACCGGGTCCCTGATATGCCTGCCAAGTTTCGTCGTGAAAATCCCAAATACCGGGATTCTGGGAAACCCCCTCCCCCCCTTCAAGTGTCCGGATCCAGTCAAATTGTGTAAAAGATGTACATGGACCAGATGTTTGTTCTTCCCAGCAAGTTTCGCTCCGATCCCTTCATTCTAACCGTTTCTTGAGATTTCCGGTCCCCCTCCCCCCATCTCCCCCACGGTGGCCGTAGCCAATCCGATTCAGTAAATGATTTACCTAGAGCATCTGTTTGTTCTTCCCACAAATTTCCATCCCGATCTCCCCATTCTAAGCGGGTCCCGTATTCCCCCCCCCCCCAATAGTTGCCGGTCCATTATCAGATCGACAAAATTTGTATTTTGAAGTCAGTTTGATGGGGTCCCCGATATGCCTGCCAAGTTTCGTCGTGAAAATCCCCAAAACCGCCATCACCAGAATTCCGGGACCCCCCCTCCCCCCCCCCCCCTAAGTGTCCGGATCCAGTACAATTGTCTAAACGATTTATCTAGAGCAGATGCAAGTTCTTCCCAGCAAGTTTCACTCCGATCCCTCCCTTCTAACCGTTTCTTGAAATTTCCGGTCTCCCCCCCCCCTCCAACTCCCCCCTGGCTACCGAATCCGGTCAAGACTTTAAACGGGACATCACAGATATATAATCTATTCAGTTATTAAGTTTCATTACAATCCAATCACCCTTTCGAAAGTTACATTCCACTGAATTTCCCGGATTCCCCTGCCCTCCACTCCCCCCCAAAATGGTCGGATCAGAAAACTGATTATTTCTAAGTTTGTTTGGTCGGGTCTCTGATATGCCTGCCAAGCTTCATGGTCCTAGCACATCTGGAAGTACCCTAACTCGAAAAAGTGTGACAAAATGCCCAAAATTTTCAAGTTTCCAGCACCCTCCACTCCCCCGCATATTGTTGGACCGGGAAACTGATTATTTCCAGGTTAGTTTGGTCGGGTCCCTAATATGCCTGCCAAGTTTCATTGTCCTAGCACATCTGGAAGTACCCTAACTCGAAAAAGTGTGACAAAAAACTTGGACAGACCGACAGACGAAATTGTGATCGGTATATGGCACTTGAGCCAGAGGCTGCAAGTGCCATAAAAACAGGTATAGCCGCATAGATGTACCACAAATCCGACAGGGAAATTTCACTATGTGAAAACCGATTATTCGTAAACAGCGGGACAACGGAGTAACGCATTTTCATCGGGTCTTCAAGCCTTTTTAAGTGAATGAGTGAGAGATAACTAGATTGTCCTATCTCAGCCCTTTTCGGTTAAACTTGAAGTGAATTAACAACAAATGAACGAAACGTAAACAATATATTCATCAAGATTCCTTGAAAGAAATTGTAATGTATAAAGAGTAGATACCTAGCCTATTAAGTTTTGCGCCTCGTCAACTGTTTACAGTGGTTTCCATGGATAACTCTGGGCCCGCTTGAAAGCATCTGCCCCCCCCCCCTTAAATGATGACCTGCATTTGCTGTATCCCCAACTTCTTAAATTATCTTTCTGGGACTACATTGAAACTAAATATTCCTTGAGCCCAAGCTAACCTTGAAACATAAATTCAAATATTATATACAACGGATACGTCAGCTACGATGCTTCATCAGCGATATTTCGGCCCTTCTTGTCAAGGGTCCTCGTCAGGCTGTCAATATTCAGGGTCAACGTCGGGGAAGGAAATAAACCTGTAATAAATAACTGAAGCTTCTACCGACGTCCTGTTCACTGGTTGAACAGATCATCAGAAGACGAGCAGACGTCAGAATGGTGGGGCAGAAGAAAAAAATGCCCACGTTTGACTTCCGTCCGTCCGTGGAGTGACAGAAAAAATGTCCAAAAAGCATGAAAAAATACAACATCCAAGTCTTTCACAGAACCCAAAATACTTTGCTGTCTTACCTAAACTCCGGAAAAGATAAAGTCCCAAATCAGGACGAAAGAGGCATTTATTCAATACCCTGTGATTCCGTAGGAAGGACAGAGAGAACTTTCGTAAAACGACTTGCAGAGAATGAACAAGAAACTGATCACGCCCTCTCCAACGGACACCGTCATAACTATACTTTCAAATCTGCACGTGCAGAACATATGTTTGAAAACCCTTCCCATTCAGTATATTTTGAAAAAGTCCAAATTCTGGCAACGTGCACCGGACTCCATTATCAAACTATTCGAGAACTGAGAAGCCGTTGAGATAAAGGAAAACTGAGCAGGCATTAACCGACATACAGGCGAGTACTCCCTACCGGAAACGTGGAACGGGGTTATTAATGGAAGAAAATTTAGCCTCAGTACCTTATTAAAAACAAAACCGAAGTCGATCAAAATGCTGAAGAAAACCTTTCCTGTCGTCGCCCCAATCGTGCAGCAAAAACAGCAGCAGTGTCAAAAAGTATATCTCACCACTAGTTTTTTTGTGCAGTGATTATTAAAAGTAATAAACACAGGCTAGTACTCCCTATTAGAAAAGTGGAACGAGGTTATTAATGGAATACAAATTAAGATTTCAGTCCCTTATTAATAACAAAACCGAAGTTCATCAAAATGCAGAAAAAAACCTTTTCTGTCATCGCCCCAATCGTGCAGCAAAAACAGCGGCCGTGTCGGAAATTAAATCTCAGGACTAGCTTTTTTCCCTACAGCGGTATTTGAAAGTAATTTGCCTGAATAAGATATTTATAGTCGGTAGAAGCTTCCGTCATTTATTACAGGTTTGTTTCCTTCCCCGACGTTGATCCTGAAGACGGACAGCCTGACGAGGACCTTTGCCAAGAAGGGCCGAAGTATCGCTGATGAAGCATCCAGGGTTGCCACATATCGCACGATAGAGTGAACTGTCGCTCTATTTTATTTTTGTTACTCTTGTCCTACGTAGGACATAAAATTCACTCTATTTCAAAAACGTCCAGAGGTGTCATTTTCCAGCAGTGACTTCGACCAAAAGTGACTATTTTACGTTTTTTCAAGGACACTAAATTACGATTTGTAGTTTTTGCAGTATTGATTCTGACCAAAAGTGACTGTTTCCCATTTTTTCATGAAAACAAAATTTCACTCCCAAATCACTCTCTGTTTTCCACCAAAAGTCACTCTCTAATTTTTGTTATATGGCAACCCTGGAAGCATCGTAGCTAACGTATCCGTTGTGTACATGATTTGAGTATGTACATTGAAACTTACAGCTCGATTTGTGCTTTTCCAAAGCAACATCGCTTCGTCACTATTGCGCCGAAATATCACATTTCGTTAAAATCTAAACAATCACCTACCTGTCCTGAATGAAACACATTTGACAGATCAAGCACGTACTCGCTTGTTATATGCATCACATGTAACTACAGAATTTCTCCACTTTTCATTAATCTGATCAAACCTCCGTACTTTCAGTAACAAAGCAGAGAAGCAATACTGAGGTCAGTGTACCTCTTCGCAATGGTAAAATGAAAGGAGTTCTCAGCCGCCGGTACCAACGCAGTGGAGCAAGCGACGATACCTCTGGGCTAAGCGTAGGTAAGGAAGTAAGTAGTCGTAATTTGAGGATGGTTGAACTCAACAATCTTGCTCGTTGCCTTTGTTGGACTGAATTGAAATAATGCTTACAGTGAAGCAGCGATAATAGGAATACAAAAAGGATAAGGTTTAGGAGGTTAAAAGTAAGTCTAATCATACCACACCTTTTTCATACAACTACTGTCTAGTTCCGCAAAAGATAGTGGAGTAGAAAGATAATAAACGAATAAAACATATAAACGTGGAATAGAAACCACAACTATACAGAATATCCTGATCAGCCGTGGACGAAGAGTGAGTTGGAAGTTTTATTTTGAACTAGCGAACTGGAATCTTTCAGAAAGTGAGGGAGTTATAAGAGGAACAAAAGTGATTGATGATTGAAATGAAGTTTAGAGGTTCATTTTTTAAACTGTAGAAACATTATAGCCTATTCCGTAATATGAGAGAATGGCAGTATGAATAGATTTCACTTTTACATCTTTTTGCAGCAGTGCATAATTAATTATAGAGTACGATATGGAACTTCAGACAGGAAAAGGTGTGTATATCCGATGTTGACTGCGAGGGTGTGGCTGCATAGTTAGGAAGTGTGAAAATGGACGTTGAGTATGAACAGGTGCTTTTCCGCCTGGTGCGATATTGTATGCCAGCTTTCTCGGCTTTTCCCTTCGACTACTGTCTAAAAAGGAATATTATCCCATCATGCATAGGCTACTGTAACCCGAGATTAGTAGGTTCAGAACTGGGTGTCGGTTCGTCTCTTTGTCTGTGGCACTAGCGACTTGTGTTTCATTGGCAGATTTCTCTGATGGTTGAATTGTCTACCCACGAAATAGCTAAATAGGCTAAATAAGATTTGATTGTTCGATCAGAACCAGTAGAGGCACCTCAGACACCAGCTAGTAAAGTTTCTGGCGCTATATACTCGGGTGGTAGTATCAAGCTGTTATTAGGTTTACTCACTGAACCGCACTCAACCTTTTAAAATAAAGATGTCTCTCTTTTATTTCCTATACCCCACATTCCAAAATGCCGGGTTAAAAGTAAATTAACTTACTTAACAAAATGAAACAGATCAAAAGTAACAAGACCAAAGATTTCGATGGGATCCCAAAAATCTAATATTTGATCCAGACAATTGGGTCTTGTTTTCGCCAGACCCAGTCTTCGCCAGGCTAATCATCAGAGAAAACCAAGTTCAGATACACCTCTATAAGTCGTATCTATTTTGACGGTTCTGACCGAAACTTCCTGCTTTACTTCTACCAAATTTCCGGTTTCGCCCGAATTCCGAGCGAACTACTAGTCCAGCAAAAAAAAAAAGAAAATTCAGAAACGAATCCAGCGGATGCCTTTATCCCTATAAAGAACATCTAATCAACTTTAAATAAAACTTTGACTTAAAAAAAAAATTCCGGTTACAACCGGATTCTGGACTAATTATATGTCCGGGTAAAAAATGATTGTCAAATGCAGACTCAGCGTCTCTTCTTACCCTGAATCTGTCATCTAATCAACTTCAAATTGTACTTTGGCTTTTAACAAACTTTCCAGTTTTGGCCGGATTCCTGGAGAACTAGTTGTCCGGTGAGAAAATGGTTTTCACTATCGTGGTCAGCATGTCTCGTTACTCCTAAATCGAACATTTAATCAACTTCAAATGAGACTTTTACTTTTACCCAACTTTCCGTTTTTTGCCGGATTTCGGACGAACTACTTGTCCGGCAAGAAAATGGTTTTCACCATCGTGTTCAGCATGTCTCCTTACCCCCAAATCGAACATTTAATCAACTTCAAATGAAACTTTTACTTTTACTCAACTTTCCGTTTTTTTGCCGGATTCCGGACGAACTACTTGTCCGACAAGAAAATGGTTTTCACCATCGTACTCAGCATGTCTTATTACCCCGTAATCGACTATCACCTTAGCTGTTTAAAAATATTTAGTTTGTCCCTTAATTTGAACCCCCTCCCCCACCCTCAAATACAGGACTACAGAGCCCATCTTCGAACTTGATCTGCACTTTGACACAAAGAATCCTCCCACCAAGTTTCATCAAAATATCTCAATCCTCTCGAGAGTTATCGTGCGGACAGACGGACAACTTTTGCGATGTCATAGGTATCCCTCCACTTAACGTTTTGGGATCCCCCAAAAAAAATCCGCTTAGGTCCTATATCGAGTAACTTGTATTTCCACCCACATAAGTCATTTATAGATCCAGATTGGGTCCGGGCGTGTGGCCTACAAGTGCGATGGGCTTTCAGCTTTTCTTTCCCCACCATATCTCCTGTGAAAGGCCTATGGTCCCTAGGGTCCTAGAGGAAGCAATGTTTTTTTTCAATTAGACCCATGACGATTACAACACATGTACGTCAGCCTATTGTTTAGGCATGGTAAGCCTAGATACCTGATTCTCGCGACCTCATTAATCACAGGTGTAGTTTATACATCAGAGTTGACGGCTGGTTGGAGTCCAGCCAGATCGATTACTTTCGACGAAGAAAGGTGCAAAACCCTTCACTACTATTTGCAGGGCTTTGGGAACATGTCATCTGGCTTAATTTTAGTTCGTCGTTATTGGAATTGCTCATCACAGCATAGTCATGTCGTTTCGGTATTTATTCATTAAAGCTTAATCTCTCCTTTTTGGGATCCCAAAATGTAAGTGGAGGGATACCTATGACTTCGTAAAAGTTGCCCGTCCGCCCGTCTGTCAGCACGATAACCCTCGAAGGGAATGAAATATTTTGATGACACTTGTGATGATTCTTTGGGTCAAGGGACAGATCAAGTTCGTGGATGGGCCCCAAAGCTCTATGTTTAGGGGAGGGGGAGGGGTTTCAAATTAAGGGGTGGAAATAAATATTTTTTTAAAAGCTTATTACTATTTACTATACCCACTATTCACCTCCCAACTGATTCCTCTCTAATTTTCTCCTAATAAACACATACGTCCCACAGTAGTGAATTCCCAAATAAATTCTCATCCATGATCACCACCGTCAACATTTACCTAAAACTATGTAAGGATATGTATTTAGTTATATTCCCTCTTTTGAAACAAGACCTAAGGTGTCGATCGGATCCCAAAAATCTAATATTTGATCCAGACAATTGGGTCTTGTCTTAGCCAGATCCAGTCTTCGTCACGCTAATGATCTGAGAAAACCAAGTTCAGATATACCTCTATAAGCCATATCTATTTTGAAGATACTGACCGAAACTTCCTGCTTTACTTCTGCCAAATTGTTCTCCCCCCAGGTGCTAGGTGTGTGTGAGCCAGTCCTAGGTGCTCAGTGAACCAATCCCAGGTGCACGCGAGAGGTTACTCCCTTGGAAACCGAATTCCGAGCTAACTGCTTGTCCAGCAAAAAAAGAACAATTTAGAAACGAATTCAGCGTATCTTCTTATCCCTATAAAGAACATCTAATAACTTCAAATGAAACTTTAACTTACAAAATTTAGGGTTTCAACCGGATTCCGGACGAATTACATGTCCGGGTAAAAAATGATTGTCATATACAGACTCAGCGTCTTTTCTTAGCCCTAAATCTGTCATATAATCAACTTCAAATAAAACTTTCGCTTTTAACAAATTTTCAGGTTTGGCCGGATTCCGGGCGAACAAGTTGTCCGACGAGAAAATGGTTTTCATCATCGTGTTCAGCATGCCTTCTTCCTATACTCGGACATCTAATTCTAACTATTTTTCCGGTTTTTGCCGGATTCCGGACGAACTACTTACCCGGCAAGAAAACGGTTTTCACCGTCGTGTTCAACATGTCTTCTTATCCTATAATCGACTATCAAATTAGCTGTTTAAAAATATTTTGTTTGCCCCTTAATCTAAACCCCCTCCCCACCCCTAAATGTAGGGCTACAGAGCTCATCTACGAACTTGACTTTACTCTTGACCCAAAGAATCCTCACACCAAGTTTCATCAAAATACATCATTCCCTTCGAGAGTTATCGTGCTGACAGACGGGCGGACAGACGGACAACTTTTGCGATGTCATAGTATCCCTCCACTTACGTTTTTTGATCCCAAAAAAGGTAAGACCTCCCTGGCGACGAGGGTTTTACACTACCCTTCAGTTTAGTTTCACTTCTCTCTTTATCGAATTATGGATCTAGTGTACTATATCTGTGTGATGGATGCCGGTGAGGCGAGGGGGGGAGCAAGCACAGACAAATCCGCTTGGACTGCTGAACTGGTATAAGGCCAGTTGTTATTCGGCCATATTTTGGCCCCTGTTCTTGGCAAAATCTGAACTTGCTATAAAAGAAATGAACTTGGTAGCAAACTTGAATTTACATTACTTAAATTCTAGATGTGTTGTGTCCTGCGTAGTAAGTATCTGTATAACTGAACTGATCCAAGTCATCTTTAAAATCTTTAAAATCATTTGAATCACTCTATAATAAGTATAATTAAACTGAACCAATTCATCTTTAATTCATTTGAATCACTTGACCTGTCTTAGTTTCCTATACCTTATCCATAGGAACCTCCCTGCACCCTTATTGTTTCAACACTACTATTTCATTTTTCACGAAAATTAGGGATGATTCATTTTTATGGCATTTTTTCCTCGCGGTTAACTTTCGGTTTAGTTTCTATTGATTGATATTTTTGCTGGTAAGGTAATTGAGAAGTAATGAAGTCGACGAACCTCCCGATGGAAGCGCATGCCTCGAGCCCTGAAAAAGGCTAACCGCAGAACCGTTCGGCTGAATTCTGAATCAGTGCTACGCATTATAATGAATGGTTGTTTTGGTAGGGTAAAGGTGCGGACGTACGTAGTAGGCTCCTGGCGGGACTTCTCCGTTCTGCACCATCATCACGATCCATCCCAAAAGTTAACGTACCCAAAGGTTACGGCGGGATCACAAAGTAGAATATGTTATACTCCCTTCTAGGCCCTGCCAGAATGGCTTGTTCAACATTTAACGGTATATTTCTGATTTCCGGTTCTTGGTGGAGTGTCCACCCTGGATGAAAACTAATAGGATACTCGCTGTCTATACCTTATGGCACCGGTGTCAACCCCTTAGCCGCTGTCCTCGGTCGCTTTACCCGTTTCGAAATTACCGGCTTAGTGTTTCTTTAATATACCCATTAAGTGGTTTTATCAGTATTTGCTACTCGGATTATCCTTATCTCTACGCAGATAAGATTAATACCAAATAGAGAGAAGATGAATCTGAGTAGCAAATACTGCAGGTAACTTTAATCTTTATACGGAGAAACTTTTTACAGTGTAACCTTATTGATCGGGCAGCAAGTTTAGTATAATATTAAATCCCGGTTTCGTTAGATTCTGGCCCAAGTGTCCATCGCAAGCGAGAACTAATGAACGAATGAATGAAAGTTTATTACCCATCAACAAGACAAAGGAGAAAGAGATGGTGAATGGGAAAAAAGAAGGAAAACAACGGTTACAAAAAAAAAAAACAGAAACCTAGATACAAAATCAAACAAATCATATCAGAAAATAATACCCATCCAGGGGTGTGCAACATCCTTAATATTAAGATTTGCGACCAGATTATCGACACGTAGTATAGGGTCTGCAACAGAGTGCTTCTAAATCAATTACCGGTTGCGAGACCAACTGAGTTGTTGAAGAAGAAATTCGGCAAATTTGAAAGACAGCTTTCTTAACTCTTTCTTATCAGTGGCGTTCAGAAGATCCCAAAATGGAGCCACAAACAGTAAATGAGGCAAAGCCACAGCGTTGCAGAGCTTTGCAAGGAGCTTTTTAGTCATATTAACATCCGACTGAACAAGTGACGCGTAGGCTCCACGGAGTTTCTTAATACAGTGAGTGTCCTTTTTCAGCGTGTCATTTGAACACTATTCCAAACTCCAATCAATTTTGCTATTCGGTCCCTACATTTCCAAGCCTCCCCCTTATCCCTAAATGTTCAGATACATTGCATCGTTGACTTGAAGAAATGCCGCACCGATTTTGATCTAACTGTCCCATGCGTGGGGATATGAATGAGAATTCAATTTTCAAAGAGAATTCAGAATTCAATTCGGGGTGCACCCCGCACCCAGAGTTTCCACTTGACTCAAATAAAATGCACTACCCAAGTAGCAAAAAAGTACTGCCAGAAGAGAAAATGTACTACCAAAAAAATAATGTTTGCGCGCGTTGTACTTTGCGCATTGTTTTCCACTGTTGCTGATGCAAATCACTTTAGCATGACCCTACCAATATGACCTGAATTGAACCTTCGTCCGACATGGGTTTCATTCAGAACCAGATTCAAATTAAAGTAATCAGATCAAATATTTCAGATAAAATTGGAAAAATACAACTAGGCCCACATGAACTTTGACAAAAACGAGTATTTTTTCGAATAGTACTACCTGTCTCAAAATGTACTGCATATGTACTACTTTTTTCAAATGTGAACTCACTACTTTGAAAACTAACTACTAAACTAAAAAGAGTACAATTGTACTACTGGTGGCAACCCTGGGTGCACCTGATGTGTGACTGTAATGAGTTGGATGGGTTGAGGGAAGAAGTGTTTGGAAAAGGAGTGTATGATGAGGAGTGGATGGTTAAAGTAATGAAGGATGAATGCTTTACGGCAGTTCGCCAGATAGGAAGATACCTTAAGCTTTCGATGATAGTTGGAATTTAGCGAAAAGATAATGTATTTCTTTTGTTTTGTCTTTTTTGTATTGTATTGCCATAGCCCTCGGGCTTTTTGTGCAATTATGTATCATATCATATCTCAATCTTTTCGGGATATATCGTGGTCACAGACCGAAGGAAGGGCAAAATTGTGATGCCATAGGTACTGAATGGCTATTTGCTGTACTATAGCGCTGTCAGGCAGACATTGAATCAGTGCAAATCGGAGCGTGCCGCATTATGCTAGGACTGAAATACAATGGCTACGAAGCTTCCCTCCTCCCATTAAGACTTGAGCCACTCACCATGTCCGCCGGGAAAACTTAATTTTACATTTTGGCCGATCAATCCTTGCCAGTGAAAAACATAGAGATATTCTGCCCGATCTAGCACCGGCGACAGGACGGATGCGGCACCAAACTCTCCTGGCGCCAGCCAATGTCGCACTAACCGGTATTCGAACTCCTTTGTACCATGTTTCACTGAGAAGATTAACAAAAAACAAGTGAATTCAGAGTGATTTATTTTATTTTATGTAACAATTATATATTCAAGTATTTTAACACATGAAATGTTATGGTCGACATATTTAGTGCCATGTCGGAACTACGAGTTAGATCAATAAAAATATCTATCTATCAAATAAAAGAAGAAATACCATGCCATTACTTCGTGAGAAACATCTCAGCAACTTTAGAGCAGCGCTCAGATTTCAGAAGCAGAATCGTGTTTTTACATACAGGCTCGCATGCTTTTCAAGAGTCAGTGTCCTAAGGTATTCTCACGCAATTCTGCCTTTCACAGGACTCAAAGATGCACCAAGAAATGTGGGAAATGCCTAGTCGGCGGTACGTACCTGCGGCTGAAGCCATTCGCCCATCCACCGCATCGGATCTTCACGCATGGTCTATTTACCGCCAAAATTTGAATTCGGATTTCACGGATTCTGCACTCGGAAGCTCAGAAAAGGCACCACTACCGTACGGTAATTTCCAGTTGCGCGATCAAACAGTCCAGTCGATTCTGAGTCACTCGAAATACGGAGTCCGCTCGCCGCTCTCTGTGAGTTCCAATGCGTATTTGAAGTTTGGATTGCCGCGTGTCGCGCCGCCAAAAAACGGCTCAAGTGGCTACGATTCCAGCGACGATGGCTCGCCAGTGTTGCAAAGTTCGAGGCTTAGGGGTGCGAAAAGTGACCCGGATTTCCGCAACCATATAATCCCCCCGCAAAAGGGCAGTGAAGCCTGGTGGTCGAAAGAAAATCGTGCAAAGAGCAATAGTGTAGCAGATTTGCTTTCAGAAGAGAGACGAGAGAAGAGAGATTTGGTGTCGGAGTTGAAAGAGTTTAAGAAAGTGGGCGGATCGAGGTCAAACCTTCTCTCGGACGACTCCACATTTGAGAAAAGGTCCCAGGGCTCAGTAGCCTCCAGAAATTCGCACGCCACTACCAGATTAGATGGCGCTGTGTATCCCAGAGACGCTCCATTGTTGAATGATAGATATTTCCCTCGGGATGATATGGCAATGAACGGAATGAAACCTCCACACTTGCAAATTCGGAATTTGAACCATACAGTAAAAGGGACAAGTCGAAGAGTGCTGGATAACGTTTCTGTGGAGGTGACAGGGGGAGAGATTTTGGGAGTCTTGGCAACATTAGGTAAGTGACTTAGAGAACACCTTCCTTCTTCACCTCCGACCCCCTTGTTCAAAATCATATCTCGAGTCTCTAACAAGATAGAGTATTGTTTTATCACGCGTCTACGTTGTAGCGTAAGGTCCGTAGTCGCTCTTTGCTGCCAATAGCTTATCAAAGAAAAGTGGATTTTTCAGGCTGGTAGTGTGAGAGCAATAGACAAAATGAGAAGGAAGGTAGTGGTTATATGTGCGAAGATTTGCGTTAGAATGTTTTTGGGTCAACAAGAAAATAGCAAATGAATAATCTTTTCAGTTGGCCTATTTGAATAACCGGGCTTTCTTGTCTTTACAGATGAATTCCGTATGAGGAATCTCATAAAGAGAGGCAGAATTTTATAGAAAAAAAAAGAATGAACACATGTGAACAGGGCCCGCCCCGTTCTGCATCCCCCTCTCCTAAGGACATGGGTGTCTCCATCCTTTCGTCATTGGGGGGGGGGGACCTGCAAAAATTTGACCGAATCGGTCCCTGATTTCTTACCGAATCTGTTAAAGAGTTTTACCCGAATGTAAAAAGCTACAATGCAAAAAGTTGCATAGCATCTACAAAATCAAGTCCAAAGAGAAATTCGACGCGTTTTCACGCCCCTCACTTCTGTGCTATCAGAGATACGCAGGTGTGTCACTAGCCTTTTACCTTTGGGGTGGGGGAGGGGGTGGTCCAGTTTTGTCAAAGGGACATGAAAATGTACCGACAAAAAAGCCATTGCTTCGAAGCGGCAACGTCGCTAACCGGCTGACCCGGGAAAAATTAAAGCGAAATTTTTTTAATCCCCTTTTTTCTGGCAAAATTCAAGTACTTCGCGTACGAATTCTAGCTTTAAATAGACCCATAATAATGAAATTTAATGATTCAAACCCTAAAAATTCCCAGCTTTAAACACTAAATAAACCATGCACCCTTCTTCTAAATAGTGCGCCGCAGACGAAACTTTGTAGAAATATTGATGATCAAAGTGCCTTACTACCGACTGGGCTAGGCTACCTATCAAATCATAGAGCTGTCCGTCAAAAGAATGGCCATCCAGGGTAGAGTAGACACTAAGTACATTTATTTTAAATTTTCAGCAAACAAAAAGGTTGTTTTCAGGTCAAGAGACGCGCTGATTCCTGAAGTACTGCAATCATCATGTTAAGTAAAAGTTAATTGAGTTGAAACTACCGTTAAATGATAAGGAAGGTGAGCTAAATAAATGCCATTTAAATAACCGAACTCAGTAACCGGGGTGAACCAAGTTAGAGATTCGAACTACCGAAAATTAAATAAATAAGGAACAGATTGGGACCGGCACAGCAACCGAATTTCGTAATGGAATAAATTTCTTATTAGAACCACTAAGACAACCCGAACGTGGCATGTCCAGTAATAGATAAGGAAAAACGAAATTCCGGATGCGATGGAACACGAAAGTCCGGTAAATTACCGAATTTGGTAACGAATGGAACCAAATATACGTTAAATCACCGAATTACAAAGCGACGGAATGCGGTGAAATAGGCGCGTACTGAAAAGATGTCTGGTGATGACTCGATTCGATAAGGAATGAGAACTAAATAAATAAATACATTAAACCCCCGAAATTGCAAATGGACAGACCAAATGCGGTGAAATAGATGTGGACGAAACATAGGTCCGGTGATTATAAAATTCGGTGACGTATGGGGACAAAATAAATTTATATGTTAAATCAGCGAACTTGCAAATGGACAGACCGAATGTGATGAAATAGATGCGGACAAAACAAAAATTGGGTCGATTACCAAATTCTATAAAGAATGGGACGTAAGCTACTGCTCTTCTCTGCTATAACACAGCAGACAAAACCAAAAGAACGGCAATGAGAACACCATCAAAATACCAGACAAAATCGTGCGGATCCAGCCAAACAAAACCTTATAATTAAAAAAACAACAAAGCGCATGTCTGGAATAGTATCAGTTTTTAACCAACGCCTCCTCACCCTGGATCCACCAGACTATTCCAGCTCCAAATACCTCGGTGCAAGACCGAGAACCCAGAACTTGTAGTACTCAACCGAGTTACGACAAAACTCCTAGAAGTGCTAGTGATCGGTCTACCTTATTAAATCACCACCGAGTTGCAACGGGATGGATAATTTGCATAGCTTACGAGCAATATTCACCAAAAATATGGTGATCAGTCTTCCATTCTGTCTCGATCTGATGATGCATGCCTATAGATAGTTTGAGATACAAACACATACGCGTAACCATATTTCACTACTTTGCGTCTCTAGCTGAGTTAATCAAGCCGACACATGATATTTTCCGAAGTCATCATTTCTGTCCAGTGAACAGTGTTGCCAAGTGTGACACTTTTGGTGCTTTTTGACACTTTTGGCATCTGAGTGACATCCTGACACTTTTTCTCTGAATATGCACATTTTCATACAAATGACACTTTTTAGGTCAGAAAAAGCACCTTTTCATTTCCTTTACTATAGTTACAGATTTCCGCCCAAAAAAATTTATACTTTACTTTGATTTAGTATACAAAAAGAGTTTGAAGCCTTATAAAGCTCATCTCTGATTGAACTTTGTTGCAAAAGTGTGATGTAACAATTAAGAAATGTTTTGAAAAATATACTAAGAAATTCAGAATTATTACCAATTATTCACATTTTGCGCATTGCGCAGCGGAATTTTGACGAGCTCTTGGCAACCCTGGCAGCGAACGGCCGCCTTCCGGCGGATACCCATCCGTTGCCCATGAGTGGCTATGAGATGGGAAGGATTCGTGGCCAGACCCCTTGCGAGGGGTCTCAAAATTTTGGTAATTTGGTAGATAGTGTATTAAATAAATTTTACCGTCGTATTTTAGTCATTTTTTAGTTTCAGTTCTGATCACACTGGGCATGATACGAGGAATATTGACAGGCCTGTTAATGCGTCACGTAAGAGTAGTAGATAATCATTTATTGTTTAAGAACCTTTTTTTTTTTTATTATTGCTTAAAGGACACCTGAATGAAGAGTACCAAGTATCATCCCTATCTGTATGACTTCCGTTAACATTGCCTGCAGAAAACCCAATCCAAATACTAAATAGTGTTTCCAAGCTATGCTTTTTGCTCCATTTTGCATCTGTCCTTATTTCAGTACCGAAAAATTTAAGAAATGAACCAATGTCTCCAATCAAACCTTCTTCTGGAATATTTTTTATCCAGTTAAGCTCAAACGTATATCTAGAAGAAATTCGAATACGATCCGGCCAGCGCTGTACAAGATTTGAATGAATTGCGTTTTTTGTCTTGGAGTCTGCATGTGCAAACCTCCAGAAAGGAACATCCCTATTTTGAAAACCTCACGCTCAGGATAAGAATGCTCTCCGTGGCCATGTCTGTAAATGCATTCTCCATGGTGTGTTCAAGTATGGTTTCATTGTTCAGGTGTCCTTTAAAAAAAATATTTTCTGGCACTAAGTTGGTGGTTTGAGGAAGAACGGGGACGGATTGGGGAGATATGTCGGTTGAGGGTGTTTGAGTGAAGAAAGTTAATTTGGAGGGGTTGAAGTAAGTAGCTGAAGAAAAAAATGAAAAATGAAAAACCGGTCACCTGTCCCCTGTCCCCTGGAATAAGAATATGTTGAATGTTGGCTATAATGAAGAATAAATTGAGAGAATGGAGGTGAGACCCGTAATACGGATGATCCTCTTCCCTCACTTAACACGTGTTGCCCGCAGTGAAATACTGCCCTAGCTGCGAAAGAAGCTTAATTGCAGTAGTCCGTGGACCAAGACAACGACGGAAGTCACTGACTTCTGACCTAAGAGGTTGATAGGCTCGCATAAATTTTTTAAACTTTTTAACGGTACTATTTAGCTAAACAATTGGTATTTCAGAAATTTTCGCATGACAGACTAAAAGTACACAATGAGACCCACACCCAACTGAAGGCGAAACCCGCGTCGTCTGCCGCAATTCGCAATCCCTTTGCGATTAAAACCGGTTCCGCCTGACCTACAATTATATGGTCGTAGTACGTACACAGTTTTTTCCTCTCTGTCACAACAGTGTGTTATTTTTCACTGTAAAAACCACAAATAAACCCTCTTGACCCAATTACTAATACTAGTACTAATATCAATACTAATAACAGATTCCTTAGGCCGTAACTAAGTGCTTTCTTTCGATTTACTATAGAGAACTAGCCGGTACTCCAAAATTACTCTGTAATAACCTTTAAACCTTTTTGTTGGGGTTTCCGGAAAATGTTGTAAATACTAGCTCCTTCACTGTCAGAAGTTTCATAACAGATTGCTCATAACACTTTCAAGAATAACACCTTTTCACTTAGAAAAAAAGTGTTATGACCAATTAAGTTTATACTATTTCGTGCCCAGATCTCCAGCAACACCTTCAATAGGTAAAAATACTACACTGTCAGAAGTTACATAACGACAACAGCAGGATGCGCGGTTTCAACAGATAACACTTTGGGATGTTATATGTTACGTTTCTTTCGTTCCCGTTGGTATTTTTACCAATTGAAGGTGTTGTTGGAGATCTAGGCACGAAATAGCGTAAACTTAATTGGTCATAACACTTTATTTCTAAGTGAAAAGGTGTTATTCTTGAAAGTGTTATGCGCAATCTGTTATGAAACTTCTGACAGTGTTGAGCCCAAGCCGACTGGGAAACAAATAAATAAAACAATGGTTAAAAATGGAAAGTTAGCTACGATGTTTGAAGGCGATCTTTCGACCCTGACGAGAACCCCTGCCATAGGGGCCAAGATATCATTGTCAAACATCGTAGATAACTTTCCGTTTTTAGCCATTGGAAAATGAGATTTGATCAGCTTCATGATGAAAGTGCAAACAAATCTGGCCGGGTAACCTGATCGTTTATCGCAGCAACGATTAGAAACGCCTAAATTTCTTGGGTGGACCGATAATTATTTATCCTACTTTTCTAAGATACTAGGTATCGAATAGTGAGCATTACATTCCAGGAAACTTTTAAATTCCCCACTAACGTTGGTCCTAGCTCTTTATTCTGAGACAGCAAGACCCTGAGACCCTGAGTCAAACGCGGGGTATTCTAGCGTTTGGCATAAATACCCAAAACCAGACGCTGGGGGACTGTTCGTACCCTAACCATGACGTACTCCACTGTAACTCCCACTGTGGGGATGGTTGATTTTTTAGCTTCATCAAACTCATCAGTATTAAAGATAATTTCGGAAACCACATTGGCCTGACATATCACAAACAAATCAACGAAGAAACCGACGAAAATGGGGTTTCCAAAGGTCAGTATCTTCTAAAGGTTAGTATCTTCGTTGGCCTTTACAAACCCCATTTTCGTCGGTTTCTTCATTGATTTCTTTGTGACTCGTCAGTATTTTGTTGGGTTAGGTTATATTATCCAGCATGTCACTTAAGGGTGGGTCCAGCGATTGTCAAAGCATCCCAAAAAGCAGGGGTTTGTGGTAGACTGAACCTGCACCGTTATGTTTTAGACACCGAAGGCTCTGCGTTGCTTGCCACCATCGCCGGACGGAAACCCCTGGGGAATCAAGTCATCCGGTCCAGCATCATCTTAAATGGAACTCAAATCACTAGATCACGTTTGCGGAACCGAGTTGCTTACATGTCCGCAGCGGATGAACCCTCCCCCGACCTCACTGTTATGCAGACGCTCAAATTCCACGCACTCCTAAGGAAGCCAGCGAGGCGAGGGAAAATCAACGAAGAAGCCAAGGTAGGTCCACAACAATTAGCCAATCACGCATTCGAGATGCAGATCCTTGTAATTTCAAAACATAATCGATTTGAAACGTTACCCGTATGGCAGAAATGGCACAAAAAGTACCCATATTAAACAGGTTATTACTGACTTCTTTGAAGTGAAAGCAGTGGCTAGAATTGAAAGTGTTTAACTTACCAAATCCGATCCCATAAATGTTTCTAAATAAAAATAACTATGCTAGAATTCGTATTGAGCGGGTTTAAAGGAAAACAAAATTCGGCTTTCTACACTGTCAGAAGTTTCATAACAGATAACACGAGGATGCGTGGTTTCAACAGATAATGCATAACAGATAACACTTCAGATGTTATCTGTTGTGTTTGAAAACGTTATGCATGGAATGGCATTGCGTAACAAGCTTTGTTAGGAAGAGCCAAAATAGCATTACTGACTTTATTCCTTATCGTCATGATGTCGGAAAACTCAGCAGATAGTTTTGGTGGTTGTTCGGTTCTTCCTGATGGCGGCCTGATGGTAACGCTTATTATGCATAGCATTTAGAAACACAACAGATAACATCCGGAGTGTTATCTGTTATGCATTATCTGAAACCGCTCATCCTTATGTTATCTGTTATGAAACTTCTGACAGTGTACTGGTCGGAAGCCACGTACGGATAAGCACCACCAGATATTTGCGGATTTTTTCCGTTACGAGCTCATAAAGGCAGATCCAACTTTTCGTTACACGCTCCCAAATATTCGAACAAAACTATTCGAATATCTGGGACTTTATGAGTAAACCTAAATAGAGAGGAGCTAAATAGCTAGATATCAATAAGTTTCGGTGACTTGTGCCTTCTCAACCGGATATTATGGCCAGGGGTGTAATAAGCCGGACTAAAGATGGTAAATGTCAAAGGTGCTATACAGTCATCAATGTCATGATGGCGTGGGGCGTTCAGGGTGGCCTACTACACATCGAGAGCTTCACAAGTTCATTCGTGGACCCACTCTTGGCTAAAAGACGTATTTAGTGCCATATCGGCGCTACGAGTTGGATCAATAAAATAACTATCTAACTATCTATCTAAAAGCCACCCATCACACACCAGGCAGCTTACAGGCCAGCCCAATCTAAGAAGCTTTAGACAAAACTCACAATATTCCCTGGCCTAAATCTGAAGAATAGTAGTCTACTCTGTACAAATAAATGGTACAGTAGGCTACTGTACTGGTACGGTTTTTGAAAATGCTAGTACAAGGAACGTTAAGGAGAATGGTGCTGTGCTGTAGATGATGTTTCTTTAAGAGCGTTTTCCATCATCGGTAATTCTCTTACGTCAGAAAATAAAAACCCCTCTTTTAACCTTATTTCAATATTTAGATTTTGTTCCCAACCATTTTGACACCCAGAATAAACGTAAGATAATTTCTTAGCCAGAATTGTTATTCTGACCAGAAAAAAAATCTTGTAATTCTGGATATCCTCATCAGACTTTTCACCTTTTCCTTCTTGGACCTCCAACATTCCTTTACGGTCGTGTTTTAGCCATTAATTAATTTATTACTTAAATATTTCTTCAACCCAAGCTGACTGCGAATAGTGTTTGACAGTGGCTTGAGCCTGAACAGGAACCTTGCCAAGAAGGGTCGAAATATAGCTTTAGTAAAATTCAACTGACGTATCCGCTTTTGCACTGTCAAATATTTATTACTTACTTTATTTTTATTTACCTTATGATTCCTGTAACGGAAGCAGTATAGTTACAGCCTGCGGCCGAATTCGCAAATCAAGCCGAGTATTGTGCACTGTCAGAAGTTTCATAACAGATAACACGAGGATGCGCGGTTTCAATAGATAATGCGTAACAGATAACACTTCGGATGTTATCTGTTGTGTTTGAAAGCGTTATGCAGAATTCTTGCGAAATTCTTGTATGAAATCGCAAACTGTTGAAATCATGCCACTGCGTTTACTCAGTATGGCGATGGCAGAGGTACCGTTTAAATTGTGGGTTCGCATGAATTCTCATGACTGTTGAAAGAAACAGTTTTAGAACAATGTTTGCTGCCCTTTCAAATCACGAAGTTGAGCCAAATAATGGGAATTGGCTTCAGCTGAGAGGTCCTGAGACTCCAACGGTCCTATTTGAATTGGCATGCAGCCTTCTTTATTGAGGTTCGTGCGGGCTTTTTTAGGAAGCTGGTATAGGTATCGAATCAGATAATACTTTAAACTCAGAATAATGGAAAGACTTCATCATCAAAGAATGTTTATAATCAAACATTAATATTTGTTGTTGGTGGTTCGTGAGCTTCGTGATTTAATGAACTTAATAAAATTGTATATCCCTGTAGTTCAAATACTGGCATAGTGTTCTTGTTTTAATATATTTTTTCTTTTTTGGGATCCCAAAACGTAAGTGGAGGGATACCTATGACATCGCAAAAATGTCCGTCTGTCCGTCTGTCTGTAAGCACGATAAATCTCGAAGGGAATGAGATATTTTGGTGAAACTTGGTGTGAGGATTCTTTGTGTCAAGGGTAAGGTCAAGATCGTAGATAGCCTCTGTAGCTCTACATTTAGGGGTGGGGGTGGGTGATGCGATGGCCCTTGTTGGCTTTTATGCATGAAATATCTATCTATCTATCTATTGTTCTGTTCAGTTGTCAATGCCCTAATCTAGGATTTATTATCTGACCAGATAAATCATATTATTAACCAAGTGCCATTTGTAGGCCACTGGCGTCCGGCACTTTATTGGCCTTACTGCTATTTCTATTTCAAAAAAATTGTACCTTACCTTACCAGTAAGGCAGAACTGTGTTCGTTATAAAGCCCGTTCGCTTTGTAACGACGCTCACTCTTAAGTCTGAAAACTTACTCTCCCGGAGATCCTCTCCCGTCGTACTTCCCCGCACTGGATGTATATTCGGATCGAGAACTTTCTGATAAAGTCCCGCCAACCAAGTTTCGTAGATATCCCTCCGCCAGTTCTGCCGTTAGTACCAGAAGATTTTTGCCCCCCCCCCCCCCCCCCCCCAACTCCTCAAACAGTGCCCGGATCCGGTTCGGATCTCTAATTATATTTATGGAACTTTGACTGTCCTGCTAGCCAAGTTTTGTCCCGAGTCCTCCACCCCACGCGTTCCGCACAGTGTTGCCTCTGGTCACAGAATTCTGCGATTTGTCAAAGATTTCGACAAAGCGAGCCAGAATTCTGCGACCGGTTCCTTCCCAGTAAAGACAGAAATGAAGCAAAAAGCTGAGGCACACCGTTTTGAAGATGATAAAGCAAGATTTCTCGTTTATAGTTGGTGAAAAAAAAAAAAGTGACCCAGTTTCTAGGCGCCTAATCGCTGGGTTTTGCGGCAAAAAGTCACAGGTTCCGTCAGAGAAAAGCGGCAACACAGGTTCCGCAAGATTTCCCTGACCACCGTTGAGCCAGAGACTTGATGGTGCATAAGGCGTCAACTTCTAACCCCCACTTGACTCTATCTTGGGCAGCATTCCACAGTTCAGTCATCGTGGTTCCAACCTGACTTAGCCCCTTCTCGAGAATTCTGCCGAGTGTGGAGCGCTGCCCAGCCTTTGCACGCGAGCCAGAAGGTTTCCAGCACCAAGCGTCGTTGGGAAGTCTGCCCTCAGCCACCCGCACCATGTGACCCCAGTATCTCCATCTTCTCTCCATCAGGACATCTGTTACCAAGCGTCGCTCAGTTATGGCACGAGCCTCAGCATTGGTCACTTTCTCGGACCAGTGTGTCTTTAGGATAAAAACACAGATATGATATCTGTGTTTTTATACAAAGTCCCAGATATTCTCCAAGCCCAAGATTCGTTTTTGAAGTGCTGATGTTAGGTTCCAAGTTTCGGATCCCTAAAGTAATATGGAGATAACATTAATATTGAAGAGGCGTAGTTCGAGTCTCAGCGTGAATCCATTTCTCTTCCAAATCTTGGAGAGTTTATTGAACGTGGATCCAGCAATGCCTATCGAGTGCGGATTTCAAGCTCTGTGCTACCATCTTTACGAATAATGCTTCCAAGACTGTCCCAAGGTATTTAAATTGGTCGACTGGCTCCACAGTATCCTCCCCAAGTCTTAGTCCTATTCCTTCCTCTGTCACCGCAAGCTCAGTTACATTATGTTGCATTTCTTCTTTTGCGTGGCAAAGCATGGCAACATCATCAGCAAAGTCATCATCGTATAACTGACGGCCATCACTCAACTTCACTCCACCACAAACGTGACGTGAACGTATCACAGAGCCTATGATGACAACAAACAGAAAAGGGGAGACAATGCATCCCTGTCTTACACCTGACTCAATGGCAAACCAGTCGGTAGGCCCTCCATGGTCTGAAGAGCACACATTTGGTCTTTGTGCAGTGCTTCAGTTAGCACAACCAGTTTTTCGGGCATGCCATAATACCGTAGTATTTTCGGTGGAAAGAATCAAATGCATTGAGAAAATCGATGAATAGTGTGATGGAGCTCCATTTACCATTCTCTTGATTCTTCGATCATCACGCGCAGCGTGAATATCAGATCAGTCCAGGATCGACCAGGCCTGAAGCCATGCCAGGAGGCTGAGCCAGAGGCTGCAAGTAAAATGTTGGAAGGATGCGGGTTCAAATCCCGGTTGAGGAGAATTCAGTTTTTCAGTTCACTACTATTCTTGGCCATGAACCAGGACATTTCTGGGCCTAATCAATTAATTAATCAATTTATACCTGATACATTTTCAGATGCTAGCCCTAATGACCGACCTCGGCCTCGAACCCGTCAAAAGCAGCAGGGTTGGATCCCTCACCTACTCCGAGAAACGACGACTGTCTCTCGCCTGCGCCTTACAGCTCGACACAGACATAGTAGTCGTGGATCAAGCAGCAAAAGGAATGGACATTTTCGATACCTTTTTCCTTGTAGAGTACCTTAGGCAGTGGGCCAACCGCGGTCGAATAGTGGTAATGACGATTCATCCTCCAACCTATGAGATATTTACGATGCTGTCAAGGATAGCACTTGTATCTTCAGGAAGGTTGATGTATTTCGGATATAGGAGAGAGATGCTGCCTTATTTCGCCTTCATCGATTTTCCTTGCCCAGCGTACAAGAATCCAGCTGATTATTACCGTAAGTTTTTTCTTAATTATATGCGTAGAAATTGTCTCTTGAGGAACCTCAACCGTCATTTAACAAGAGCTTTTGCGTGTAATTTCTTGCGTGTAAAAAGAACCCGATATGCCAACGAGTCGACCGACTCCCGACAAAAGCATGCAAAATTGAATTGCTTCCGTATGGCACTCATCTCATATGGCACTTGCAAGCTTGGGTCAGAGGATGAAAGTAGGAATTTGCCAATGCATGGTTATGTTCTGATCATTTGTAAGCAAAACCCTTGATACAATAATGAAATTGGGCCTTTGGAAATCATGAGAATGTATCGTTTGGTAAAAGCACCTTATTTTTGCACTTCGCTGTGATGATGCGGACTTTAAGGGCGCTAGAAATTCATCTGTAATCAAAACCCTTGAAGCAAAAATTATGATAGGCTCACCGAGATCATGGAAACGTATATTTTGCTCAAAAGTATTGTTTGTACTTTAATGAATTCACTTGTAAGCAAACCCTTGAGGCGAAAATGATCATTGGAATTAGGTATCATGAATATATATCGTTTGGTAAAAAGTTTTGACTTTTCGGTTAAGATGCGAACTTGCTATGGCAGTTTCAAGCAAAACCCCTGTGGCACGAAGACCATGGGCCCTCGGAGATCATGAAATGTATCGTTTGTTGAAAAGTTTTTTTCTCCACTTTGCGGTTAAGGGAGCTAGAAATTAGTTTCTAAGCAATCATGGGCATCATGAAAATGTGTATTTAGCATAAAAGCATTTTTTTTACTTTGCGGTTAAGATGAGTAAGGGAAGGTCGGATCTGGAAGGTGACAATTTCGAATCCAATCTTGTCAAGTCTCTAATGTTCAAACCAAGTTTCATCGTCCTAGCACATCTGGAAGTACGTTAACCCGCGGTAGCCGGAACTCCGCCCCCCCCCCCTCCTACTCCCCCAAAGTGCCCGAATCCAGTCCGGGTCTGTCACTGTATCTAGGGCTTGTGCTTGTTCTTCCCACCAAGTTTCATCCCGGTCACTCCACACTAAGTCACAAGATTTCCGGTCCCCCATTCACCGGGTCCGGTCCGGACTTGAAATGGGACATTTGAGACAGAGGTCTTTCCAAATATGAAGTTTCATTAAGATCCGATCACCCGTTCCAAAGTTATACTTACCTCAAGATTACGGATTCTCCCGCCTTCCACCCCCCCCCCCCCCGATAGTCGGGCATGGGAATTGACTGTTGCCACGTTAGTTTGGTCGGGTCCCTGAAATGCCTGCCAAGTTCCATCGTCCTAGCAGATCTGGAAGCACCCTAACTCGAGAACAGTGGACCGACCGAAAAGTTATCAGTATTTGGCACTTGAGCGAAGCTGCAGGTGCCATAAAAACAATAGCTAGGAGCTCATCCGATAAGCTCAGTGAATGCTGTCGGCTCCACTGCATAATTTCTTTATTTATTTATGACCCGCTTCTTAGGTACAGCAGAGTAATATATTAAAGGTTGACTTCAGACATCAAGGTTGATACGAGGGTTGATATCGGAAAATAACACCGAGACGGTCATTGAAAATAACCTATCCGAGCCGAAGGCGAGGTAGGTTATGAAAAATATCTACCGAGCCGAGGGCGAGGTTGATATTTTTAAATAGCCGTCGAGGTTGTTATTCTGATATGAACCGAGATGAGGTATGTTAACTATTATAACTTTTTCGAACGGAATTTTTGTATAGGGAGTAGCCTACTCAGTCTTCTTTGCTTACAGTACTTAGTTGCTACTTTTGTAGGGAATTTTCGTTTAGTGAAATGGCAACTCTAGCCTACTATAGAAATGTGAAAATGACTACTGTTGTGACCCGTGCATTTCAGTTTATAACAATACAATCCTTATCCAACACCATCTTTTTCATTTGTGCCGAAGCAGATGCCATCTAGTGGCGGGCTCGATAGATATAATTTACCAAGGCGCGCTCTTAGAGATAGAATTAATCAACCTTAAACCAGTGTTGCCACGGTTTGCAAAATTCTGCGATGGGTAGTGCATTTTCGTTTCTTTGACAAAGCGAGCAAGAACTCTGCGACCGATTTATCAGTACAAAAATGAAGCATAAGAAGTGAGGCGTATAATTATGAAGAGGATAAAGCGAGATTTCTCGTTGATAGTTGGTGAAAGAATGTCCCGGCCCGGCCAGAATGTCGTTGTTTTTTCCAGCCAAAAGTCACAGGTTCGATCAGAAAAGGTGGCAACACTGAAGTTTTTATTAATGGACTGTTTAATCAGAGCAACATCAAGAAAAAAGACTGGTAATTGCTCATTGGCTGCCTTTTGGAGAGTGGAGGAAATAAGCTGGAACTAATGTTGTTTCAGTCGGCAAGTTGCATTTTCGTTAGGAATGTGACTATAACAAGGTGCGGCCCAGAATGGTTGGCTAGGAAGCAACATTTTTTTTCAGTTTTGAATATTTTCAGTATTTTTTTTATTATTTTTAGTGTTTTTTGTTTTTCTTTCTGAAAGTGATGTCTTTTATTTTATTTTTTGGAAGTTAGGTTCTACTTTTCAGTAGTTGAAGAAAGTGCTCGATGAACTTCTGCGGAGGCTGATACGGCTTCGTCTCATCCTCTCTGGAGGCTGATACGGTATCATATCAACCTCTACAAAACTCATTGTTATGATATAACTACCCGTGGGACAAAGGAAGATATAAACTACATACCTGTTCGAGAAAAGTTATACATGTATATATAAGTAAAAGGTACGAATGAAAACATTTAAAAACATAACAGAATAATTCAATATTTTGACATTCTTTCTTAATTAACGATTCGAATTAACAAGCCGGCGAAAAAATTCACCCGTTTCGCTGAAGATTTAATGGGATTCCTGCTAGTTGTGAATAATATTGACTGGTGGTAGGGTTTTGGAGAAAGAAAAGGTAGAGTCAGTCTAGCGATTGATAGTGTTTTCTTTCCAAATCTCCTCTACATCATTCCACCTTTTAAGGAACGTAGATTATGATCTAATCTGGAGCTACTATTTTCTTTTTAAAATCGCGAGATAAGTTCATTCATTCGTCTAGTGTCATAGCCGCTTCATTTTATTTCTACTGTCGTATCTAAATAAAGACTGTGCAACCTACCGTAAAAATCATAGTCCGACTCGGGGTTTAGGTCGAAACTAACCTTTTTTATTTTTTTTTAACGGAAATGCCTGGACTGTTTGTCGGCCTCGGGACTCATCATTGTCACGCGAAAAATAAAAACTTAATCAAGAGCCACGACTATCGCTTGTGATTTGAGATATCCAATCCCCATACAATATTATTTTCTGTTCTTTCTATTAATCGGGCAGCGCTTTTGCGCAGTACCCTGCCTTAACGCCCAAGTCCGACTTTTGCAGTCAAATGCGAATTTCCTCGTTTGCTCTGAGATTTTGACACATCGCGTGCAGGATTCCCCCAGAGATGCAAATTTCGGATACGAAATCTTTTCATGTGTCCGAATCGGATCCGGCCACTGTGTGGGTAGTTGAAAGGGGGAGGGGGATATTTTCGCTCGCCTAGGGGTCAGACGCGTGGAGCGATTGCAGAAACGTCATACGCCCTGGATGATCCATTTGGTTTCCAGACCGGATCCGACCGCTGGGGGGACCGGAAGTTCCCGGGAAATGCTCAGATTCTAGTGAAACTTGATCGGTGGTAGGAGAAGATACTCTAAGTGATCCATTTATATGTTCGAACGGAATTCGGCAGCGATGGGGGGAAGCCGGAGGTGGTCCCGGAAGTTGTCGTCTAGGTATCGAACGGCTGGAGCGATTGGGATGAAACTTTCAAGGCACAAAGTTCATATTCCCTACACGATCCACTTTGTGTCCGAACCGGATTCGGCTATTCCGAGATCATATTTTGCGGGGGGCGGGGCGGGGTGACATTTTGTTTCTTTTTTTCCTGTAACACCTACACGTAATAAGTGCCATCTGATCACGTAGCTAATTCATGATCACCCGTAATTCTTGAGCCAGAAGCCTTACTTCTCACCTGGGAGAATAAACTATCTGAGCCAAGTTCCGTCGAAATATCACAAAACGGTCAAGAGGGCTGTCAGGGTCTGTTTGACGAACTAATGGAATGATGGAGACACTGTGGGTCAAACTCAAAGCCCAAAAATATACCTCACTTTCGTTTAGGGTCCTTACCATGCCTCTACTGGACAATTCGGAAGTCAAGGCTGGGTATCAACATTTCTGCAGTCTTGAAAGTTACTTTAGTTCAGTTGATTTCTACCCCGTCAGCAAACAAGAAAGGATGTGCAAAGGATAAAATACAACGTAAATTTGCCACGGACTGCGTAGTCACACGAACGGTGAAGACCGAACGTGATTCAGTTCATACGCGGAAGTTTTAAAATCTTCTACTATTGTTATCAATAACTGATGCAAGTTAAGCCAGTTGGAATTTCTTTAGCACTTGCCCATCGTACAAGTGCCATATAGCGATCGCAATTTCTGTCCGTCCGTCGGCCTGTCGGTCGGTCCGGGTTTTGCTAGTTCGGGCACTTCCACATAAGCTATAGGACGATGAAACTTGGCAGGCATATCAGGGACCCGAAAAGATTAACTTGGAAACCCAATCCAAACATCGTGGGGGGAGTGTAGGGAGGGGGAATCCGGAATCTGGAATCTTGAGGTATTTATAACTTTTGAACGGGTGATCGGATCTTAATAAAACTTGGTATTTGGAAAGACCTCGTGTGTCAGACGACCCACTTCAAATCCGAACCGGATCCGGTGAATTTGGGGGGAGCTGGAGGGGGGAACCGGAAATCTTGGGAAACGATTAGGGTGGAGGGATCGGGATGAATTTTGGTGCGAAGGACAAGCACAAGTCCTAGATACATCATTAACGTAACCGGAGCGGATTCGGTGCACAGTTGGGGGGGGGGGGATTCTGGTGAGCCAGCGAGTTGATACTTCCCTATGTACTAGGATGATGAAATTCGACAGGAATGTGAGAGACCCGAATAGACCGACTTGAGAATCGTCGTGGGGGAGTGAAGGGATGGGGAATCCGGAATCTAGCAGTATTTATAACTTTGAACGGGCGATCGGGTTTGAATGAAACTTGGCAACTGGAAAGAGCTATTGTCTCAGATGTTCCATGTCAAGGCCGGACCGGATCCGATACTTGGGGGGGGGGGGAAGGGCGCACAGGAACTTTGGTGAAACGCTTAGCGTCGAAGGATCGGAATGGAAGAACAAGCATGAGCGTTAGATACGTTCTTGATAGAACCAGATCATGTTGGGGCTCTTTGGGGGGAGTTGGAGGAGGTTTCTTGAAATTTCCGGTGCTCGCGAGTTAGGATACTTCCAGATGTGCTAAGGACGTTTTGCGGTGGCCACAGAGGGGAGAGTTGGAGGGGAAGTCCCGGAAATGTTGTGGCTCGCATAGGGGTTAAACGAGTGGAGTGACTTGAATGAAACTTGGAAGTAGAGAGATCGTATGCCTTAGATGGCATCTTCGGGTCCGGACCGGATCCGAGCACGGTGGGTAGGGGTACCGGAATTTCCGGGAAAATGTTCAGATTTACTTTCTCGTTTCTCACACCACCTACTCGTAACAAGTGCCATACGAGCTCGTAGCTCTTGTTCGGATTTTCAGATTTTCCGGACAGTTTCCGTGATTTTGGTCGAGATTGGAAAGACGCCAGTATGCATGCTGTCAAATCGCGAGGGTAATCGAAACATCGCGGGCCGTTCCTCTGACTAAACCCAGAAAGAGTTTTTTTTTACGAGGGGTTGCTCGCTCCTAAAATACTTGTATACAGCAAGTGCCCAGCCGGTGCCCTCGAGAGGATGTACAGTGATGCCGACCAAGTGAGCAACCCCTCGGGTTTTTGTCCTCATGACAAATCCAGTATAGGTTTTCCCACACGTGATGCTAAAAATTCAGATTTCGCAACGCCATTTACTTTTGAGCCGAACAGTCTTTCGTGACCGATCACCCCGAACTTATTATGTGAACGAATTCGTGCAAATCCAACCACTGGGAAAAAATGCAGTCGAAAATTAGTCTGCTAAGACTTGACAATCGAATCAAGTCACGTATCATCGTGGTTTAATCGCATCAAGTGAAAGTAAGAGCACAGCTTTACCGGAACCAGGTGTCGAAAGAAAAGAAACTTAAGTTGACTCGCAGCACGCGAAAAAAATCACTTCCCTGTCGGCTTGGCAGGTGTTTGAAACAATCACCGAAGACCATAGCGCACGTGATGATGTAATCCGTGTCGCGTTCTGGATGAAAACTTAGTAATTAGAGTGTTTAATGCAGGAGGTGGAATGCGAGCAGAAACGTCTACATTTACTTTCAAAGAGTGGCAGTAGGTCGTGACTTTCATGAGGTTGTAGAAGTGTCGTACTTGTGATAGTAATTCCTTCTACTTCACTAGTATTTACATCCATTCTCGTTCCCAAGATTCTTCACTTCATAAGTGTATCCTATCTCCTGTATTAGCAATAGACTGAGTATCACGCTTGCCACGTTTGTTCTCTTTACGCGACTTATTGTGCTCCCCGATCATTGTTTCTGAGGAGCTTATTCGTCCGGAGACCGGTTATGCAAATTTTGCCAAGATTCTCTTCCTAGCAAAAGGCATGGAAAGAAGCTAAAAACAGCCGAAGCCGTGTGCAATTTTCTGTAAGCATATCTTAGTTGTAAAGGGGTCAACTATCACAGGACATCTGAACAGAAACACTACACTGTAAAAAGTCCCTCCGTAGAAAGATTAAAGTTAACTGCAGTATTTGCTACTCAGATTCATCTTATCTCTATTTGGTATTAATCTTATCTGCGTTGAGATAAGATTAATCCGAGTAGCAAATACTGCAGTTAACTGTAATCTTTATACGGAAAAACTTTGTACAGTGTATGTAGTGCGAAGAAAAGAAAACTCTCAGACACGAATAGGGCAATAAGAGGATGGTGCGGCGTCATATAAGGAGCGAACATATTGCTACTGACCGCTGTATTCCTATGTAGTAGCAGCAGTTTCCAGACATGTCAAGGTCCTGAAACTTCCAAACAATGTCTTGACAGAATGCAACTATATCTTTGCTGAAATTGCATACACGAATATTTCTAACCCTCTTTCTTTTTAGTTGACCTTGTAACACTCGATGACCTATCTTCTGAAGCTCTACTGGAGTCGGGTCAGCGGGTGGAACAGCTCAGCGCTGCTTTCTTACGAAGACAGGAACCACTGAGCGACCCAGGACCCCCCACAGCTCTTCCCCCGCCCTTCAAACAAGCGGGTCTAGGAGCTACCATCAGTGCACTTTGGACGTAAGTAGGCCAGAATTAAGCCTGTTGCCTACCGAGATGGTGGAAACATAGTGGCTATGCTCTTTTCGGGACACTTTTGTAATTTATTTTCTGTTTTTATACCCACTAAAATGACAAAATAGCGGAGTAAAAAGAAGGAAAAACAAAACTGAACACTAAAATTGTAAAGAAGAAGGGACATGCCGTGAAGTGCGGGGAAGCTAAGATGTGATGTTAGTGGGAAGTTTCTTTTTTGGTTTTATCTAGGGTCGAGAGTTTCTGAGAGTTTTAATGCTGCAAATCTTAAGTGCCTCAACCGTCTGTCCCCTGTGGCTTGTAGAAATTAAGCTGATTACCGAACCCGCGGATGGAAATGAGCGAAGCTGTCTCGACAATGGAGCATAATTTAAAGTTTGCCTTTGTAAAGTTGGAAGAAGTCCAGTACTCACGCTTGTCAAACCGTGGAACCGGATGTGCAACAACTTCACTTGCCAACTGGTTGCTGATGGGACTCGAACAAAGCAGTTCAGAACGAGGCTCATGCTGCGAACAGACGATCAGGTTTTCCCGACCAGATTTTCTGCACTTGCATCGTAAAGTCGGAAAAATCTCAGTTTTTCCGTATGAAATTGATGATGGGGCCGATTTTCCGGGCAGAGATTCAGTTCTGAGAGCACCCGACCCTGATCGTCTGTCCAGGGGATTCCTCTACGTCTATAATGCAAACCTTAAGTGTTCCTTCAGCTCAACGGTACTGCAAATTATATTTGGTTTTATTGTAAGCATTATTCTCCTAAACTTTAGTTTGGCAACATTTCGGCCCTTCTGGGCAAGGGACCTCTCACTCTGTGAATGCCCTTTTAAGACACTCATAGAAAATTTAGAATTTTCTCCAATGAAAAAGTTTTAATGCCATTTCGGTTTGGTAGATTGGACCAATTCTAGTCTTGTACTGATACCTAAACTGTATACAAGCATAATAAGGGGTACTCGGTCAAACATAAAGTACTGTAAACAATACGTTTTGATTTCATGACAATGATCGTCAGCAATCAGATAGAAAAGTCAAGCAGGTTAATAGGCAGTTAATCGGACTTGAACTTTTTGAGATCCTAAAACATAAGTGACGGGGTACCCGTGACTTCGTAAAAGTTGTCCGTCTGTCCGTCCGTCTGTCAGCACGATAATTCTCGGAGGGATTGAGATATTTTCTTCAAGCTTGCTGTGAGGATCCGTTGGGTCAAAGTTCGGTCAGGTTCGTAGACGAGCCTTATAGCCCTATATTAGGGGTAGGGGTAGGGGGGTTCAAATGTACGGATACAAAAAAAAGTATTTTTTCTAGCTAATGTGAGAGTCGATTAAGGGGTAAGGAAACATGCTGAATCCAGAATCGAACATCTCACCGAACAAATATAGTTCGCTTTGAATCCGGAAAAAAAATAGAAATTTTTTAGAAGTAACAGTGCTGTCTGAAGTTGAATAAAAGTTCGGTACGGCGGTACAGAGACATGCTAAATATGTTTTTGAACTTTCTTTTTCGCCGCACAAGTAGTTCGCCCGGGATCTGGCGAAAACCGGAAAATCTGTAAAAGTGAAAGTCTTCCCCGAAGTTGATTAGAGGTTCAACGTTGGTCAATTTGAGCGTTGATTTAGCGGTAAGAATCAGTGTTGCCACTTATGCCGCATTTCGCGGCATAATGCCGCGATTTTGAGGAAAGTGCCACATAAAATTTGGATTATGCTGCATACCGCAATTATGCCGCGAAATGGCTTTTTATACCGCTTTCGTTCCCATACTTAGTTTGTCCAACTGAAGTTGCTTGTCTTTTGTCTGGCAAGAAAAGCAGAAATTTCTAAGCCGCGTTGATTCACGGAAGTCATCTACGGATCTGAATTATTGACCCTAGTCGGCAGCTTGTCCCGCGGGAGACCATTGTTGTCGACACTGGGTTGAGATCGTAGGTTTCACATTCTCTTTCTCAGCTCTTCTGAGTTCTGGCGACATCTGTCAGCCCAGATAGTCCATTTCCACTAGATAGTTTTTGTTTTGTAGTTAACAATAAGGGACTAGCTTGTATTCCGTTACGGATTTCTTGATGGAAACTATATTTATGTATACATCATCAGGTCAGAAAGAGTTTTTTATAATCAAATATACAACACGTGGGTCACCCAAAAGGACCTGACCTATCTTAGGGGCTAGGCGGCTTTTCTGCTGTACGCGGTTGTGTTTAACTCATAGGGGGGGGGGGGAGGGAGGCTCATGGCCTGTTCACTTATGCCTAAAAACACAAGTTAACCCTGGATTTGGATGTAGGACATCAGAAACCAAGAAGGGCATAGCTCATAGCTGCTATGGGGTATAAATTTTTCTGCAGACATCGGTGTAATGCAGTAGCTTTAATCCACAAGTGAAAATTATAAATGGTACCCTCTGAGTGGATATAATGGGGTGGTACAAATGTGCGGAAGGGATGGTCAGTATGAAAGTGCTTTGGGTTGTAATCTAGCCTACTGTGGGATGGTATAAAGCTAAATATTTTCGGCAAACATAGATATGCTGCTTGAATTCTAAATAACTCAGGTGGGGTCATCAGGTGATAAGCACTCCCTAGCAAAAGGCCAGGGTTGTCGACAAGACGTCCCCATTCGAAACGTCGTTATATTTTATTTAATTGGTTTATTTGTGTGTTAGTTTACGCTGCGATATAACTCATTGAGCTCGCTTTTGTTGGATATTTAATTTGGTGATATTCATTATCAAAGGATTTTATCAAATGAACCAACCCGTCTAATCTAGGTTTACTATGTCTCTCTATCTTACTAATCGTTCCATCCGCTTTCGTTTCCTCGCCTCCCATGTCATTTTTATTTAGCATGACGGCACTACGCTTATTTTTATATCTTCCTTGCTTGACTCTCTTTGAGCCACAGCGGGCTTCCCCTTTCTCTGAGGAGCTTATTGGTGCTCCTCAGGTTCATGGTGCTTCAAACAACCTAGAACTGATCAGTTATGAGTCAATTGCAAGGCATATTATACTACTGAAAACAATACATTTATGAAGCAACCAGTCCTATGTCCGATCTTTCCTGTTTATAAGGAATGTGTCCACATCTGTAAAGCACACTGTGAAGTTGTTTTACCTCGATCATGCACCTTAAGATCGAGGCGAACTTAAAAATCTATGCTTGGGGACGTTTTTGCCGTGGGGACGTTTTGTCATGGGGAAGTTTTGACACGGGGACGTTTTGTCACGGGGACGTTTTGTCATGGGGACGTTTTATCACGGGGACGTTTCGTCACGGGGACTTTTCGTCGAGGACGTCTTGTCATGGGGACGTTTCGTCGGTAAGCCAAAGGCCAGACCCATACCATATCCGTTTTCAAAAGGATATAGCTGTTATTCTAACCTTATCCCATAAATGATGAAGTTCGAAGCATAGACTAAAAAAAAGCCCCAGGTACCGTTTACGGAGTAGGAACAGTCGTTTTTCTTAAAAATAATAGATTTTTTCTTAAAAACAGTCGCACCTTTTGAATATTAGTCGATTTTTCGACAAAACAGTCGTTTTGTTATAAAAAAAAGGTGTTTTTCTGTAAAAAAAACAGTCGGTAAAAATGACCAGCTAGTCGGTAAATACCTTGCCCCGCCCACCAAACGTTTTTGCTAGTAACGCCTCTGTTCACCACATACAATTTTGACCCTTCCTCCACCCAAGATAGAAAAAATCGAGGCTTTTGAGAACTTTTCGCATGCCCCGAATTTTACCGCATTTTGGTTGAAGGATGCCGCGGAAATGCCGCTTTTTGACGAGGCCGGCACCACGAAGCGGTGCCGGTCGAGTGGCAACACTGGTAAGAATACATCCTGAACCCATATTTGAACCTTTCATTCTGACCGGACAAGTAGACTGACCGGACTGTGTTGAAAACCGAAACTTTGGTTGGAGTAAAGCTTATTTTGAACTATTCTGAAGTCGATCGGAACATCATCACAGTAGCAAAAATACAAGCTGATTACATTTTTGTGAACCTTTATTTTCTCGCTGGATAATTAGTTCATCCTGGCTAGAGAGGATTCTAGTAGTTTAGAATACCCACGAGTTTGGAAAACAGGGTATGTCACACCAATACCAAAGAAAGATACTCAGTTGGATTTTGACGGTGTAAGGCCCATCACGCTAACTCCATTATTCAGTAAAATATACGAAAGTTTTGTTGCTGATTGGCTTAAAGTAGAAATAGAACCATTGCTAGATCATCGACAGTATGGAAACCGAAAATGTACGTCATCTTCACATTATCTAACCAGTCTTCTCCATTTTATTTTTAAGCATGTTGATGAGCCCGGTAAATGGTTGAATCTGATAGCAATTGATTTTAAAAAAGGTTTTGATCTTATTGACCACAAAATTTTAATTTCTAAGCTCTATCATGTTTTTAACGTTAATACCAGAGTAATAAAAATAATTCAAAGTTTTTTAACAGGTAGATCCCAGATTTTAAAGTATCGGAATGTTTACTCTGAACCAGAAGCGGTACTTTGTGGTGTGCCTCAGGGTACCATCTTAGGTCCAATTTTGTTTTTAGTTATGATTAATGATATAGCTGATGATTTTGAAAATCGTTGGAAGTATGTTGACGATCTTACAATTGTTGAAATTTGTTGTAGAGAGGATTCGAGTCAAGTTCAAGATATTGTGAGTAAAGTAAAAATGCAAGCTTTGAAATCTAATATGACTGTGAATGATAGTAAATCGTGCACCATGACAATTTCTTTTTTTAAATCTCTCAGCCCTTCTTTTCTACCTGAAATTTCAGATTCCTTGAGAGTAGAAAAAATTAAACTCCTAGGGATAATTTTAACTCAAGATTTATAATGGGAAGCACAGACGACCAGCATGATAAAGCGAGGGAATGCCGGACTTCAGATGCTTAAGGTCATGTCCAGGCATGGGGCCCCCACTAAACACTTGTTCCGAATTTACATTTCATTTATCCGACCAAATTTAGAATATGGAGCCCCTGTTTGGCATTTTGGCCTCACGATCGAACAGACCGCTAGAATTGAGAAGATTCAAAAAAAGAGCTCTAATCATAGCGTCAAAGGTGGCCGAGAGGTCCTATGAAGAGTTACTACGTAAATTCGAAATCACCTCCTTACATGACCGAAGGCTGAAACTCTGCATGGAGTTTGGTGTCAAATCTCTGAATCACCCGATCCACAAAAATATTTTCCCTTCTGAAAAGCTGTCAAAAAGGCTCCCTCGCAAGGTAGCTACTACGGTTGAAAAGCTGCAGCCGATTAAATGTGCCCACCAGAGGTTTGCAAAGAGTTTGGCCCTTCATTTTTAAAGTTGTATAACGAAGCATAAGCTGAGCTGCTAGTTTAAATTTATCATGTTATTTATGACCGATGTAGCCGTATATGCGTAGGCCTATTATGTGTGTGTTCATTTATATCCATGACTATACCGAACAAATTTGGCGTGAGCCATGATCAGTTTTTGGCGAATAAAAAGATTTATCTATCTATCTAATCCGGCAAAAAACGGAAATTTGATAGAAGTTAAAAAAAATTAAGTCGATCGGAACATCCTTACAGGAGCAGGAATACAAGGTGATTCCATATGTGAACCATAATTTTCTCGCTGGATAATTAGTTCATCCAGAATCCGGAAGAAACCGGAAATTTGACAGAAGTTAAAAAAATTAAGTCGATCGGAGCATCAGTAAGGGGGTAAGAAAACACGTTGAATCCAAATATGAGCTTTATCTTCTCACCTGACAAGTAATTTGACCGGAGTCCGGCCAAGACCGGAAATTTCCAAGAAGTCAAATAAACTTCTGATGTCGATAAAAATTGGTTCGAGGAGGTAGGTATACCCGATAAAGACACGGTGAGTCAGCAAATACAGTTTAATTCTCGATCCGGATGGATAGTACTGTCGAAATTTAGTTAAAACATGATGTTGTCGAATGAGCATGATTGCCTGATAAGCTTTTAGCTGGAAAGCATGACCTATATTCAAATAATGTATACAACGGATACGTCACCTACAATGCTTCATCAGCGATATTTCGGCCCTTCTTGGCAAGGGTCCCCGTCAGGCTGTCAATCTTCAGGGTCAAAGTCGGGAAAGGAAACAAACCAGAGCAAAATAACACTAGGGAGTAGCGCCAAGACCTATGCTTTCTATACTTCGCAAACGGGCCATAGCCGAAGCGCCGCCCATTACGCTTGCGGCATTTAAAGCGAGACAAACTTGCGAGTTTAGAAATTTATGGTAAAGCTAAGATGCGGTCTGAACACACCGTGGTAACAGGGGAGGCTGTACCTCTTTTCTGCTGTATTCAGAATACGAAGTTATTGGAGCCAGCGTTGGTGCACGACTGATTGAGTTTCAATGGGGAAGTTCTGTATCGCTAGTGGTGCTAGTGTCGCTGTTATTTGGGTGTGTCTCATTTTTTTCAGGTCTTGGTGCTACTCCTTAGTGTTATTTTGCTCTGAAATATACCTGTAATAAATAACTGAAGTATCTACCGACTATAAATACCTTATTCGGGCAAATTACTTTCAAATACCACTGTAGGGAAAAAACTGGTCCTGAGATTTAATTTTTGACACGGCCGCTGTTTTAGCTGCACGATTGGGGCGATGACAGGAAAGGTTATTTTCTGTATTTTGATCAGCTTCGGTTTTGTTATTAATACAGAACTGAAAGCTTAAATTTTTATTCCATTAATAACCTCGTTCTATGTTTCTAGTAGGGAGTACTCGTCTGTATCTATTACTTTTAATTATCACTGCACGGAAAAACTAGTGCTGAGATTTAATTTTTGACACGGCTGCTGTTTTTGCTGCACGATTGGGGCGACGACGGGAAAGTTTCTTTTTCTGCATTTTGGTCGACTTCGGTTTTGTTGTTAACAAGGGACTGAGGCTTGAATTTTCTTCCATTAAAAATCCCGTCCCACGTTTCCGGTAGGGAGTACTCGCCTGTATCTCGGTTAATGCATGCTCAGCTTTTCTTTATCTCAACGGCTTCTCGAATAGTTTTATGGAGTCCGGTGCACGTTGCAAGAATTTGGGCTTTTTCAAAATCTATTGAATGGGATGGGTTTTCGAAAATATGTTCTGCAAGTGCAGATTTGAAAGTATAGTTATGACGGTGTCCGTGAGAGAGGGCGTGTTATATCCTTTGTATACATTATTTGAATATATGTTTCAAAGTCAGCTTGGGCTCAAGGAATATTTAAGTATAACATAGTGGCTGTTGTTCAGTGGTCTGTTAGAAGGGTATCAAATTTGTTGGATATCTGCATGATTATCTGTATAAAAAAGATCGACAAATATTCCCCCTTGGGATCCCATTGAAACCGTTGGTGTTGTTTCTTGAATGAAGAAGGCCAACTTTTCTGGCAGCTGGCCGTTAGTTACGAATGAATAAAGACATTGGTTAATGCACTCCTACAATATTAGGAATAACGGATTTAATTGGCATAAAAATAAAGAATACGGAAACTGGTGCGCTGAGAGTAACAGCTTTCTTTGTAGTTCGTGAAGCTCAGATGTTATGCTGAGAACACATGTTTAATAATGTATATTATTTTTTATAACAAGTAATGGGAGTAATAAGGAGTACTCTCGGGAGTAACAAAGGAGTTATTTCTTATAATAAAGGAAGAATTTGTAATACCCGAAATATGAACAGCTGCTAAATTCTTACATGCCTTCGTCCTTCCAAACTCATTGCCAGTTCTATACAAATCACCTCCAGTTCGGTTCAGCTAAAAAATCTAGAGCGTGTTCCACCCTCGTACCAATAGTAACTATTAGTTACTAAATCCGTTCCAACCTCACGAAGAGTTACTACGCTGACCGTTCCAGCCTTCTCGAAAAAGTAACAAATAGTAACTATTTGCTTACCACGCTCGTTAGCGTAGTAAGCGTAGTAAATACAGATCTCTGTCACGTGATTGGTCGGATTCGCCCGTGGCATGATATTCTGCTGGAAAATAGAAAAATCGTTCCAGCCTTGACGACAGAAAGGAAGAATTTGTGACGTCATGCGTAGTAACTACGGTAAGTAGGATGGAACACGCTCCTAGATCTACCTGATTGCATCACGAATATGTCAGGTTTACTCCTGTCCTGCCCGTTCTTGTTTTAGGATTTATTGTTTACATCCCTTCCATTTGCAGTCGGCATCTGGTGTACGGCGGCACAAGCCGATTCCTCTCCTGGCTGTGGGTTATCATACTCGCGGCAGCACTGTCGCTCACCATCGGTGCCATCTATTGGGACTCCAAACGCAAAGATCCGCCTCCAGAGCAGGAAGACATCAGCGATCGCTTTAACCTAAATTACGCCCTTGGGATCGTGGCGATATGGCCGTTTTTGATGCACTTCTGTCGACAAACACGGAAGCTACGGCGGTTCATATCCATGGAGATACGGGAGGGCCTCTATGGCTCATTCTGGTACTACTGGACAGAGGTAAGCACCCCTTCCTAATTCAGCCCTTCCAAGAATAACTTGGATTGGTCGACTAACGTTGTATTGGTGGTTGAACGGTCCTGTAAGGGAAGCCTTATGGGGGATTCAAGGCGAGAAAAGTTTGATACCTGTTAAATTTTATAGTAATTTAGTTATGACCTTTTGGAAAAAATAGGGCACATGATTTTATTTTATTGTTCCAGCTAAATTATTAGACAAACACTATCTTCGCGGAGTTTCGCTCTCTTCAGCGCTTGTAGTACATGTGATAGCACGCTTGTTAATTAGGCTGGCGTAGCAAGTCCTCTGCGTGCTGCTGGGTTTGAGTAGTCGCCTTTAGGCCTTGCGGATGCGGAGTTTACACGTCTCCTTTCAAATTTGACCTCAGATTTGCAGTTCTGCTTCTGTCAGGACGTCGCTCATTGATTCGTAGATTTGGTGCTCAGTGCCTCATGTCAGTTTCGTCTGGTTTCACTGGCTGGGTGTCGGGTTTAGGCCGAATTTGTTGCATATGCTTTTCAGTTGGGCGGTACACAGGTGTGCAAGGCTTGAAAAAGGGGGTTGAATTTTTTTTCCAGATATGGCAAACGCAGTGAAAGGCTAGGTGATTCATGACGGATGAAAGCAGGACGATTAGTAGTACCTTTACTTACCCACACTCCTAAGTTTGAGCGCTTGCTTACTTTTTGGTCGGTATAGTAAACAATGACCAAAAAGTGAAACTATATAAACCGAATTCAGAAGTGTACCAAAAAAGGAGCGTCCGCAGAACGCTGAGGCTAAAATTATTCGGGGCTGAAGTTAATGAGATATTTGTATGTAATTGAATGTTAAGATAAAATCTAATGGGAAGTTCACTGATAACCCCCAAAAGGTGTAAAGTATACTTAAATTGTGGGAGTGCCATTAGTGCCAAGGAGAGAGATATGCGTGCCGGGTTTGGGCGATATCTGTCTGAAAACAGAAAAATTCCAGAACGTTGATCCAGCGCTAGTGAACCCTAGTTTAAATCTAAGGTACACTGTAAAAAGTTTCTCCGGAAAAGGATTAAAGTTATGTGCAGCATTTGCTACTGGGATTAATCTTATCTCTACCGGGATAAGATGCATCCGAATTACAAATAATTTCATCTCTGTAGAGACAATATTAATCCCAGTAGCAAATACTTTTTTTTACAGTGTAGTCCTACCCTGGCGTCGTTGCGGCTTAGCACTGGACCAGCTTTCTCGAAAATGGTATTTGTGGGAAACTTCAGTGTGGCTCATGCACTTTTCTTTTACAGATAACGACTAGTTTCATTAGCTCACTTTGTATATTTGCTGCTCTCTTACTACCTGCTATGTTCATTGCCGGAACAAGTTTTGGAGGACAAAAAACAGCTGATTTCTTGCTACAGTTCGGTAAGCAAAATATAGCTTCTCTTAATAAATCTCAGTACCGACGTAATTTTGCCATCGAAATCGAAGTTTTGCAATCGTACCCGGAAAACCGGGTGTCCGTCTATCCTACAGGGTTGGCCTCTATTCACATACGAACTTTCCCACCAGGCTCAGTGGGAACAAGGCCTTCCCAATGAAAAATGTATCTCAAAATAGTACTATGAAGTAGTACGAAAAAGTTGCATGCAGTACTAACGATGCTACTACATGCTTCTACTTCAAGTCTACCGTGTTACTGCATAGATGTTCCTTCAGCCCAAGCTGACTGCGAATCATTTTTGACGGTGCGAAACGGATAAGCTAATGTAGCTGACTTATCCGTTTTGCACCGTCAAATATGTTACTGCATACTACTTTATGCTACTATTAGCAAGACCGGATGCTTCTATGGCAAGAGAGGATGCTACTGGATACTACTTCATAAGATTGGACCAGCCTGAGGCACATTAAATGATAGTATTCTTTGCTATTACATAGTATTACATGCAACGTTTTCGTACTACTACCATACTGCTACGCAGGCTACAAATTTTTCATCGGGTTACAGCCCTCTTCCCCCCTCAACTGTTGCAGATGGTTTTGTATTGGGATATGACGAACTTGTGGCACTTACATCCTTCAGTTCAAGTCCTATAAAGCGATCATAATGTCTGTCCTTATGTCCAGCTTGTGCTAGTTCGGACACTTTTAAATGAGCTAGGACGATGGAACTTGCTCCAAGGAACCTCGCTTTCCCCAATCCTATCATCCATGCTGGGAATACGGAGGGGGAACCCATCACAGGTTCACTTCTCTAGCTTTGAGCCTGAAGAGGACCCTTGCCAAGAAGGCTAGAAATGTCTCTCAAGTAAAATCATCTGACGTATCCGTTTCAGGATTTAGTTGCAAACTGTTGGTTAGATTCGACTCAAACTGGACCAGCAGCAGGAACAGATGCCCTACATACGCCATATAGATAGATAGATAGATAGATAGATTTATTTGCGCTAAAAAGCCACAAGGGCCATGGCAAATACAAAAAAAAAAAAAAAAAAAAATAATAACAACAAAACAACCACAATAACAAACCTATAAAAATCCTTCCCGATATGACAGAGCGATCCGAAGGAATCTTCCAAATCTCTTTAAATCCCCAAAATGTTTACTTTTTAATTTTCTAACAAGTTCCTCCCTCGAGAAAAAACCCACCCTAAAAATTTCCTCCCTTAAATCCCTTAAACCCTCACAATCACAAATAAAATGCTCTACATCTTCATCAATCATCCCGCACAAAGGGCAGAAATAAGGACCAGACGAAACCCTAATTTTCCCAATATATTTTCTTCTTTGGCCAAAAGGCAAACAATCTCCTCTCAGACTAATTAAACATTTCAATTCTTCTGGAGATAACCCCGACTTAAAATAAATTTCTTCGCCCCAGGCCTCCTTAACCCTATTGTAGAGACTCAGGGACCCAGGAATCCAAACCTTACAACCCCACGCCTGCAACTCCTGGTCCTTTAATACTCTTTGGACTTCTTTCGCGACCTCACCTACCTCTAGCTGAACCCCCTTCCCCTCGTTCCACCTACCTGACAGTCCACACTCATTCAAAATATGTGGACGAACCGCAGCCGACCACGGTCGGCAGGGGATCTGTGAAATGTTGTGGCACGCGTTGAGACCGAATGGATGGAAGGACTGGGAACTAACTTGGACGGTACAAAGTCATGCGCCCAGATATGACATTTTGATGTCTGGACCAGATCCGCCCTCGGTGGTGGACTCGGATGGGATGCCAGGCATTTTCCTGTATTGCTCCTATTCAGGGGAAACTTGATGGGTGACAGGAACAAATGACCTAGGTATGACATTTATGTATCCGAATCGGATCTGGTCATGGCGGAGTTGGTGGGCTGTCCCTCAGACTTTGTGATCCGCATTGGGACGAAACGGATGGAGGGATTGGGATGCAAATTGTATGTAACAAAGCTCTCGATCTAGATCCGGCCTCGGTAGACGGGCTTGGTGGGGGATTCCAGAGATTTCGCGAAAACTGCCATTTTCAACACGAACGGGCGATGCATTCTAGTGAAAGTGGGTGGTAGGTACAGAAACCCTAAATGTGCCATTCATGGGTCTGAACCACATCCGAGAAATGAAAGTTTCAGTACAATAGGCGACCCAATTTGAGTAAAACGCGGTGAGTGGTACGATCAAATGCCTAGATCTGCTATGCATTCGTGGTCTGAACTAGGGGTCGGCACCGTTTCTGTTTCTGTTTCTGTTTTTTTACTACCGTTTTCTGTTCTGTTTTTTTTTTTAATAACAGAAAAACAGAAAACAGGTAGCCGTTTTTTTAATGCCGTTTCTGTTTCTGTTTCGTTTTTTCTATGACCGTTTTTGCCGTTTCTGTTTTTATGACACTTGCAGCCTCTGGCTCAAGTGCCATATACCGATCACAATTCCGTCTGTCGGTCTGTCGGTCTGTCGGTCGGTCCGAGTTTTTTTGTCCCACATATCCGAGTTAGGGTACTTCCAGATGTGCTAGGACAATGAAACTTGGCAGGCATATCAGGGACCCGAGCAAACTAACCTGGAAATAATCAGTTTCCCGATCCGACCATATGGGGGGGAGTGCGGGGCGCTGGAAACTTGCAAATTTAGGGCATTTTGTCACTTTTTTCTGAGTTAGGGTACTTCTAGATGAGCTAGGACAATGAAACCTGGCAGGAATATCAGGGACCCGACCAAACGAACCTGGAAATAATCAGTTTCCCGATCCGACCATATGCGGGGGAGTGGGGGCGCTCGAAACTTGAAAATTTAGGGCATTTTGTCACACTTTTTCGAGTTAGGGTACTTCCAGATGAGCTAGGACAATGAAACTTGGCAGGAATATCAGGGACCTGACCAAAGTAACCTGGAAATAATAAGTTTCCCGATCCGACCATATGCGGGGGAGTTGGGGCGCTGGAAACTTGAAAATTTAGGGCATTTTATCACACTTTTTCGAGTGAGGGTACTTCCAGATGAGCTAGGACAATGAAACTTGGCAGGAATATCACGGACCCGACCAAACTAACCTGGAAATAATCAGTTTCCCGATCCGACCATATGGGGGGGAGTGCGGGGCGCTGGAAACTTGAAAATTTAGGGCATTTTGTCACACTTTTTCGAGTTAGGGTACTTCCAGTTGTGCTAGGACCATGAAACTTGGCAGGCATATCAGAGACCCGACCAAACAAAATTAGGAATAATCAGTTTTCTGATCCAACCATTTTGGGGGGGGGGGGGGGGGGTGGAGGGCAGGGGAATCCGGGAAACTAAGAAGTGTGTAACTTTCGAACGGATGATCGGATTGTAATGAAACTTCATAACTGAAGAGAATATATATCTGTAATGTCCCGTTTAAAGTCTTGACCGGATTCGGTAGCCAGGGGGGAGTTGGGGGGGGGGGGGAGACCGGAAATTTCAAGAAACGGTTAGAATGGAGGGATCGGAGTGAAACTTGCTGGGAAGAACAAGCATCTGCTCTAGATAAGTCCTTTAGACCATTGTACTGGATCCGGACACTTATGGGGGGGGGGGGTCCCGGAATTCCGGTGATGGTGTTTTTTTGGATTTTCACGATGAAACTTGGCAGGCGTATCAGGGACCCAATCAAACTGACTTCAAAATAAAAATATTGTCGATCAGATAATGGTGGGGGAGTGGAGGGAGGGGAATCCGCAGGGGAATCCGGGAAATTGAGAAGTGTGTAACTTTCGAACGGATGATCGGATTGTAATGAAACTTCATAACTGAACAGAATATATATCTGTAATGTCCCGTTTAAAGTCTTGACCGGATTCGGTAGCCAGGGGGGAGTTGGGGGGGGGGGAGACCGGGAATTTCAAGAAACGGTTAGAATGGAGGGATCGGAGTGAAACTTGCTGGGAAGAACAAGCATCTGCTCTAGATAAGTCCTTTAGACCATTGTACTTGATCCGGACACTTATGGGGGGGGGGGGGGGTCCCGGAATTCCGGTGATGGTGGTTTTGGGGATTTTCACGATGAAACTTGGCAGGCATATCAGGGACCCAATCAAACTGACTTCAAAATAAAAATTTTGTCGATCAGATAATGGTGGGGGGAGTGGAGGGAGGGGAATCCGAAATTTTCAGTCATGCGTAATTTTGGAATGGGTGATCGGATTCGAGTGAAATTTAAGAATTCAACAGAGGACATTTCTCCGATGATTTTGTTCATATCCGGACCGGATCCGGCAACCATTGGGGGGGGGGGGGCGGAAAATACGTGCCCCGTTTAGAATGGAGGGATCGGGATGGAACTTTGTGGGAAGAACAAACAGATGCTCTAGGTAAGTCATTTGCTGAATCGGATTGGCTACGTGCACCGCGGGGGAGCTGGGTGGGGTGGGGGGGGGGGGTGGACCGGAAATCTCGAGAAACAGTTAGAATGATGGTATCGGAGTGAAACTTGCTGGGAAGAACAAACATCTGGTCCATGTAAATCTTTTACATAATTTGACTGGATCCGGACACTTGAGGGGGGGGGGAGGAGGGGTATCCCGGAATTCCGTTTTTTGGGGGATTTTCACGACGAAACTTGGAAGGCATATCAGGGACCCGGTCAAACTGACTTGGAATAAAAAAAAATCCTCGATATGATAATCTTGGGGGGGGGGGGGAGTTGAGGGAGGGGAATCCGGAATATTGAGTCATGCGTAACTTTGGAACGGGTGATCGGATTCGAGTGAAATTTAATAATTAAACAGAGGACATTTTTCTCTTGTGACCTTTTTCATTTCCGGACCGAATCCGGCAATTATCGGGGGGAGGGCGGAAAATACTTGACCCGCTTAGACTGGTGTGATCTGGATCGAACTTCGTGGGAATGACAAACAGATGCTCTGGATTAATCATTTACAGAACAGGATTGGCTCCGGTTATTGTGGGTGGAGTTGGAGGAGGGGGAGGGGGGTCTGGGATTCCGGTGATCGCGCGTTAAGGTACTTCCAGATGTGCTAGGACGATGAAACTTCGCTGGAATATTGGAGACTCAACAACATTTGCTCAGAGACTGCTACATCCCAAATCCGATTATTCCTTAAAGTACCAATCTTGACCGCAAAGTAAAAAAAATACTTTTAAGCAATATATGCATTTCGTGATGCCCATCAGCCCATTAGCAGTTTTGCCTCAAGGGTTTTGCTTACAAATGAAGTTCCAGCTCCCTTATAGCGCGCATCTCAACCGCAAAGTCGAAACTTACTTTTGATCAATCAAATCATCTTGACACATGCAAGTGCCATATGAGCTTACAGCTCTTGTTATTTTACCTGTTTTTTATCTAAATTTCCGTTTTTTGTTACGACTTATACGCGTGGCGTCCCGGCGTAATCTAGCGGTTTTTATTCTCCCGGCGAATTAGTCCATCTGTCGATATTTTCCGCTTTTCGGAAGGAAAGATTTGTGAGTCATAATAGAGAGAATGCACCCCACCCGACGAAACGGATATTTTTACACCATCATTAGAGGAAGCATAACAACAAAATTAACATTAGAAGCTACAGGACTTTCGACTTACAGAATAAATAATCGGCCTAGCTTTTGATAACCATTCTGAGCCAGTGAATTGCTGGAAACGTTAATCTGGCCATTTGTGGTTGGTATGATAACACTTTTGCTGGAAACGCTAATCTGGCTATTTCTTGTTGGTATGACACTTTTGCGAAACGGAGTCTCGCATCCCATCGGTCGGTTAAGACGCGTTTTTTGAAATTCAACCAGTAGGAAGCACGAATCGTTTTGTACTGAAAGTTTGAAGCCTTCAAGCTCCCATTTCTGATGAAACTTTTCTACAAAGCTGTAATTATACAACTAAGAAAGAGCCAGCGAACTTTTCCAGTGTTCAAAAGTTTTTTTTTTACTTTTCGGTAAAGATGCGCACTTTAAGGGTGCTGGAAATTAATTTTTATGCAAAACCCTTGTGGCGCAAATGATCATGGACCCTCGGAGGATCATGAAATGTATAGTTTGGTCAAAAGTAATTTTTCACTTTGCGGTTAAGGTGCGCACTTCAAGGGAGCTGGCAGTTCGTTTCTGTACTTTAAGGGATGGTCGGATCTGGAAAGTGACAATTTGTGAGCCAATCTTGTTGAGTCTCTAATGTTCCAGCCAAGTTTCATCGTTCTAGCACATCTGGAGTACCTTAACTCGCGATCACTGGAATTCCGGACCCCCTCCAACACCCCCACAGTGCACGAATCCGGTCCGTTCTGTCACGGGTGTACCTAGTTCTTGTGCTTGTTCTTCCCACCAAGTTTCTCCCAGATCAGTCCAATCTAAGCGTGACAAAAGATTTCCAGTACCCCCCACCCCCCAAATTCATCGGATCCGGTCCGGTCTTGAAATGGGACATCCTCGAAACGATGTCTATCCAAATATCAAGGTTCATTAAGATCCGATCACCCGTTCGAAAGTTATATATACCTCAAGATTCCAGATTCCTCCTCCCTCCGCTCCCCCACGATGGTCGGATCGGGGAATTGACTGTTTCCAAGTTAATTTGGTCGGGTCTCTGATATGCTTGCCAAGTTTCACCGTCCTAGCCCACCTGGGAGTACCTTAACTCCGGATCACCGGGATTCCGGAACCCCCTCCAACTTCCCCCACAGTGCCCAACTCCGGTCCATTTCTGTCTATGGTGTACCAAGGGCTTGTGTTTGTTCTTCCCACCAAATTTAATCCTGATCGCTCAACTTTAAGCGTGTCAAAAAATTCCCGGTCCCCCCTTCCGACCCCCCCCCCCCCCCCCCATTGATCGGATCCGAACTGGACTTGAAATGGAACGTCTGAGACACGAGGTCGTTCGAAACATCAAGATTCATTAAGATACGATCACCCGTTACAAAGTTATACATGTACATACGTCAATATTTCGGATTCCCCCTCACTCCACTCTCCCCACGGTGGTCGGATCGTCGAAGTGACTATTTCCAAGCTAGTTTGGTCAGATCCCTATTTGCCTACCAAGTTTCATTGTCCTAGCACATCTGGAAGTACTCCAACTCGAGAACAGTGGACCGACCGACCGACCGAAAAGTGATCGGCAATCGGTATATGGCACTTGAGTGAAGCCCATGCTGAAACGCTGGGGATGCTGACAGGGGTGACCATGATTCTCACACGTAGTTGTACTCCTTTTTCCGTATAGGGGTATCAGTATACAGTACTTTAGGAACTAAAACAATTTGGTATTTAATTTTTTACCTTGAAATTTTTTGCTTTTAAAGGGTACTGGTACCCTTCTGGGGAATAAGGGGCACAAATACGTATGACTTCCATACTTACCCCTGCCAGCATACCCCAGCATTTGACCAAGGGTATAAAAAAAGGGCTTAGTTTACTATACAGGTGCAGAGTACTTTTTTTTTCACCTTACACAACTTCTCACAACCTTCTCCTTTCAGACCCTCCCTGAGTCCCCTCCTCACCCTATTCACTTTCCAACAGCCGCCTTATCGTTCCACATGGTCGCCTTACTGTTATCTTCTAAACCTAAAGAAGTAGGAAAAAACAGAAATACCTGTTTAAACGGCCGTTTTTTTTTATAAAAACGGTCCGTTTCTGTTTTTCCGGAAAAAAATGGAAAAACAGAAACGGTTTTCCGTTTTTTGATCACCGTTTCTGTTTCTGTTCCGTTTTTTATTTGCCTGTTTTTTACCGTTTCTGTTTTAGCCAAAAACAGAAACGGTGCCGACCCCTAGTCTGAACCTCATCTGGCCATGGTGTGTGGGGGGGGGGGGGAGGACATCCCAAATAATTTTACTTCATGCGTAGGGATCAAACCAGTGGAGTGTTTCTGGCAAGTTGCCATAGCTGCATCATTATGGAAAAAACACGATGCTATTTACGGCGTATTCCTGTGTTTGTATTGATGGCATCACATGCATTTGTCTGTCTTTTTATTACACTGAAGTCTTTTAGTGAATAAAATAAAGTGTAAATAGAGTGACAACAGCTGCCATTCGTAGTAATAACACCATTCCATATTCCAGGATACCTCCTGTTCTACTTTTTCGCCATGCGGTGTCTCGTCACTGGGATAGCTACCATTTCAAACTCACCTCACGCTACAATGACTATTAGCGCCATCATTGGAGTCTTATCTGCTCTCAGCGCCGGCATAACTGTCCACAAGAGGGATATGGGATACTGGGTCTCACCCCTTACATGGGGGTCCCCCCTGCATTGGGTGATGCAGCCCTTGCAAAGCATTGATGTCTCTAAGCTCGCGACGACCGGATGTATTCGCAATGGAGTGACTATGCAAGACTCGTCGGATATTTTGGTGAAAGTTTCTTGCGGTGTTGCTAATGGAACGCAAGCGCTTGAGTTTTATGATAATTGGTATAAAAAGTATGACAGCTCCATTCCTGCTTTAGTTATTGTTGCGTTTTGGCTATTTTTTGCAGTTTTACATTTAGTGGGATTTTTCGCAACGCGTGATACGGTTCAGAAGCCGAAAGTAAAACGCAGCGAATAGCGTTTACCGTCGAGTCTGTACATAGTGTAACTAATCGTTATAAATAAATTGATAACAGAAATCTTTGTATCCCAAACAGGGTGCTTCCAAATGCTTGGAAATGGTGGGGGCGACCTCAAAACATACGACTGAGAGTGGGGACCTTCGTAACACTCGGCTAAAATATTTGCGGCGACATCCACATGGAAAAATTCAAGTGGAATCACCGCTGGAAGATATCCAACCAAAATAAAAGTGTAGAACAGGCTCTTATGATCTTTTTTCAGCCTCGTCGTAGAACATGAGTACAAAATTTGGTACCTACCATTTCTCAACGTACTTCCGACAAGCTCAAAACATTGCCTATGAGTCTATGACTGTCATTCTGACAAGCTCAGACTGAGAGTAGTATTCTCTGGGGCATGGGCGAAGAGTCCCCCACTCGATCCGCCCCTGCTCCCACACTCGGAAGTTAGCTTGACGCGGAGATAAAGGGCAGCACACTCCTTCAAGCCGAACCAGTAAGCCTTCCTGCTTGACACCTAGGGTGTGTAACATGGCTACTTCTTCAAACCAGAAAGTCGGACAAAAATAAATTCACTAGTCAACAAAAAAGTATTTTGATAGCATTTATGACATCAGTACTGATGACTGCAGCTCTCGAAAGCTAGCTAGACTTTTTATGGCACTTGCAGCCTCTGGCTCAAGTGCCATATACCGATCACAATTCCGTCTGTCGGTCTGTCGGTCGGTCCGAGTTTTTTTGTCCCACATATCCGAGTTAGGGTACTTCCAGATGTGCTAGGACAATGAAACTTGGCAGGCATATCAGGGACCCGACCAAACTAACCTGGAAATAATCAGTTTCCCGATCCGACCATATGGGGGGGAGTGCGGGGCGCTGGAAACTTGCAAATTTAGGGCATTTTGTCACTTTTTTCTGAGTTAGGGTACTTCTAGATGAGCTAGGACAATGAAACTTGGCAGGAATATCAGGGACCCGACCAAATGAACCTGGAAATAATCAGTTTCCCGATCCGACCATATGCGGGGGAGTGGGGGCGCTCGAAACTTGAAAATTTAGGGCATTTTGTCACACTTTTTCGAGTTAGGGTACTTCCAGATGAGCTAGGACAATGAAACTTGGCAGGAATATCAGGGACCTGACCAAAGTAACCTGGAAATAATAAGTTTCCCGATCCGACCATATGCGGGGGAGTTGGGACGCTGGAAACTTGAAAATTTAGGGCATTTTGTCACACTTTTTCGAGTGAGGGTACTTCCAGATGAGCTAGGACAATGAAACTTGGCAGGAATATCACGGACCCGACCAAACTAACCTGGAAATAATCAGTTTCCCGATCCGACCATATGGGGGGGAGTGCGGGGCGCTGGAAACTTGAAAATTTAGGGCATTTTGTCACACTTTTTCGAGTTAGGGTACTTCCAGTTGTGCTAGGACCATGAAACTTGGCAGGCATATCAGAGACCCGACCAAACAAAATTAGGAATAATCAGTTTTCTGATCCGACCATTTTGGGGGGGGGAGGGCAGGGGAATCCGGGAAACTGAGAAGTGTGTAACTTTCGAACGGATGATCGGATTGTAATGAAACTTCATAACTGAAGAGAATATATATCTGTAATGTCCCGTTTAAAGTCTTGACCGGATTCGGTAGCCAGGGGGGAGTTGGGGGGGGGGGGGGGGAGACCGGAAATTTCAAGAAACGGTTAGAATGGAGGGATCGGAGTGAAACTTGCTGGGAAGAACAAGCATCTGCTCTAGATAAGTCCTTTAGACCATTGTACTGGATCCGGACACTTATGGGGGGGGGGGGGGCCGGAATTCCGGTGATGGTGGTTTTTTGGATTTTCACGATGAAACTTGGCAGGCATATCAGGGACCCAATCAAACTGACTTCAAAATAAAAATATTGTCGATCAGATAATGGTGGGGGAGTGGAGGGAGGGGAATCCGCAGGGGAATCCGGGAAATTGAGAAGTGTGTAACTTTCGAACGGATGATCGGATTGTAATGAAACTTCATAACTGAACAGAATATATATCTGTAATGTCCCGTTTAAAGTCTTGACCGGATTCGGTAGCCAGGGGGGAGTTGGGGGGGGGGGGGAGACCGGAAATTTCAAGAAACGCCCGTAGGGAAAAAAAAGGCCTGGAATCCAGACAAAGGCTGGATTCCGGGCATTTTGCCTGGAGATCCAGGCATTTTGCCCGGATTTCCAGGCTGCAGCACGGAATTAAAACACTTACCTGGATTTCCGGACAAGTTTTCTCTGGAAATCCAGGTAATGACGTTACTTTCCTGGAATTCCAGGGTAGTATTCCGGAATTCCAGACACTTTGTTGAAATTCCAGACAGACCCGAATTTACGTTTGGTGAGAGCCTGGAATTCCGGACAGTTGGTTGAAATTCCAGACAAACCTGGATTTCTACGCCGCCTCTTCTGGAATTCCAGGGTAACAGTCATATGTTCAAGGAACTGACCTACTTGAAATTCCAGACAGTCCTGGATTTTTGCGCTTCCTCGTCTGTAAATCTAGGAAATACATGCAGAAAGTCTGGTTTGACGACAAGAAAGCCTGGTTTTCAGTATTATTTGGTAGATGTTCCTTCAGCCCGAGCTGACTGCGAATCATATTTGACGGTGCAAAACGGATAAGTCAGCTACATTTCTACATAAAAAATGTAGCTGACTGATCCGTTTTGCACCGTCAAATAGTATTGGTTGGATTTTAAAGTGTAGTGGAAAAAATTACACTGTTCAAAGATTCCGACATTTTCGTGAAGAAATAACCTCATCAGCATTTTCAAAAACGTCTGAGGAAAATCATCCGAATAAATTGTCTGCCGAACAACATTTTTTATTGAAATGTCTCGCTTTCAATACCTTTTTATGAAAGTGTTCAGGTCTGAACAAAAATTTTGTCCAGCGCGAGAGCACAGAAACTGAAGCACAGACTTTGAAAATAAGAAAACATCGCGGTAAATTAATAACAGAAAGAGAAGTCGAATCTTGGTTAGTACCTAATTTTTTGAAATTAAGACAGTGTTGCATACAAGTTTATATATCAACATCGGGTCAACATGAGTAAAACCATAAAAAAATACTGTGACAGTAAATTTGCCAACGTAAGATTTTCTTAGAAAGTGTTCACAGTTCAGAATTAGAACGTTGTCTTCCGATGGAAGTGTGCCAAGCCCCATGATGCTAATTTGAAGCCACTGGACATAGCTTTATAGAAATCCCAGTAAAATACTGTTCGGATAAAAGGTTCGTTCAGGTTATTTATGCAAATGACAGTATGCCGCGGCTCGAACTGGCTTTTGCTTAGACAAATAAAATAATAGGTAGTCGTGGGGTAGGTCTAAAAGAATATTTGAGCGGCACGGCCGAGTTGTGATATCACTGACGCACGGCTATAATTGTTAAATTACTGTACACTGCTACAAACAAGAAATCCAATAGATTCCAAACATCTGCATATTTATTATATAGTCTAGAGAAAATTTTACTATATTTGATTGTCGATCTTGAACGGGGTGAAGATGCGAGTTTGCACAGAAAATTCTCAAAAAATCTGGTGTCAAATTGGAGTTCCGGAACCTTGCTACGATGTTTATCGAAAAAAAAACTAAAAAAATCATGTTTAAGATATAGAATGCAAAATGCAGAAATGATCCGGCATTATTGTCTAAATCTGAATTTCCGAATTATCTTCGACTTTCCTCTGCAAGGCTCCGACTTCACATGAACATCCGAAAGGTTTTTACAGGAATAATTTAGCTTTGGTTTCACGTTCAAGGTCCGTTTTGAATCATATATAATTTAGAAGCCTAGATTAAGGAAAATATAAAGGAGGGAAAGGCCGCAACTTTTTTAGTCAATGGTGGCCTGAAGCGTATTCTCGCCGTTTCCGAAGGACTCCACTTAAGGAGTCCTCGCGCTTTTGTTTGTCCCGGGGACTGACTCCTCGTATTCTCGCGAGTCCGCACTGACGGGAAATGCTCAGATTATCATCACCATCATCAAAAAGGACTCCCTTTCAGATTCGGAGGGGAATCAACAATCAGAATATACAAATTGAACAGAAGGAGTCAGAGGAGTCCTCTGGGAACTGCGAGGATACGCCTCTGGTGTCTCATTCGTTTGGCATTTCTTGTGTAGGCCTATTCGTACATTCTGTAACCAAAAGTGATACGAATTAAAGAAAGAACAAATTTTCTTGTTTGTCTCAAAAGAATCTCCGTTTTAGAACATGTGTTTTAGGGTTATTAAGGATTTTAGAGATCCGATGTGAGGTTTCAATTCAAATGCGCTAGTCAACCAAGGCCAGTGTTGCCATATTGCTGGATTTTACGTCAAGCTGGTGGATTTTTCGACCGACTTGCGGATTTCTTTCTTGCTAGCGTGGGAGATTTCTTGGAATTTTGGGTGAACAAGAAACTTTGGCGTATTTTTAAAAGACAGCTGCGTAAATCTTGGATCACGATCTGGCAACACTGGCCAAGAAGAAGGAAGGTCAAGGAATATTCTGTGAATGCAGGATGAATGATGTTCTTAAATGTAAGCAAGAATAAATAAGGGAAGAATTGAGAAGACTAGAATCATGGGACGTTGTTTTCTGCCCGATCCTCAAGTACCGGGGGTGGAGCCTATTCGGCGCGTGTCCAGACCACAGAGTAAATATTGGCGCTATTTCTTCTGATCGCCATGCTTCGCGTCAAGGAAGTGCGCCAAATTCAAATTAAACAGAAAGAGGCCGACATTTTGCCCTTCTTCTTTCAACAAATCGCTGCTACCACTAGTTTAAAAGACGAGACAAGGGGCTAAAGTACAGTGAGATGATTGAAGTCGTGCAATTCTACATTCAAGGATGACGAAAATAAAGGCAGAAAAGGACCGATTTGGACTGAACACTATAAGTTTAAAGAAGGAAGGGACACGCTTCCAAACATTCATGCAATCTCTATGGCAGATTCTTAGTGATGAAAAAAAAGACTGTCAATAGGATAGATAGTGAAACATTTAGCCAACTACCCGAGATAATGATATACATTTTGACCAGAAATAATAAATGGTTATCTCAAATGTAGACGTTTTGAATGGTATCGTGCAATTATCATTTTCAGTAATAAATTAAAATTTTAAATTAGGAAATACTTCAAGCCAACGTTTTTCGCAACTAACCGAGAAATGTTATGAACTGAATTTTGTGTACAGAGTACAACTTAAAAACAAAACATAACAACTCTTTGAGTACAATTCGCCAGCCATGCCCAAATTCCAACTTGAATGATGTAAAATCATGATAATAAAAAAAAAAAAACATTACGAAAAGGCATAGACAATGACAAATGTGGGCAGATGTAAAGTGCAACTATCCGAGATAATGATATACCTTTTTGACCAAGAATAATAAGTTGTTATCACAAACTGATACGTCTTGAAAGATATCCTACACTCAGCAATCGTTAATTAAAATTAGGACTTTATACTGTTTTTCGCAACTACACGAGAAAATGATATGAGCTAAATTTCGTGTAGAGTACAACTTAAAAACAAAACATAGTAACTCATTGAGTACATTTCGACAGTTAAATAATGTCCAAGCTTAATACCTTTTCTAGAAGCGATTCTTTACAGTCCTGAGAAGACCAAAATAAAGTTACTAATGTTCACACCAGTCCTATTGAATCTGAACTAAATGCATGCATGTTAGATCTATGCTTCAGCGTTCAAGTTGCTTAATTGTTCCCCTGAGTCATCAAATGCCACATTCCCTTGGGCTTCACCGTCTTTGTGAAGGGTGGTGACAACATAAGCTTCATAATGGAAATCTGACCCGAGATTGAAAAGGAGTTTCCATTTATATAATCCTCAGAATCTGCACTGTTTGAACTTCCCGCCTTTTCTTACTGCTTCATCACTTTTGCTCTGGAGGTAACATTTAATACTGCAAGAGGCAACACGCGAAGCTCCACCCAGGCTCCACCCCCAGTAAATAATATCGGACGAAAAGAGATCTAGGATGCTGACATCGGGATTATGTGAGTTCTCAATTCTTCCCTTATTTATTCTTGATGTAAGTACCGTATAAAGTTTACTAGTTAGGCCTATTCTAATTCATACCTATGACCTCAAACTTGGCCTGAAAACCTTACAAGGAAATTTCCATGCAGTCCAAAACAGATCCTGCATCACTCAGGTCTCAGGGTTTCCTTCTTGACAGTTACTACCTTTTCAGGACTGGACTGAAATTTCCTTCCAACCTTTTTTGGCAGAGTTCGAGGTTGTGTAAATTTGAGGTTGGATTCCTCTCCTGTATGCTTATTAATAATAGGTCGGGATGTTTCACTAATTTGTTTGTTTCCTGTCAAATGGAAAGAGAAATAGCAAAGATGATATCAACTAGCAGCCAACTGTTTCATGTTTCAGCTTACATTTGGCATAAATAACTTTTTTTTTAATTCTGCCTTTTTCTAGAGTTTTGCTGACGTTGATAACCCTATACTTCTTTTTCCATTGGTGATCTCTTTAATTGTTTACATTGAATGACATCTATTTGTTAAAACTCGCTAAACTGCAGGCAACAAGTCTACCACAAACCATTATTTTCATATATTAAGCCAAATATGTAGGTTCCAACGCTGAGCCCCAACCTACTCAACTACAACCTACTCAAACCAGTCAACCACAAACCCCTGATTTTTGGATACCATATGCCAAACGCTGGATATGTCTAATGTTTGGCATCCCCTATGCCTAATGCTGGATGCAATATGCCTGGTGCTGGATACTGTAACCCAGTAAAATATTGATGATTTGAGTGAAGCTAAAAAATCAACCACTCAGAACTCCTTTATATTGGTGTAGGTCAGGGTTAGGTTACCAACAGGTATCCATTGTTTGGCACAGGGTATCCAGCGTTAGGCATAGGCTATGCCAAATGCTAGATATACCCAGCGTTTGGCATAGGGTATCCAAAAATCAGGGATTTGTGGTGGACTGACTCAAACTCAACTGTACAGTAGCAGCAGTAGAGGTATGCCTATTTTTTAGCATCTCTAGAAATTCTCCATACCTGTGTTATGTTTGTTGTGCTTATAACACAGTCAAAAGAATAAAATAAAAAAATTGATACCATTTAAGAGCTATGTATTTGAGCAATATTTTTGGCACCAATTTAATGATGGATTAACATAAACTTCTCAAATTTAAACTTCCTTCTTTTCCATATTATGGGGCGGAAAGGGGCAAGGTAATAAAATTCGGATAATCAACTTGTTTTGGCGCTTGCCCATCTACCAAGGACCGACAAAAATGCCAACCAGTTGTCTGCATTGCATCAGTGACAGTAATATTTTCTTATTTTACATGGGTAGGTGTGGCTGATAGAATGCTTGTAACCTCAAAAGAAGAAATCGCAGAGACAATGGGAATTATTCTATAATTGTTGACATACAGGAGATCAGTCTATGAATTAAACATTTTCAGCAAATATTTTGAAGTTCATGTTGCCTGGTATGGGAGTTAATGTTTTCAGTCGTAATAACATTAAAATAAGAATAGGTTATATGTGTTAACGAGTTCGGACTTGGTGGTGTTCAAGCTTGTCTTTGTATTGTCAGCTGAGCTCGAATAGTCAATATTTTATTCGGTCATAGTACTCAGCATCCAAAACATGCCCAGCAGTTATCATAGGTCGTCCAAAATTCAGAGGTTTGTGGTAGACTAAGTGACACTGAGTAAAATCTGCAAAACGTGACAGAAGAAACAGACGGAAATTAAGAGAAAATATTTCAAAATAAGGCTGAGCCTAGGCTACTACATAGGGCAAACTAGAAATAGAACAAAAGGTTTTAGAACGAGTCTTGCAGAGAAGTCGCCTGCCTGGTATGGGTCTTAGTGTTCCCTTGATGAATAAATAAGCATGCCTCTACAGTTTTCTGGCTTATTTCTGGATGTGACTCGAAACCTGCAGACTCAAATTCTGGATAACTACTTAAGCATGGTCACACAATCGACAGACATCAAAAGTGGGTTACTGCAAGTAGGCTATAGCCTACTATATCAGTATTAATTTGAAGTATAGGTTAAAAGATGAAGTTTAGGCTGGAATGAATCGGAGTATTTTACCAGTGTGTTGAACTTGGGTAAAATTTATGGTAGTTTCGAGAAATTTTGAATATTTTTTTTCATTAATATTTAACTTCTACTTTGCGACATGGCAGCAAATCTCTCAGTAGCACCATAAGTCAGAGTACCAATTTGAACAGTGCACAAGCCAAAAGTCGCACATATGAGATAGTGAATACATTTTTAGTCGAGTGTTCCTTGGAATAATCCACTATTGCGAGCGCTGTAGCAGCTTTCGGTTTTCACTGTTTTTGTAGAGCTCATAACTCGTGAACTAGTTCAGATAGGCTATCAAGAACAGACTTGGCACGCTTGTAGGTATTCGGGTCCAGTTGTGCCTTTTGAAGTTCCCACCCCCCACACTTACCCCAGTTCAGGGGCAAATGGGCCTAGATTGCCCAGTGAATAATGTTCATAACTTGATCAGAGCTGGACATAGGACAATGAAATTCCTCTTAAAGTTGCACCTCCTCCACCCACCCCGTTCATGGGCAACTGTGCCCAAATTTACCAAGAGTAAAGTTCATGACCAGTGACAGGACAGGAATCAACAGATATCAAGTCTAAACTTGGTAGGCTTGTGAGCATCGGGGTCTCAGTTTGCTTTTTGGGGTCCCTCAAACCCCACTCTCACTTGGTCCCTGGCCCACTGGCCCATTTGTTAACTTTTAATGATTTTAACTTGACAATAACTGGAGATAGAGCGATGAAAGATTAGATCTTAGGGTTGGGAATGTACATGTCGATTTGAACCACCCTCCGCGCTAATGGACAAGTTGTCCCAAATTGCGCATGAGTTAAGTTTGTGACCCGTGACTGAAATCAAACTCTAAGGCCTAGACACGCATTTTGATGGGTCCCGCTTCCCCCTCCCTCACACCCTCCCGTTAATGGGCAGCTGCAGATTTCTCCTGAGTTAAGTTCGTCTATGGAAGGTCTCAAGTTGAACTCTTGCATACTTGGCGAGATATATGTACAGATGTGGATTGTAGTGTAACAGCAACAAATACCACTGCGCGACGTGCTTCAATCCTTAATGAAAAGTTGGAAACTGGACGGTTTTGTCATATGATCAAGGATATGCCGTCCTTAATGCAGTTGTAACGAAGGGGGTATTAGGCTGCTACGAGTTGGTTTATTGGGATCCCAAAACGTAAGTGGAGGGATATCTATGACATCGCAAAAGTTGTCCGTCTGTCCGTCCGTCCGTCCGTCTGTAAGCACGATAACTCTCGAAGGGAATGAGATATTTTGATGAAACTTGGTGTGAGGATTCGTTGGGTCGGCGGACCAGTCGAGTTCGTAACTGGGCTTTGTAGCCCTACATTTAGGGGTGGGGGAGGGGGTTCAAATTAAGGGGCAAACAAAATATTTTGAAAGCATGTCTTCTTACCCCAATGATGGGGTAAGAAGACATGCTGAACACGATGGTGAAAACCATTTTGTAATCGGACAAGTAGTTCGCCCGGAATCCGGCCAAAACCGGAAAGTTTGTTAAAAGTAAAAGTTTTATTTGAAGTTGATTAGATGTTTGATTTAGAGGTAGGAAGACATGCTGAAGACGATAGTGAAAACCATTTTCTCGACGGACAAGTAGTTCGCCCGGAATCCGGCACAGACCGGAAAGTTTGTTAAAATTAAAAGTTTTATTCACAGTTGATCAGATGTCCGAATTAGGGCAAGAAGACATGCTGAAGTTTTATGTGAAAACAATTCTCTACCCGGACATGTAGTTCCCCCGGAATCCAGCCAAAACCGGAAAATTGTTAGAAGTTAAAGTTTTATTTCTAGCTGATTAGATAACCGATTTAGGGGTAAGAAGAGACGCTGAATCCGCGCGTGACAATCATATTTTACCCGGACATATAGTTCGACCGGAATCCGGCTGGAGTCGGAAAATTTGTTATAAGTTAAATTTTTATTTGAAGTTGATTAGATGTTCATTATTGGGGAAAGAAGATACCCTGAGTTTGTTTTTGAGCTTTCTTTCCCCGGACAAGTAGTTCTAGAGTTCGGCCGAAACCGGGAAATTGGCAGAAGTGGCAGGGACTTTTCGTCAAAACAGATATGACTTATACGGGTAAACACAGATGCTGAATCCATATCTGAACTTGGTTTTCTCAGATGATTAGCTATTTGGCCTTAATCTGTTTCTGAATTTTAATTGTAAGAATGTTCGAGGATTCTGGCGGTGACTGGATCTGGCTAAGACAAGACCCAGTTGTCTGGATCAGATATTGAATTTTTGGGATCCCATCGAAAACTTTGGTCTTGTTGCTCTTGTTATTACCTTGCTAATGGAAAGAGGCTTAACGGCTCGGACTGGCTGGAAAGACATTCAGTATTGAAATTGTAACTGTTCTTTTAAGATCTTCTGAATCTCAAATTCTACATACGGTCTGTTTCGATTAAAAGCTTTTAAAGTGGGATGATTTCAAATTTGGTTGTTTTAATACTTGTTTGGTTATTGGGGATGTGAAATGCCTGTTTGTATATTCAGCGTTGTAAACATTTTACTTTCACACTCCACGTTTGAGCACTTGCTCACTAGCCACCGCTTGGGAAAAAGGAATCTTGGGTCGATCACTGAAATGAGCGTTTTATTTAGGTTATCCAGCTCAATGCGAAGGCAGCTTTGGTGTAAGGGATCCAGCGTTTTGCAGAAACTTCTACGCAGCATGTGAAGAGAACACAATTTCAGGCTTTGTGACCGACTGAGATTCAAGACCCCGGTTGAGGCATTATCAGCATTGTTTGGTATCTACCGTTTTACCTTGTAAATAAATCTATTCAATATGCAACGTTCTCTGCGGACTGTTGGTTGTTTGATCTGAATCAGTAAATCAGCATTAATTCTCATATTTGTGTACAAGGATTCAGTCGTGCTTGGTTTAGTACGAAAAAAGTGGTTTCTCAGACAGAAAAAGGTTTTCTTAGAAATTAGAAAGAGTTGTAACCAAGGAATGCGGCAATGTATGCCACGGAAGTATTTTTTTTGTTGTGACTTTAAAAAACCGTACGGTCAGGGGAACGATTTAGTTCTGTTTCTCTTATTTTGATCAGAGCGAAATCCTAGATATATATCCTTCCAGTCAAAGCAAGGTATCAACATATCAGTTATGTTTCTGGACAGTTGTGGAACAAATGAACTCTGGAATCCAGAACAAACGAGCCGTCTGGAATCCAGCACAGACTAGCCGTCTGGAATCCAGAATATACAGGTAGTCTGGAATCCCGGAACTGGAAATTTGGAACCTGGAATCCAGACGAAGCCTGGAATTCATCCCGGAGTCCTAATCTGGAAATTTGGAACCTGGAATCCGGACAAATCCTGGAATCCAGCCCAGAATTCTAGTCTGGAAATTTGGAACCTGGAATCCGGACAAAGCCTGGAATCCAGCCCAGAATTCTAGTCTGGAAATTTGGAACCTGGAATCCGGACAAAGCCTGGAATCCAGCCCAGAATTCTAGTCTGGAAATTTGGAACCTGGAATCCGGACAAAGCCTGGAATCCAGCCCAGAATTCTAGTCTGGAAATTTGGAACCTGGAATCCGGACAAAGCCTGGAATCCAGCCCAGAATTCTAGTCTGGAAATTTGGAACCTAGAATCCAGACAAAGCCTGGAATCCAGCCCAGAATTCTAGTCTGGAAATTTGGAACCTGGAATCCGGACAAAGCCTGGAATCCAGCCCAGAATTCTAGTCTGGAAATTTGGAACCTGGAATCCAGACAAAGCCTGGAATTCAGCCCGGAATCCTAGTCTGGAAATTTGGAACCTGGAATCCGGATGAAGTCTGGAATTCCAGAATCAGCCTGGAATCCAGGTTCCAAATTTCCAGATGCCTGGATTCCAGGCCGATTTTTTCCCTACGGGCGGTTAGAATGGAGGGATCGGAGTGAAACTTGCTGGGAAGAACAAGCATCTGCTCTAGATAAGTCCTTTAGGCCATTGTACTTGATCCGGACACTTATGGGGGGGGGGTCCCGGAATTCCGGTGATGGTGGTTTTGGGGATTTTCACGATGAAACTTGGCAGGCATATCAGGGACCCAATCAAACTGACTTCAAAATAAAAATTTTGTCGATCAGATAATGGTGGGGGGAGTGGAGGGAGGGGAATCCGAAATTTTCAGTCATGCGTAATTTTGGAATGGGTGATCGGATTCGAGTGAAATTTAAGAATTCAACAGAGGACATTTCTCCGATGATTTTTTTCATATCCGGACCGGATCCGGCAACTATTGGGGGGGGGGGGGGGAAATACGTGCCCCGTTTAGAATGGAGGGATCGGGATGGAACTTTGTGGGAAGAACAAACAGATGCTCTAGGTAAGTCATTTGCTGAATCGGATTGGCTACGTGCACCGCGGGGGAGCTGGGTGGGGTTGGGGGGGGGGGGGTTGGACCGGAAATCTCGAGAAACGGTTAGAATGATGGTATCGGAGTGAAACTTGCTGGGAAGAACAAACATCTGGTCCATATAAATCTTTTACATAATTTGACTGGATCCGGACACTTGAGGGGGGGGGGGGGAGGAGGGGTATCCCGGAATTCCGTTTTTGGGGGATTTTCACGACGAAACTTGGAAGGCATATCAGGGACCCGGTCAAACTGACTTGGAATAAAAAAAAAATCCTCGATATGATAATCTTGGGGGGGGGAGTTGAGGGAGGGGAATCCGGAATATTGAGTCATGCGTAGCTTTGGAACGGGTGATCGGATTCGAGTGAAATTTAATAATTAAACAGAGGACATTTTTCTCTTGTGACCTTTTTCATTTCCGGACCGAATCCGGCAATTATCGGGGGGAGGGCGGAAAATACTTGACCCGCTTAGACTGGTGTGATCTGGATCGAACTTCGTGGGAATGACAAACAGATGCTCTGGATTAATCATTTACAGAACAGGATTGGCTCCGGTTATTGTGGGTGGAGTTGGAGGAGGGGGAGGGGGGTCTGGGATTCCGGTGATCGCGCGTTAAGGTACTTCCAGATGTGCTAGGACGATGAAACTTCGCTGGAATATTGGAGACTCAACAACATTTGCTTAGAAATTGCTACTTCCCAAATCCGATTATTCCTTAAAGTACCAATCTTGACCGCAAAGTAAAAAAAATACTTTTAAGCAATATATGCATTTTCGTGATGCCCATCAGCCCATTAGCAGTTTTGCCTCAAGGGTTTTGCTTACAAATGAAGTTCCAGCTCCCTTATAGCGCGCATCTCAACCGCAAAGTCGAAACTTACTCTTGATCAATCAAATCATCTTGACACATGCAAGTGCCATATGAGCTTACAGCTCTTGTTGTTTAGCCTTTTAACAGCGCCGCCGACGAGATTCCTTTCAAGTAGACCGTAATTCCTTACATCATGAACATAATTCTGGTCCCGCTAGACTTTTTCTAGTCGTCTTCACGAACGGAATCCAGGTCGACCAGAATTCCTTTCTACTCGACGGGATTTCTTGTCCGTGTAAGTACTACCTCACCTTTAAAGCTTCGATGAACCAAGTGTTCTTTTGCTAGTAGTGTGGACGCCTAGCATCCTAGCCTAGCGTTCGCACAGAAACAGTTAGTATCCTCAATACAGACAAACAAACAAACTTGCGTCGTTCGTTACCACGAAATTTGTCAGCAAAATCATGCTGACTTACTGCTGCAACTTGTGACGTATCGATGCGAGATTGGATAAGCACAAAGCCCCGCCCACATTTACGAGGGATGGATGGGAACACATGGACGATTTCCTGCAAGAGATTTGAATAAATACGATATTGCCTTCGCTTGGCTCGATTATCTCTATAAAGATTCGTCAGGGGTTAATAAAGTATAAAAAAAAACATCTGTCGTGTCATTAGTGCTTTAAAGGACACCTCGCACTACATAATGTTTCTGTTAAGATGTTCTTCGACAGTTGACGACTTCAAAACTTATCTATGCGTACAGAAAATTATACACTGGGCTTCGGCTGTTATAAGCTTTTTTTGATTTCCTTTGCCTTGGAGGACATACTTGGCAAAATTTGCATAACCAGTATTCCGGCCAATAAGCTTCTCGGAAACAATGATCGAGAGCCTGATACGTCACGTAAGAGGACAAACATGGCAAGCGTGAGAATCAGCACAACGCTAGTAGAGGAGATTAGATGCACTCAAGAAGTATAGAATCTGGGGAACGAGAATGGCTAGAAGTACCACTGAAATAGGATGAACTACTACCATAAGCACGACGTGTCCTCCATCCTTAACTGATGTGGAGATGAGAACTGCTGTAGAGCTCCAAAAAGTGGCATCCAAACCCCGAAGTCAAAGTGTGTAATTCAAGGGCGTAGCTCTTTACGACTTGATCAATTCCGAGAACTGGCGTTAGGTAAAAGTTTGCCATTGTTCTTAGGTCCATTCTTTGATAGACCAGAAACAATGAGACAAAAATGAAAGCCGATCTCTTTAATGAATCGTAAATCGTATTATAACAACAACACAGCTTGTGCTTTCTTCAGTTGCTGGCCGAAGATAGTGAAGACATGAGGATTAGTTGGATAGTGTTGATATCTGCTGCGACAGTCTGCAGCACGCCAGAGAAGTTGGTAATAGAGCATTCTTTCTCGGTGTGCTTGGATGTGTTTGTTTGTACACGACTAGATTCAACAAGACCAAAAGTTTCGATGGGATCCCAAAAGTTCAATATTTGATCCAGACAATTGGGTCTTGTCTTCACCAGATCCAGTCTTCGCCAGACTCTTTGAGCGTCTTTACTATTAAAATTTAGAAACAGATTAAGGCCAAATAGCTAATCATCTGAGAAAACCAAGTTCAGATTTGGATTCAGCATGTGTGTTTACCCCTATAAGTCATATCTGTTTTGACGAAACAGATCGAAACTTCCTGCCTTACTTCTGTCAATTTTCCGGTTTTGGCGGAATTTCGGAACTATTTGTCCGTCGAAAAAATAAAGCTAAAAAATGTATTCAGCTTATCTCCTCACCCCTATATCCAACATATAATCAACTTCAAATAAAAATTTAACGTATAAAAAATTTCCCGGTTTGCCGGAATCCGGGCTAACTATATGTCCAGGTAAAATTGATTGTCATATACGGATTCAGCATCTCTTCTTACACCGAAAGCGGACATCTAATCAACTCCAAATAAAACTTTTACTTCTAACAAACTTTCCAGTTTTGGCCGGATTCCGGTCGAACTACTTGTCCGGCAAGAAAATGGTTTCCATACTCGTGTTCAACATGTCTTCATACCCCTTAATCGACTATCTCATTAGCTGTTTAAAAGTATTTTGTTCGCCCCTTAATTTGAACCCCCTCCCCCACCCCTAAATGTAGGGCTACAGATCCCATCTACGAACTAGACCTTTCCCTTGACCCAAAGGATCCTCACACCAAGTTTCATCAAAATATCTCATTCCCTTCGAGAGTTATCGTGCTTACAGACGGACAACTTTTGCGATGTCATAGATATCCCTCCACTTACGTTTTGGTATCCCAAAAAGCCAATCGATCCTCTACGACTTTTCTTCGGTCTTCGAGATCCCAAAACCAATGACTTCGCTAAAGGCCTTTTTCCGCGACACAATTGTGGGCCACACACTTCTGAGTGTTTGTCGCGGAAAGACGATTGTGTGCCACACAGTCGAGCCACTAGTTGAAACTCGCGAAACGCCGATTTCTCTATTTTTGGCGGTAATTTCAAATATCGGAAAATAAAAATAAAGTTCATGTAAAATCTCAATAAATAGAACTCCAGGCTTATTTCCTTACCATTCTGTCCATAAAGTATCCTCAGTTTTAAGTCTATATACTTGAAAAAGTAGTTAGATTTATTGTTTAGACACTATTTTGCTGCTTAATTTGAATTTCCCGCCAGAATCGACCCACAAAATCGACAATCACCTCGCCAGTTGTTTGTCGAATTTGAGCCACAAAGCGAGCCACGAAAATCTTGTTGGTCGCGGAAACACACTTGTGGGCCGCACAAAAGGTCGCGGAAACAAACTTTTCGAGCCACAATCGACCCACAAACTGTTTGTGGGAGCACGGAAAAACGCCTTAAGTTTGTCCGCTGTCTGCACAATAACATTCGAATAGACTGAGATATTTTGTTCTAACTGGTGTGAGATCCTTTGGTCAACGTACAGGACAAGTTCGTAGCTGGGCTCCGTTGCCTTGTATTTAAGGGGGGGGGGGGGGGGGGGGCATGACAAAACATTTTTCAAGCTAATGGGTCAGACTTATGCGTAACGAGACATGCTGATCGAAATCTGGATGTTGTCGCCGGACAAGTAGCCTGTAGTTCGTCCGGAACCCAACACAAACCTGTGGGAAGTAAGGTTTTGTCTGAAGCCGGCCAGAGTATCGAAATAGGGGCAGAAAAACACATCGTTATATTCACTTCGATTTCCTGCCAGACAAAAGACTCGGCCGGAATTCAGCAAAAAAAAAACAATCTTGGTAGGCTAATCATAATTTGCCGATGTCGTTTAGAGTGTTGATAGTGGGGTAAGCTGAGAGGAAGAATAATTTATTTAGCTTGTTTTCCTGTTTCAGTCGATACTACGGACGGAATCCGGTGGAATCCAGAAATTTAGTAGGTCTCGTGTTACGTCTTTATCCGGTGTTCGGAGTTTCGCTCTCGGGTGAGAAGACATAATAGGAAATCGATTTTCCAGCTTCGTTTTCTTGCAAATCAATAGTTCGGTTAGATCCCGGCGATAAATAGGATATTCGTTAGTTCTATAATAATATCTTTCTCCAGTTGTTCGTGTTAACATGGGATAATCAGAAGACTGGTACTTTGATTTACTAACAAAGAAGTCGTAAACATTCCCCTTCGGGATCCCACCGGAACCTTTGCACTTGTTCGGGCGTACTTTTGAAATCCGGGAGGACTGGTGTCGTGTTTCGACAAAAATACAACACGTGGAAAAGCACTTTGTTCTCCAACTTGGGGCACAAAAGAAGCTGTACAACGATATAGTCGGATTTTACAAATACCATAATTCTCTCAAGTACGTGACTAACTATTTATTTTCTGTAGACTCGCTAACGTTAATTTAACCGGTAGGCACCGATAGCGAAGAAACAAACCAAAGAGTCTCGCAACAGATAAGTCGGCGAAGACGAACAAAGGTTGCCACAACACTTCATGTTGAATATAGGCAACGTTGATCTAGTTAATATTGACGATCTTTTATTTCGCCCTGGATGTACCAGGGCAATAACTTAGGGGTGGGATGATCTCTTCGACTATCTGCACAAAGAACGTGACCTTATGTTTTAGTTCGCCGGGACGTCCAGCTTCGCCTCTCGCGTCAAGGACTATCAGCAGAAGATCCAGAACATTCTAGTCCAACTTCACGAGAAAGAGATCTTGAACAACTCAGGCGACGTCAGATGCAGTGCCATTTCCGACAACCCGAAAGACCCCCTCTTGTGCGACGGGGTCCTCTACCTAGATGGTATTCGGATAGATGAGACCCGGTGCATTTTGAAGCATCCTCGTGTTTGTATAGGATCGGCTAAGCCTAGCGGACTCATGAAATGTAGTGAGACCAGAGCAGGCAAGATGTCATGTACAGTGACGTCGCCAACGAGTAACTTGACTTGCAGTGCTGAAATTTTAGAGGAGGACTGGACGATGATTCTGACAAGCTTCGAATGCGAGGACGAAAATGCAGGTGAGGACTGCTGATCCTGAGATACAGGAACAAAAATATAAACCGCTCGCCTGCAATTCTTCCAACTAACTCGAAAGATAAAACTACAATTTGCAAAACCTCGCGCGTTCTTTCGCAGTATCTAGAGTCGTTGATGTCAGCAGCTTTCGCTGTTACTAGGCAAAACAGTTCCTAAAAGAAGGCAAAAACTGGCCCAGAGTACCATCGCCAGATACGAACCGCTGGCTGTTTGTCGGCCTGTTCGTCTCAAGGGCCTAGGCTCCGAACCGTTAGGCACATATCGGAGCAGTGTTGCCGTATCGTTGTCCAAATCTAAGACGCGGCCTTTGGAAAACATGCCAAAAATACGTCAAATATTTTGTGGGCCAAAATACTAAGTAGGCCTAAACTCCCACAAACTGCAAGGATTATCGATTTAACCCAAAAATGAGCAAGCAAACATGCTAATGTGGCAACACTGTGCTTTCCCTCGTTTCGCAATGTTTTTTTCTAACGGTTTGGTTTGCTGTTCTTTATCATTTTGTTGCTCCATACTTTTGTTTGCATAAAGGAACTAGAAGCTGTGATATTCCTAACGTTTAAAGGGAATTTGCAAGTACTGGTGATGATCAAGTTAAATACTTCCGAAAAAATCATCCCGCGCCAGAAATAAAGCATTCACAAATAAAAATATCCAAGTTTTACGCCACACGCGAGTTGTAAAAATGTTTACGCCAGTCTCAGACCAAATTTGTCAGTTTGGCATGCAATACACCATTCTGTATCAGATACTGAACGGCATGCTGTTGAGTAGAGCCAAGAACAAATAATCAAGAACCTCAGTCTCCCTATTTCTGTAATACAACCATGCGGAGTCGAATATATTCTGATACCCTATCCGATGCAAACGAGCGGAGAGGAACTACGCAGAACACCATAATTTGTCACCTCTACAAACAGCTAGATCGCAGTAAAACCCCGCTGAAAAATACGAACGCCGTCTGAATCGTCCTTCACAGCTGATTGGTTGTCTACCCTTGTGGTGTCAAGTCTAGCTCGCTGCAGACCGGGTTCTGCACCCCTGCAGGCATCCTACGTTTTTCATCTGGTATGCGCAGCGGCGAAGAGGGCAGTAGACGGGTATCAACTCAAACCTCAAAGCAAGTACCTCTAGCTCCGTTCAGTTTTTATCGGGGTATCCATAGTCGCTGCATGGGACTCAAGACGGAGGTTCTGTTAGATTATTTGTTCTTGGTAGAGCACTACAGTATTTTGTGCCGACTGGAATAGACCTAGATAAGTTCTCGACCTCCTAAAAAACGTATGATAAGCGAACGAACAAAAAGTCACAGACCTAGCAGTATTTACGACACTTCACATTTCGATTTTCCACCTGAGGAAACAAAAAAAAGAGAAAAGCAAAACCGAATTTGTCGCCCTTTCGTTTCTACTTATATACCGTCGTAAGCGGCAATGGCGCGAAATGGTTGAAGTTGCGGTCCGACCTTTTTCTTGTGTAGCGAAACGACGAACCGGCGGACCCAACAGGTTGTCATCCTAACAAAAATGAGACCGGCTAAAAATGGCACTGCGCTGCATGACATAGTATAGGAGGGACGAGTACTAAAAAGAAGCACGAAAACTAAAAGGGCCCTTTCAAGCTTCAGAGTGAGGGGCAGAAACAATGTTCTAACGTGCCTTCTTTAGGCTCTTGAGTTACGAACTCTCACTGAATTGTCTACTTCTGCTACTTGCTAATCTCTCATTATTACTCGTGCCTCCTGCGCCATGGCGTTCCTCTTTTTAGTCGATCCCAGCAAATATATCTTTCCAGAAACGAAGTGTCCCATCGTCCACGCCAACGCGGAGGATCCTATGAAAGAAACGTGGGTGCTCCAGTCGCCACTCTACCCCCTCGGATATCCTGCAAAGAGCTCATGTGTGGCTACCATATCCTCGGTAAGTGCGGCATATTTTATTCAACCACAGAGGTTGCCACTGGGGATGACATGTCGCTTCGCCCTCCGAATTCCGTTTCGCCTGGATAGCCGGTACTGCATGAATGAAATGGGCTTCCACTGGGAAGTTAGGGGCAAGATACTTTTTTACGAGAAAGATCCTGTTGCTGTCATGTAGCGGGCGCACTGGTGACTCGCTTCGGTGTTATGCACCAACACTGTACAAAAAAAACTTGCAGTTTTGCTACTGGGATTAATCTTGTCTCTAAAAAGATGATCTTATCTTTAATTCGGATTAATCTTATCTCAGTAGAGAAAAGATGAATCCCAGTAGCAAATACTGCAGTAAACTTTAATCCTTACTCGGAGAAGCTTTTTACAGTGTCGTCTTTCCGAAGGCGATACTCAGTTCGCCGAAGAATAACTAAAGCAAATTAATTATAATTCTTTTACTTTGGTCATGGTTTACAAGCACTTATCACTTAACTGATTTCCAGGTCTAGGACTCCGCTGAGCCTCGGTTGAGTATAATATAGGGCTACTAAACGGCTTTATGATGCATGTATTCCAGCTATTTCCTATGCTTAGCCATGGGAAGGTAATTCAAAATTAAATGGGCGGCGATAAGCCATACAAGCTCACTTTATACTGAGGTGCTCATTCGTCACCAAATGCACTGAGATATTGAAACAAAGAGTGTTCTCCTTTTACTTGTCATTTGTTATAGCCACACACAAATTCTTTCTTAACTTTTAAGGCACGGAGTGAACGTTTCATGATGCATATTTTCCCACGCTTAAAGGAACAGAAAATTTGACTCAAACTTGACTCGGGGAGCTAGCTGACATATCAAGAATGTACCCTGAGTCGATATCGAGAGTAAGAAAAATTCTCGTTACGACCATTGCAGTTTCCGGGCAGTTTCCGAGAATTCGACTTTCGAGTTAGTAGAAAAAAAAGCAAAAGGTTTGTGTGCCGGGAGTAGGAATCGAACGCACGACCTCTTGACTACTATCCAGATGCGTTAGCAGTGTGTTAGTCAACACGGCCAAAGGCGAACTTTTACAGTGCATAAGTGCATAATTACAGTGCATAAGGGGCAAGGGCCTGCCAGCTAGCTTTGGGAACACTAAGGAGGGGGTTCGAGATAACAAAGAAGGGGGGTCCTGTCGACAATAAGTCCCTGTATCTTTATCTAAACCCCCCAGGTCGGTTTGATGGCCGAAAGTTGCGTAGTCAAGTTTTCTGTGCCTTTAACCGCGAGAAAGTGGTTTGAAGTTTCACGCGCGGGATATCACCCCACACAAGCTCACAATTTTTTTTTATTTTTTCTCGATTTTTAGGACACGGCAGTGAACGGCTTCAAAGTCCTACTGAGAAAGCTGGATATCCCCGTTCTTGACGAAAAAGACTGCGACGAAGGAAGCCTTACAATTGTTTCCCGATCAGCAAGGGCCGGTCCCGTCCGTGGCATAAAAGTGTGCGGTAAAAAGTGGCTGAGGACGTACAAAATTCGGGGACCGAAAATCCACGTCAGGTTCGACTCGATTCTGGCTGGCGACGGCTTTCAAGCTATCATTAAACCGTATTAGTTGCCATTTTGTGTAAATTTAAATTATTGCAAATAAATTATTGATCTCTTAAAGTAAGTATAATATGCTACTCGTCCGTTGGTGGGTACATACTCGTGGTTAAAATTCCGAATAACAGAAGTTTCCTTTTTCCTAAAACAGAAACACATACAACCTACACAACACCACAATTTTGCCAACGTTTCTAGATAAGTGCTAGGAAGCTTCTCAGCTTGCGATGTTGCCGCTAAAACGGATCAAACTCTGAAGTCCAAGACGGTACAAGGCAGTCATACAGAAATCCTCAATTTTTGGGGACAGTGCTCCAACGTTGGGGCAGCATGCTTTGCAGTAAGGCTGCAGTACCCCCATAAAAATATGTTAGACTCAAAATCCGAAATGAAAATTTGTTTTTAAATTTTTTTTTATGTGTATGCATCCGCGCCCATACGTTGGTACTTGCCCTAGTCATGGAATAATGTGCCCTAAAACTGAGAAGATTTCCTGATGAAAATTTTTCAAGAATTAGTTACATGGAGTTGTACGTCTGAATAGCATACAATAGTAATTGTTACCACTGCACGCTACTATTACCAAGACTGAATGCTACTGTAGCAAGACAGGATGCTACTGGATACTACTGCTTAAGATTAGCCCGATCTGAGGCACATTAAATGATATGTATTCCGTACTATTACATATTTATACAAGCAACTGTTTCGTACAACTATCATACAACTACACAGGCTACACATTTCCATCGGGTTGTGTATCACTGGCCAAAGCTTAATAAAACGAGTACATCAGTGGCTGCAAAAGAAAACATGGGGCCCTATTTGCAGCACGCATACAATCTTCTTTCCTGAGGTAATAACGGTTTCAACGATTCACAACAGTTGCGTTTTTGCAGATACCATGGCATCTGTTACCACGGTAACTGGACCTGCAATTATTCGTTTTTGCAGTTACCGTGGTATCTGATATACGGTTGCTCTGCAAAAACGACAATTGCCGAAATTGCGCTTTTCGAAGTCATCCCAAAAGAGAACTAATACTCAGTAACATCACTAAGTGCCAAACTTCTTTCCCACCAATTTGACAAAATCTGATGAAAGTGAGATGACTTTTTCAGATACCACGGTCGGACCGTGATATCTGAATATCAGATACCATGATAACTGGCCAGATACCACGAGAACTGCAAAAACGCCTCCGGACCGTGGTATCTGCAAAAACGCAGCTAATGATCACTGAAAACAGCAAGGGTCCTTGCAATACGCGCTTGTGGAACACTTCATCAAAAGGCACTGTTAAGAGCAAACGTTCCGTAATCCTCGAAGAAGCGACTGGACGAGGACTAGATCACAGCCCTGTGTGGAGGCGACTCCTGAGTATACCCAACAATCACCAACACTTAAAACAAAAATAATCCTACTTGCATCACGTATCAACCTCTCATCTCACATGATAAGCCACGTATATGAGAGGTCACACAAGGCTTGAAGACAGACTACGAGCTTGGTGTCTGTGCAATCTGATTCCCAGCGTTTACAGTTACAGACGCCGCACTAGGGGGATCCGGCGCCATCAGCATTGCAGCCCGTCTTGTACACAGAAGAATGTGCTGCTCTCGTTCGATCCGAGAGTAAAACTTGACGTCACACAACTGACAATTCAGTTGGGATATGTTGTGCTTGGCCTTTTCATGCTGCTTCAGGATGGCAAGAGTCTTGAGTCGGACTGGACATATACGACACTGATGCTTGTTTTGCACTGAAAGTAACGAGAAAGAGTTGTGTGTCTATCATTAGTAGCGTTTATGCAGATACCACGGTCTAAAGTCGTTTTCGCAGTTACCGTGGTATCTGATACCACGGTCAAAAGTTATCGTGGTATCTGATATTCAGATGCCATGGTCCGATTGGTAACTGACCGTGGTATCTGAAAAAGTCATATCACTTTCATCATCATCATCAATAGAGCCTAGGATTTTGTCAAAATGGTGGGAAAGAAGTTTGGCACTTAGTGATGTGACTGGATATCAGTTTTTCCTTTGGGATGACTTTGAAAAGCGCAATTTCGGCAACTGTCGTTTTTGCAGGGCAACCGTGGTATCAGATACCACGGTAACTGCACAAACGACTAATTGCAGATTCAGTTGCCGTGGTAATAGATACCACGGTATCTGCGAAAACGCAACTATTGCGTTTTCATTTGTTAATTCACACTACTCAACGACCAACACAGGAATGAGGGGGGGGGGGGGGAGGGGGCAAGGGCGCTTTGTTGATGGAAGATCGTTCGTTAGTGGATATTTCTTGTCAGTTTGTTATGTCTTCATTCTTCTTTTCTTCTTCTTTTTTTCTCTCCTTTCTCTTTCTTTTTTGATTTCTTTGGTTTGTTTCCCTTAAGACTATATGAATAAAGAATAAGCCCCGGCCATTGCCAGGCCTTATGTTAGGTCTTATGGTGGGGCCATAAACAGTTAATGGTGTTTTTTATTTTTATGAATAAACTGAACTGAACTGAATGAGCTAAAGTTACGCGCAAACACTGTCGTATTTTCGGAGTGAAGTTTCAGAGTGCGTATTTTAGCATGCGAGATTCGCGTCCCTTTGGGGAAACCTGCATGTGATCCGTCTAAAGGAGGAAATTTGCGTCCGACTGCGAAAATCGGACTGCGCGTGCCCGTGCTTCAATCGTTACTATTTACGGAGAACCTAAAATGCCTTGTTTCTACTAATTCAGTTCGAACTTGAGACCCTCAATCATAGGTGGGGGAGACTGCGCAAAGAGTTTGGCCTGACTTGTGAGTGACTTTAGAACCCCTCCTTTCGCTCCCGAAACTGCCAAAATGTAGTGTTCAGAGAAACAAATATAGCTCTAATGCACCTGCCGTTCAGTCCCTACCGAAATTTCACTGGCTCATTCGGAAGTTCAGAGATTATCAACCGAAAGCTTTGGCAACCATTAAAATTAAACGATTGTGCTGAAAGCCCTCCCCCCCACCAAAAAAAACAACAACCAAAAAAACAATAACAATGTTTTCCTAGCTGAATGCCGTCGTTTTATTTATTTGTTTATTATTACATTTGGCTTTAAGCTTTTAGCTTGTCCCCAAACTACTATTCTCTGCGGACAGGCATGAGGCATTTTGTTCGGTCAACGGCCTGACGTCCCCGCAAACATTCACGCAAGTATGAGCCTGAGTGGGAGGATGTCCTGGCAGCAGCTCACCCAAGAGAAGACTGGCAGCTCAGTAGAGTTTAAAGGACCCTTCTTACTTATTCTGCCTTTTCTATTGTCCCTAGCTCGCTTATTAAGTTACAAGCTTCAGAAATCCCCACCCTTCATCATTGTTTCCTTTTGGATTTTCTACTTTTTAGGGCTTCTTGGGCTGAGACGGGGGGCTGTGATTCACTGAGCACAAACTCACCGGAAGCTTCAAGATCCACCGACAAAGCTTTAAAAACAAGACCAGAGGTTTCGATGGGATTCCAAAAATCCAACATTTGATTCAAATAATTGGGTCTTGTCTTCGCCATTCAGTCTTCGTCAGATTCCTTGAATATTTTACTGTTAAAATAAAGTTCAAATTGGATTCAGCATGTCTCCTTGCCTCGATACCGAATCTCAAATCGATTTCAGAAACAACTGTGAGCTTCAAACAAATTTCCAGTTTCAGTCGAATTCGTGATGAACCGTTTGTCCAGCAAGAAAACTAAGTTCAGATATGGATTTATCGGTCCGATGAATCCATTTGGATTCCTTACCCCCTCAATGAATATTTTATTAGCTTATCAAACATACATGTTTTTACCGTAAATTCGAAACCCCTCCTCTGCCTCTAAAGATAGGACTAAAGGACCCATCTACGAAATTGACCTGTACTTTACCAGTGAATCCTCAGTTCAGTTCAGTTCAGTTCAGTTTATTCATTAAAATAAAAAACACCATTAACTGTTTATGGCCCCACCATAAGGCCTAACATAAGGCCTGGCAATGGGCGGGGCTTATTCTTTATTCACATAATCTTAAGGGAAACAAACCAAAGAAATCAAAAAAGAAAGAGAAAGGAGAGAAAAAAGAAGAAGAAAAGAAGAATGAAGACATAACAAACTGACAAGAAATATCCACTAACGAACGATCTTCCATCAACAAAGCGCCCTTGCCCCCTCCCCCCCCCCCCCTCAAAAAAAGGAAGGAAAAAAGAAGAAAGGAAATTAGGTTTTGGAACATTATGTTTTCGATAAAAATAAAGACTTGGCCTGTGACTTGAAAGCTGAGAGGGTAGACGCAACCCTTACCTCCTCAGGTATTGAATTCCACACCCCCGGAGCAAAGTGTTTTATTATGAAAGAAGCTCTAGTTGTTTTACGGTGGGCACTCGCCAATTGCCGGGCATTCCGAGTAGAATACTCGTGGAAATCCTGATTCTGTGAAAACAAATTCTGAAAAGACGAATTTAAATGATCATTAAAATACTTATAAGTGAAAACTGCAACTTGGTAGTCTCTAATTGTGGAGACATCCATTATTTTATTAGATCTAAAACGTTCACTGTGATTCTTATTGGGGTCATGCGACGTGATTGCCCGGATAGCACTGTTCTGTAGATTTTGAACTTTCTTGTAACAAGATACGAAATTGCTAGCCCAGACTGAGCATCCGTAAATTAAGTAAGGATGAAAAATAGCATAATATATCATTCGTAGAATTTTAGATGATGCAATGTTTTTAACTCTCCTTATCACTCCAAGAGACCGAGAAAGTTTAGACGACAGAACATCGGCGTGCTCTTTCCATGACAAATTCTCATCTAGTAGAAAACCAAGGTATTTGATGGTTCTCATTGAACAACATCCTCGCTTGAACAACATATTTCCTCGTTTGAACATTATATATCATCCCCTTCGACCTTCGATTACACTAGATCTTTCCGACGTCCAGGAATAAACAAATGAATGTCGTCATCCACGCGCAGAGCTATACTGGTTTGAGAATAAAGGGGTACGGCCTGCTTTAGCCGAAAATTGGTCGAAAATTTTGTGTCCGGTTTTCACGGGTTCCGGGTGAACTACTTGTCCGGCAAGAAATTGATTGAAGAATGTTTGTCCCCTTAATCCGAAACCCCCTCCCCCACCCCTAAATATAGGGCTACAAAGCCCATCTACGAACTCGATCTTACTCTTGACCCAAAGAATCCTCATACCAAGTATCATTAAAATATCTCATTCCCTTCGAGGGTTATCGTGCTTACAGACGGACGGACAGACGGACAACTTTTGCGATGTCATAGGGATCCTTCCACTTACGTTTTGGGATCCCAAAAAGTGTATGAGAAGCTTCAAATGTGTTTTTTATTTTTAGAGGACTTATGGGCCGACAGTTCTACCTTGTGTTTCTGACTCCTTTTCTTTTCCCACTTTTTAACGACGGCACCCATACTTTTCAAATATTTTGCGTCCAACCTCCGCTTCAGAGAGCACGAAGCCAGGATGAAATCGACAGGCGTCAACGAGAAAATCGCCAATTTCACAGGGCGAGTATTGGTAGTTTAGGAAAAGGACATTTCTAAACCACTTTAACGTGAAAAGATCATTTCTAATAAACGTTGTGCTTTAAGGTGAGGTCGGAGATGAGGCCACCTCTTGCCACACTCCCCCCGCTCCACCAGCTTTTCCGAGCCGAGTTTGCTACAGTTTACTACGGACAGGCATAAACACCACAAAATTTTTTCGCTCAGTTTGGGTGAGGGTGCCGCACTTCTCACCCCCCTCCCACCAGTAGTTAAAAAAGTGGATGAAGCCAAGAGACTTACTGTTGTGGTACTTAAGGTGTAAGCGATAGGCTTTCATGCCCTTCAATTCCATCTGACATTTCTTGCACTGTTTGATGACAATCTTCTTAAGGCGCATGGTCTGTAAAATAATTAAAAGTCTTACGCTCGCGAAAAAAGGAAAATCGTGTGCGAACTAATACTAATAATAATTTATTTATGATCCAGAGTACCGGGACAAGTTAAAGATAGTGGAGTAATGAGAGAAATATAATGAAAGTACTAATATTAACACACAATAGCTGAAAAACACTCGACAAAAAGCCGGATGAGGCTGAATCAAGTCGGAAACACGCGTCAGGACCGACAGAAAATTAGGGTTAAAACTGATCCTTACTCTTGCCCTATGTGTGGATGCGATAATGAAAATATGAGTCATTTTGTGGGAGAGTGTGAGGAACTGAATGGGTTGAGACAAGAGTTGCTTGTACTGAGAGCGTGTGGGAGGGACTGGATAACTGAGAGAATGAAAGAGAAAAGTTTCCAGGCTATATAACTGTTTGGAAGGTTCCTCCGGATAGGGTTAGCACACAGGGAAAATTGTATATCCCTATAAATTTGAATACTGGTATAGTGTTCTTGTTTTTATATATTTTTTCTTTTGTTGTTTTGGTGCTTGCAGGCTTTTATACATTAAATATCTATCTATATATCTATCTATCTATATGACTAAGTCCAAAAAACGCCAATGAACCTCCGGAAGAACGAGAAACGTCACCCGAACGATGATTCAAATCTCCGCCTTCCTGCCCGTTGCCCAATGCGCCTGCTAAAGCAGTAAATTTATTGTTCCTTTCGTGTTTCTTTGTGTCTTTCTTATTTTGCGTTTATTTATCTTATGTTGTCATTGTAGATTTTGTGTTCCCTCTGTATTTCTTGTTAAGCGTTCATTTCCCCTTTTTTCTGTATGTAGCCTACTGTGCAAATGCCTTATTACTAGGCTGCATGCAATAAATTCATTCATTCAAATCCTATGTCAAAGAATCAACAGCGTTTTGTTGGGGACAGCTGTGGTGACGTTTCTTGCTCTCCGCTAGGCACACTGCGATTCTTCATCGGTACGAAGAGTTAGTCATCAGGAGTATTGTTGAGAGCGTGTTCCACCCTACTTATCATAATTACTACGCATAACGTCACGAATTTTGACTTCTTTGCGTCAAGGATGGAACGCATTTTTAAAATTTTCTGTAAAATATCACTCCACCGGGTAATCCAGCCATCACGTTACATACATCCGTAGTTACCACGCTTACTACGCTCCCGAGCATGGTAAGCTAATAGTTACCATTAGTTACTATTTCGAGAAAGTTGGAACGGTCAGCGTAGTAACTTTTCGTGATGTTGGAACGGAAATAGTAACTAATAGTCACTACTGTTAGAAGGGTGGAACACGTTCTTGTGCCAAATAATACCCGTAATGCGTTCTATGTTGCGTTGGCTGGGCGTAAACTTGTCGGGTGTAGCACACTGCCATTTCCACACCGTCATCTCGCTGACATCATGAAAGAGTCGTTTACGCCGAGACAGTGTGCCTATTGTTGACGTCATGACAAAGTTTTGGGCACCGTCAACTTGCGTGACAAAATGGGAAGTCTTAAGGCACACCTCGCACTATTTTTCAGTGATGTTCCAATACTCAAAACTAGTTGAACACGGTACTGTAAGACTAGGCTCTGCTCTTAACAAATTATCCACGGCTTTGGCTGTTTAAGCCTTTTCCCAGGCCCCTTGGACTCTAGCAAAAACTAGGCAAAATTCAGATAACCGGTTTTACACATCTATAGCATGATCCGCGAACACGCCGGGAGCATAATGCACACGGAAAATAGCGAATTGTGGCAAGTGCAAAGATTAGTGATGTGTCGTTAGCGGGTTTAGAAAGTAACATACGAAGTTTGAGTCTTTAGGTTTAAGAAATTAAGGAAGTATGTCGCATTGGCATTAGGTACAAGGGGTCCATTGGGGAGCGTTTTCGCGCGCTTAAAAGCAAAGCCAGAAACCCTTTCCAGCGGTTTTCGCGCTGCTTCGGCAAGTCGTCAAACTTTCCGCGCGGGTTTCGCGCTTTGGAAACCGAAGCAGCTTTCTCGGAAAGTGATTCTAGAACATTAGTGGAAAAAAGTTGAATGCTTCGGCATAAATTCTGGAAGTGTGGAAAACATGGCAAGCGTCATTAAGGAAGGCTTCGTTGGAATACATGAGAATGGAAGGAATGTCCAATGAACCGCATCTAAATTCGTTTTTCTAAAAAGTTCGGTTCCATTTGTTTTCGCGATCAATCCAGCAGAAAGTGGAAAGCAATCCCAGGAATCGGATTCTCACAGGTTTCGTGATGCGTCCGCCGGAAAGTGAATTTTTTTTTTCTTTCGCTGTATGTCTGCTGTCGTAAATTCTCTTGTTGGTTTGTATTTGTTTTAGTTATTAATTACCTTGTCCTAAAATTCTAGTGTTGATGTGTGTTAGTTGTTTGTCTGTTTTTCTTTATAACACCTTAGGCTAGGATTTTATTAATATTTTTTACAAATAAATCAGAATTAGTGAAGTGTCGTTTTTTTATGCCACTGGCATGTCTGACGCTTTTAAGCAACATGAGGTTTCTTTATATTTGTCAATAAAAATTGTACCTTTTCGCAATCTCGCGAAAACCCTCCTGTCATCATTGTTTTCTTCAGGATTGCATTAGGATCACGGAAATAACAGGGTTCACAGAGCTTTCAAGCCTTGCCAGAAACTTATTTGACGAAAACAAACAGTTGTGAGAAATTTCCGAAACGGATTACCTGGACTAGACAAGACAAAATCTTTCTGAAAAAAATCTTCTCTGCGTAAGGTTCGTAGAAGTAACAGAGTCTATAGAGCTTTCAAGTCTTGCCAGAAACTTTATTTGACGAGAATAATAGTTGTGAGAAATTTGTGAGACAGATTTCTGACGTACAGAAGAAAAAATCTTTCTGTAGGTACTATTCATACGCGACTACTCATTTGTACCTTAGCTGTTGTACTTTTTCTGTCATCCATTTACTCTTCTCCGTTCTTTGGAAGACATGAAAGGAAAATAACGAGCAGAACAGTGACAGCGTCTTCAGCAATCAACGTCGTGCAACATCGACTATATCCCTCTTGACAAGAACGAGGAACACGAATCGCGTTCATCCCTACTTTATAAAAATATAAGAAGAATAAGAAGAGAACCAAACACGCAACTAATATTTCCCGATAAGAATACTCAAAACAAGAATATGCAATCACACCACTACGCTCGAATGAGATGCTTACCTGTTCCGTGCTCCCCGCGGCTTGAACCACATCAACCGATCTTTTCTTTTTCGCATCCTTCTTCGTACCTTTCTTGAGGACTTCAAAAGTAGAGGTCATCCCACCGATCAGCCCGTCAATAATGGAGCTTCTGTGTTCATAGATACTAGATTCGGAGACGTCTCCTGACGGATTTGGGGTTGAAGTTTCACAAAAACTGGAGGGACCGGCAACAGGTTCACAGGTAACAGACTCCAGTCCATTCAAACGCTCGTCGCCCGGAAGCTGAGTCTCCGAATCTTCCGAGTCCGACATGAGCTCTACAACCACTGGTGCAATTCCCCTCGCGTCCTTACCGTAATGGTCAATTAAGGGAGAAACTGGCTCTATTTTCATACACATTGCTTCCTTCTCGGAAAGTAAAGCACCGACTGAAGACCCGGCATTCAAGGTTCTGTGCTTATCTTTCCACGAATGCTGAATCGCGGACGTGTTTTGAGGCTTCAGGGACGGATTCAACCTGGTAGAAACCCTGGAGTAAATTGGTTCTTTAGCCCCTGCAGGGAAATAGAAGATCTCCTCGATTTCCGAAGAGAGGCCTGCCTTAGTGCCTGGGGATGTCTTCTTCTTCTTCGCTTGCGGCTCGTCTTTACGCTTCTTTTTGCCCTTTTTCTTGTGGGACTTCGCCATTGCTTCTGGTTTTACATCTTTAACGGCCGACGTTGAGGAATCAATTGACTCTAGAAAGAAAAATTACATGTATTACGGGCCGAGAGGGACACGAAGCCCTTAGGTCGCAGGCTCGAGTCTCAGTGGCGCCTACCGTTTGCGCTGGGGCGAGGGTTAGTTGTGTGACCCTGTACGACAAGTAAAATCAACACAGCTTGAAATGGGCCCGATGAAAAATTTTTATCTCAAAATAGTACTATGAAGTAGACGAAAAAGTTACACGCAGTACTAACGATGCTACTACATGCTTCTACTTCAAGGCTACCGTGTTACTGCATACTACTATATGCTACTATTAGCAAGACTGGATGCTACTATGGCAAGACAGGATGCTACTGGATACTACTACATAAGATTGGACCAGTCTGAGGCACATTAAATGATAGTATTCTTTGGTACTACAGTATTACATGCAACATTTTCGTACTACTACCATACCCCTACGCAGGCTACAAAATTTTTCATCGGGGGTACCTAGAGAAACCTGGGGAAGGTGACAGGAAGGGTGTGCGAAAGCACCAGAGTGGCTTGCCCCCCAGCCGCCCATTGCATTTTCTGGTTGAGGGCAGAGAACCGGATATCAGCACCGCCAGTAACCCTTGGTTCACACTGCTATGTCGGATGCGACACGATTTTTTCTCTGACGTCCCGATGTTCGACAGAATCGAACCTTCCCATCACCACGCAGACGCAAAAGGAAAACGAAATTTTTGGTCGAGATTATTCTGGAAAAGGACAAAGGGAAACGACCCTTGGGGAAACGACCTCTGACGAAGCGGGGGGATTACCCTTCTGAATACCACCCACTATCAACCACTATTGGGAAATTTTCAGTCAAAAAGTCATCTTGGTCAAAACAGGTCAATACAAGTTTATTCAGAAGATATTTTGCATTCAGCCATCCTAGGATTACAATCAGAACAAGGCAGAGCAATTTTTAGTCTTAAAGATTAACTAATCTTTTTTTTTCTTTTCTTTCCCTAAAAAAATCGCATGCGTTATGTCGGATCAGTTAAAATTTTTCAACGCATCCGGCAAAACGCAAGTTCTGCGTATGCTTGTCGCACGATTTGTGTCGTATGTCGCATGACGCAGAATTATGCGAGAAATCGCAGCAGTGTGAACCAGGGGTAAGGCCTGTCAAGACCGATGCTAGTACCTTGTGGACTGTTCCACAGCCCCCAAAAAGGAGTGGTAATAACAAGACAAGAAGCCGCGACAAACGAGGAAGGGCAGGACCCCTGTTCCGTTGGATTTCTTCTTTCTTAAGACAGGAGTCCCTATGATCGGCAATGGATGGAAGAGCTTTTGAAAGCAATGCGTCCTTGTTAGGGTTTGTATCACCTTGTTAAGAAGACTATATGATCTGAATGGGACTGTTAACGCAGAGAAAGCATGACATGGTTCTTTAGAGTACCTTTTTAGAGTACCTTTGTTCCTTTTTAAAAGCCGTGAACTGTACCACAGCATTCCCGCAAACAGACTGCCATCGAGAAAGGACACCAAACAAGTAAGACTTGCAGTTAGTTCTGTCTAAGAGCCACTGGCAAACGGTACGGTACAGACTAGAATCTTGTCGCTAGACAGAAGAATTTGCTTCGTCTACACCCTCGGAAGTTTCATAACATGCAACACAAGTGCAGTTTCAACAGATAACACTCAGGATGCTAAGTGTTATGATTTTTAAACGTTACGCATTGAAACGTTTTGCGTAACCTACAAGAGAAGCCGAAACACCGCAAAAAAAAAAAAATCCGCTAACTGCTGTTGTCATCGTGATATCGGAAAAGTCAGCAAACTCTTTTCGGCATTTTTTCGACTCTTCCTGTCAAATGCATAACGGTAGCAAATCATGACAGATAACATCTCAAGTGTTGTCTGTGGAAAGCACGCATCCTTGCGTTATCTCTTATGAAACTTCTGACCCAAAATAGGCTACTGACTCTGATGTAAGTGGTTATATCCGTATGCAATCATAATGCCCCGAACACTTAACCCGACATGTCTGGTCTAAACCTACCTCTTTCAGCTACCTCTGTGTAATGGTTCCTTGTAGAGAAATTTGGTGTTACCGAGGTTGTCCGGTCGGGATAGTTCTAAAAAATAAACATAATATTGGCCTATCTACAGGCTCAGCTAGGATACTGAAACGCTAAGTACACAGTAGGATAGTAATAAGTTCCTGTAAATGCTTGCCTGGCATGTATACCTCTTGATCCCTAAAAACTGAAAAGAAAAAAAAAATCAGGGTTCCAGAGAGTGAAATAATACTATTTATCTCAGCTTAGCTGATAATCTGGAAAAAAGCCTTCGAAATTGCAACTGTGTGAATTCTTCATCAACATTAACAGAATGTTCCACATCTTTATACTCATGTCAAGTGCAAGTTGAGGTAGCACAGTGCAAATGTAGGCTATAGACACACTATTCAGTCAGTAGCGTATTTGAGACCATTTCGGAAGGTGGATCCCAACCTAACAACGAAATTTTGGAGGTCTTGTTCATTTATGAAAGAAAATTTGTTGCCTTTTCCTTATTTCGATGAAACTTCATTTGAAAAACTATTTTCTTGGATATCTTCATCGATTTTTCACCCCACTAAAAGCCTAAAGATAAAAACAACCGAAAAATTCAGGGGAGTCACCCCCACTGCTTCTCCCCCCAACTGTGTGTCGTTAAAAAAACACTTGAACTTACAGTAATAGGATCCTCAAAAATTGGCAGTTTACCGAGGCCCAAATTTTTCACAAGGACTTTGACTTCAAGCAATTCACCTCTATTCAAGATTGTCTGACCAGTATAAAGTATTTCCAACGTTTTCTGTACTGCATTCTTGCTGCAAAGGAAAGAACATATGAATAGGTTGTGAGCGATTTATTGAACAAACATTTTTTGCCGAGGCAACAAATGCAGTCAAGAAGTTACTGGATAGAGGGTGAGACTGAAAGAGCTAGAAGCAAACCTGTTACAGTCCAGACATGCGAGAATTCTAACCATCACCCTCGACAATCATACAGCTGCACAAATCCTCTGGACCTTAATGCTTAATGGTACGTTTACATACTTCGCAAATCCAAGTGTATTTGAAATACAAGCATGTTTTACGCACGTATTTGAGGCTGAAAAGGTCTCTAGCAATACGGATGCAACTGAGAAATCGGTCCGTTTTGTATCTGGATATGTCCATATTGTTATACAATACAGTAGTATTGTCCTAGCCTAGTGTACTGCAGGAGTAGCCTGCACATATTATGAAAATGGCATGGACATTGCATGGAAAGGTCATCGATAAACATCAGGCGTTTACATTGGACTGGCTACAAGTAGATTTGTTCCAAGAGATCTAGCCTACAAAGTAAACTAGGCCTAATACAGCTTATAACATAAACAACAAAATGTACAAAAAGCCTACTCCTGGAGCCTATACTATTTCTGTTATAATTTAGCTTGCTGATACCATTGCCCAGCTTTAGTTGTCTTTATCTCACCACAGAAAAATCAAAAAAAGGTAAACAGTATCTCAAAACAAAGCCCGCTTCTTCTTCTTCATTCCAAAATACTAGCGTACATGATGCATTGCCCGTACATGAATTTCTGCAAGGACCCACAAATTTTCTGGTGACTTTGTTACGGTAATGGCTGGTGACCCGAATTTTGTTTCTGTCACGTCATCATTGTTTAACCTTAGATACTTCGAAAAATATGAAAGCAAATTGCATAATTGATGGGAACAAACATGAATTTAGTATAAGAAAAACATTTGGTGTTTTATACAGAAAAGATCTTTATCTTTTTGGCTTTCAGTCATCGAAATTGGCTCTCTTGTACTGCAACAATGCGGGATACCGTGACTTCATTTCTGTCATAACATTGCCTAGAGGCATTACTAGGCAAGGTATTTATCGAGTGGCTCGCAATTTTTACCGACTGTTTTTGCAGATAAGGATGACTATTACTGAGAAAAAACAGATGTGTTGATGAACAAGAGCTACGAGCTCATATGGCACTTGATATGAGTAGGTGGTACCTAAAAAGTAGACAAGAAACCAAAATATCCCACCATCTAAAAATGCGGTTTGGACCTAGAAATACGATATCTGGTTTCACTAAAGTCTGAGCATTTCCGTCGCCTCTAATCACCGAGGACAAATTGACCTTTCTATGTTCCAAGTTTCAACCCTAAAGATCCATTCGTTTGGTCCCTACACAAGCCACACGGTTTCTGGTACCCCCCTCCAACGTCCCATACTTTGGCACACGATCCCACCTGTCAATCTGGTCAAAATTTGGTTGTACAAACCTGTATCCAAAGGCCAGCATCTCAATTTTTTCTGTTGGCCTGTAGGAGCTGAATATACTCCTCAAAAAGGATGACAGCATTCCAAGGAAAGATCTATGAGCCAAGACAGGACCTTCAGTTGTCTGAAATACCAAATCTGTTGCTGTGCCACTTCCAAAAAATTCCTTTAGTGCCAACTCACATGTCGAAAAATGTTCCTGGCAAGTAAGCCTCATTTTTTTGACGTCGTTTCTAATCATAAACTAAATTATCCACTAGTCTATCCAGCGTTGTGGAGATTTTTGAAATGTAGACTGTAGAGCCAATGATAGAGGTAAAAAGAGACACCAGTTAAAGTGAGAGAATACGAGAATCTGACAACAGTACTCTGTGACAGGTCACTTTACTCTCAAGCTGCCTCAAGCCAATGTTATAGGCAGGGTTATAATGTTGTTCAAATGATACTCCAAAATTTCCAACAGACCGTCTACCTTTAATTAGGTACGCCGCTTGAGGTTCAAGTCGTTGGTAACGACAAGACCGGTATATTTACAGCTTTCCAAGCAATAGACTGAAGCGCTTCGCTATAGGCACCATTGGACTACAACCGAACGCCACTTCTGCGGATGGACCCAGGCGGAAGAAATGCGGTTCACATCAAACGCCCATAGCTGCTTGCTTCGCGTCTGATTGCTTAGAGTTGTCTGAATAAGCTTATTTATACGGGATGTGGGTTTCAATGGCTTTACGGCAACCGTATTGTTTACAGGCTGAAGAGGAAAGGTCCAATTAAGCTTGGTGCGTTCCAGAACGCCAGTGAAGACAGGGGAAAGGATCGATTTTGCCAGACAGCCGTCAGCTACACTGTAAAAAGTCTCTCCTTTATCGGACTTTAGTAGTTGTGCGTCACCGATTTCGGACATTTTTTTTCCTAATTCGGAGAATTAAAATCCGAATTCGGAGTGTTATAATCCGATGCAAGATAAAAATGCTAAATGCAAAATACTGCAGTATACTCAGCAGTATTTTGAATTCTAGCGTTTTAATTCTGCGTCAGATTATAACTCTCCGAACTTTTTTATAGTGTACTAGACCGGGACTAGTCCCGGACGCGAATTTTAATTCGACGGTGGCTGAGAAAACTTTGGCATGGTCTCGCCGCCGGAAACCAATTGTCGTTGCGCTTTCGACTCATCACCGTTAGCATTTCTCAGTTCTTTTTACAAGTTTCCTGAAAATTTTTACCATTTTCCCCATTTTCTTAGCTATTGTGTGGTACTTTCAGCTTTCGGTTCAGGCACCATAATAGGTTAGCGATCGTAATGTCGGTCTCTCTGTCTCACCTTTGTTAAGGGGACACCTGCGAAGAGGTCGCAAACTGGAAGAGTGACCGTGATCGAAGACAAAAACGGATTTAAATCCAATAAACCAATTTTCCTTCTTTACTTTCCTCTCCTTTCTCTTTTTTGTTTCTTTTTTTTTACTTCGACTTTCACTTCCTACTCTTTGACTCCCAACTCTCAGCCATTCAACCAACGACTGAAGAAGAGTATACCCCCGCCCGCTCTCTACGGGTCCGGCATAGTAAATAATGCCGGACTCTCTGTTCACGGTCGGGGTTTACACTGGGGACGCCTGCAACCCAACAAACCAATTTTCCTTCTTTACTTTCCTCTCCTTTCTTTTTTTTTTTACTTCGACTTTCACTTCCTTCTTTGTGATGTCCCTCTGTCTCACCTTTGTTAGTTTGGGCACTTCAACGTAGCGATAGCGAAACTTTCTCTTCTCTGGTGGATTCGATCATCCGTGTGGGGGTGGAGGGAGGGGAAATCTTATGATCCGCGTACGTTGCAGACGGGTAATCTGATTAGAACAAGACCAAAGGACTACTTGATCCAGACAAGCAAATCTTATAGATTTCCGGTCTTCGCCAAACCCCTTTAACATTTTGCTATAATCGTCAACTTATAACCAAGTTCAAGTATGAATTCCGCAGGCATGTTTACTCCAACGTGTCACCTCTAATTGACTTCAGATTTCAGACCAACTTGACCACTTGACCAAATTCCTCCTTTTAGCAGTAGGCTACTCTCGTCGAACTGCATACAGAGAGCGTGTTCCACCCTCGTACCAATAGTAACTATTAGTTACTAAATCCGTTCCAACCTCACGAAAAGTTACTACGCTGACCGTTCCAGCCTTCTCGAAATAGTAACTAATAGTAACAATTTGCTTACCACGCTCCCCGAGCGTGGTAAGCGTAGTAACCACGAATTTCTGTCACGTGATTGGTCGGATTCACCCGTGGCATGATATTCCGCTGGAAAATAGAAAAGTCGTTCCAGCCTTGACGACAAAAAGGCAGAATGTGTGACGTCATGCGTGGTAACTACGGTAAGTAGGATGGAACACGCACAGAGTGACACTGAAAAAAAGCTGGTGACACTGAGAGGAGAAACTTTCTATCCAAAATTTCGGGTTTTGGCAAATTTTGCCAGCTTCTCCGCAAAGAAAATAAAGTTCAAAACTGGATTCAGCACGTCTTTTTCCTTACCTCGATTACGAATCTTTAATCGATTTTTAGTCTGTTCGAAAGCTGCAACAGCATGTCTCCTAACAGCATATCGACTATATCACTGTGTTTTAAAACTTCATGCTAAATTTCCGGTTGTGGCCGAATTCCGGGCCAACTACTTGTCAGGCAAGAAAATAGTTTTCATATTCGGATTCTGCATGTCTCCTTACCCCTGGATCAACCTCTAGTCAACTTCAGATTAAACTTTAGCTTTTCAAAAAATTTCCGTTTCTTGCCGGATTCCGGGTGAACCACTTTTACGGCAAGAAAATAAATTTCATATTCGGGTTTAGCATATCTCCTTAAATCGAACCTCTAATCAACTTCAGATTCAACTTTTCCGGTTTTGCCGGATTCCGATTGAACCACTTGTCCGGCAAGAAAATAAATTTCATATTATTCGGATTCAGCATGTCACCTTAACCCTACATCGACTGTCTGATTAGACGATCCCTTAATTTGAAATCCCTTCCCCACCCCTAAATGTAGGGCTACAGAGCCCATCTTCGAACTTGATCTGTACTCTGACCCGAAGAGTCCTTATGCCAAGTTCGAAGAAAATATCTCAACCCCTTAGAGAGTTACCGTGCTAACAAACGGACCCGACGGACAATTTTTACGAAATCATAGGCATCCCGCCCCTTAACGTTTTGGGATCCGAGTTAAACTTGATAGGCTGTAGGAACAGATGCTCTTACGTCCGAACCGCATACGACCCCGGAAGGGAGACTCTACACTCCGGAAATTTTTGAATATACATAGAGACGGAACGGATGAAGGGATTGGGATGAAACGTTCACGGTACAAATATCGAGGGTACTGTTTGTTTGATACTGAAGTCCAGACCGGATCCGGCCTCGGTGAGGGAGTTGGAAGTGGCGTATCTGAAATTTTCCGGAAGTACTCCGATTAGAGTGAAACTTGGCGGGTGGTAAAAGCAAATGCCCTGTATGCGACATTTATGTGTCCGAATCGCTTCCAACTTTGGTGAGGGTGGGTTGAAGGGAAGGCCAAGAAATTGTTTAACAGGTGTAGGTAGAACTGGGATGAAATTTTGAATGGTCATGGGTCCTAGATATATAATTTTGAGGTCCAGACCGGATCCCGCCTCGTTTTTTTTTTTTCGGGGGGGGGGGGGGGGGAACTCAATCGGAAAATGCTCGGATGTACTCCGATTCGAGTGAAACGTGGCCGGCAGTAAAATCATGTCGTAGGTGCAATATTTACGTGTCTGGAGTTCTGGACCGGATACGTAGACGGAATATCTATCTAATCCCGTGACATGGCATGCGAATGGCTCAGATGAACTTTGCCTTCGGTGGAATCGCTGTTCCTACGACCCACTTGTTTCTGACTATTGTAGTGGTTTGTGAACTATCTTCACAAGCCCTCTGTATCTTAGTGGTAAAGCAGTGGCCTTGAAAGTCAAAGGACCTCGGTTCAAATCCCGGCTGAGGAGCGCTTTTTGTCTTTCAGTTCACTACTTATAAACGGATACAGCCTCTGTTAGAGAGATAAAGGGTGGCTAGAATTTTCCAGAAGTTTTCAGATTCCATGAAACTTAATGTGTTTTAGATAGCCTAGATACGACACGTATGGGGTTCGAACCGGAACCGGATACGACATCAGTGCAGAGATGGGCAAATCCGAATCCAGGATTCGCCCTTTTTGCCGGATGCGAACCTTCTGCTTGTCAGGCTGGATTTGGATTCCAAACCTTGAATCTTACGAATCGCTCGAATTTCTAATCTTTTCCCAATTTTAACACACTGTGCTCAAGGTATTGTGCTTAACGAGCCCCAAATTCATTCCTAGTTGCCGAGAGGAAACCCATACTATAACACGCACCCATGAAAACCTAGAAATATGGTTTACATCGTCCAATTAACCGTCTCATTTGACTTAGGCATCAGTGTTTTTGTCACCTTTGATTTTTAAACTGCAACCTATGTACATGATTTAGTTTTTGTTAAGGTCGGATTCGATTCCGGATTCGACTCATCAGCATGAAACGGTGGATTAAGAATCGGATTCATACCTAGCCCTGGATTCGGATTCGAATCCTTTCATGATCGGATCCGCCCATCTCTGCATCAGTGGAGGGTTCTGAAAAGAGCTACCAGTGCTCTTGCAAGGGTAGGTTAGGATATATTTTAGCTAAGGATCGCATGCGGCCTGGTCACAAGTAGAACATCCAGAAAATGTGTTCTCGCCCTCTTTCAGTTCCACCCGGATCGGATCAGGCGTTTGAGAGTTATTCACGTCACAAATGACCTGATATCCACGACCCCCCCCCCCAAAAAAAAAAACAAGAGCTGTAAGCTCATATGGCACTTGCATGTGTCAAGATGATTTGATTGATCAAGAGTAAGTTTCGACTTTGCGGTTGAGATGCGCGCTATAAGGGAGCTGGAACTTCATTTGTAAGCAAAACCCTTGAGGCAAAACTGCTAATGGGCTGATGGGCATCACGAAAATGCATATGATATGATATGATATGATATTTATTACACTAAAAACCCAAGGGCCATGGCAATACAATCAGAAAAAAACAAACAAAATTGACGAACTTATTTCTAGCCACTACTAGAACTCCAAAAAATGTTCTCTGTGCATCATTGACAGCTTGAGGAATCTACCCACTAGCATAACACTCGCTCTTAAACATTTGCTCCATCCATTCCTGATCACACTCATTTACTCCAAATATTTCACTTCTCAAGTCATTCAATTCCCTACAATCACACATAAGATGTCGCACACACTCAGCTTAAAAGTATTTTTTTTTACTTTGCGGTCAAGATTGGTACTTTAAGGAATAATCGGATTTGGGAAGTAGCAATTTCTAAGCAAATGTTGTTGAGTCTCCAATATTCCAGCGAAGTTTCATCGTCCTAGCACATCTGGAAGTACCTTAACGCGCGATCACCGGAATCCCAGACCCCCCTCCCCCTCCTCCAACTCCACCCACAATAACCGGAGCCAATCCTGTTCTGTAAATGATTAATCCAGAGCATCTGTTTGTCATTCCCACGAAGTTCGATCCAGATCACACCAGTCTAAGCGGGTCAAGTATTTTCCGCCCTCCCCCCGATAATTGCCGGATTCGGTCCGGAAATGAAAAAGGTCACAAGAGAAAAATGTCCTCTGTTTAATTATTAAATTTCACTCGAATCCGATCACCCGTTCCAAAGTTAAGCATGACTCAATATTCCGGATTCCCCTCCCTCAACTCCCCCCCCCCCAAGATTATCATATCGAGGATTTTTTTTTTTATTCCAAGTCAGTTTGACCGGGTCCCTGATATGCCTTCCAAGTTTCGTCGTGAAAATCCCCCAAAAACGGAATTCCGGGATACCCCTCCTCCCCCCCCCCTCAAGTGTCCGGATCAAGTCAAGTTATGTAAAAGATTTATATGGACCAGATGTCTGTTCTTCCCAGCAAGTTTCACTCCGATACCATCATTCTAACCGTTTCTCGAGATTTCCGGTCCACCCCCCACCCCACCCCACCCAGCTCCCCCGCGGTGCACGTAGCCAATCCGATTCAGCAAATGACTTACCTAGAGCATCTGTTTGTTCTTCCCACAAAGTTCCATCCCGATCCCTCCATTCTAAACGGGGCACGTATTTCCCCCCCCCCCCCCCCAATAGTTGCCGGATCCGGTCCGGATATGAAAAAAATCATCGGAGAAATGTCCTCTGTTGAATTCTTAAATTTCACTCGAATCCGATCAACCATTCTAAAATTACGCATGACTGAAAATTTCGGATTCCCCTCCCTCCACTCCCCCCACCATTATCTGATCGACAAAATTTTTATTTTGAAGTCAGTTTGATTGGGTCCCTGATATGCCTGCCAAGTTTCATCGTGAAAGTCCCCAAAACCACCATCACCGGAATTCCGGGACCCCCCCCCCCCCATAAGTGTCCGGATCAAGTACAATGGCCTAAAGGACTTATCTAGAGCAGATGCTTGTTCTTCCCAGCAAGTTTCACTCCGATCCCTCCATTCTAACCGTTTCTTGAAATTTCCGGTCTCCCCCCCCCAACTCCCCCCTGGCTACCGAATCCGGTCAAGACTTTAAACGGGACATTACAGATATATATTCTGTTCAGTTATGAAGTTTCATTACAATCCGATCATCCGTTCGAAAGTTACACACTTCTCAATTTCCCGGATTCCCCTGCGGATTCCCCTCCCTCCACTCCCCCACCATTATCTGATCAACAATATTTTTATTTTGAAGTCAGTTTGATTGGGTCCCTGATATGCCTGCCAAGTTTCATCGTGAAAATCCAAGAAACCACCATCACCGGAATTCCGGCCCCCCCCCCCCCATAAGTGTCCGGATCCAGTACAATGGTCTAAAGGACTTATCTAGAGCAGATGCTTGTTCTTCCCAGCAAGTTTCACTCCGATCCCTCCATTCTAACCGTTTCTTGAAATTTCCGGTCTCCCCCCCCCAACTCCCCCCTGGCTACCGAATCCGGTCAAGACTTTAAACGGGACATTACAGATATATATTCTCTTCAGTTATGAAGTTTCATTACAATCCGATCATCCGTTCGAAAGTTACACACTTCTCAGTTTCCCGGATTCCCCTGCCCTCCACCCCCCCCCCCCCCCCAAAATGGTCGGATCAGAAAACTGATTATTCCTAATTTTGTTTGGTCGGGTCTCTGATATGCCTGCCAAGTTTCATGGTCCTAGCACAACTGGAAGTACCCTAACTCGAAAAAGTGTGACAAAATGCCCTAAATTTTCAAGTTTCCAGCGCCCCGCACTCCCCCCCATATGGTCGGATCGGGAAACTGATTATTTCCAGGTTAGTGTGGTCGGGTCCGTGATATTCCTGCCAAGTTTCATTGTCCTAGCTCATCTGGAAGTACCCTCACTCGAAAAAGTGTGACAAAATGCCCTAAATTTTCAAGTTTCCAGCGCCCCAACTCCCCCGCATATGGTCGGATCGGGAAACTTATAATTTCCAGGTTACTTTGGTCAGGTCCCTGATATTCCTGCCAAGTTTCATTGTCCTAGCTCATCTGGAAGTACCCTAACTCGAAAAAGTGTGACAAAATGCCCTAAATTTTCAAGTTTCGAGCGCCCCCACTCCCCCGCATATGGTCGGATCGGGAAACCGATTATTTCCAGGTTCGTTTGGTCGGGTCCCTGATATTCCTGCCAAGTTTCATTGTCCTAGCTCATCTAGAAGTACCCTAACTCAGAAAAAAGTGACAAAATGCCCTAAATTTGCAAGTTTCCAGCGCCCCGCACTCCCCCCCATATGGTCGGATCGGAAAACTGATTATTTCCAGGTTAGTTTGGTCGGGTCCCTGATATGCCTGCCAAGTTTCATTGTCCTAGCACATCTGGAAGTACCCTAACTCGGATATGTGGGACAAAAAAACTCGGACCGACCGACAGACCGACAGACGGAATTGTGATCGGTATATGGCACTTGAGCCAGAGGCTGCAAGTGCCATAAAAACCTCACCAAAGCCAGATCCGTCCAGAACCTTAAGATTATATTTCAAGGACCAGCTTTGTACAGTTTCCAAAGCAGGCGGGTCACTCAGCGTGGTAACTACCATATCTGTGACGTGGAGCCCGACATTTTGCCGAAAATAGGAAATTTCGTTCCAGTTTTGACGCCAAAAAGCCAGGAATGACGAACCGACATCATGATTGCTATATTATGGCACTTGAGTTGAGTCGAAGGCTGCAAGTTCCGGACCATTGCAGATTTAAAGGACCCCTCTTGTTTATTCTGCCTTATATTATCCACATCTCCCTTATGGGATTACAAGATTCTGAAATCCCTGCCTTTCGACATTGAAAGTCATGCAACGCAAACTTCGCCGAAGGCACTTCGGAAGACATGGCCGCCACCTTCTGTTTTGGCCTTTTTTTGTTTTGCTTGGTTTTCCTACTTTTTGGGATCCCAAAACGTAAGTGGAGGGATACCTATGACATCGCAAAAGTTCTCGAAGGGAATGAGATATTTTGATGAAACTTGGTGTTAGGATCCTTTGGGTCAAGGGAAAGGTAGTGTTCGCAGATACATACTACATTTAGGGATGGGGTTCAAATAAGGGGTAAGAAGACATGCAGAACACAATTATGAAAACCATTTTCTTGCCGAACAAGTAGTTCGCCGGTAATCCGGCCAAAACCAGAAAATTTGTTAAAAGCAAAAGTTGTATTTGTAGATGATTAGATGTCCGATTTAGGGGTAAGAAGTGATGCTGAATCCGTATATGACAATCAATTTTTACCGGGCATATAGTTCGACCGGAATCCGGCGGAAAATTTGTTACAAGTTACATTTTTATTTGAAGTTGATAAGATGTTGAGATATGGGTAAGGAGATATGCTGAATTCATTTTTTAGCTTTAATTTTTCGCCGGACAGGTAGTTCCGAAATTCCGCCGAAACCGGAAAGTTGGCAGAAGTAAGGCAGGAAGTTTCGATCTGTTTCGTCAAAATAGATATGACTTATAGGGGTAAACACACATGCTGAATCTATATCTGAACTTTGGTTTCCAGATGATGAGCTATTTGGCCTTAACCTGTTTCTAAATTTTAATAGTAAAAATGTTCAAGGAGTCTAGCAAAGACAAGACAGAATTGTCTGGATCAAATATATATATATATAGAAACAGGTTAAGGGATCCATCGAAACCTTTGTCTTGCTAACCAAGGCGCAATAAATTTTCAAATATTTAAATACAGTTCTTTCATACAATTTTCAAATAAAGCGCTAACAAGACATTCATTCATTCATTGATTTAATCGTACCACATAAAATACATAACATAAATAAAAACGCAAGAAACAAGACCCCCTGAAGCTATCTTGTTGGGGACAATCGCTAAGTCCTCGTGGAAAGTAATGTTATTTTTTAAAACGATATTTCTGAGTCGTTTCATCTTGAAAATATCATTTCTGGTAAGATTTGTGCTTTCAGGGATTACATAAATGCGACCTGACGGGTGCCAATACGCCAGTAACATCCATGCCAGTAAAAGCCCATTCATTCTTTGTCTCCACTCCCACTGTGTCTTTTCATTCATTGCACTCTCATTGTCAGAGAAGTTCTATTTTGCCCGGATCTTTTTTTTTCCACCATGCACGTAACATTTGACATTTGTTTACAGTTTCATTCTATGTGGTTACGGACACGAAAAACAAACAAGTGCATTTTCCAAACTGACTTTCAGAACTTTTTTTTAGAAAAGAACAAGTTTTCGGAGCGACCATGAAATCTCTACGCGTTTAACTGAGAAATGCGTTTTACTTGAACTTCCTGCTTTTATGTGCTGAATGCCCAAACGGCGAGTATAAACTAGCTGAACAACCAAAATTGCATCCATCACATGGATGCTTTGATAATGTGTCTAATTGATACTCCACATAACAAGGAAGTTCCTTCGAAGACCAACCAAATCGCTCCCTGTATCTAATGAGTAATGTAAGGAGAAACGATCACATTTACGCCATTTGTGGGCCGCTGTCTCCATTTCTCGGAAAACTGAAGGAAAAAATACTCCTCGAGGTCAAGCTGACTAGGAAACATATATTCAAACAATGGATGTAGCGGATATGTCGTTGCAGGTTCGTTTCTTCCCCAACGTTGTCTCTGACGTTCGACACCCTGACGAGGACCCTTGCCAAGAAGGGCCAAAATATCGCTGCCAAAGCATCGTATCCGTTTTTTTTTCATTATTTGAATGTAGGCTATGTCCATATGGAAGTTAGGATACGGTAATGCTAAAAACCCTGGCAGGAAATTCTAGTCCACGACAGCCACGCCCTCGTCCTTTGTCTACACACCATAACCGTTTTTGGGATTCCAAACGTAAGTGGAGGGATACCGATGACTTCGCAAAAGTTGTCCGTTCGTAAGCACGATAACTCTCGAAGGGAATGAGATATTTTGATGAAACTTGGTGTGAGGGCTCTTTTGGTCAAGGGAGAGGTCGAGTTCCTAGATAGGCTCTGTAGTTCAACGTTTAGTGGCGGAGGAGGGGTCAAATTCAGGTGCGAAATTGCCGACATGCTTAACACGAATATGAAAACCATTTTCGCGCCGGACAAGTAGTTCGCGAAGAATCCGTCCGAAACTGGCAAATCTGTTAAAAGTATAAGTTTCATCTGATGTTGATTAGATGTTCGTTTTAGGGTATGAAGACATGCCGAATCCGGTTTTGACAATCATTTTCTACCCGAACATATAGTTCGCACTGAATAAGGCTGAAATTGGAAAATATGTTAAAAGTTAAAGTTTTATCTGAAGTTGATTAGATGTTCTAAGTAGGGGTAAGGTGATACGCAGAATTCGTTTTTGAGCTTTAGTTTTTACCGGACAAGTAGTTCGCCCGAAATCCGGTCGAAACCGGAGATTTAGCAGAAGTAAGGCAAGAAGATTTGATCAGTTTCTTCAAAGTAGATATGACGTATAGCCTAGGGGTAAATACACACATGGTGAATCCATATCTGAACTTGGTTTTCTCATATGATTACCATTGACCTTCTTCTGTTTCTAATTCCTAATAGTAAAAATGTTCAAGGAGCCTGGCGGAGACCGGATATCTACAAGGCCAAACTGTCTGGATCAATTATTAAATTTTTAGGATCCCATCGAAACCTTTGGTTGTGTTGTTAATTTCTTGTCTCTCCTTTCGTTGTCCTTTATTAACAAATATAGAAAAAAAGCAAAATCACTACTCTGTTATAATTAGCTCGTCAACGCCCCAATCTTCGTAAGACTGGTCAGGAAGGAATCTACGGACAATCAAGGGGATTTTTCGAGCTTTTAACTCTTTCATTGCAATTTGCAAAGGGTCAGTTTCACCATCAAGTTCAACCATAACAGGGGCACACATAGCAATCTGTAGAGCTCGAGTTCCAAGGATTCTTGCTCTCTCATATTTGGTCATGTACGGTGTGGTGATGCGTTTGGCTGACTGCTGACCAGATCCGCCTTCTCCACTCGGCAAAACATCAACACCAGCCTCCTGAAAATATTTTCACATAATTTTATATTATCAATCTGTTAGTCACACAGAAATAATTCAGAGTATCGGCCACTCGGCTCGTAGCCGCTTGATCCATTCTTATCCCAGCAAATTTTGCATTCCTTACAGTATATTCTATCACATGAACACATTTCACGTGTTTCTGTCTTCTTGTACCACGCACATCTACAGGATTATATTTGTACGGGAAAACCAGTTCTGCAAAATGTCACGGTTTCCACACTGAATTTTTTACGATGTAAAATATAAAATTTTTGACTATAAGCGGTTTCTTGTTTCCGGAACTTGGAAAATAATAATAATAATAGCTAATAATGATTTTTTTTTAATCAAGTGGTCTACAAGACAAAAATAGTGGACTGAAAAGGAAAAGATGACACTTGCGAGAAAGCTACTGAAGCGTCATACAGACGAATCGAGGGGTTGCTCACTCCCCAAAAAGATGTACACCAAGTGGCGCGTGCCGCGGTGCCGTGCCGGGGCCGAGTCGGTGCCAGCTCGTTCTTCACTCTACTACCATGGGGAATCTCAGAATTTTCGCGATCTGGCCGGTTCTTCTGGAGTGGATCTACCAAGACCCACTTTTTTTTACCTTACCTTGCCAAGATTGCCGTAAAAAGGAAAGAAGAGTACCTACATACTTGAACATCACGAGATTTGAATTTCTAAAGGTAGGGAAGTAGCTCAAAAAATTTCAAGGTCGTGTTGAATTTCCCTGATTTTTGTCGAATTTTTGAAAAATATTGACTTTTTCGACCATCAACAATGGAATATTTCCGAACAAATTTTTTTTCGCCGAAAAAATTTTTGGGAAGGTCCTGGACCCTGGTAGATCATTCTGAGAAATTTTCGTCAAAATCTGAGAAATCGATTTTTTTTCCTGGCTTTATTTCGCTGGAATGACCCAATTCATAAATAAAAGAAAATCTCTTAGAAGTCTCTTAAAGGACCTCTCGCACTATTTACTCTTCAACTTCCAGTATTTTAAAATAATTGAACACGTTAAAACTAGGCTCTGCGTTCAACAAATTGACCACGACTTTTACTGTTTTAAGCATTTTTCGATACCCTTCGACTCGTAGCGAAAACGGGGAAAAATTAACACAACCGGTTTTTCTGATGGAAAAACTTCTCGCAGACGACCGTCAATAGCGTGATACGCATGGAAGGTAGCAAACACGGCAAGTGAAAAACTCAACGAGTTTTTGTTAGAGGGGTTACAATGTACCGTAGGAAGTTCGGGTCTCCGGGTTTAGAAATGGACGGGAGTGATTACGGAAGTAGATTATGTTAGTATTATAGGTAAGACAGGCCCTTTAAAAATTCCATTTTCACGACGGTACCAATCAACTTTCAAGTATGCGCGCAAGATCTACAGTCTTCCAGAGCCTAGATTAAGATAGTTTTAGTTCAAAAAATGCAAATCAGCTGGTCTGCTACTTCCAAAAACTTACATCTTCCTGCTGGTCTCCTTCTTCTTGCAGGTCATCATCCATTTCCTCAAAATCAGGCTCATTGTTACTAAAAGAAAATAACTCTGTAAGCCCAATAAAGTCAACCATAAATTCTCAATTAGCCTATAGGGAGCCAGGGAGGGGTGACAAAATGCTAGTAGCCTACAATTTTGGACCAGGGTGGCCTTCACAAAATCCCCTCAGCACAGTCTTATATTTGCCAAAGTTTTTGGCAAGCATATATAAGGTTTGAAGCCAAGCTGACCATTCATTACGAAACAAATAGAAAACCGTGATTTTCGGGTTTTTTTTCTTGATCAGCTAGTTAACTGAATTTACAGAAATATCCGAATTTATGTATATCCCTCGCACATCATCTGAGAGGGATAACTAGCTGATCAAGAAAAAAAAAACCCGAAAATCACGGTTTTCTATTTCTTTTTGGCAAGCATTTGATCATCTAGTCCAGTATTCGGCAGCTTATTCTAATCCGGAACTAGGCCTAGAATACACTGTCGTCTTTTCTATTGACTTAAGAGCAATTTTTCATTTCACCCTAAAATGTTGTTATCTTGGTTTACGAATCAGTATCTGAGATACTAGGCTACCAAAGAAGGAAGTTCCTGTTTTAAAAACATGATCTGGCTTAGAAAGGCAGTACGAAACTGACCAAAATACCAGACTGAAGATGAACTGATGGTTTACATGCTGGAAAAGCAAATTATTGGTCAGTTTTTCTAATTAAAAGAATTTTTAGTTTCACCTCATTGCCTTCTAGCTTGATACCTTGCCACGATTCACTAAATAGACTGTTGTAAATAGCAAGATTAGGCTATGCTTCTGACAGTTAGGACAAAACAAATCAAGTAGAGGTATGTTACTTTGGAAGTCGCCTAACCATGAACATCACCATTCACCAAAGAATACAATTAAATTCAAACCTAGCAAATATTTATGAATGGTGCTGATTGCAAAACTGATTTAAGAAAATAGAGTCAAATTAAAGACATTCATTACTAACTTTTCAGATCTTTCACTCTTATTTCGTGAGTTGCTTTTGCACCCTCTAACCAGATGAAAGTGTCAATAGTAGTTTAACAGTTTTGCATTATACAACCATCCAGAGTATTCCACGAGAAGAAAGGGAACACCAACAACAAGTTAAGCCCAACGCCAATTCAAGTTGAAGGAAGGAGGAACAATAACATTATAACACCTTGAAACAGGGAAATAATTTCATTTAATTGAGTCTGCCAATAGAAAGCCGAGACTCTTGTCTCTTATCTTATCATAAATTCTATGATGCTTAAACTGAGGTCAATGACCTCTCCTGTACGTGATATGCACACTATGTACTAAAAACGCTGATGCTCTTACAGCCTATATAGAGCACCAACCTCAAAACTGTCTGCAAACATTATAAAATTAAATTACCATGCAGTCAAGGACATGCAGTCCTGTCAGGCAAGAAATCTCACTTTACAGTTTTCACTCCCAATTTTTTAAAGGACCTGTCTTACCTATAATACTAAAACAACATACTTCCATAATCACTCCACATATTTCTAAACACGGAGACCCCAATTTTGTACAGTACATTCTAACCCCTATAACAAAACCACACTGATTTTCTCACTTGCCGTGTTTTGCTACCTTCAATGTGTATCACGCTGCCCAAGGTTGTCGGCCAGAAGTTTTCCACCAGAAAAAACGGTTATGTAAATTGTTTCCCTGTCTTCGTTATTAGTCAACGGGTATCAGAAAAGGCTTAAAACAGCCAAATCCGTGGGTTATTTGTTGAAAGCACAGCCTAGTTCAAAGGAGACCTATTCAAATATTTTAAAATACTTTAAGTTGAAGAGTAAATAGTGGGAGGGGTCCTTTAAGGTTATTTGCCTTTAATTTTGTCTGAACCTGCTTTAAAGAGGGTGTTTCTGATATTTAGCCTAATATTTTGATCATTTTGTAAATCACGTCGAGGAACTCCAGTTGAGAATGAAGTGACTTTGTATCAAACACTGAAGAAAAATTTACTTCTCCGACATATACGCTGTTCTTACCTAAACACTCAAAAACAAAGCCAAAACCACAAAAAAATGCATGTCATGCAAGAACTTATGGAAAGCTGTTTTTGCTTCTGCAACTTTCCAAGATTACTTGAACTGGATTACCAGAACAATTTGCTTCCCTTTCCAAAGCTAGCAAAGCAACAAAAGATCTGGATAACAGCAAAGCTCAAAGGTAGCAATGGCCGAAGTTTCAAATCAGCTGGTGTATCAACTAGCAGAGCATTTGAGACTACTACAGGATATGTTGCTTTTTGCACCACCCCTAGTAGACTTGTGTAAATAAAGGCTAGATGACAAGGATAGCATGTGGAACATCACCTTTGTCGCTGGACAATGCAATTTAAGGTAAATTTAGGGTAATACACCCATCCTGACCAAATTAATTGACACCTAATTCCCTTGACTCAATTCTATTCTTCTTTGAAGTCGAAGAATTGCCTGGTGCAAAACGAAGTTGAAAAAGTGCAAATACATGTTCAGTTTTTTATGGTGATACTGGTTTGTCTCACATTGCATATGCTGATGATGTTCTGCTTGTTGCCCGGACTCACCGCGGATTGCTTGCTAACCTTAGTGTTTTAACCAATGAAATGTGTAAGATTGGATTATCAGTTAATGCATCTAAACGTAAATTTATTTGTTTTAATAGCCCTTGTAAGGTCGCTCCATTTGTTGCTGGGGGTGCAGTTCTACCATGTTCTTCTTCCGTTAGTTGGCTTGGTCTGTCTTTCGGCCCAACGCTTTCCACTACATGTTCATCCCTTGTGAACAGAGCTGTAAAAAGCCTACGCGTGGCTTACGGGAAAATATCCCCAAACAAAAGCCGTTATAACCGTAATGGTCTTTGTACGCTTTACAACGCTTATTGCACCCCTGTGCTTCTGTTTTTAGTCTGCATGGCTCATCTGTTTCGTAAAAAAGATCGCCAGACTCTGAGAGTTGCTTATTTCAAATATTGTAAATTCCTCCTCCGGCTCCCTAGATGGCACCAAAACAGAAAAGTCATTGCTCGATTTGGACTAATAGATGTGCCTTCTCGGATTCAGACTTCCAGTGAAGACCTATGTAAAAAGACCATTAATTTTATTCATGCTTACGACCCTCTGCGGATATTCTTTGTTATTGATGCTGGTTAGCTTTTTCATGTTTTTCGTTAGTTTGTTTGTTGTTGTTTGTCTTTTTTGTTTTTATTTGTTATTTATCTTTTAGCTTCTTTCATAATACTCCGTATTTTGTGCTTTGCACTTTTACGGGTAATAAAGTTCATTCATTCATTCATACATGCAAAAGAAAAAAGCTGGCACAGATAGTCACATTCACACTATTTGGGATAACTTGGTCATGCAAATAAATCCACGAAAGATGCAAAAGAAAACTGGAAACAGAAGCACAATGAATAACTTGGTCATGATCAGCAGGTTTTCAGTTTTTATTAGAAGAAAAGCATTAGGCATGCTGCAACTTCATTCAACGAAAAAAGGAAACCAAAACTATGTTGTAGAGCATGATTAAAACTTCTAATCAAGGCCCAATTTCACACTTTTGGTAAGTGTAGAGGCTGGAAAGAAATGAGAATTGCATATACAGGAGGGGCACCCCAGATTGGAACCTGGTTGCCTCCTGACTGACAACATGTACATTTCATTCCATTTTGCACCATCAAATATCATTTTAAGATTTTCGCAGCAGCATTCGAGGTAGCGTAAAAATGAGGTCGGGTACAGTACCCCTCCTGTAAATTCGAGGGGATGGCAGAAACAGTAATGTAAGGTATCCTGTACCCTGAATCTTTTACGTCAATAATTCTCTTACTCGTCTGGATCATAGTCTTCGTCTGCCATGTTATAATCAGCTAAACTGATTCAGAAAGCAGTGAGATGCAAACGATTTTGTAATTTTTGTATTTTGTTTGCTTCTTCTTCTAAAAAGAAATTTTAATTTCGCTCTTCCGTTGGATTAGTACCTCATTGTAATATAAGCTGGTGGCGGCAATTTCAAACCGAAAGATCATGCGGAATCAGCGGAACGTAGACATTTGGACTACTACTTGATTTTTAAGTGACTAGCAAAATAAAAGACATTTGAGAGTTGGAATTCACAGCATTGGCAATTGGAAGTGCAAAAGGTTGAATTAAGAATAGATCAGTTGAAGCAGATCCACAATGTCGATGGAAGGTAGCCAAGATATTTTGGTCCTTTTATTTTGAATAATCTTTTGATTTCAGTTATGCCTTGGACAGAAAATCAGGGGAGAATCCTTGCACCAATCATCACTTCCATACAGCTTCCATATAGAAAACTTACTATTCTTTTACTTATTACTTACAGATTACTTATGATGAAACTTGCAGAAAGTTGATAAAATCTAGATCTAGGGCTTGGCTGGGGCTTGGAGTTGAAAAATCTGATGGTCGGTTAGTCAGAGTGTTAGCGGCATTAGGCACTAGAATTTTCTCCTTAGCAGCAGTACCTTCTGTTATATTGTTTAAGAACCTCTTCAAAAAGAGAATTTCTGGATGAAGATAAGCAGAGGCATTACTACCCAAAATGTTTGGGGGGGGGGGCAAGGAATTTGCCAACTGGCTGGTAATTTTTACCGACTATTTTTGCAGAAAAAATTACTGTTGTAATGAAACCGACTGGCCGACAACATTAGGGGGGGGGATGCCCCTGAAGATAAGACACCAGATATCTTTGTTTGGTCCCAAAGGCATTTGGTAGGATAGAGCCAGAGGAACAAAATGCCAAACTTTGGCAGTTTGGTCCTCTATCCTAGTCCTATAACCTGAATCTCAGTGTCTCTAGGGTAACAAACAAGTAATACAGTAAACCCCCTTCGCCCCTCCCTGTTTTTTTGGCGATTGAGGGTCTATTACTACCTAAATACCTCCCTACTAAACCACTGTCAAGTGGATCAAAAATCTTGATACCTCCCTGTTGTTTTCGGTGATTGAATTGAGGGTCTATTACTATCTGAATACCTCCCTACTAAACCACTGTCAAGTTGAAGAAAAATCTTGATTTTTGTAATAGGCTATATGTAAAAAGTAACTACTGCCCTTTTCCTACCCAGAACAGAATGATGGGTAATAAATCATATGTGGATAGGGTCTGGATTGAGTCATATTGTAATCTTGCTACTAGGTTAGGTTACTGGTAATGAAGTTAGCTATACAGTAACACTGCCAAGGGGTGCTGGTAACTTGGTTATCTGCTGATTCTACATTTTGAGGAAAAGCAAGAGGCTTGTCTTCACTTATGCATGTTATGTTGTGGAGAATTTGGTCTTCTATCAAAATAACTTGCAGACATCCAACCATTTCTACAAGATTGTGAAGAAGCTGTCGATGAAGATGGGGCAGTTGGAATTGTAGCCGATTTCTGCCGCAAAGGTGGCTGTGGGAATATTGCAGCCTTGCTTAGTTATGAAACCAAGAAGAAGGGTTCTGAGCTTGGTGCATTATTTTCTTGTCTAGAACAACTTTTTCTGAGGTAAGTTGATAATTGATTTTTCAGCTTTGTAGAACAAATCAATTCAGTAAAACATAGCTATTTCCATGTTGCCAAAAATGGTCCCACTCACCCAAGGCATTGGGTGATATTTGTTAGATAAGGGAGAAGAATGGATATTTTTAATTTAGTTCAGTTCAATTTATTTATAACCCATCTCAACAAAAGGAGGGTGAAGCGCCCTATAGATGGAGTAACAAACAAAATGAATAGAAAAAGAAACACTAACACTAAATAAAAAAAATACCAACAAAGACGATTAAATAAATAGTGCTGACCACGGGTGAGACAACATTGACACAGAAGAACGAAAATCCTGAAGCCGTTTGTCAATAACAAATTTCACTTATTTCAGTGGGATAATCTTCTTAATTGCTAGCCCATTGAGAACCTTCAAAGTGTAACCCATTTTTTTTTGTATCTTGTAGAGCTGTCCTTTTGCTGAAACCTAAGGGGGGGGGGGACGTCACCCCAGGACGCAGGGGTGGTTTGAAGTGATTGGGAAGGGGGGGTATAAAAAAATATACTTGCTAGAAATCCAGAATGGCTGAAGAGTGAAATGGTTTAAAAAAATGACAAGAAATGCACTGCACCACATCCGGAAAACTAAACAAATTTCAAGAAGCCAGTATGTGAAAGGTAAAAGTGAAAGATCTAATAACAGGAACTCACTGAAGAGTGTAGCCAATGCAGCAGCTTCTAACTGTGTAGCAGCAAAATGCCAATGAATGCTGTAGGCGATTTTATTTTTTAATCTGCCTTTTTTTAACCTGACTGCCTGCCAAACCTAAAACAAAAGATGCACTCCTCCAGAAAACAGAGCGTACTACAATAGGTCTCTCTTCGTGTTCAATGTTAGAGTTCAGACATACAACTGACCCAGGCTTTCATGAGTGACCTTGGTCAGTTGATACGGCTCAACCAGATGTCATAGTTCTGATGAGAAACTGATTTTATCTGGTTATTTTTCTGTTTTTGCTGGGTAGCTTTGGGCCCCCTTGGAAGGCCAGGGGAAGGCCACCTTGGAAGCCCTTGGAAGGCCCTCTGTATGTATGAAATGTTGGGACGGGTTCTTAATACATCCGATTTCACACGACAGCAATCAAAGGCAAGGCCAGAAACGAATCTTTCCGATCCACCATCAGAAACTATAAGACTTTCACTTTCATATAATATATATAATATAACATATATTGAAATATATATTTCAATAATTTCACTTTCAGAAGTAATACAAAAATTGAGCAAACTAAAAAAAACTAGTATAACTCCAGTGGACTTTCCAATAGAACTGATCAAGGCTTTCCCCGATAAACTTGCTTTACCGCTCACGAATATATTTAACGCAATCTCCGAGACTGGAATTTACCCTAGCCTCGTTTTTGTTGCATGCTGCAGGTCCACTTCTCGGCCGATTCTGGACTGATTCTTCCTACATCCGTTTTTGCACTGCAGCGCTTCCGAGGAAGACGGCAGCGCTTCTCGAGAATCACGGACTTGCTCACCGACCAAGTCCGTGCTTCCCTGCAAGACGCTGCAGTGCTGCCGCTTCAACCAAGAAGAAAGTGAATCCAAAAACGCATATTGTGCAAAAGCAAAGAAGTGCTGCAGCAGCGATGCGGCAGCGCTATTGCAACAAAAACGAGGCTCCTGACACATGGAAGGTAGGTTACGTGACACCAATCCCCCAAAAAGACTCGCCAATAGGCTTCGACTCGGTCCGACCGATCACCCTTACACCCACTTTCAGCAAGGTGTACGAATGGTTTGTAGCCAAGTGGTTAAAAGGTGAAATTTTTGGTAAATTAGATCCACGACAGTACGGCAACAGACCAAAGTCGTCTACATCCCATTACCTAGTAAGTTTAATTGATTGTATTTTAAGGAACCTAGATGATACAGAAAAATGGATAAATTTAATTGCAATTGACTTTACTAAAGGGTTCGACTTAATTAACCACAAAGTGCTCGTGGAAAAGCTAATTAAACTAAATGTAAGCCCCTACTCGATTAAAATGATTGTTGGATTCCTCCAAAAAAGAAAACAAAAAACCAAGTATAAGAGTGTTTTTTCGGAAGAAAAAGAAACTTTCTGTGGAGTGCCACAGGGGACTCTTTTGGGTCCTCTCCTTTTCTTAGTAATGATAAATGATATTGCAGCAGAGAAGGAAAACCGTTGGAAGTATGTAGACGACTTGAGCATTATTGAAATCTGTCATCGTTCCCAAATGAGTAATGCTAAGCTAATAATCCAAGAGGTGGCAGACGAGGCACATAATAGCGATATGAAAGTTAACTTCGCGAAAACAGCGGTTTTAACTATTTCTTTCAAAAAATCAAAACCTGCTTTCAAAGAAGAAATACCAAAAAAAATGAAGGCAGAGAAAGTTAAGCTACTGGGTGTTACCATAACCCCAGATTTAAAATGGGGAGCCCACTGCCAGGACATGCTGAAACGAGCCAGTGCGGGAATACAAAACCCAAAACTTCTTTCAATAATGAAAATACCCCAGTGTCACCTACTACAAGTTTATACTTCTTTCATCAGACCCACCCTGGAATACGCAGCACCAGTTTGGCATTTTTCATTATCGCAGGAGCAAAGAGATAAACTAGAAAGAATACAGAAGCGGGCTCTTCTTATTATTCATAGTGGACCGAAGCTTCCCTACTCATACCTTTTAAAACACTTTAACCTAAAAACACTGCAGGAGCGCAGAAAGGAGCTAAGCACTGACTTCGGTTCAGCCATAGTATCTCATCCTCTCCACTCCCAAGTCCTCCGTCCCCCCTATCAAAATGTTAGAAGTTGACCAGAACGAGTGGTAAGTTCTAAGGTTCCCAAGCTCTGTCCCGTACATACAAAACACGCTAGATATGCAAAAAGTTCTATTCCCGAGTTCGTGAAATATTTTAACGAAGTGTTAATTTTTAAGCGTTCTGACATTAGATACATATATTGTAGTTTTTTCTGTTTGTTTGACAATAATCGCAAATTTGGTTTATAACCACGATAGTCGATTTTTACAATAAACTTTCTATCTACCTATCTATGACGAAAATCACAGTTATACCGCGCAATTTGAATGTCACTGAGGATTTGGCTTTTCATCATGTATAGTGAACTACAGTTAATTAAAGGTGCTGCTCTGTACCTGGCTTCAACGTCAGTTCAGAAGAGTCCCAGAACAAACAGCTGAGGAGATTTGAAGATTGACAGAGGGCAATTTGATGTTGTTGTTGAGGCTAAGTATTTTTGATTACATACAGCTATCACGAGTTTGAAAGGTTTTTGAAACAAATATAAATCGTTATTTGGTAATAGGATCGTTATTTGGTATCGTTATTGGCAACGGAGCAACGCATTTTCATCGGGTTTCCCAACCTGTTTAAGTAACCAGAGTTTTGTGATTCAGCCTTATTCCGTGAACCTTCAAACAGTTCTGGAAACTATGATCCTTTTTGTTGCCTTCCTGTCACAGTTTAGTATCTCGTCAAACCTATCGCTTGTCAGTGTTGAAATCTTGTAGAGCCAACACTCTTCCTGACGAGGGAAACCTCCAGAATGAAGTGGTTACCCTGGCTCACGACCTGGTTCGGAACCGACTACGACTGGTCTACATGACCTTGTCACCATCCAACAGCGCTGTTCAAGTCAAATCTGCTTTTCGCGCCTTGACCGGTAAGCTACCAGCCGTATATATGGCGATTCTGGCGGTCTGGAAAGCTCCGCTGGCTTATCCGCCGTGTTTTCTTGCGATTGCGGCTAAAACTCGTTTCGCTTTCCGAGGCTGTTTCTGGCGCTCCGCTAGGTTTGGAAAGTACGTGGAAAGCGAGTCTACTCCGTACGTAAAAAGTGGATTCGGCAAGCCAGCGAGAAGTTGTAAAGGATCAACGACTTTCCGTTTGTTCTGGCTGTCGGCGGATTCTCGCTTTGCTTTTTGGAAAGTGGATCCTTGAGATCGCCAGAATCGTCCTTAGACTTGTGCTTTGTTAATAACTAGTCATTCCACTGAGTAATCCTATCACACAAAAATCAACGAAGAAACCGACGAAAATGGGGTTTGTAAAGGCCAACGAATATACTGAATTAGTTATTTTTATTTCATTCATTTTTTTTTTTTTTTTATTTCAGTAGATTCGTTGGCCTTTACAAACCCCATTTTCGTCGGTTTCTTCGTTGATTTTTGTGTGATAGGATTACTCAGTGGAATGACTAGTTATTAACAAAGCACAAGTCTAAGTCGTTGGCCTTTACAAACCCCATTTTCGTCGGTTTCTTCGTTGATTTTTTTGTGATATGTCAGGCCACTGTGGTTTACGAAATCATCTTTGAGTAATCCTATGAGTCAGAGTTGTGTGTTGAGGTCCAGTATATCACAAGAAGGTGTATATCGTGATTGGAGTGCCTGTGTTAGCGGCTAGGGCCACCTAGCCTTGTTTACAAACTTGACGAACATTTGAACCACTTTGAAGGCTGAACTGCATTTTCAGACTGTGTGAGTATGTGGATCCACAAAGATCCTGGAAGAGGCAGAATAAGGATCAACCTCCTTGTCCTTTCGTCCACAGGAATTTTCATCACTTTAGCTGGTATCCTCAAGGAAACATTAAGATCTGTTTAATCTTGGGTGAAATTTTTGGAAATAATTCAGTTCATGAAACATAGAAGTTTGAAACAATTTTTAGGTTATTTTTATGTTTCCTTTTTAAGATAGAAGAGACTATCCTTATCATGATATGGTCGTTTCATTCGTTCTCACAATCTTATAACTTCGTCTATGTTTTACAGCTGCTGTCTCTATCAACTCGAATATTGCCCGCGAGCTCGGCACTACGTTCAACTTTGATGATCCTGTTATATTTTACAACTTGGACAGACGATCTAAGTCCGACACACCAGACTGCCGAACAAAATACATCCAGTTCCTCATATCCTTCTTCTTGGATGAAGACTCCTCCGTTACTCGAGCTCTTCTCGACCGGAAAAATGTCATCCAGAATGTTCTTTCCGGCCTGGTCTATGACGATGCAGAGACTGTCCAGCTGTTCCTTCTCGCCTTGATTGAGAAAGTCGCTCAGTCAACTGTAGTCAGTAAAACGCAGAAAGTTAGGGTCTTCAACCATGGTGCTCTCGATTCTGTGATGAAGCTTTATCGATGGGAAGGACCGGAAAAGTTTAAAGGAAAAGATGGACGAGCGAAGAAAAAGGATTCAAAAACTGAAGAGGTTGGTGGCTGTATTTTTCTAAACTAATGTGTCAGCCTACCAGGGGTAGCCGTGTTTTGCCGTGTTTGACCGCAAAACAACTGCACAAAGATCTGTTTGTAACCAAGGGTAAGTGGCCCTAGCCGCTAACACAGATTCGAAGGTTCGAAAGATTCAGGTTAATATGGTATTTCCAGTATCAGAATTCCTCTGTTGACGTCTTTCACAACTGTCAAGGTGAGTCTCGATTTTGTGGCTGGAATTTAGCGGGAATTTCAGATTTATCAAATTCGTGTAAAATTAGCTACTTTATCAAGTAGATAGACATAAACCTGAGGATTCTTCTAGGATAGAATGTCAAGGACGTAAGCCTGCAGATCTGTCTATTGAGATTTTATGTGGATAAAATTTTTTGGTTCCAGACATTTGAAATTACCGACAAGCATTCGGAAATGTGTGGCGCACAAATATGCCGCGGGAAAATGTCTTATCTGAGGGCTAAATGTTTTTGCATAAAGGCGTTTTTCCGTGCTCCCACAGATAGTTTGTGGGTGGATTGTGGCTCGAAAAGAGTGTCCGCAGTCTTTTGTGCCGTCCACAAGTGTGTTTCCGCGACCAACAAGATTTGTGCGGCTCGAATTCGACAAAACAGCTGCCGAGTTCATTGTCGATTCTGTGTCTTGATTCTGGCGGAAAATTCAAGATTTAGCAGTAAAATAATGTCAGAACAATAAAATATACTACTTTCTCAAGCATGTAGAAATTAAACTGAGGATCCGTTTTGCACAGAATGGTAAGGACAACAGCCTGAATTTCTATTTATTGAGATTTTATCTGAATTTTATTTTTATTTTTAGACATCTGAAAATATTCTTTCTACCAAATATTCTTCTACAACGAATAGCATAGGAAGTCAACGAAAATAATAACCCTTTTTGATCAATCTTTGACTTATGGCGGTTACATTTAAACGATACGTATAAATATAAATAAACTTCTATAAATAAATATAAGTAAAAAGTCATCAATTCATAAAATATTAAACTAGTCGGTAACTATATATCTACAGTTATAAAATGACAATATATATAGTTAGCCTAGGTCAACAATACCTCAAAATATTTACAATTAGAAGTCATTTTGTTGTATCGAATTAAAATGTTTCACGAAATACGGCACGAAAGACTTGAGAAAACGATGCGACGAAGCACTAGTAGGTTTCTAGGTCAAGTAGCGGTCGGCAGCTAGCAGGGATGGTTAGTCACTTCTTTTGTTATTATAGGAACCCGAGCCTTCGGAGGAGTGGAAGCAAACACGAGCGGCCATTGCTGATACAGCACACGAGCTGATGGTAGCCCTGTGCTCTTCGCACAAACTGGGGATTGCGTTTTGTGATTTCTCCCTTGGAACCAGTGGACGAAACCTGAACCCACTCTGCTGGCATGTTGTCCAGGTACGTCGTACTTCGAAATTAGTCGCTTAGATGACTTTCAATAGGTATTCTAGAACATGGACTTGACCATTTCGTGTGTGATATTTGCTATTTCTGTATATCCAAAGGCCCATAATCGTTGTTCATAACTTCGATTATTCACAAGGACCTAACACTACCTGTTACTCAGTAGAGCGATCTTCTTCCACTTGATTTAGGGCTACTTTTGTCCACGGCCTGGGGTAGCGTTGAAGGGCACCTTTTGGTCAGATAGAATAAAATACTTCATACATAAAAATCTGCCTTACCGAAGTTCCTCTTTACGTTCCGGGAGCACTAAAGACAACGAAAAACAGTCGCCCCGCTTTCACTTCTTTCGGCGGCTTTCGGACGTTTTCCATTTTGGTTTTGGTCGGGGGAAAGGGTAGAGGGGGTGTCTTGTTTTTTGTACTGGGGGAAGCGGGGTCGCCGGAACCCATGGGCGCATTGAGATTGGAGAGATATGGAGTAGATTAGTAGAGTAGACTTTAATAATTAATAACGGCTTTCACAGCAATAATAACTAATTTGCGTTTCACGTCAACATATATATAGTCATTAACAAAGACGTCTCCTGTTCAACTTTTACAACTGAGTTACAAATGCAAAATGTATATACAGTTTAATCATAACTAAAGTATACCGATTCAAATTCCCGTCCTCGTCTCGGTCACTCTGGTTGCCGCTGTCGGGAGTTTGGTGTACTCCTTCCTAATGTGAAATCCAACGTACCTATGGCCCATGAAGGATGGCTATTGCTGAATGACTGCAGACCAGGAAGGGAGCTCTTATGTTGTGAGGACGGCCGACACGGCCGTAGATATTCTGAATAATATAAATATTCCTTCAGCCCAAGCTGACTGCGAATCATATTTGATAGTGCAAAACGGATAGATAGATAGATAGATAGATAGATTTATTAATTGCTAAGCAGCCCGAGGGCCATGGCAACAAGAAATCAAAAAAAATATCACATACTAGAGGAAAACGCACAAAACAAAATAAGAACACAAAAAAGAGAAAAAGCTCCTCCTTAATCTTAATCTTTCTCTTCTCTAATAACCATTTTCAGTATTTCTTTGTTATTTCCCTAATCCAAAAATCTGCTTCTATGTTCCATCGCTGTCCTCAGGAATCGCCCCAATCTCTTAATCGTAGTAAAACATTCATTCCTAACAACTCTAATTAACCATTCTTCATCAAACTCACTCACACCGTACTGTTCTTTCCTCCATCCACTCAGCTCCATGCACTCGCAAACCATGTGAACCAAACTCTCATTCTCGCATCCACACATCGGACAGAAGTAAGGACCGGATTTCTGCCTAAAATTACCAATATAACGTCTTCTAGCACCAATTGGCAGGGTGTCCGCCAACATTTCTATAATTATTCTTAATTCCTCCCGCTTAAGACCCGCTTTAAACATTATACTCTCACCCCATGTCTCTCTTACCGTGGAATAAAGCCTCAGGGATTCGGATTGATCCTTTTGGACGTGCCAAACCTGTATTTCCTGGCTCTTAAGTATTTCCTGTACTAGCTTGCTAACTCCTTCCTCATTTCCTACTCCATTATTCCACATTTCACCAATTCCACAATCATCCAATATCTTTTTTACCAAATAAGGCCACGAATTAGACGAATCATCTTTCAACGCTTCTAAGTATGCTGATTTTATTATTCTAACACGTGGCAAACTAACAATCTTTTCCCAAAGTCTAACCATATTCACTAATCTTACATTTCTTAACGATGTTAGACCTAACTCACCCTTAATCACTACACTATTTGTAAATTTACTAACCCCTAACCACCTTTTGAAATACCCTAACTGCAAAACTTCTATTTTATCAATTTTCTCATAACCCCATACTTCAGACCCGTAATGCATTACCCCAACTACCTTAGACCTAAATATTTCTTTATGGGCCCGGAGATTCCTAATTTCCTTCAGTTCACTCCTCAAAATCAAATTTGAACACAACCTTCCTTTCTCTACGCTCTTTTCAATATGTTTACTAAATGTCTTACCTTTGGCTCTGAATTTTATTAGAGCTATATTTCGGCCCTTCTTGGCAAGGGTCCTCTTCAGGCTCAAAGCCGCTCAAGTTGGAAATACGAATTTGTGGTAAAATATTTTTCCTGAAATATATGCCCCTGGTTATGAGATTTACGAAATACTCCCCTTCCCCTGTAGTGTTGCCTCCTAGACAATTGGTGTTTTTACTCTGGCCCCATAAAGCAATAAAATGTTCATCTCATGAGGAATCGGGCTTCATTGGTTCATACCACATATGTATTCGTGCTCCGTCCAGAATTGTAAATTTGTCTGATTACAAATGGGTAAGTAATAAGTAGTTTATTTTTCACCCGCCATTTTGGAAAGCGGAGTACAAGAATATTCATGGCGACAAGCTAAAAGCTCAACACCAAATGTAATGATAAATAAATAAATAAAGAAAGAAAAATATGACAGAACATAAAAGAAAATACAGTATAATAACACAAATAACTTGGTTTGGCTCCTCCTCGAAGGCGGTCCACCTCTGACTCCTCCTCCAAGGCGGGAAACCTGTCACTTGTCGGCCAATCCCGTGCTTGAAACTACCTGAATTTTGGAAAAAATCAAGTTATTAAGTTATTGTTATTTGTGGGTGTATATTTGTCCGTTTTTGTTCAGTTAGGCACCTCAGGCTCTTAGCCTGAGGCTAAGTGCCATTTTGTATGCCACCGGCATGTCTGGCACTTTCTTTAACCCTAGTGCTATTTCCGTTGCAATCAAATTCTACCTTGCCTTATAATAAAATCACCATTAATCGTACCGTGACAAGGCCGTGTTGCCCGTTGACGCTTTAGCCTTTCCAGGTCTGTGAAAGTTGCCTTATTTTTCAGAAATGCCCCCGTCCTTGGGAGGATGCGAAGCTCTCCGAGTTGGTGAGCAAGACCCTCTCTGCCTGCCCGGATCTGCTAAGATTTTACTTCGAGCAGCTTGCTGCTATTTCTGAACCAAGACCAGGACAGAAATGGCGAACTTTTGCCGAATATTTGATAACGGTATGTGTTGTTGCTGGACCCTACACCTATTTCCCTCCTTCCTAATTAGCGCTGTAAAGTTACCGCAAAATAAAAATTAAGTGTAAATCGGTAGAAATATAAATAAAATTGATGTTTCGGAGTAGTTCACAGAACTAGACAAATTAAATATTATTTGCAATTAGTATATCTGGATTTTGAGAAAAAACGCGTTAGTCATTTAGTTACTATTTTCATTTATTTATGAAGCACTTAAATATTCCTTGAGCCCAAGCTGACTTTGAAACATTTATTCAAACAATGTATGCAACGGATACCTCAGCTACCATGCTTCATCAGCGATTTTTCGGCCCTTCTTGGCAAGGTTCCTCGTCATGCTGTCAATCTTCTGGTCCAACGTCGGGGAAGAAACAAACCTGTAATAATAATCAAGCAGTAATACAGTAAGAAATAGCTCAAGATGTCAGTATAGTACTGGGAAAAAAATGATATCTATAAAATACGCAAACTACCTAAACTATCACCTCATTAGCTGCGTTCGTTGCACTCCGAGCTGTCTCTGGTGTTTAGTCACCAGTGTCCGGTTATTCCGTTAAAACGCGTTTTTTTGTTTCACCTGTGAGTTGATGAAAACTGGCTAACTCCTCGCTGAAGCGGGGCTCACGAGCAGGTTCTGGTTAGTCCGCACCGGTGAGATAAAACCGGACACTGGTTAGTTCAAAAACGGGTTATAAGACTGGTGAGAAGTCACCGGTGGATGCAAAAACGGCTTATTAGAAAAACCGGAGACCACCGGTGAGAACTCCCGTGACAAGGAACGCAGCTATTAATTCAGCCACATGTAAAGGTTCCTGGACCAAAAAGGTTCATTAAATTTTGCTCGTTATAACTAAACGACACTGTAGTATACCTTTAGTACAATATATTGTATCCCTATAATGACCTGGCAAAAAATCTTTTTTCAGATAATTGACTCTCAGAATATCAACATAGCTCTAAGCACCCATGAGCACTTCGGACCGAAGCAACTGGTTACGAGAGCCACCTACCTATTCCTTATGCCTCAGTCTCTGTCTAACCACGTATTGAGAGACTCCATTCTGTCAGGAGATGTTGGCGTTCAGGCTTGCGGTGTAAAGTTGGCATTATCGGTGCTTCGAAAGGCGGCCGAGTTCAAAGCTGCTCTTTTTGGAGAGAAGGGAGCTACATACAGTGATGCGGAAAGAAATAACGCGTTGAAATTCCTGAGGGAGATGTTAGCGAAGGTGAGTAGATCTAGGGGACGTTTTCGCGTTGGTGGCTGTAGAGCTGAAGAGATGGGATGGGAGTATATGAGTAGGAAGGTCCACTTTTTTTCTGTCTTCAATCTTTGCAGACCTTTTTTCCATCCACGTTCAGCTCAACGCTGCCCTCGGAGCGGTGTTGAACGGGAGGCGTCCATCCAGCTCGATGTCCCGTTCACCTGTTCATCCGCACACGCGAAAACGACAAAAAGATCGACGGCATCCACGCGGAATGTCCGTCGAGCTCGACGGGAGGTCAACGGGACTAGCGCCATCCACGCGAGAACGTCCCCTAATGTTCTTTTTCACAAAGTCTCCAGAGCAACAACGACAAGATGAATTTTGATGATATTTTGATGAATTGTACTTTAACCCGTAAATTTTATCATATAAATCATAGTTTACAGTTGTATAGATATCACTTGGTTGATCTGTTTAACTATAATGAAATGTCCAGCACTATTTTTGTTTGTAAAAGATATCCGTGGATAAATAAACCGAATTGTAATTGTGAAAATCTGCCAGCTTAAACTTGAATTGAGAAGCCAACTAATTTGTGTATCATTTAACTGAACACACTGGACTGACGTTTGGCTTGTTTTAAGGGATTTTATTGTTTATTTTTCACTATTTGCTCTAGTATGATATTTAGAATATTTACGGCCGTCCTCATATCGCAAAATTGTACTATGACGCGGACAAATTTGAATCTCAATACAAATGCGGCGTTTCATTGGCCGGTGATCCAGCTCGAGCCCAGCTCTCGGAAGGTAGCTAACTGCGTGAACACTTATTTTTCGTAAATCGTTTTCGTCAACCATACAACCCAGGTACAGGCGCATACGAAGTACCACAAATCCGGGAGGGAAATTCCACTATATGAAAATCGATTATTCGTGAATAGCAGAGCAACGAAGTAACGCATTTTCATCAGGTCTTCGAGCCTCTTTAAGTGACTAAGTGATGGGTAACTAGATTGTCCTATCTCAGCCCTATTCAGGTAAACTTTAAATACCCCTTCAGCCCAAAAAAGACTGCTTAAGCAGCCAGCTTAAACTGTCAGCTAGGATTTTCTTCAGCGGTGTTCCGTCATGTTTGATAGTGCAAAACGGATACGTCAGCTGAAGCCTGAAAGCCTGGAGAGGACCCTTGCCAAGAAGGGCCGAAATATAGCTCCAATAAAATTCAGCTGACGCATCCGTTTTGCACTATCAAATATGATTCGCATTCAGCTTGCGCTGAAGGAATATTTATCGGTGTTTCGTCCCTTCTTGGCAAGGGTCCTGTTTAGGCTGTAGTGGGAAAAAACTAACCTCCAGGCGAACTCGTCCGTTTCTAGTAATTTGTTTGTTTATATGTATCTGCCAGCTTGTTTCTGAACTGAAACAAAGAACTGCAAAAAATTATTATATGATAGTACATTGCTGTGACAATAGTTGCGTTTTTGAAGATACCACGGGATCTGTTACTTCTGTAACTGGATTTGCAGTTAGTCGTTTTTGCAGTTACTGCGGTATCTGATACTACAGTTGCTCTGCAAAAACGACAATTACCGGATTTGCGCAAAAGCAATCCTGATATCCACTGACATCTAGAGTGACAAAACTTCCTTCCCACCAATTTGACAAAAAACTAGACTCTTGAGTTAGTGATGATGAAAGTGAGATGAATTTTCTACTGGGAGTAGTCTTGTCGTAGTCGTAGTAGAATAATCCCAGTAGCAAATACTGCAGTTAACTTTAATCCTTACTCGGAGAAACTTTTTTGCAGTGTACTGAGGGCTGGGTCGCATGAATAAAGAAAACAGTCTATTTTCTTCTTTGTCTTACCTTTGCATACCGTGATGTACTGAGAAAACTGGGCAAGGTCGCCCATGCACGTTGTATGAAACAGAATGAGGACTAGGTAGAGTGAAGGAAGCCTGCTTTCACCGTGACTCAAGGAAAATTTTCTTTAGGGAATGCCCTATGCCGACCGCTACATCGCTTGTATGAACAGCTGCATGTCCGCCATGAAAAAGACAGAAGGCGAATTGGTACCTGCCGATGTGGAGATAGTTCATCTACTTCTGCAGCTGTTTGGCTACGCCGACACGTATCTTCAAGTGGGCAGCACTGACTTGGATTCTTTCTATCTCAGCTTGCTCGCTGACATAATAGCCGTGAGCGATACGGAGTTGCTGAAGACCGCAGCAGTTCAGGACACTTGGAAGGATGTCCAGCTTGAAGCTATTAACCTCGTGGCAGCTTCAAAGACCATAAGTTCAGCTTCTATCGCTGCGAACAAGGTAAGTGAAGACTCCGCGACCTGGTTGCTGTTCGAATTTTATTTTAAAGGGCCCGTCGAAAGGATCTTAATGATAATTCTCATATTACTGCTTTAGCTTAAAGCTACTCGAAAAGAGCAAATGCTCTTGTTTGGAAGTATGGTGCATGAGAACAGCCTGTAAAGGTCCGCCTTTTCAAAGCCTGCTGTTATCAATTTTTTGCTCTTGGCCTGGTTTCTTCTGCCCATGCTCTGTCTTTGTCAGCTTTGCAAGTTGTTTACAACGCGGCTTTTAGAAAAATTTTCCGGCTGGTTAAGCGGTGCAGTGTTAGTGGTGCAATGGTTGAAAAAAGAGTTGGTACCCTGAAGGAGTTGCGCCGCAAAGCTAATGTTGCAATGTTTTACCGGTTTAAAGATTGTGATAATGATTTCGTCGCTTTTGCTGCTCTACCCATTTTCTATGCGCTACCTGTATGGAAGGGTATCCTTCTGGATATCTTTTGCATGGGTTAGATTTCTTTTGTATTTTATTTAGTGTATGTTCGTTTTTTTTTGTTTTTCTTTGGTATGGTCTTATGCACTGATAAAAGTAGTAATAAATAAAAAAAAATATTGCCAATGCGATCTTGTTCCGTAACTGCAGTGATTAATTCTTAAACCCGTAGACTCAAATTTCGTATGTTAAACTCTAAACCCTTTAACGACACCTCACTAATCTTTGCACGGCCCTGGGAAAGGCTTAAAACAACCAAAGCCGTGGATAATTGTTAAAAGCAGGGCCTTGTTTTACAATATTCAGATGGTTTTGAATATTGGAACATAAACACCAAATCGTGCGAGATGTGCTTTAAGAAACTTTAACGGAGCGTTTTTGTGAGATTTTGAATATTTGCCAACCAGCAAGTCTTGGAAAAATCCGCCGGAAGCCTAGTCAGTAGCCGCATTCCTCTCTCCGTTTTTGTCTACCGCTAAATGCGATGCAAAGTGTTCTTTGTAATTCGATAACATTTGTTCAAATATTTTTAGTATTGAATTTTGACTTCCTTGGCCGCATCTTAACCAGTTTCTCCACTTCAGATAGTCTTTAAACATTTGTAAACATCATATTTGACACTGCAAAACGGATATGTCAGCTACATTTTTATTAGAGCTGTATTTCGGCAATGCAAAACGGATATGTCAGCTACATTTTATTAGAGCTATATTTCAGCCCTTCTTGGCAAGGGTCCTCTTCAGGCTCAAGGCGCTCAAGCTCAAAATGATTCGCAGTCAGCTTGGGCTGAAGGAATATCAATCACCGAAGTGCGGAACTTCAAATCGCCCAGACGTGGCGACTAGTATCCATCTTAGCTGGAAAGAAGAAGGAGAGACAGGTGATTCTAAAACCAAAATGCAGAAAAATCTCTACCCTTTCAACGACCCAATCGAGCAGCAAAAACAGCAGCCCTGTCCAAAATGAAATCGCAGCAACACCTTTACTCCAAGCAATTTTCAAGGAAGAAATTCACAAAATCGGACATTTAAGGAAGAATCTTTAATTGTTTTTCCACAAGTTCATTTTCCAGCTTGAGCGACTTGAGCCTGAAGAGGACCCTTGCCAAGAAGGGCCGAAACATAGCTCTAATAAAATGTACCTGACATATCCGCTTTGCACTATCAAATATGATTCGGAGTCAGCTTGGGCAGAAGGAATATCTATATTTCGGCCCTTCTTGGCAAGGGTCCTCTTCACGCTCAAGCTTGGAATGAACTTGACTGACTTGACAATTGATGCGGGCGAAGGATGTCAAGCTTCAAAACTAACAATATGCGTTAGTTTTCGAATTTAAAAAATAAACGGTTTCTGTTTCGGGATTTCAGGAGTTGGTTTATATCAGAATTCTAGAAATAAGTCTGTTGCAGCTAAAATGTCAAGTTAACCCCAGGACTAAAGTGAAAAAGTGTACTTTTAAATAAAGATATGTTGACTAAAATACCTATTAATGAAGGCGATCAATGTGTGAATCCACCAAAGGTGGCAAAAACAACCCCTAGTAAGAAAGTGAGTAATTTATTTATGACCCGCCATTTTCAAAAGCTGAGTATGTAAACCAAAAACACGACAAAAACACATAAAAATACAATTTTTCAATCTTTGTCCGCAAAACAGTGATGAACGTCATGTGCTGGCTGGGTTCAGTTGTCCATGATTTTTGGCAAAGACGACTAAATGTGATGATACGTGATAAATGGGCAAACACATAGTATGCAGTATATAAAATGATTATCAGCTTTATTCAAATATGTCATGCTTAGTTTGGATCATTTATTTTTCTGCCCAGTCCTTCCACTTTCCCTGGAGCTCTCCGCTACCCTCCTGCTGGAAACACCTTTTTGGCGAACTTGCCTCTGTGTCTAGAATACGCCCCGCTCTGGAAAGCTCGTCAGCAAGCGATTCTGGCTTGGCTTTCCATTAAAAAAAAACTTCCTTTTATAGCGCTCAACATGTTCCATAGTCCTCAGACAAATTTTGCATTTCCAGAAGTTTGGCAACATTTGTGACAATGGTGCACATTCTTTTTGATGAAGTAAATTATTATTGTTGTTGTGTTAAACAACGGACAAGCTTCTTTTATCTTAAAGCACAACTCTTAATAGAAATGATCTTCTCACGATGAAACGGCTCAGAAATATCGGTTTTCGATATACCACTACTTTCCACGTCAAATGAGCGATTTTCCTGTTAGCGCTTGTCAACTTTCTCCAGCCTTCCCGCTCTCCGACGCTGTGGCTGGACGCAAAATGTTTGAAAACCTAACGCGCAGTGGTTAAAAAGCTGGAAAAACAACAAACAAACATTCAAAACAGGATATAAACCTGATGGCCTACCATGTCTTCCGCAACGAAAAACAACACTTTAAAGGACCCCTCTTGCTTATTCTGTCTTTCATAATATATCTAGCTCCCTTGTTGAATTATAAGCTTCTAAAATCCCCACCTTTCTCCGTTGTTTCGTTTCGTGACTACAAATTTTAGCGCTTTTTCGGCCATGCCAAGTTTTGCCCATCACACAAAGCAAAGTTTGCCGGAGTCTTTAATGTCCACTGACCAACTCTTTCGAACATAAGGATATGAGAATCTTCTGCTTTTTACTTCTTTTTTTTACTTAGTTTTCCGATTTTTTAACCACGGCGCGTTCAGTTTTCAAACGTTTTGCTCCCACCCGCCGCGTCAGGGAGCAGGAAGGCTGGATAATCGACAAGCGCTAACAAGAAAATCGCTAATTTCAGATGGAAAGTAATGGTATTTTTGGAAAACTTTTTTCTGATCACTTTCATAGGCAAAAGATCATTTCTAGTAAGAGTTGTGCTTTAAAGCTTTTCATGTCCTTATGAAGTGAAAGAGTTGTCGGCGGACTTTCAAGCATTCGGCGAAGTTGATGTTGCGTCACTAGCAAAAGTTGACTGAGCCGAAAAAGCGCTAAAAAGTCGTAGCTACAAAACGAAACTATGAAGAAAGGCGTGGGTTTCGGAAGCTTATAATTCATTATCTCATTTCCGTTCCGATAATTCCCATCTACGGATAGCATAAAAGGCAGAATGAGCAAGACGGGTATTTTAAAGCAGTTTTTATACCGTTTATTTGTTGTGTTTAAAAAATAGATGTTTTTTTAACGAAACATCGCGACGTTTCTTTCTTTCCGGCTGGCCGACAACATGGGGGTGGGGAGCGTCTCCCCTCTCCCCCTTACGTGGTGCCTCTGTCGGCAGCATCAAAAGGGGTAATAACTATCTATTTAATTGATTCATTGTTTGTTTGTGCTCGGAGGAAGATCAGACCCATGTCGCAAACCTTTTTTAATTTTCATTTTTTCTTTAGTCATATGTATGTTGTCGTAAATTCTCGTGTTGTCCTTAAATTTTAGTGTTGATGTGTGATAGTTGTTCGTTTGTATTTTCTTTACAATGCCTTAGGCTAGTAATGTATTAATAATTTTTACAAACCCATCAGAATTAGTGAAGCGTCGTTTTTGGCATGTCTGATGCTTTTGAGAAACACCAGGCTTATTTATATTTGCCATTAAAATGTACCCTACCTTACCTTACGTTATTCAGAAGTTGGGGAGAATCCGTAACGTCTACCCGCATTATTATTCCTTTGCGTCCCAAAGAGGATGATAACTGCCATAGTAAGTAGCTGGACACGGAACTACAGTCAACCCTAATGTAACTGATTACGAATTGGTTGATGTGTTATATGTTTATAGTTTTATAGGAAAACCAATAATAAATAAGTTATCTTTCCTTTTTCAGCAAACCGGCCGGCACATCCTACGAACGATTTTGTCTATGTTCAGCAACTCTAGAGATCCGCTGATCAGGCAACGGATATTCTCAATGTACTTTAGCTTCATGGGTGAAGGGACTTCAATCACGCCTGTGGAGCTAACTGTTTGGCTCATGGTTTCGAGCGGCAGTGAAGAAGCTCAGCATATCCTAACTGAGGCCTCCTTGAAATATTTGGATGACCGATCAAAATACATGACTCAGTTGAGAAGAGCATTGCTTGGATCCGGGTTTGAAGACAGTGACAAATCTAAAAATATGCTATTAGAAGGTAGGCCATGGTATTGCTTATAGTACATGATAATATACACTCATGTTCTGCGAAAGAAGGAGATTAAAAAGATGAGATCATGTTATTTTAAATATGCAAAGCACCTGCTCCATTTGTCGAAATTATGTCATAACCATACATTGACGGAGAAATTCAAAATTCAAGTGTTACCCTTTTGGATGTTTCGTCATCACTTTCCAAACTCATGGACAACAAGGCCCAACCAGCACACGATGTCGTCCACTGCTTCCTGGCCGAAGATTAAAAATTAAGTGTCTTTTTCTGTGTGTATATATGTGTTTCGTTTATTTTCTTTATTTTCGTCATTTACTCCGCCTTTTGAAAATGGCGGGTCATAAATAAATTACTTACTTACTTATAGTAACAGAATAAAGCATACACGATATAACGGGCCTGATGAGGAGTAAGTATCAGACCGATAAGCTGATATCGACCTATTTCGTTGTGATAAGGGAGATCCATGGGAGATCTTACCCATTAACTAAAATAGAGGAAAAATTATGGCTTGTGCTGAGCGTGGATTTCCTCCATACAAAACCCCAGCTACTAATTTTGAAATTGGAATGATCCCGTTAGCTATCCACTCCCGCAATATTGAAACTTGAATGGTCCTGAAACTGGCCGTCATTTGCCGGTTCAGAGATGAAAATAGCCTATTGGCTGACGCCAACGTACAAGTCGCAGGGTCAAGGTAAAGGCAGAGATGGGCGAATCCGAATCCGGATTTGGATTCGAATCCAGGATCCGTCCTTTTGGCCGGATTCGAATCTTCTGCTTGTCAGGCTGGATTCGGATTCGGATTTTCTTACGAATCCGCTCAGATTTCTAGTCTTCATCCTTCCTGTTTCCATTTTCCGAATTTTACACAGTGTGCTTAGGCAATCCAACTTTTTGGTCTCAACCACCAACCATCCTCATTAATCTATCGCGTTATCTGACTACCTTAGATGTCAGTGCTTCTTGCCACATCTGATTTTTAAACTATAAGATATGGAAATTTGATTTTTTGTCAAGGGCGGATTCGAATCCGGATTCGAATCCTCAGCATGAAGTGTTGGATTCGGAATCGGATTCTTACCTAGCCCTGGATCCGGATTCGCCCACCTCTGGTTAAAGGACCTGCAAAAAGGGTCTAAAAGGTGTAGGGCACTCTACAATCTTATTCTCCTGTTCAGTCGGTCTCACAGTTATTAAAAAGTGCTACCAGTTAGTTGATCTTGTGAAATGGGTCAGGTGAAGTTTATAATTACACCAAACCCAGCTCAGACCAGTCTACCACAAACCCCTGATTTTTGGATACCCTATGCCAAACGCTGGATATGTTTAGCGTCTGGCATAGCCTATGCCTAACATTGGATACCCTATGCCAAACGCTGGATACCTGTCGGTAACCTAACCCTGACCTACCCCAATATAAAGGAGTTCTGATAGGTTGATTTTTTAGCTTCACTCAAATCATCAATATTTTACTGGGTTGCAGTATCCAGCTCCTGGCATAGTGTATCCAGCGTTAGGCATAGGGTATGCCAAACGCTAGACATATCCAGCGTTTGGCATAGGGTATCCAAAAATCAGGGGTTTGTGGTTGACTGGCTCAGACACTGTTTTTTTCCCCATTGACATCCGCCAATTAGTTTTGAGGTTTTTTTTTTGTAATTTGCTATTTTCGTGTTTCTACTTTTATTTTACTTCTTACTCCATACTTTGTGTTTCTACACTTTAATGGGCAATAAGACAAGCTAAAAGCTTAGAACCAAATGCAGTAATAAATAAATAAATCCAAATGAGTCAAAAACATCAACCAAAGTGTGCGAATTACAAGACAGTTTTTTTTTAGTCAGTGCTATGCAGGACTTCTTGTAATTCACAACGGGGTAGTTTCAATACACCACGCGAAGAAGACTGTCAATCAGCATTTGAAGTTTAAAAACCAAGCCTTAAAGGACAACTCTTACTGGAAAGATCTTTTCAAGATAAATTGGTTCAGATAATATCGTGTTTCGAAAATACAAATACTTATCCCGTAAATTGGTGATTTTCTCGTTGGTGCTTGCCGACTCTGTACAGACTTCCTGCTATCCCAAGCGAAGGTTCTATGCAAAATATTTGAAAACCGCACACGCCGTGATATAAAAAAAATTAAACAAAAAACAAGTCTTCCCAAATCGAATTCAAAATTTTGAAGCTTCTCATACCCTTGTAGTTGAAAGTGTATTTGGCGGACCTCGATGCTTTCGACGACAGAAACAAATAGAAGCAAAGCTTCATCAGGTCTTCCACGTTAAAGCACAATGAGAACTAACTATGCTTTAATTTTTGTAACATGCTTCACACATATACATTTCTGACTTCTACTAGATAGCGCTTCAAAAATAAGCCGTTTTCTTGTTATCGCTTATCATTGGCTCTTCGGTGTATCGGCGGAGACGGTTTCAGAGCATGGTATTGCAAGGCGCGGAAATTCAGAAACTCTCGGCCATGTACGAAAATCAATCTTTTTGTAGAGCTGAGTGACGAGAGTGCCAGGGCTGCTAAAATAAACCGTCTCTGTCGCTGGCAGATTGTTCTAGTGTTTTCTGATGAAACTTTCAGTTGTTTGTAGTACCGAAGAAAAGTTTAATTTTCTGGATGTAAAGTTACAACACTGCAAAAATGTACAAATATAACCGACCTACTTGCAGCTGATTCCAGAGCTTACAAGGAATCCTCAGGTACCTCCATTAATATGAATATTTGTCAACGATACAAATAACCCGGAGTATATAATAACTATTCTTTGAGCCCAAGCTGACTTTGAAACATTTATTCAAACAATATTTACAACGGGTACGTCAGCTACGATTCTTCATCAGCGATATTTCGGCCCTTTTTGGCAAGGGTTCTCGTCAGGCCTGACGAGGACCCTTGCCAAAAAGGGCCGAAATATCGCTGATGAAGAATCGTAGCTGACGTACCCGTTGTAAACACTGTTTGAATAAAAGTATATAATAACAACGAATAGATAAGAAAAAAGAAACTCCGCTTATATTTGTCGAAGCTAATAGTAAATAGGAGTATGGCAGTCAGCAAAAAAAACGACGTAAAGATATATTAGCGAAAATAAGTTGTCGAAGAATCTGCTGATTTCTGATGTAACATTGTATTCTAGGGGGTGGTAATGTAATAGTGTGTAATCAGAAAAAAACCCGAAGGCCATATACACAAACACGTTACATAAATAAAAGTACGCAAACTTAAACAAATCAATGGATCTCCTAACAAAATTCAAGTTTTAATGCACTATCAATGTATCGCCCTACTTTACAGATTACCTGCGCAGAAGTACTTAATAAGATACCAGGGAGGGCAACACTAATTCCCCGAAACGTATCCTCCCTCAAACCTGAAAGCGTATGGCACCTAGTAAAAAAATGGTCTAAACCATCATCTTCAATCTCGCAAAAAGGGCAAGGTCGCCTGCTTCCTGGGTTCTTCCATTTATCGAACATATTTTTTCTTCCCCGAAGTGGTAGACAATTTGCCCTCAACTGTATCCAGTATGTAAGATAATGTGATGGGAGGTTTAACTTAAAATAAAACTCTGACTCGTACACTCTTTTTATCTCCATCATGACATCATGATTTTTGCATCAGTGGCATCATGATTTTTTGATCCGCTCATTGAACTTAGCAGAAGAAAACCATGCAATTAGCTTACCGTCTGCTATTTGTATAACCAAAAATTTAATTTCAAATTTTATTTCGTGATTTTGAAAGTATGCGTAAAACTTACGACCTCTTTTTCCAGCAATGATGGAGGAAGACTTCGAGCCCGACAACCTCGCGAAGTCGGGAACCGCCACTGAAGCAGCATGTCTGTCGCCCCTGATTTTCGCCGTATTAGAAGCTGCAGAAAACAAACTACCTGATAAGTACTGGGATGCCGTCACTCGCGTGTTAATCTCAGTGGAACCAGATCCAGACACGTTTTTGCCCTTGTTTGATTCAGCTCTTGCCAACTGCTGTAGCGGTGAGGCGAAGAGCTACGTCATGAAGTGGACCGCCAAAGCTGTCGACAAAAAGCAGAAGCGGAAGTCTACCAAAGAAGTACTTGGCGAGGAGAGCAACACCGTTTTTGGTATTGAGGAATTGGACTCAACCTTTAGCGTGGAGTCACCTGATTTCGCCGTACTGCTCGTTAGGCAAAAGCTGCTATACTTGAAACAAGCGCAGATACTTGGAGCGGCCAGCGCTGGCGCTTTAGTAACATCTCTCGACGGCATTCTAGAGAAGTCTCATGTAGTCGGAAATGAGAGCGTCTTGGAAGACTTCCTGAGAAACAAGGTGACTCAGCAGTTCTTCGATCCGTTTTCGTCGGAACCGTTTGTCCGGCAATTCGTTCAAGTTGTATTAAAACACCTTAGAACTAACAAAGACTCCGTAGTGCGAAGCACTTTTTCGTATATTGTCCATCAGCACCTCCAAGAATTTAAGCTAAGTCGCAGTCAGAAGGACTTGAGTTTGGCTACTGAAACCCTGAAGGTTGTTAGCCCTGATAGCGAAAAGTGTGCAGAAATTTTGGCTGTCTTCTCTTCGTCGAACGAAGCTTCACTGCCGATAGTCGCAGTCCTCCTGAAACAGTTTGCCGAGAATCGCCTGAAAACTCAGCGCCAGCCAGGCCTAGATGTCGATGTTTTTCGTCGAATTTGTGGTCTGTGCGTTGGCAAGGCTGTTCAAGAACATCTAGCAAACATGGCTGACGCTTTGAAGACGTATCTTGTCGTGTACCCTGGCGCGCTGGAAGACATTCCGGGTTATGGTGAGTAAGACTTTTCTTTACTAAAGTTGCATTTTGAGGCTCGCGATTCTCAACCCGTGTTCATCACAAATCGTTTTACGGAGCGCATCCTAACCTGATCCTAACACGGCTCGCGCGTTCTGTGGCTTCAAGGTAACATCACATATAAGAGGGGGAGTCTAAATCAGCTCTGTCGAAGAAGTACCACATTATCGATGCTTCCGCGAAGTGCGGAACCATAGAGTGTCGTGCTAGATTCCGGGCTTTCAAAAACATATACGAATCGTCGTTGACTCTCCTAACGTATCTATAATTTTATAAAGTTTATAAAGTGTTCGTTTTCTTCGTGTGTTATTCATTTTTCTTTCTTTCTATTACTCCGCTCTTTCATTTGTTGTATAGGGGCCTCAGTAAATTATTATTATTATAACATCCTAAGTGTTAAAATGGCTGGCAGGGCTGGCAGTGCGCCCGGGAAAGTCAGTAAGGCTAGTTCAGGATTACCAAGAAACAGCTTGGACATCGGCGGCTTTGGGTTCTCGAGCGTTTGAGACTTGAGGAATTGCATTCTCAGTCGCATGTTCCGAGCTTGCCAGATTGACATAAAGAGGCGGGCTATTTCTAGACATTCGGATACGAAGAGATTTTTCAGTCATATTTTGTCAGAATTAGAAGTATGATTGTCAAATTTGAGCTTCCAAGACCGACAAAAGACGTTCGTCAAATCATGAATTTCGTCCTGCAGCGCACAGTTTTAACCCAAGTTTCAACACGATCTGTTGTGTACCAATATCTGTAAATTCAAGTAAAAATCTGGCTGATTTTGCTTGTGGCGTACCTTTTCAAGAATTTGTTAGTTTCATGCAAAGATACTTTGTATTTTAACAGAAAATAATTCGATGATAGAATTTCCCTCCAGTGCGACGTTTAAGAATAAATTGACTTCGTCAGCAATGAGAGAAGATGTAATCACGGGCCTGATTATTGCAACACGCCATGGGGGGGGGGGGGGGGGTCGGAAACGGTCGAATTTCCAGCTAAATGTCTTACATTTTTCTTGATTCGTCTTGAACAAAGACAGACGGGCAGATCCGTGCTAAGTTGCCCGACTTTCATTTGGGATCCGAAAAGACGTTCTGATCATACCGGATTCCACAAAATTTGCATGCGTCGCCTTTCGTAGTAAATGAAAGTAGGCTCCATTTACTGGTAGGTCGCGTCGTTTATTCGGGTTTTTATAGGCTTGGAATTCCGGGGATGGGCCACAGTAAAAGCTAGGTTTTGGTGGTGGGGGGGAAGTAGTGTTTTGCCCGACACAAGTCATAGCTTACTTCAAAAATTTCGCCTGCGGCGCTCATTTTCATTCTGTCTGATATGCAGTCATTAGAAACTGCTGCGGATCGGGCTACTGCAGAGTGAATTCCTCTTGTTACGAATGACGTTCACCTGAAACGTATAATACGTTATATATGCTTTAATGTTTCTTTAAATTCGTTCGGTTTCCCGCATGTGGTGCTGTGTTCCTTGGCTATTGTTTCTAACTGGTATGACTCTTATGCCTTGCCGGACAACTGCTAGTCGTATATTTTGATGTAGTCACCTTCCATGCCCTTCAAACCGCCCCTGAGCTGGGAGATATGACTAGGCTTCTTCAGTCTTCAAAGCTACATTTTATTAGAGCTATATTTGCACCATCAAATATGATTCGAAGTTAGCTTGGGCTGAAGGACTATCTATCACCACAGCACGGAACTTCAAATCGCCCATACATGCCGCCGACAAGTAACCATCTTAGCTGGAAAGAAGAAGAAGAGACAGGTGACTCCAAAACCAAAATGCAGAAGAATCTCTACCCTTTCGACGACCCAATCGAACAGCAAAAACAGCAGCCGTGTCCAGAATGAAATCACAGCACCAGCTTTAACTCCAACCAGTTCAGAGAAGAAGTTCATAAAGTCAGATATTTAAGGATGAATCTTTCATTGTTTTTCCACAAGTTAATTTTCCAATTTGAGCCTGAAAAGGGCCCTTGCCAAGAAGGGCCGAAATATAGCTTTAATAAAATGTAGCTGACTTATCTGTTTTGCACCATCAAATATGATTCGCAGTCAGCTTGGGCTGAAGGACTATCTATCACCACAGATAGATGTTAAATGAAAAAATGGAAAGATCTGAACACTTAGGGCATACAAGGTAGCAAAATGTGAGGTTTGGTGAAGAGGTTTATTTTGAATTTAATTTACCTTCAAGAGTTTTGCGTTCATGGATTCAGCTGCGAGCAAATTGTCTTCCAATTTTTGGAATATTTGGGATATTAAAAGGTCAGTGACAAGGGATAATTGGAGTTGTAAATTTTGTGAAGTTGAGTTATGGGAGCTGGACCATCTTCTTTACAAGTGCCAGGAATTGTCTGTCCCGCGTGAGAAGTTTTTGAATTATTTATTAAACATTAAACATCTATCTATCTGTATATAGAAAACGTGTATATTGTTTTTCTAGGAGAATCAGACAGCTGTGCTTTCTTCACAGCGTTTGCATCTTTCAACTCTGAACATTTCTCGCGAGAAGGAGAAGAACTTGCGTCTCTTTTAGTCCGGTTGGACAGCAGTAGGTTTTTCCTCAGATGCCTTGAAAGGAAACTGAAAGAGTTGGCAAAAGGCCCCACATTAGGCGTCCAGACAATCAGTTACGTTCGACTGACCGCAGTCTACCTGCAGCACAAGGTAAGACTATCTTCGCTCTACTCTGTCAGAAGTTTCATTATAGAAAACACAAGGATGCACAGTTTCAACAGAAAGCAAATGGGATTTTATCTGTGATGATTGTTGCAGACTTTTACGCACTTTGTTCATCATCATGCTGTTGAAAAAGTCATCAGATGCTCTTTCGGCTCCCTTATAGCAATCCTTAAAGTTTAACTGAAAAGCAAATTTATTTTTGTATCATTTAGTTAAATAAACTGAGTTATTTGGATTCTGCTAAGAGATTTTCTTATTTTCCACTATCTGCTCTAGTAGTGAGGTTCATAATATCTACGGCTGTCCCCACAGCGCAAATTCTACTATGAAGTGGAATATTTGAATCCGGACATAAACGCGGGTTTTCAGTGGGCGGTGATAAGCTTGGTGAAGGCTGCTTAGTGCCTGAACAAAAAAAAAATCATAAAATCATTTTCGTCAAGCATACGACACAGGTAGTGCCATAAATGTGACAGGGAAATTCCACTATTTGAAAACTGATTATTCGTGAATAGCGGACCAACGAAGTAACGCATTTTCATCGGGTCTTCAAGCCTCTTTAAGTGAATATGTGAGGGGTAACAAGACCGTCCTATCTCTGCCCTTTTCAGTTAAACTTTAATATGCATAACATTTGCAAAAATAAAAGATAATATCCCGATTGTTTCTGTTGAAATTGTACATCCTCTGTTATGAAACTCCTGACAGTGTTTTAACAGATAGAAGCCGGGTCCTTTACCAACGAATTTGTCCATGACACGACAGTAACATCGGTCCATCAAGTCACCAAAGTCCCACTTGGAGCCCCTGGAACGTCGGCTGCTCAGTGCCAGGTTTCACCTTCCAGATTTGCGGGTATCCGGCGATACCTTACAGTCAAGCCAACCTATACAGATGTTCATGATAATACTTGCGTTTTTGCAGATACCATGGTATCTGAATCCACGGTCTAAAGTCGTTTTTGCAGTTATCGTGGTATCTGATACCACGGTCAAAAGGTATTTTTGCAGTTATCGTGTCATCTGGCCAGTTATCGTGGTAACTGATGGTGGTATCTGAAAAAGTCATCTCACTTTCATCAGCTTTTGTCGAATTGGTGGGAAAGAAGTTTGGCACATAGTGATGTTACTGAATATCAGTTTTTCTTCCTGGATGACTTTGAAAAGCACAATGTTTTGTCGTTTTTGCAGAGCAACCGTATATCAGATACCACGGTAACGACAAAAACGGCTAATTCCAGATCCGTTACCGTGGTATCTGCAAAAACGCAACTAATGATTTTGCTTTCTTCAACGTTTCCTAGTTGCGCTCGTCACGTGTATTTTGCCTCTCAGTCGTAACTGTCGTCACTCTTCCTTTTTCTGGGCCTTTCCGTCAAATACCCAGGAATGAAAGCCAGTCTTCATTGTCCAGACCTACAGACATCAAGCCAACCCCTTCCAGATTTACATGATACTAGCGATAGCTCATTTTGATATTCTTCAACATTTCCTGGATGTCATTTAGATATATTTTGCTTCCCATTCACAACTGTCAATGTGTCAATTCAACTGCCAATGTATTTGACAATTAGTTTTGTGTGAAATTAACTAAGAAGTGCTAACCACACATTGACAACTTAACAAGCATTATACCCGCTTCCCATTTTGCAAAAAAATAAAAAAATCACTCTTCCTTCTCTCGTACCCCAACCATTTGCATACTTAGTCTCTCAAATATGTTGCCCCCGTGCACCCTTCCAAATTCTGGAATCTGAAGGGGTCCAACACCCGAGACTTTATAGCCTAGCTTCCCCTCCCGGATTCACCTCGACGAAAACGGATGTCTGGAATCACGAAGATGAAGCTGTATGGACGACAAAAAATACACACACACACACAAGGTGGAACAGGCGAGGACAAACACGTCATTTAGAAAGATAAACCGACAGAAGATGTCGCCACGGAGAGGGCTGTGTTGAACTGGGTAAAACGCTACACTAACCATACCAGCTTTTCATTTCATCTCTTTATACGTGCAACATCTGTTTTTGACTTTTGTTATGTTATGCTTGAAGGGTAATCAGAAGAGAGTATTTTGTCTAATACTATAATAATAATAATATAGTTATAATTCTAACACAGTATGTCTAAGCTTCTAAGAGTATTCGCGATATTCGTGCCTCTGTGCCGACATCCTTGCCGCTGTCTTTTTAGTTTTACAAGCACTTTAAATTTCCGTCAGAAGTATTGCACTTCATGTTTTTATTTTCATTTTCTTTTATTCATTTTCCAGTCCATAAATCTAGAGGCACTGGGTCCAACGTTGTCGTCGGTCCCTTTCGGCCTTTCTTTTGGGTAAGGCCGATTACCACTGTAACCGCTCTGTTGTTAGATTTTCTTCTCCAGGATGACGCTGACTAGGGCTTTTTGGGATCCCAGAACGTAAGTGGAACTTATGACATCGCAAAAGTTGTCCGTCCGTCCGTCTGTCCATCCGTCTGTGAGCACGATAACTCTCGAAGGGAATGGATATTTTGATGAAACCTGGTGTGAGTATTCTTTGGGTCAAATGTAAGATCAAGTTCGTAGATGGGCTCTGTAGCCCTACATTTAGGGGTGGGGGAAAGGGTTCAGATTAAGGGGCAAACAAAATATTTTTAAACAGCTAATGTGATAATCGATTATGAGGTAAGAAGACATGCTGAACACGACGATGAAAACCATTTTCTCGCCGGACAAGTAGTTCGTCCGGAATCCGGCAAAAACCGGAAAGTTTGTTAAAAGTAAAAGTTTTATTTGATGTTGATTAGATGTTCGATTTAGGAGTAAGAAGACATGCTGAACACTTATGTGAAACAGATTTTCTACCTGGACAAGTAGTTCGGCCGGAATCCGGCCAAAACCGGAAAATTTGTTAAAAGTAAAGGTTTTACTGGTAGTGGATTAGATATCCGATTTAGGGGTAAGAAAAGATGCTGAATCCGTATATGACAATCATTTTTACCCGGACATATAGTTCGCCCGGAATCCGGCTGGAACCGGAAAATTTGTTATAAGTTTAATTTTTTATTTGAAGTTGATTAGATGTTCGATATTGGGGGAAGAAGATACGCTGAATTCGTTTTTTAGCTTTCTTTTTTCGCCGGAAAAGTAGTTCCGGAATTCGGCCGAAACTGAAAAATTGGCAGAAGTAAGGCAGGAAGTTTTCGTCAAAATAGATATGACTTATAGGGGTAAACACACATGCTGAATCCATATCTGAACTTGGTTTTCTAAGATGATTAGCTATTTGGCCTTAATCTGTTTCTGAATTTTGATATTAAAAATGTTCAAGGAGTCTGGCGAAGACTGGGCCTGGCGAAGACAAGAACCAATTGTCTAGATCAAATATTGAATTTTTGGGATCCCATCGAAACCTTGGTCTTGTTAGATTTGGTACTCGGTCTTTTTCGGGAGTATCGTTGAGGTGATTGTGCTGATGGAGGTGGGGATTTTGAGCTCGTTGCATAGGTTCTTGAATTGCGACGTCATGAAACGGTCGTTAAAATAAGTTTCGAAAAATTGCCCTCCGTGACCACGTATCCGAGGTGATTTGAGCGTCGGAGGAAGCTGTCTACATCATTTCTCTCATGGATTTGTTTCAGGTGGCTTCTACTGTAGTATATTTTTTCTAGGCCAGCCATGGTGACAACATAGAAGAAGCAGTTGCTAGTGAAATTGTCAAGTTTTACTCCGAGGCAGTCATAGCCAGCATCCAAGATCCAGATACATACAGCAGTAACAGTGCAGCTAGTGACGGAGAATTCCTGCAGATTTATTCTTTCGTCGTTAGCTCGTCGAACGGTAATACTTAAAGGCGTATTCTCACCGTTCCCCGAGGATTCCTCGGGGAATCGAAGAGAACGGCGAGAATAGAGGGAGTCACTCTAAGCGGACTCCGCGTACAGAAACAGCGAGAACATGGGAAATGCTTCCAAAATGGATTTTGTTCGAAAAAAAATATGCAGTCGACGAAATTAGTCTGGATCCACTTTCTTTTTGGTTTTATTTATTCTGATTGTTTTAAGTAATTTTAGATTGCACCAACACCAGCAAAAATTGATTCCCCTCCTAGTCTGAAAGGGAGTTCTTTTTGATGATGTTGATGATAATCGGAGCATTCCCCGTCCGTGGGGACTCGCGAGAATACGTGGAGTGAGTCCCCGGGACAAACAAAAACGCGCCGACTCCTCAAGAGGACTCCTCGGGGAACGGCAAGAATACGCCTTAAGACGTTGCAAGGGTCCCTTAAAATTATTTCATTCCTTCTCCCTTATCTGAGTGAGTTACTCTTATCCGTAGTTGAGCTGCTACTTTAGGCGTATTCTCGCCGTTACAACGAGGACTCCACGGGGAATCGAAGGGAACGGCGAGAATAGAGGGAGTCACTCCACGCGGACTCCGCGTATAGAAACAGCGAGAACACGGGGAATGCTTCCAAAATGGATTTTATTCGGGAAAAAAATATGTAGTTGACGAAATTAGTCTGGATCCACTTTATTTTTGGTTTTGTTTATTCTGATTGTTTTTAATTAATTTTACATTGCACCAACACCAGCAAAAATTGACTCCCCTTCGAATCTGAAAGGGAGTCCTTTTTGATGATGGTGATGATAATCGGAGCATTCCCCGTCCGTGGGGACTCGCGAGAATACGTGGAGTGAGTCCCCGGGACAAACAAAAACGCGGGGACTCCTCAAGAGGACTCCTCGGGGAACGGCGAGAATACGCCTTTTATGCCTAATCGATTGTTCACTTTACCCACCGCTGAGCCTGTGGTAAATCCTCCCTCTTCTCATAAGGGCGATGCTGGCGGTCTGGTCGGCTGTTTTCGCGACTTCGGCTAAAACTCGCTTCGCTTTCCAGAGCTGTTCTCGCGCTCCGCTAGTTTCCGCCAGCACTTTGAAAGTGAATCAACTTCGCGAGTGGAAAGCGATTTTGGCAAGTCAGCGAGAAGCTGTAAAGGTGCAACTGAGGCGCAACGACTTTCCGTGTGTTCTTGCGCTCGGCGGCTTTTCTGAAAGCGGATCCAAGAGGTCGCCAGAATTGCCCTATAATCTAACTTCAGCCATGACGACACCATCATGACATCTTAACGTCACTCTTACATCCGCGCAACGTCTTTATATTATCACTGTCCTAAGGTATGAATGCTGACAGTCTTGTGTGACCATGCCATACTGTATTTTCTAGGATTGTCTTATGATGATGATGATTTTATTTATAACCCGTCAAAATAAGCACAATTTAAAGCACGAAGTAAATAATAGTGAAAAAAAGAGAAAAGAAAGGAAAACACTAAAGAGAATCAACTTACGAAATTAAAGTTTTTATTGTGAAAATTATATTCGTTAGGTAGATTAGATTTGACTAAAGAGCAAAAGCATGAAAACGGCTGTGAACCGAAAATCGACAACAGGCAGAGTGGTGATGCCGTTGTGAGAAAGAAAAGAATGGACTACTAAGTAAGTAAGTACGTAATTTATGTATGACCCGCCATTTTGAAAAGGCGGAGTAAATGAAGAAAATAAAGAAAGTAAACAAAACACATAAACACACAGAAAAGACACTTAATTTTTAATCTTCGGTCAGGAAGCAGTGGACGACGTCGTGCGCTAGTTGGGCCCTGTTGTCCGTGATTTTTGAAAGCGATGAGGAAACATCCAAAAGGGTAACACTTGCATCTTGAATTTTGAATTTCTCCGTCAATGTATGGTTATGACATAATTTCGGCAAGTAGAGAAGGTGCTTTGCATATTTAAAATAACATGATCTCATCTTTTTAATCTCCTTCTTTCGTAGAACATGAGTGACGCCAGAACGAAATAGTATAGAAGGAGCGCAGAAGGTGCTACTATGAGGTTTCAGTTCTACTTTAAGCTTCTGGGCGATAACACTTTCTGTTTACTTTAGGGAAAGACCAGATGATCGGCTACCTGCATCAACTGATGGAGAAGTGTAAAGGATCCCCCGTTCATGGGAAGCAGCTCCTTCCGTTCCTCAGCGTAGCACCTGTACCAGTTTTGCTAAAGCTCGTCTTCCAATCAACGATCGCCGTTTGCAAGAAAACGCTGCCCAGCAGAGACCTTAAGGAATACCTAATCTCCTATCTCAACGTTCTACAGGACATGCCGACTGTTGGTGAAGGAGTTAGTGACTTGCTGAAAGAGAAATTAACCTTGAACTTCATGAAGACGTGTTTGAAGTTTGGCCTCAGGATGCAGGAGTCAGATTCGGAAGAGCTGAATGAGGAGGTTGAGCAAGCGAAGATTGCTGGTGGGACTTTGTTGCTGCTGTTGGATGCTGTGATTGGGAAGTTCTTTAATGATGAACAAGAGGAAAGTCTAGAGACGGTGTACGGTATGGCGTCGAGTCATTCGGATTTCATGCCTGTGATGATCAATGATCGAGATTCCAGCAGAGAGCAGAAAGGTATGGTGTCGATAACTTATTTTAAGTCCATTGAAATATTTATTACAAGTTTAACTACATCCTTACTCCTAACGATGGGAAAATCCCTGCAGGGAAGCTACGAATAATTTTTATAATTATTGTTCATTAATATTGTTTTCTCCCCTCAAAATACACTACACTGTAAAAAGTTTCTCCGGGTAAGGATTAAAGTTAACTGCAGTATTTGCTACTAGGATTAATCTTATCTCTACTGGGATAAGATCAATCCGAATTAGAGATATTCTTATCTCAGTAGAGACAATATTAATCCCAGTAGCAAATACTGCAAGATTTTTTTTTACAGTGTAGAGGATTATAAAAAAGAGAATAAATAACAGAGTCAGGAAACTACAGCACATACAACTTATAGCTGTTTAAAGGGAGAGATAGGAAAATAATTGCGGACTTTTGTAAAACGAACCTAGTTTCTTGCAAAGCTTATAATCATCATCATCCAAAAGGTCAAGCGATTGGGTCCGATGTCGGCGTCGTTCCGTTTCGGCCTCTCTTCTTGGCTCGGCAGCCTGCGTCGTCTGCACCGTCTTTCTTTGCTGAACGTATCTCTGCCTCGCCACCGCCATCCTCTTGCCAATGGGTCTTCGTCTTTGAATTCTGTTACTAGCCTAATTCTCTGTAATTGAAACTAACAGGGAATTCAATGAGAAGGGGAGTCAATTTTTGCTGGTGTTGGTGTAATGTAAAATTAGTTAAAAACAATGAGAATAAAGAAAACCAACGTGAACAAAATCCATTTTGGATGTATTCCTTGTCTTCTCGTTGTTTTCCGTACGCGGAGTCCGCGTGGAGTGACTCCCTCTATTCTCGCCGTTCCCCTTGATTCCCGGAGGAGCCGTTGGGGAACGGCGAGAATATGCCTTAGGTTTCCACACTGCCAAATGATCTGCTCCTAGGGATAATTCGCATAGGCTTCTTATGAGTGGAGAGATGCGGATGGGCTACATTGTAAAGTTAGTAGCGCTGCTTTCAGTAACACGTTTCCCGATACGTGCCAATGCCTTGACCACAGGTCAGTGAATTAAATAATTTGCTCTTAAGACCGAAGCCGGGCAAAGCCGGTAACTCGTTTATGGACAGGCAATAGATGTGTAGAAGTAAAGTGGGTTCTTTTTTTTCGGTTCAATTCAGTTTATTTTCAAAAATGCTCTCACGGCCGAAGCAAAACATTGAATTTTTCGTCATACATTTTCTGGTCAAATAACACAGCAATTAAAAACAACTATAAGTAATGTTCTTCATCTAGTCAATGTACGTATGTCTCACAATAAAATTCGAAGTAAAACGAAGAAGAGGACAATTGCCAAGAAGGGCCGAAAAATAGCTCTAATAAAATGTAGCTGACTTATCCGTTTTGCACCGTCAAATACGAAGTAAAACCTTTCATCATTCGTAACATGTCAACTAACTGAACTTAACCATCTATAACTAAAATAAAAAAAAATGAAAACTAGATAGGGGGATCTAGAAACTAGATCTCCACAGGCAATCGTGTGCTGTTGGAAGCCATCTCAGCATGTCGTAAGCAGGGTTTTTTGCGGTTTTCAGCCAATGAGAGCTCGCCGGGTGTAGACGAGCATGGTTATGACGGCCTTACGGTTGCCGATTGAGGACCCATTTCATCAACCATTTAAATAAATACCAAATTTGAAGATTTTACTTCTCTCGCAGTAATTCGGTGCTGCCGGTGTTATAAGTCTTACAAAGCTCCTCTCGTACCGTTTGCAAACGCGCTCAGAGTGATCTATTGACGTTTATTTTTCTAGGTGCTTTGCTGAAGCTGCTAGTGACACTAATGCGGAAGAATCCCAAGCTGTGCAAGACAGCACACATTCCTGTTTACTTGAGCGCTTACCATGCGACATTGGACGTTCTTGACCAGTCAGTCTTCCAGGTGAGTGGCAATTGTCTAAAAAAAAATTATTGCTGTCAGAGTTTGACCTATGTTAGGCCAAAGGGTCCTGGTTTTTCCGGCAACCATAGCCTGTCTCCATTGCAAACTCCAGCCAGAAATACGCTGACAGAATCTTAGCTAGCTACTCTCGTTCAACCAGCTCATCTCGCTCAAACACTTTACCTATAGGGATGGCCTGCCCATACTTTCAGTCGAAGCACCTCATTACTCCAATAAAAATTCGAGGCCTTTCCGGCCCGAATCCCCTTCCGTATCCATCGCTTAACGTTAACAGGTATTGTGTTATCTCATATCTTGCTGACGTATCCATTTTGCACTGTCAAACATGATTCGTAGTCAGCTTGGCCTGAAAGAATATTTATGTTATAAGATAGTTGACCGCCTTACAGCTAAGCTATGCTTACAGAAAATTACACACGGCTTTGGCTGTTTTTAGCCTCTTTCCATGTCCCTTACCTTGGATGACAATCTTGGCAAAATTTGCAAAACCGATATCTGGACGTATAAGCTCCTTAGAAACAGTGATCGGGCGCGTGTTACGTCCGTAAAGAGAACAACTGTGACAAGCATGAAAGTAAGCGTATTGCTAATAGAGGAGATAGGATACACCTATGAAGTGAAGAATCTCGCGAACGAGAATATGGATGGAAATGCTTCGAAGTAGATTGAATTACTATCATAAGTACGACGTGTCCTTTAAGATCATCGGTCCTGGACTAGTGCTCTCCAGTTTTCTTTCATTGGCAACTAAGCTAATCTGTATTCTCTTCCAGCTTTTGTGTTACTATGAAGAGCAAGGGGCTTATCTGCAGCATTACCGGCCTCTGCTCTGGGGTGATGTTGCCCTCCTGACACAGAAATCAGACAGGACGAAACTCCTGTCACAACAGTCCTTGCAAGAAATGCTCGCCCTTCTACATGCTCCTGTCGTGAAGCGTCTGTCTGAAAATTTTCCTGTCAACCTACGTCTTGAGGTGAGTGCGCCGTTAAGCCTTTGCCTTTCCGGGGGCTTAAAGCAGAACTGAAGACATGCGATATTTCTTGCTTTAGTTGCCTTTTTTATCTGAATACTCAGTATTCAGTCAATGGCTAAAAACAGATAGTCAGCTTTGGCTGTGATATTTCGGCACTTATTGGCAAGGGTTCCTCGTCAGGCTGTTGAACTCAGGGACTGGTGGAAACGAACGTGCAAGAGACAAATGAAGCTTCTACCAACTATAAGGATCCTATTTTGGGCAGTTTCTTTTTACAAACCGCTGTAGGGAAAAACTAGTGCTAAGATTTCTTTTCGGCACGGCTGCTGTTTTAACTGTTAGATTGGGACAAAAATGCATTCGCTTTTGACAGTGCAAAACGGATACGTCAGCTGCATTTGGATTTGAGCTATATTTCAGCCCTTCTTCGCAAGGGTCCTTGTCAGGCTGTTGAACGTCAGGGACAACATTGAGGAGTGGAAGAAATGGACCTGCAATCTAAAGCGGCTTGAGCTGATGAGTCCCTTGCCAAGAAGGGCCGAAATGTAGCTCTAATAAAATGCAGCTGACGTACCCGTTTTCCCTGTCAAATATGATTCGCAGTCAGCTTGAGCTGAAAGAAATGCATTCATTCATTAATAATCCTTTAATTGGTTCATTCCTGACTCTAATTTCCCCATTTTTAGGCTTATATTGACACCGACACTGACGCCACCTTGTACGACCCACGGTTCCTGCTGCAGTCTCTCTTTCATCTCTTGAGTTCTGATGAAGTCGTCCCTTGCCAGGATTTCATACAAAGCGGATGTTTCTCTTTAGCTCTGGCGTCGTTGACAAGTAGAGACGAAAATATGAGACTTTTGGGATATTCTGTACTCTCCAGATTCTATCCCCACCTCGAGCTAGCTAGGTTTGTATTTTTACCGTTTTTCCACCAAGGAGCATTTTCAGATTACTGATCTGCCATCTGCACCCTAGGATCCTTTTTTGCAGAGGCGTCATTTCATGGTGGCGGTGGTGGTGAGGGGGGGGGGGAAGGGCAGCTCCACATGAAAAGTTGTAAAACTTTTAAGAAACAAAGTGATTTTTCAAGGTTCAGGGTTTTAATTTACACTTCTGTACAAAATCACAATGTATGCGTCAATTTGGAGACACGAGGTCGATTGACAAAAAACCCGGACATTATATTACGGCAGAAAGTGCCGTAAAGTGAATTTTAAGAAGGTTTATAGTTTGACGTTTTTTGGGATCCCAAAACGTAAGTGACGGGATACCTTTGATTTCGTAAAGGTTGTCCGCCCGTCTGTCTGTCTGTTAGCACGATAACTCTCGGAATGGGTTGAGATATTTTATTCAAACTTTTGGGTCAAAGTACAGGTCAAGTTCGAAGATGGGCTCTGTAGCCCCTCATTTGAGGCTGGGGGAAGGGTTTCAAATTAAGAGGCGAAAAAAATATGTTTAAAAGCATGAGAGGGTAAGGTGGTAAGAGGTTTGGGGTAAGGAGACATGCTGAATCCGAATATTCTAATTATTTTCTCACCGGACAAGCAATTCGCCCGGAATCCGGCCCAAACCAGAAATTTTCAAAAAGTAAAGAAAATTATTTTCTCGCCGGACAAGTAGCTCACTCACCCAGAATCCGGCCCAATTAAACCGGAAAATTTATAAAAAGTAAAATTTTAATCTGAAGTTGATTAGAGGTTCCATTTAAGGGTAAACATGTATGTTGAATCGGAATATGAAAATTGTTTTCTCACCGGACAAGTACTTTGCCCGGAATCAGGCCAAAACCGGAAAATTTGTAAACTATAAAAGTTTTATTTGAATTTCATTAGATGTACGATTTAGGGGTGAGAAGACATGCTGAATCTGTATGTGACAATCATTTTCTCCCCGGACGTACAGTTCGCTCAGAATCCGGGTGAAACCGGAAAATTTGTCAAAAGTAATTTTTTATCTGAAGCTAATTAGATGTTCGGTGTATGGGTAAGAAAACATGCTGAAATCGTTTTTGAGCTGTTTTTGCCAGACAAGTTGTTCGTCGGGAATCCGGCCGAAACCGGAAATTTGGCAGAAGTAAGGCACGAAGTTTTGATCAGTTTGGACAAAGTAGATACGACGTAGGATATAGGGGTAAACACCATATGCTGAATCCATATCTGAACTTGGTGATTACCATTGACCTTTATCTGGTAAAGTCTGGATCATATATTAAATTTTTGGGATCCCATCGAAACCTTTGGTCTTATTTGAACCGACCCAGTGATCCAGAACGACACCGGTGCTTCTCCTATCCTATTTCCCCTTGCCTCATTTTTAGCATGCATCTCAGAGATATACATTGGGTCAATAAGTTAATGAGCAGAAAAGAGAGGCTTTCACTATTCAAATTTAAGGTGGTCACAGATGGTACTAAGCCAAAACTTTGGGGGGGGGGGGCAATGTATTTGCCGACTGGCTAGTTTTTTTTTTACCGACTGTTTTTGGTGAGAAAACGACTGATTTTCAGAAAAACAACTGTTTGCATGAAAAGATCAACTGTTTTTACGAAAAACCGACTGTTATAAGGCTTTCGTGAAATGACGCCCCTGCTGTATTGTAGCCCCGTGAGTGTTCCTCCCCCTCCCCCTTTTTCTGAATCTCGTATCTCTGAATCTGAATCGCGTGCCTCTTTGCTGGAATCAACTGCCCCAAGAAGCAGCAAATTTCCCATAACTGGGCCAATTACCTTACCTTAGACCTTATTTCCTCCTGCACCTCCAGAGGCGCTTAGGGCATCCAAGAAGAGTCGCCAGTCGTCTCTCATAAGGGCCGCTGTCACAATTCATATTTCGATTGATTTATTTCTCCCTGGTCCATTCTTATCTTTCATATTGTACTTCAGCTTGGGCTTCTACTTTTTCGAAACATATTAATCGGATTCAAATCCTACAAAACAAATCAATTAGAGCAATTTATGGTCTTCCATTTTCTTCATCAGTTTCTCATATTATCCTGCCTCGTCTTTTCATTTTCAATGTCCGTCAGATTAGAGACTGGAATATTGCAACACTTGTTTACCGTTATCTTCTAAAAGATTCACTACCTGCTGATTTTAAAAATCTTTTTTGCCTGAACAGTCAATTTCATGACTACAACAAAATACGGCGGTCCAATCTTTCTACCGTTTGTTATCCTTCTGCAATTGTCTAGCTTTTCTATTCGTCATACAGGTGTAAAAGTATGGAATTCATTGCCTGAAACTGTTAGAGTGTCCGAAGATAGGAAAGTTTTTAAAAGAGCTCTAAAAAGATTTATGTTATCTAGCAATTATATTTCTTCTGTCTGATTTAATTGATTCATTTTTGTTTGTGCTCGGAGGAAGATCAGACCCATGTCGCAAACCTTTTTTATTTTTCAATTTTTCTTTGGTCATATGTCTGTTGTCCTTAAATTTTAGTGTTGATGTGTGACAGTTGTTCGTTTGTTTTTTCTTTACAATGCCTTAGGCTAGAATTGTATTAATAATTTTTACAAACCCGTTTTTATGCCACTGGCATGTCTGATGCTTTTGAGCAACACCAGGTTTATTTATATTTGCCATTCAAATTGTACCCTACCTTATATATCTTCCCACGGGTTGGATAGACGCGTTGATATTGTGAAGATCCGACTGGTAGGTGCGGCGAATAGTGTTCTTCGGTCGCCCTCTTCTTCTGGATCCCTCCGGATGCCACAGGAGGATAGCGTTTGGGAGTCTGGTGCTTCCCATCCTGATTCTATGGCCCAGGTACCTCCAGTGGCGGGTCTTGATGACTTCAGTAATAAGGGGTTGCACTGTCAGCTGGCGAATCGCCAGGTTTGTGAACTGAGCCAATTCAAGAAAGAAATTGACGAAATGTTTATTACCCAAATGTATGACCCTACATGTTTTAAAGAATTTCGTAGAGTCTTTTTGGCTTAATTGTTTTTGCAAATTTTAATATATTTATATATATATACAAGAATTATTATATTATTAATAGGTTTGTTTTTGCAGGTTTTATGAGAAGCCTCTCTGGATCAACCTCATTGACTCGCTTCAACATGCTCTTTCGTCAATCGGAACTAGACGCACGGCGAATAACCTTCGCCTTACTTCCCTTATTGGCGTTTTCCTGGCGAGAGCAGCAAATATCATGGCGGATCCGCAGAACGAGATGTATAAAATAGTCCAGAATTTCCTTTTGGTCAAGCCGAGTATCGACATCCGCCAGGTTCCTGAATTCTATGTCCTTTTCAACAGCTCGGAATCGGACTACAAGTAAGTTGGGCGCTGGTGCTTGCAAAAATTAACAAAGCTACGCATTCTGCACGAAAAATAACATTCGTCAGGTTGACGACTGATTGATTTCGCGAATCACAAAAAGGTGAAAGAAAGTTCAAAGGACTTGTTGACCCATGGCAAAAAGAATTTTGAAAAATAGAGAACTTAGAAAACTATGGCTCAACGTTCGAGATAATAATAAACAAAAATAGACATTGTTTTTGTAAATAATTCCATTACTATTCCCTAGAACCGCACGAACCAAGTCTCCGAACGTTTAATTGAGGTCCTGTTGTTTAGTCGTCACGGTCGAAGGCAAATCCATTTGTTGGGTGATACCTTCTACATACAATAGCTGGTAGCCCCTAACGAAGGCCAGAGTATAATAATTTTTTCGCAACTCCACACGGATGCTGGCACCAAGGATGTAGTGGTGAACGTGAAAAACGAGGAAGGCAGGGCCCTACTCTGAATTTCTTCTTCTTCATTAAAGTTTAACTGAAAAGGTAGCTTATTCTTACATCTGATATTTGAAATACTGAAACATTTTGACCCATCTATGAGATTTTGTATTTTTCGACCCGAAGCTCTAAAGTAAAGACGTTCAAAACGTGCGCTGCTTGCACGACAATCCAAAATTCTTCCAGAAGCGGAGATTTTGAATTTCAAAACAAGTCTGCGTTTGCAGGATTAAAGACGCTAAGTGCGGAAAAGTCCCGGCGGAAAACGTGGGAATGATGTTAAGATATTTCTTGCAAGGAGTTCGTCGTTTTTTTCTGGCAATGTAGTTGGGAATCATTTCAAGTATAGAGGGACAGGCGCATAGAGGTACCACAAATCCGAAAGGTCCATTCGACGATATCCATTATCGATGGACTGCGGAGAAGCGGAGTGACTCATTTTTATCAGGTTTTCAGGCTGATTCACGTGAATACATGATGCGTAAGTAGACTGTCGGGTCTTGGCCTTTTTCGGTTAAACTTTAAAGAGTTGAGAGACAAGAGCCCTGTTCTCCGGGGCAATTGATCGGGGCCGATTTTGAAGCGTTAACCTCATTAACAAACAAGGTCCAGCTACTTAGACTTGATTCACACTGTCAACGAACAAGGCTTCGACAATGGATTTGGAAAAATGGACGACAAAAAAAAAAAAAATCTGGTAAAAATTAATCCTCAGTTGGGCTTTAGACTTACTACCTCTCGCTAACTAACCCAAGACCAGGGTTGCCAAGAGCTCGATTCATAAAAGTGTCACAGTTACTGACAAAATGGTGCTTTTTGACACCTCGATTTTTTCTGTGCATTCCGCTGCACAATGCTCAAAATTGGCAATAACTGAATTTGTAACAGCATTTTTCAAAACATTCCTTCACTGTTACATCACAGTTTTGTGACAAAATTTAATCGGAACTGAGCTTTATTTAAGGCTTCAAACTGCTTTTGTGTACAAATCAAAGTAAAGTGCATGTTTTGGGGCGGTAATCCGTCACTTTAGTAAAGTAAATGAAAGATTGACTTTTCGACTTAAAAAGTGTCATTCGTAAGAAAAGGTGTCACTTTCAGAGAAAAAGTGTCACGGTGTCACCCAGAGACAAAAAGTGTCAAAAAGCACCAAAAATGTCACACTTGGCAACACTGCCCAAGACTACTCTGTAGAGGCCTGTTCAGCGTTTGTCAAACTTTTTTCTGTTTTCTAGGCAAAGAAGGAAGTGGATCCTAATGCTTCTCCGAGACGGCTTCAGGGAGCACAACGATTATGCTATTTCTTCCAAAAGGAAGATCTTCCGAATTCTCATGACTTTCTACGATTCTCCTCTTTGTGATGAACAGTCGAAGGTAAGGAATAAGTTTATAGTTTTATTCAGAAACGATAAAGTAACATAGATGGCTCTGGTGGACGCTTAGCAGCTGTCGCAGAGGCCATCCCAGTTTAGCTTGTTTGTTCCTGTTTCACGCAGCCAAATGACAGGATGGTATTTATGTATTTTATGGGATTTGCTGACGTTTCTTACGTTGCATACGCAGATGATATTCTCAAACCTTCCCTTTCTCGTACAGTTCAAAGGACTAAAAAAAGGTTTTCTTGGCATTGGACTTACTTTGAACCTTGATAAAGGTGAGTATATATGTTTCAACGGTACTCTACCAAATTCTCCTCTTAAAATCAAAAATACATCCATTCCCTCTGTTGAAAATTTTCGGTGGCTTGGTTTAACAGTTTGTAAAAATATTTCGTCCTTTCGCCAGTCTGCAGTATCTGAAGCTTGTAAAAAAAAATTAAATTTGGATATTCTAAGATTGCCGTAAGGCTTTGGTTTCTTTGTATTCAGTTTTTTGCAATCACTCTATACTCTATCTTTCTGGCACTTTTATTCTTTTGAAAAACAATGACATACGTAAACTACGTTCATGTTACTATAAATACTGTAAATACCTGCTTTATTTGGCTATATTTTATCGAAATCGGAGAATAATCCGAAAATACAAAGCCCCCGATATAACGGCAAAACTCCAGGAGCTTCATAAAAATTTATCTGGACATTCACTCAAAGAGGGTTGAAGACCCGATGAAAATGCGTTACTTCTTTGCTCCGCTGTTCACGAATAATCAGTTTTCAAATATTGGAATACGACCGTATATGTTCTGAACCTTATACTAGGGCGAATAGTGAAAAATAAAACAATCCCTCGTCACAATCCAAGTAATGCATTGTATTCGGTTAATGATACAAAAATAAGTTGGCTTTTCAGTTAAATGTTAAGAAGTTGGAAAGCCAAGCCAAAGAAATGGAGTCTGAAACCGAGTATAGGCCTGATGGCGTACCAGTTCTTCCAAACTGAAAAACAAAAATCTTGAGGCTTTTCGTGTCCTAATTTGAAAGAGTTGTCAGCGGACCTTGAAACTTTCGGTGAAGTACGCGCTGCTTGACTGGCAAAGTCGTCTTGGCCAGAAAGTCGTAGATGCGAAACGAAACAATGGCGAAGGCTATAGGATTTCTCGAATCTTATAATTCCATAGGGGAGCTAATGATAATACAAAAGGCGGAACAAGTACGAGGGGTCCTTTATACTGTGATGAACTGCAGGAAAGAGAAAATAAAGTTTTTTTTAATTTTATTAATATTCTTGTCATACTAATAACGCACCTATGTCGATGAATCCACACCTTGTCAGTAGGCTAATATATTTTTCTACTTCGGCCATATTGGTTTCCACAGGCGAATTAAAACGGCGCGGCGAAAAACTCTGGCCTGGCGAACCGAGATTTTTTCGCTAGAGACGCCCAATTCGCTTAGACGAATGCGAATCCGCGTTTTGTTGACACCAAGCTTTATTGACATCCATCTTTGTGCGAAAACACGATTAGTCGCTTTATGAAGTCAAGTTCAAACCACGTGAAGACGCCTTGAGAGATACCCCACAGAGTCAAGCCGCCGCGCAAAAGGAGGGAGGCAGGACCCCTGTTCTGATTTTCTTCTTCCACTCTTACTAGAAATGATTTTGCCACGACGAAATGGCACAGGAATATCCTTTTTTCGAAAATACCCTTACTTTCCACGTGATATTAGCGATCTTCTTGTTAGCGCTTGTCGACTCGCTATTCAGCCTTTCCGCTCTCCGACACAACCACGTTGCCATACCCCGACTGACGACATCAGATTTGGCAGCGTCTGCTCGCTCACATCTCAAGATAAAAACAAAGCTATTATCTGGGAACCTAGGAAAATCTCGGCTTGCGCTGGAAAACGAAAAATTCAAATAAAGTAATTCACAAGTATTTTGTAAAGACGGAGATGTCAGAGGTCAGTAGACCACGTAAGTTGCCACTGGAAGTGCGAAAGCGGTGAATAGCAAGAGGGGTCAGTTAAGATTTCCTTCTTGACAAAGTTTTCAATTTAGAACTCATTGACTCGCTTACCCACCCCCAACGTTAAACTGACTGAATCATTTGCTAGTGCTAGTGAACCAGTAGTGAACCAACCACAGTTCAGTATAACGAACTGTGGTTGGAACAATGAATTGTTGGTTGGGACCTTACCGAAGGTGCTGGTGATCGACTAAATGTTTCGGATGCACAGATGAGACGATTAAAGGACCCCTCTTGCTTATTCAGCCTTCTATAATAAACCTAGCTCCCTTATAAAACTATAAGCTTTTAAAATATCCATCTTTCTCCATTGTTTCGTTTCGTGCCTACGAATTTTTAGCTCTTTTTCGGCCGTGCCGAGTTTCGCCTGTCACACAACGTTTAGTTGTAGAAATCTTTGACGTCCACTGACAACTCTGTCACACATAAGGGTTTGAGAATCTTCTGTTTTTACTTCTCCTTTTCCTTTCCCTTTTCCTTTTTTTGTGTTGATATTCAAAGTTAGCGTTTTAATTTCTTGTTATTTTTTTATGGCCATTTATAGCCAGAGGCTGCAAGTGCCATATACCGATCACAATTCCGTCTGTCGGTCTGTCGGTCGGTCCGAGTTTTTTTGTCCCACATATCCGAGTTAGGGTACTTCCAGATGTGCTAGGACAATGAAACTTGGCAGGCATATCAGGGACCCGACCAAACTAACCTGGAAATAATCAGTTTCCCGATCCGACCATATGGGGGGGAGTGCGGGGCGCTGGAAACTTGCAAATTTAGGGCATTTTGTCACTTTTTTCTGAGTTAGGGTACTTCTAGATGAGCTAGGACAATGAAACTTGGCAGGAATATCAGGGACCCGACCAAACGAACCTGGAAATAATCAGTTTCCCGATCCGACCATATGCGGGGGAGTGGGGGCGCTCGAAACTTGAAAATTTAGGGCATTTTGTCACACTTTTTCGAGTTAGGGTACTTCCAGATGAGCTAGGACAATGAAACTTGGCAGGAATATCAGGGACCTGAACAAAGTAACCTGGAAATAATAAGTTTCCCGATCCGACCATATGCGGGGGAGTTGGGGCGCTGGAAACTTGAAAATTTAGGGCATTTTGTCACACTTTTTCGAGTGAGGGTACTTCCAGATGAGCTAGGACAATGAAACTTGGCAGGAATATCACGGACCCGACCAAACTAACCTGGAAATAATCAGTTTCCCGATCCGACCATATGGGGGGGAGTGCGGGGCGCTGGAAACTTGAAAATTTAGGGCATTTTGTCACACTTTTTCGAGTTAGGGTACTTCCAGTTGTGCTAGGACCATGAAACTTGGCAGGCATATCAGAGACCCGACCAAACAAAATTAGGAATAATCAGTTTTCTGATCCGACCATTTTGGGGGGGGGTGGAGGGCAGGGGAATCCGGGAAACTGAGAAGTGTGTAACTTTCGAACGGATGATCGGATTGTAATGAAACTTCATAACTGAAGAGAATATATATCTGTAATGTCCCGTTTAAAGTCTTGACCGGATTCGGTAGCCAGGGGGGAGTTGGGGGGGGGGAGACCGGAAATTTCAAGAAACGGTTAGAATGGAGGGATCGGAGTGAAACTTGCTGGGAAGAACAAGCATCTGCTCTAGATAAGTCCTTTAGACCATTGTACTGGATCCGAACACTTATGGGGGGGGGGGCCGGAATTCCGGTGATGGTGGTTTTTTGGATTTTCACGATGAAACTTGGCAGGCATATCAGGGACCCAATCAAACTGACTTCAAAATAAAAATATTAATGATCAGATAATGGTGGGGGAGTGGAGGGAGGGGAATCCGCAGGGGAATCCGGGAAATTGAGAAGTGTGTAACTTTCGAACGGATGATCGGATTGTAATGAAACTTCATAACTGAACAGAATATATATCTGTAATGTCCCGTTTAAAGTCTTGACCGGATTCGGTAGCCAGGGGGGAGTTGGGGGGGGGGGAGACCGGAAATTTCAAGAAACGGTTAGAATGGAGGGATCGGAGTGAAACTTGCTGGGAAGAACAAGCATCTGCTCTAGATAAGTCCTTTAGGCCATTGTACTTGATCCGGACACTTATGGGGGGGGGGGGGTCCCGGAATTCCGGTGATGGTGGTTTTGGGGACTTTCACGATGAAACTTGGCAGGCATATCAGGAACCCAATCAAACTGACTTCAAAATAAAAATTTTGTCGATCAGATAATGGTGGGGGGAGTGGAGGGAGGGGAATCCGAAATTTTCAGTCATGCGTAATTTTAGAATGGTTGATCGGATTCGAGTGAAATTTAAGAATTCAACAGAGGACATTTCTCCGATGATTTTTTTCATATCCGGACCGGATCCGGCAACTATTGGGGGGGGGGGGGGGAAATACGTGCCCCGTTTAGAATGGAGGGATCGGGATGGAACTTTGTGGGAAGAACAAACAGATGCTCTAGGTAAGTCATTTGCTGAATCGGATTGGCTACGTGCACCGCGGGGGAGCTGGGTGGGGTGGGGGGGGGGGGGGGGGGTGGACCGGAAATCTCGAGAAACGGTTAGAATGATGGTATCGGAGTGAAACTTGCTGGGAAGAACAAACATCTGGTCCATATAAATCTTTTACATAATTTGACTGGATCCGGACACTTGAGGGGGGGGGGGGAGGAGGGGTATCCCGGAATTCCGTTTTTGGGGGATTTTCACGACGAAACTTGGAAGGCATATCAGGGACCCGGTCAAACTGACTTGGAATAAAAAAAAAATCCTCGATATGATAATCTTGGGGGGGGGGGGAGTTGAGGGAGGGGAATCCGGAATATTGAGTCATGCGTAACTTTGGAACGGGTGATCGGATTCGAGTGAAATTTAATAATTAAACAGAGGACATTTTTCTCTTGTGACCTTTTTCATTTCCGGACCGAATCCGGCAATTATCGGGGGGAGGGCGGAAAATACTTGACCCGCTTAGACTGGTGTGATCTGGATCGAACTTCGTGGGAATGACAAACAGATGCTCTGGATTAATCATTTACAGAACAGGATTGGCTCCGGTTATTGTGGGTGGAGTTGGAGGAGGGGGAGGGGGGTCTGGGATTCCGGTGATCGCGCGTTAAGGTACTTCCAGATGTGCTAGGACGATGAAACTTCGCTGGAATATTGGAGACTCAACAACATTTGCTTAGAAATTGCTACTTCCCAAATCCGATTATTCCTTAAAGTACCAATCTTGACCGCAAAGTAAAAAAAATACTTTTAAGCAATATAGGCATTTTCGTGATACCCATCAGCCCATTAGCAGTTTTGCCTCAAGGGTTTTGCTTACAAATGAAGTTCCAGCTCCCTTATAGCGCGCGTCTCAACCGCAAAGTCGAAACTTACTCTTGATCAATCAAATCATCTTGACACATGCAAGTGCCATATGAGCTTACAGCTCTTGTTGTGTAAATCATGAAAATTTGACTATGTTAAAGCACAATTGTATGTAATTATGTTTGACGAGAGAACAAATATTCGGTTTTTATGGCACTTGCAGCCTCTGGCTCAAGTGCCATATACCGATCACAATTCCGTCTGTCGGTCGGTCCGAGTTTTTTTGTCCCACATATCCGAGTTAGGGTACTTCCAGATGTGCTAGGACAATGAAACTTGGCAGGCATATCAGGGACCCGACCAAACTAACCTGGAAATAATCAGTTTCCCGATCCGACCATATGGGGGGGGGGGAGTGCGGGGCGCTGGAAACTTGCAAATTTAGGGCATTTTGTCACTTTTTTCTGAGTTAGGGTACTTCTAGATGAGCTAGGACAATGAAACTTGGCAGGAATATCAGGGACCCGACCAAACGAACCTGGAAATAATCAGTTTCCCGATCTGACCATATGCGGGGGAGTGGGGGCGCTCGAAACTTGAAAATTTAGGGCATTTTGTCACACTTTTTCGAGTTAGGGTACTTCCAGATGAGCTAGGACAATGAAACTTGGCAGGAATATCAGGGACCTAACCAAAGTAACCTGGAAATAATAAGTTTCCCGATCCGACCATATGCGGAGGAGTTGGGGCGCTGGAAACTTGAAAATTTAGGGCATTTTGTCACACTTTTTCGAGTGAGGGTACTTCCAGATGAGCTAGGACAATGAAACTTGGCAGGAATATCAGGGACCCGACCAAACTAACCTGGAAATAATCAGTTTCCCGATCCGACCATGTGCGGGGAAGTGGGGGCGCTAGAAACTTGAAAATTTAGGGCATTTTGTCACACTTTTTCGAGTTAGGGTACTTCCAGTTGTGCTAGGACCATGAAACTTGGCAGGCATATCAGAGAAACAAAATTAGGAATAATCATTTTTCTGATCCGACCATTTTGGGGGGGGGAGGGCAGGGGAATCCGTGAAATTGAGAAGTGTGTAACTTTCGAACGGATGATCGGATTGTAATGAAACTTCATAACTGAAGAGAATATATATCTGTAATGTCCCGTTTAAAGGCTTGACCGGATTCGGTAGCCAGGGGGGAGTTGGGGGGGGGGGAGACCGGAAATTTCAAGAAACGGTTAGAATGGAGAGATCGGAGTGAGAATTGCTGGGAAGAACAAGCATCTGCTCTAGATAAGTCCTTTAGACCATTGTACTGGATCCGGACACTTATGGGGGGGGGGGGTCCCGGAATTCCGGTGATGGTGTTTTTTTGGATTTTCACGATGAAACTTGGCAGGCATATCAGGGACCCAATCAAACTGACTTCAAAATAAAAATATTGTCGATCAGATAATGGTGGGGGAGTGGAGGGAGGGGAATCCGCAGGGGAATCCGGGAAATTGAGAAGTGTGTAACTTTCGAACGGATGATCGGATTGTAATGAAACTTCATAACTGAACAGAATATATATCTGTAATGTCCCGTTTAAAGTCTTGACCGGATTCGGTAGCCAGGTGGGAGTTGGGGGGGGGAGACCGGAAATTTCAAGAAACGGTTAGAATGGAGGGATCGGAGTGAAACTTGCTGGGAAGAACAAGCATCTGCTCTAGATAAGTCCTTTAGACCATTGTACTTGATCCGGACACTTATGGGGGGGGGGTCCCGGAATTCCGGTGATGGTGGTTTTGGGGATTTTCACGATGAAACTTGGCAGGCATATCCGGGACCCAATCAAACTGACTTCAAAATAAAAATTTTGTCGATCAGATAATGGTGGGGGGAGTGGAGGGAGGGGAATCCGAAATCTTCAGTCATGCGTAATTTTGGAATGGGTAATCGGATTCGAGTGAAATTTAAGAATTCAACAGAGGACATTTCTCCGATGATTTTTTTCATATCCGGACCGGATCCGGCAACTATTGGGGGGGGGGGCGGAAAATACGTGCCCCGTTTAGAATGGAGGGATCGGGATGGAACTTTGTGGGAAGAACAAACAGATGCTCTAGGTAAGTCATTTGCTGAATCGGATTGGCTACGTGCACCGCGGGGGAGCTGGGTGGAGGGGGGGTGGACCGGAAATCTCGAGAAACGGTTAGAATGATGGTATCGGAGTGAAACTTGCTGGGAAGAACAAACATCTGGTCCATGTAAATCTTTTACATAATTTGACTGGATCCGGACACTTGAGGGGGGGGGAGGAGGGGTATCCCGGAATTCCGTTTTTTGGGGGATTTTCACGACGAAACTTGGAAGGCATATCAGGGACCCGGTCAAACTGACTTGGAATAAAAAAAAAAATCCTCGATATGATAATCTTTGGGGGGGGGGGAGTTGAGGGAGGGGAATCCGGAATATTGAGTCATGCGTAACTTTGGAACGGGTGATCGGATTCGAGTGAAATTTAATAATTAAACAGAGGACATTTTTCTCTTGTGACCTTTTTCATTTCCGGACCGAATCCGGCAATTATCGGGGGGAGGGCGGAAAATACTTGACCCGCTTAGACTGGTGTGATCTGGATCGAACTTCGTGGGAATGACAAACAGATGCTCTGGATTAATCATTTACAGAACCGGATTGGCTCCGGTTATTGTGGGTGGAGTTGGAGGAGGGGGAGGGGGGTCTGGGATTCCGGTGATCGCGCGTTAAGGTACTTCCAGATGTGCTAGGACGATGAAACTTCGCTGGAATATTGGAGACTCAACAACATTTGCTTAGAAAGTGCTACTTCCCAAATCCGATTATTCCTTAAAGTACCAATCTTGACCGCAAAGTAAAAAAAATACTTTTAAGCATTTTCGTGATGCCCATCAGCCCATTAGCAGTTTTGCCTCAAGGGTTTTGCTTACAAATGAAGTTCCAGCTCCCTTATAGCGCGCATCTCAACCGCAAAGTCGAAACTTACTTTTGATCAATCAAATCATCTTGACACATGCAAGTGCCATATGAGCTTACAGCTCTTGTTTGTTACCGTAAGGAATGTTTTTGAAGAAAAAAGACTGATTAATTGATAACTTCTCTTCTCAAGGTCGATGTACTGGAGATCATGTTAGCTGCTTCAAAAGTGTCGTCAGTTGCTAACGACCTCACTAGAAACCGAGGGGTTCTATCCTGGATCGAGTCTCTCGTCAGCCACCCTGGAAAACTTGGCTTTGCGCGGACCCAGCTCCAGCGACTTACCGATATTGCTTCTCATCTCTGGCAATCCTGCTGTCGATTCGAGCGCGAGCGAAAAGAGAAAAAGGTTATAGAAGAAGAGGCAGTTAGTGAATCAGAAAGTGAGTCCGAACCGGATTCCGGCCCGGAAGAGGATCCGGCTCCAAAACGCCGGAAAATAGTGGCTAAGGAGAAAAAGAAGCCAATAGATGAAGGAGCTCTGGGGTCAGGACAGCTCGCCGCCAGATTCTTCAAGTTGTTCGCAATGCTCTGGACGAAGTCTAAGGGAGAAGTTGACTTCACATTGGCAGAAGCAAACAAGTTGGCATCCGTCATTGTTGATGTAGTCTCGAGGCTAAGAACATTTAATGCCGCTAAGCTTCTTCCACAAGCAACCTTAATTGACTTTGTTGGGAAACTAGTTGCCGATTCCCAAGATTTGATTGGTTTTGTCGGGGATCTGGAATATCATCTCCAGACCACATTGCGACAGGAAGGCTCGAAGGTTGTCAACTGTATTGCGGACTCTTCCGAAGTTTCAGTGCTACTGACTGAGAGCAGTGAAAAATGCGAACTTCGAATGAAGCTTGGCCATCTAGTTGAAAGTTGTTTCTGACCACTTGAGAAGCAGTAAATCTTGTTCGTTTCAAATGTTCTACCATAATAGGTTGCTATACACAGGGTTGTCTCATGTCGCACGATGGTGTGAATTGTCACTCTGTTTTTTTTGTCACTCTTGTCCTATGTAGGACATAAAATTCACTTTATTTCAGAAAACGTCCAGATATGTCATTTTCCAGCAGTGATTCCGGCCAAAAATGACTGTTTCAAGTTTTTTCATGGAAACAAATTAAAATCTGTCATTTTTGTAGAATTGCTTGTGACAAAAAGTAACCATTTCACATTTTTTAAGAAAAAAAATTTCACTCCTAATTTACTCTCGGAGCGTGTTCCACCCTACTTACCGTAGTTACTACGCATGAGTAGTCCCTTGTATAAAATGACATCTACATAATACCTATCTAGCAGGGGCGTCCCGAGCCTTTCTTCATTGGGGGGCGAACCTGGTAAAAATTGACCGAATCGGTACCTGATATTGACCGAATTTATATTTTCTTCTAAAACACCACGAGTTGCCTTCAAGAAGCTATAATGTAAAAAGTTGCATTGTATGTACAAAATCAAGTCTAAAGAGAAAATTTGGCGTGTTTTCACGCTCTCCCACTTCTTTGTTTTTCAGGGATACCTCGTCACTAGCCTTTTACCTTTGGGGGACGTCCGGTTTTGCCAACAGGACCTGAAAATGTGCCGACAAAAAATGCAGTTGCCGCCAAGCGACAACGTCGTGAAAGGCTGTACCCCCAGAAAATTAAAGCGCCGCAGGCAAAATCTTTTGAATCTGCCTTTTTTCTGGCAAATTCTAGGTTTTAACGTGGTTCAAGCACCTCATAATTCCATCCAAGCCTCAAACGCCAACAAGATGACGTACCCTTCTTCTAAATATTAATGACTGCTAAATGGGCCACAGGCGAAATTTTTTGGAAACACTCATGACCAAAGTGCCTTTTAGCGATCCCAAGGCTGCCTATTAAACCACAGAGCTGCCTGGCGGAAAAAGGGTCCATTCATTGTTAAATAGGTGTAAAGTACGTTTATTCTGAATTTACCTAAACAAAAATAGGCTAGTTTTCACGTCAGGAGACGTGCTTATTCCTAAAGTTCTGCAATCATTAGAAGTGTAAGTTAAGTAATGGATGGAAACCAGCTGAAGCTATCTGCTATCGTTAAATGGTAAAGAACAAGAGCTAAATAAATGCCACTTAGCATAATAACTGGGCACATTTACAGTAACTGGGGTGAACCAAATAATGAATTCGTACTACCAGCGTACTACCGAAAAATTGAACAAAAAAATAAGGAGCAGATCGGGAGCGGTATAACGACCGAATTTGGTAATGGAATAAAACTCTTGGGAGAACAACCGAATGTGGTAAGTCTGGTAACAAAAATCAGGTGAATTACCGAATTCGGTAACGAACCAAATGAAACTAATTAATGACCGAATTATGAAATGGATTGACCGAATGCGATAGAACAGATACGGACTTGAGAAAAGTCCGGTGAACAACCGAATTTGCTAACGAATGAGACCAAATAAATACGTGAAATCACCGAATTTACGTTGGGACGTACCGAATGCGGGGAAATCGACTCGGACTGAACAAAAGTTGGATGAATTGTCGAATTCGGTCACAAATCAGAACCAAATGAATCTGATTAATGACCGAATTATGAAGTGGACTGACCGAATGCGACAGAACAGATACGGACTTGAGAAAAGTCGGGTGAACAACTGAATTCGCGAACGAATGAGACCAAATAAATACGTTAAATCACCGAATTTACCTGGGGACGTACCGAATGCGGTGAAATGGACTCGGAATGAACAAAAGTTGGATGAATTGTCGAATTCGGTCACAAATCAGAACCAAATGAATCTGAATAATGACCGAATTATGAAGTGGACTGACCGAATGCGATAGAACAGATACGGACTTAGTCCGGTGAACCACCGAATTCGCTAACGAATGTGACCAAATAAATACATTAAATCAGCGAATTTACGTAGGGATATACTGAACGCGGTGAAATCGGCTCGGACTGAACAAAAGTTGGATTAATTACCAAATTCGGTAAAGAATGGGAACCAATAAACACGTTAAATCGCCTAATTTGGAAATACGGGCACTAGAGATTTTATAAAAACAGGCATCACGGCTTCGCCGCGATGCCCGTTTTGACCGAATTGACCGCCCCCCCCCCTCGGGACGCCCCTGCTATCTAGTCCTGTGACATGGAGATGTGAAGTGTTTAGATAGATTTGTCTTTGGCGGGATCACTGTTCCTATGGCCCGCTTCTTCGGGACTATTATAGTGGTTTGCGAGCTGTGTTCAAAAGACGCGCTGTACCTCAGTGGTAGAGGAATGGCTTTGAAAGTCAGAGGTCCTGGGTTCAAATCCCGGCTCAAGAGCATGTTTGTCCTTCAGTTGAAAAGGATACGACCTCTTCGGATAGATGAAAGTTGGCTGAAATTTTTCGGAAGTTTTCATGAAACTTGATGGTTTTTAGCTGCAAATGCTCTAGATGTAACATTCATGTATCTTTATTGGATAGAAACCTAGTGGAGCATTTTGACGAGGGGTACCGGAAGAGCTAAAAAGATCATATAGCACTTGCAAGGGTATGTAGCATATCGGATCGCGAGTTTGAGATTTAGACATGTCACAGATGAGAAGATATCCAGGAACCCCCTCAAACTCCCCCACCAAAGCCGGATTCCATCATGGCCCCAAAAAATATATCTAGGACCCATGGCCTTGTAGCGTTCGCGATAAACGTGGGTCAAGATCAAGGATTGCTCACCCCCCACACGGATAGTCGGATCCGGAAAAGAAGGATTCGCTGGAAGGAACCTGGAGCCTTTGGAAGATAAAGCTAAATAGAAAAAGAACTTGAAACATTTCACCTAAATAGATTCGGCGGCATAACTTTACCGGCGAGCCGCCGCCGACCCCAACGGCGGCGCGCCGAGATGTTTTCGGCAGCGGCCCGCTGAGTTATTTTCGGCGGTGCGCCGCCGACTTTCGGCGCGGCTTCGGGGGTTAATTAGGTGCCATCATTATCATGAAGGTCTGGAAGGGGATGGCTTGACTATGCGGTAGCTCCGGACGTTTGGTAATCTGGAAGGTGAAGCCTGGCTTTTACTTTTAGTTTTAGAAGTTACTGTAAAATGCCATCGTGTCCGCTTGCAGCACAACGTGTATGGATAAACAGAAAACAACAACAACGTATGATACAGAAGCCATGCACGTAAACACAAACGTGGTGAAATTCTAACAACCACATTTATGAATATTTCGGTGTGCTTCTGTTGGGCCCATCTAGCGAGCTATACCAAGCCAGACTTTCATCCGTTCTTCTTTAACATCGATTTAGGCTGTCGAATCGTGCTTCGTTTTCATCAAGAGTCAATATCCTGTCAGCCATCTTTCTCAAGTTCGTCCCACTTGCAACTTGTTCATTTCAGTTTCGTAGCTGCGAAGAGCAAACAGGTATGAGAAGGACAAGTTGATATTTTAGAGGTTTAGCAATAAGACTGAAGAGCAACCACATTATATCATTATTTCCACTTGGTTTATTTTTGTGTCTAACGGTCAGGATGTAAGTTTGTATTATCCAAGTGCATCAGCTTTCTTTTTTTTAAAACATGATGTCAGACTATGTTGTTTTTTAGTTTTTTAAAAATAACAGCAGCAGCCTAGTGGAAAACTTAAAAATGCAGTTGAGGCAGAAAGCTTTCGTTCGATGGAAGTCTTCTAACCTTTGTGGTACTGTAGCCTATTCTGTTTCTGTTGGTCTATTTCCCATACACACCTTGTGGAATCATGCCTGAATTAGTTGAACCTGAACCTGTTGAAAGATTTGTGTTAAAAACATTCACTTTTGAATGCCTTAATTCAGAGATTATGGTGGGGACAGAAATGAATTCAAGGCATCCCATGTTTTTACAGTAGCTACAAGACGGTTGTCGATGCCTGAAAGACTAAAAGACAAAGATGTCTGTTAAAATGTTTGGTTCTAACAATAAGGGTCGAAGGACCAGTTATTGGACATGTTTCATTCTCGGACAAGCCTACTTTTAATATTTTAGTCACTACTTGTGAACCAAATGAGTTAGAAAAATGGAACCGATGCCATTAGATTCGCTTCTTCTTCCAATTTCAATGGTGTGTCAAAATCTTCAGTTCTACGGCCACATAATGATGCAAGTGTGGAAACAATTTATTTTATGCTTCAGAATCTCCAATTTCAGTCAAGTTTAGCAAATTTTTGGACAAGGGTGCAACTTCAAAGTCTTGGCTATTGTCATGTTTTGGACTCTTTGTTGCTTAGTTGTTAGTGGAGTTGGATTCGACAGTCTAGGTTTAAACACACAATGTGATGGAACTGCATGGCTTCAAAGTGGCATCTAAAGACTCTGTATAGCTGGTGCACCATTCCAAACTTCAGGGTCTTTCTGGGGTCTTCATTGAAGGACTCAGAATAAATTTACCTTATAAGATCAGAGACGATATATCTGTATTTGGCTGCAAGGCGCTTGACGATGCTATATCTTTTGGACTGGACCCTCAAAGGCATAATATGAAGCTTGATGTCTCTGAAATTCATCCTATCAATTTCAAAGATATCTGGAAGGGCATCAAACAGGAGATTCTCAGTCCTAATATTTGCTCGAATGTCTGAAACAAAAGTTTGCTTAAAACATTGTGCCTGGAGTGATGGCAGATAGTCACGGTAACAGATCCAAGGTCCAAGGGATTTTGAACCTTAGTTTTGTCGGATTTTTTCTCTGGCAAAATATTCATAAAGCCAAAAATGTGAGCTTTCTAACAGTGTAAATTTGGAGTTAAAAATTGCGAGTTCTAGGGTATTTCAAGTCGGAAAAATAGGAAGTTTGTCCAATAACTGGTCCTGTAACCCTATGCAATTTGTTTTCATATTTGGTACCTGCAGTTAAACAATGAACCTCGCAGTTGCTTATTTTATATGTATGCAGCTGTCAAAGGGTTGGTGTTAAAATTCGAAAGACAAGTTAGAAGTAATGCCTGGGCCCCAGTTTTTACACACCTGACTGAGAAATTAATTTAAATGGGAGGTTGATTTAATCCTCAGATTACATGAACCCTACAAATCAGTCTTACATAATTTGATTCATACAGGCTAAGAAGGGGGGCTGGCACTCTTCTTTGTACTTGACAAAATTCACATGAAAAACAAGAAAACAAAATATTAAAAGAAATTGATAAAGCTAGTAATTAGTCTTATTTTTCTAAACATTTTTCATATACCTGCTAAAATAAACTTTTTGTTTCATCCATAATCAAACTATGATCACAGCATCCACCTGTCGGGTGCTTCCAAGCTGCACCACAAGATGACTAAGACAACTCAGTGAACCACTAGATGACTAAGTGGTCGGATCAAATCCCAGCTTCACCTTGGTTCCTGGGTGTGGGATTTAGACGAGAATGCTTACAATGTAACTCCTTTGAAAATGACCAACAATGGGCAGGTCCGCAGTCTGGGCTATGTTGCAAAACATTTAAAAAATACAAGTCCTTTTACGGCAGCTGGTACTAATTGCTAGGACGGTGAAGCTCAGCAGGATATTAGAAATTCAACAAGATTGGCTTAGAAATAGTCAGTTCCCAAATGCGACCATTCCATAAAGGCTTATCTTAACTTCGAAAAAAAAAACTTTTATGCAAAATACACATTTTCAAGATCCTCGTAGTATTTTCCCCCTCTAGTATTTTTTGCTGAGAAATGAATTTCTAGCTCCATTTAAGTTTTTTAACCTCAAAAGTAAAAAAAAAATGCCTTTGTGCAAATGGTACATTTCTGCCCAAGGTCATTTGTGCCACAATGGTTATGCTTAAAAACTTAAAAACGAATTTCTAGTACCCTTAAAAGTGCACATCTTAATCGGAACGTGAAAAAGAAATATGTATTGTATGCACCAATAAAAGGAACTTGAACTGACCAAACAATACAGATCGATGATCCCCAAGGCCCCATTATCATTTTTATCTCCGGGTTTTGATCACAGGTGAATTTCTAGCACCCCTAAACTGTGCATCATTACAGCTTACGATCATTCTTGTCAAGGGTTTTGCTTACAAATGTTCACGACAAACCCATGTATTGGCAAATTCCTAGTTGACAAGTGCCATATGAGCTACTAGCTCTTGTTTGCTAGATAACCATTCACTGTTAGGTGATGTTCACTTAAGCACACCTTTGCTGTATATGAATTGAGCCCATACAGTATGCCTACACTTATGGTGTTCCTTAATGCACATTGCAGGTTTATGATCCTACTTGATAGTGGAACAGTTAACCTATGGATTCCATTTTCTAGGTCAAACCATGGGAGGAGGCAGTGGTAAAAGAGTGTTTGTTGGCAACCTTCCACGAGGATGTAGAGAAAGGGATGTTGAGAGATTTTTCCGAGGCTACGGACGAGTGGTTGAAGTCCTAATGAAGAAAGGATACTGCTTTGTGGTAAGCTTTGATGTCTGCTCTGTAGTTCAGTAGTTAGTGTAGTACAGGATTCCATGCTGTTTGCACCACCACCATGAATAAAATATTTGCATGCAATTCCCACTGTTACTTTCCAACCTCTATGCTGTTGTTGTGTGTTGTTTATCGGAGTTACCAGAGTTTCTTCTCTATGCTCCAGAATCCTTATTCTTGACTTTGTCTCTAACCTTAAAATGACAAATTCTTGATTAATTTTCTCTGACCCCCACACCATCACACAACCATGCTTCATCACAACAATTAATCTAATACCCTGTTATAATTTAAAATCAGTGTCAGTATAAAACTCAAACAACACTATTAATAGTTGAAAACTTTCAAAAAGTGTATAAAACCAAAAACAATTAAACCAACAAAAATAAACATCGCTCTTCCTACGTAATGAAGGACGTCCTACCGTCGTTAGGAAATCCTTCAACGTAGTGGCAAACTACTTTCAAACGATTCACGAAGAAACTACGATACACTTTTATCTCATGTATAACAAAACAAAGTAAACAATTTGTATATAACTTCTTTCCTCAACAAAATTATTACGACTTATTTTCATTAACAAACATTTATCAAAACATCTCTAAACTTAAAGCCTGTATACTTACCAAATGTGTGAAATTGTGCCTTGATTGAAACTTAACTTTTCTCTACAAATTTTTTCCGTTTTCATTGAACGAAGTTGCAGCGTTGCCAATGATTTTCTACTAAACACCTGCTGACCATGGCCAAATTGATTTTGCGCCGATTTATTTATGCTACCAGGTTAAGCCTAGTGGCTTGGAATGTTGTTTGCATCAGTGTGCTTGTTTCGTGTAATCTTCGCGCCCTTTCGGCTTTGTTGTGCACCAGGCAATTGTTCGAAGAAGAAATATAAACAAGTGGATTACCTTTGATATTAATTAATTCGGTCATGTTCGATGTATTTTGATGTTCCACAATCGATCCTTGTGATTTAATCTTTATTTGCACAAGTTAAAAATGTCCTGTATTAGTAGCTCGTAGTACCAAGTATTCAAGTATTATTTACGTACTAAAATTGTATATCACTGGGCAACTTGGTCTGTTGGCCTAAACCTTGGACCAAAACCCATTTGGAAAAGTTTTTTGTGGTTCTTCATGATATCTTTATTGGTCACCATGCATTACAAACCAAGCACTCAAATTGTATGGCTCAAACCAGAATCTTACCCATCGTAACAAAGTTGTTGCCATGGCCTGTAAGAAAAATAATTTAATATACTGCATATCGTACATTGTCTAAAATAATTATAGTAGGTGTTGATGCTACTAGGATTCCAGTGCGATCATACTGACTAACCACACTCTTGAGCCTGTCAGTACGGTTCTCATATAAACACAGATGAATACACGGAGCAATATCAGTTTGAAGAGAACACTGCCCAAAGTGCATGGCATCATTCATTGCTATACATTTTAATTCAAGTTAAAAAGCATTTTAAGCCGCCGTGAGAAAAGAGGAATGGCAGGAGCTCTGTTCTAGTGGCAACTGTTATTTAGTTTCAGTTTTATTCATAACAAATAGTAAAACAGCATTAAGTCTTTATGGCCCCACCATAAGGCCTGGCAATGGGCGGGGCGTATTTTTTATTCATATAGTCTTAAGGGAAACAGACAAAACAAATCAAAAAATGGAGAAGAAAAGAAGAATAAAAACCTAACAAACTGACAAGACAAATCCACTAACGAACGATCTTCCATGAACAAAGCGCCCTTGCTCCCCCCCTCCCCCCCCCCCCAAAAAAAAAGGAAAGAAAAAATAAGAAAGGACATTGGCCTAGGACTTGAAAGCTGAAAGTGTAGACACAACCCTAACCTCCTCAGGTATTGAATTCCACACTCCTGGAGCAAAGTCTTTGATTATAAAAGAAGCTCTAGTTTTACGGGCGGCACCAACTGCCGGGCATTCCGAGTAGAATACTCCTAATTATCCTTGATCGTCCTTGAAACATTTCTGCAGTACTCTCTATACAACACTAAAAAAATACAATAGTTGTGTTTTTGCAGTTATCGTGGTATCCTGGTGGTATCTGATACACGGTGCTCTGCAAAAACGACAATTGCCGAAATTGCACTTTCCAAAGTCATCCAAAAGAAAAACAGATATCCCTTTTATATCATTAAGTGCTAAACTTCTTTCTCACCGATCTGACAAAACTTGATGGCAGTGAGATGAATTTTCAGATACCACGACCAGTTACCATGGTCGGACCGTACTATCTGAATATCTGATACCACGATAACTGCAAAAACGCAACTAATGTCTTTATTCCCATTTTTCTGTCTGAAGTGGTGTTAGCACGGCTTTGTAATCCCTGTTCTTTGCAGGAATTCGATGATCCTCGTGATGCTGATGACGCATGCTATGAACTGAATGGAAAAGATCTGATGGGTGAAAGGTAAGTTTCTTTATTGATATTGTCATGATTTTGTGTTCCGTACCTATTGTTATTGGAATAATGTTTTGGATATGTTGCAAACCAGGAAAAATGGGTTGGATACACTGCTTTAGGAAGTTTTAATTCTTAGGTTCTACAATCGATTCTTTGCCTATTATCAAGCTGCGATATTGGTTGTAGTACAGATTGTTCGGGTGACAAGTCAGATGCTGAAAAGTTTTTAAGTTTCGAAAGTGTGTACAGAACTTGTTTCATGCCCTTACACAAGATTTTAGTCAGTTCGTAGAGCAATACTAGGTTGTACCCTGAAGCGGAGTTTGATACTTCTAGGCTGGCCATTGAGCGCGCTAAGGGTACAGCGCGCGGCGGTAGCAGTAGCGGTAGCAGGTACGGATCTAGCCGTGCCCCACCCCCCTCTCGCCGTGACAAACAAGCATGGATGGACAAGTAAGGCTTTTGGTGATTCGTTTTTTGTTCTCATGTGTAAATCCGTTTTCAGACTGTCGGTGGAGATTGCGAAGGGTGTTCCTCGCACTTTTAGAGGTGAACCAAGAGGTGGTGACCGAGGTGATAGACGAAGCTTTAGAGGCAGTAATAGACGAGGTGGCTCGTCGCCAATGAAGGAACGTGACACTAGGCGACGCGATGACAAGTAAGATACCGATCTCATTTTAGGTCCCCTTAAAGGATAGCCGAGGCGTGGATAAAAATCGGTGATGTTTCTGCAAGTTAGCGCTATTAACCATGGAGATAATTTTTTGTATCTCTTAGGTATGGACCACCTGTTCGCACCGACTACCGCTTGGTCGTGGAGAATCTATCGTCTCGCGTTTCATGGCAGGTAATAAATACCTTATTTTCGCAGATAGCTCTTGGCTAGAATCGACTTACTTCCTCTTTAAGTGTCAAGTTAAAGATTTTTGCAGTGTCAGTACATTGGCTCCGTAACGTAGCTTACTTCTCCTGATCTTTTCAATCTTGTTTCCCGTAAATTTATGGAATAGGGGAGGTTCAGGGTGTAGGCTAGCTTTGACCGTATGATTTATCTTCAGTATTCAAAGTCAGTAGCCAGTCGACTTGATCAGCTATTTACCCCTCCAAGATGATGTGCGAGGGATTAATACAGTTTTGGATATTTCGGTTGCACTTCCGGCAAACCGTCCTCAGCGAAAGAAACAAAACTAAATCATAAAATCCACCACAATAACAACAGGAAAACAAAAAAGTTTCTTTCGCTGAGGACGGTTTGCCGGAAGTGCAACCGAAATATCCGAAATTGTATTTATCCCTCGCACATCATCTTGGAGGGGTAACTAGCTGATCAAGAAAAAACCCGAAAATCTCGTTTTTCTATTTTATTCTCCAGTTGACACCCTGAAAAAAGCTAGTGTATGTTTAATTTAGTTCCCACTTCTGAATGATTAGCTTAAATCCCACTGCGAGATTCAGATTATTCATGCAAGCTATTAATACTACCGTTTTGAAATCACAGTTCATTGCGTGAAGTGATGAGGATGAGTCAATCCGATGAGCCATGGATGTGCCATGAGGTCCATTGCCACTCCCCAAACCGGTCGTGTCAAATCAAAAGGTCCCTAGAGGTCGAGACTGCTAATGCCAAACCAGAACCGAGTTCAGTAGATGTTCAGTTCAGTTGTCCATGCTCAGCCATCATCCGCCAGATTGAGGTGTGAAGCTCCGTTGCTGATGTGCAGTGTCTGCTGCACCGAAGAAGGAAATGGGGAGGGCAGGGTAAAATCTGGGGATTTTTATCGGAGTGTCATTCTAAACGCCATTTTTTTAGCATACAGTACTTAATGCAGGAAGAATGCTATCAGAGTTTGGGGCCTCGAAGTTACTTATTCTGCTCAAATGAATTTCTTTCGTAACAAAGACCTAGAGGCTAAAAAATCTCAGCAAAAATTAATCAGTCGTTCAGTATGAATCCCTCGGAACAGTGACAAATGAGTAATATTACCAGATAAGGGAGGGAATAAACAGGGGAGGGTTTCAGATTTGGTGGGGTGGAACGTTCTCTTGCAGCACCTTTGCATCTGGCCAAAAAAAGAGTGGTAGACAGCATTACGGATGTTGGGATACGGATCGGGACACCCTAAGATGTGCAAGGACTGAAACCGGCACTGAGTCAAAAGCCTAGTTTGATCCCCACTCATTGTCGCCCATGTGTGACGTAGTAGCCCCGCCTTCCATCTTGAGGTTTTGCCATGAGTCAACCACTAAAGCGAGGGCGATTACCCATTCCACTATTTGGCTCCTGAATGCGATTTGACACGAGGTAATTGTTTAATGGAAAAGGTTTTATGAGACGTGTAAACATTTGAAAGCCCGATCTGTAGTCAGTCTGTCGAGTGTGGGAAACGTTGTCACAGCTCGTGTAATTACGTCAACTTTGTACGTCTTCACACGTGTGGCAGCCGAATGCTAAAACGGTAGTAACCGTGTTTTTGCGAAGAACCAACAAATCGACATTACAAAATGCATTCTGGTTGTTACGTTTCAAATTCGGTTTACTACCTGAGAAAAAGCTAGCCGCGTCAAGACTTACATTTCTGCTCGCTAATTCAGTACGTGCCACAATATCTGCAGTAGGGGTGTGCTTCTTGAATAACTACCTAACTTTGATCAGTGTTGTTCATCCACTTGCTACAAGAAAAATACTTGTCTGTCTGCAAGTGGTCGTTAGATCTCTAACGAGTTCATTTACTTTGCTTTTATTTTTGCATTATGAACTGTCTTGCAGAATTCCTGAAACGTCCAAGAAGCATACCTCTTCTGTACTGCCAGCTGCTGGAACTGGCTGAGAGCCGGCCGAGTGCCTAAAAAACTTCGTGGAGATATAGCGAGGTTTTACTCCGAAACGGCTGTGCTGACGTCACCGCTGTATGCCATTTGTTCCCAGGGCGGCACTTACTTTAATCAGCGGTCGAGTATTAATCTAAAGGGTTGGTTGAAGAGCTCGAGATATTGCCGGAGATGGGCTAGATCCACCAACACAGTAAACGAACATGTAATAGCTAGGCTGAACATGAACGAGCCGAAACGGGAAGTTGAATCGGTGTGTGAGCTGGTAATCCCTTTCTGTGAGTTGAGCTCGGGGAAAGAAACTGGATTATGTGAAGTAAGTATGCAGAGCATGAGTTGTTATTTTTATAGGACCTGAAAGACTACATGCGATCTGCCGGAGAAGTCACCTACGCCGATGCCCACAAAGGAAACAAAAATGAAGGGTGAGTACAAGTTTGTAGCTGGATCTCTCTTTCGCTTTTGTTCTGAGGGCTGCAACGGAGTTGCTTTTAAAATGATGCTTAATCATGAAAGTAGTGGACTGAATTTCTGTGAGGTCAATTTTTCCAACTGATTAGATATTTCATTTAATCTTTAAAGTAAGGGTCTTGCTTACGAAGTTTAATTGAGGTTTTGTTTCAGCGTCATCGAATTTGCATCTTACAAGGACATGAAGAACGCCATCGATAAGCTGGATGACACTGAGCTGAATGGTCGCCGGATTCGACTTGTTGAAGACAAGGCCAATCCTCGCCGCACCTCACGCAGTCGTTCCCGCTCCAGGGCAAGGGGCTCCAAGTCCCGATCCTACTCCAGGTCACGATCCCGATCTCGATCCAGGAGTGCCAAGCGCAGCGTTTCCCGTGGCCGCGTCTCTCGCTCTCCCGGCAGAGAACGCTCAAAGTCCAGATCCGTTGTTAAGGACATGAAGGAACGATCCAGATCTCGATCCAGGTATGTTACCACAACCTGTCTTGGGCTGCCCGAGTGTTGTCGGTTCACGATTGAAGCTTTCCATGCCCTTTGAAGGTTGGATTAAAGTTCAGCAAAGGCCGCCATACCAAACAAATAATGGTACGTTTACACACTGCGTAAAACCCGAGCGTATTTTATGCACGTAGCTTGAAAAGATCTCTAGCAGTACGGATGTATTTGAGAAATCGGTCCGTTTCGCAAGTTTTTCACGCTCAAATACTTGCGTGAAATACCGCCATAACAAGAAAAAAAAGCCACCATAACACGAAATAGATGAAAAGATGACGGCCAAGTGATTGCAGTGTAGGTCCCTTGTGAGGACAGCTCATTTTGGTCCCTTGGTTTTCTGTAGAACTAGGAAAGCAATTCAGATTCAGCCCCGTAAGGCGGCTCACGTACGTTTTCTGTCTCTTACTCCAATGTTTCATCTTTTTTGCGTTGAAGACAACTCATAGAGTTTAAAAGTCAAAAGGCTGGTTCTTCGAGGAGCGTTTTTTTATTTACAGCTTTCGGCAATCATTGCGTGGCTAAATTTTGGCGTAACACGCAGACAACTCGTAGTTATTTTTCTGTTTGAATGATGATCAACCCTCTCCGGGCAGATTTACCTGTTGATAAAATGAACCCACCTGACAATTGAATACAAAAATATAATATTAAAAAATATATAGATTATTTTTTAACCGACATTTTTTTTATAGGGACCGTCGTTCACCGTCACGCAGCGTGAGTCGTGGAAGAAGCCGCTCGATTGATCGAAATGGAAGGGACGATTAAGAGGTAAATAGCTTATGTGCCGACTAAATTGTAAATTGTTTCGGAATTTCATACAATCAGGACGTACTAAGAGACTTCATGTGGTTGAGTACCCAACATAGGATTTGATTGTCTCTAGGTCGTTCTGTAACTGTAAACGCGACCGGCTGGCCGCTCAGCTCTTCGGTTCAAATAAATATTTACCGACAGGGATAAACTACAGTTTTTCGTTTTCTGAGGTAAAATAGATATAATAAGCACGACGTCACGCTTGTGGGCGAATTCCGATACAACTCAGTTTAGAGCGTTTGTAACTTGTTTCGACTGCCTAGCTGTAGTGACGTCACTGACGTAATCGTCGAAGGGATTTTGTATCAAGCATAGACGGACAGTAACATAGAGGTACCACAAATCCGAAAGAAATCGATTATCTTTGGATAGCGAAGTAACGCATTTTATCGGGTATTCAGGTATTTAGGTTAATAAATTAAGTGTATAGTCGGGGTCGAAGCCCGTTTCGTTGATTGACGCAGGCCCCTCAACAAATCCGGCTCCGTCTCTCAGACTACATCTGACCTCCGCAATGTATTCGGCCTTTTGTTTGTTCCCGGTAGTAGTTGTGTTAAGTGTCTTGTTGGGTGATTAGAACAAAGACGAAACACGTGCATTGTCAATTGTTTATGTCTCGTATAAAATATGGCGAGCATGTACAGGAGGGGTATCCAACCTCAGACAAGATTTCAAATTTCCAGAGAAGGCTTTCCTTCAGAATAATCCATCTGGCTTAAAAAGGAACCAAGAAATATGCCAAAAACACTAGATTGAAGCAAATTGAATGGTTTACGTATTGGGTACATAAATATTGCTTCATTCTAACCTGACCTCGATTTACGTAAAAATGAATTAAAAATGAGGAGTTATCAAGGTCAACAGGCAGAAAACAGCTTTTAAAACAGCTACTAAATGGACAAAAGGTACAGAATTTAGTATATTTTTGGACACATGACATTGAAGAAAGTGATATTTTGCCTATTGATTTCTATCTTTCATTTCAACATTTTAGCGGGCCGTGGTCGAGGTTGTGTAAAACGAGGTCGAGTACCCCTCCTGTATTGCTCTTTGATATTGATTAAGCTTGATTCGGATTGCACGAACCGTCATGCATCAAATATTTGTCGTTTGATTCTCTCACCGGATATGACCATCTCTCGCCAGCCGGACACCATTCCTAAGAGATACGGCTAAACGCTATTCGGTCGAGGCGAACCACGTTCAACATTTTTGAATCTGTTATTGATCCGAAACGCTAGAGCTTTACATTTTTAATTGAAATCGACCGTCATAAGCTGATTTTAAAGAATCGACTTTATTGATTCGTTATAGGTTACGTTTGGGACAATTTAATCAATGATGTTTAATCTTTCGGGTCTGAACATAATGAAAGACACCTACCATATACCCTGAGAATATATCGGTTGGCAATGAGCCATACAAAATATGACAGCAGGTGAGATACAAGGATTTATTTTTCTTTCAGGGCTCAAACCATACGCCACCCTGTACAGTTCGTCTTCGTGTATGGATATCAGCACTCGTCGTTCACCATTTAACGATGTAAAATTAAGTGATGTGGATATTTTACGATTTACGGTAGACTGGCTTCGAAGGCCACGAGAAAGTAAAGTTAGAGGCTTGTTCGGTAATTTATCTTGCGGATGCCGCTAGCGGTAATACGTCGATAGCCAAAACATCTTTTCGTTTTTGTTTTTCTTGTAAATAAATATTCTCAGTTTTGGTAAATACCGTGCTGGACGTCAAGCAGGTCCTTTAAATTCAATGGGTGACTGACTGGTGAGTACTCTCCTATTTGTTCGATTACTTTTCTGTTCGCTGTAGTGCGCGGTTGTTAACTAAACAAACTGACTGGTTGCGGATGAATTGGATCCTCTCGTCATCCGAATTTGGTTTTAAATAATGTTTTATTTTCAAGGTTCCTTTGCTATGAAATGAAATTAAACACATCCGCCGTCTAAGCTGGGAGGTCGAAGTAGACTTGGACATGTTTGCCGTATTAGTTAAAATCTTAAGTGAGTAAATTGACTTTTCATAGGTTATTGATAGTTGATTGAATCACCCCCACCCCCCTAAAAATAAAGAGAAATCATCCCTGTAGCTCACTCGTCTTGGAATTCCAGCGTCTGGCCCAAGTGAGTCGCACACAATTTCAGAGACGGACATTTAGAAAAGCGTGGCTAATGGATTTGCCGCAGAAAACTCCTCTACTTGTTGGTATTAAAAACGATGATGTTGAATCTTTCGGGTCTGAACAAGATGAGGACAAACTTTTCCCAACGTGTTCTTAGTTTCTTAATGACTAACTGCTTACAGTGTTACTGTCTTCCTTTTTTTTTTACGAAACCGTACTTTTCAGTTTGATGTTAGTGCGGAAAAGTCTCGCGCCGAGCTCACTTCTTCAGGGCTTCTGAGTTTGGCCTCTCGTGGATGCGATGGATTGGAGCCTGAGCTAGCCTAGCTGGTAAGTTTCGACTTCCCCTTCTTTTATAATCAGTGTCCGACTTGGCAGAGCTGACGCTGTAAAAGGGAATGCGAGTACCTTGGGGCTGACAAAAATTCGGGTCTAAAACTAAATTATGTGCAATTCTGGAAAAATAAGACTGTTGGGTAACCAGATTTTCTCAGCGGATGTTGTCGGGCCGGTTGGAGTCGCGTTTGATGTGAATATATATGTATATATGTAAATACATCGATAGGTACAGTTAGAAAGTTGATGGATTTGAAGTTGTATCTGAAACTTGTTCATTTTAGCCGAAGGACTAGTCCTAAATTCTTCTAGGGTTTTCTGTTACGAACGTTTGATGTTTCCTACATAAACAAACGATGATGTTCAATCTTTCGGGTCCGAACAAGATGAGGACACTTTTTCCAACGTGTTCTGAGTTTCGCAGACACATTTTCTACCCTGTTTGTGTCTTTCTAACCCGTTCTGACTGTTCAATGTTTTTCAGATCGCGGTCAGCTTTTTTGAACCATGCTGTTGGGACCTTCTTGAGTTCGCACCCGTAAGGATGTTATGGAGTAGACACAAGTCAGCTGCAAGTTTCACTTTGCCTTGCTGTGAGTAGCTTTTCCCTTGATTTTTTACCTGGTATTTCATTTACCACTTGGTCCCTTTCACATTGACTCGTCGGTGCGATGTTACATATCAGGTCTTGATTGCAGGCTCGAGAAGCTTGACAAAGGCGCGAGAAGCTTGACATCGCAAATAGACCCCAAGAGTGTGTATTTAGTTACAGTTTTCAGAGCTTTTGTCGTAATACATAACGCATTTTGTGTTAATTTTGCCAACTAGACCTCAAGAACTTCAATAAAAAAAAAAAAAAAAAAAAAAATGGTGCGCACGCCTTGTTGCAACGCAAGAATAGAGCTTAGTTTCATTTTAGCATGGGCAAGTGTGAAAGGGTGCTGTCTCATTACGAGAGCGTACGAGATCTTGCGGTGTACGGAGTTGCATGGCTATACGTTTGGAGTGCCGATTGTCGTGTTGTGAAGGGTGAAGTGCTAGTGAAAGTGTGGGTGAATAAAAAAATACCGTTTCTTTTTGGATTCAGAACCGTTTCTGTGTGGTTCGGACTATTCCATTTTTGCTATGATGTTTTATCTTTCGGGTCCTAATATTATGAGGAACCTTTTCCAACGTGTACTGAGCTTCTATGCCACCCATCATTTTGGCATGTTGTCTCCTATCATATCTTGAGTGTTTGTTTATTGTTGCAGGTTCGTCGGCCTAAAGATGTCGAGAGTAATTAGCATCGTTGAAGCAAAACTGTTCTTCTGTGATGGTATTCCAGAGCGAAAAGGTGAGATGGACTTCTATACAAGTTCTCTGTTCAAGGTTGCAAATCGTCATACTTGCCCTTTTTTGGGGCTTTCCTGGAGGACGGGCTGTATGAGCCGAGATTTACTTCTTGTAACTATCGCTTCTCTCATTGGGAGGATAAGAGCTAAGCTAACACCTATTTTGAGTTATAATTTCTGCTCCAGTGCTCCAGTTGTTAGTTATGTTCCGTACCATAGAAAGTTGCAGCAGGTTCGTGGAGCAGTTTGTTCCTTTGTACCGGGATACTTTAGCCGTTATTATATTCTACGGATAGTATGATGTATTACATGAAAGTAGTGGACTGAATTTCATTGAGGTTAAATTTCAAACTGACAAATCCTTCAAAAGAAAGGTTAACTTGGTTTTGCGATGCCGTCGTCTGAAACGATTTTTTTTTCTTCCAGAATTGACTGGGTCAGTTCATAATGTCAATGGGACGAAAAGCAATCGATGCCAAAGTGAAACTGCTATCAAGGCGCATTAGAGACAGGGACAGTAACCCAGGTGAGTGGACTTGACAGATGACGAGTAATTTTTGAATCCACTGGAACGATTTTCAGATAGCGCACATCCAGGAATCTATTTCGGGAGGGGGACTTCTACCCGCGGATCGAACCTAACCTACGCCAAACGGTAAAACAACAACTGGGATTAAAACCTATAGAAACGATTATTTTTGCACGTTCGGGGTGGGGTGGGGGGGGGGGCCGAACCCCAACCCCACTGGACAGGACCCTGTACACATCAATAGCAGAACGTTCCGCGTTTCATTGTGTTAGGTTGTAGAACAGGAAGTCTACCGTATCATTGATTTTGGGATACCCAATGCTAAACCGGGTACCAGTGGGTTACTGACCTACTCTGATAGGTTGATTTCTGAACGTCACTCAACTTGGCAAAATGATAGAACACTATTTTTTTGCCTATCATTTTGCCGAGGGTTTCAATACTTTTTTTGGCCCATTGTCTGGACGAGGGTTTCAGGCAAGCCGGTGGTTCTGTTTGTGGGCACTTGTTTGGCAAGAGCAAATGCTGTGATTAAGTTTAGCATAGGAATCTTCAGTATTCGCGTGAACTCGAAATGATGCTAAACATGAAAGTAGTGGACTGAATATCGTTGAGGTCAAAATTCGAACTGATTTTATTACTTTTCTAATATTAACCATATTAGAAAAGTAATAAAATCAGTTCGAATTTTGACCTCAACGATATTCAGTCCACTACTTTATCTCGATCTTTATCTCGAGTTGTGTTTGAAGAGATTTTTTATATGTAGTTCTGCCATCTTCACGGGAGCAGAAAGGTTGGCGATTCGGAAATCGAGGAAAAAGTGGCACTGGAATCATGCACGTGATGTCACAACCTTGGAAGTGTGGACGAGGCATTGACTAAGACAAGGTGAGATTGGTTTGCGGATTCAAAGAGTTCGTTTAGGTCGAGAACCCCACTCAATTAAGCCGACAACAGATGGTTACACGCCTCTGGTGTGTGCTAGCGGTGGGCACACTAATCCTGTTCATGTGTAAGGGCGCTGGATCTTGTGCCATCGCCCTAAGGAAGAATAGATACATTTATTATTTGTAACGATTTTATTTGCTGTTCCATACGTTCCACTCTGGAGCATATCATCTTCGTTTTTCGGCTTGCGATGATTCTCTCAACCCCACTCAATTAAGCCGACAGTATCTGGCTTTGCGTCATTGCTGTGTGCTAGCGGTGGGCACACTAACTCTACTCATGTGTAAGGGCGGCGGCTCTTGTGCCGTCTCCCTAAGGAAGAATAGAGACACTTAAGCCGCGTTCGATTTAGCCTTGTCCCGGTCCTGTCTCAGTTCTGTCAGCCGAATGTCGTTTGATTTAACTGCCTTGTCCGCTTAATGCCGTTTTATTTGTCCTGTCAGCTGACAATTGGCAGTGCCCTGTCAGACAGGACGTCGTGAATGATGACATGCTCTCGGAGCAAGTTTCGGTCCTATCTCGAGTAGATTTCTCGACCGCGTTTTATTTGCGATGATTGTCCGTTGAGTCATTCACCTGACAATGGTAAATAAAACGGGTTTAAACCGTGACAAGGCATTAACAAGAAGACAGGCCCGAGACAAAGAGAACTCAGATCGAACGCAGCTTTAGCAGTTAGGGTTAATGGGCTTACTCTAGACAGATCTCTGTTTCATCAGTAACATTTTGCGGTTCCGTCCGAATATTTGGAGCTTTTTCATTTCAATGAAGTCGTAGACCCCACTCAATTAAGCCGACAGCATTTGGCTTCGCGTCTTTGCTGTGTGCTAGCGGTGGGCACACTAACTCTGTTCATGTGTAAGGGCGCCGGCTCTTGTGCAGTCGCCCTAAGGAAGAATAGATACAGTTATCAGCAAAGAGCTGATTCGGCGCGGCCGTAAATTCCTCGTGTGGAATTTGCAATCTGACGTTTATATGAGGATGTAGTTGGCACAGAAAACCTAGACGCGTGTCAGTGAAAAGAAGTGATCGACAGGCTCTAGGGTTACGTCAATAGCAGTGTAGGGGACGGACGACCAGGTTTTCTGAGCGAGATTTTCTCTGTTTTCGTCACTAAAGGCATGCTGAGTCTCGGATGAATCCGTACTGACGTTACAGCCAGATAGTATTACTTTATTTTCCGTCCGCGTTACGGCAAGTTACTGTTTTTCCGTCCGCGTTACGGCAAGTTACTGTTGTGAGGAAATTTAAAAGCGGAACAATGGAAGCTATGCATTTACAGTTCGCCATGTCGCACTTCAGCGCTTCTAAGCCGACTAGTTACTGTTAATCCTGCTACGCCTTACCACCGGCAATTGCGACAGACATAATAAAAAAAGATACGCAGGTTGGTGAGCAGAAATTCTGCTAACTGCTCCCAGGCAATGGATATTTTGCATACGTCTCGGTATATAGAAACTGAAAGTTACCCGCAGCGGGGGACTAACAGAAACTAGTCCACTTGGAACGCTGAACTAGAAAAAGGCAAATTGTACTGGGTGTTGTTCTTCCAATAGAGACCTGACTTAAATTTGTATTTTTTTGCAGGTGGCTTGGTGAGCTTCATACCCGAAAGACCTGCGGTGATGACGTTGACGCCTAGACCATGGAATAGTACTTCTTATATAATATACGTATTTCAAAATAAAACCAAGTATAAAAATTCAAACCAGAAACTTTCGTCGGATGGCGAGGTAGAGGCTATGGAAAGCCCAGATAGATACCCCGAGTAATGAAACAAGAACTGCGCCGAACACGTAGTTTAGGATTATCGTATCTTTCTCCCCCTTCGTGGATGCCGGCCTCGTTTCGTCTGGAAGATCAAGGGTTAGGTTCTTTTATTTGTCTCGATCAGTTGTAAGCGGGTCAGAGCTTCACATTTAAGTTTCCCTAATTTCAAAATTAAGGGGACATCATATCGCGGCTGCTGCGTGCACACCTCGTATGATGAAAAAATCAAATTGTTCAGGAGACGATAAAAACTGATTTGCTCGTTCGATTTTTAAGATAAAAATACCAAAAAATTCCAAGTAACTCAGAAAAAATTCACACATACGAAGATATTAATTTTATTCATCATAAACAGTTACAAGTGGTATAAACTGCTCATACGAGGTGTGCGCGGCTTCCCATTTGCTTTATACGGGGTGTGTCAACCGGTCTTCTTTGACAATTTAAAATTTACGAGGTGTGAACAAGTTAAACGCTGTAAAGAGCCATTTTTACTAGGTGTGCCACCGTTCTTACACACATTCTTAAGGGTTAAAATTTGTTTGCGAGCTGTGTCCGACACATACAGTTGTAGGCTATAGGCTACACATTTCTAATCGGTTTTTTTTTTTTAAACGCTTTTCTAAGAAAACAAAAGTAGTTTACAATCAAACAGATGCATCCCTTAGATTTTATACTTCTATAGAAAGCATGAGTATCTTGTGGCAACACATCCAGTAATTCCATAAGGTCTTGCACCTTACATGCATCAAGGCTAAGGGTTTCTGTGTGAAGTGGACGTATTTGAAGTTTAGGGTCTTCTCGTCCAGAAGCTGTCAAGCAAACCTGCCCTCTCGCTTTCAGAAATGACTGAATATTCGAGAAGTCTCAGTATTCGTAGGTATGTGTAGAGGGGTGGCATAATATTAACAGAAGCAATGTTGTAAATTAGAATCCCTGAGTGCCAGTGTATAGCCTACACCACTGGGCCAGGGGCTGTTGCCAGGAAATCAGCTACGTACATGGCTGTAATCAAGTGTTCTTTTATAAAAAAAAAATAAGCTACAAAAACGGAGTTGTCGGGTTCTATTCTACACTGACAGGAAATGGTGTGACTACGTTAAGGCATAGAGCTATTATTACTTATCATAGGCCAAAAGAGAAGTTGAGTCAGTACAAACCTGTACAAAAGAAATGAAGCATTTCAGCACTGGATCAACAGTGTAAAAGTAATTTTTGTTCCATCTAAAGGGCACTACGACTGCTGAGGAATTAGTGGAAGGGTTGCATATTATTAGTAAAAGGCAGTATCTATTGTTCCCGCACCTCGAACTGACGCCTCAAATGCTAAAAGTACTCGACCGGTTGAGTAGGCTACTTCACGACGAAGGAGCTAATAGTACTCGACCAGTCGAGTAACAAGGGTCACGGGAGCTATAGGACTATAGACCAGTCGAGGAATTGAACCTTCAGCTGCTATTAAGGTAAAGGTAAAGGTTTCAGCACTAGCCTTGACAGGGCAAGCTGGCGGTGCTGATCTCCGATTCTCGGCCCTCAGCCAGGAAGTGCAATGGGGGGTTGGGGGCCTGCCATCCTGTGCTTTCACACACCCTTCCTGTCACCTTCCCCGGATTTCTCCAGGTACCCATTTGAAGCTGGGTGGACTTTGGCTTGTCCTACAGGGTTACGCCACTAACCCCCGTCCCAAACCAAACAGTAGGCACTACCGAGACTCGAACAAGCGACCCTTACTTGCGAGCCCGGCGCGCTAACCACTCGGCCACGGACGGACTGCTATTAGTACTAGACTGATCAAGTACACGCGTCTCGGAAAGCCCTCGAACTTAACAAATGAAATTCGGAAAGTCGAAAGGTCGAGTAACCAACCTACCAGCGATTAATAGTATTCGACCATATTATTAATAACTCAGTAAGTCGAATATTTATAGCAGTGGCAGCTATTCGCACTCGATCTAAAAATGAGTATAGATAGATCGAGTATTTGAAATCCCAGCAGCTTATTGTACTAGAGACTTATATTCAGTATTCAGGGTGGTGACGTCTATTAATACCCGATGTATATGAGGATAATTTTTAGGTCGAGTGCTTGATGCCCTAACAGTTGTTCGTACTCGACCTCTTATAATAATGGGAGGTCGGGCATAGACGGTGGTGGTAGCTATTAGTAATTGATCTAATAAAGGGGACATTAATAGGGCGAGTACTTGACGTCTCAGCAGCTATCCGTACTCTACCTAGTATAATAGTTGGAGGTAGAGTATTGAAGGTGTTGCTCGCTATTAGTACTCAACCTAATAAATGGTGACGTGGAAAGTGAATTCACTACGCTAATGGAAAGTGATGTCGGCAAGTAAGCGAGAAGTTGCAAAGGCAAACAACTTTCCGTTTGTTCTTGCGCTTGGCGGATTCTCGTTTTGGTTTTTAGAAAGCGAATCCGACAACGCTAGAATCGACCTCTTATCCCCTGTTCAAGGCATTACTGAGATTAGGTCGAGTACAAATAGCTGCTGGGATGTCATATACTTGACCTACCAAATCCTCCTTCAAATCCTTCTTCAAGTCGAGTATTCATAGCTGTCACCGTACTTAACACGTGACTTCCTATTTGTAATGTTAGGTCGAGCAAGATTAGCTGCTAGGGCATCAAGTACTCGACCTAATAATCCTCCTTCAATAGGTCGAGTATTTATAGCCGTCACCACCCTGAATACTTGACCTCCTATTAGTAATATTAGTTCGAGTGTGAATAGCTGCTGGGACGTCAAATACTCGACATCCTTTATAGGTCGAGTGCTAATAGCTGACACTGCTATGAGTGCTCAGCCTACTTGACCATTTATATTATGGTCGAGTAGCCTACCATTAGTCGCTGGGGTTGGTTACTCGACCTTACAATTTTACAGATTTCATTTGTAAATTCAAGGACAGATAGCTCTTGTGGTAGAAATTACTCGACCTGTTCCTTTCTGGCTCCAAGTTCAATGGTCAAGTACCTCTAGCTTTCCAAGACAGGAGTACTCGACCAGTCTAGTACTAATAGCGGCTCGAGGTTTAATTCCTCGACTTGCCGAGTAATTATAGCTCCCCACGACCCTTGCTACTCGACTGGTCGAGTATTATTAGCTCCTGTATCGTAGAGTATTCGACCGGTCGACTACTTTTGGCATTTGAGGTACCCAATTCCAGGTTCGAGAACGATAGACACTGCCTGATATAGTAAAAACGTGTGGTCCCTCAGTGACTGTGACATCAGTGACTGCAGAAAACATAGAATTGGGTAGTTGAAAATCGTAAGGAAAAACAAGTCAACCGTCAAAAACTTCATCATTTACTTCTCTTCTGTCTAGCACACTAGCCCCCTGTAGCTACAGAATAACTTCACCAAGGTAATAGTATAGTACTTAACTTCTCTCCAGTCTAAAGAAGTAGCCCCTTTTCAAGCATGATGCATGGACATCTAAGTAGCCTACCCTGACAAAGCATGGTACATGAACGTCTAGCCCCTAGGTTATACGTTTGTGTACCGTGACTAAAAAGAGCTACCGTAGTGTACTAGACTGCTTCAACACAGGACCAAGGAAGTGTCCACACTGACCATCATGAACCTAATTCAACCAAGTTGCAGTAATGCAGTTTTTTATGTAATCAATGAACGAGGATGCTGGTGAAAGTACATGAAAAGATTGACGGCACAACTCGTATAAATTGTGCAGCCAGATTAGACTATGCGCACACCTTGTATAAATAAATGCTTATGAAAGCATTCCGGTACACGACTTGTATATATTTACTGAAACTGTTCAGTATTTTACGAGGTGTGTTTCTGTCGTTTTGACGCAAAAGCATCAGAGATGGAATTTTTTCATTGCCACCAGAAGACGCGGCATGAAAAACTGCATCGGAAACGAATGAAAAGTAATTTTCGGTAAAAATTGACTATACGAGGTGTGCACGCAGCAGCCGCGATATGCAGCTTTAAAGGTGGCAAGTAGCCTATGAGCTTCTGAAGTCCACATCGAAACGAGATACTAGTCCTCATTAATCCCTTGTATGCCTTGATACCTATGGGTGGGTGGACCTATATTAGTTGCGTTTTTGGAATCCCAAAACGTAAGTGGAGGGATATGTACGACTTCGTAGAAGTTGTTCGTCTGTAAGCACGATAACTTCGAATGGGACGAGATATTTGTTCGAACTTGAAGGTTCTTTACGTTAAGTAGATTGGCTCCGTAGCCAGGGGCGTCACGACTGGGGGAGGGGGGGACGCCCTCCCTCCCCCCAAATTCTGTCGGCCAGTCGGTAAACAACCGAGTCAGCGCGAAGCGCCGCGATTTTTCTTCAAAACAGTTGATTTTTTTTCGTGAAAAACTGTTTTTTAATTGGTAGATTTTTCGTCAAAGGTTTTTCTGAAAATTAGTGGATTTTTCTGAAAATCAGTCGCTTTTTTTTTTAAAAATGTCATTTTTTGTTGTTGAAAACAGTAGTTTTTTCTGCAGAGACAGTCGGTAAATTCATCGTCCCCCCCCCCCAAACATTGTGGCTAGTGACGCCTCTGGTGCGTAGCTCCAAATTTGGGAGAGGGAGGGTAAAAGGTTTTACTTCCAAGTCAATTAGAGATTTATTATAGGGGAAGGAGACATACTGAATCCGTAAATGCAAACTGTTTTTTGGGATCCAAAACGTAGGTGGCGGGATACTCATGACATCGCAAAAGTTGTCCGTCTGTGCGCACTAAAACTCAAAAGGGAAAGAGATATTTTGATGAAACTTGGTGTGAGTGTTCTTTGTGTCAAGAGTAACGTCGAGTTAGTAGATGGGCTCTGTAGGGTGGGGAGGGGGTTTAAATTAAGGGGCAAATGAAATAGTTTTAAACAGATAATGTGAAAGTCGATCATGGGGTAAGAAGACATGCTGAAAACAATGGTGAAAACTATTTTGTCTTCGGACAAGTAGTTCGCCCCGAACCCGGCCAAAACCGTAAAGTTTGTTAAGAGTGTAAGTTTTATTGAAGTTGATTACATGCCGATTTATAGGTAAGAAGAAGCTGGAACATTTATTAAGGGTAAAGGTTTTAACTGAAGTTGAATAGAAGTCCGAAAAGTTAATAGAGTGACCGTTCCAGCCTTCTCGAAATAGTAACTATCTGCTTACCACGCTCGGGAGATTGGTAAGCGTGGTAACTACGAATCTCTTTGACGTGATTGGTAGGATTAGCCCGTGGCACGATGATTTGCTGAAAATAGAAAAATGTGTTCTAGCCTCTACGCCATGGAGCCAGAATCCGACGTCATGCGTAGTAACTACGGTCAAAAGGTGTTTTTGCACTTACCGTGGCATCTGATGTTCAGATGCCACGGTATCTCTGACAACAAATTTAGACCGTGGTATCAGATACCACGGTAACTGCAAAATTGACCAACTGCAAGATCCAGTGGTAACAGATACCATAGTTGCGTATCTGATACCACAGTTAAAAGTCGTTTTCGCAGTTACCGTGGTATCTGGCTAGGTACCGTGGTATCTGATATTCAGGTAGCACGGTAACTGCGAAAACGATCTTAGACCGTGGTATTTGATACCACGGTAAATGCAAAAACGAATAATTGCGGATCCAGTTACTGTGGTAACAGATACCACGGAATCGGCAAAAACGCAACTCATGGTATCACGAGAGCAAAGGCGTGTTCTCGCTGTTCCCCGAGGACTCCACTTGAGGTGTGCCCGCGTTTTTGTTTGTCCCGGGGACTCGCTCCCCGTGTTTTCTCGAATCCCCGCGGACGGGGAATACTCCGATTATCATCACCATCATAAAAAAAGGACTCCCTCTCAGATTCGGTGGGGAATCAATTTTGCTGGTGTTGGTGCAGTGTAAAAACAATCACAATAACAAAACCAAAAATAAAGTGGATCCAGACTAATTTCGTCAACTGCATATTTTTTGTTCGAACAGAACCCATTTTGGAAGAACTCCCCGTGTTCTCGCTGTTTCTGTACGCGGAGTCCGCGTGGGGTGATTCCCTCTATTCTCGCCGTTCCCTTCGATTCCCCGAGGAGTCCTCGGGGAACGGCGAGAATACGCCTCAAGGGTTCGATGGGATCCCGAAACTTTTAATATTTCTTGGATTATTTTTTCCAGACAATCCTGACCTGATCTTTTAGAGATCAGGTCTTCGTCAGAGTCCTTAGACATTTTAATATTTATCACTGATCAACCGTTTGAATATACATAATGAGGCCGTAGTGTGTTTTCTTAAAAAAATTACGGCTCACCTTCAGACAAAATTGTCGCTTTGAGCAAATTTTCTAGTTTTGGCCGGATTGTGGGCGTACTATTTGTCCTGTGAGGAAATAATTTTTCATTTTCGGATTTAGGATGTCTTTCCCCTGATTCGGACCTTTTAATCAACTTTAGATAGAACCTTCACTTTCAACAAATGTTCAGTTTTTGGCCGGATTCCGGGCGAACTACACGTCCGGAGTGAACATACATAGTGTATACGGATTCGGCGTGTCTCCTTACCCCTGGTATCATATACCCCGATAACTGCGAACTGCGAAAACCACTTTCGACCGTGGTATCAGATACCATGGTATCTGCAAAAACGCAACTATTTAGTCGTCAGTGATAATTCATGCTGCTTATGTAGTGTAATACAACCTGAAGTAGCAGTGAACGTTTGCGGGCCTGTTGTGTGTTGCTTTTATAGCCCGGGCGATTAGAGGGGGGTGGGGGTGAACCACCACCTCTAAGCCTCAGATAATCATTTCTTCAGTCACATGTCTTGAGATTGCCCAAAGACGGACAGACGGACAGATCAGTGAAGTCATAGATAGCCCTTAACCTACTTTCATCTGAAATCCCAGAGCCGCTGTGATCTAAAATGTATCGAGATATTCTGCCTGCAGAACCTCTTCACTATAATGGAAGGGTGCGTCATTAACGTGGGAGTTATACGTACATTAAAAGCTAGAATTTATGTGGGAACCAGTTTTGCCAGAAAAATTATAGATTTAAAGATTAGTTAATTTGTTTCTTTGTTCTTGTTTGCGTGCAGTCGCTACAATATGCTACTGCTGGGCTTCGCTCCTTCCGGCTAAAGACGAAATAACGGGCATACTGGATTCCTGTTATTACGAATGACCTTTTTGCCTAAACACATAAAAACGATATTAATATTTCTTGAAATTTGGACAATTTGGACTACCTAAACGGTATAATATTTGGACTTGCCGGGCATCAGAAAATCGTTTTCTTTAGGTCCCCCCCCCCCAGCCCGAGTATTTTTAACCGCCCCTGGGTTTAAAGGTTAACTAAAAAGGCAGCTTATTTCTAAACTGAAATATTTTATATCATCTAGGGCATTTTGTATTGTTTCAGTCGGGGCTCTAATTTTAACGTTCAGAGTGTTTATTGCTTCTATGACAACCCCCAATTCACACGGACGCGCAGTATTTGATTTCAAACAAAGGCCTGGATTTCCAGACTAAGCTCGGAAAAGTCACGCCTTTAGACAGTAAGAACATGTTAGGAAGGAATCTGATTTTTTTTTTTATTGTTCGGTAATGTCTTACATTTTTTAGTTGAGAATTTTTTTTCGCGGAGAATTTGAATTTCAACAGTATGTTACAGATGCGAAGCTCGGAAAAGGTAAGACTCTACAAAGTAGGAAAATGATGTTAAGATCTGTCTTGAAAGGAATCGGACATTTTTATTTTAGTTTTCGACAATGGCTTACATTTGTAGCTGGTAGATATTCCAAGCGTAGAGGGACAAGCAGGAAGAGGTGCCACTAATCCGAAAGAATAAGTTCATTACATGAAATCGATAATCTACTGATAAAGGACAAGCGAAGTAAGGCATTTTTATCGGGTTTTCAGGCCTAACGAAGTAGATAAGTGAAGTGTAACTAGACTGTCGGATCTCAGTCCTATTCGGTTAAACTTTAACTATATGTAGACATGACTGGGTTTTGAGCAGAAACAGCGTATTTCGAGGTTCTCTTTGATATATAGCACGTACGTCCTTACTTTTGATGGAGGCGATCATGATGCTGTTTTAGTTGAATATTAATGGTAACATTAGCCATCCTATTTTCCCCCAAAAACTAGCGTCAAGGCTGAGCCTATTACACGCGGCCTATCTCTCACATGAGAAATGTATAAGATATGAAAAGATTTTGGCCTAGAGCTTGCTAAGCTCACCACCTTATTGCACAACAGTACCTGCCCGTCTACATGCCTAGTTATGTGTACCATTCTAGCTTTCTAGCGAACCTGTTGGCGCAGCTCTGTTGGCTTGGAATAATATGACTTGGACATTACTTCTTCCCGAAGAGTTAGTAGGGGTTATACATTCCCCAGCCCCTGCTAGGCTACACTCTTTCCCGGCAGCGAACAACCCGATGAAAAATTTGTAGCCTGGGTAGTAGTATGGTAGTAGCACGAAAAAGTAGCATGTAATACTGTGTAATAGCAAAGAATACTATCATTTAATGTGCCTCACACTGGTCCAATCTTATGTAGTAGCATCCCGTCTTGCCATAGTAGCATCCAGTCTTGCTAATAGTAGCATATAGTAGTATGCAGTAACACGGTAGCCTTGAAGTAGAAGCATGTAGTAGCATCATTAGTACTGCATGCTACTTTTTCGTACTACTTCATAGTACTACTTTGAGATAAATTTTTCTTCGGGAAAACAAGCGGTGTCGGCACCGGTGCCGGATATAAATTAGGTGTTTCATCTTTTAAACACATGGTGATTGGACCTGGTGATTTTGACGTTCTGATAAGTCGCAACCGGTGCCGGCTGGCCTAGGCCGGTGTCGGCACCGCGGCACTTGATATACAATAAAGTCGAGAGTGGGCACCCACTCGCTTCTTCCAAATATGACCCGATGAAAAATTCTTTGACTGTGTAGTTGTATGGTAACTGTATGAAAAAGTTGCATGTATTGATATAGTAGTATGGAATACTTCGATTTAACATGCCTCCGACTGGGTTAATCTTAAGTAGTAGTATACGGTAGCATCCAATCTTGCTGTATTAAGCACCCGGTTTGCTAGTAGTGGCATGCAGTGGCAACAGTTACTACTGCATGCTACTTTTTCGTACAACTACATACAACTAATTCTCGAAAATTTTTCATCGGGGAATCCCAGACCTGAGTCATTTCAGCCCTACTTCGAGTCGTATTTATCTGGCTGGAACCCAAATTTTGTCCAGGTCCACGACATGTGGGTAAACAGGACCTAGACTAGCTTACTTGACGTTGTCATTTCTTTTTCCTCCAGCAGGTGTTTCATTTCCGTAATCCGCTGGCGCAGTTCGAAGACGGACTCGTTGCTTTCGGGACTCCCGGCATAACTATGAGAGTTTCCTCGGGTCATGTAATCTGGAATAAGAATATTAATGGTGATTGGAAGGCACGCAACACTGGTTTATACTTCGATACTATTCTCTAGAACAGTGGTTCCCAACAGGTGGTACGCGTACCCCAAGGGGTACGCGAGACCCTTGCAAGGGGTACGCGAAGGAACCAAAACTGATTTAGTCTGTAGCTTCATTATCTCGTCTCACTCATTTATGATTGCCGAAAGCCTAATATTACCAGCAGAGTATCACCAGCCAAAATGTATCTTAAGGGGCAATTTTTTTTTTTTTTTTTTTTAAATAACTGCTTTTACGAAAAATCGCGGCACTTTGCGCGGACTCTTTTCTTTTTAATCGTCTTGCCGACCTTTTTGGGAGGAGGTGTGTTGTCAACCTGTGCGCGACGCCTCTGATTACAAGCACTAGTGAAAGTCAATGACATAATGTTGATTCCAAAACACCTAGCCTACTGCCGTAAAATCCGTTCCTGTGTCAAACAATATTGTTTCAAGAAGAATCGAAGACATTGCAAGAGATATTAGTTGCGTTTTTGCTGATACCATGATATCTGTTACCACGGTAACTGGATCTGTAATTAGTCGTTTTTGCAGTTATCATGGTATCTGATACACGGCGCTCTGCAAAAACGACTATTGCCGAAATTGCACTTTTCGAAGTCATCCCAAAAGAACAAGACCAAAGGTCTCGAAGGGATCCCAAAAATCTAATATTTGACTCAGGCAATCGGGTCTTGTCTTCGCCAGATCCAGTCTTCGCCAGGCTAATCATCACAGAAAACCAAGTTCAGATATACCTCTATAAGCCATATCTGTTTTGACGATACTGACCGAGACTTCCTGCTTTACTTCTGCCAGATTTCCGGTTTCGCCCGAATCCCGAACGAACTACTAGTCCAGCAAAAAAAGAAAATTCAGAAACAAATCCAGCGCATCTTTATCCCTATAAAGAACATCTAATCAACTTTGAATATAAGTTAAATCCGGTTACAACCGGATTCCGGACTAATGATATGTCCGTGTAAGAAAAGATTGTCATATACAACTCAGCCTCTCTTCTTACCCCTTCATCTGTCATCTAATCGAACTTTTCCTTTTAATAAATTTTCCGGTTTTGGCCGGATTCCGGGCGAACTACTTGCCCGGCGAGAAAATGGTTTTCACCGCCGTGTTCAGCATGTCTTCTTACCCCTAAATCGACCATTTAATCAACTTCAGATAAAACTTTTACTTTTAACCAACTTTCCGGTTTTCGCCGGATTCCGGACGAACTACTTGTCCGGCGAGAAAATGGTTTTCACTATCGTGCTCAGCATGTCTTCTTACCCCATAATCGACTATCACATTATATGTTTAAAAATATTTCATTTGCCCCTTAAATTAAACCCCCTCCCCCACCCCTAAATGTAGGGCTACAGAGCCCATCTACGAACTTGACCTTACTCTTGACCCAAATAATCCTCACACCAAGTTTCATCAAAATATCTCATTCCCTTCGAGAGTTATAGTGCGTACAGACGGACAGACGGACAACTTTTGTGATGTCATAGGTATCCCACTTACGTTTTGGGATCCCAAAAACAGATATCCAGTTACATCACTAAGTGCTAAACTTCTTTCTCACCAATCTTGACAAAGTTTGATGAAAGTGAGATGACTCTTCAGATACCACGACTAGTTGCCACAGTCGGACCGTATTATCTGAATATCTGATACCACGATAACTGCAAAAACGCCTTTTGACCGTGGTGCCAGATACCACGATAACTGCAAAAACGACTTTAGACCGTGGTATCAGATACCATGGTATCTGCAAAAACGCAACTATTGACATTCAGGTTGCGAATTGAGCCAACGAATAAGTTTGCGATGCAGCTTCATGAAAGCACGGAGAACATCAAAACCAAACACAGAAACAGGCTGACTGTAAAAAATATTGCCGTTAATGACGTCGAGCCGAGATTCGACAAACTTTTAGCCACAAAGCAGCCTCTAGTGATTGCCTCATCGATTTTGTATATATTTCTACACATGTATGCCTTATAATTTATGATAATAAATACCGTCTTTTTCACGTTCGAAAAAGGGGGGGGGGGGGTACGCAATCTTTTCGAACCTTGATTAGGGGTACGCGGTACGGAAAAGGTTGGGAACCACTGCTCTAGAACGCTAAACTTAAAAATTTTAGCCGGCGATTCTTGGGGTTTCCTCCGTTTCTTAAACGTCTAATTATTTAATCGTTTTTGTTGATATTTTTTGTATTTAGTGTTAGTGTTTCAATTTTTATTTGGTTTGTTACTCCATCTTTAGGGCTCTTCGCCTTCCTTTTGTTGAGATGGGTCATAAACAGATTGATTGTAAATATTCCTTCAATCCAAGCTGACTGCGAATCATGTTCGCAGATGACCCTTGCCAAGAAGGGCCAAAATATATCTCTAATAAAAGTCAGCTGACATATCCGTTTTGCACTATCAAATAGAGATTGATTGACTGATTAAACGGCCAGTACAAGCTTCAAAATTTGTGCCGTCTAAACTAAGCCCAAAGACAGGCCATTGTTTGTATATATTTTTTTTTTTTTAATCAAGATTTGCCATTTGCGCTACTTGTCCGGCAAAAACTAAAGCTCAAAAACGAATTCAGCATATCTCGTTACCCCTTCATCGAACCTCTAAATCAACTTCAGATAAAACTTTTGTTTTAACAAATTTTCCGGTTTGGGCTGAATTCCGGGCGAACTATTTGTCCGGCAAGAAAATAATTTTCATATACTTATTCAGCATCCTCACCACTACATCAAACCTCTAATCAGCTTCAGATTAAACTTTTAATGATGACAAATTGTCCGGTTTCAGCCGGATTCCGGGCGAACCATATGTCCGGGTAGAAAATGCTTGTCATATACTGATCTAGCATGTATTCTTACCCCTATTTCGAACATCTAATCAGCTTCAAATACAAGTAATACTTTTAACAAATTTTCCGGTTCTTGCCGGATTCCGGGCGAACCACTTGCCCGGCGAGAATGATTGTCATATGAAAAAAATATTGAAGATTGAGGATTAGGCGACCTGTGGAATGAGGGAGAGGGTCATCATATCCATTAGGGGAGATACCTAAGATAGTAACAGATAGGCTAAAAGACCAGGAGATTCAATTGTGGAGCTGTGGAGTACGGAATTCTTTCTCACTGAAGTGGTACGTTTTGGCTAAAGAGGTATGGGGAGGAGGAAATGTTTTTTTTAAAGCGGGGCTTAGACCAGAGCAACTAAAATGGATGGTAAGTCTGCGGGCAGATTCACTCCCACTGGGGAAAAAAAGAAAGTTTATAGGTAAAGTTAAGTTATGTTCTGTTCTGTTCTTCCCTACGTGTGCTTCACTAAGGGAGGATATTTTGCATTTGGTGGGTAGCTGCGTTGAGTTAAATGATTTGCGTAAAGAGATGTTTGGGCATGATAGGATGGAGGAAGAATATTTGGTTAAGGTTCTGGGGAAGAAAAATTTTGGTGACTTTCGTCGGCTTGGAGGGTCCTCAAGCAGGCTATGGAGCATCGGGAGCGTTTTTGGAGTAAGGGTTCCCTCCTTTGGTGTAAATATTATGTTTTTGAGTGTTATTTTGTGTTCCTGCATCATTATATTTTTTCGATCATCATGTCTTCTTGCCCCTAAATCGACTATCTTATTAGCTGTTCCAAAATATTTTGTTCGCCCCTTAATTTGAACCCCCACCCCTATTGTAGTGCTACAAAGCCCACCTACGAACTTGACCTGTCCCTTGACCCAAAGAATCCTCGCACCAAGTTTCACCAAAAATCTCATCCCCTTGAGTTATCGTGCTGACGACGGGTGGACTGACGGACGGACGGACAGCTTTTACGAAGTCGTAGGTATCCCTCCACTTACGTCTTGGGATCCCAAAAAGCGAGAGTTGACCAAGAAGAGGTCGCATGACGTAGTATATAATGACGGAATTTTAGGACCGGAGTAAAGTCAAGGGCTATCTCAAGGATTCGCTTTGCAAAAAGCAAAGCGAGAATACGCCGAGCGCAAGAACAAAAAAACAAGAACGGACAGTCGTTGCGCCTTTACAACTTCTCGCTGACCAGCCGCTATAATTTTCCACTCACTTTGAGCGTGTTCCACCCTCGTACCAATAGTAACTATTAGTTACTAAATCCGTTCCAACATCACGAAAAGTTACTACGCTGACCGTTCCAGCCTTCTCGAAATAGTAACTAATAGTAACTATTTGCTTACCGCGCTCGGCAGCGTAGTAATTCCGTAGTAACTACGGATCTCTGTCACGTGATTGGTCGGATTCGCCCGTGTCATGATTTCCTGCTGGAAAATAGAAAAATCGTTCCAGCCTTGACGACAAAAAGGCAGAATTTGTGACGTCATGCGTAGTAACTACGGTAAGTAGGATGGAACACGCTCTTAGTTGATTCACTTTCCACGTCACTGGCGGAAACCAAGGGAGCGCAAGAACAGCTCTTGAGTTTCAACCAAAATCGCAGGAACAGCCAGCGAATAAACTAACGGGGTTTCCAGATAGCCAGAACCGCTTTAAACATTGATGTCGGAAAACTTGTGGTTAGTTTACCACATAGCTTTTAACCGCCACTTCTTGTGGCCTAACATTACTTCACGCAAATCAGGCCTCACGTTTCATCCGACACATTCTTTATGAACTCTCGCTATCTTACCTGTGTTCATTATGTCAGGAATTTCCACTTGATATTTCCCCCAGCGATCAATACGGATCAGGAGAGCGACTAACCTACTTTTCGGGAATCTGGGATCCAACCGTGCAGCAGCGCGGAGACACGCATGTGTGGCGGAACTCCTCCGAATAGGGAAACACTAGAATCTGGATGCTGGAGTGGCATCTTTGCAATTCTAACACCGTGTTGGACGTGGGCATGGGAATCTATCGCTTTTTATCTTTCAAGATTGTGAATTAGGGAGCAATTACCAGTGGAAGATTACCGTATTTTACCGTTTACAACAGTCGCTAGTATTCCGCCAAAGCATTCGCGGTTTTGTGGGGAAAGGGCGGGGACTTCTGCTTTTAAATGGTCATAAGCGTTGTTCCCGAGGCTCGACGCGTTTACAGAGAGTCGTTAGGCTTTACCTTCCAGATTTTTCTTCCGAATTCCAGACATCCGTTTTTGGGATCCCAAAACGTAAGTTGAGGGATACTTATGACTTCGCAAAAGTTGTCCGTCTGTCCGTCCGTCCGTCCGTCTGTAAGCACGATAACTCTCGAAGGGAATGAGATATTTTGATGAAACTTGGTGTGAGGATTCGTTGGGTCGGCGGACCAGTCGAGTTCGTAAATGGGCTTTGTAGCCCTACATTTAGGGGTGGGGGAGGGGTTTCAAATTAAGGGGCAAACAAAATATTTTGAAACAGCTAATGTGATAGTCGATTATGGGGTAAGAAGACATGCTGAACACGATGGTGAAAACCATTTTGTAATCGGACAAGTAGTTCGCCCGGAATCCGGCCAAAAAATGTTTTGCTTACAAGTGATCACAACAAACCCACGAATTGACGATTCCTACTTTCATCCTCTGCATACCCAGCCTTGCAAGTGCCATATGAGCTTCCAGCTCTTGTTCATTTTGCAAGACATGGTAGACCATCAAATCTATCTTCTGTTTTTAACTTCTTTTGTTTTGCTTTGTTGTCCCTTTTTTTGGGATCCCAAAACGTAAGTTGAGGGATACCTATGACTTCGCAAAAGTTGTCCGTCTGTCCGTCCGTCCGTCTGTAAGCACGATAACTCTCGAAGGGAATGAGATATTTTGATGAAACTTGGTGTGAGGATTCGTTGGGTCGGCGGACCAGTCGAGTTCGTAAATGGGCTTTGTAGCCCTACATTTAGGGGTGGGGGAGGGGGTTCAAATTATGGGGCAAACAAAATATTTTGAAACAGCTAATGTGATAGTCGATTACGGGGTAAGAAGACATGCTGAACACGATGGTGAAAACCATTTTGTAATCGGACAAGTAGTTCGCCCGGAATCCGGCCAAAACCGGAAAGTTTGTTAAAAGTAAAAGTTTCATTTGAAGTTGATTAGATGTTTGATTTAGAGGTAGGAAGACATGCTGAAGACGATGGTCAAAACCATTTTCTCGACGGACAAGTAGTTCGCCCGGAATCCGGCCCAAACCGGAAAGTTTGTTAAAATTAAAAGTTTTATTTGGAGTTGATCAGATGTCCGATTTAGGGCAAGAAGACATACTGAACTCTTATGTGAAAACAATTTTCTTCCCGGACATGTAGTTCGCCCGGAATCCGGCCAAAACCGGAAAATTGTTAGAAGTTAAAGTTTTATTTCTAGCTGACTAGATAACCGATTTAGGGGTAAGAAGAGACGCTGAATCCGTGTGTGACAATCATATTTTACCCGGACATATAGTTCGACCGGAATCCGGCTGGAGTTGGAAAATTTGTTATAAGTTAAATTTTTATTTGAAGTTGATGAGATGCTCATTATTGGGGAAAGAAGATACCCTGAGTTCGTTTTTGAGTTTTCTTTTTTCGCCGGACAAGTAGTTCTAGAGTTCGGCCGAAATCGGGAAATTGGCAGAAGTGGCAGGAACTTTTCGTCAAAACAGACATGACTTATACGGGTAAACACACATGCTGAATCCATATCTGAACTTGGTTTTCTCAGATGATTAGCTATTTGGCCTTAATCTGTTTCTGAATTTTAATTGTAAGAATGTTCAAGGATTCTGGCGATGACTGGATCTGGCTAAGACAAGACCCAGTTGTCTGGATCAGATATTGAATTTTTGGGATCCCATCGAAAAGTTTGGTCTTGTTCGAGATGGGGCCGGAATGTGAAGCCATTATATGATGAAAATCTGGAAAGGTTGGCTTGGATGTGGAAGCAGGGGCGTCATTTGGGGGAGAGCAGCTGCCTCCTGGCTTTCCAAGGGGACCCAAAGCATAATCTGTATACTCTTGGTACAAACATTTTTTACACCAGTCTTCGTGAAATATTGTTCACTACTGTTCAGAGGCTGTTAATCACTTAAAGGACCTGTCTTACCTATAATAAGCAACCTACTTCCGTAATCACTCCATCCATTTCCAAATGCGGAGACCCGAATTTCTTACGGTGCACTATAACCTCTCTAACAAAACATCGCTGATTTTCTCACTTGCCTTGTTTTCCTTCCTTCGGTGCGTATCAAGCTGTCGACACTTGTCTGCGAAGAGTTTTCCCATCAGAAAAGTTGGTTCTGTAAATTTTTACCTGTTTTCGCTATCACTCAACAGGTCTCGAAAAAGGCTTAAAACAGCCAAAGCCGTGGGTAATTTGCTGAAAGTAGAGCATAGTTTTCTAATATCCAACTATCTGAAAATACTGGAAGTCGAAGAGTAAATAGTGCGAGGGGTCCTCTAAGTATTTTCAGTGCCACCTATGTTAAGATGTACGTTAAAGAATGCAAGGGGGGGGGGGGCGTCTCTGTTTGGATGGCCCAGAGCTGGGCATCTGGTAGGTGAAGCCTGGCATTAAATGAATCATTATTGCTCCTGAAATTACATTATCGCGAGACGAAGACAGAACGAGGGAAGCGAAAAAAGAACCGAGCAGAAGCGACCAGTCATCCCATAACTTGACATGCAACAATGACGGCCAGATGGAACTCGATAATATGCGAGGAGATGCTGTTGTAACGATCCAAATTGTGACTTGAGACAGTGATATCTCGGTTTCCCGAGCAGAAACCAGGGCCCACCTTGGTGAATCATTATAAGTTGTTTGACGCTAAGACAGTAAGATTCATATTAACCTAAGACGTTCAATATTCTTTATGATAAACTGGTGTTAGGGATCAGATCGTATCCCAGAGCTGAACAGAGTTGTCCTGTGAGTGTCAGTTCCTTAGAGTGATTATTGGATAACGACTTGTAAAGTAAGTACCGAGTAAAATAAAGTAAACTCTAGTATGTTTGACTCTCACCGATCCTAGAAGATAGACCCTTACGGCATCCTCCACAGTACAGGAACTCCCCGTATTACACCGTTATTGTACTCAAATCGTGGGAAGACTGTGAGAGCTGATCACTAGTGTTGGTCGATATATCGATATTTTCACTTTCGATATTCGATTCGATATTTTGGGGAAAAGTTTCGCTATAGTACACGTCTCTTTTCATCAAAATTTAAGAGCAACATCGTCGCAAAAAACCATATTGCATCAGCTCAAATTTCGGATAAATAAAAACTGAATTACGAAGGACATATTGCCCAGTTTCGGATATATAACTGTAACTTATGTTGGATCACTTACAATAATTATAAATTAACAAATATCGTTTTCGATATCGATATTTACGTTTCGATATTCGATATCGATATTTGGTCCGATATATCCTTATTTCGTTGTCGGTATCGAATATCGCCCAAGTACTGATCACTGTACTGCGAAGCACAAAAATATGTTCTTGCAGCATGCTTTTGTTCTTGCATGCTGCAAGAACATATTTTCCGGGTGCTGAATGGTTTGAAAGTCATGATTACGCTAAACCGACAAGTCTAGAGCCTGAAGTGGTTCCTTACCAAAAAGGGCCGAAATATCGCTAGAACACGTCTCAGCTGCCTTATCCGTTTAGCACCATTAAACACGATTTTTCAACTTTCGTGGCACAGAAATCGAAAAAGTCAGGACCCCTGTTCTTTTGGTTCCTTCTTCTTCTCTGGACACATCAAAACGAATCATATAAATCCACCTTTTGTTCTAATCCTTCGCAAGGCAAGAAAAGATTTCAGTACTGAATATTTCCATCTTAAATAACAACTACTTTCGAACAAGATATGCCACAAAAATGAAAGAAAGACATTCAAAATGTTAGCAGGGAGGACGCATTTTTTAACTTATATCCAAAACGAATTAGATGCTCTCATCCAAAATAGCAACCAACTCAGCGAGAAAGATAATACAAATGAAGAAGGCATTACTAATTTGTATGAGGATGATGCGAGCCTGGTCACATAAAAAGGAATCATTCAAATCCATACTCTGTTCTAGTCCATGGCCAAGGCAAGAAAAGATTTCAGGTATTGAATATTTCCGTCCTAAAAAGTAACTACTTTCGAACACGAAAAGTCATAAAAATTTAAGAAGACATTCAAAATTTGTGCGGATGAAGCGAACCTGGACACATCAACACTTATCATAAAAATCCATCCTCTGTTCTAATCCATGGCCAAAGCAAGAAAAAGATTTCGACTACTTTCGAACAAGAAAGATCATAAAAATGAAAGAAGGTATTCAAACTCTTTGTAAAGAGGACGAATCTTTTAACTGGTATCCGTAACAAATTAAATACTCTCATCCAAAATAGCAACTGCCTCTGAGCAAGAAAGGTAATAAAAATGAAAGAAGGCACTGGAAATGTATGTACGGATGAAACGAACACGGATACATCAAAACAAATCAAGTCTCTAGCATATGATTCTCACAAACAAATTCACTATTCTGGTCGGGGGTCAGGGCAAGAAAAGATTTCAGGTATCAATATTCCATAATAAATAGCAACTGCTAACGAGCAAGAAAGGTAATAAAAATTAGAGGAATTCAAAATATTTGCAAGGAGGACGCATTTATAAACTGATTTCCGAAATGTTATACACATCCCCATCCTAAACAGTAGCTACTTTCAAGCAAAAAAGGTGATACAAATTAAATTCCTGCCATGAGCTACTGGAATAATGTTTACTACCACCAAACACTAGGATGCAGTAAGGTTTTGTATTGATATCATAGGTCCTTTGGATAGGAAACCTTTGAAGCCCTTGTAAATTATGTTGTGAGTTAAAAACTTACCTAATGTGATCCTCTTCCAAGCCATGATGATTCCTTTCATAGTTATGACGACAGAGCCTCTATAGATGCAGAAAGTTACATGAGTACACAAGTGTCTGCCCTTGCTTAATGGATGGTACTGACTGTGGGTCGATCTCGGCTGACAGTATTCTAAATTGCCAAAGGCTTGACTGCACTTCGATCTAAAACAAAAAACGGCGTTGACTAAACTTTAGCCGATTATCTACGGCTCGTGACGTCAATATTTTCCATTTACTAACGGAACTGATTGTCCATAGAACGGTTTATAAGTGCAAATGCGCTCGGCTCTGTATTTATATTCTGCAACATTATTTTAATCGAATTTCCCTATTTCTTTCATGACGTCATGGGCTGGTTTCCACCCAGAAAACATTATCAATGATAGAATTTGCTGGTCAACTAGTTAGTTATCAGGATTTACCCCAAAACTGAGTTGTGACCTCACCAAGAATGACAAGATAGTTTCTTAGAAGTCTCAGAACACATTTTTTAGATGCTACCCGAATGGTTCATTCAGTGAGAAAATGGTCTGGCCTCGAATAGCAATTGGGTAAAGGCGGTGAATAAGTAGGGCACCAGACATAAACAGTAAAGCAACCCACCCAAAGCACCCAGGGTACCACCTAGTAAACCGACCACTGCTTACTTTTCTGAAAAAAAATCCTGATGCATTAGACGATACCTACTAACACTGTAAAAAGTACCTCCCTATAAAGATTAAAGTTAACTGCAGTATTTGCTACTCAGATTCATCTTATCTCTATTTGGTATTAATCTTATCTGCGAAGAGATAAGAGTAATCCGAGAAGCAAATACTGCAGTTAACTTGAATCTTTGTACGGGAAAACTTTTTACAGTGAAGACTGCCTTTTCTGATAAAAAACAAAACCAAACGTTATCAATTAGTTGCTGATTGTGTGGGATTGTAATCTCTCTGCTGGGTTGGTATACCGGGTTAGTTCATTCATTTATTTATTTCCCTCAAAGAATATACAATGAGGAGTAGTAAAATAAATTTAAAAAACACTAAAGTGGTCCTAAACACTAGTGGTTGTACATCTGGCCATATTACTGTTATTGATAAACCTGATTATTTATTTATTTTGTTATTTTGTTTTTTGAACAAAGTAGCAGGGCCTGCTTGCAGCAAATATTATTATGGCTATAGTTCTACATCGAGTTTAAAACGAGCAGTCTACTACAAACCTTGAATTTCCATATATACAATATATACATTGCCTATTGCCTAGAGTATCTAGCCTTAGGCATAGGATCTGCCCAATGCTAGATATACCCATTGTTTGGCATAGGCAGGGGCGTCGCAAGGGAGGGGGGGCCCCCCCCCGACCTTTTTGAGATTCGGTAGAATTTTGGGCCGGAGGCCCAAAATTTTACTAAAATTATTCGGTATTTTTTCGATAACAGAACTGTTCGATATTTTTACGGGGATTCGGTAGTTATACACTTGACTTGACTTGCTTTATTTACTACTAAAAACAAAATAAACTATAAAAACACGCAACCGCCCGGGGAAGGCTCAAAAAGCCTGATGATGGACGACTGCAATCCTCTGATTCCAAACCTATATCAAATTTCATAAAAAAAAATGACAAAAACACTCTCTCTCAATTAACCTTTAGTACCAAAATCTAAAAAGGAAAGAAAATTCTAAGAAAAAAAAGAAAATTAACTCCCCTCTCCCAATAAATGTTTTTTAAGTTTTACTTTAAATGACCCAATGTGTTCAGCCTCCCGAATGACAACTGGGATATCATTCCAAATAGCCGGAGCTAGATACCTAATTCCAAAAGCTGCACGTGTGGTGTCTCGGTACTCAACAACAAAATTATCCGCCTCTCTAGTCGCATACCTGTGGAGTGAACAATTTGCGCGTAAAAGTTCGGTAAAAACTGCAGGACTTAAAATGTCCATCATTCCAACATCGATACGCAAAAACAGCAGCTTGATAATCGCGAATCTGACCAATGTTAAACACTCGTAATTTCTTAAAGCATGACGCGGTATCATTCGCATTTTCTACATAATTACCAAGAAGACGTACTGTTTTATTTTGTAGAATCTGCACTCTTTTAAAATTTGCGCAGAAATTACTAAACCAAAGGACACAACCATAAGAAATATAAGGCGCAACAATAGTATGATACAATAATAATAGAACTGATAATGGTAAAGCTTGCTTTAATCGACGCAAAATTCCCAGACCTCTAGCAACTTTAGCTGCAACCAGATCACTATGGTTCTTCCAAGATAAATTGCAATCAAGCTGGAAACCCAAATATCGCACTTCATGCACCTTCATCCATCCTAAATAGGTTATCTGTACAAATTAATGATCGGGATTCGGTATAATTGCCAGTATTCGGTAGTTAACACGAAGGTGAGTGAATTTACTGAAATCATTTGGTAATTTTTCGGTGCCGGAACTATTCGGTATATTTATGGAGATTCCGTAGTTATACAGAATCCCGAATAAGCTATTGGTTCAAAATTATTCGGTATCATGATTGGGATTCAGTAATTTATTCAGTATAATTTCCAGGATTAGGAAGTTAACCACGAATCCTGACTTTGTTCCAGTCTCCAGTTTCGATGAAAGTATACCGAATTTGAAAATTGTTCGTTAGTCTTTCGATACCAAAATAATTCGGTATCATAACCGGGACACAGTAGTTATACAGAATCCCGAACATGCTATCGTCTAAACTTATTCGGTATAATAACTGGGATTCGGTAATTTAGTCAGGATTCGGAAGTTACCACGAACCTCGAAACTCAGAAGAGGTCGAGTGAAGCACCGGTCGCAGACAAATGGGATGATCTATGATATCATCGATAGTCCTTACTTTTCTTTTGGATCCCAAAAGAATATATACTCATAAATATTTCGAAAATTCCGCCTGCAGCACTACGTAATATTCTCTATATAACGGGGGGGAGGGGGGGTTAAGCCAGTTTTAGTATTGAGATTTCGAAACATTAAAAGCTAGAATTTGGATGGAAATTAAATTTGGCAGGAAAAATCAAAAAAAAAAAAATTCGCCTTCAGCGCTCACTTTAAGTGATTATGGGTAGTATATTGACTAGACTACAGTTGCTGCTGCTGCCGGAACGTCGCTCCATCCGGTTTCTGGAACTTCTTAGAGTCTCGGTATTTAATCAACGGTAAATGATAGAATTTGTAAGAGAAGCAGTTAGATTTTGGCCTACAGAAAAAATGGGTTTCGAAAATTTTCGCCTGCGGCACTCGATTTAATTTTCTATTGACTATAATAGATAGAAGCTGTTACTGTAATTATGATTGGCAATATATTCTCCACGTGGGCTTCGCCAAAACGCCGCCTAATAGTTGGCTTATCGTCTTTCATGCTGCCCTTTATTGTTACTCTTCCTACGGAATCGTTTCTGTTCCATAGTTTAAAGCTCGAATTCTTAGTTCTAGGATTCGGTAAAATTTTTGAAATATTTGGTAACTCTGCCCCCCCCCCCAACCGAAAATGCAATTGCGACGCCCCTGGACATAGGGTATCCCAAAATAAGGGGTTTGTGGTAGACTAGATCAAGGGTAAATCTCCCGCGAATAAAAATATTTTAAGACAAAAAAATTATGTTCAGATTTGCAATTATACAATGACTCAATCTGCCTTGCTCCCAGGGGCGTCACGACTGGGGTGGGGGGACGCCCCCCCCCCCCAATGCTGCCGGCGACTCGGTAAAAAATACAAATCGGCGCGAAGCGCCGCAATTTTTCTTCAAAACAGTCGATTTTTTTTCATGAAAGAAGTCGTTTTTTATGAAAAATGGTCGATTTTTCGTCAAAATAGTCGGTTTTTCTGAAAATCAGTCGATTTTTTTCAAAAATGTCATTTTAGTTGCTGAAAACAGTCGTTTTTTCTGTAGAAAAAGTCGGTAAAAATTACCAGCCAGTCGGTAAATGCCTCGTCCCCCCCCCCCAAAATATTTTGGCTAGTAACGCCTCTGCTTGCTCCAGTGCAAAGTGCCCCAGCTTACGATTTTATTACTTACTCTATTCCGTTAGGCTTGTGTTTTCTATTTTTGATGTACAGTAAAGTAATTATACGTAAAATAATTAATAATGTGTTGCGTTATGACTGATTAGAGTTATGTCACTTTCGAAGGTTGTTTATCGTCGTGCGGGGATATTTGTGGCTTAACAAGTCATATAACACCGCTAAGATGTTCTTAGGGTATGAACTTTTTTAACCTAGGAATAGTTGACTTTGATCACAGCAAATGTACGAAAGCGGAACCGTTCGAAGTTAAAAAACGACTAGTAATTGTTTCGTGCTCAAAGAATGGTGCAGTATGCCTAGCCAAGTGTCACTGCAATATCGCCAAACAGAGGACTCTTTTTATAACGGACCAGGCTACTCCAGTCTCACTTTGAAGATCTCCGTCTAGCAGGCTTATATACCCTAAACCCGTTCTGTGACTAAAGACCGATAACGACAAGAACTTCTCTTCGACAAGAACATCTCCAGTCAATGCATAGCAGCACATGGCTAGTATGTTTGGATAGCGATAGCGATAAACAGAGAAGTAACACTAGACACACTCGAATAGCAGCGACACTATCACCACTAGCGATAGGTAACGTCCCTGTTGAAACTCAATCAGTCGTTCACGAACGCTGGCTCCAATACGCCATGTTCCGAATACAGCGACAAAAAAAAGATACAACCTCCCCTGCTTCCTCGATGTGCGCTCGCCGCTTCTTAGCTTTACTAGAATTTTCTAGACCCTAAAATTTTTCTCGCTTTGAATGCCGCAATCGTAGTGGGCGACACTACGAGTAAGGCCCGTTTGAGATGCATGGAAAGCATAGGTATTGGCGCTACTCCCTAGAGTTCTTTTGCTCTGGCGGTAGCTCGGGTTGGGAATTGTATATTCGAAGCACAACCTCATTTCGCTAAGTGAGAGAGGGTTGCTGCACTAAACAGTATCACACGCACTTGTCCAGTCGCATCGCCCCCATCTGGGACCTTACTTTAGTCACGCGGCGATCCATGGATAGGGATTCGAACGGGTCGCCTCTGCAATTAATGCCAACCACATGCAAACCTTGGGTCATATCTTGAGCCATCGGTAGAAAGCATGACATAATTTATTTAAAAGAAAACAATGAATCCTGACAATTAAAAACAGAATACGATGAGAAAAGTTAAGCAAGAGGTTGGGTCAGCGGCATACTGGTGTCAACTCGAAAACGTCGCGGATATTTTATCTGAAATTTGTTTTACTGAACTTTCTTTAGGGAAGCCAGGGTGTCAGCGCAAGCTTTGATCACAGACAGAATTTCTTTCGTTTGTTTCAGGGAAGTTGCATTGCTCAACTGAGCGCGAGACGCTTCTAAACAAGAAAATACATCAGCAACACACGAACCGACTACCTCATTAGGGTCACAGCACAACTCCGAAGGCAAAACCCTAGGCAAAAACCTCCCAGTAGGAACTAGCGGTTCTGAACCAGTGGCCAGCGGGACATCAGGAATGGATGGTTCTCCAATGGTTGGTACTGGCGAGACAGCTGCAGCTCCAGTGGTAGAAGCGATGGTACTTACTGGCGTTCTTACATGGCTTGAAAACTGGGATTCTTGTCTTTGCCTTTCAGCAGCCTCTTGGCACAAAGCTAAAACAGTAATATGGGTTACTGTAGGACATACGTAATTCCTTCACCTTAAAGGACACCTGAATGGAGAGTACCAAGTATCATCCCTGTCTGTATGACTTCCGTTAACATCGCCTGCAGAAAACCCAATACATATACGAAATAGTGTTTCCAAGCTATGAGTTTTGCTCCATTTTGCATCTGTCCTTATTTCAGTACCGAACAATTTTAGAAATGAACAAATGTCTCCATCAACCGTTCTTCTGGAATATTTTTTAACCAGTTAAGCCCAAACGTATATATAGAAGAAATTCCAATACGATCCGGCCAGCGCTGTACAAGATTTGAATGAATTGTGCTTTTTGTCTTGAAGTCTGCATGTGCAAACCTCCAGAAACGAACACCCCTATTTTGAAAACGTCACGCTCAGAAGAAGAATACTCTTCGTGGCCATGTCTCTAAATGCATTCTCCATGGTGTGTTCAAGTATGGTTTCATTGTTCAGGTGACCTTTAAATCAAACAACAATTTTCTTTATCCTGTTGACCACTCCCCCTGATGGCTGTATATCCAATAGATCGTATTCCCAATCGTGCTTCCATTGACTTCTATTTCCACTCACTGGACAGGAATCCTGTGAAGTGCAGGGTTGTCAAGTGTGACACTTTTGGTGCTTTTTGACACTTTCTGCATCTGGGTGACACCATGACACTTTTCCTCTAAAAATGATACCTTTTCTACTAATGACACCTTTTCATTTACTGTGCTAGAGTAACGACTTACCGCCCCCAAAAAAGTTGTGATTGTGATTACTTTCAATGATTAAAAAAGATTTAAAATAAATCTGTGTAGAGAAAAATTAATTTAATTTAATTTAATTTCAAAATAAATGCGGCACAACATTTCATGCGCGAGCAAATTAATTGGCACTTGTCATTAAAATTAATTGGCACTTGTCATTAAAACCATGTAACCATGTAACCATGTTGCTACACTGTATGGAGGAGGACTTCAACGTCGATAATTCAGTCTCAAAGTCAATAGTCCTATACCTTGCAATGTTAAATTTGGGTTGTCCTTTCCTGTTTTCATTACGTAAAATTGAATCCCTGTGTAGCATACGCGTTGCGCGCAGCGCAATGCCGCCAAAAAATGTGATGTATCAAAAAGCACCTTTTTGCCAATTATTCTGAGACTTTTATAAAAACGAGTTCGTCACAACCCTGGTGAAGCGCTTTTCGACTCTGCAGCTATGGTATATCTTCAGAGATGTCGCCAAAGAGGTTCGTCATACGATTTGGAAACGTTAGTTCTGGCTCCAATCTTCTGAACAGAAAAACTTCCCGGACTTCCAAATCCTCGAGTATTTTTCTAACAAAGTATAGTACCTTATCCAGTTATGCCTATGCAACTGTAGGTAAGAAGAGCTAAAACAAATTCCAACTCACCTGGACTGTCTTTCTGTACTTCGGGATCAACTTCGGAGCATGCAACACAATAGAAATTGCTCTGACGGTCTTGAAGTAGTATGGTCTAAAAGGAAGACGACAATAAGTGGGGTTCTTTTGCTATTCAAGGTATGAAATAGCCTAGTTTAGGAAATTTTAGCATGAAGCCTTGATCGAAAGCGAGAAATACTAAATCATACTTCAGTTCTCATATACATATGCAGGGCATTTTTTTATTATCCGCCTACTACAGAAACTGTAGCCATTTACACCACCAATTTCAACCAAAAGAAAGTGAGGCAACAGATGTCTCTCCCAAGATTCCTGAAAACCCTGGAGTCAGTCTTGGAAAGAACTGGTAGCTCCTTCTAGGAGAATGCAAAACATCTTCCCAGATGTTTGAACTGCATGCTTTTCCCAGATGGGGTATTTCCTTCCTTCTAAGCCCAAAAAAGTGATGGTGATTTCCAGCTCTCTTTAATACATTCATCAACACTCAAGAACAGAATTTTCTTCCAGGCTACATGAGAGGTATCAAACCTCGATATTATATAGCCTCAAACTTGGCCTGAAATATTACAATCAAACTTGTGTGTTGTCCTAAACTTATCCTAGGTCATTCAGGATGTCTTTCTTCACGGTTAGGACAAGTTCGAGGTTGTAAAAATTTGAGGTTGGATACACCTCATGTACAGTACTTAGGCTACTGTGTTTGAACACAGAATAACCATCTTGGACAGCAATCGGACATTCACCAACGGCCAAACAGATGCTGACACTGAATATGTTTATGTCCTTTGAACATTGATGATATATTTTTGGTATAAGTGCTCAACACAAGTAATGACCCAGTATTTTATATATAAGTTATACCCCTTCAACAGAAACACTGGCCTAAGAGGGCAATTTCTCTTTAGAATCATTCCAAACAAGTAGAAAATAAAATTCAGCTGGCTTTTTTTTGCTAGAATTTTCTCATTATTAAAGTTTTTACTTACAATTACAATTTTATCACATTACAGCATTTGAGTCAATCAAATACTTTTTGACTCTTACCAGCTTTGACATCTGGCCATGAGAAATGAAAGTTCGAATGCTGGTTTATGTTCCAATTTTATGTTTTACCTTAAAAGGACCCCTCTTGCTTATTCTTCAGGACTAGCTCCCTTCTGGAAATATAAGCTTCTGAAATCCCTGCCTTTCACCATTCCTTTGTTTTTATCTACGACTTTTTAATGCTTTTCCGCCTAGCCGAGTTCTGCTAGGCATACAACATAAACTTCGCAAAAAGCTTCAAGGTCTGCAGACAAGTCTTTCACGCACAAGGACATGATAAGCATTAAAGTGTTGTTTTTCATTTTGGAAGACATGGTGGGCCACCAGGTCTATCTTCTGTTCTGGACTTCTTTTGTTTTGCTTTGTTTCCCCACTCTTTAACCATGGTGCATTCAGTTTTAAATATTTAGCATCCTGCCACCACGTTGGAGAGCAGGAAGGCTGAACAGAGTTGACCGTTGACAGGCGCTAACAAGCAAATCGCTAAGTGCATGTGGAAAGTAATGGTGTTTTTGAAAAATGGTATTGCTGAGCTATTTCATCATGGAAAGATCATTTCTAGTAGGAGTTGTGGTTTATGCCCGGGCCCCACTATAGTCACACCTGGTAGTGACGCCGGTAATAAGACCGTCTTACGGTCGAAATTGGGAAGAAAATACGCTGAAAACATAAGAGAGTCGAGATAGAAAAATTCATCTCCGCCATTTTGAAACGTATCTGTGGAGTATTTGGACCAATCACAGACAAGATTCACTGACTTTAGCCAGTTTTGTTTACCTTTGGGTGATGATGGTGGTAATATATCTTGATTTCTTCATTCCAGGTGTGACCAGGATGAGACGAAAGAGTGGGTAATAACCAAAATAACGAACCAAATTACGTACAGATATGACTGAATGTGGCCTGGGCATTAACCAAACTAAGCTATACTTACACAACAGACCCCACAGTTGACAGCTAACATTTTATAGCCTTTTAGCAGATACTGCCCCATGACTTTGCTTATTCTGTCTGATCTCTCCCTTCTTGCCTCGATGATCTTCATTTCAGCTTCTGAAGGAGGTTGCCAATCATCAATCCCACCATATTCTGCCATATTGTTATTAGCAGCGTGTGTTCTGTTCAAATACTGCGCTGTTCTTGCTAGAGTTTTGTTGATGCTTTTTCTATTACCTCGTCGTCCTTCTTCGAACAGCGCGCAGAATTCGAAAAGTAAAGCGTTAAATCAGGTTGAAATCGGTCGCTAATGAACAAGGCTCTGTTTGAATGGGGACTCCACCACAACCCCCGCTGCAGACTCTGCAGCTCCCAAGACGAAACTCCCCAGCACCTGCTGTTTGAATGCCCAAAGAACTCCAGTGGAAGAGACAACATCACCCTTTTCTGCGAGAGAAACAGAATCCATCACAGCTTCGAAAGCATAAGAACAACCCCGTTGTCCAAAGCCCAAGAAAGAATCATCTACAGTGAAATGATCAAGATTCTCCGACCAATTGAAGCCATTTAGTGCGAAAGCAGTAAACCAATCGAAGCAACAGAAAGGCGGAAAGGGAGCTGCAAAGCGGTGGAACCCAATGCCATATTTTGAAGGAAGGAAGGGCCAAATGGGTTCTGAAGGGTTAGAGAGAGATTGGACTGGGTAAAATGAAGTCGTAGAAAATGGAGCTGCCGGCTACCTAGCTTTCGGAAGTCAGCAAAAGTTCTCTGCTGTAACCCAACCAGACTACTGTTTGTTTCCTTGAACAGTATAAAATACACTACTGCTAACAAATGACTAAAAGAAGAATCCCAAGCCTGAATCTGACATGAAGTCGTGCAGTGCAGTAAACAGTAAAGGTATACTTATTTATCTGAACAGTTACTTAAGTTTGAACAGCATATAGTGGAGAGGTACAGGATCACTTGGTATTTCCGTCATCTTTTCAATCTAGTAATAACAATCTCAAACTTTGAATGTCCCTGTGATACTTCACAGTTATCCAAAAAATGATAGAAATATCTTGAAAGAAAGATCTACTTTTCTTCTTTTTTTCCCAATATTTTTCCTACTGACCTATCTTGATAGTATTCCCGGATTAGTAAAATACAAAAACAACTCCAATACTTGAGCTGAGACCTATTTCCGTCATGGCAGATCTTCTTACTGAAAATTCTGATTTCTTGTTCAAAATACTCTGACCCCATTGGCTACTTAAAAGTCTTGAACCTGATTGGCTGGTTTTCATCTTTTTTTATACCTCAACAGCAACATTTTCAGCATCATCATCACCACCATGTGGTTTCAAATTACGTACGGCACATGTCCGGAAATATAAACAGACGGAAATAGAGTGTGATCCTGTACATACCAGTCATTCAGAAACCACCCCTGGTTTATGGATACCCTATGGCAAATGCTGGGTATATCTAGCGTTTTGCACAGCCTATGCCTAATGCTGGACACCCTATGTCAAACGCTGGATAGCTGTTGACACCCTAACCCTGACCTACATACCTTACTACAGTATATGAAGTCTGCTGATTGGTTGATTTCTGAGTTTCACTCAAATCACCAATATTTTATTGGGTTCCAGTATCCAGCCACCATTTGGCATAGTGTATCCAGCAATAGGCATAGGGTACACTGTAAAGAAAATGTTGCAGTATTTGCTACTGGGATTAATCTTGTCTTCTAAAAAGGTAATCTTATCTCTAATTTGGATTAATCTTATCTCAGTGGAGATCAGATTAATCACAGTAACAAATACTGCAGTTAACTTTAATCCTTACTTGGAGAAACTTTTTACAGTGTAGACCTAATGCGCTTTCCCACAATCAGGAGTTTGTGGTAGACTGAGAGGTACCCAACCCCAAATTTACATAATTAACTTCTGAATTGGCCTCAAAAATGTTAAAAAGAAATTTATTTGCAGTCCTGCCTAGTTCTTAAGCTGGTCCTAACTGTCAATAAGAAAAATTTAATGACAAAATAAATCTGATAATAAAAAATCCATTATCGAGGTTATGTAAATTTGAAGTTCGGTGCCTCGCCCATGTAAACTAAAGGTCATGTCAGCATTGAAAAGAGGCCATCAATCCAGGATTACTTTTCACTGACAAACAAGTATTGTAGGCTAAGTACAATTTAAGGTGGGTCTTACTTAATAAAGCATGAACTGAAGAAGGTAAATTTCATGGTATTTTAACATTTTTATATGCACACCCAGGCTTGCCCTGAAAACCCTTTGGATTCAAGATAGCTTGCATTCTCGATTGGGTTGGAGAAAATTGAGAGGGCAGATAAAGAGAGATGGTGGAGGAATCCGGAACAGTATTGTTCGGGTTCAAGTAGAGGTATACTTCTTTGACTTTGAACTGTTGTTGAGTTGTTTGTCTGAATTTTCTAACCACCTTTATTTGTTTTTTGCCTCTAAATCATACAGATATAAATGATAAATCAAGAACTCAATACCATCAAAGAGCCAAGTGGTCCAAGTTTCTTTTAACTTAAAGATTAGGGTATAGAATGAAATCAAACCCCTTTTCTATGACTTTTTTCCTGTTTAGTTCTTTTGGGATACTTCCGACGGTCATGAAAGCAGTGCAAAATTGTCTTAATTTTTTTAGATGCTGTAACCTGTATTGTACAAAAGCAGGACAGAAAATAGCAAAAGGTTCAAAGAATGACAGCGTATGGCTTTATTTGACTTTTTATTAATTTGTTATTCACACTTCCTACTGTGGATGAGTAGGGTATTTGATAGTTTTGATTTTCGTCAGGTTCATCAGTGAAGTTCAGAGCTATACAACGTCCGAAGTAACATATCTGCTGTACATAAGAGAAACATGAAAAATGCAAAATCCCTAGCCTTTTGTATCTCCGGCTCCCTAACCTTGTTCTACACAGTGTGTTTTTTATTTTTTTGTTACCTACTTCGACCTCACTTCCTAGTAGGAGATCACTCTGCCTGGGAATCTTTCAAGGAAGTACGGTGCCTTTCTTTGCCTTGGCTCGAAGGTTCCCGCTTGATTATGCTGTGGACAGGGGCGCCACGACCGGGGGGGGGGGGCCCAACGTTGTGGGCCAGTAGGTAAAAAATAAGAGAGTCAGCGCGAAGCGCCGCGATTTTTCGCAAAAGAGTTGATTTTTTTCATTGAAACAGTCGATTTTTCTGAAAATCAGTCGATTTTTCGTCAAAACAGTCGTTTTTTTTTCTGAAAATCAGTCGATTTTTTTGAAACTGTCGTTTTTTCTGCAAAAACAGCCGTTTTTTCTGCAAAAACAGTCGGTAAAAATTACCAGTCAGTCGGTAAATTCCTTGTTCCCCCCCCCCCCCCAATATTTTGGCTAGTAACGCCTCTGGCTGTGGACAGACGCTAAGGTTTAGATGCTCGCGGACTAGAATTCCTGCCATGTTTTTCAGCCCCATCATTCGTTCCGTGTAGAATATAACGCGCTAATTTGTTGTCTCGGCCGGATTTTCTTAATTTCCATCATGATATTGACAAAATATCAACTTTTCCGTATGGAGTCGGCAGAATTCGGCTAGTTGTACCGTAAAACTTGATAGGAGCATGCTCAACGAATAAGGACTGTGTTAAAGTTTCGTCAGTAATGTCGAACCTGTGTTCATTTCTTCCATTCCAGCAACAGCCTGACGAGGACCCTTGTCAAGAAGGACCGAAATATCGCTGACGAGAATATCGTAGCAGACTTTTTAACATGATAAGTTTTTTCCAGTCAGCTTGGGCTCAAGGAGTAGGCTATGTACGAGTACTAAAAGTCCTGTCAGTTGCTCCGCAACAATAATTACACTATGCTTAGTCCAAGAGCTCGAAAGTCTATGGAATTATTGGTTATATTTGTATTTTCAGAAAACAGCAAGCCAACATCGAGACTTGGTTAAACTAAACTGAACGGCTTAACAAGTATATTTTCAACGTATAGTAACAGGATAGCCCAATTCAAAGCTCGAAATTCCTGCATGAAACACCAGTATTTACTATTTTAATACGATTGTTTCGCACTGGTAATGTATTTTTTTGTCCAAGTGGCTGGGACTCCGGATTCCGGTGACCGCACAACCGTTGCTATCTGGTTTGTTACCTGTCATAGGTTAAGGAATCTTCTGTGGTCGTTAACTGCGATAAAATTTCTTGAGCCCAAGCTGACTTTGAAACATATATTCAAATAATGCATAAAACGAATATGTCAGCTACGATGCTTAGCTGACATATCCGTTTTATGCATTATTTGAATATATCGTGTAATGAGATTGACAAGGAGCGGGAACAACTGCATTAAAAAAGATCAAGTTTGTACTGATGGCACTGGTTACTGGGGAATAGCAGGATTAAACTGTAGGTTCCGAGCTCTGCTTAGAGTCCCAAGTTTTTAAGACTTAACGGCCGAACAGGGGATCATATACGAGATACGGTGGAAGGAGGTTACCTTAACTTCGCGCATCGTGAGACGATTGAAATAGGCCTATACGGTACTGCTCTGTCTGGATTCCTTTACCCTTTTCGTGTACCGATTTTTTGGAATCCCAAAACGTAAGTGGAGGGATACCTATGACATCGCAAAAGTTGTCCGTCTTTCCGTCCGTCCGTCCGTCTGTTAGCACGATAACTCTCGAAGGGGTGAGATATTTTGTTCAAATTGGGCACGATGACTCTTTGGGTCAAAGTACAGGTCAGGTTCGAAGATGGGCTCTGTAGCTCTATATTTAGGGGTGGGGGTTCTAATTAAGGGACGAAAACAATATTTTTAAAAGCTAATGAGATAGTCGATTTAGGGGTAAGGAGACCCTACTGAATCCGAATATGAACATTATTTTCTTGCCGGGCAAGTAGTTCACCCGGAATCCGGCCAAAACCGGAAAATTTTGTTAAAGTAAAAGTTTTATTTGAACTTGATTAGATGTTCGATTCAGGGGTAAGAAGACATGCTGAAACAATCATTTTCTACCCGGACATATAGTTCGCCCGGGATCCGGCTGAAACCGGAAATTTTTTATAAGTAAAAGTTTTATCTGAAGTTGATTAGAGATTCGATGTGGTGGTAAGGAGGCATGCTGAATCCATATATGTAAATTAATTTCTCGCCGGACCATTAGTTGGCCCGGAATCCGGCCAAAAGCTTAAAATTCGTTAAAAGTTTTATCTGAAGTTGATTAGAGGTTCGATAGGATGTATGCTGAATTTGCTTTTGAGCTTTTTTTTAACGGACATGTAGTTCGGCCAGAATTTGACAGAAAACGGAAATTTGGCAGAAGTAAGGCAGCTGGAAGTTTTGATCAGTTTCGTCAAAGTAGAGATGACGTATAGGGATAAATACACACGCTGAATCCTTACCTGAACTTGGTTTTCCCAGATGGTCATTGGCCTTAATCTGTTCTAAATGTTAATAGTAAAAAAATTCAAGGAGTCTGGTGAAGACCCGGTATCATCTACAAGATCCAATTGTCTGGATCAGATATGAAATTTTTGGGATCCCTTAGAAACTTCTGGTCTGGTTATACAACCATTTACAGTTCATTTATTTTATCCACAGTGTTTGTTCTTACACAGAAGTAACGTTCCGCATGAGTTAAAAATAAAATAAAACAGTAATCATGTATGCAGTTTGTGATAATTTATCCCTACGCACCATCAGATTGGGGTCAAATTTATGTTGAAATTAAGGCAAATTGAAATTTTCTTCATCGTGATGACAAGAACGTCATTTAGGTTAGTTCAGACGAGGCAGGTTATAAAATCACGAAACAGAAAGTAAATCATAATAAAATAACAGTCCTCATGCATTGTTGAATTATCATCGAAAATATGGAACAGTGAACAAGTTCCCGTGAAACGTCCATAATATTGGGATCCAAAAACGTAAGTGGAGGGATACCTATGACTCCGTAAAAGTTGTCCGTCCGTCTGTAAGCACGATAACTCTCGAAGAGAATGTGATATTTGATGAAACTTGGTGTGAGGATTCTTTGGGCCAAGGGACAGGTCAATTTCCTAGATGGGCCCCAAAGCTGTATATTCAGGGATGGGGGAGGGGTTTCAATTTAAGGGACGAAAATACACATTTTTAAAAGCTATTGAGATTGTCGATCTAGGTGTAAGGAGACATGCTGAATCCGAATATGAAAACTATTTTCTCGCCGGACAAGTAGTTCATCCGGAATCCGGCAAAAACCTGAAAATTTGGAAAACGTAAAAGTTGTATCTGAAGTTGATTAGATGTTCGATTCAGGGGTAGGAAGACGTGCTGAATCCTAATAAGAAAATTATTTTCACCCCGGACAAATAGTTCGCCCTGAATCCGAAAATTTAGCATGAAGTTTTAACACCCAATGATATAGTCGATATAGAGTGAGGAGACATGCTGTTGCAACTTTCGAACATACTAATGATAAACAGAAAGTGTATGCGATGGTTTAATTATCTTCAAAGTCCCAACCGACATTTACTGGGTCGAAAAAGTAAGAATGCATCCGACTGCAGGTCTGGTTTCAATTTTATAAAGTATGTTTAACCAATTTTCCAGTCCCTACCCTACCCCTTTATTCATACAGGCGAAAGCTCTGCGCGTGAAGGAGGGATGGCGACTTCGGTCGCGTGTATAGCCTACGCGCAAAGTTTATAGTGTTTAATAGAAGACTGTTCAAAACTAGCGCGCCTGTTCTTTGGGTTTTCGATTGTCGGGGCGTCGAAGGGGTTGATACATGTTGTTCAAACTTCGTATGAGGATTCACTGGTAAAGTACAGGCCAAGTCCGTAGATGGGTCCTTTAGCCCTATATTTAGAGGCAGAAGAGGGGGTTTCGAATTCAGGGTAAAAACAAATTTGTTTCATAAGGTAATGAGATATTCGTTTAAGGGGTAAGGAGGCCCACTGAATCCATATCTGAACTTAGATTTCTTGACGGACAAATGATTCACTAGGAATTCGGCCGAAACTGAAAATTTGTTTGAGGCTCAAAGTTGTTTCTGAAGTGGATTAGGGATTCTGTATCGACATAGGGAGACATGCTGAATCGGATTTTTGAACTTTATTTCCTTGACGGATAAGCTGGCAAAATTTGCAAAAACCTGGAAATTTTGGATTGAAAGGTTCGGCTAGCTCCAATGTCACTAGATCTTTTGCTGTGCGGTTCGCCGGGAATGCTGCTAAAACACGAGGATTTTGGTTAAAAAAAAAAAATCTAAAAGACCTTTTTGAAGTCGATTAGAGATGAGATATTGGAGTAAACATGCCTGTTGAATCCATATCTGAATTTTGTTTCGTCAGTTGATTAGTTGTTTGACCGTAAGCAAAAAACTTCAAAACGGTAACATTTTTGTGTACATATTCAAGAGGTTGATTATGGATAAATAGCAAAAATGTTAAAGGGGTCTGGCGAAGACTCGAAAATGTACAAGATTCGAATGTCTGGATCAAGAAGTCTAATAAATATTAAACTTTTGGGATCCCATCGAAACCTTTGGTCTTGTTCTATACAATGTCTGGGCCCTAGCTAGATGAGGAAATTCTCGACGCTATTATTGGTTTTCGCTCTTTTCGAAGTTTTAGGTTTTATAAAGTAGGTAGCCTACTCGTGATCTGTACAATAAGATATGCCAGTGCTTGATGAGCAGGAGCAAGAACTGAAAATACTACAGTAGAAAATCCGTCTCGTAATTTTCAGAATGCATCCTTGCACCGGATGTGAAATTTCCGACGCGATGAGAATTGTGACTGTAGCCGAAATTTCTGGATTTTCACGTATCGGCAAAGCTGATGTACTAGCCCTGTGGTGCTACGTAGTGTCCAAGTACTTGTGCTTTAAGTACTGTTTAAGTCTAAAATCGAAGTAAATAACTTGGTGACTGAAGCCTCAAGCACCAATAAATTTGCAAGTATGGTACTGTCTCAAGTACATTCTGCCAGCAGTTCTTTGGCAGCATTTATGCAACAGTTAAAAGCCTCCAAAGAAAACTGATGAAACTCGGGCAGTCTGTGAAGTACACTGCACCCTTGGTAAGCGAACTACCAGATGGCTCTATTACTGGTGGCTCTATTACTGCTTGGCTTACGGTTTGGTGGCTCTATTACTGGAAAAGACTGGCAAGTCGTGCGCTAGACCTGTGGTGCTACGTACTGTTTGGAATTACGTCAAGTACTTGTACTTCAAGTTCTATATAAATACAAAATCGGTTTAACTGAAGTTCAACTTTTCTGAAGAACTTATTACTTAAGTAAATAACTTGGTACCTGAAGCTTCAAGTAACAATACTGTCAAGTACATACTGCCAGTACTTCTTTGGAAGCATTTATGCAGCAGGTAAAAACCTCAAAAGAAAGCGGATGAAACTCGGGCAGTCTGTGAAGTACACTGCACCCTCGATAAGCAAACTACTAGATGGCTCTATTCAAAGCTGGAAAGACCATGTTCACTCAACGTGCAGAACTTAAAAAATACAATTAATACACATAAATCATACACTAAAATCATACACCTCATACACTTAAAATTCAAGTAGCGTAACTACTTAATTACATTTGTTGTCAGGTATGCTACTTGATACTTCAGTACAAAATCTGGAAGTACTGACTTTTAATGCATAAGTACAATTTTGTTTTCCCAACACTGGTGCTGCGCATCCATGCAGAACAGATGATATACGAGGTCTCGGGAATCAGGACCCGCTTAGTGTTTATGGAACACGATCGCAGATTTTCCCTCTATGCAGGTACCTAGAGTCAGACATTCTCATTATTATACGTTCTTGGTAGGAACCGCTTGTTTCAGATAGCCAGTGCTTTGTCTGCAGCTCCGACCACCCGATTGGTCAACTCCTTGAATCAGGAAAGATACATTCGGCATGCTCCATCACCTCTGACCACTAGCCAGTATCTGGAGAACCCAGACTGCTACCACATAGGTCCACCAGTCTTTGAATGATTCTTGAAGATCTCTCATAACGAGCGGCGATTCTTGGAGGGTGGATTCGATGATTAAGTTTAAGCCAGGTGATGGTGAAACACTGAGACCCAGTTCTTGACAATGTTCGATGACTACCTGTATCGAACTGACACACGGCTGATTTCTCCAAGTGAGACAAAAAGAACGATAGTGATATTAGTGTTCCTACTCAGTCAAGTGCATGTGATATTCAGCGATATGGATAAGGTAAAAACTGTTTCAGCCGCCACATTTTTCTTTTTTTTATGTACAGTAGGCTGTAACGACAAATGTGAAATGGTATGAGACTGCCTCGATCAAAATTATAAGTGCTTATTTTGTTCCAAATTACGAGTATGAAGTAGTCGTATATAGTGTCTTACGACGGTCTATGAACATGAATAACTAACCGATATAGACGGTATGATAACAAGACCAAAGGTTTCGATGGGATCCCAGAAATCTAATATTTGATACAGACAGTTGGGTCTTGTCTTCGCCAGATCCAGTCTTCGCCGGGCTAACCATCAGAGAAAACCAAGTTCAGACATATACCTCTGTATGCCATATCTATTTTGACGATACTGACCGAAACTTCCTGATTTACTTCTTCCAAATTTCTGGTTTCGGCCGAATTTCGGCTACTTGTCCAGCAAAAAAAGAAAATTCAGAAACAATTTAGCAGATCTGATTATCCCTATAAAGAGCATCTCAAATCTACCACTTGTATATAATTAATATTTTTTTTTCGTCAAGTGTATGATAATAGCGGATAATAGTGTCGTCATCCTGTGCTGTCTAATGGATATTTAGTATAGATTAATGATTGAATGATTAAAACTATTTCAGTCACCACACATTTCTTTTATTCATGTAGGCCATAACGACGAATGTGAAATAATATAAAATTGCCTCGATCAAAATGATGAGAACTAAAGTGTATATTTTATTCCAGTTACCATTCCGATTATTTTTGAATTTCAGATTATTGCGCAGTTAATTTTACCCACTGCACAAATAAAAGTTAATATACAGCAAAAAAAAAAAATACTATACAAATTCAAAACTTAAAAACGAATGAGACCGTGATATTTTGACAGGCTGTCATAAACATGAACATTTAAGTTTTTGGGATCCCAAAACGTAAGTGGAGGGATACCTATGACATCGTAAAAGTTGTCCGTCTGTCCGTCCGTCCGTCCGTCTGTAAGCACGATAACTCTCGAAGGGAATGGGGTATTTTGATGAAACTTGGTGTGAGGATTCTTTGGGCCGTCGGACCAGTCGAGTTCGTAGATGGGCTTTGTAGCCCTACATTAGGGGTGGGGGAGGGGGTTCAAATTTTAAGGGGCAAACAAAATATTTTGAAACAGCTAATGTGATAGTCGATTATGGGGTAAGAAGACATGCTGAACACGATGCTGAAAACCATTTTGTCATCGGACAAGTAGTTCGCCCGGAATCCGGCCAAAACCGGAAAGTTTGTTAAAAGTAAAAGTTTTATTTGAAGTTGATTAGATGTTCGATTTAGGGCTGAAGCTGAAGACTGCTGAAGACGATGGTGAAAACCATTTTCTCGACGGACAAGTAGTTCGTCCGGAATCCGGCCGAAACCGGAAAGTTTTTTCAAATTAAAAGTTTTATTTGGAGTTGATTAGATGTTCGATTTAGGGCAAGAAGGCATGCTGAACACTTATGTGAAAACATTTTTCTACCGGACATGTAGTTCGCCCGGAATCCGGCCAAAACTGGAAAATTGTTAGAAGTTAAAGTTTTATTTCTAGTTGATTAGATAACCGATTAAGGGGTAAGAAGAGACGCTGAATCCGTGAGTGGCAATCATATTTCACCCAGACATATAGTTCGACCGGAATCCGGCTGGAGCCGAAAATTTGTTATAAGTTAAATTTTTGTTTGAAGTTGATTAGATGGTCATTATTGTGGAAAGAAGATACCCTGAGTTCGTTTTTTAGCTTTCTTTTTTCGCCGGACAAGTAGTTCTAGAGTTCGGCCGAAACCGGGAAATTGGCAGAAGTGGCAGGAACTTTTCGTCAAAACAGATATGACTTACAGGGGTAAACACACATGCTGAATCCATATTTGAACTTGGTTTTCTCAGATGATTAGCTATTTGGCCTTAATCTGTTTCTGAATTTTAATTGTAAGAATGTGCAAGTAGTCTGGCGATGACTGGATCTGGCTAAGACAAGACCCAGTTGTCTGGATCAGATATTGAATTTTTGGGATCCCATCGAAACCTTTGGTCTTGTTACAAAGGCCCTGGAGTTTAGCAATTACATCGGGAGCAGACAAATTCGCCGACTCCGACATGGCAAAGATAAAGAAAGTGTTTTGACAGTAACGTCTACGTAGTTGAAGTATATAACTTTTTTTTTTTTTTTTATCAAAAAACGGGTACTAGAAAGGTTATTTTTTTCGGCGTACTTCGCTGAAAAACTTGCCACTTTTCGCACAGGCTAGAGTTACGTCGCCAACTAGGTAACTGAAGCAAATACATAGCGTACTTTAAAACAAACTTCGCAAAGCTTTCTTATCACGTTCCGTAAGAATGTCCGAAAATGGAATATTTCAATCAGTGGCTTTAGGCGCTATACCGTGGTCCAGCAAAACTAAATTAATGTAGGAAGTGACCCGTGAGAAAAAGAAGTGTTCATCATCACAGAGGTTAAAGCGTACGAAGCATACGAAGTCTTTTATCGATGTTGTTTTCCCATAACATGTTCCACTGCCTTTGTTATTTCTCGAGTTCCGCGTTTCCATTTTAAGACCGTGGTTCTCTGAAGTGCTGTTATTACTTTTCTCGGTCGACGCTCACCACTTTTTGTTCTCGTAGTTTTTCGCCAGCTAGCAATCACACTGGAATGAAAATTAAACATCATCTACCTGTTTTACTCCGCTCGAAAACTTTAATTGTTCATGTGTTTTTCTTAATGAATGTTTGAACGGTTGGCGCCTCCCGCATGCATTGCATGCCAGCCAGTCTCAAGATGGGTGATAAATATTATAGATAGCCTGACGCTTGTGACTTCTATAAGCTTGTTATGGTACGCATTAGAGAACTTCATTATCATGATAGGCTGTCCAAGTACTCCTTCAACCCAGACAGTGAGTCAAGTTTGATGTTTATAAATGGAAAAAAAAAATGGATTGGTCAGCTAAAATTTTATACGGTGATAACAATAATAATAAGTTGTGTTTTTTGTGATAGTTAGCAGTGTTTTTGGTTCAAATTTGTTTGTAGTTGTTGTTTTGGGGTTCGGCGTCCCAGATCGGGTAAGTCAAGCTCCTTTCTTTACTTTTTTCCCTGTATTATTGTTCTAGTTTTAAAATTATTCCCTTACGGGCTAGCCTCTGGGCATTAAAGAGTATCGTCTTTTTTAATAAACCCTTTATTCTCTCTCTAAACAAAAATAAACTTAGTTCAGCCGTAGGACATACAACAAAAATGGCGTTTATCATAGCAGAAAATAAACCTTGGCCAATCTAAACTAAATTTTCTGTACAAAGTTTAACGCTTATAAACACATTTACAAACTTTACGATGATGTTGGTTTCAGTTTCGTTTATCTATGTTTAAAGAGAAGTACACGATTCATATAAAGAAAGCACAAGGACCATTCAGTTAGGCCCTTCTTGGCAAGGGGCGCCTTGAGCCTGAAGAGGACCTTTGCCAAGAAAGGCCGAAATATAGCTCTAAAAAAATACAGCTGATGTATCCGTTTATCAGTGTAAGTTCTGATTCGCAGTCAGCTTTGGCTGAAGTAATATTTGAACAAAATATAATCTGTGGTTTATAGGCCTACTATCAAGATAGAAAGTAACAAAACAGAGGAAACAATAAAGAAGGGATAAAAGAAGAAAAGGCTGGCGAGAAACATTTCGAAAGAGGACATGGTTGGGGTTCTTATGTGCTGCTCTTTCAAGCTGCAGATGGAATTAATTAAGGGGGAATTATTTCACCTCTTTTATTTAATGTTTTTATAGGACCTTTGTAAACAATTAATGGAGAGCCCTGTAGGCTGTAACATTTCTGGTGTGTGTTTTGAACTCGATAGCTCACGGTGACGACATGGTCGTAATGGCGCCGTCGGCGAACGCCTTAAATCTCCTGTTGAAGATTTGCGCAAATTACGCAGCGAAGCACGACATTATTTTCAATTCTTCGAAGTGCAATTACATGATTTTTATCCCGAAACATTTTAAATCCCTGATATTTCCGGCTATTCGACTTGGTGATCGTGTTTCGAAGAGGGTACACAATGTGAAGTACTTAGGTTATTCTTTAGAGTGCTTTATGACGATTGTATGATGATTCAACAATTTCGAGTCAGTATCGGGGTCTTTGCGCGCGTGCGAACCACTTAATTCATTATTTTAAACTTTGTATTGTGTCGGTGAGAATATTTTTATTTAAGACGTATTGCACGCAACTATATGATATGATATGATATGATATTTATTACACTAAAAGCCCAAGGGCCATGGCAATACAATCAGAAAAAACAAACAAAATTGATACAATATTGTCTCCCACTTTTTGATAACTATCTTGAGACGACGATGCGTAAACTAAAAGTTTGTTTTAACAATGCATTCCGTCATCTCTTTTCATATAATCGACGTTACTCTGCTAGTCGAATGTTTTTAGAAAAATTTGAATCTTTTGATGTGATGAGACCGGAAAGCGTTAGTTAGTTTTGTTTCAAGGTAAGAAGTATCCAAAAATCCACTTTTAAAGGCAATTCGCGAGAATGCAGAAAGCCGTTCCGGCCATTTCTACCGCCTTTTCCGCCGACTGTGCTATTGCCCCGAGCCACCGAATGGATGAAATGATTGTATATGGTTAGTAAGAATAGTCCTGTTTTAGTGTAATTTTAATATGTGATAATATCACTAATTAAATAAATTGGTTAATTGATAGATTTCCTGATTTCGGGAAGCAGAACCAAATCAGACCCAAGAAATTCAACCCTCAAATGCGATTCTTTTTTGAACGGCTAGCTCTGATTTTTCGCCACGGACTGAAGAGGAGCCTTGTGAAGAAGTGTCGGAGGATCACCGAATAAAAATGTTTATATTTGTTTCATCAACAAACGGACAGACGGTCGAAATCCGAATCCATACATGGACTCAGACCCAGTCCAGCCTTCAGCTTTTGCTTCATTTAAATCGACCGTCCTTTTCTGATCACGATAAGGGTCGAGACAAAATTTCAGAATGACAAACATCGTCCTCGACAGCAACACATTCGAGAAAATAGTCCAGAAACAGAAAAGAAAGAATAAAATATTCGCAAGTATTAACTGTTTACAAGATAGTATCTAAAACACATAAATTTGCCATTGCTAATTATTCACAGATGACTCATCCTGCTCATGAGAGGAACTTAAGAACCTCGCCGTCGCCGAGTTTGGCGAAAAGAATGACATGCGGTTAGCAAGGGGCTTAGAAACTGTGGAAGTAACTGAAGGAAGTGAATACATGTGCTGTTTCATCGTAGGGACTATTATTAAGACACTTTGCTGGTAGGAAAAATTGCAATATTGAGGAAATAGGAGGCAGAACTGGCAGAAGGAGCATATTTTGAGATCGTCTTTAACTCGTCTCGTTGGTTAAAAGTTTGCTCTGGTGCTTTCTCTACGTGCGTCATGATGATAGGTTCATATACTGCCATGGAACAACTAATTAAAATAAATAACCTAGCTCACACACAATGATGTGTAAAACGTGAAAAAAACTTCTAGTGCAAGAAGTTTCAGTTTGAATTAGGTCAGTTCTTAGAATTCTAGAGTAGAGCAAGAGACCGGAAAGATACAGTTGTAAACGCTGGATAATTTGCTTGATCTCACCCTTTCACGAGGGGGAAATGGGTTGTCTATAGAAACCGAAATGTATTCTTTATGTATTCACAGTTATGGTTTGGACTTCGAATACAGTCTCAAATAAGTTACGATATCTCTTTTGCCGTGCATGGTCAACTGCATTCCTAAAATCTGTTTTTTGTTCATAACTCAGAATATTCATTGGACACCTGTCTTGTTCGTAGGTGCGACATAGGGGTCTGCAGATGAACCGCAGTAAATCACCCCAGAAAACAATAAAAGGCTCTGAAATACCCCATAGGCCTTCAAATGGAAGGCGCCAAGCAGTCTGCTCTGGCAGGGTTAGGTCTGAATGGAACCCTAGGGAGTCCATCGGCCCTTTGCTTCTTGATAATGGTCTGCAAGTTTTATGGTGTGGGACGGATGGTTGCAGGTGTGCAAATTGGGTGTTGAAGAAAGAACCTGTGTTATTGACGAATTTCATTTTCGACGTTGATTGTATTTCATGCTTTGATGCGCGGGCGAGAATGGTTGCTGTAGACGAAAATCTTTAATTCGCTCGAGTCTTCAACTGATTTGTTCGATATTAGTGGATATCAGTTCATACCCGGACGGATGCCGAACACAAAATCGGTGAATTCACGATTTCCCTTTCGTATCAGTTGGGTAGAATACCAACCTAAAGAATAAGTATTCCTTCAGCCCAAGCTGACTGCGAATCATGTTTGATAGTGCAAGACGGATACGTCAGCTGAATTTTATTGGAGCTGTATTTCGGCCCTTCTTGGCAACGGTCCTCTTCAGGCCAGGCTCAATGCCGCTCAAGTTGAAAATACGAACTTGTGGGAAAACCAAAACCGTGAAAAAAACATTCAGGAAAACGAAAAACCGTTTTCCCACAAGTTCTTATTTCGAACTTGAGCGGCTTTGAGCCTGAAGGGGACCCTTGCCAAGAAGGGCTGAAATATAGCTAATGAAAATCAGCTGACGTATCCGTTTTGCAACATCAAATACCAGCCTAAGGTCTGCCAGAACTTCAACATTATCGTGAAGTGTGAATAGATGTAGGCTAGGTTAAATAGTTGTATTAGAATGTTTCAGTACTTTCAAATATTTATATGGCGAGAAACTTATATATTTAATATGCGACGTTTGTGAGATTTTGTTTGTATACTCTCCGGGCTTGGAGGATACGGATAAATATAATGAATTTTTTTGGGGGCATTTACATGGTCACCTTTGCCGTTTTTTCATATTGTACAAGAAAATGCAGATACCACATGAGCTCTCATGAATATAATAATGGGTTCGCTGTCAAGTTATGAAATATTATGGGACTTAGACTCCTAATAAGCAATGAAATAGCTCTTTTGAGAACGACAGTAGACCCTTTTTGGGTCGCCAAAATGATAAATATAGGGGAAGCAGTCAGCTACCCTTAGCAATATTGTCGGTAATCGGTACTGGCGAGGAGCTATTCTGTTTCCCCAGAGTTTGCAGTTCGGTCAGGAATTGATCGTAGACGAAGAAATTTGACACAGTGCCGCCTTCCAACTCGATTGTGGCATTTCGTGCAAGCAACCTGTTGTCCGCATTAGGCTGGGTCACCTGCCGTAGATAATCGGCCAAAGTTTCTCCGGAGCTCGACTGAGATGGGTGTTTGTAGAGGTAACTAATTACCCTCCGCTCGTTTGCATTGGGCACGGCATCGGGTATCTATTCGGCTTCGTAGTAGGCTACAGACATCGGGAGACGGAGGTCTACTTCTTATTTATCTTCTTATTTATCTTATTTATCTGTTTCTTCTTATTATCTGTAGTTTTTATTTTCGTTCCACAGCCCCGCTCGATAAGAAAATTAACTCCACCCTCTTCTCATTTTCGTTGCACAAGAGTTACGATCGTTACAGTTTCCTTATGATGGTCTGAAGTATCATAAAAGATAAAGATTCAGCAGGAATTCCCGTCAGGATGAGCAGAATTCGTATCGTATGTCATCTATTATTCGTTCTAGAAATGATAATAACTCCACAATAAACAAGTGGATCCCCCTTTTATCATGAAATCTCAAGGCGTCAAGCAGTCTGCTCTGACCAAGTTGGGTCTGAATAGCAAGCACCCAGGGGTCCATGGTCCATTTGCTCCTTGATAATGGTTGACCATACTGCAGGTGCTTTGAGGAATTTGGTCCCCACACAGCTACAATGTTTGGCATTTTATTTGTAATAAGTATGTGTGGTATTTTTGAATCTTGAACCAAAATACGAAATCCACAAGTTATTTCGTTAATAACTTGAGAAATTGAGAAATTTTGCAAATTTCTCTGTGATGCTTTTTATTCACCATATTTGTTAATGATAGATTAAATAATTCATTTCGTTAAAATGCTCAGTAAAGAGAAGTGTATCTTCGTTGCATTAATTATATATACAATTCGAGTATAAATTTGACTTTATAAATTTGACATACCGATTAAATTTTCGGTCGAACAGTCACCTTCGAAGAAAAATTACTGGCCATCTTACAACTATAAGACTTCAGAACAAAGTAGTTTAAAACTAAATAGTATTACATAATAAAATTCAGCTAAATCGTGAAGAGTGATCCAATGGGAAAAGTTTTTGTCTTCTTAAAACTTTTTCGTCACGTCACTGACCAGAAGCGCCGACGATAATATAAGTAAACATCCTAAGTAATTTATTTATGACCATTTTCTTAAAGCGGAGTAGGCTACACAAATTTAAACAAATAAGACAGATCAGGAAATACAATTTTCAGCTAGGAAAACAGTGTATAGCATCATGCGCTGGTTTGGCCGAGTTGTTCATGATTGTTTGTAGGGACGACCTGCAACTCCCAAAAGGGTTATATTTGAAACTCAGAAACTTCTCCTTTAGTGTTTGATTATGGCAAAATTTTGAAAAACGATTCAGGTGCTTTGCGTATCTAAAATAGCACAACCGCGTTTATTTTCATATCTAAAGATCAATCGCGGAACATGCGAAACTAGAACTAAGTAAAATAGAAAAAGCGCAAAACTAAATCTTTCCGACGGTAAAGGCCCGATGATAAAGGCCCCGTTTAAAATATTAGTCAAGTGGTAGTATTTCTTTATCCCCACAATGTCGCAAGTTTCATAACAGACAACACAAGGATGCGCGGTTTCAACAGACAATGCGTAACAGACCACACTTGCGAGGCTTGTTATCTGTTGTGTTTGAAAACGCCATGCATGCAATCTTATGCACAACAAGCATTGCCAGGAAGAGCCAAGAAACAGCCAACAAAGCATCTTGTGACTTTTTTGTTTGTCGTCATGATGTCGGAAAACACAGCAGATGCTTTTGAGGTTTTTCTGCTCTTCCTGGCAGTGATTGTTATGCATAACGTTTTCAAACACAACAAATAACATCCCAAGTGTTGCGTTGTCTGTTGAAACCGCGCATCCTTGTGTTGTCTGTTATGAAACTTCTGACAGTGCAGCTGACAGCGGATCATTCTTGTTGGTTGTTAAGTGGTCAGTCAGCTGGAATGATTTGGCGATATATAATCACAAGTTTTGATTCTACCTATTGTTTATTTCGGCTCATTGTCTGTAAATCCTGTTTAATTAAGGCGACTCATCTTAGAAAGTATCTTCTTCGTCTTCCAGGAAACAAGGATCTCAGACTGCACGCTTGCATCTCAGCTCTGCAATGACGGAGACTACATCGAAAGTCCCCTAGGATTTTTAAAGTCTTCCCCCGCTCAGCTTCAGTCGCCGCTGAGGTCTAGTCAAAACCCTCAAAATAAAACAGATGTTCCCCCTGGGCAAGTTTGCGGAACCGACGGACGGACATACATTTCAGAATGTCAGTTGCTGAGGGCCAGATGCGAAGGCCACCCCGTCGGTGTCAAGCACAAAGGAGTCTGCAAAGGTAAAGCGAAATTCGCAGGTAGTACGGATCCCTTTCTGGGGTCCCAAACATTATTGACTGGATACTTCGTAAGCTTTGTTCGTCTGTCTGTCTGTCCGTTTGTTGGTAAAATATTCAAAATATACTGGATACTTCGTAAGGTTTTGTTCGTCTGTCCGTCTGTTGGCAAAACATTCTTTCAGCCAAACTGACTGCGAATCATAGTTGACAATGCTAAACGGATACATCAGCTGAATTTTATTGAAGTCTAACCGAAAAGCGCTGAGATAGGACAATCTAATTACCCATCACTTATTCACTGTAAATAAGTGAAGTGTAACTAGACTGTCGGATCTCAGCCCTATTTGGTTAAAGTTTAAGCAAACAAGCCAGGGACGATTAAGTGCCAATTATTGGAGCGACTTGTGGATCATTATGTGCGTCACAGATTGATCGAAAAGGATGGCATTCTAATACTCAGATAAAATCTCAGCTGGGCTCAGTTTTCCTGCTTGACGCATAACGAGAAATGTGTGAGCGATTCGTGATCGGACTGAAGAAGGCTGGCAATTATATCGATTTTGTTTTGGCCAATTGAATCTACGGGCCGTTTAAGATCTCGATCAACAATAGGGTAATGGGTAATTTGACTCCTCGGTGCGTCTATTAGGATGTCAAGATTCATCAAAATTAAACTTTATTACTCCTCCGACGGCCGGTGTGGTCTGATTTTATAAGTCCGCATTCACCGTGGCGATTTGCGTTCAAGGATGAAAGCTAAATTCAGTCAGATTGATTCAGTAACAAGCCTGAACGATGAAGGATAACCAGTGTTTGTGTGCTCATTGGTTCTTTTCGTAATTTTGATCAAGACTTTTCTCTCCACTTTCCTTTGCTTCCCCTTTCCCTTGACACACATGAACTTCAAATTATGATCATATCAAATATGTCGGGAATACTCCTCCAGCATAATTTTGTTTTGTTTTTTAAATGGTGAATGTGTCAAGAAGTGATCAGGTAAACATAATATTAGAATGTCTTTGGTATTCCAGTTATTTAAAGTCCGGATCAAAACCTGGACATACTTGTTATAATCCAATCTTCAGCTTCTGCTTGGTTATCATGAAACCAGGGGTATGTTATTGTACCCGTGTATAGTCCTGAACAATTTTTGTTATGTTGACGTGTTTTGCTTTACAAGATGACGCAAATTAGTATTGACATGTTTATCAGCATTATTGACTACATCCGTTAATTAGGCGTTGACCGTTGTAGTTTTGAATTATATTGAGTTGAATTGAATCTTAAAGGACCCCTCTTGCTTCTTCTGCCTTTTGTATTATACCTAGCTCCCTGGTGGAATTATAAGTTTTCTAACATCTCCACCTTTCGACATGGTTGCCTTTTGTGCGTATGACTTTTTAGCCCTTTTTCGGCCGTGCCGAGTTTGCCCGTCACGCAACGCAAACTTCACCGGAATATTCAGCTTTCATTGACAACGCTTTCACATATAAGGATATGAGAAGCTTGAAAGTTTTGTTTTTGTGGCATGTTTTCCGGCCAAGTGCCATATACCGATCACTTTTCCGTCGGTCGGTCTGTCGCTCGGTCAGTCCGGTGATCGCGAGTTAGGGTACTTCCAGATGTGCTAGGACGATGAAACTTGGCAGGCATATTAGGGACCTGATCAACTAACTTGAAAATAGTCGCTTCACCGATCCGACCACCGTGGGGGAAGTGGAGGGAGGAGGGATCCGGAATATTGACGTATTTATAACTTTTGAACGGGGAATCGCATCTTAATGAAACTTGGTATTTGGAAAGACCTCGTGTCTCAGATGTCACAATTTAGGTCCGGAATGGATCCGTGACTTTGGGGCGAGTTGGGGGGGGGGGGGTGCGGAAATCGTTTGACATGTTCAGGGTGGACGGATCGGGATGAAACTTGGTGGGAAGAACAAGCACAAGCCCTAGATACATAGTTAACAAGACCGGACCGGATCCGAGCACTGTGGGGGAGTTGGAGGGAGGGTTCCGGAATTCCGGTAATCCCGAGTTAAGATGCTTACACATGTGCTATGACGATGAAACTTGGCAGGCGTATTATGGACTCTACAATTTTAACTTAAGAACAGTCGTTTCTCCGATTTGACGTTCGTGGGGGAGTGGAGGGAGGGGGCATCCGGAATCTTGAGGTAGCCTACGTCCAACTTTTGAACGGTTGATCGGATCGTAATGAAACTTGATATTCGGAGGGAATTCATGTCTCAGATTTCCCATTTCAAGTCCGTACCTGATCCGATGAATATGGGGGGGGGGGGGAGGGGAGAACCGGAAATCTTGTGACATGATTAGAGTGGAGCGATCGGGATGAAAATTGATTGGAAGAACACGCAAAAAGCCCTAGATACATCAGTGACAGAACTGGACTGGGTTCGGGTTGCGAATGAAGGTACTTCCCGATGTGCTAGGACGATGGAACTTGGCTTGGACATTACAGACTTGCGAATGAAGGTACTTCCAGATGTGCTAGGACGATGAAACTTGGCTTGGACATTATAGACTTGACAAGATTGGCTTAGAAATTGTCACTTCTCAGATCCACCCATCCCTTAAAGTACCAATCCTAACCGCAAAGTACAAAAAAAAAACTTTCAGCAAAATATACATTTTCATGATCCCCATGAGCCCATGATCATTTTTGACTCAAGTGATTTGCTCAAAAATGAGTTTTTAGCACCCTTGAAGTGCGTATCTTAACCGAAAAGTAAAAAAAAATGCTTTTGACCGAACGATATATATTCATGATTCCCAATGGCCCATGGTCATTATTGCCTCAAGGGTTTTGCTTACAAGTGATTTCCTTAAAGTAAAGATAATAATTTTGAGCAAAATATACATTTTCATGGTCCCGATGAGCTTATCATCATTTCTGCTTCAAGAATGTTCATTACAGATAAATCTCGCATCATCACAGCCAGATGCAAAAATAAAATAGTTTTTACGAACAATACATTCTCGTGATTTCCAAGGACCCATGATCATTCTTGTCTCAAATGTTTTGCTTACAAGTGATCACAACAAACCCACGAAATACCCAGCCTTGCAAGTGCCATATGAGCTTCCAGCTCTTGTTCATTTTGCAAGACATTTTAGACCATCAAATCTATCTTCTGTTTTTAACTTCTTTTGTTTTGCTTAGTTGTCCCTTTTTTTTGACCACGGCGCGTTCAGTTTTCAAATATTTTGCGCCCAGCCGCCGTGTCGGAGAGTGTATAAATATATAAGTACAGAATCATATGTAGAATTTAATATTTGCAGGGGAAGAAAAGCGCTGCTGGGACGAAAGGCGGCTTTCCCTCAAAGCAGCAGCCAATCGAATAAGCGCTGGTGCGAGCGTGGCATCTAGCGGACAAACTTTCATTCCTGAGTGTAGAGACGATGGCAAGTTTGCGGAAGTCCAGTGTCATCGGGGGACAGGGTATTGCTGGTGCGTGGGAGAAAACGGACGGCCAATCCCTGGATCGTCGATGAAAAATCAGAAACCCAACTGCGCAAATAGAGGTACGTTTGTAGTTGGAGTTCGAGTGCTTTAAAGCACTCGTCACAGTGGACACAGTTTACGTTCCAATACGCCTCTCATAAAATCCATTGAGTAATTGTCGCTAGATGCGCTGGAGAAACAATAATAACCACACGTGAGATCTTGGTATAAGTTATCTGAAGGCTGAATAAGCAATTCGGCTTTTGCATCATACCGAGTCGGAAGCCAGAATTGACAAACTTGATGAAGTTTGACAGAACAGAGTTGGGTAGAGCACAAATAGAGGCATAGGCTATTTTAAACAGTTTTAAACATGGTTAGGCCTAAGAGGAATTGAAATAGTCAAACAAACCTGGATAAACGTACACAAAGAAGTTACGTGTCATTGTTTACTTTATGCTAGCGCATTTAGCGGTCAAAAAAGAACTTATCTGGAAGGAATTTTATGAAGGGCGTATATTCTAAATAATAAGATAAGATTTGTTCCATAAAAGCTCAGAAGGCCATGGGAACAACAAAATAAACCACAACCTCATCATCTATTCACAAAAAGAATGTTCCTGTGATTCATCGCCACCTTGACGAATTTTCCCAAATTTCTTATATCTCTGAAAATTTACTTCCGAATGTCATCCACATCATTTCCCCAAATATTTCCTTCCTCCTAGGTCTTTTTGTTCCTGACATTCACCCATTAAATGGAAAATACCATTTTCCCACACATCAGACAACAGTTTGAAAAAGAGCTGTGTTGTTGACCCATTTAAAGTCCGGACCGGATCCGATGAATGTAGGGTGGGGGGGAATCTTGTGACACGCTTAGAGTGGAGCGATTGGGATGAAACTTGGTGGAAAGGACAAGCACAAGAACTAGAAACGTCAGTGATAGGACCGGATAGGATTTGGGCACTGTGAGGGGAGCTAGAGCGGGGGAGTCCGGAATTCCGACTATCGCGAGTTAAGGTATTTCCAGATATGCTATGACGATGAAACTTGGCTTGAACATTAGGGGGGGGGGAGGGAGTAAAGCGCGCATCATCACGGCCAAATGCACAAATAAAATAGATCTTACGAACAATACATTCTTGTGGTTTCCAAGGACCCTTGACCATTCTTATCTCAAGGGTTTTGCTTACGAATGATCACAACAAACCCACGAATTGACGAATTCCTGGTTTAATCCTCGGACCCAGCCTTGCAAGTGCCATATGAGCTTCCAGCTCTTGTTCAAGAAATTACCGACCCATCCAAGTCCTGTTAGCCGCACGCGGCCCCCTTTGCGTTGGTGAGAAACGCGGAGAAGATAGCATAACTGGTATTTCTGACCAATGACCTCCTTGAATTCAATAAGCCTTATCCGTTTCGAAAAATTTCAGACATGGCAGAAGCAAAATGGGTTTAATGTCGTTAGGAAGGGGGGAGGGGAGCACAAATTACATCAGAAGTTCGAAATCGGAAGAATGACAATGGATGGAACGACTAGAGACAAAGTGTGAATCAGAAATAGGTTCTACAGTTCCTTTCAAGAAAAGACTCTTGTTTTTGTCGTTTTCTGTTTCTGTATTTTTCTCGTTTTTTTGTCAAAAGTGTGGTTTGCGCTTGTCCTTGCGCTACCCCTCCCCCCCCCCCCCCCCCCCTTCCTACTTAATTTGTATCATATCGAGCATTGTTAGCTTGGTCCTGTTCTTCGGACGCTTTGAATACATTCGTGGTATCCCCCTTAGCCCTTCTTCGCTTTTTCTTGCCTTTTATATGTCTACCAGGTATTATTACTGTTAGTGAAGTGGATTGGAATCACGGATATGGGATCCTTCATGTTAATGTTTTCTTGCCTTTCCTTGACTTTGACAGCTCTATATTAAAACATAGAGGGGAATAGGATTTGGGATCCCGAAGACGGGATCCTTAATATTACTAACCTTCGCTGATCGTTGTAGGTCGACTGGAAAGGGGGGGGCGGTTCTAAAACAGCCATACTTGGAGCGTGTTCCACCCTTCTAACAATAGTAGCTATTAGTTACTATTTTGGTTCCAACCTCGTAAAAAGTTACTACGCTGACCGTCCCAACCTTCTCGAAATTGTAACTAATAATAACTATTTGCTTACCATGCTCGGGAGTGTAGTAAGCTTGGTAACTACGCATCTCTGAAACGTGATTGGTCGGACCCGCCCGTGGCATGATATCCTGCTGGAAAATAGACAAATCGTTCCAGCCTTGACGGCAAAAAGCCAGAATTCGTACTTCACTCGTAGTATCTACGGTAAATAGGATGGTACACGCTCTTGGGATGTAAAAATAACGTTTAGACTAGTGAGTCCGACAAACGTCCACGGAAACACTTTTTTCAAGCAGTCTCTGTGTGGGATCGAGGAAGAATGCCTTATAAATGAATGAATGAATGTATTCCCCCCAAAAAAGCCCTTGGGCCATAGCGGGACAAAAATATAAAAAGAAATAGGCAATCCAGCTGTACCAGTCCAAATATTCAGCACTCAACTCATAATTCTAATAACTAAATAACTACCAAACAGACTAATAACTCTCCCTGCCACAACTTCAACCTACAATAAAACGTTCACGGTGCTCCACGGCAACCTTCAGGAATCTACCCCCCCCCCCCCAGGAATCCCCCTACCACTACCTTCTTCCATGGCGGCCATTCATGGGGTAATTTGTAATTTGGGCGCCGTTTGGAATCCCGGGTAAGGAATCGTTAAAGACCTAATCCAAACATTCTGTTTACCTTCGCTTACTGATCGAAGCCACCAGTTTATTTAGATTTGAACTTGACTGCCAGGTTGCTGTTTTGGCTCGAGAAAAAACCCTCGCGAAACGTCTTCTTTTCGAGATGACGAAATTTTCCACATTTGATTAGCAAAGAATTGTAAGACTTAATTGATTATTTTTTATGTCTTCAGGAAAAGTTGGAGCATTAGATGGAAATTATTATTTTGATCCTTGGCTCCCTACGTGCCATAACGGCTGTCCCGGATGATCGGCTGAGATTTATTCCAGACCGAATTATTTCAAACCTATGAAATTTACTGTTCTTTTTTTAATTTGCTCATTGTCTGACGGTGTTTTTTTGTGGTTTTGATCATAGTGGCAGTAGGCATGATTATCATTGTGTGTGTGGTAGAAAGATAATTTGTTGTGGTCCGCTTTAATATTAATATTCTTTAAACTTCCTGATCGTTGTCAATATAGGTCGAATCGAGGTTGATCCCAGAAACGAACTATCAAGTTTAGAGGTTTCTAATTAAGATGTGTCCTAGACCACACTTACTAATACATGACACAAATGTGAGCTTCTTTTGCTTATCTGCTGAAGAGCCGCAGACGAAATATTAATTTTCGTTTGTTAATCGTAAGCAAGTACATTTAGTTATTTATAAATATAGACGGACGAGCTGGTAGCCTATTAGTTTTTTTCGTAAGTAAAGACAATGGTAAAATTCCAAAAATTCATGTCAGGTAAACAAATAGTATTCAGCTACTTAGATATAAGTAAAGTGGCGTTCTAATTTAAAGTAGCATTTTTACGAACTAAAGCCTAAAGCAGTTTTGTCGCTAAAAAGCCACCTTTTGAGGTCAGATAACAACCTGATCCAAATTCTTTCCACTCCAGTTTTTCAACTTTCACTGCCGTGTAGAAAAAATGGAGTGATGAACTGGTGGTTCGTTGGTTTTGTTACATTTTGTTACACATTATCACGTAATATGTAGTGATAATGTTTTTTTTTCGATTTATACGGCTACGGCTGAAGTAAATAAATAAATAAAAGAAATTTCAGTCTTGAAGAATAAACAAAAAGAAACTTTCGAAGCGAGTCAATAAATAATAATTAAATAACCGACATTAAAAACATGTACACTTTTCTTCGTGTTCTTGTTCGAATTACACAGCCTGGCGAACGATGGGACGAAGCTTTTTTAATATCGCTTATGTTTGCATAAAACTGGGTTATAAGGCGTATTCTCGCCGTTTCCCGAGGACTCCGCTTGAGGAGTCACCGCGTATTTGGTTGTCCCGGGGACTCACTCCCTGTATTCTTGCGAGTCCCCACGGACGGGGAATGCTGAGATTATCATCACCATCATCAAAAAGGTCTCCCTTTCAGATTCGGAGGGGAATCAGTTTTTGCTGGTGTTGGTGCAATTTAAAATTAATTAAAAACAGTCAGAACAAACAAAACCAAAAATAAAGTGGACCCAGACTAATTTCGTCCTCTGCATATTTTTTTTTCGAACAAAATCCGTTTAGGAAGCATTCCCCGTGTTCTCGCTGTTTCTGAACGCGGAGTCCGCGTGGAGTGACTCGCTCTATTCTCGCCGTTCATTTCGGCGAGAATACGCCTATAATGGGGATAGCCTTAGCGACTTCTCTGAGGCCTTTACCGACTTGTTTCATGGTCGAAGAGGGGGGGGGGGGTATTGCCCCTGAAAAACCTTGGTTATAGCTCAATTTCCCTTTCTGTAGTTTGAAACATAGAGGTTTAGAATGAAGAAATGTTAAGCGAACACCGAATATATAGTTGTAATTTCGCAGGAAAATCCGTTACCAACCGGAGGTCGCCAACACGCAAACAGAAGAAAAGAAAAGGTATTTTATTTATTTATTTATTAAACTAAGTGCCAACTAGGACCACTCACACAAACGTATAAAAATTAAAACAACGAAAAAAGGAAAAAAAATATTGTCAAAAAAATGTTGCTGATTGAAGAAAAGAAAAGGTGTGGTCTCTGTCTATATTCGCACACCGAGCGTCTTTGAATCGTGACGAACCGCGGGAGATTTTGCTTTGCCAAAGGAATGACTAGTCTTTACTGCAGACAGAAAATTAGAGAACCGGAGTAGTTTCATGCTTTGCAATGTCGGATCGTAACATAGCATGTACCTGCCTGTCATTCTCTGTGGCGCCGGTGAGTTGGAGGTCTTGGCGTTTTTTGTTGTTGTTGTAAAATGGCGGAGTTAATTTGCTGAAAAATTTGCTGCGTCCCAGTTGCTAATTATTGCTTCTGTCGTGCCAGCTAAGTTCTTAAGAGTTGTTATCTGCCTATGACAACACTGTCGTCAGATCTTTCAGTCCGAGGTATGTCCGGTTTTCAGTCGATTCAGTTTGTCGTTGCTAACTTGTCACAAACTATAAAAATAATAAGATGCTGAATTCTGAAAATATTTGCCCAAAAACCTGGCGCCATCTACGTTCAGGGCGGAGATGACAAGTCTCCTGGCAGCTCTTGGGGTCTGATACTGTTTGTTTTCACTTTTTAATATTTCTTTTAACCTGGGAATGAGCATAACCTTGCGCCACGTTATAAGCACAAGTGACAGAGCGTCACGTATGGGGGTGGGGGGGGGGGGGAGGGGTACGCCCCCCCCCCCAGTGTTGTTGGTCACTCGTAAAAAAATTATATTGATTTTAAGGACTCTATTAACGAAACAATTGGTAAACAAAAACCTTGCCCCCCCCCAAAAAAAAAAAAATATTTTGGCTAGTAGCAACTTTGAAAGTGAGACGAAAAGACCAATATCCTAGCTTTCACCGATAATTTATCTCCCTAGAAAAATCAGGCTCTGGGTAAAACAAGGGGGGGGGGTTCCCCGTTTTATTTTTTCAGTATAATTTCTAGGATTAGGAAGTTAACCACGAATCCTGACTTTGTTCCAGTTTCGACGAAAGGATACCGAATATGAATATTGTTCGGTAGTCTTTAGATACCAAAACAATTCGGTAGAATAACCGGGATACGGTATTTACACAGAATGACGAACATGGTATCGGTCTAAACTTATTCGGTATAATAACTGGGATTCGGTAATTTATTTGTTACAATTGCCAGGATTCGGAAGTTGCCACGAACCTCGAAACTCACAAAAGGTCGAGTGAAGCACTGGTCGCAGACAAAAGGGATGATCTATGATATCATCGATAGTCCTTGTTTTGGATCCCCAAAAGAATATATAATCATAAATATTTCGAAAACTCCACCTGCATTCTCTATTTTGCGGAATGACGCGTCATTTGACGGGGGTTTTAAGCCAGTTTTAGGATTGAGATTTCGAAACATTAAAAGCTAGACTTTGGATGGAAATTAAATTTGGCAGGAAAAAACAAAAACAAAATTTCGCCTGCGGCGCTCACTTTATGTGAGTAGGGGTAGTATATTGACTAGACCACAGTTGCTGCTGCTGCCGAAACGTCGGTCCATGCAGTTTCTGGAACTTCTTACAGTCTTTCTATTTAATCAACAGTAAATGACAGAATTTGTAAGAGAAGCAGTTAAATTTTGGCCTACAGAAACTTTTTGTTTTTATAAAAAGGGAATTTAAAAAAAAAAGGATTTCAAAAATTTTCGCCTGCGGCGCTCGATTTTATTTTCTACTGGCTATAGTAGATAGAAACTGTTACTGCAATCGTGCCCGGCAATATATTCTCCATGTGGGCTTCGCCAAAACGTCGCCTTATAGTTGGCTTATCGTCTTTCATGCTGCCCTTTATTGTTACTCTTCCTACGTAATCGTTTCTGTTCCATAATTTAAAGCTCGAAGTCTTAGTTCTAGGATTCGGTAAAATTTTGAAAGTTTCGGTAAAATTTTGGCTCTGTACCCCCCCCCCCCACCGAAAATGCACTTGCGTCGCCCCTGATTACCGCAGTATCACACTTGCACAGATTCATGTTACCCTCCCGCAATGTGTCTGAATCGCCGATCGTGAGTCAGCCCGCGTTAAGTCACGCCCGAATTTTCAGTAGCGTTGCGAATATTTGTACGCCACGGCTCCACACACTCGACCCACAAGTTGAAACTTACGCCGTTTTGTGTTTATCTCTGGCGGTAGCTTAAAATACCTGAAATTATAATAAAATTCAGATCAAATATCATCAATTTATATTTGCTGAGGTTTTATTTGTTTCTATTTACATTTAATCTGGATGTTGTTCTATTTTACGTCCTTGGGCTACCATCCTGTGCTAGATGAATACTCAGTTTTACTTCTATCTACTTGGTAAAGGTAAATCTTTTGGAATTTAATTTGCCCGTTATCTGAATTTCCCGCCAAATGCGGGCCACAAAACCAAAATCAATCTCGACAGTTGTTAGGTAAGTTTGAGCCACAAAGCAAGTCTCAAAAATCTTGTCCGTCGCGGAAACACACTTTGCAGTGGGCCACACAAACGACCGCGGAAATACACCTTTTACTGCTTACGATTATAAGAAGTGCGCAAGACATTTCCAGGTTTAGGATTTTTTTTTTAGGGCATTACACGCTCTGTAAATTCTTTGCATAATTTTCTGTTTTTGGTTACTTCACCGTTCATGAACTGGTCATCAAGGAATTACTTACTAACTACAAGAAAAAAATAGATTTTCGGGGATTTTGTTGTCCCTCCAGTATTTCACGTGAGGGATAAATACAGTTCGGTTCCGGTAACGTCTTAAGCGAAGACCAAGCTAAATTACATATTTTAACACAATAATAGTACAAGAAACGATACGGACGGAACCACAAGATAATTACCATAAGAACGACGCGGATAATTCTGACAAACAGTATGATGACATGCAAGTAAAAACAAAATAATGAACATAATTTTGCATGTTTAAAAGGTTCTGTGCTTATGTACAATACTGAAATTTTTTCTACAGCTATTTAGCGTACATGTACAATTCGATGGTTTTTCTGCAAATTTACTGTATTTGTAAAATTCGGTGATTATTTTACAATTGTTGGCCAGAGAGAACGAAGGAGCTTTCACTCGGAATTTCCAAGTATGCTTGGCTTTAAACTTTAAGCCGCTTTCACATTGACGCGTTGAGCCTTTCACACTGACCTACGCAACCTCCGCGTCGCGCTTGCGGTGACGCAACGCAGAGCTTATGCAAACAAATAAAACGCAACGCAAGAATAGGACTTGGTTCTATTCTTGCGTTGCGTCGACGCCTGCGCAACAGGTTTTTCAGTAAAAAATTTAAGTTTTTGAAGAAATACTGGAGAACAACCAACTAATGATGAAGGAAAGCAAAAAACGAAAATTCAGCAGAAGAAACCGAGAAAGGAAAGGTAAATACGCACCAAGCGTGAAAGCTTCTCGCCCAGGTGTGAAAGATACGATACGCAGCACAAGATAAACGCACACGCAACGCGTCAGTGTGAAAGCGGCTTTATATTTACTTCCTTACTTATCAAGCTTAGTCCAGAATCCGAGAGGCAATCGTCGACCACGTGGATTGTACGCCTCTTTAGCCAGGTTGTCGCTGCTTATTAATTTGCCATGTGTATAATTGTTATTAAAGGACATCTGAACAATGAAACCATACTTGAACGCACCATGGAGAATGCATTTACAGACTTGGCCACGGAGAGCATTCTTCTCCTGAGCGTGACGTTTTCAAAATAGGGATGTTCGTTTGTGGAGGTTTGCACATGCAGACTCCAAGACAAAAAGCGCACTTCATTCAAATCTTGTACAGCGCTGGCCGGATCGTATTGGAAGTTATTCTAGATATGCGTTTGAGCTTAACTGGTTAAAAAATATTCCAGAAGAAGGGTTGATTGGAGACATTTGTTCATTTCTAAAATTGTTCGGTACTGAAATAAGGTCAGATGCAAAATGGAGCAAACATCATAGCTTGGAAACACTATTTCGTATTTGGATTGGGTTTTCTGCAGGCATACAGATAGGGATGGTACTTGGTACTCTTCACTCAGGTGTTCTTTAATAATGTATGCCCGCACAAGACGGAATTACAATAAGAAAGAAAAATGACTTTAACACATTAAAATGGTTCAGAAGTGTGGTTTAGAAAATACAACACTTGCCCTGTTAAATAGCGATTTCCTTGTTGGCGCTTGCAAACTCTGTCCGGACTTCCTACTCTCCCAAACGGGGGCTAGACGCAAGATATTAAACTGCCCGCCACCGTTAACTAGACCAAAGGTTTCGATGGGATCCCAGAAATCTAACATTTGATTCAAACAATTGTGCCATGTCTTCGCCATTCAGTCTACGTCAGATTCCTTGAATATTTTAATGTTAAAATAAAGTTCAAAAATGGATTCAGCATGTCTCCTTGCCCCGATACCGAATCTATAATCGATTCCAGAAACAACTTTGAGCTTCAACCAAATTTCCAGTTTCAGCCGAATTCGTGATGAACTATTTGTCCAGCAAGAAAACTAAGTTCAGATGTGGATTCAGGAGGTCCTTCTTACCCCCTCAGTGAATATCTTATTAGCTTATAAAACATACATGGTTTTACCGTAAATTCGAAACCCCTCCTCTGCCTCAGAAGATAAGACTAAAGGACCCATCTACGAACTTGACCTGTACTTTACAAGTGAATCCTCATTGAAGAGCATTCTCGTTTGAACATTATATATCTACCCCTTCGACCGTCGATTACACTAGATCTCTACGTCCATAGAATAAACAAATGAATCGTCGACATCCACGCGCAGAGCCATACTAGTTTAAGAATAAAGAGGTAGGGACTGCTGTAGCCGAAAATTGGTCGACAAATTTTGTGTCCGGTTTTCGCCGAATTCCGGGTGAACAACTTGTCCGGCAAGAAAATACCTTTCATATTCGGATTCAGCATGTCTCCTTTCCCCTAAATCAACGATCTCAATACCTTTAAAAAAACTTTTTTTGCCCGTTAATTTGAAACCCCTCCCCCACCTCTAAATATAGAGCTACAGAGCCCATCTTCGAACTTGACCTGTACTTTGACCCAAAGAGTCATCGTGCCAAATTTGCACAAAGTAGCTCAACCCCTTCGAGAGTTATCGTGCTAACAGACGGACAACTTTTGCGATGTCATAGGTATTCGGATCCCAAAAAGTGGTTTCCACAAGCAAACCAGGCCTACCATCTACGCAACTAGCTTATGTAACTTACATGCGGCCGCTATTGGAGTATGCCTGTCCAGTTTGGGGACCATTAGTGCAAAGGAGTGTATCCCTTAACGAAGACATTGAATCGGTGCAAATCAGAGCGTCCCGTATTATGCTAGGGCTGAAATATATTGGCTACAAAGCTTCCCTCCCGCTATTAAGACTGGAGCCACTCCATGTCCGCCGGAAAAATTTAATTTTACGCTTTGACCGGTCGATCCTTACCAGTGTAAAGCACAGAGACATACTGCATGAACTAGCACCGGTGACAGGACGGACGCGGCACCAGAACTTCTTTTTGCCAGTGAAGGGTCGTACTAAGCAGTATTTGGATTATTTTGTACCATATTTTGCTGAGAAAATTAACAAGATACTAGTGGATTCCAAGTGACATATTTTTTTTTAATGATGGGATATATTCAAGCTATTTTAACCCATTAAATTAATCGTCGACATATTTAGTGCCAGTTCGGTGCTACGAGTTGTACCAATAAATCTATCTACCTTCCCGAATGAAAAAATATTAAAGCTGCTCATGCCCTAATTTTTATAGGATTGTCGCTCGGACGTGAAACTCTGGTGAATTCTTCTCTGCTTTACTGGCAAACTTGGATCGGCGAAAAATCGCTAAAAACCGAATCGCTAAAAATAACGGAACGGTGACGAGGGGCAGAGAGTTCTGAAGCTTATGAAGTAAATGGTGTAGGGATAAAAAAAAGGCAGAAGAAGTAACTACTCACTTGAAAAAAAAAACTCACTTGAATCATTGGACGTTTGGTTTGGCGAGTTAGCGCCTGAGATGCCTGAGGGACCACTTTGTGGAATCTTTCAGTTTGCATCATTTACAGCTTGTATCTCTGAAGCTTATAAGTGTAAATGGGGGTAGGGAATAATGGAAACGGCAGAAGAAGTAAGAGGGATCCTTTAAACTTACTTGAGACATTGAACGTTTAGTTTGACGAGTTATACTCGGCCAGATGCCCGAGGGACCGCTTTGTGGAATGCTTTCATTTCACATCACACTTGAGTATTCGGACGAATAATTTTGAAGTCACGAATGATATTAGCATTCAAATGTCACGGTGGCAATCCTAGCAGATATTTTGCTAATTTGTAGAATTACTATTGATGATGATTAATCGTCACAAAAAATCGTCATAAATGGAGCATAGAAAGAAGAAAAAGGAAAGAAAACAAAAGAACCAACAGTATATCCACATTTGTCAAATACATAAAGATGACAACTAGATTAAATTATAGCAGGAAATAAACTATTAAAACTTTTTTGCATCCAGTTGTCTGGAATACGTTCTGACTTAACCGGTCATAAAATATAAACGGACACCATTAATGCTTGTCTAGTTAGCGATTTTCCACACAACAAATTATCAATGCTCTTTATTTGGTAAGATATGACTCAAAGCAAAAACAACTGGTAAAACAACTGAGCGCTAATAACTGTCTATAGAAGATCCTAGTTGCGATAGCCAGTAGCTTGAATACGATTGGTGTGATCGTGCTGGTTGGCTGGTGTTTTTATTGCCTTTTTTTTGACGATAACGCTTAGACTGATGGCTGCTTTTACCAAGATTGACTTGTATCTATGAAGCTACTTCGAAATGCTAGACTACTAAGTTATGAGTAATGGAGTTTTGTCGTCGATCCTCGACTTGCGCTGTAATAGGCGCCTACTGGCTGCTCTGCTTAAAAGGAGGGTTTTCGCGATCTGGAAAGCAAAGTTGGAATCACTTTCCAATGGTTTTCGCGCTACTTCGGAAAGTTGCCGAACTTTCCAACCCGGTTTTCGCGCTTTGGACACCGAAACAGCTTTCCCGGAAAGTGATTCCACGAGGTTAGTGGAAAGCTCCGCGGAAAGTTGAATCTTTCGGCGGGAATTTCAAAGGTATGGAGAAAAAACAGTTCAAGTGTCATAATAAATCTTAAAAAATGGCAATCGTAATTAAGGTGACGTCGATGGAATACATGACAATCAAAGAGCCGTTCAGTGAACCATATTTATTCGAAAAAGTTTGTGATTCAACATTTTCTCGGCGATATCAGCTTTCCATGTGTTTTCGCGATCAGTCCAGCGGGAAAGTGGTTTTCCCACAGTTTTCCCGATGCGCTTCGCTCGCCGGAAAGTGATTCCGAGATCTCGCGAAAACCCTCTTTAAGTTTGTTTTATTCATTTATTTACCACCCGTATTTTAGTTACAGTTGACCAATAGAAAAGTAAAAGGCACGAATGAAAACACAACACAAACCAAAATTAATAAACAATTGCACGTTTTTAGATACATACACTACGTACACTACCTACACTACGTACACATACGGTTTTTATTTTTTTCAATCAATCATATTTAAACATAATATGACACTTGACAAATTGACATAGACAGACCCTTCTAACAAAAGTAGCTATTAGTTACTATTTTCCTTACAATCTCGTGAAAAGTTACTACGCTGACTATTTGCTTACCACGCTCGGGAGCGTAGTAAGCGTAGTGACTACGGATCTCTGTAAGGTGGTTGGGCCGGATTAGCCCGTCGCACGACATTTTGCTGAAAATAGAAAAATGCGTTCCAGCCTTGATGCCAAGATGCCAGAATTCGTAACGTCATGCGTAGTAACTACGGTAAGTAGCGTTGAACAGGGATCGACTAAAACCAGGAAGGGAAGGGAACGCGAGAAAAACAGGAAGGCATACTAAAACCAGGAAGGGCATGCTAAAACGAGGAAGGATGTCGCCCGAATTCGACGCTCCGTTCCCTTCCTCTGTTTAGTATTTTTCGAGGGGTCGGCAACTTTACAAAACCAAAGTTCACCATCCCTTCCTCGTTTTAATATCCTGACATTGGCAGGCATTAAGTTCAGTGAGGGGTCGGCAACTATGAAAACTGGAATTCACCTTTTCATTTCTCGTTCTGACGGTAGGCGACTACCCAGGAAGGGCATACTAAAACGAGGAAGGGCATCCTAAAACCAGGAAGGCTGTCTCCAGAATTCGCAGCACCGTTCCCTTCCTCTATCTAGTATTCTTTGAGGGGTCGGCAACTTTTCAAATTCAGAGTTCACCATCCCTTCCTCGTTTTAGTCTCCTGACATGGGTAGGCATGAAGGTCAGTGAGGGGTCGGCAACAAAGGAAACGGTGCTGCGAATTCTGGCGACAGCCTTCCTGGTTTTAGGATGCCCTTCCTCGTTTTAGTATGCCCTTCCTGGTTCGTCGCCAACCGTCAGAACGAGAAATGAAAAGGTGAATTTCAGTTTTTATAGTTGCCGACCCCTCACTGAACTTAATGCCTACCCGTGTCAGGATACTAAAACGAGGAAGGGATGGTGAACTTTGAATTTTTATCGTTGCCGACCCCTCAAATAATACTAAATAGAGGAAGGGAACAGTGCTGCGAATTCTTGCAAAAGCCTTCATGGTTTTAGTATGCCCTTCCTGGTTAGTCGCCTACCGTCAGAACGAGAAATGAAAAGGTGAATTAGAATTTTTATAGTCGCCGACCCCTCACTGAGCTTAATGCCTACCCATGTCAGGATACTAAAACGAGGAAGGGATGGTGAACTATGATTTTGAACAGTTGCCGACCCCTCACTGAACTTAATGCCTACCCATGTCAGGAGACTAAAAGGAGGAAGGGATGGTGAACCATGATATTGAACAGTGGCCGACCCCTCAAATAACACTAAATAGAGGAAGGGAATGGTGCTGCGAATTCTGGCGACAGCCTTCCTCGTTTTAGTATGCCCTTCCTGGTTCGTCGCCGACCGTCAGAACGAGAAATGAAAAGGTTAACTTTTTAATTTTTAAATTTGCCGACCCCTCACTGAACTTCATGCCTACCCATGTCAGGAGACTAAAACGAGGAAGGGATGGTGAACTTTGAATTTGAAAAGTTGCCGACCCCTCAAATAATACTAGATAGAGGAAGGGAACGGTGCTGCGAATTCTGGAGACAGCCTTCCTGGTTTTAGGATGCCCTTCCTCGTTTTAGAATGCCCTTCCTGGGTAGTCGCCTACCGTCAGAACGAGAAATGAAAAGGTGAATTACAATTTTTATAGTTGCCGACCCCTCACTGAGCTTAATGCCTACCAATGTCAGAATACTAAAACGAGAAGGGATGGTGAACTTTGGGTTTGTAAAGTTGCCGACCCCTCGAAAAATACTAAACAGAGGAAGGGAACGGAGCGTCGAATTCGGGCGACATTCTTCCTCGTTTTAGCATGCCCTTCCTGGTTTTAGTATGCCTTCCTGTTTTTCTCGCGTTCCCTTCCCTTCCTGGTTTTAGTCGATCCCCGTTGAACACGCTCTAAAGGTTCAGGATTGAAAAAAAAAACTTGCTAAGAATGTCGTGGGCTGGCAGAGCAGGATGTTGGTGGATCGCGGGAGGTTTGAATCTGCACAATAGAAGCGTATTGATGCTGCCCTGAATATTGGAATTTTATTATATCTTCAACTGTTTTCTCAATTATTTTGCTATTTACAGTATGCGGAAGAAAAGATTGACTGACGAGCTTATCCTCCCAGTTTTTCATCAGGGGCAAGCGTCTCCTGCATCCTTTTCCGAAATACCAGGACGACAAAATAGAACATTCCTATCCCTATGTTATGAAAACTGGGATAATTGCCTGATAAGAACCGTGTTTGAGTTTAGCGTTTTTGGACCACACTGTTTCTAAGCATCGCTAGTGTTAAGGATTGTTCACGCTTACGTTTAAGGCGCAGAATTTCTGAATTATACTTGCTATCCGCGATTATATGTGGTAAAAATGTCATCCCGCCAGGCTTGCTGTATAGGAACGGGTTCTATTTTGTGTGTTAAAAGTTATACGTGGCCAATGACAGCGTGCGTTTCCATCACGTGACTGTTAAGGAAGAAAGCGACAAACAGATAAGGAGAGATATTTGTATTATAACTGAAACTGAAGGATCTCTTTGAATGGAAAGTATAGGACTTTCAACTAGTATAGGACTTTCAACTTTGAAATTAAATTATCGGCGTTTGATCATCATTCTGAGCAAGGGACTTGCTGGAAATGTCAATTGGGGTATTCCTCAATCGTATAACCCTATTTTTGCAAAAGAGTTTGAATGGAAATAAGAGCTTGAAGGCTTCAAAGTTTGAACACAAAAACAGAGTCTCGAATTCTATTGATCGACTATGACGTGTCATTCAAGAACCAACCAATAGGAAGCAGTATCCTTTTTGTAGGGAAAGTTTGAAGCCTTCAAACTCCCATTTCTGGTCAAACTTTTCTAAAAAACTATGATTAATTAAGAAAAAACCGGGAATCGTTTCCAGCTATTTACAGGCCTATAATAGTAACAAAAGATGTACAATTTGGTACCAAAGTCGAAAGCCCTATACTTCACAATGTTAAATTACTCTTTTTCTACTCCTATCCGTTTTCGTTGAGTAGGATGCAATCTTCTATTATACTGAATTGTCACAAAACTGGTCGACGCTGGTCTAAAATTCCACATTTCAGGATGTTCAGTGTCCCTAAAGTCATCAAAGGTTATGTTCTCTTGGGATTCATTGTCAGGCTTCAGGCTCGGTATTGATAATCGGCGCATGCGTGAGCGTACAACTTGATTTTCAAGTTGAACGGAAGAGGAGAATAAGGCGTATAAGGCGAAGTATTTTTATTCATGTTACAACACAAGCGTGAACGGTCCTTTAAATCAGGAAGTTGGACTAGCCGCCTCGAACCCAGCACATCCAAATGTGGGAACAAATCGGGCACCGATTGTCCGCTAAAACTCGACTGAGAAATTCCTCGCCTCGAACTGTGGCCATCTCTGGACAAAAAAGCATTTTCAGTCTGGAGCTCCAGTCGAGTAAACATGAGAACCTACGGTTTGTTTCAAATGGTTTGAAGCATTCATGCACAAATCCTAAACTTTTGGGCATGGTGCCCATACATCTGGGCATGCCCCAGCGCATGGGCAATGGGCATGATGTTCATACGCTGGGGCACCATGTTCTGCAGCGGCCTCACCAAGGGCATGGTACCCCCACAAAAATCTACTTAAAAAGCAGCTTTTCGTTTCATATTTTTATGGGGATGCCATGCCATTGCTGCAGGGCATGGAGCCTCAACTTATGACCCCCATGTCCAAAAATAGAGGATTTGACTGGTTTGAAAATGTTTAGTTATTTTGGTTATCCCCCAGGCTGTTCTCCGATTGACAAGACAGTCTTCAACAGTAACCTGATAAAGATCTTTACCATGGAGTACAAGCGGAGTTCTAGAAATTCAGCTGGAGCAGGTAAACAACCCTTTTTCCAAGCGATATTCTCCTATGCCGTCAGGGGTTGTGATATGGCGGTAGTTCTTACTTCCTACCCCATTTTGTAATACCTCTGTAACCCGCGTTAATGCGCCATAAAGGTATTGCAGCGTACCCGACGAAAACGGAAGAAGTATAAGAAAAGAATTTACTTTGCCAGGTATAAAGTTTTCAGCTTTGAGACTGGATTGGTAAATATTTTAAGCTAATAAATACGTGAAAAAGCTTTCCGCAACCCTTTCTTGATTGATTAAACACAGCTTTCGGACAAAGTTCTTATTGGGAATGTGGTTTAGGAGGCTTAAAACTTTTACGACGTATTCAAGTCTCGCATCCTATTTGTCGTTTTTATGGTACTTTTCCTTCGCCCAAGTGCCATGTAGCGATCGCAATTTCTGTCCGTCCGTTGGTCTGTCGGTCCGGGTTTTGCTAGTTCGGGCACTTCCACATAAGCCAGGACGACGAAACTTGGCAGGCACCCAACTAGATCAAATTGGAAATAGCCATTTCCCCGATCCGACCATATGGGGGGCAGTGGAGGGAGGGGGAATCCGGAAAATTGAGGTATTTTTAACTTACGAACGGGTGATCGCATCTCAATGAAAATTGATATTTAGAAAGTCTTCGTGTCTCAGACGTCCCACTTCAAATCTGGACCGGATCCGGTGACTTTGGGGAGAGTTGAGGGGGGGACCGTAAATCTTGGGAAACGCTTAGAGTGGAGGGGTCAGGATGAAACTTGTTGGGAAGAACAAGCACATGTCCTAGATACGTCATTGACATAACATGACAAGATTCGGGCACTGTGTAGGAGGTGGGGGGGGGGGGGTGTCCGGATTGCTGGTGATCCCGCGAGTTCGGTACTTGCTGATGGGCTAGGAGCATGAAACTTGGCAGGCGTGTCAGGACTCGAACAGACTGACTTGAGAATAGTCGTTTCCCCGATCCGACCGTCGCGGGGGAGTGAACGGATGGGAAATCCGGAATCTAATGGCATGCATAACTTTTGAACGGGTGATCGGGTTTGAATGAAACTTAGCAAATGGAAAGAGCTATCGTCTCAGATGTTCCGTGACAAGTCCAGACTGGATCTGATACTTGTGAGGGGGGAGGGGCTTGTACAGGAAAACTCGTGAATCGCTTAGAGTCGAGGGATTGAGATGGAACTTGGTGGGGAGAACAATCATTGGGCTTAGATACGTAATTGACGGAGCCAGATAGTATCGGGTTCTGTGGGAGGAGCTAGGGACGGTTTCGCGGAATTTCGGTGATCGCGAGTTAGAATAGTTCCAGATGTGATAAGGACGATGAAACTTTGCAGGCATATTAGTGATCCGAATAGATTGACTTAATAACCCGACACAATGCCCTAGGAAAACTTCCGTTCCTGGATCCGACCATTGTTGGGGGAGTGAGGGAAGGGGAATACGGAAGTTGACTTCCGTAAGTTGCGAAGGGGTTGTCCGATTCGAGTGAAACTTCACAGGTGATAAAGAATTGATGACCTAGACATGCAAAACATGCGTTCGAACCACATGCGGCCACGGTTGGGGGAGTTGGGGGGGGGGGGGGGGAGATCCGGAAAATTTTGACACATACAAGAACCAAACGGATTTACCGAATGGGATGCAAGTTGGACAGTACCGAGTTCATGCGGTCTAGATTTGTTAGGCCTAGGTGGGGGGAGGGGGAGCAGGAACCGGAACCGGAAGTTTGCAAATAGGCTATGCTCCGATTCCAGTTAAACTTGATGGACGGGAAAAGGAGATGTCAAAGATGCGACTTTATGTTTTCAAGTCGTATTCGGCCACAGTAGGGGGACTTGGAGGGTGGCTCGCATAGGGGTCAAACGAGTGCAGCGATTTAAATGGAACTTGGGAATGTGGAGAGAGCATGAGACCCACGATGGGGGGGGGGGCGGAATCTTCCAAAAACGTTCAGATTCGAGTAAACCTTAACATGTGGTAAGAGAAGAGGCTTTAGATGATCCATTCACTAGTCCGAACTAGATTCGGCCGCGGTAGGGAGAGTTAGAGGGAGTTGCCGGAAATCGTGTCGCATGTTCAGGGATCAAACGAGTGGATTTATTGGGCTGAAACTTGGAAGTTACAATAATAGTTTGTGTCAGATGATCCCGGGCGATGTCGAAAATGCTCAGACTTGAGTGAAACTGCATATTCTATTAATAGGTCCGAACCGCATTTTTGGACGGCGGGTGTATTTTGTGACGTTCTCATGTACTTTCTTGTGCCATTTGAGCTCATAGCTCTTATTTATAATCTTTGCCTTATACCAATTACGTTGCGAAAATCTTTTTTGTTGTAGTATGACTTTGAAGCGTCCTAAAAACATTTCAAGTCGAATTTGAAACTGTGTTTAATCAGTCAAGAACCTCGAAGAAACGTTTCCTAGTATTTTAAAAGTTCATAGTTTTGACCAAACGCCCAAATCCAGTCTCAAAGTCCAAAATCCTATACCTCGCCATGTTAAGTTCTTCGTTCTACCTTTTTCGATGACGGTGAGAATTATCCGTTTTCGTCGGACATTGTGCAATCTCTAATGTTCTTCAGCTCGTTTTAACCCAGAACACTCTTGATGACTAACTCTTCGTGCCGAAGAAGAATCTCTGTGTGCCTAGCAAAGAGCCAGAAACGACAACACAGCTGTCCCAAACAAACGCTGTTGATTGGTTGACATAGGATTTGAATCAGTTTTGGTGACTTTTCTCGTTCTTCCCGAGGTTCACTGGCGTGTTTCAAACCTCGGACACGTCATATAGAGTATTGACTACCCTAACGCCTTGAACAGACGATCGGGGTCGAAATCCGTGGACCGGAATTCCTGCCCGGATTTTTGGGCACCATCATCAATCCCATATGGATAGGCTGAGACTTTTTCAGCTTGATGACGAAAGTGCATAAAATCTGGCGGGGAAATCCTGATCGTGTGTTTGCACTATAACGAGTTTCGGTAATACAGTGTCATTCAAAATATTTACAAAAGGACGCCTTCGGGCCTTCAAGCCGATTTAAGTAAATAAGTGATATGCAACTAGATCGTCCTATCTTAGCTCTTTTCGGTTAAACTTTCTATGAAAATACGTTACTTCACTGCTCCCCTATTCACGAATAATTGATTCTCATATAGTAGACTTCCCTGTCGGATTTAATAATAATAATGATAATATAATTGCACCAAAAAGGCTTTCGCCTCTACAAATTTATCAAGACAGTATTTACACTAAATTGAATGCAACCATGTGACGATCCACACCTGCTTTAAACTGATTAATATTTCGGTGTATACGACACTTTCATGGAGATGATTCCAGTATCCAACTTTCCGGTTTCTGAAGCTCCACTTTCCAATGTCTTTTCGAAATTTGTCACCAGACAGTTTCCAGCTGTGTCCTCTGAGACCATTGTTGTTGAAGATGAGTACATCATCAGGTCGTATGTTGTCATAATAATTATGACATGTCTTGAAAGTTCCGATTAGATCATCTCGGAGAAATCTGTAAGCTAAACTGGGTAATCGTATTTTTCAAGCCAGTTTTCGTAAGGCAGATGGCAAATGGCGGGTACTGTTTTTGTTGCTCTTCTCTGAACTTGCTCAATGTGGCTATGTTCAATTAGTGGGCGAGCTGGGGCCTTACATAAAGTAGGAAACAGGGCATTGTCCTTGAATGTATTTGTGGGATATGATTTGTGGTAGCCTACCTTTGTTTTACGCTTGACGAAAACGATTTATGGAAAGTAAGCCTTCACGCAGTAAGCTCAGCTTCACCAAGCTCACCTTTGGCAACTGAAAAGCCTCGCTTGTGTTGAGATTCAGATTTTCCGCGTAAAAGTAGAACTTTGCGTTGTGAGGACGGCCGTAGATGTTCTGAACGTCATACTAGAGCATATAGTGAAAAATAAAATCCCCAATTCAGTCCAAATAATTAAGTGCATTCAAATAAATGACACAAAATAAGTTACTTTTCAGTAAACTTAAATTAGGTATAACCCACGTTACAGGTTGGGACCCGTAAAACGAGCCCACCAAGTTTCAACTTGATATGTCACGGGTTACGAACTATACTCTTGGGCAATTTGTGCTCAGTTGGACATGAATGAGGAGTGCAGGGGTGGTGAAACTTAAAAGTATCTTCCCTACCCTGATATCTAAAGGCACATCGAATGTCCCCAGCTGTATAGTCAAGCTGGTAACATTAATCGTTGGGCAAACTGGGCCCTATTGTCCCAGAACCTATTAGGTGTGGGGGGTGGGGCCCTCAAAAGGCACAACTACACCCTAATGCCTACAAGTACACCAGGTTTCAACTTGATACCGGTCATGGTTCACGAGTTATTAAGGGTGATAACGGAAAACCGGCTACAGCGGCAGCAATAGTGGATCGTTCATGAATGAACACTCCACTAAAAACAGGAATTAAAAAAAAAAGAAAATAACAAGAAGAACGAAGGAAATTGACGAAACAAATCCTGGAGGTGGGCAACACCAAAATCAACTTGTAGACACATTTCCTAAAATGACCCTTCCTGGTAAAAAATACTGCGCCGTGTAATTAGCTAGACCTGAGAAACGATTATTTTAGGCAGCCAATCAAGAGAGATGGAGGTGGTCGACTGGAAATTCCGGCAAATTGACCAGAACGCCGATAATTCCTTGATTAAATCAGAATATAAAACTCTCCGGCGCCACGTAAAAAAACTCGTCCGGCCGAGGAGATGCGCCAAGCATTTCCCGCGTGTCTGTGATGTCGATGACGATAAGAGAATCTCTCTGACCGAATGGTCTATGTGCCTTGGCATGGAGATGAATTGTAAGTACCATTTGTGTCCAGCCACAGATATCAGCACTCTCTGTGTTTCACCCTACTTACCATAGTTACTACGCATGGATCCTGGCTTCTTGGCCTCAGGGCTGGAACGAATTTTTATATTTTCGGCAAAATATCGAGCCGCGGGCTGATCGGGCCAGTCAGATCACAGAGATCGTAAGTTACCACGCTAACTACGCTCCTGAACGTGGCAAGCAAATAGTTACTGTTACTTAATATTTCGAGAAGGTTGGAACGGTCAGCGTAGTAACTTTTCATGAGGTTGTTACGAAAATAGTTACTATTGTTAGAATAGTGGAACGCTCTCTGTTCTTTCCTTGTGTCATTTTCATTTTTGTAGCAGTGATTCCGACCAAAAGTGACCATCCCACATTTTTTCACGAAAAAAAAATAAAAAAATCCCAATTTAATCTCTGTTTCGGGCCAAAGTCACTCTCTACATTTTTTTTGTTCATCTTGCAACACTGCACGGAGATTCAAAGGGAGACTAAGCTTTTTGGTTAAAATCTTGGCGGGAGAAGCCACGGTAGATACTCTTAAACGGTATTTTGGCCCTTGTTGGCGAGGGTCCTATTCAGGCTGTAGCTGGTAAAAACGAATCTGCAAACCAGGTTATACAGTTATAGTTGAGCGATATTTCGGCCCTTTTGGCTAGAGCTCTCTTCCAACTAGAACCTTAACAGAACCTTTGCCAAGAAGGGCCGAAATATCGTCGAAGAATATCCTAGCTAACTTTCCCGTTTTTAGTCATTTTTATATCTGTTCAGGCTACAGTAGAGGAATGCTTATTTGATTACTTCCCGATGAAAAATTTGTAGCCTGCGTAGTTGTACGAAAAAGTTGCAGGTAATACTATGTAATAGCAAAGAATACTATCATTTAATGTGCCTCAGACTGGTCCAATCTTAAGTATAGTAGTATCCAGAAGCATCCTGTCTTGCCACAGTAGCATCCAGTCGTGCTAATAGTGGCATGCAGTAGTATGCAGTAACATGGTAGCCTTGAAGTAGAAGCATGTAGTAGCATCAGTTACTACTGCATGCTACTTTTATGTACAACTTCGTACTACTATTTTGAGATAAATTTTTCATCGGGTTCTCTAACTTTTTCAGTATCCTGGTTTTGTTACTTGCTTATAAAATAGTCAAATGCCAAGAAAAAATAACAAACTTGATATCAGCTAATAGCCAACTATTTTAATGTTATCCTGGCACAAACTTTAAATTTGAAGTTGAGAAAAATTAGTATGTTTAGAATTTACAATCGCAAAAGTTGTCCGTCCGTCCGTCTGTCAGCGCGATAACTCTCTAAGGGAATGAAATATTTTGATGAAACTTGGTGTGAGAACTCTTTGGGTCAAGGGAAAGGTCGAGTTCGTAGATGGGCTATTTTGATAGTAACAGTGTTCAAGGAGTCTGGCGAAGACCGGATATCTGCCGGAACCAATTGTCTGGATCAGATATTAAATTTTTGGGATCCCATAGAAACCTTTGGTGTTGTTGTTTATAGTGCTTTAGCTAAATGTGTACAGTTGAGGTACAAACAATTGTGCCCCCTCCGCCGTCGGTCTTCGAGATGCGTGGTTGACAGTTTTCCCGTTTGATCGAAAGCGAGTTCTATATTATTTCGAAGGCAGATCCGAAATCAGCAGCTTTAGAGTCCCTTAACCCATATTTTCAGGGTAGAGAGGGATAATGCTATTGATGAAAAAGGGAACAGTGTGAACTAGAGCCGCCCGTAAATCTTTCACCTGCTAGGCTAGGGTAGCGACCCACAGTAAATAGTCAACACAAAAGATCGCCAAAACGAATCACCCGGGTTCCACCCAACCTAGGGTGAGAACAACCATTATCGAAGCTCTGGCGGAGGGGATATGGAAACTGACTGCACTAGGGTAGGGAAGAGATGCAGTCATGGCTGAGTAGTTTTGATGTTCGTTATTTATGGATTCAGTTTCCTTTCGTCTATTCTTGTTCCTCAACTCAGCAAGCGGAAAAATGGGAGACCGATCACGTGGTGGAGCGGCAACGTCACTGATTGGCCAGACGAGCGGGAGACATCTGCTGAATCCGTCAGGCGGAGATCTCGAAGAAGAAGACGATGACGATGGTAAGCTTTATTAAGAACTGTAATAACAATAGTTGCGTTTTTGAGGACACCACGGTAACTGTATTTTCATTTTGTCGTTTTTGCAGTTACCGTAGTATCTAATACTACGGGTGCTTTGCAAAAAACGGCAATTGCCGAATTTGCGCTTTTAGGAGTCATCCCAAAAGAAATACTAATATCCACAAGCATCACAACTTCTTTCCCATTCTTTCCCACCAATTTGACGAAAGCCCAGGCTCCTACGTCGGCCATGACGGAAGTGAGTTGAATTTTTCAGATACCACGATCAGTGACCGGGTAGCTGATATCAGTTACCACGGTAACTGGCCAGATACCACGGCAACAGCAAAAATGCCTTTTGACCGTGGTATCAGATATCAGATACCACGGTAGCTGCAAAAACGACTTTACACCGTGGTAACAGATACCATGGTATCTACAAAAAAGCTACTAATGTTGTCATGTTGTTTATACGTCTTGTGACTAAACTACACAACTAAGCAGTCAACATAATGAAATATTAAATAATGACTCAATCCTTAATATCCATAGAATGTGCAAAAAACAGTTTTCGATGGATCTTTAATACAATCATGTTACCAAAGTTGCTTATACAGCAGAGTCAAGTGAAAAAAAAGAACTAGCGTTTCCATCTTTACAGCTAAACAATCGAAATCAGCCTAATATAAGTAAATGAAATAATAAAAGGATCGTAATGTGTCAAAATATCAAAAGAGATCGGTCGAAATTAGATAAATAAGGACAGTTAAAATTGTTAACAGAATATGGTACAAGAGGCAGTTCCGGCCCTTCTTAGCAAGGGTTCTCTTCAGGCTGTACGTAGAAGAACAAACCTGCAAATGGACCAGTGAAAAGAAAAGCTGAACTGGAACTTTTGATATCATTTAACTGAATACACTGCATTATTGGATTGTGTTAGGTTTTTTTTTTGCTTTTCCCTATTTGCTCTGTTCTAGTATGACCTTCAGGATATCTACGGCCGTCCTCACAACGCAAAATTCTACTATGGCGCGAAAAATTTGAACCTCAATACAAATGCAGCTTTTCAGTCACCAGTTACTTTTCCTATAAAGAATGTTTGGGTGATTTGAACTGCTGATTATCTGTGTCTGACGTGGCAACCCTGTGTTCAGTGTATTATGGATCAAGGTCAGGAGATGACCACATTTTCCCCATGCGATGCAAGGCAAGCCACCTGTTGTCCACACCCAGGCCATTTAGCCACTTTGTCGATTTATTGACTGTAGACCAAGGGACCCGGACAGGGTGGTGAACTGAAGAGGCTAAATGTCCGTTTCTTTCTTCTTGCGCAGAGCTGGTTGACCAGGAATCGTGGGGAAGTCCGTCCATGACGCTACAAGAAGCCAGTCATTCTTCTGAAAACGACCAAAATGAAGGTATGTTGCATTTCTATCTTCAAAAGACCCGTGCTAGCGATTATTATGGTTATTTAATCACCACATCCCGATGAAAAATTTGTAGCCTGCGTAGTAGTATGGTAGTAGTACGAAAACGTTGCATGTAATACTATGTAATAGCAAAGAATACTATCATTTAATGTGCCTCAGACTGGTCCAATCTTATGTAGTAGTATCCAGTAGCATCCTGTCTTGCCATAGTAACGTCCAGTCTTGCTAGATAGTACCATATAGTAGTATGCAGTAACACGGTAGCCTTGAAGTAGAAGCATGTAGTAGCGTCGTTAGTACTGCATGCAACTTTTTCGTACTACTTCATAGTACTATTTTGAGATAAATTTTTCATCGGGATATAATTATGGTTATTTACTACAGTCATTCTTCATTGTACGTTAGTTAATGACGCCTCGCACTACATAGTGTTCCTGCTTATCAGATGCTCTGGAATAGTTTACCACTTTTACAACTAAGTTATTTTCACAGAAAGTTACCCACGGCTTCGACTATTTTTAGTATTACAGCTAAGTTATGCTCACAGAAAATTACACACTGCTTCGGCTATTTTTAGCGTCTGTCCATGTCCCTTGCCTTGAATAACAATTTTGGCAAAATTTGCAAACCCGTTTCCGGACGAATAAGCGCCTTTGAAATAGTGATCGGGCGCATGATATGTCACGAAAAAAGAACAAACGTGGTGGGTTGATAATCAGTGTGTTGCTAATAGAGGAGGTAGAATACACTTATGAAGTTAAGAATCTCGGGAACGAGAATGGATTGAAATACTACTGCAGTAGAATTAATTACCGTAATAAGTACGAATTGTCGTTTAAGCGAAGTGTATCTAGTTTAGTTTATTGGAAATTCAGTTTGTATGAAATAAAAATCAAGTACTTCAGTGAACTGCAGTCGAAATATTAGAACTTATCGTTATCCCTCGCATATCATCTTAGAGGAATAATTCGGCCAAGTGCCATACAGCGATCGAAATTTCTGTCCGTCCGTCGGCGGTCGGTTTTTGCGGGTTTTGCTAGTTCGGGCACTTCCACATAAGCTAGGACGATGAAACTTGGCAGGCATATCAGGGGCCCCAAATGAGTAAGTTGGAAATAGTCGCTTCCCGTATCCGAGCATCGTGGGGGGAGTGGAAGGGGGGAATCCAGAATCTTGAGGTATTTATGTCTTTTGAACGGGTGATCGGATCTTAATGAAACTTGATACTTGGAAAGAGCTCGTGCCTCCCTGAAGAGACGACCGACTTAAAATCCGGACCGGATCCGGTGACTTTTGGAGGGGGCAACCGGAAATCTTGGGAAGCGGAGTAGAGGGATCGGGATAAAACTTGGTGGGAAGAGCAAGCACAAGTCCTAGATATGTCATTGACATAACCGAGCCGGATTCGGGCGCTGTAAGGGGGGGGGGGTTCGGAATTCTGGTGATCCCGCGAGTGCGGTACTTCCTGATGTACTAAGACGATAAAACTGGGCTGGCGTATCAAGGACACGAACAAACTGACTTAAATAATAGTCGTTTGCATGATCCGACCATCGTGGGGGGAGTGGAGGGATGCGGAATCCGGAATCTAGTGGCATTCATAACTTTTGAACGGACGATCCGATTTGAATGAAACTTCGCAAGTGGAAAGAGGCGTCGTCTCAGATGTTCCATGCCAAGTCCGGACCGGATCCGATACTTGTGGGGGGAGTTGAAGGGGGCACCGGAATTTTCGGAAACGCTTAACGTCGAGGGATCGGGATGGAATTTGGTGGGAAGAACAAGCCCTAGATACGTTCTTGACGGAACTAGACCTTATCGCGGCTCTTTGGGGGGATTTGGAGGGGGTTTCCCAGAATTCCGGTGATCCGGTGACCCAACCAATAGACTTAAGGACCTGACACAATGCTCTAGGAAAACTTGCGTTTCTTGATCCGACCATTTTCGAGGGAGTTGAGGGAGGGGAACCAGGAAATTACTGATTTCTGTAGGTTGAAAACGGGTGGTCTGATTCGAGTAAAACTTTTCTGGTGGTAAGAACTAATGACCTAGACAGGCAAGACATGTCTCCGAGCCACATGCGGCAATGGTTGGGGGAGTTGGAGGGTGGGGGGGGGGAGTCTGGAAACTCTGTGACATGCACGAAAACCAAACGAATGGACCGGATGGGATGTAACTTTGACAGTACCGATTTTATGCGGCCTATTTTGTTTTTTACGGTTCGAGCCGGATCCGGCCGGGGTAGGAGGAGGATGAACCGGAAACCGGAAATTTGCAGATATACTCCGATTGGAGTCAAACTTGAAGGACGAGAAGAGGAGATGTCAGAGATACTGCGTCTATGTGTCCTAGTCGTATTTGGCCACAGTGTGGGGAGTTGGAGGGAGAGTCTCGGAAATTTTGTGGCTCGCATAGGGGTCGAACGAGTGGAGGGATTTGAATGAAAATTGAAGGGGAGATATACGATGTTACTTAGATGACATATTTAGGGTTCGGACCGGATCTGCACACGGTGGGGGGGGTACCGTAGTTTCGCGAAAAATGCTCAGACTCAAGCGAAACTTGATAGCCGGTAAGATAAGATGCTTTAGATGATCATTTTATATGTCTGTACCAGATTCGGCCGCGGTATGGGAGGTACCGAAACTATTGTGCCCATTTGCCCTAGATGATCCGAGGCGATGCGGGAATGCTCAGACTCGAGTGAAACTAGATATCCTATTTCTAGGTCCGATCCTAGGAGGCTGAAGGGGGTATTTTATGACATTTTTATCTACTTTCTTGCAACACCTACTCGTAACAAGTGCCATATGAGCTCGTGGCTCTTGTTGTTTATTGGAAACGAGATCAATCCCAAAGGCACCTCAGTACGAGCCTGGAGTTGTCAAAATTGAGATGTCCGTTGAATGGAGCTAAAAATACAAGAACATTACCCCCCCCCCCCCGACTGACGGAAAAAGGTCAAGTGCCGTAGAAATCGACGATGTTTGGTAGACTGTAAAGTGCGCCCTTGTGTATAATTAATTACACTCGTTTCCATATGCTCTTGATATGCGTAGTTTGATTTCGGGTTTATTGCCAGGACGAAGGGTGTTTAACCTAATCAAAAAATGTATTGGCTGTTTTATTGTCCTCTTGTTTCTGTCGCAAAAAGCTTGTAATAATTTCAGTCGCAGAGAAACGAAGCAGTCTCCAGAAACGAAAAGCGTGTTAGGGATGACTCATTGTTGACATAAGTGCTTAGATTTTTTCCTCCCTCATAAGTGCCATAAATCGCTGTTTGGTTTTGGTTTGCCAATATAGGATTAAATACGCCAACAAATATGGAATGCTGGCGACTGAAGTGCGCGCTCAGTTAAGATCTGATGCGTCATCTGACTATTTCGTTTTAGCGAAGATGCTTTGTCTTGCTTGTAATTGCTATATAGCTTAGATGTGCACGAGTGGTTGTCCACTCTCGATTTTAGTGTACAGCAAGTGCCCCTTCTAAACGCTTCTCGATTAATGCCGAACTCTGTCTGGGAAAGACGTGGTCAAAGTACTGGTGATGTTTAAGAGGCTAATTCTTACTCAGACTTCATCAGTTATACCACGCAAAATTTCGGGGTTTCTACTGTCACGTTAATGTTCTAATCTGTCTTTGATTTCCGTGACCTCTCGCTCTCACTTTTCTAGTTTGGACAATACAGTCAGTGGACGTCGAGTCACATTATATTGTGTCACATTTTAAAACCATCTTTTGGTACCAACTTTGCCAGTAGGCTATAGAGCAGTGGTTCCCAACCTTGTCCGTACCGCGCACCCCTACACTGTAAAAAAAATCTTGTAGTATTTGCTACTGGGATTAATCTTGTCTCTAAAAAGATAATCTTATCTCTAATTCGGATTAATCTTGTCTCAGTAGAGATAAGATTAATCCAGTAGCAAATACTGCAGTTAACTTTAATCCTTACTCGGAGATACTTTTTACAGTGTAATCAAGGTTAAAAAACATTGCGTACACCCTTTTTGACAGATCGTTGTTTTACTATTTTTTTTACCACGACCAGAACGGCGAAAAGACGATATTTATTGTCATTACTGATAAGGCATAAATGTGTATCTGACCTTGCGTACGATGGGGTATATGATCTTGAGGACAGTATTGAAACTGAGTCAGAGGACTCGAAAACGACTGAAACGACATATTAGCCTACAGCTACAGATTGACTTGATTCTGGGACCTTCGCATACCCCTTGCGAGGGTCTCTCGTACCCCTCTGGGTACGCGTACCACAGATTGGGAGCCAGTGCGGTATAGAGGATACGGATCGTTCGTCAGAGATTATGTAGAAAACAACTTCGACAATGCTTTCTTTCCCAGTCTTTGGGAGGTTCCAGTCTGAAATGGTATTGGGAAACTGAAACAAGACCAGACAGAGCAATTTACGTCGAAATAGTCAAAGCACGACTAAGCTGGTTCATCATACTACTTCATAAGTGTATTCAAAATTTAAAAATTATCAACTCAGTTTTGGGGGTAGTAGCACGTTGTTTTTCAATAACTCTCCTAGATTTTGGCGGTTTTGTCATTTGACCCTTCGATATTGTCATTTTTAAAGAAAGTGAACCTTGAAACTTCCAGTAATAGAAAGTATATTGGACGATCCATTTCCTAGGATAGACTACTCCTGCCTACGTAACTGAAAAATTACTCTCTGTGATAAAGAAGACGTTAGTAGGAACGATGGTTGACTTTCTAATTTCTAGGGCACTGATCACAAGTTTTTTGTTTTGTTTTCAGCAAACGATTGCTACTCTGATCGCCTGTCTGCATTAGAAGAAGTGCGGCAAGGAGCACAAGGAATGTACGTTCCCGAATGCACCCTGGAAGGAAAATACCAAAAAGTGCAGTGCCACAAAGGAACAAGTAAGTTAAGCTACGTTTACGCGGAGGGTATTTACCCGTACTCCGCGGGTATTTTTCCCCGCAACAGCAACAAAAACCCGGGTATTTTGGACTTCAATTTCGCGAACTATTTACCCGGGTATTTGTTTGTCGAAGGGTATTCTTCGACGTCAGCAACAATAAAATTAGATTTTCGAGGAATAATTTTGATTATGCCCATTTAAAAAGTGGCCCAAATGGACACATGTTGGTATCCACTGTAGAGAGATATCCTGAGCCTTACAACCTTGTAATTTATTGCCGCATGACAGTACTCTCCCTTCAAAAATACCCGAGTACAGTGTGAACACTTTCCCTTCTCGTCTCCGGGGAAAAATACCTGCCGTGTAAATGATCCTTTAGGGAAAATCCTCTGGGCCGTAAGAATATATATATATATATACATATTTATTTGCAGCCCACCAATTGCAACCCTGAAAATTCGTACTAAATTTTAAGTTGGGCCGGTAGAAATCACGGAAAACATCATGTAGACGATAGGCTGGATGACTCGACATTCGTATCAGAGACGCGGACTTTCTCTCCAGCGACCGAATGACATCTTGGTCGCCGAAAGGGGTTGCGACAGGAACGAGAGAGATACGTAAAAAATTACAGTGACTGTTCTCACTTAATTCTCGGTTACAGTGATAGACCATCACCATAGACCATTCTAGCATTTCATGAAAAGGAGAATGTTATAGCAGTCGATTTTCGATTTAGTCCCTGTCCGTGATAGACATGGAACGGAAGTTTTCTTATCATCAAAAACACCGAAAACAAAATAGGTACACAAACTAGGGAAAGCTGGAAACCCCTCACCGCTGAAGTTGATTATGGTCTAGCAGCCGATTATTACTTTTAAAGGACACCTGAACAACGAAACCATACTTGAACACACCATGGAGAATGCATTTACAGACATGGCCACGGAGAGCATTCTTCTCCTGAGCGTGACGTTTTCAAAATAGGAATGTTCGTTTCTGGAGGTTTGCACATGCAGACTCCAAGACAAAAAGCGCAGTTCATTCAAATCTTGTACAGCGCTGGCCGGATCGTATTGGAATTTCTTCTAGATATACGGTTGGGCTTAACTGATTAAAAAATATTCCAGAAGAATGGTTGATTGGAGACATTTGGTCATTTCTAAAATTGTTCGGTTTCGATACTGAAATAAGGACAGATGCAAAATGGAGCAAAAATCATAGCTTGGAAACACTATTTCGTATTTGGATTGGGTTTTCTGCAGGCAATGTTAACGGAAGTCATACAGATAGGGATAGTACTTGGTACTCTTCATTCAGGTGTCCTTTAAGTCCCTGACATGTCTCACGTTCCGCCTATTTTCTTATTTGAGTGTATACCCTACCACTGAAGTTGTCAACCCCTCGACACTTTAACATGATCAATGGCGACAAAAGCTATCCCTGAACGTTGTGAGAAACAACAGAATGTCGGAAAATTTACTAAATTGACTTTGCAGACAGTTTAACTTTATCCTTTTCAGTTGTAGACATCGTGATTGGTGAAAACTTGAAACATTATCTTATAAATATTCCTTGAGCCCAAGCTGACTTTGAAACATTTACTCAAATAATGTAGCTGCTTCATCAGCTGATGAAGCATCGTAGCTGACGTATCCGTTGTAGGGTCAAAATACCACAGATACTAATTACTACTACTAATTATTACTAGTACTAATTATTGAGAAACTACTTTATTGTTTTTTTACATTATCATTTGTATCCGTTGCGTAAAGACTTAATTCTAGGTTACAGTGATAGACCAAAGAGACTAATTTTCTTACCCTCAGATTTATAGGGATAAAATAATGTGCACTAATTTGCACAAGTTTATAGCCCCTTATGAGTACCTTCTAGCAACCGATTCTTACTTACAAGTCTATGTCATCTTCCCGTGATGACCTGGTACCAAATTGTTCTTAATAGCAAATAAACCGGAAACAAAATGACGTACACCAACTGGCAAAAGCTGCAAACCCCTCATCACCGAAGATGATTATGGTATAGCAGTCGGCTGTTGCTTACAAGTCCCCTACATGTCTCACAATTGGGGTCGGACTATTTTTGGTTTCAGTGTGTACCTTACTCTGAAGTTCGCAACCCCTCTAAACGTTCAAACTATTGTATCTCATGAAGGAATGTTTGTACAAAAAAACGAATGGCGTACACTTTGATCAGCCTATCAAGGTCTATCGGTAGCCGTTGAAAAGAAATTTCTGTCTGTATTAGTTCAAAAGTTGGCTTTTTGCCGTTGGCCAACTTTCTAATATCACCACTTAGAAAGAAGCAAAGGGTTAGCTCTAATTTCTTTAGCATGAAAGAACTTTTAAAGTTTAAGAGGCCCATCTGATATTATTTTTCTTTCTCAATCCCAAGTGTAAGAAACGAAATGATGAACTCAGCTGAAATCACGAACAGAAATGGATAGAAACAATAGATGGCATCACTTTCGGACCCGTGGGAAAATGCCACTTTTTTTATTCTGGAAATTTTTCTATACATCACTCAAGGAAGATATATTGGCTGTGGGGCCAGAGAACTGCCGCACATATTTAGCACTTATAGGTTTGTGTCCTCTTCAATTTAAAACTGGTGCCTGTCTGCTTGCCTGCTAGAACGGAGCTTTCCACTCGAAAGCAGAAACATGGTTTGATGAAACGTAAGCTTGGCTGCAGAACTTCAAATAGTCCTCTCTGACATAGGCTATACAACCCCACTTTACTTCACTCACTGTGGGCTCTGGCTCAATTACAAGCAAAACCCATCCTTTTTGGCCCCAGGCAAGAGTTCTACGGAGCTTTGCAAAATGTAATGTTATGTTCATCAATCCGGCGCAAGGTCCACAGACGCTATAACTGCACATACAATAATATGACTACAGCAAAAGGGCTTTCGCCTCTATAAGTAAAATAATTACGTACTTGAACCCTCAAGTCCCAATAAGTTTTCATGTACTGTCTGCTGATTTGTACATTGAAATGCTTAAAAAAACTGATATTTTTGTTACTTTTTCTGATAATGTGGAGCTGATAAGATAACCGGAGCCGATGATGGAAAAGTGATTGTAGAGAACGGCACAGAGCCTCTGCCAAAGCCACTCCCATTTTATTCACTGTTTCAGGCTACTGCTGGTGCGCCAACGAAGTAGATGGCAAACCGATTCCAGATACATCCGTCCATAATACGAAACCGAACTGCGACAACTTGCCTACTAGATCGCAGAACACGAGCAAGCAAACTCGGAAACCGCATGCAAATGATGCAGGTAAGCCAACTAGTATCTTCCCAGCTAGTACCCTCCCCAAAACTCTGGTTTCTCCTATTGATTGGTGAAAAGGACCGAGTTTTGTAGGCGTCAGAATGTCACAGATTTTGGCGGACAAGTGTGACAATTACCGTCAGAAAAAATGTGGCACTGTCCATGTGCAACATCGCAAAACCCAGGAGAGGGAGGGTCGTCTCAACGCTTGGTTACACCAATTGTGTCTGCATCCTACTGTGCTTGCTCGATATTTTGCTAGACCGTTGGACAATGTACGGATAGCATATAGGTGGTGATCCACCCTATACTTAGCCTACCGTAGTTTACTTACACATGATGTCACGGCTCCTGACTGACGTCAAGGCTGGAACGCATTTTTCTATTTTAAATTAAACTAATTAAACTGTAATTAAACTACAAGTTTTTTGGCTTTCCCACAAGTTCGTATTTCCATCTTGAGCGGCTTTGAGCCTGAAGAGGACCCTTGCCAAGAAGGGCCGAAATATAGCTCCAGTAACATTCAGCTGATGTATCTGTTTTGCACCATCAAATATGATTCGCACTCAGCTTGGGCTGAAGGAATATTTATCGTGCAACAGGTCTGTCGGGCCAATCACGTGGTTTTTCCCGAGTGTGGTTTTTAGTGTGACACAGAGAGATTTTAGTAAGTTAAGGTGAGTTAGGAAGAAAGGGTTGTTGGACCATATTATTGATTCTTTTTTATTTTTGTTATTGGATAGCGTTAATAAATACCATATCAGATAGTGTTGAAAGCTTTGTATGATGCAGTAAGCTATCGGCTACTTCCGGCTACGGTTTCTATAAATAAATGATTGGTTGATTGATTGATTTAGGTTGTCCGAACAAGTCACAAAAGAAGACCCAAGACGATATGATAGAATTCTATCGTGAAAATATGATGGCTTCACTTGGAAAGGTTGGCGGTCAGTCTCCTTCGACGAGTAAAGATGCGGTCGCGAGATGGCAGTTCTTGCAGCTTGATACTAACAAAAATGAAGTAAGTCTCACTTCACTTTCTGGGCTTCACTTTCTGTTTGGAGTCTTGTTGCGACCGGGCAATTTGAACTGAAATGAACCCTTCAGTGAACTTGCTTAAAGTTTAACCGAAAAGAGCTAAGACGCGATGGTTTAGTTTACACGTCACGCATTTAGTTAAATAGGCCTGAACACCCGATAAAATGTGTTACTCTGTTTCAGTCGAGGGATCGGAATGGGACTTGGTTGGAAGAACATGTGGAAACCCTAGATACATTATTGACAAAACAGGACCGGATCGTTTCACAGTGGGGGGATTGGAGGGGGTTTCCCGGAATTCCGACGATCGCGAGTTAAGGTACTTCCAGATGTACTAAGACGACAAGAACTGGCACGCATATTAGGGACCCGATCAGATTGACTTGGAAGTAGTCCCTTCGCCCCGACTCGTTCATCACGGAGGAAGGGGAGGGATGGGGAATCCGGAATCTAGTGAAATTCATAACTTTGTGAATAAAGTATGTGAATAAAACTTGACAAGACATAGAACAATTGTCTCAGATTTTCAGTTTCAAGTCTGGATCCGATAACTGGAGGGGAAGCTGCAGGAGGGCACCGCGCGAAATCTCGTGAAACATTTAGAGCCGATGAATCGGAATGGACAATAAGCATAAACCATAGATACATTATTGACAGAACAGGACCGGATCGGGGCATTGTGGGTGGGGCTAGAGGGGGTATCCCGGAATGCCGGTGATCACGACTTGGGGTACTTCTGGATTATCTATGACGAGGAAACTTTGCGGTCGTATCAGGGACCGGACCACATTGACTTGGAAATAGTCACTTCCCTCATTCGATCATCGTGGGGGATGGAGGGATATGGAATCCGGAATTTAGTTGTATGAATAATTTCGAATTGGTTACCAGATGTGAATAGAACTTGACAGGTGGCAAGGGCTAATGTCTCAGATCTTCACTTTCAAGTCCGGACCAGTTCCGATACGATTTGCAGAGCTCGAAGGGTGCAACCGGAACTCTCGTGAAAACCCTTCCAACTACCTTAGTCAGATCCAGTTCGAGCACAGGATTATCATAGCTAGAGTATTTCTTCTACCATCGACTGAATTATACGCGAATCGGAACCAGAGTAAGACAAACTTCTAGTCTGTAACAGTTGTCAATGAGTGGAATAACCATTTCAGATTTACTAGATCAACCTCGTTTTCTGATGAGAGGAATATCAGGAGAGAGATCCAGCCTTGACATCTGCAAACCTGGTCTGACAAACATGCTGTTCTTAAAAGTGCCATATGAGCTTTCAGCTCTTGTTTCATTTCCTTCCCCTGCAACTGGGACATAGTAAATTATATTCAAATAATGTATACAACGGATACGTCAGCTACGGTTCTTCATCAGCGATATTACAGATTACAGGTTTGTTTCCTTCCCCGACGTTGACCCAGGAGATTGACAGCCTGACGAGGACCCTTGCCAAGAAGGGCCGAAATATCGCTCATGAAGAATCATAGCTGGCGTATCCGTTGTATACATTATTTGAATATATGTTTCAAAGTCAGCTTGGGCTCAAAGAATATTTATATAGGAAATTCTTCAGTTTGCTTGTGCCTAAGACTTCTAATACTTTCTTTTTGCAGGTGATCGATCGCAAAGAAATGAAGGATTTCCGACTTCTGTTCCGAAAGAGCAAGAAGTTGAAGAAATGTAAGCGGTTGGCAACGCTGTGTGACCCAGACGATAGTAAGACCATAACACTAATAGAATGGCGGATTTGCCTAGGGATAGCCAAGGGTAAGTCCAGTAGGGTTTATAGCAAACCATCCCGCTTCGAGAAGAATATTTTATTCTTTCTTTTTGTATCCGCTTAGTGATTTTTCTACACTTTTTAAACTATATTTCATATCAACTTGATGCTACGTCTCCTCCCGTGATGACATTCAACCTAATTTACCCTAATCATTCCTCATTAATTTTTAAAAACATTCTTTACCAAATTTCGTAAATTATTATTCTATTAATATATAGCCTACTTTAACATCAATCTTTAAAATATTGAAAAAAAATTATTAAGGCAGATTGTTTGATGTCTCAGGTAAAGTTTAGAGCAAGATCCTAAAATCGTTAATAGCTTGTTAACAGTCGTAAACGACACATACCTGCTATAGCTGGCTGGGATCGAAAACACATTAAGGTAAATCTAATATCATTGCTCGTGATTTCATCGCTCTCTTCTGACTGTATGAAAAAGTTAATCGTAGAAATAACGACTTTGCGCTAGTGGTACTTTTTTTTATTTTCCACCAAGTCAAATGGATGACTCGCACGTACCATCTCCATAATTCAAGTTTCATAGGATGGATTTTCGTAACGGAAAATTCAAACTACTTCATTTAAGTTAGTCTTCGTGCGAGTCGTTCCGTATTGGTATTTAAACTGCTGACAGAACAAACAAGACCAAAGGTTTCGATGGGAACCCGAACGTTTAATATCTGATCCAGACAATTTGATCTTGTAGATATCCGGTCTTCGCCAGACTCATTGAATATTTTTACTATTGAGATTTAGAAACAGAAGAAGGTCAGTGGCTAATCATCTGAGAAAACCAAGTTCAGATATGGATTCAGCATGTTTGTATTCACCCCTAAGCTATACGTCATATCTAATTTGACGAAATTGATCAAATGTTCCTACCTCCGGTTTCGACCGGATTCCGAGCGAACTACTTGTCTGGCAAAAACTAAAGCTCAAATACAAATTCAGCGTATCACCTTACCCCAATATCGGACATCTAATCAACCTTAAGCAAAAGCTGTAATTGCAGTGGATAAGATATCCGATTTAGATGTAAGAAGAGATGCTGAATCTGTATATGACAATTATTTTTTACCTGGACATATAGCTCGCCCGGAATCCGGCTGAAACCGGAAACTTTGTTATAAGTTAAATTTTTATTGAAGTTGATTAGATGTTGGAAATAGGGTTAAGGAGATATGCTGAGTTCGTTTTTGAGCTTTATTTTTTCGCCGGACAAGTAGTTCTGGAATTCCGCCGGATCAGAAAATCGGCAGAAGTAAGACCGGAAGCTTCGATCGGTTTCGTCAGAAAATATATGACTTATAGGGGTAAACACACGTGCTGAATCCATATCTGAACTTGGTTTTCTAGATAATTAGCTGTTTGGCGTTAGTCTGTTTCTAAATTTTAATAGTAAAAATGTTCAAGGAGTCTGGTGCAGACTGGATCTGACGAAGAAAAGACCCAATCGTATGGATCAAATGTTACATTTTTGGGATCCCATCGAAACCTTTGGTCTTGTTTTTGCTATGGATTCGGAACAAATATACTTTTTGTCTACTTTATTTTCGACGGCCACTATTTTGCTATTCTTTATTTTTCATTGGGATCTCATGAAGACACTCTGCTCCTCGACATTTCACAAAATTTCGCCCGTGGCGCATTTAGTAATATTCTCTATTAAAGGCACAGAAAACTTGACTACGCAACTTTCGGCCTTCAAACCGACTTGGGCGGCTTAGATAAAGATACAGGGACTTATTGTCGACAGGACCCCCTCTTTGTTATCTCGAACCCCCTCCTTAGTGTTCCCAAAGCTAGCTGGCAGGCCCTTGCCCCTTATGCACTGTAAAAGTTCGCCTTTGGCCGTGTTGACTAACACATCAGGATAGTAGTCAAGAGGTCATGCGTTCGATTCCTACTCCCGGCACACAAACCTTTTGCTTTTTTTTCTACTAACTCAAAAGTCGAATTCTCGGAAACTGCCCGGAAACTGCAATGGTCGTAACGAGAATTTTTCTTACTCTCAATATCGACTCGGGTACATTCTTGATATGTCAGCTAGCTCCCCGAGTCAAGTTTGAGTCAAGTTTTCTGTTCCTTTAAGAAGAACGGTTTGTCGTTTTTGCCGATTAGTAGCCTGCGTAGTTGTATGGTAGTTATACGAAAAAGTTGCATGTAATACTATGTAATGGCAAAGAATACTATAATTTAATGTGCCTCAGACTGGTTCAGTCTTGCTAATAGTAGCATGCAGTAGTATGCAGTAACACGGTAGCCTTGAAGTAGAAGCATGTAGTAGCATCAGTTAGTACTGCATGCTACTTTTTCGTACAACTTCGTACTACTATTTTGAGATACATTTTTCATCGGGAGATTTGAGTTTCATCGGAATTTTTGAGATTTGAAAAACATTAAAGACTACAATTTGTATGGTAAGCAGTTAAATTTTGCCAGACAAAGGCAGATTAAAAAATTTCGCCTGCGGCTGCATGCTTAAACTGAACCTGGGTATAGGCGTTGGAAGCCTTCCTCTTTAGCAAAAGCTGAGTTGAAAAGCTGTGGTTGTGAATTTATGGATATAGGAGTTACGGAGTTAAGGAGTTACAAAAGATGAAAAAGTGGGATTGCAAGTATACGAAGCACCTGCTTTATTTGTCAGAGTTATGCCAAAGCCACGTGCTAACGGAGCAGTTCCGAGTTTAAGATGCCAGCATTACACTTTTGGAAACTTCGTCGTGTCTGCCAACAAGACCAAAGGTTTCGATGGGATCCCAAATGTTGAATATTTATTGTATTACTTGATCCAGACAAGCGAATCTTGTAGATTTCCTGTCTAACCAAGTTCAGATATGGATTTAGCATACATGTTTACTCCAACATCTCATCTCTAACGACTTCAGACCAACTTTGACCACTTGACCAAATTCGTCCTTTTAGCAGTAGGCTACTCTCGGCCAACTGCATGCAGAGCAAAAGAGCTGGTGACATTCAGAGGCGAACCTTTCGATCAAAATTTCCGGGTTTTGGCAACTTTTGCCAGCTTATCTGTCAAGGAGCCTATCTTATCTTGTTTGTCAGATGTCTGGGAGCAGGTCCGGACAGAAGTAGCTAACAGGAAAATGGAATTTGCAAAGAAAATCTTACAGGTAACAAGATCCTACGAAGTAACAATAACAGCTAAGACATGATTCTAGACATTCAGAAAAAAATGGAATCAACAGATGGAATCAAATCTTGGTATGCAAAAAAGCAAAAGCGTAACGAACCTGCGCTCCTCTCCCCTGCGGCGAGAAAATATATTTCATATTCGGATTCAGCATGTCTCCTTACCTCCAAATCGAACCTCTAATCAACTTTTTCTTTTTACAAATTTTTCGTTTTTTGCCAGATTCCGGGTGAACTACTTGTCCGGCGAGAAAATAACTTTCATATTTGGATTCAGCATGTTTCCTTACCCCTAAATCGAACATCTAATCAACGTCAAATAAAACTTTTACTTTTAACAAACTCATTAGCTTTTAAAAAATATTTTGTTCCCCTTAATTTGAACCCCCACCCCTAAATATAAGGGTAAAGAGCCCATCTTCGAACTTTAAATGTACTTTGACCCAAAGAGTCCTCATGCCAAGCTTGAGCCAAATATCTCAACCCCTTCGAGTTATCGTGCTAACAGACGGACAACTTTTATCAAGTCATAGGTATCACGTCACTCACGGTTTGGGATCCAAAAAATCATAGACAACTGGGCCCAGCCAGCACATGACGCTCTTCAATCTTTTCTGGGCGAAGATTGAAAAATATGTGTGTGTGTTTTTTGTGTTTAATTTCTTTTCTTTTAAATACTCCGCTTTTAAACATGGCAGGTCATAAATAAATTACTTACTTACTTATTGACGTCCGTTTTCGTTGCTAGAAATTCTTTCTAGCACAAAAATGAGGGTAAAATACACACGTAATAAATACGCTCGGATGTACGCATAGTGGAACCCCAGCTTAGCATTTACAACCTTTTGTTTTTAGGTGAGGCATCTACAGCCCGACCTGGGACGAATATTGCAGGAAAGCGACGAGGCCCGAACCCACTCAGTACCTACTTGAAAGACTAAGTGATAAAGTTTGTACTTCATTTATAAGCATCGAAGTTCTACGTTCTATTTTCACCCGATATAGGTATTATTGTTGATAGAAAATTTAAGCGAGCTTATTTGTATAGTTAAATGTATTAAAGAATAAATTGGATTTTTCATACCGATTGACAAATTACTTTCTACTCCATCGAGACTTCCAAACAACAATACCTTCTGCCAAACCGCCACGAACAAGACCTAAGGTTTCGACGGGATCCCAAAAATCTAATATTTGATCCAGACAATTGGGTCTTGTCTTCGCCAGATCCAGTCTTCGCCACGCTAATCATCTGAGAAAACCAAGTTCAGAGATACCTCTATAAGCCATATCTATTTTGACGATACTGACCGAAACTTCCTGCTTAACTTCTGCAAAATTTCTGGTTTTGGCCGAATTCCAAGCGAACTACTTGTCCGGCAAAAAAAGAACAATTCAGAATGAATTCAGTGTATCTCCTTATTCCCATAAAGAACATCTAATTACTTCACATAAAACTTTAACTTATAAAATTTCCGGTTGCATCCGGATTCCGGACGAATTATATGTCCGGGTAGAAAATGATTGTCATATAAGGCATCTAACATCTAATTAACTTAAAATAAAACTTTCGCTTTTAACAAATTTTCCGGTTTGGCCGGATCCCGGGCGAACTAGTTGTCCGACGAGAAAATAGTTTTCATCATCGTGTTCATCATATTTTCTTACCCCATAATCGAACATCTAATCATCTTCAAATAAAACTTTTAATTCTAACCAACTTTCCGGTTTTTGCCGGATTCCGTACGAACTACTTATCCGACAAGAAAATGTTTTTTCTCCATCGTGTTCAGCATATCTTCTTACCCCATAATCGAATATCACATTAGCTGTTTAAACATATTTGGTTTGCCCCTTAATTTGACCCCCCCCCCCCCCCCTAAATGTAGGGAGGGCTACAGAGCCCATCTACGAACTTGACCTTACTCTTGACCCAAAGAATCCTCATACCAAGTTTCATCAAAATATCTCATTCTCATTCAAAATCTCTCACAAAATCTCTCATCCCTCCACTTACGTTTTGGGATCCCAAAAAGAGGAAAGGCAAGACGCCTGTTCTGATTTTCTTCTTCCTTAAAGGAGTCTTACCTATAATACTAACGTAACCTACTTCCGTAGTCACTCCGTCCATTTATAAACCAGGAGACCCAAATATCGTACGGTACATTCTAACCCCTCGAACAAAACATCGCTGATTTTTTCACTTGCCATGTTTTGCTACCTTCGATGGGTATCACGCTGTCGACGGTTGTCTGCGAGAAGTTACACCATCAGAAAAAACGGTTTTGTAGACTTTTCCCTCTTTCGTATAAGTCAACGGGTCTCGAAAAAGGCTTAAAACATCCATAGTCGTAGGTAATTTGTTGAAAGTAGAGCCTATTATAGTATTTAACTATTTGAAAATACTGGAGGTTGAAGAGTAATTAGTGCGAGGGGTTCTTTAAGACAGGAGCCCTCTTCTGATTAAAAGGGAGGAACCCTGTTTCGATTAGCAGTGAAAAGGTAGGAGCCCTGTTTTAGCAACGTCGACGAACAAGCTCCGACTTTTTGGTTTTCAAAATGTTCGGAGCCGGAGCCAAAAGGCGGAGCCGGGTTCGTTTAAATTTGTCCAAGTCCAAAGTAGGAGCCGGGCTCGGTGACTGAAATAAAAACAGCGATCCTCCCTCAGAACAGGGATCCTGACTTAAAGTTTCAGTATACCTTAATCCCACCCTACAATGATCAAGAACCAATGTTTACCCCCGAGCTCAGTAGATTTTTCATCGGTTTCCTTTCTTTGATATCTGAAAGCGAAGTTTTTCAGGTCAGTATATACTCGAATTTGCTAGCTTGGACAAAGGGAAGAGTGATATTTTATGCAATACTTAGTTGGTCTTTTCTTAATACTCTTTGTTAAACTATTTGTTAGTTAAGTTAGAGTTAAACTACTCTTTGTAGTTAAACTATTTTCATAAAGCCATGAATTACCTTCATACATTAGAGTAAGCATGTTAGCAAAATTACGACGGAAAAAATCAAAGGAAGAAGTAGAAGAAAAACACTGAAGACTGTTTATATTCTGGAGCAAAGAGGTTGTCATCTGCCAAAATATTTACAAATCCGTTTAGTTTGGTGGCGCAGAGGGGTAACGCCGCGCGTGTTTGCCAAGCCAAGCAAAGAGAAGGAATTATGAGCGTGTTCCACCCTTCTAACAATAGTAGGCTAACGATCAGTTACTTTTCCGTTCCAACCTCACCAAAAGTTACTACGCTGACCGTTCCAGCCTTGTCGAAATACTAACTATTTGCTTACCATGCTCGAGAGGGTAGTAAGCGTGGTAACTACGGATATCCGTAACGTGGTTGACTGGATTACCCCGTGGAGTGATATTTTTGCGGAACAATGAAAAATGCGTTCCAGCCTTGACGTCAAGAAGCCGAAATTCGTGACGTCATTCGTAGTAACTATGGTAAGTAGGATGGAACATGCTCTCTGTTGCAGAGGTATACCAGAGACGGTTGATCATTTGAATGCCCAAGATACAACACTCAAAGGAGCCAGTTGATTCGCAAGCTGGAATCACAAAAGTTAGCCTCATCGACAGCTTTGGTACTCGGATATGCGACATTAGGTAAAGACAAGGATTTACGAGTGCTTGACCCATTATGCTAATTTGTTTGCTCTTCGGGCCTTACCGCAAGACTGTAATCTAAGGGTTTTGACGAATGTATTGTTAAGTTTAAGTAGGAGACTCTATACTGTTCAACAATTGACTAAAAGTTTATATTTGGCGGCGTTTAGGGCGAAAGCCGAGCGCATTCACACCCAACAAGACAAGACGAGGAATTGTTGAAGCTCCATTAAACACAGGGGCGTCCCGAGCCTTTCTTCATTAGGAAGGGGGGGGGGGGCGGACCTGGTAAAAATTGACCGAATCGGTACCTCATATTAACCGAATTAAAAATTTTTTTTTCTAAAACACAGCGAGTTGCCTTCAAGAAGCTATAATGTAAAAAGTTGCATAGTATGTACAAAATAAAGTCTATAGAGAAAATTTGGCGCGTTTTCTCACTCCTCCACTTCTGTTTTTTTTTCAGGGATACGCCGTCACTAGCCTTAAATTTTACCTTTGGGGGACGTCCAGTTTTGCCAACAGGGCTTGAAAATATGCCGACAAAAAACGCAGTTGTTGCAAAGCGACAACGTCGCGAACGTTGTACCCAGGATAAATTAAAGCGCCACAGGCAAAATTTTTTGAATCCGACTTTTTCTGGCAAGACCAAATTATAATGAAACTAAGCGTTGCAGGCAAAAACTAAAACAAGAACTGTAAGCTCATATGGCACTTGCATGGGTCAAGATGATTTGATTGATCAAAAGTAAGTTTCGACTTTGCGGTTGAGATGCGCACTCTAAGGGAGCTGGAACTTCATTTGTAAGCAAAACCCTTGAGGCAAAAGTGCTAATGGGCTGATGGGCATCACGAAAATGCATATATTGCTTAAAAGTATTCTTTTTACTTTGCGGTCAAGATTGGATCGGATTTTGGAAGTAGCAATTTCTAAGCAAATGTTGTTGAGTCTCCAATATTCCAGCGAAGTTTCATCGTCCTAGCACATCTGGAAGTACCTTAACGCGCGATCACCGGAATCCCAGACCCCCGCCCCTCCTCCAACTCCACCCACAATAACCGGAGCCAATCCGGTTCTGTAAATGATTAATCCAGAGCATCTGTTTGTCATTCCCACGAAGTTCGATCCAGATCACACCAGTCTAAGCGGGTCAAGTATTTTCCGCCCTCCCCCAAATAATTGCCGGATTCGGTCCGGAAATGAAAAAGGTCACCAGAGAAAAAGGTCCTCTGTTTAATTTTAAATTTCACTCGAATCCGATCACCCGTTCCAAAGTTACGCATGACTCAATATTCCGGATTCCCCTCCCTCAACTCCCCCCCAAGATTATCATATCGAGGATTTTTTTTTATTCCAAGTCAGTTTGACCGGGTCCCTGATATGCCTTCCAAGTTTCGTCGTGAAAATCCCCCTAAAAACGGAATTCCGGGAAACCCCCTCCTCCCCCCCCCCCTCAAGTGTCCGGATCCAGTCAAATTATGTAAAAGATTTACATGGACCAGATGTTTGTTCTTCCCAGCAAGTTTCACTCCGATACCATCATTCTAACCGTATCTCGAGATTTCCGGTCCACCCCCCCCCCCCCAGCTCCCCCGCGGTGCACGTAGCCAATCCGATTCAGCAAATGACTTACCTAGAGCATCTGTTTGTTCTTCCCACAAAGTTCCATCCCGATCCCTCCATTCTAAACGGGTCACGTATTTTCCGCCCCCCCCCCCCCCAATAGTTGCCGGATCCGGTCCGGATATGAAAAATATCATCGGAGAAATGTCCTCTGTTCAATTCTTAAATTTCACTCGAATCCGATCACCCATTCCAAAATTACGCATGACTGAAAATTTCGGATTCCCCTCCCTCCACTCCCCCCACCATTATCTGATCGACAAAATTTTCATTTTGAAGTCAGTTTGATTGGGTCCCTGATATGCCTGTCAAGTTTCATCGTGAAAATCCCCAAAACCACCATCACCGGAATTCCGGGAACACCCCCCCCCCCCATAAGTGTCCGGATCCAGTACAATGGTCTAAAGGACTGCAGATGCTTGTTCTTCCTAGCAAGTTTCACTCCGATCCCTCCATTCTAACCGTTTCTTGAAATTTCCGGTCTCCCCCCCCCCCCCCCAACTCCCCCCCCCCCCCGGCCACCGAATCCGGTCAAGACTTTAAACGGGACATTACAGATATATATTCTATTCAGTTATGAAGTTTCATTACAATCCGATCATCCGTTCGAAAGTTACACACTTCTCAATTTCCCGGATTCCCCTGCCCTCCACCCACCCCCCCAAAATGGTCGGATCAGAAAATTGATTATTTCTAAGTTTGTTTGGTCGGGTCTCTGATATGCCTGCCAAGTTTCATGGTCCTAGCACAACTGGAAGTACCCTAACTCGAAAAAGTGTGACAAAATGCCCTAAATTTTCAAGTTTCCAGCGCCCCAGCTCCCCCGCATATTGTCGGATTGGGAAACTTATTATTTCCAGGTTACTTTGGTCAGGTCTCTGATATTCCTGCCAAGTTTCATTGTCCTAGCTCATCTGGAAGTACCCTGACTCGAAAAAGTGTGACAAAATGCCCTAAATTTTCAAGTTTCGAGCGTACCCACTCCCCAGCGCCCCGCACTCCCCCGCATATGGTCGGATCGGGAAACTGATTATTTCCAGGTTAGTTTGGTCGGGTCCCTGATATGCCTGCCAAGTTTCATTGTCCTAGCACATCTGGAAGTATCCTAACTCGGATATGTGGGACAAAAAACTCGGACCGACCGACAGACCGACAGACGGAATTGTGATCGGTATATGGCACTTGAGCCAGAGGCTGCAAGTGCCATAAAAATCAACCTGTTTTCTGCGAAAATACAAAGATTTTGGTTCAAAACTAGATTACAAACTGTGCGGTGCAGTATGAAATTTACGACTAGGTAAATGCCTTTATGTCAGCATGTCAAACAACAAGGAATATAAACAAGAAAGCCTCAGATTTCGGGCCCCTTTCAAACTCGGGGGGGGGGGGGGGGGGGGTGCCCCTACCCCCTTTCCCCAAAATCCAAATGGGGCCACTGCAGTGTACATCAGTGTAGCATGTCAAACAACAAGGAATATAAACAAGAAAGCCTCAGATTTTGGCCCCTTTCAAACTCGGGGGGGGGGGGGCGTGCCCCTCCCCCCTTTCCCCAAAATCCAAATGGGGCCACTGCAGTGTATATCAGTGTGTGCATTAGGCAAAGGTAAAGCCAACCACTGGGCATCATATATGCTACCTAGTGGGTAGAAAGTTTTCGACGGAATCATAGATGGCGTTTGTTGGAATTGTAGGCTAAGAAAAAATTTGAAACTATCACAAAACGTGCAACATGCAACTGCAATCTACCGAGTCTGTCATTGACAACTTGAACAGTGCTTTAGCTTCTGTGAGGAGGCTGAGAAATCAGGTCAAGTCTGTGTTCGACCACCTGCAGAATGGACCAGAAAATAATCAGGAAGCTGACTTGACCAAAGATAAGGATGTGCAATATGTTGTTGAGCTTCAGTCTGCCTTAGGGGCTGTTCAGACTGCTGTGAAGTAAGTAATTATTCTGGTAATGATTTATTTTATTCTTCTAAAGTATGGTATTAATCCCTGGTTTGAGTCCGGTCTTGTGTTAACGAACAGAGCAAAAAATTTGCCAACAAAACACCAGCATAGAATAGAACCAGTGTAAAACTAACTGTTATGCAGCAGTTGAGATCAGTTGAGATTATTACAAAAGCTACTACAAAATGCATCGCAGGCGAAATTTTGTGCAAAACTAATTATAATGCATCAGTTGAGATTGTCCCTTCAGTGTAAATTCCTATATTCAAATTCACACATTCGCCTTTTCGTTTCAACTTTAGCTAAAAAACGAAGCTTCCAACAATTACACCCAGAATAAGTTGGACTAAGTGGCATATGTGCAATTTTTTTAATCTGTATTTTTTCCATAAAAATTTGCACCCAACAAATTTGGCAGATTTTGATTTCTTACGTATAAAAAGAACCCGATGTGCTGAAAGAATACCGACGCCTGACAAAAGTATTCAGAATTCGATTTCTTCTGTGTTTTGGCCGACAAGACTGTAAAGATCTTTATTTCTTACATGCATAATAGAACCCAATGTGCCTGTGCCTGATAAACGTTTACAGGGTTTGATTTCTAATGTGTAAAAAGAAACCAATTTAACGACGAGAATACCGACGCCTGAAGAAGCCATACAGCATTTGGTTTCTTCTGTGTTTTGTACGACTGGACTGTACAGAAGTTGATTTCTGACGTGTAAAAATAACCTGTTGTGCCGACGAGACTTGAACTTCCCAGGTGCACCAGAAAAGTTTGCAGAGTCGACTGACGGCCAACAAAAGCATACAAAATTTTATTTCTTCTTTATTCCTTATGCACAAAAAAAACGATGTGCCGACGACAATACCTAGGTCCGAAAAAAGCATGTTGGCTTCAGTTTCTTCTGTGTTTTGCCCGACAAATATTTGCAGGATTGCAGGACCAACCAGTCGACGACGCCCGACAAAAGCATACAAGTTTTATTTCTTCTATATTCCTTATATATAACAAGACCAAAGGTTTCGATGGGATCCCAAAAATTTCATATTTGATCCAGAGAAATGGGTCTTGTAGATATCCGGTCTTTGCCAGAATCCGGGCCAAACTACTTGTCCGGCGAGAAAATTGTTTTCATATTTGTGTTCAGCATTTCTTCTTACCCCTAAATCGACTATCTAATTACATTTTTTAAAATTTGCCCCTCAATTTGAACCCCCTCCCCCACCCCTAAATGTGGAGCTATAAAGCCCATCTACGAACTAGACCTCTCCCTTGACCTAACGAGTCCTCACACCACCTTTCATCAAAATATCTTATTCCCTTCGAGAGTTATCATGCTGACAGACGGACAGAGAGACAGACAGACGGACAACTTTTGCGATGTCATAGGTATCCCTCCACTCACGTTTTGGGACCCAAAAAGAACCGGATATGCCGTAGAGGATACCGAGCCCAAGATAAAGCATGCAGAATTCGATTTCTTCTATGTTTTGCACGACAAATGTTTGCAGGATTTTATTTCTTGCATAAAAAAAGAACTCGATGTGCCGACGAATCACCCACACTCGACAAAAGCATTCAAAATTCTATTTCTTCTGTGTTTGCAGGTGCTCCGCGCTGACAAACAAGTAAATTTTCGCCGGCTCCGTCTAACTTTCTCAAGACCTTTGGGGGAGTCCCCCCTTCCCCCCCATAGTGACGCGCCTGTCCCCCCCCCCCCCCCCCACGAATGAAATACAGTAGAGGTATGCTTATGTGAACGTCTGCTAACAGTGAACGATCGCCGAAGAAAAAACTAAAACCCAAATCAGGAGTTTTTTACTATAAATACTTATGACAACCACTCACGCTTTTGTCACTTTTTGAATATTTTGCTAATTCACGGCTGAAAGTGACTCAGAGCGTGTTCCATCCTACTTACCGTAGTTACTACGCATGACGTCACGAATTCTGGCTTTTTTCCGTCAAGGCTGGAACGATTTTTCTATTTTCCAGCAGGATATCATGCCACGGGCGAATCCGACCAATCACGTTGCAGAGATGCGTAGTTACTACGCTTACCACGCTCCCGAGCATGGTAAGCAAATAGTAACTATTAGTTACTATTTCGGAACAGTCAGCGTAGTAACTTTTCGTGACGATGGAACGGAAATAGTAACTAATAGTTACTATTGGTACGAGGGTGGAACACGCTCTCAACTGACACCTGAGCCTCGTTTTTGTTGCATGCTGCAGGTCCACTTCTCGGCTGATTCCGGACTGATTCTTTCTACATCCGTTTTTGCACTGCAGCGCTTCCGAGGAAGACGGCAGCGCTTCTCGAGAATCACGGACTTGCTCACCGACCAAGTCCGTGCTTCCCTGCAAGATGCTGTAGCGCTGCCGCTTCAACCAAGAAGAAAGTGAATCCAAAAACGCATATTGTGCAAAAGCAAAGAAGTGCTGCAGCAGCGATGCGGCAGCGCTATTGCAACAAAAACGAGGCTCTGGTTTGATTTTTATAATTTGAACAGTTTGCCACGAGGAACGTACCTTCGGTGAAGAAGATGGCGGTCCGAACCTGCAGATGCCTTCAAAAGAGGAAGTAAATTCGATTAGTAAATTCAAAATCAAAGAAGGTTAATTGAACTTATATAAGTTCGTTTTTTGAACTTATAACAGGGTTTTGGCGGTGGCTATTAAACAAGCTACAGCAGAAGGCTCCTACTTTACCTTTGCGCTCTTGACCTTTCAAAAGCGTTTGACAGCGTTGTACACAGTCAAGCTCTCTACTCTTTGCTATCCCATGGTGTTAACATTTCTGTCATTTTCCTTTTGCGTTCTTGGTATAAGAACTCTTTCCTTCGAATTAACAACAGTAACTCACCCTCTGTTCCGATTCGGTGGGGAGTTCGACAAGGGGGGGTACTTTCCCCTTGTATTTTTAAGATTTGTATATCGAATATTTTGTCAAAAATCCACTCAACATATTCTATTGGTCATTCTGACGTTTCTTATCTTGCTTATGCAGACGACTTGCTTCTGATTACCAATAGTCGTACAAGCCTTTCTTCAATGGTTTCAAAAGTTTCTAGTCTCTTTTCAGATGTTGGACTGTCTCTCAATGTGGAAAAATATGAATTCTTGGTTTTAACGATCGGTCTTCTTCTCAGTCGTCCCTTGTGTGTAAACATTTTACCATCCCCCTTGCTACTTCTTTCAGGTGGCTGGGCATCACTGCCACTAGTTCTCTACCGTCTCTTCGACAACAAACTGTCCTTGATGTAAAGAAAAAAATACAATTTGGTTACTCGAAAATTGTCGCTAACCGTGGGCGGTATAATAGACGAGCTCTTGGTCGGCTGTATTCAACTTTTTGCGACCATTCTATATTCTACGTTTCTGGACTTTATCCTCTTCTTAAAAAGAAAGACCTTCTTTCTCTCCGAAAAAGTTATTTTCGTTACTGTAAATTCCTTCTTTACCTCCCCCCTTGGCATCGGAATAGAGTAATTGTTCGTAAGTTGGGTGCTCCAGATATTTCGGAGAAATTACTGATGCTACACAGGAAGCTGTCGGGATCAGCATACTCTCGGTTTTCACCACACCACCCCCTTACCTGTTTATGTGCTAGTGTTTTTGTATTTATAGTTATTTTAGTATTTTCTTCCTTTCTTTTTCTTTATTGTACTCCACTTGTTTTTCCTCTGGAATTTGTGGGTAAGAAATAAATTATTATTATTATTATTATTTCAAGTTTGTGTTAGGATAACCCTGAAATAGTTGTTTGTTAGCTGATATTAATTTGATATTTTTCTTTTCCATTTTACGTTTTTTATATGCAAGGAACGAAGCCAAGGCATTGGAACAGTTAAAAAACTGTTCAAATAAGCATACCTCTACTGTATACGCATGCAATTCCCATCATTTCTTTCCAGTCTCTACACTTACCAAATGCGTGAAATCGGGCCTTGATTGAAAGCTCTAGTCATTCTCTACAACATAATATTTTTACTTTTTCGTTGAACAAAGTTGCAGTTCATTGACTCGCATATGATGCCCCTGGTTAGGGTACAAAGATTAGCATGCTTGATGATTAGTGGAGGTTTCTCAGGGATCGCCACAGCATCACTAGAAATGCTGCTCGGATTAACTCCCCTTGAGATTTGGTTCAGAGGGGAAGCACTAAGGACGAGAGTCCGACTTGAGATCCATGGCACATGGTGCCAGAGAAATCAGATCAGTAAGAGAAGTCATTTGGATATTTGCAATAAATGGATGAATGAGCTGCCAGTGCTGAATATGCCTTAAGATCAAACTATTACTACGATGAAAAGTGGAAAGAGCTTTGAAGTGAAAATTGAGACAAGGTCCGAGACCTTACGATTTCTGGAAAGTTTAACTAATCCAGAAGTGATCCGATGCTGCACTGACATGAGATGACGGGAGCAGCATCTATACTGTTCGAAACAAATGTAGAGCCAGAGAGGCTGTTCACTCACCTGACACTCACCTGGGGGAGTTCTCGTCAGTCTACCAGGCTGAGATGTTCGCTATTCTGCAAGTTATTGATAGTCTTCTGGATAAAGGAGCTGTTAATGAAGAGATTTTTGTATTTTTGGATAATCAAGCCTGCTTAAAAGCACTTGAAACCCCGAAAAGCAAACAGCCTTTGGAGATGGAATGCTTTAATAAGATTAATGCAGTTGCAAATAATGGAAATCAAATCACTTTGATGTGGGTCCGGGGACACTCTGGTATCCCAGTGAACGAGGAAGACAATGCACTAGCGAAAGAAGTTACCAAAAGAGTTACCTATGGACCTGAGCCCTTCATTCCCATCTCGGAAAGTAGGTGGAAAACAGAAATCCGGGAATGGATGAAAAAACAGGTAGACCAAACGTGGAAAAACCGCGTGGATTGTCGAGCCACGCGAAGTTTAATACCCACGCGCAACGAGGCGCTGACAAGAAGGCTAATCGCCATGAAAAAAGATGAAATTCGGGGAATCATCCAGGCTGTTACTGGAATTGGAAACCTTGGAAAATATAATTCAAATACAGGAAAAATTGAGTCTCCAGTATGTACCAAATTCGGAGTAGATGAATAGACAAATATCCACTTTGTCCAAGAGTGCCCAGTATGGTCAAGGCAACGTCTGGAAGCTTTCCATTCTCCGAATGTTGATTTCCACGAGGTAGTGAGGAAAGCCAGATTAAAGGAACTGTCCAGGTACCTTCAGTTGACAGGGAGGCTAGACAGGTTTTAAGGTAAGAACGCGAGAAAAGGCGGTAGAGTGAGTGATGTTTGTTTATCAATTTTGGTAGTGATGTTTTCATCAATTGTATTATAGAGTGATGTATCGCCATCAGTTGTGAATTGGGGGATTGAGACAATGGGCCATTTGTGGCCTGAGTTTCGGCTGGAGTGTCTTGCCTATCCCACAGAATAAATAAAAAAAGTTGCAGCGTTGCCGGATGTATTTCTTCTAAACACCTGCATGGGCACTATGGCTAAATTTTTTTGCGCCAGCTTCCGTTTCCATGTTCTTTTGTGCCGTTCATGGATTTATTTGCGCTACCTGTAGTGCCCAACCCAATATAGCTTGAGCATGCCTATTGGCGCCAGCATTTTTCTGTTGCATATATTTGCGCCTTTTTTATTTGGTTTTCTGCCAGGCACTTTTTCAAAGAAGAAATAGCAGTAAGTTTGATATAAACTAATTTGGTCAAGACAGATGTATCTGATGTTCCACATGCGATTCTTGTGATTTAGTCTTTATTTACACAAGTTTAGTATGGGTGGCGCAAATATATGCATGGTGCAAATAGCAAGGTATCCTGTAGATGAAATAATGAAAAATGCCTTCGATAAGCTTTGGCATATTGGGGACAGAATTAAGGCAAATATCAGTTCCGGAGCTGCTTTGGTTTGGTTTGCTTTATTTGTAAAAACGAAAAGAAATCAACAGACGAATCCCAGAACTGACAACATGCCAAAGGCTCTAAACGGCCAGTTCAGGAACTCAAAACGAATTAATACCTCTAAAGAAGACAAATTTCATCTCTTACGAAAATCACTTGTGAGTTATGACAACCCTATCCGCGTCAGACGCGACAACAAATCCATATTGAAAAGAGAACAAGAAAACTAAATAAATAACACTAATTTTCAAGAATCAAGAAGATGTTTATTCATCTTTTTCTGGAAAGCGCTCACAGACACTGATTCTTTTACACAGCACGGCAACACGTTCCATATTTCTACGCCAACATGTCGTAACGTAAGAGCTCCTCGATGAGTATGGCGTATTTCTGACAGGAGTATATTTCTCTCAGAAGAAGTAGTTGGGTATGAATGGTACTCCGAGGTCACATGAAACATATTTAGTTCTCTTATTCCTAACGGTGCTAATGAATTAATACATGAATAAACTAAAGTTGCTACCTGAAACTTTGACATTTTGTAAACATTCAAAACGTTAGCAAGACGAAATGATTCAATTGTTGAATATTTATTTAAGAATAATGTTTTTATCGCACGGTTTTGGATTACTTGGATTTTGTGTATGTTATATTTAAATGAATTGGACCAAAGAGAACATCCATACTCCAGATATGATGAAATAAGGGTGTAGTATAAAGTTTTGAGCGCTTGTTGTGGAATAAAGTGTTTTAGTCTGCTCAGAACACCTGCTCCACGTGACATTTTAATAGAAAGAGTGCTCCACGTGACATTTTAATAGAAAGAGTGCTAATGGTAGAGCCAAGTATGATGCATCAAAGTCCTCACCCAAATACGTTTTGGGTTTTGAAGGGTATTAAAGCCCCAAGTTCCTTTGAACCATTGTCTGGTGGGCTAGTGTATTTGGGGTTTGAACTGTTTGTTTTTCTGGTTAAACTGTGATGGAAAAAAAAATGAAGAAAAATGCTGTCAGTAAGCTTTGGCGTATCAGGTTTGTTTAAGGAAAAAACTGTTAAAGAATAACCAGCTGGAGATATCTGAGATTTGTATTGCCAAATGCTGGACCCCTGACTTGGTAAAATATTGATGATTTCAGTGAAATTCAGAAACAACCATTTGAAATGATTCTTTCAGTTGGTTTGGGTGCCCAGCATTCTGTAGAGGCTAACCTGCGTTCTGTGAAGGCTGCTCTAAACTGAGGGTAGGTTCCGTCTTGCCCCCCCCCCACCCCAAAAAAAGAACCACCAACCAATAAAAACAAATTGTTCTGTGAATATGTGAATAAGTTGTTTATTCCAGGGATGTGGAGCAGTCAGTTAGCGGTCTTTCTGCACCTCCTCAGATGCTACAACTTGGCAACATTGGTCAAATCAGCTTAGATGAAAACAAGGAAAGCACTCCCATCTACTTGAATGTAACTGATGCACATAAGTGGTCTGATAAAGTGCATGAATATGCAGGAATAGCTGTTACAATTCTGAATCAGAATTCACTAAAGAGATCACACTTCGGGGGTTCTTCGTATGCTGCACAAAAAAGAAGAAGAATGCAGGGCCTCAGCTTTCAAGTGAGCAATCAAGCTGTGGATAACTCAATCCTAAATATTGAGAGGAATCTGCCAGATTTAAGCATTCAGCTGTCAAGACCCTATGGAACAAACGCAGTACTGCAGGTGAGTAGATTGTTGCCACCCAGAACTTGTCGTCAAGAGAAAATAGGAGGAGTCGTGAATAGCAGTTACAATAGCATAAGTGCTCCTTTAGCCCAAGCTGACTGCGAATCATATTTGATGGCTTTATGGCGCCAAATGGATAAATAAGCTAAAGACCCTTCATAGAAGGGCCGAGATATCGCTAGAATAAATCGGCTAACTTATCCGTTGAGTCGTATCATAAAAATTACAATTCAATCAATCAATCAATTAGCTTTATTTCAGCGCAAATGCCATAAACAGAAAAGAAAAATACTAGAGGTGTATTCTCTTCAACGGCGAGAATAGAGGGAGCCACTCCTTGCAGACTCCGCGTACGGAAAACAAAGAGAACACGGGGAATGCTTCCAAAATGGTTCGAAAAAGAATATCCAGTTGACGGAATTGGTCTGGATTCACTCTATTTTTTTTTTTTTTATTCTTAATTTTTTTTTTATCAGTTTTACATCGCACCAACACCAGCAAAAATTGATTCCCCTCCGAATCAGAAAGGGAGTCCTTTATGAAGATAATTTCATAAACCACATTGACCTGACGTGTCCCAAAAAAAATCAACGAAGAAACCAATTGAAGAAACCAAACCAATATTCGTTGGTCTTTACAAACTCCATTTTCGTTGGTTCCTTCTTTGAATTTTTGTGATGAGTCCTTTATGATGATGGTGATGATAATCGGAGCATTCTCCGTTCGTGGGTACTCACGAGGATACGGGGATTGAGTTCCTGAGACAAACAAAAACGCAGGGACTCCTCAAAAGAAGTCTTCGGGGAACGGCGAGAATAGCCTACGCCTTAGAGAACATAAGAATTGTCGCTTAACGACCGCCACAAATATAGGCGTAGAGGCAATCATGATTAGCTCATTATGACACATTTTAAGTCGTGAAAGTCGAGACATCCGGCGAATTTCAGTAAACATAGCTTGTTCACACGGGACCGAAATAAGCGCGTAAACAGCGGCTGATCTGTTCAGACGACGGATCAACTATTTGGGGTTGACGGGAGAAATAAAAAGAAAAACCTACTTCCAAATATTCTTTTTGTTTGTAACAAAATATATAAAATTAACACTAACATCTTGTGAGTTTGTCAAAGTCAAATATAGTTGACTTGTAGTCTTTAGACTAGAAAAAAAAGTCACAAATTGAACATTGACAAATTTCACGCGACTCGGCAATTTTAAGTTAAAAAGCAAATTAAATTCATTTAAATATTTTTGTTTTTCAATAAGAACACAAAATATAAATAATAATAAATATAAATAATACGAGAACAGAATGCAATCGTTTGTTGTTGTTCAGTCACTTTTCAGTGAAGGTTGAATGAAAAAAACATTCAAATTATTAATTTTTTCAAAGAAAAACATCGAAAAAAGCTATCAGACATAAACAGAAAATACTCTGTTGAAATTAGAAAATTATTCTACATTTTTTTCAAAATCATTTAGTAATCCTGGGATACTTAATGTAAAAATTTTCACATTGGTCTGACAGAATTTGAACTGGATTAGCCTAAAACTCGCCAAGTTTGACCTAATTCCCCTAATTACGGTCTGTTTACTGTCCCCGGAGTCATGAAAGGTCACATTCCAAAGGATTTAGTTGATCTCGATCGGTAACCGCGATGAAAATACGCGCCTATTTGGAAGATCAGCGGCTGATTTTTGGATTTTTTTCAACCGCTATTTACGCGCGTAAATCAGCCGCTGATCGAGAATCGGCCGCTCTTTCAGCCCCGTGTGAACAAGCTATAACAGTGATACCATACTGGCGCAGAGCTAACACTGCAAACACGCGAAAGCCAAAAGAACCGACTATATGCAGTGTAGTAGCACACATTAGTATTCTGCATGGCCTTAGCAATTGAACAATTACAGTTCTTTTATTTAGTCCGGAAATCTCTCAAATGAAATTAGACATGTCAAAAAATTGTCATTATTATGTATAATTTGTATTTGTGGTAATTTTCAGTTATTAAGGCCCACGCACAGTCCTTTCGTGCTGTCGGTATCGATTTAAATCTGAGATTGAAAAACTAAACAAAAAGTTACATCGCGATTTAAGAACGTCGACTAATTCTTGGAATTCGACAATAACGACAAGGGGGGAACTTTCAAACAATAAAAAAGTATGCACGTTAATGTCAGCAGATCTTGTTGGAATATCGCGTAAAACAAAGGAATACGAAAGAATCAATCGAAGGAGTACGGTATATTGTCTTTAAACATTAGGACATATGCTTTGCTGGTTGCTTTCTGTGCTCATCCTGGGCATTGCGTCTTCAAGTCGGCTCAGAAGTGACAACGTACGGATGTTCTCCTGCGGTAAGTGGTGATTTAAAAAACAAGAGCTGTAAGCTCATATGGCACTTGCATGTGTCAAGATGATTTGATTGATCAAAAGTAAGTTTCGACTTTGCGGTTGAGATGCGCGCTCTAAGGGAGCTGGAACTTCATTTGTAAGCAAAACCCTTTAGGCAAAACTGCTAATGGGCTGATGGGCATCACGAAAATGCATATATTGCTTAAAAGTATTTTTTTTACTTTGCGGTCAAGATTGGTACTTTAAGGAATAATCGGATTTGGGAAGTAGCAATTTCTAAGCAAATGTTGTTGAGTCTCCAATATTCCAGCGAAGTTTCATCGTCCTAGCACATCTGGAAGTACCTTAACGCGCGACCACCGGAATCCCAGACCCCCCTCCCCCTCCTCCAGCTCCACCCACAATAACCGGAGCCAATCCGGTTCTGTAAATGATTAATTCAGAGCATCTGTTTGTCATTCCCACCAAGTTCGATCCAGATCACACCAGTCTAAGCGGGTCAAGTATTTTCCGCCCTCCCCCCAATAATTGCCGGATTCGGTCCGGAAATGAAAAAGGTCACAAGAGAAAAATGTCCTCTGTTAAATTTCACTCGAATCCGATCACCCGTTCCAAAGTTACGCATGACTCAATATTCCGGATTCCCCTCCCTCAACTCCCCCCCCCCCCCCCAAGATTATCATATCGAGGATTTTTTTTTATTCCAAGTCAGTTTGACCGGGTCCCTGATATGCCTTCCAAGTTTCGTCGTGAAAATCCCCCAAAAAACGGAATTCCGGGATACCCCCTCCCCCCCCCCCTCAAGTGTCCGGATCCGGTCAAATTATGTAAAAGATTTACATGGACCAGATGTTTGTTCTTCCCAGCAAGTTTCACTCCGATACCATCATTCTAACCGTTTCTCGAGATTTCCGGTCCCCCCCCCCCACCCCCCCAGCTCCCCCGCGGTGCACGTAGCCAATCCGATTCAGCAAATGACTTACCTAGAGCATCTGTTTGTTCTTCCCACAAAGTTCCATCCCGATCCCTCCATTCTAAACGGGTCACGTATTTCCCCCCCCCCCAATAGTTGCCGGATCCGGTCCGGATATGAAAAAAATCATCGGAGAAATGTCCTCTGTTGAATTTTTAAATTTCACTCGAATCCGATCAACCATTCCAAAATTACGCATGACTGAAAATTTTGGATTCCCTCCCTCCACTCCCCCCACCATGATCTGATCGACAAAATTTTTATTTTGAAGTCAGTTTGATTGGGTCCCTGAGATGCCTGCCAAGTTTCATCGTGAAAATCCCCAAAACCACCATCACCGGAATTCCGGGACCCCCCCCCCCCCCCCATTAGTGTCCGGATCCAGTACAATGGTCTAAAGGACTTATCTAGAGCAGATGCTTGTTCTTCCCAGCAAGTTTCATTCCGATCCCTCCATTCTAACCGTTTCTTGAAATTTCCGGTCTCCCCCCCTCCCAACTCACCCCTGGCTACCGAATCCGGTCAAGACTTTAAACGGGACATTACAGATATATATTCTGTTCAGTTATGAAGTTTCATTACAATCCGATCATCCGTTCGAAAGTTACACACTTCTCAATTTCCCGGATTCCCCTCCCTCCACTCCCCCACCATTATCTGATCGACAAAATTTTTATTTTGAAGTCAGTTTGATTGGGTCCCTGATATGCCTGCCAAGTTTCATCGTGAAAATCCCCAAAACCACCATCACCGGAATTCCGGGACCCCTCCTCCCCCCCATAAGTGTCCGGATCCAGTACAATGGTCTAAAGGACTTATCTAGAGCAGATGCTTGTTCTTCCCAGCAAGTTTCACTCCGATCCCTCCATTCTAACCGTTTCTTGAAATTTCCGGTCTCCCCCCCCCCAGCTCCCCCCTGGCTACCGAATCCAGTCAAGACTTTAAACGGGACATTACAGATATATATTCTCTTCAGTTATGAAGTTTCATTACAATCCGATCATCCGTTCGAAAGTTACACACTTCTCAGTTTCCCGGATTCCCCTGCCCTCCACCCCCCCAAAATGGTCGGATCAGAAAACTGATTATTCCTAATTTTATTTGGTCGGGTCTCTGATATGCCTGCCAAGTTTCATGGTCCTAGCACAACTGGAAGTACCCTAACTCGAAAAGTGTGACAAAATGCCCTAAATTTTCAAGTTTCCAGCGCCCCGCACTCCCCCCCCATATGGTCGGATTGGGAAACTGATTATTTCCAGGTTAGTTTGGTCGGGTCCCTGATATTCCTGCCAAGTTTCATTGTCCTAGCTCATCTGGAAGTACCCTCACTCGAAAAAGTGTGACAAAATGCCCTAAATTTTCAAGTTTCCAGCGCCCCAACTCCCCCGCATATGGTCGGATCTGGAAACTTATTATTTCCAGGTTACTTTGGTCAGGTCCCTGATATTCCTGCCAAGTTTCCTTGTCCTAGCTCATCTGGAAGTACCCTAACTCGAAAAAGTGTGACAAAATTCCCTAAGTTTTCAAGTTTCGAGCGCCCCCACTCCCCCACATATGGTCGGATCGGGAAACTGATTATTTCCAGGTTCGGTTGGTCGGGTCCCTGATATTCCTGCCAAGTTTCATTGTCCTAGCTCATCTAGAAGTACCCTAACTCAGAAAAAAGTGACAAAATGCCCTAAATTTTCAAGTTTCCAGCGCCCCGCACTCCCCCCCCCATATTGTCGGATCGGGAAACTGATTATTTCCAGGTTAGTTTGGTCGGGTCCCTGATATGCCTGCCAAGTTTCATTGTCCTATCACATCTGGAAGTACCCTAACTCGGATATGTGGGACAAAAAACTCGGACCGACCGACAGACCGACAGACGGAATTGTGATCGGTATATGGCACTTGAGCCAGAGGCTGCAAGTGCCATAAAAACAAGATCGTAAAAAAGAGGTAGCTCCTTTAGACGGACAGAGGGGCCACGGGCAAATGCCTTCCACTACTACTGCATAGTTCTTTTTTTTTTTCAGGTTACTCTTGGTAGGGTGATCAAGGCTGTTTTGGTCCTAAAAGGCTTGATGATTGAATGCGTTCAGGTTCGAGCCTACACCGAGGATTTCCTTGGAACCGACGGAAAACTTGACATATGGAGCGACTCTCGGTATAAGCTCTTCAGGAAAGTCACAGAGCATGCAAATGCTGCGATGCTTCACTTTTCATCACCGGTTTACCCAGATCTGGCTGTAAAATCTTTCTTGGTAAGTCTTGGGTCAGTCACCCCTTATTTGTTTTTCTAGGGCAGTAGCGGAGGAAATTGGGAAGAAGATTTGTAGTTTTTCTAGACCACAAAGGATAGTGTAACCTCCATGCCTGGGAGTAGAGATATAAGGCCTGTAGGCAGTAGTCTCTTTGGAGTCGGGGCCCTTTTTTGGTAATTTAGCAAAACAAAAAAATTAATTATTTATTTATTTATTCAGCGTAGGCCTACTCTGATTTTGTAAAATGGAATTAGATATGAAATAGACAAGTACACTGTCAGAAGTTTCATAACAGCTAACTGAAGGATGCGCGGTTTCAACAGACAACAATAGGGATGTAACCTGCTGTGATTTTGTAAACATTATGCATCAAATGCTATGCGCAACAAGCATTTCCAGGAAGAGCCGAAAAAGCATCTGCTGACTTTTTCATATTATGAATAAAACAAAAATGTCAGTAGATATTTTTTCCGCTCTTCCTGGCAATGCATCTTACGCATGACATTTAATGCATAACGTTTCACTTGTTGTCTGTTGGAACCGCGCATCCTTGTGTTACCTGCTATGAAACTTCTGACACAGTAGCCTACATGACTATTTCGCGTCTAGGTCTGCTTATCTGTTTTATAAAGTCAAAGTAAGTAAGTAAGTAAGTAATTTATTTGTAACCCGCCAATTTGGAAAAGCGGAGTAAATGAAGAAAATAAATAAAACACTTACGATGAATAAAGTTTATTTTTGCTAAACTACCTAAAACGGTCCCCGACTCCAACAAGACAACTGCCTAGCGGCCTTAGATGTCTACTCCTAGATGTCTACTCCTAGATTTTATACTACGCAAAATATTTGAAAATTTAACGCGCCGTGGTTATATGCTGAGAAATCATAACGTACCACGGTGCCTTCTTCCGTGATGAGCGACGACATGAGATCCCGCATCCCCTGCTCGCTACACCTAAAGCCACTTTCACACTAACGTGTTGAGGCTTTCACACTGAGCTACGCAACCTCTGCGTCGCGCTTGTGGTGACGCAACGCAGACAAATAAAACGCAACCCAAGAATAGAACCAAGTTCTATTCTTGCGTTGCGTCAACGCATTACGCATCGGATTTTTCAGTGAAAAATTGGAAGTTTTTCAAGACAAACTGGAGAGAACCTACTGAAGATGAAGAAAAATTCAGCACAAGAAACCGAGAAAGGAAAACGTATCGCAACGACGCATCAGTGTGAAAGCGGCTTAAAGGCCCAAAACGAAGTGGGACAATAGGAAAATTTCGTCTAGCGCTGAAAAGCCATAAATTCAAATTAAGTAATTCACAAGATTTTGTAATGACAAAGATTTCAGAGGTCAGTAGACCACGTAAGTTGACACCGGAGGTGCAAAAACTCTGAAAAGCAGGAGGGTTTAGAAAAAAAATTCTCTTCCAGACCTGGCTTCACAGTTATACGAAACTCTTCAGTGACCCATGTAAGCGATGCGGGCGGCACCTTCAAAACCTCCTACCACCAACGTGGAGGGATGTACGAACCCTGGACCCTTACCACGAAGAGTGCAGGCCATAGTTGGATCATTTGGATTTTTGATTTTTTTTTTTTTTTTTTTATGAGGAGGCTTTTGTAACAAATGATAGTTCAAACTAGTATTCCGATGAGCTATGTCAGACGTGATGAACCAAGAAAAGAGTCACTCAACGAGAAAAACATGGAGTGCGTTTGCTGCTACATGGTGTGATCGTATACATTCTACCCTAACCAGTTTCACAACCCGTCTATCCCTTCATACAGGTTGAAACGACGATGGTATTGTTTTTATGGCACTTGCCCTTCGGCCAAGGGGACTGGAGTGAGGGGGAATCCGGAAAGTTGAGGTATGTATAACTCTCGAACGGGCGATCGGAACTTAAATGAAACTTGATATTTGGAAAGTTCTTGTGCCTCAGACGACCCAGTTCAGTTCCAAACCGTATCCGGTAACTTTGGGGGGAGTTGGAGGAGGGAACCGGAAATCTTGGGAAACGCTTAGAATCGGGATGAAAATTGGTTCGAAGAACAAGCACAAGTCCTGGACGTATCGCTGACATAACTGGACCGGATTTGTTCACTGTGGGGGAGCTGTAGGGGGGGGGGGGGGGTCCGGAGTTCCGGTGGTGCCGCGAGTTCCGTGCTTCCTGGTGTACTAGGATGATGACACTTGACATGCATAGCAGGGAACGGACAGACTGACATGAGAGTATTTTCTGTGATCCAACCATCGTGGGGGGAGTGGAGGGATGGGGAATCCAGAACCCATTGGCATGCCTAACTTTTGAACGTGTAATCGGATTTGAATGAAACTTGGTAAGTGCAAAGAGCTATCATCTTAGATGTTCAGTTCTGGACAGGATCCGATACTTGTGGGGGGGGGGGGCTGGAGGGGGCACCGGAAATCTCGTGAAAACGCTTAGAATCGAGGGATTGGATGGTTTGTGCAGAACCAGATCATGTCGGAGCTCTTTATGGTGTGTTGGAGCCAGCTGGAGGGAGTTTACCGGACTTCCGGTGATGGCGAGCTAAGGACGATGAAACATGGCAGGCATATTAGTGACCCGACCAAATAGGCTTACGGATCCGACACAATGCACTAGGAAAACTTCCGTTCCTTTATTCGAGAATCAAAAGAATGGGCCGAATGGAATGCAAGATGGACAGTACCAAGTTTATGCGGCCTAGATTTATTATTTGGCCTCCTGGCCAGATTCGGCCACGATAGGAGGATGAAGCGGGAACCGGAAATTTGCAGATGTGATCAGATTCGAGTCAAACTTGATGAACGGGAAGAGGAGATGTCAGAGATGCGACATTTAGATGTCAGAGATGCGACATGTGGCGTATTCCGCCACAGTGGGGGGGGGGGGGGGAGTTGGAGAGGGAGTCCCGGAAATTGTGTGGCTCGCATAGTGGTCAAACGAGTGGAGCGATTTGAATGAAACTTGGAAAGTTGAGTAGTCATATGCCGTAGATGACATATTTAAGGGTACGGGTACGGGTACGGGGGGGGGGGGGGGACCGGAATTTCCAAAAAATTATAAGATTCGAATGAAACTTGAAACTTGATAGGTGGTTAGAGAAGATGCTTTGGATGATCCATTTATGTGTCTGAGCCAGATTCGGCCCGCGGCTGGGGGAGTTGGAGGGGGTACCGGAAGTAGTGTAGCACGTCTAGGGATCAGACGAGTGAATCTAAACTTGGAAAGTAGAAATTTACGGGGATTCGGTAGTTATAAAGAATCCCTAATAGGCCATCGGTACAGATCTATTCGGTATGATGATAGGTATTCTGTATAATTGCCAGTATTCGGTTGCTATCACGAGTTCGGTGAGAGAATTTACTGAAATTATTTGGTAATTTTTCGATGCTACAACTATTCGGCATATTTATGGAGATTTGGTAGTTACACATAATCCCGAACAAGCTGTTGGTCCAAAATTATTCGGCATCATGATTGGGATTCGGTAATTTATTTGTATAACTTTCAGGATCCGGTAGTTACCACGAATCCCGAATTTTGTTCCAGTTTCGACGAAACTTTACCGAATACGAATATTATTTGGTAGTCTTTCGGTACCAAAACAGTTTGGTATAACAGCCAGGGTATACAGTAGTTCTATAGAATCCCGAACGTACTATCGGTCTGAACTTATTCGGTATTACAACTGGAATCGGTAATTTACTCCATGTAATTGCCAGGATTCGGGAGTTACCGCGAACCTCAAAACTCGGAAGAGCTCGAGTGAGGCACTGGTCGCAGACAAAAGGACTGATCTGTGATTTCATCGATAATCCTTACTTTCATTTTGGATCCCAAAAAGAAGATCTAATCATAAATGTTTCGAAAATTCTTCCTGCGGCGCTTTTCGTAAAATTCTCTATTTGGTGGAAGGGCGCGTCATTTGACCGGGGCTTTAAGCCAGTTTTAGGATTGCGATTTCGGAACATTAAAAGCTAGAATCTGGATAGAAATAGTTAAATTTCGCAGGAAAAAGCTAACTTTAAAAAAAAACTCGCCTGAGGCGCTCACTTTATATGATCATGGGTGGTATTGACTAGACTACAGTAGCTGCTGCTGCCGGAACGTCGCTCCATCCGGTTTCTGGAACTTCTTAGAGTCGCCATTTAATCCAAGGTAAATGACAGAATTTGTAAGAGAAGCAGTTAAGTTTTAGACTACAGGAAAAAAAAAATTGGATTTCAAAGATTTTCGCCTGCGGCGCTCGATTTCATTTTCTTTTGGGCTGAAGCTGTTACTGCAATCGTGCCCGGCAATATATTGTCCAAGTGGGCTTGGCCAAAATGCCGCCTAAAGGGGAATTCACACAGAGGGCGTCTAAAAATCGCCAGGCAAAAATACGCCTCGCGACGTCTAGGCGAAATTGCAGGGTGTGTCAGACGGAGAGCGAATACGCCCGAATTTTATTTCCAGAAATATGAACAGAAAAACATACAGAGGTGTATGGAGCCCAGAGGAGTAGCTTGCTCTGCTACAGCACATCCCAAATCCATACAGCCTGTGTACAGCTGGCATCTGGGCACAACCTAAAAATGAAGGGCAAGAGCTTCATGCTGACTATAGCCTACTACTTTGCTGTCCTATATACATGTCTCTCTCTCCCGATTCCTTGGCTAATTTCTTTCCAGGCATTTTCCCTAATTTCGTTGTCTGTGTACTCCGAACTAGGCAAACTAGCTGCTCCACACCCATCTCAAATTATTTGCCAGGTGTTGGGATTTTTTAATGCTCGGAGCCGAAGCCCAACGAAGCGTTTTTTTTTTACCTGACGGTGCGTTTTTTTAACGCCTGGTGTGACGAATATCGCCAGGCGTGGCGAAATTCGCTCTCTGTGTGAATTGGGCTTAATAGTTGGCCTATCGTATTTCATACTGCCCTTTAATGTTACTCATCCTGTATAATCCTTTCTTTTCCACTATTTAGAGCTTGAATTCTCAGTTTCTAGGATTCGGTAAAATTTTTGAGAGATTCGGTAAAAATTTTGGCTCTACCTAAAAATGCGCTTGCGACGCCACTGACTGTCACATCCTGACTAAACGTTTCTTACTGGTTTCATTTCTTGGCAGCTCGAATCAAATAATCGGGGATGACCTAGTCATGAACACCGCTTGGTTGTTTTTGGATTGAGAACTGTCGCTCGGGCCTCTGCACGTTGAAGGGGCAAGGTGAAGAGAGCAAGAAACGACGGCGGATCATAAAATACTTGCAAATGAATTCAGGAAAAATATCACAATTTCCGGCTTCGAACTTTTTTTTTGTTACTAGAAATCATGATTTTTACTAAATTCAAATAAATCTTACTAGATCCTCTAAATTTACTAGATTATAATTTTTTTTTACGAGATCTAGTAAAATTGTGCTACCGGTGGCAACGCTATTGATTTCACCTACCTCCAAAACATGAGCGCTACATATAGCTCCTCACGCTGATTGGTTCAGTTGTTTCCGACCAGCAGGTCACAAGCCAGTTCACAACACCAGTTCTGTTGCTAGCTCATTCCGCGTTGTCTCTGTTGTCAAGTGCCTGACCCGTTTAGTTTGATAGTGATATTAACGATTAACACCGAAGCATACAAGATGAGTAAGAATATATCTTCATTCCTGTGATTTTAATAGCTTTATTTGGCGTGAAGAAATGTTGGCCATTTTCAGGATTTCATTTTCATTGAGGTTTTTTTTTTCTTTACTCTTATGAACCTAAAACAAATCCTGATCTTGAGAATACAATTGTTAACTTATCTCCATCACGGTTGATATCTGAATAGCAACCTCGACGGTCATTTAAAAAAATATTAACCTCGCCTTCGGCTAGTTGGATATTTTTATAACCTACCTCGCTAACCTACCTTCGGCTCGGGTAGGTTGTTTACGATTGCCCTCTCGGTGTTATTTTCCGATATCTACCTCGATGTTGAAATGAACCTTTATAGGTAGGTAGGTAGACAGGTAGATTTTTATTTTTAACCAAAACACTGAAAATAAAATAAAATAACATTTTTAATATCCTATTGCAGCAAAAGAAAAGTCCTAAGGACTACTACTTGTATCTAATAAATAAATAACTAAACACAACAACTTACAATTATCCACATACCCTATGACTTAAATAACAGACAATTAAACTTGAACACTATACACAACAAGAATCCTTAATGTTTACTCCTTACCAGTTTCAGCCCCACCCGAACAACTGCAAAAAAAAGCAAGGAAAAAAGAAGAAAAAGACCACATACCCTAGAACACTTATTAATTAAGTAGAAAGTTTTCAGTTTCTTTTTAAACAAATAAATGGTGAACTCTATTTAGTATTCTCTGAGGGGTCCGCAACTTACAAATTCACAGTTCATCATTCTTTCCTATTTAGTATCCTGTCAGGGGTAGGCAATTAACATCGTTGGAGTACTAAAACAAGGAAAGAAACGGTGAGCTGACGGTTTTAATAGTTGCCGACCCCTCATCGGACTCTAAGGATGTTAACTTCCTACCCCAACATGAAACTAAAACGAGGAAAGAAATGGCTAACTTAAATATGTTAGTTGACCACTCAAAGAATGCTAAACACGAGTTCACCATTTCTTTCCTAGCTTTAGTATTCTAACGATTTCAGCTGTCCACCCCTGACAAGATACTAAAACGAGAAATATATAATAATTAAAAAATTAATATTATAATTGCCAGTATTCGGTAGTTATCACGAATTCAGTGACAAAATTTACTGTAATTATTTGGTAATTTTTCGATGCCGGAACTATTCGGTATATTTATGGAGTTTCGGTAGTTACACAGAATCCCGATCAAGCTATCAGTCCAGAATTATTCGGTATCATGGTTGGGATTCGGTAATTTATTCGGTATAACTTTCAGGATTCGGTAGTTACCACGAATCCCGAGTTTTTTTTCCAGTTTCGACGAAATTCTACCGAATACGAATATTATTTGGTAGTCTTTCGATACCAAAACAATTCGGTATAACAGCCAGGGTATACAGTAGTTCTATAGAATCCCGAACGTGCTATCGGTCTGACTTATTCGGTATTACAACTGGGATTCGGTAAATTTACTCCATATACTTGCCAGGATTCGGGAGTTTCCACGAAACTCGGAAGAGCTCAAGTGCGGCACTGGTCGCCGACAAAAGGACTGATCTATGATTTCGTCGATAGCCCTTACTTTTATTTTGGATCCCAAACAGAAGATCAATCATAGGTGTTTCGAAAATTCCGACTGCGGCGCTTTTCGTAATGGCACTGTCTAGGGAACCGGGAGCCGTACTTTATGTCCCGTGGGCTGCGAAACCGGTAGTTCTCACGGAAACCAAACCATATGAGCTGCGATACCGGGATCTGACGTCATGGACTAACGGAAACTTGTATGTGCTGGCTCCCGTTCCGGTAGTAAGTTGAAATAGCTCACGGAAACTTCATCACACGAGCTTCTCGTCCGTCAGTCTCACGGAATTGTGTAATCAGAAGCTAGGGAGCCGGTAGTGGATACCGGAAACTGCTTAATTGGGGCTTGTGTTCCGGTAGTGTCTACGTGGAATATAGAACTCACGGAATAGTTTGAATGAGAGCTAGGATGCCGGGATTTTCACTGACTTAGAAATAAAAACATGGTAAAAAAATCACTACCGGAACCCATAAATATATTGAGAGCTAAGGTACCGGTAGCAATAACTATTTGATTGAAAATGACCAGCTCACGGACACAGATGGCTATGGGCTAGGGTTCCGGTAGTGCCAAAAAAAATTAAAAAAATGAACTAATGTCAGTGCAGTCTAGGAAACCGGAAGTGAATACTTTTAACTCACGGAACCCAACTCCTGCGGGCTAGGGTTCTGGTAGTGCCAAAAATTAAAATTACAAACTCACGGACGCGTGTCAATATGGACTTTGGGTCCGGTACAGCTCACGAAATGCAACTTCCATGAGTTTGTAATTTTAATTTTTGGCACTACCGGAACCCTAGCCCGCAGGAGTTGGGTTCCGTGAGTTAAAAGTATTAACTTCCGGTTACCTAGTCTGCCCTGACATAGGTCCGTGAGTGCATTTTTTTTATTTTTTGGCACTACCGGAACCCCAGCCCAAAGCCATCTGTGTCCGTGAGCTGGTCATTTTCAATCAAATACTTGTTGCTACCGGTACCTTAGCTCTCAATATATTGGTTCCGGTAGCGAATTTTTTACCATGTTATTTTCTATAAGTCAGTGAAAATCCCGGCATCCTAGCTCTCATCCAAACTATTCCGTGAGTTCTATATTCCATGTAGACACTACCGGAACACAAGCTCCAATTATACAGTTTCCGATATCAACTACCAGCTCCCTAGCTTCTGCGTACACAATTCCGTGAGACTACCGGACGAGAAGCTGGTGCGATGAAGTTTCCGTGAGCTATTTCCACTTACTACCGGAACGGGAGCCAGCACATACAAGTTTCCGTTAGTCAAATGACGTCAGATCCCGGAATCGCAGCTCATATGGTTGGGTTTCCGTGAGAACTACCGGTTCCGCAGCCCACGGGACATAAAGTACGGCTCCCGGTTCCCTAGACAGTGCCATTACGAAAAGCGCCGCAGTCGGAATTTTCGAAACACCTATGATTGATCTTCTGTGCCCCTGTGCCCCTGCCTCCCGTACTCGAGAATGCCGGAAAATAGAATTTGTTTTTGTGCACAGACATAAGTTGAAAGGCAGTCGCTTAACCATAAGCACCGGAAAAATTTTCGCAGCGCATTGGAAACCTGAATCTGCAGTAGTAGTCCTTCCAGAAAATGCACTTGTTCCTGTACTGTACGCACAAAAAAGCTTATAGGTTCAATATCTCCTTAAAACCATCTCTGCGACTGTTTTTATGTGGTGATCTATTGAATGATATGCTACTCGTCCCAAAAATAAAATAAAACTGACAAACCACCCACCCTATTTATCAAGGTATAAAATCCCAAGATTTGCAACTTTGAAGGGACCCACCCCGGAGTAAATCCACAATTTTGGGACCAAATCCACAATTTTGGGACCAAACCACCCACCCCCACCCAGCTAAATGTCGTAGATTTTAATACATGTGCCCCCCCCCCCCCCGACTGTCGTTATTATCAGCAGTGATTGTATTTACCCGGATGTGGATTTACATTATATATAGAGTAAGTCTGAAATAAAACTATTTTTATGCCTAGTCTACTACCGCCCTCACGTTACCCAAACATCCATCTTCTGATACAACCCTATGCCAGAGAGCACTATCTGAAGTTTTGCAGCCAAGCTTTCGTTTCATCAAACCATGTTTCTGCTTTCGAGTGGAAAGCTCCGTTCTAGCAGGCAAGCAGACAGGCACCAGTTTTAAATTGAAGATGGACTAAAATCTACAAGTGCTAAATATGTGCGGCAGTTCCCTGGCCCCACAGCCAATATATCTTCTTTGAGTGATAAATAGAACAAGAGCTGAAAGCTCATATGGCACTTGTAAGAACAGTTAGCATGTTTGTCAGATTCGGTTTGCAGTTGTCAAGGCTGCATCTCTCTCCCGATATTCATTTCATCAGAAAATCGGCTTGATCTACTAAATCTGAAATGGTTATTCCAATCACTGATAACTGTTTCTCCCACAACGATGATTCCCTAACATGCCTGCCAAGTTTCATGGTCATAGCACAGACTGCCAAGTTTCATGGTCATAGCACATTTGGAAGTACCCCAGCTCGTGATGGCCAGAATCGTGGAAAACCCTCTCAAACTCCCCCAACTGTGACAAGATCCTGTCCTGTTTTGTCAGTATTATCTCGTATTGTCTCTACGGGCTTATGCTTGTTCTTTCCTCCAAGTCCCATCCCGATCTCTCGACTCTAAGCGTTTCACGAGATTTCTTGCAACCCCCTCCAGCTCCCCCCCCCCCCAGTTATTGGATTCGTTCCGAACTTGAAATTGAGCATCTGAGATACTTGCTCTTGACACTTGTCGAGTTTCATTCACGTCCGATCACCCGTTCTAAAGTTATGCATAGATGCTGGATTACCGATCCCTCCACTCCCCCCAACATCACCGTATCGGGGAAGGAACTATTTTCAAGTGGACCTAGGAGAGTATCTAATATGTCTGCCAAATTTCATGGTCATGGTACATCTGGAAGTATCCTAACCCGTGATCACCGCGGAAATCCAAGAAACCCCCTCCGACACCCTCCACTGCGACACGATCCGGTCTTATTTTGTCAATAAAGTAGCTAGGGTTAATGCTCGTTCTTCCTTTCAAGTTCGATCTCGATCCCTCGACCCTAAGCGTTTCAAAAGATTTCCGGTTTCCCCTCTACCCCCACCCCCCGTTATCGGATTCGGGCCAGACTGTAGTACCGAGACTCGTACCGAGTCGAAATGTTACAACATAGGACAAATCTTTTCTAGATTCGACCAGGGACCCATAAATTTCCTTTAATGACTCGCCATTCAGGGGGCTTGTCAGGGGGTTTTCTGATGCGCTCTTGACCGAGCGTCAGCTAGTTCGAGAAATACCAACGCGGATAAAATACCCGACTATCCAGAAAGACAAAATCTTTCGCAGCTGTTGTGCTGAACTAGGAATATTTCTCTGTAATGGAAGAGTATCCTGGATCTTTTGTCCGAGCTTAAGTACCTGGTGGCATGCTGAATAGTCCCAACAAATTTTGTCTATCTGAGCAAGAACGCCGATTCGACCCAAGCGGAATTTCTGGAAACTAGGTGAGGCTCGGGCAACATAGCAACATAGAAGCATAGGAAATGACAAGCCCCCTGAATGGCGAGTCAATACAGGAAATTTATGGGTCCCTGATTCGACTGAGCTTAAAATTGCAACCGAGGTGAAGATGTCTACTTTAGCAAAAGTAGATATTTAACACACAAAGTTTCATTTGAAATGACGTTGTTTAAACGTCAAGGTAAAATCCAAGACAAATGGCGACTAACGTAACATAATAACGCTAACCTTCAAATAGCAGTGGAAATTAGATGTTGTTGTTCCCAAAGTGCTGATCTCGGTTATTTCGACACACAGACGACACTTCATCCTGTGGGATACCTTCCCCGACGAGCTACGTCCAGAGCTCAAGTTGTCATTACCACACTGGCTATAATTTAGCTGGATTCAACGGTAGGGCTTACCGGCCACAAACTACAGTTTGAACATCATCGTCTGTATCAGAACCCATTGCCGTCATCTCACTATTATATGCCATACTCCAATTTACTTCTAACAGCCAGTCACACACGTGATCTTTGTTTCCGTTTTTGACTACCTGACCTTGGTTGGGCACTAGCACCAAGGAATTCCATAAAACAATGCAAATAAGCCCTGAAAACTGAATTCATTTGAACCTTCAGGTATGCCTTTCTCCATTGGGAACTGCAAAACCCGAGCGGATTACTGGGGTTGCCGGTGTTAATGACAATACTAGGAATCTGCTAGGAATGCACAATGTTTTAAAAGTCGTTCGGATTCGGGATTTTGAAGGTTTGGAACTCCGAATCCGAATCCTGCCTGAGACGCTAATAATTAGAATCCGGATCCGGATTCGAATCCGGGTTCGGATTCGCCCATCTCTGTACAGTGGTACAGTTTACGTTCATCGAATGTCTTCGTGATGTGTAAAGGCGAAATCTGTTTATACTACAATATTTTACTTTATATTTTTAAGAACAATCAAGGTAACAAAACTACAATTTTTCGAAAGTATGATAAAGTAATTACAAACGTGGAAAGGAAAATTATACACCGGTTATCACGCGTCAGTAGCATCTCCTGTCCTTCGAGTCCGGCGGGGTGCAACGCCTCCAACCTTTTGAATATAGGAGTGCTTCCCAGTCCTGATATAGGTTCGTTTGGGTTTCGGGGTCGGGTTGTCAACCGGCTGCAGTGGAGGGGTTGTTTGGGACAGAGAATCCTGTCTGGCAGTGCCATCCGCTTCCAGTTTGGGAACCTTGTACTTCGCGGTCATCCTTTCCTTCATTCGTTCGCTCCGCAGCTTCTTCAGCTCTTGCTTCCTGTGAACATAAGCAGTTTCTTAAAGTAGAACTGAAACCAAATGCTATTTAATTCTTTGCCTTCTCAATAACAAGCGCAATCACCAGTCCGCCTATTTCTATTTCCTTTTTAATGCTTCCGATCTCTAACTCAATCTAAGACTCCCAGCGTGTCTTTTTCCCAATTAAGCCTCATCTCTCGCGTTGTCTGAACCAAACACCAAACCTTGAACAGTGGAGGAACTTTTTTCAGATAAGCCCCGCCTCGCGCGTAGATAGTGACTGGTTCAGTCAGAAGTACGGATCGTAAAAACCAACCACAGACAATGTATCTTGGCAATGTTGGTCAAGATTGTGCGTTATTGGTAGTGAGCTTTGACAGTTGAGATATTGCGAAAATTTAGGCATAGTTGCATGTAAACGTGCATTTACGAATGTTTTGTTTACACATTATTCTATTTTTCTGGACAGCTCGCAGTCGGCTACATTTTGTTTTTGCTCAGACGTTCCGAAATAGTTGACCACTTTACAAATAAGCTGCACTTTTACAGAATTTACACACGGCTTCGGCTGCTTTTAGCCTCTTTCAATCTTTCAATGTCCCTTTGCTTGGATGGCAATCCTGGCAAACTTTGCTTAACAGGTATCCGGCCGGACGAATCAGCTTCTCGTTACTATCCTAATATACGAAGCGTCCTTAAATTTTCATCTTCGAAATCGAGCATTCAACTGTCCGCGGAGCTTTCAAATAGGCATCTGAAAATATTTTCCTGGAATAGCTGCACGGTTCCCAGAGGGCAAAACTATTACGGAAAGCTTAGCATTTTTTGTGACAGCGCGCGCCACTGCTGACTGGCAAAATCCTTATTTCGTCTCCTCTGAGCGTAATTCGCAACTGTACTCCGCAAAAAATATAGGAAGCCGGGGGGGGGGGGGGGGGCATTTTCGTGCAAGGCTGGGAGCAACGTAATCAAACTGTTAGTGTTTTAAGCCACTTTTAAGCCTTCGAAGCTTTAAGCATAAGCTTGGCCACTGTCGTTCTCAGCGAAACCTATGGGTTCGATATATTTGACTTCGACTCTCTCTAGTTGCCCCGACCCAAAAACTACATGGAAACAGGGACCCATAAATTTCCTGTAATGACTTGACATTCAAGGGGCTTGTCATTTCCTATGCTTCTATGTTGCTATGTTGCCCGAGCCTCACCTAGTTTCCAAAAATTCCGCTTGGGTCGAATCGGTGTTCTTGCTCAGATAGAAATAGATAGCCATCTTCAGTCAGGACTATTCAGCATGCCACCAGGTACCTAAGCTAGGACAAAAGATCCAGGATACTCTTCCCTTAGCTGCGAAAAATTTTGTCTACCTGGATAATCGGGTATTTTATCCCCGTGGGTATTTCTCGAACTATCTGACGCTCGGTCAAGAGCGCATCAGAAATCTCTTATTGACAAGCCCCCTGAATGGCGAGTCATTACAGGATATTTATGGGTCCCTGATGGAAAGGAGATGCATAGCAAATCCTAGTTACGGTCTTCTCCCACTGTCGTTCAAGTGATTCGTTTCCGACAATTCCAGTAGGTTTCAGGCTCCCACTGTGGTGACCAAATTATAAGCTATATTCGTATCCTGGTGACAAAAAAAAGCGGTATAAGCTCCCTCATAAATATGACAGAAATATATGGGAACTTGGGAAGCCACCCTTCGATAACTTATGGACACAGGGTGAGATGGCAATGGTCTGGTCTCGTTACAAGTACAAGTGAAGGACAAATGACAATTTTTATGCTAAAGAAAATTCTTATACAAGTATAGACTACTTTCGTTGTGATGTATGGAGTTTTTTGAGCCTTTTTACAAATCGTGCTGCTTTCGCCAAATACACATGAGATGCCGGATTCACGACGAAGAGATATAGTTAAAATTACAGCCGAAGATTATTCCATTACTCTGTTTCGTGGCACCAAAACTACCACCAGCCCAGAAACCTAGTTAGAGTTTAACTGACAAGCCGACTTATTTTCATATCTTGGATTCGAGTACACTGAATTATTTTGACTCTTCAAAGGTATTTTAATTTTTTCATCTCAGGCTCTAGTAGTGATGTTCAGAATATCCGCTGCTTGCACGACAAGTCGAGATTCATCCCGTAGCGTCGAATCTGGATGTCAGCAAAAACGTGGATTTCAATGGCCAACAATAATAATGTACTTTATTTCCTTAATAGCTTGTATTCTACATGCTAGCATTGGATCGTCATTCCCGTAAATAACATATGACACAATTACGTAAATAGACATTTCAGCTATACGTACAACTTATGAATATCATTTAACTTAACTGGAATTAAAATATTGGGTGAAATAAGGTACAAAAGATTTCAGAGTTGAGTTTATCAATCAATAAAATTTAATTCTAAATAGTTCAAAGCTAGAAGAGGAATAAAATATTTACGAATTACACAAAAACGAAACAAATTAACGAACACACTCAAAAGATATGACCAGAAATAAATGATGGGATGGAACTATGTAAACATTGGGCAGAAAAATTAGCAGGTTATGGATAAAAATGGTTGCCAGTTTTTCTCTCCGATCGACGCACGGACGACGGAAAGGGAGGGGGAATAGACACAAATAGGGACAACACACTATCTTTGCTCCAAATTTTTTTGAAAGAGTATTTCTGCTGTCAGTTAATATAGGAACGCTCAGTTTAATGACAGCTGGTTGCCAGTGTTTCTCTCGGACCGACGCACGGACGACGGGAGGGGAGGGGGAGCCCTTCATATGAAATGTTATGATCACCCACAATGATTCTTACTGCTTTCTTTTGGACATTTTCCAGGCGATCAGAGAGCTATACAGAAAGAGAAGAATTATGGGCGGTTTTACTAGTATCTGGGAAGCAGCGTCCCTCTGTCTTTGTCGCGTATATGGCCTGCTATTTGCTGGGGTCTCTAAATCAGGTAAAATGGCCCGATGCGCATGTGATGCCAGATATTTGTTCCCACACGCTATTGTCAGCTGATGCCATCTTTCAGCAAGGGTTAGCAGGTCAAGCTTGACCAGGCCATCCTCGTAAGAAAGATAACCCTGGCCGAGCATAATCTTAACAGCCCTTTTTTGGATGGCTTCGAGTCTTCAGTCTGTGCGTTTGTGAGTCCTGGGTGTCAAGCCGGACAAGCATACTCCAGGCAAGGTCGACTGCACGTGCAGTAAATACTGCGTAAACCTCGAAGCGTCTATCACGTCTGAGAGATGACCACGGAGCACAAGATCGCATCTGAGGAACGCCCTCTCCCCCGATTTCCAGGACTGAAAGTTGCTAGATAGTTGCTAAATATTTTGAGTGTATAACCAAATATTTTTAAGTGTATAGAGCGCTAGAAATTAGAAAGCTTTCTGTAGATTAGTTACTTACACTTACGTCCTTGTGTATTCACAATTTGTATTTGTATATGGCCCGCGGGCTTTTTTGATATAATAATTATTATTATTATAGGTACAAACAGGTCCGTAAGAATAAGTATAACATCGATGATTAAACAACTAAGTAACAAAGTATCACATTACCAATTTTGTTTGGCTGCCCCCACAGGTCCATTCGGGCTTTCCTGCCATCAGAGACACCGACTAGATGTGTAAAGAATAATGAGGGTGTTTTAAAAGGTTTGTATGTAGTATAGTTTAAGTTGGTTTACATAATGTATGTAGTTTAGTTTAAGTTGGTTTACATAATAAAGAGTATTAAAACTAAATTAAAACGTCGGGCCTTCAAGCCTGTATAAGTGAATTAGATGATGGATAACTCGACTGTCGTATCCCAGCCCTTTCAGTTAAACTTTAAACAATTTCCAGGGGCGTAATCGCCATTCTTCGACTAATATTTCTTAGGAACGTGAAGAGTTTCTTGACAGTTCATTAAACTGTAAGGGTCCATCGCGTTTACTTACCCCATCTTTTGAGTAGTACTGATGCGGACCAGACCACCGCGTCTTCCTAGTGTGAAGGAAGTACTGGGCTGTCCCCCACTACCAACGATGGGTTCTTCTGTCACTCGTTCCGTTCCGCTCTTCAGGTCTACAGGAGGCCTGAAATCGAGGAAACAAAATTAGCCGCATTCCAGTTCAGCGCTTCCAAGCGGACGTCTCCTTGTCACTACTTGTGACAGATAACCTCTTACTCCCCCCACAGTGCCCAGATCCGTTCCGGTTCCGTAAAGATGTATCTAGGACTCGTGTTTGCTCTTCCCACCAAGTTTCATCTCCCGATCACTCCATTCTAAGCGTGTCAGAAGATTTGCGGTTCCCCCATCCAACTCCCCGCAAGTCACCGGATCCGGTCCGGACCTGAAATCGGACTTATGAGACATGAAGTCTTTCCAGATATCACGTTTCATAAACATCCGATCACTTGTTCGAAAAGATTCCGGATTCCCCCTCCCTCCACTCCCCCATGATGGTCGCATCGGAGAAACGATGATTGTTAAGTCAATATGGTTGGGTCCCTGATGAAAAGAAAAGAAAAAACAAAGAAATTAAGAAACAAAATTAAATGGAAAATTAAACAGGCGCAGGAAAATTATTATAAAAAGGAAGTAGATAACCTCCTCGAATCCAAGCCTTCATAGTTCTTCGGTAAAGTTAAACATCTGACTGGTAGAGGCCCGCAACCAGTTGATTTCATGAAGGAGGAGCCATCAGAGAAAACAGCGAACGACCTAAACTCTCATTTTGCTTCTATTGTACAGTCGTACCCACCAAGCCACCTTCGTTTTCAACTGAAGCACCATCCCAAAATTCACAAGAAGATTCAAATGTAAATTCTAATTTAATGCCTGAAATTTCAATATCAGAAATTAGAAAGAAACTCTCCTCGTTAAAGAGAACATCAGTGGCACCCTTTGATGTTCCTGTAGCCATTGCTAAAGCTTTTGCGAAAGAATTGGCGTTTCCTCTTCATATTATTTACAATAATATCACCAAAACTGGATATTTCCCCAAAAAGTGGAAAATTGGCTTCATCACTCCCATTCCGAAAAAGGGAGCAGCTAATGATTTCTCTGGTGTGAGGCCGATCACTGTTACATCAATTTTTAGCCGAATTTACGAGAGCTTTGTTGCTTCTTGGCTAAAAAAAATATCTCTCGGAAGTCATCGATAAGAGGCAATTTGGTAACATCCCGAAGTGTTCAACTGTTCACTATCTCATTAGTTTACTTGATTTTATTTTTAAAAATTTAGATGAACCCGGGAAATGGATAAATCTAATTGCAATAGATTTTAAAAAAGCTTTCGATCTTGTAGATCACAAGATTTTGCTGGAAAAATGGCAGAGAAAAATATTCCTGAATATCTTATTAATATCGTAAAAAGCTTTCTAACAAACAGAGAACAAATCGTAAAATATAAAAATAATTTTTCTTCTTCTTTACCCGTTTTTTGCGGTGTCCCGCAAGGAACAGTGATCGGTCCTTTATGCTTCCTCCTCATGATCAATGAAATAACTGTCGGGCTGGAAGAAAGATGGAAGCATGTAGATGATCTTTCCCTAGCAGAGGTAGTATCTGGAGCGTGTAAAAGTCAAACTTTCAACTATATTGAACAAGTTACCTCTGAAGCAGCAAAATTAAATATTAATAAATAAAGATAAATCTTCAGTAATGACATTTTCATTTCTCAAGAAAAGCCTACCTGAATTCGAACCACCTATAGACCCAAACCTCCTCAGTAACAGCACTACCCTGCTTGGGGTAGTGATCTCTTCTGATCTAACTTGGCATGAAAACACAAGATTGATTGTAAAAAAGGCAAATGGTGCTATCCAAATGCTGAAGACTCTGAAGAAATTCCGGGTTCCTAAGGATAAACTAAAATTAATTTTCTGCATGTTCATCCGCCCACTAGTAGAATATGCATGTCCTGTTTGGCATTTCGCTCTTACAAAAGAAGAAAGTGATAAAATTGAACGGGTTCAGAAGAGGTCTCTACAAATCATCTACGGAGGTTCCCCACTGCCTTACTCTTTTTATCTAAAAGAATACAAACTTGACCCCCTTTTTGTCCGTCGAGAGAAACTGTGCCTAAAATTTGGCTCAACCCTCCTCCTCCACCCCATCTACAAGAACTTCCTCCCGCCTCCCTTTGTCCCCCTCAGATCTCGACTCCCCAGAGAGGCGGCTGCGAAAGTTCCAAAACTGACACCGGTTTACTCCAGGTCACAGCGGTATTCTCGAAGCTTTGTGCCGAGTTTTGTTCGTACTTTTAACAATTCGTAACTTGTGCGTTTTATCCTATTCTTTTTGTGTTTCTCGTTGACAAATCTTTCTTGTATTAACTGTTTGACTAAAAGATACCATATTTGGGCTATGCCTATGAGAGACTGTATCTTGTTTACATTAAATGATTTGATTTGATGCGCCTGCCAAGTTTCATCGTCCTATCACATCTGAAAGTACTTTATCTCGGGATCACCGGAATTCCGGAACCCACTTAAGTGCACGGATCCTGTTCGCTCCTGTCAAAATCCCGATCCCTCCTCTCGTGTCATACGGTTACCGATTCCCTCCTTCAACTCCCCCAAAGCGACCAGATCCGGTCCGGACTAGAAATGGGACATCTGAGATACCCCACCTTCCACTCCCCCACTTATGATCGGATTGGGTAAGTTACTATTTCCAAGTTAATTTGTCGGGTCCCTAACATGCCTGCCAAGTTTCGTCGTCCTAGCACATCTGGATGTGCCCTAACTCGCCATCACCGGACCGACCGACCGACGGAAAAGTGATCGGTAGCCTATCTATATGGCACTTGGCCGCCGGAAGTGCCATAAAAACTGCTATACGTTCACGGAACGGATTTTACAGTATTCGAAGTTTTCCAAATGCCCCCCCCCCCCCGCCTTCTTGTGCGTATAAGACAAACTTCTTACGGTCGTGTAGCAAGCCGTGCTGGCCAGTAGAGAATGCAGCTCATTCGCTCTAGAAGAAGACGCTTAGCTTCGGCATGCGCTTCACTAGTTGTTGGTGGCTGAACTCCTGTAGGATCAGGGATGGCATCCTGTGACGTACCGGGATTATCCGAACTGCCAGCAGCGGGAGGGGTAACGGTCGGCTTTTCTTCTGGTTTCTTGGCACACTTCATTATCAGGTGCTCGCGATGTAGAAGCAGGCCACGCAATAGAACTAAGAATGGAACTAATGTAATTCAGGGGCTGTGATGGATCCACCTATCTCGTCTTTCTTTTTGTATTTGTGGTGCCCCCCTTCACGGATCCGGTCCGGACTTGACATGGAACATCTGAGAGAATAGCTCTTTCCACTTGCCAAGCTTCATTCAAATCCGATCGCCCGTTCAAAAGTTATAAATGCCACTAGATTCCGGATTCCCCATCCCTCCACTCCACCCACGATGTTCGGATCGTTTAAACGACTATTCCAATCGTTCTGCTCGGGTCCCTCATATTCCTGCCGAGTTTCATCATCCTTACATAGGGAAATACCAAACTCGCTGGATCACAAGAATCCCACCCCCCAACTACCCACACAGTGCCCGAGTCCGGCCCGGTTAAGTCAATGATCCATCTAGGACTTGTGCTTGTTCTTCTCACCAAGTTTCATCCCGATCCCTCCACTAAACGTTTCCAAAGATTTCCGGTCCCCCCCTCCAACTCCCCCAAAAGTCACCGGATCCGGTTCTGATTCGAAGTGGGTCGTCTGAGAAACGGCGTCTTTCCAAATATCAAGTTTCATTAAGATCCAATGACCCGTTCAAAAGTAATAAATACCTCAAGATTCCGGATTCCCCCTCCCTCCGCTCCCCCCACGATGGTCGGATCGGGGAAACGACTGTTCCCAAGTTAATCTTTTCGGGTCCCTGATATGCCTTCCAAGTTTCATCGTTCTAGCTTATGTGGAAGTGCCCGAAATAGCAAAACCTGGACCGACCGACAGACCGACAGAAACTGCGATGCTATATGGCACTTGGCCGAAGGGCAAGTGCCATAAAAAACGAACGACATCAGACATCAGATACCACAGTAAATTTCGGAAACTTTCGAAAACGACTTCAGAACGTGGTATCAGGATACCGGGGGTATCTGCGTCCTGCGACAACACAACTTATTTTCTATTTTATTATCTTATTATCTTCAGCGCGGCTGTAGAAAGTCGTAAATGTTATGAAGCTTCTGACAGCGAACGAATGACTGAAGGCATATTATGAAGGCAAGGTATATCATCAGATTCATCACTACTCCTGTTTTGTCGTGACTATCGGTTGTTTTTTATGGCACTTGCCCTTTGTTTAAGTGCCACATAGCGATCGCAAGTTCTGTCCTTCCGTAGGTCGGTAGGTCCGTGTTTTGCTAGTTCGGGCACTTCCACATAAGCTAGGACGATGAAACTTGGCAGGCGTATCAGGGACCCGTAAAGATTAACTTAGAAATAGTCATTTTCGCGATCCGACCATCTAGGGAGCTGTGGAGGGATGGGGAATCTGGAAAACTGAGGTCTGTATAACTTTCGAACGGGTGGTCAGATCTTAATGAAACTTGACCTTTGGAAAGTTCTCGTGTCTCAGACAACCCGCTTCAAATCCGGAATCCGGTGACTTTGGGGGGGGGGTGAGTTGGAGGGGGAGGGGGTGAATTCCTGATGTAATAGGACGATGAATCTCGGCAGGCACATCAGGGACCCGAAACGATTGACTTGAGAATAGTCGTTAGCACGATCCGACCATGCGGGGGAGTGGAGGGATGGGAAATCCTAAATCTAGCATAACCTTTGAATGGGTGATCGGATTTGAATGAAACTTGGCAATTGGAAATGGCTATCGTTTCAGACATTCATGTCGAGTCCGGATCGACTCTGATTGCTTGTGGGGGGAGTTGGAAGGGGGCACCGGAAATCTCGTGAAACGGGAGTCGAGGGATCGGATTGGAATTTGGTGGAAGAGCAAGCATAAGCATTCTTGACAGAGCGAGACCATATCGAGGCTCTTTGGGGGGAGCTGGAGTTTCCTGGAATTCCGGTGATCGCGAGTTAGGATACTTCCAGATGCGCTAAAGACAATGAATTTGGCAGGCATATTACTGCGACCCGACTAAATAGACTTAAGGCTTCGACATAATGCCCTAGGAAGACATCCGTTCCTGGATCTGACCATTTCTGGGGGAGTTAAGGGAAGGGGATATCCGGAAATTACTGACGTCCGTAGGTTGCAAACGGGTGGTCCGATTCGAGTGAATCCTTATGGGTGATAAGAACTGATGACCTAAATCTGAAAAACATGGGTCCGAACCACACTCGGCCATGGTTAGGGGAGTTGGGGGGGGGGGGGGGGGGCAAACGAAATGGCCGAATGTGATGCAAGTTCGGACAGTATGATGGCAAATTTGTAGCCTGCGTAGTTGTATGATAACTGTATGAAAAAGCTGCATGTACTGATATGTAGTCTATAGTAAAGAATACTATAATTTAATGTGCCTCAGACTGGGCCAATCATAAGCAGTAGTATCCAGTAGCATCCAGTCTTGCTAATTGTAGCATGCAGTAACACGGTAGCCTTGACATAGAAGCATGTAGTAGCATCAGTTGGAACTGCATGCTACTTTTTCGTACAACTTCATACTACTATTTTGAGAGAAATTTGTCATCGGGTATGCGGCCTAGATTTGTTATTTGGCATCTGGACCGGATCCGGCCACGGTAGGAGGACGATGAAGCGGGAACCGGAAATTTACAGATATGATCCGACTCAAGTCAAACTTTAAGGATGGGAAGAGATGTCAGAAATGCGAAGTTTATGTGTCCGAGTCGTATTCGGCCACAGGAGGGAGAAGGAGAATCCCGGAAATTTTGTGGCTGGCAAAGGGGTCAGACGAGGGGAGCGATTTGAATGAAACTAGAAAGTAGAGAGATCATATGCCCTAGATGACAAATTTTAGGGGCCGGATCCGAGCACGGTGTAGGGGGGGGGGGCGGAATTTCCCGAAAAATGCACAGGTGCGAGAGAAAACAGGTGCGAGAGAAAATTGATAGGCGGTTAGAGAGGATGCTTTAGGTGATACAATTATGTGTCCGAACCAGATTCGGCCGCGGTAGGGGGAGTTGGATGGGGGTTTCCGGAAGCATTGTGGCACGTCTAGGGATGAAACGAGTGGATCTAAACTTGAAAGGTAATAATTTGTTCTAGATTATACGAGTCGATGCGGGAAATGCTCAGACTCGATTGAAACTAGATATCCTGTTTTTAGGTCCGATCATAGGATAGCTGAACGGGGTATTTTGTGACGTTCTCATCTACTTTCTCGCACCATATACTCGTAACAAGTGCCATATTAGGTCGTGGCTCTTGTTTGTAATATATGTGGGCTTCCTTGTCCAAATATCCTCACGATAAAATTATCGTTTCTTGTGTGTGTATGTGTCTTGTTTTTTTTTTCAGATTAATGCATTAGGGTAGTATTTTATCTTCTGTTTATAAAGATCATTTTATTAAACAAGTGCCATTTTTGTATGCCACTTGACTCTTTCTTTAACTCTAGTGTTACTTCCGTTGCAATTAAATTCTGCCTTACCTTACTACATTTATTTATTTAGATGCGAAAGCCTTTTCTGGTGCTTTTTATTATTATTATTACAGAGATAAATATAAATATTATTATTGTTATTAAATAGAGCGTTTCCCGCTCTACTTACCGTAGTTGGCTACCTATGACGTCACAGATTCTGGATTCCTGGCGTCAACGCTGGAACACATTTTTCTATTTTCGGCAAAATATCATGCCACGGGCTAATCGGGCCAATCATGTCACAGAGATTCGTAGTTACCACGCTACCTACGCTCCCGAGCGTGGCAAGCAAATAGTTACTACAACTATGTCAAGAAGGTTGGAACGGTCAACGTAGTAACTTTTCATGAGGTTGGAACGAAAATACTAACTAATGGTAACTATTGTAAGAAGGGTGGAACACGCTCATAGATACACTGTAAAAGGAAGACCGACTCACGTAAACTCTGACTTGTCGGCGGAAGGTGCACGGCGTCAATGGAATAGTCTGGGTCTCGAGTGGTGTCGGGCACCGGGACTGGCTCCTCCCTGTTCGCCTCCATGGCATACTCTCCGGTAGCCAGAAGATGGACCAAATGACTTTTGACGGCATTCGGGGCAAAATTTTCGGCTGCCGGGAGGGAACATGGCTCGGCGTCGAGTATCTCCGGATTTTCGTTGTAATTAGAAAGCAGCTTCGGCGTTCGTGCTCGAAGTAGTCGCAAATACTTCAAAATGATCAGCGCGTCGGTTCTTGACTGGGTGCAGTTCACTGAAACCGAGAACAAAGTTTGTCACATTCTGAGAAAAAAAGACATTAAAGGACACCTGAATGAAGAGTACCAAGTATCATCCCTATCTGTATGACTTCCGTTAACATTGCCGGCAGAAAACCCAACCCAAATATGAAATAGTGTTTCCAAGCTATGATTTTTGCTCCATTTTGCATCTGTGCTTATTTCAGTGCCGAACAATTTTAGAAATGAACAAATGTCTCCAATCAACCCTTCTTCTGGAATTTTTTTAACCAGTTAAGCCCAAACGCATATCTAGAAGAGATTCCAATACGATCCGCCCAGCGCTGTACAACATTTGAACGAATTGCGCTTTTTGTCTTGGTGCAAACCTCCAGAAACGAACATCCTTATTTTGAAAACGTCACGCTCAGGAGAAGAATGCTCTAGGTGGCCATATCTGTAAATGCATTCTCCATTGTGTGTTCAAGCATGGTTTCATTGTTCAGGTGTCCTTTAAAGCTTTGCAGACGTGTTATTATAACCATTGTACATTTCTGATGTACCTTCCTCGTTCCTGCCGCAACCACAAACTAGTTCAGAAGTTCGGCGTCCAAGATGTGATTCGATCACTCGAGAAAACGTCAGCGTCACTACTATGTACATCTCGTCATCCTGGTCATCGAGTACATGATGTTTTTCATGAATTTTTCAGGCTCAGTTAGAAATTATGTCTAAATTTTGTGAGTTTATACTGTTATTTATCTTGTGTTGTTTTTCGTTATTCTCTTTACTCCGCTACCACCTTGTGTATTTGGCGGGATACAAATAAAATATATATATATATATATAGTATATAAATTGTTGCTGTTGCAACAAAGGAACCTGCATCTGTCGCAAATAGAAGACAACCAAAGCAGATGCGTAGTTGTTAGATTTGTGTCCTTTAGCTGAGGGGACGGCAAGACATAGTACGATGCCCTCTCCTTCACTCCCCATGAATGGCTGGATCCGGAAAACCACATTTTCTCACTGAATCTGGATGTGCCATGTGCCTACCATATTTCATCCGAATAACGTACGAGCAAGTATCCGAACTCGCCACGCCGGATAGACAGACAGATGAACGGACATACAATGAATCGCTACATGTTACAAAACGAATGCGAAACGAAAGGCAAGTGAGCGGGATAGTGATGGTAAGGGATTGTGAGAAATAAAAAAGGTGCAGCTTCAGTTTAATAATACTCACAGGTACAGAGCGTGTTCCTTTCGGCAGACCTTTGTCGTCCAGTTTTGATCACATAAGGTCTTAAATACAATCGAAGCTGCTGCTTCATTTTCTTCTTCTGTCTGAACATGTCAAACTCTTTGCCCCTGAATGACCTCATGTAATGTTTCTACAAAGACAACACAATTACAAACTTTAAGTAGGACAGCTACCAACACTCAATGTGCCTATCTCTACACCTTCCTAGGAATCGCCGTTACTGACGAGTTACCTTTTTCGCACTAAACATGGATGCGTAACCTCAGCTGAGTTTTTGCAGATACCATGGTATCTGATACCACAGTAGCTGGATCCATATTTGGCCTTTTTTGCAGTTACCACGGTATCTGATACTATGGTTGCTGCAGAAAAACGACAACTACCATATCTTCTAGAAGAAGTGACCCCAAAAGAAATGCTTATTTTAAGTTCCATCACAAGTGCCAAACTTCTTTCCCACGAATTTGATAAAATCCTCGGCTCTTGTGTTGACGATGATGAAAGTGAGACAAATTCTTCAGATGCCACGGTAACTGGGGGATCGACTTAAAACAGGAACGGAACGGAATGACACGGTGCAGGAGGAATGCCTACTAAAAACGGTAACGTGTACTAAAAAAGGAAATGACGTACTTAAATCGGGAACGCTGCACCTGGAGGAACACTGCTAAAAGGGGGAATGATTCACCGTCCATCCTTCTTTTAGCAGCTTGTTTAGGCACGAATTCCAGATCATTCCCGTTCACGATCCCTGTTCTAGAAGTCGTGTTCCTTCTTTCAGTCGAGTTACCCCCGGACCGCGAGGGGCAGTGCTCCTGTTCTTTTTAATGCTTGCGTCAGTTTTCTAATATTTGGTTCCATGTGCAAACTAAAAACGGGAATGACAGGCTTCGTTTCCGAACAGGAGCCCTGCCGCTCGTTGGGTTAACTCGACCAAAAGAAGGGACACGACTACTAGAACAGGGATCGTGCACCGGAATGATCTCGAACCGGGAACTGGCTCATCTGCGAACTTGCCGGTACTTTAACACAACGTATCCTCATACCATCACCCCTTCGACAGTTATCGTGCTGACAGACGGACAGACGGAGAACTTTTACAAACTTACGTTTTGGGATCCCAAAAACCGATATTGCTGAACTATTTCATCATGGAAATACCATTTCTTGTAAGAGCTGTGCTTTAAATTCCTTCATCTTTTCGTGTTAGTAATACTTAAAGGACCTGTCTTACCTTTAATACTAATGCAACCAACTTCCACAATGACTCCATATATTTCTAAAACCAGATACCCCAATCTCGTACGGTACATTCTAACCCCTCTGACAAAACCACGCTGGTTTTCTCACTTGCTGTGTTTTGCTACCTGCGATGTATGTCACGCTGTCGACGGTTGTCTGCGAGGAGTTTTTCCACCAGAAAAACTGGTTATGTAAACTGTTTCCCTGTTTTCGCTACAAGTCAATGGGTCTCGAAAACGGCTTAAAACAGCCAAAACAGTGGGTTATCTGCTGAAAGCACAGCATAGTTCTAAAGTATTCAAATATTTTTAAATACTGTAAGTTGAAGAGTAAATAGTGCGAGGGGGCCTGTAAGTGTCGTAACATAAATAGTATCGGCATTGATCATAACATTTAACAAGAGGATGCGAGTGTTAAATGTTATCAAACTTCTGAAAGTGTATGAGCTCCTATGCGCCGTAGGTTTTCCGCAGAAAGACGGAATTTGGAAAGTCCAATCACGGGTAACAATCTGAAAACGACCAACCAACAGAGCCTGCAATCCCTTCTATTCGTCTAGTCCTATTAGTAAGGCTACCCTGGAAGATCAACGAACCTTAGCATCGGTTTTGGTTTTAAATCCTCTGTTCTTCGACATTGAATATCCCCCCCCCCCCTTACGTAGTAAACCCCAGCGAGAAAAATCCCAAAAAATCCCCAAACTAAAACCTATGGCTCCTTTACATGAAACATAGAGAAGGAATTTTTTTTCAGCATTTGTTGAGTTGTATAATAATGATAGGTTAGTGCTCTTTAGTGTTTTTTTTGTGGCAAAATGGTAGAGTGATACAATTAACTGTCACACTGTCACTGCGCAATTGTTCTAAAAGTTAAAGGACCCGTCGTACCTGCTATGCCTACTTCCGTAATTACATCCGTTAATTCTTAAGTCCGGAAAACCGGATTTCATGTGATACGTTCAAACCCGCTAACGACACTTCACTGATTTTTCACTATTTTTTCATGCGTATCATGCTCTCGACGAGTGCTCGGGTATCATACTGTTGATGCGTCAAACCGGTGATCTGAATTTTGCCGTGTCCTTGTTAGAAGTCACTGGGCCTGGGAAAAGGCTTAAAGCATCCAAAGCCGTGTTTAAGTTGTTAAAAGCAGAGGCTAGTTTCAGAGTATTTAACTAAGTTTGGATACTGGAACATAAGCAGCAAATAGTGCGAGTCGTGCTTTGATGTTAGCAAATAAGGCAACGATCAACCTTTCGGCTGGTAGGGTAGACAGATCAAAAACGAAATATTGCTGCTGTTGCTGAAGGCAAAAAATACAAAAAAAAAACTACTTACCGATTTCAGGCTGGCAAGCATGCTGGCTGCCACAGTCCCGAACTTTCCGGACAAATCAGCTGTCACCGTTTCGGCTCTCTTTTTCTCGCGTCTCAAATAGGTTTGTTGCTGCAAGGGAGAAGAGAAGTTGTGAGATAATTGGATCAAAATAAGCTGTCGAAGCCAGAATTGTACGGGATTAACACAGCCAGTCCGTTTAGGGTATGGGTATGGCGAAAAGGTTGAGTAGGACGGAGTTGGATGCAGGAATGATGGTGGTGAATAATGGGAGGGAGTGGGAGGAAGGGGTTCTCGCGGGCTTCCTTCTCTCGATATACTCAAACACCTCCGCCGAGTTGGTCTCGGGTCGGAATATATAAAAATTATGACCCAGGAGCAACCCAGGCGAGGTCCAGTCAATTCCTGAGACGCGTTGAAGCTAGGGACACAACACAAAAATCGCCCGGTTGAAATGCTTGTGCAGGTAAACTGAGAATTCCGAGCAGTGGTTGGTAAGACGTGCTTGTTAGAAACATGGGTTAAACATACACTGTAAAAAAAATCTTGCAGTATTTGCTACTGGGATTAATCTTGTCTCTACTAAGATATAAGATTATCTCTAATTCTGATTAATCTTCTCCCAGTAGAGATAAGATTAATCCCTGTAGCAAATACTGCAGTTAACTTTAATCCTTACTCAGAAAAACTTTTTGCAGTGCTAGTTGTCAAAATCGTAACGACCAAAAATGTTCAGTTACACATGTTTATCGCAACTCTCACAAGTTAACCTTTGATAACTTTTCTCGAACAGGTATGTAATGCATATCTTCCTATGTTGAACAGGAAGTTATATCATGACAATCTTTATCAACGTAAAAAGGGGGGGGGGAGGGGCTATTTATATAGAGGGGAATATGGGGTTAAATGACTGAAAACTTTTGTGGAGGCTGATACGATATCGTATCATCCTCTAGACAGGCTGATACGGTATCATATCATCCTCCGGAGAACTGAAACAATATCGCAGAGCCTCGCCAAATTATTTTCAGCAAATACTGAAAAGTAGGATTCTTTCTTCAGAAAAAGTACCCTAGCAAGGAAAACTGACCTTAAAAACATAGGACGTAAATTTTTGGGCGTAGCTACCAAAAATACTAATTTCCCCCACTTAACCAGAGCCATCCTAAGTTACTTGAGTCATCGCTTGTAAAAAAAAATGTGCTGCAAGTGGAAATACAATCAGTCTACTAAATATTCTTTGAGCCCTGGCAGACGGCAAATCATAATCGAAACTACAAAAGAATAAATCGGCTACACTTTACGAGCTATATTTCAGCCAACAAACCCTGGCGCTCTCTGAATTAAAAGAAGAGGCCGATGAAATCAGGACGTGCTCCACCCTTCTTACAATGGTTATAGTCGTTTCTACTACAGTTACCGGAATTGACGAGAGGCCAACAAAGGATGAAAAGTCACCGAGTGACAACTTACCACCAGCAGGTGTAGTCATTGCTCAGGGTGGTCGTGTATTTCCCGCAACATTAAATATTACAGTCAATACTGGAAACCCGAGTTTCTACTTAGGACCATACAACGGCGGCACTAAGTAGAGAATTTGATTCATTTATTTTTTACCTTTTGGCTGTTATCCAGAATAAATTTTGGCTGTTTTCAAGAATAAGTTGAATTTGTGCTTGTGCTTGACACTTGGTCAATCAGTCCGGTCTCAATGGGAAAAACAATGCGTCAGATTAATATCCCAAATCACTACCTGTTGCGAAAAGTTATAATAGTAACATACCTCCATCTCGGTTAATATCGGTATAACAAACTCGACGGCCATTTAAAAATATCAACCTCGCTGCGCTCGGCTGATATTTTTCATAACCTGCCTCGCCTTCGGCTCGAACACGTTATTTTCAATGGCCGTCTCGTTGTTATTTTCCGATATCAACCTCGATGTCTGAAGTTAACCTTTATTAGCGCAGCACTCGCAAGTGTCGGGAGGGGGGGGGGGGGGGCTATATTCAAACAATGTATAAAAAAACAGATGTGTCAGCTAGGATACTTTGGCAGCGATATTTCGTCCCTTCTTGGAAAGGGTCCTCGTCAGGCTGTCGAACGTAGGGACCACGCTGGGGAAGAGACGAACATGCAAAAGCTGATTCTTGATGGTTCGTTTCTATAATAATTGACGAGGGAGATGAGGACCGTTGCCAAGAAGGTCCAAAGTGTCGCTGCCAAAGCGTGTCCGGACATCTCGCCACAAGACAACTCGCCACACCGACAGCTGGGAATCGACTCCTCGCCACACCGACAACCTGCCACACCGATAGCTTGCCACATCGATAGCTCGCCACAGCGACAAGCCGACACACAGACATCTTGCCACAGTCCGACATCTTGCCACAGTGCGACATCTCGCCACATTTATGGCATAAAGTACTTTGTTCAATTACTATATATTGGAATTTTTTTTTTAATGAAGCAGATAATTATGGGCAATGCCTCTCAATAAATGAAGAGCACTGCTACGGCTATACCTACTGACAATTCTTTCGATTCTCTGGTTAATCTTAAAGTATTGTTTCTCTGGCCGAGGAGGAGAACAACCTGACTTGATCCGGTCCACGTTGGCCTTTCGCAAATTTTCATCGTTCTTGAAACATTTCAGGCAATGCCAAAGTCTTGGGTGGCTTGATCCCATCAGCTGGTTAAAGCTGAGACGCCAAGCCTATGTTGTTGTGGTTCGTGGAAGATGCCCAGCTACTCGATCGGTGCGTGTCGGGACATTTTAATACCACACTGAATTCCTGACCGCTATGTGTTTATATTTAACTGCGACATAGGATTATTATTGCGGAATAAAAGTTAGTTAGAGGACTCAAATTCCCTTGGGTCAACTGAAGCTAAATGTCTATCACATTATTGGAATATTTTGTCTCTTTTTGCCTAAAACATTATTTTTGTGGCGAGTTGTCCATGTGGCGAGTTGGTCGCGTGACAAGTCGTCTCTGTGGCGAGTCGTCCCAGTGGCGAAATGACGTTGTGGCAAGTTATCGGTGTGGCGAGCTGTCGGTGTGGCGAGTTGTCGGTGTGGCGAGTCGTCGGTGTGGCGACATGTCTGTGTGGCGACTTGTCGGTTCCCAGTTGCCGTTGTGGCGAGTTGTCAGCTTGTGGCGAGTTGTCACGGAATCCTGCCAAAGCATCGTAGCTGACATATCCGTTTTAAGCATTGTTTGAGCACATGTTTCCCCGTCAACATGGGGCTCAAAGGAGTATCTATCTACATGAAGGAGGGACTTACATATTGTAGAAACGTCATTCGCCTCTGACACTCGTAGGGTGTCCTATTAGGGAAGAAGTTTTTTTGGATAAACTCCCAGCCCTTCGATCTGTGCTTCTTCACACAAGTCATCAGAGCTCTGTCAGTCTTCCTGTTAATGAGAAGCAACTTGTTAAAAAGAACAGATCGACAAATGGATCGACGAAAAACGGCAAACGGACTTCCGCTACCCGTCATTCTGAATCTGTATTTTCCTCTTGGACTTAAAATAGAATAGAATAGTAATTTATTCGTTCACACTTTTCCGGTAACGAACAAAACTGGTGAGTATGCACAAATTTGTCTATATATCTTATACATTTATAAGTACGTACAAATGCTCAAAGGCTATTTAAAATTGAGTGTGTTTTTGTTATATTGTGGCCCATGTTGGCCTTATTTGAAATAAAATAAAATAAATAAAAATAAATAAATAAAATCTCAACAGTCTTTGTTATAAAACTATTTTGGTAACGGCTGTGTTTGACTTACCGAGTTCAAAGCGCACCTTGCAGTATGTACTGTTTATGTTACAATATTCGAAACTATTTGAATACTGTAAAACTAGGCTCCGCTTTTGACAAATTATACACACGGCTCTGGCTGTTTTAAGCCTAGATAGTCCTTCAGCCCAAGCTGACTGCGAATCGTATTTGACGGCGCAAAACGGATAAGTCAGCTGTAAACAGCTGTAAGTCAAACGTAGCTGACTTGTCCGTTTTGCGCCGTCAAATATGTTTTAAGCCTTTTTCCCAGGCCCACTGACTTCTAGCAAAAACTCGAAAAAATCCAAATAATCGGTTTTACGCATCAATAGCATGATACGCGAACACTCCTCGAAAGCATAATGCGCATGGAAAATAGTGAATCGTGGCAAGTGCAAAGATTTGTGAGGTGTCGTTAGCGGGTATAGATTGTAACATACGCAATTTGGGTCTCTGGGTTTCAGAATTAATGCACGCAATTACAAAAGTAGCTTGCATTAGCATTATAGGTACGACGGGTCCTCTGACTGAAATGCCGATTTATTATTTTTAATTTCCTTTCGCTTATTCCTGCTATAATAGTAGTAGTAGTAGTAATAGTAGTACACATGCTACGTAACAGAAATATGAGAGAAGAGACAAGATCCCCATTTTACATCGATGATTTTGAATACACTTAATTATTTTTACTCGGATATGGGAGATTTATAATTTTTTCGCCTTGGGCGCTGTAGTGACTTTCAGAAGATGCACCACTGGCGCGACAAGACAACGTTCAGCCGACGAGGAGAATTTGAATTTCAAGAAAAGTGTGCATTTCAATGCCTAACGAAGCAAAACTCAGGAAATTTTAGATTCCAGACTCCAAGGTGATTTCTGAAGAAAGCCCACTATTGCGTGTGACCCCAAAAGATTAGTTTTGGGGGAATCGCTTACCTTTGTAGTTACTAAATCTTTCACGTTTGTAATCTCATTTCGTGTTTCATCACAGTATTTTTCTGATATGTTTTACTGAAAAATTTTTGCCGGCACAAATACCTTTCCGCGAAGTTGCTTGCGAAGGTACTGCTTTTCTGACAAACTGGGCTCGGCCGAAAAAGCGCTAATAAGTCGTAGGTGCAAAACGAAACAACGGCGAAAGAAGGAGATTTCTGAACTTATATTTCAATAGGGGAGCTAAGGGTAATGCAAAAGGCAGAATAAGTACGAGGGGTCCTTTAAAGATATGCCACGAACCTTATCAACTGTAATTTCGACGCATATTTAAATTGGACTTGCCAAATGCCTTTCATGTCTACTTATTTCCTTCGTCCATTATTTGAACAAAACGAAATATAAAATGATACTGAATCTTTTGATGTGATGAGATGGAAAGCGATAGTTAGTTTTGTTGCAAGGATATAGAAGTCTCCGAAAACCAAAAAGGCCATTCATGAGAATGCCGTTCCGGCCATTTCTACCGCCTTTAAAGTCGACTGTGCTATTGCCCCGAGCCACCGAACTGATGAAATATATTTACTAAAGAACAGTCCTGTTTTAATGTATTCGATCTATCTGCCTTTCGATCTATCTATCTCCCAATCTGCTCACTCACTAGCTCTCCTTCTGAACTTGTCTTACTTTTAAATTATTCTCTTACTCACTATTATTTTCTCTCTTCTACTCGCCTTAGTTCCTTTAGTTTAACTCTAGCTTCATTTGCCGTTCGTGTCCTTTCACCAGATCTATACCGACATCTATTAATTGTTGAACTTGTCTACCAACATACAATGTAAGTGTCAGTCCTGAATACAGTTATCTAACCGATCGAGTTTCTACCTTCTTGCCTTCTGTGTACTTCCCTCCCTTATCCTAGCAAGCTCCGACGCTCCCCATTATGCGACCCCCGAGATGCCCCTTATTAAATTGTGATGTGAAATATCACGAAGTAAATAAATTGATTGATTGATTAAATGTATACCTACTTGTTCCACATATTACCCGTGTACTCCTCTGAAAGTCCCAATCCATTCAGCTTCTTGTACCGGTTGCCAATGGTTTGAACCTTCCTGTGGGGAAGCACTCTAGCGATGTCGGCCACCGTCAAACCAACCTCGAAGCCCTTGAGAATGATCATGTCCTCTGCAGAGGAGAAGTACCGACGGGCTCGACCAGCCTTACTGTTCTGTGCCACCATGTTATACAGAGCCTTCAACTGGTGGTAGGATATAGTAGGGAAGTTGTTGGCAAACTGAAAAAAAACGGGCTAAGATTTTGCACAAGAAGTATGCGTTCAGGTTTAAGGTTTGAAGCCAAGTTGACCATTCATTGCAAAGAAATAGAAAAACGAAGATTTCGAGGATTTCTTGATCAGCTAGTGAGCCCTCTAAGATGATATGCGAGGGAGAAATTTAATTTCAGATATTTCGGTTGCACTCCGGGCAAACAGTCCTCAGCGAAAAACAAACTAAAACATGAATTTGTTGGTACCGCACCGTCTTTTTGTTGGTATTGTTGCGAATTTTATGATTTAGTTTGTTTTCGCTGAGGACGTTCATAGAGTTCCAAGCTTAAACTGCGGGTTGAACAAGGACCCGCTAAAGTTTCCAACAACGCAAAGGGTTCTGAAAGTTTAACTGAAAAGGGCTGAGATACGACAATCTAGTTACCCATCACTTGTTCACTTAAAGAGGCTTGAAAACACGATGAAGATGCGTTACTTCGTTGCTCCGCTATTCACGGATTATCAATTTTTATATAGTGAAATTTCATTGTCGGATTTGTGGTACCGTTATACGCTTGTACCTGTTTTGTATGCTTGACGAAACGATTTACGAAAAATAAGTGTTCACGCAGTGAGCTACCTTCCGTGAGCTGATCACTGGCCACTGAAAAGCCGCATCTGTATTGAGATTCAAATTTTCTACGTCATAGTATTAGAATTTTGCGTTGTGAGGACAGCCTTAGATATTCTGAACGTCGTAACTGAGCACATAGTGAAAAATCCTTTAACACAATCCAACTAATGCAGTGTACTCAGTAAAATGATAGAAAAATAACTTGGCTTTTCAGTTAAACTTTAAGACAGATTCTAACGACCTTCGACTTTCGGGTCAGAATCGCATTTTCAACCTGCACCTGTGACCATCCTAAAAAAGGTAAGGTACCAGTAGCATCCTGGACAGACATGGGGACGGTGCTGATCTCCGATTCTTGGCCCTCAGCCAGGAAGTGGAATGGGCGGTTGACGGCCATCCACCCCAAATCTTTCCAGGTACCCACTTGGAGCTGTGTCTTTTATTACAGCTCCAAGCCACTAATCCCCGCCCCAAAACGGGAGGCACCACCGAGACTCGAACCCCCAAGGGGATGAGGAAAATTCCAAGTCACAACGCGCTAACCAGGAAGGACCTTCAATACTAAGGCCTATTCTCGTCGTTCTCAGAGGACTCCTTTAGAGGAGTCCTGCCTTTTTGTTTGTCCCAGGGACTCACTCTCCCAGTATCCTCGCGAGTCCCCACAAATGGGGAATGCTCCGATTATTATCACCATCATCAATAAGAACTCCCTTTCAGATTCAGAGTAAACAAAACCAAAAATAAAGTGGACCCAGACTAATTTCATCGGATTTTTATTCGAACAAAATCCATTTTGGAAGCATTCCCCGTGTTCTCGTTGTTTTCCGTACGCGGAGTCTGCGTGGAGTGACTCCCTCGCTAACTACGTGAAAGACGTGGAGGTCCTGCACTGGCCTGGATCTGATCATCTCCCGGTGAAAATTGAAATTGAGTTAGAACAGAGGACAAAGAACCAGTTACGATATGATCCAAAACGCGAAAAGGCAAGTATAACCCGTACAGAGGTATCAGGTATGTTGCAGTTACGGGGGGAGTGGAGTAGGGAAGAAGAAACCGAATTAGAAAAAGCTTTAACAAAGAAAGAAGTGATAGATAGGTTAGAAGGTCTTAAAGATGATAAAAGAGAAGTGAATGTAATACTAGATGAGTTACGTTCCCTGATACAGGTAGCGGCGGAGCCAGTGATAAGTAAACGTCAAAGTATTAGAAAACGGCGATTCTTTGACAATGAATGCCAAGAAAAAAAAGAAGAAGTGGTAAAAGCTTTACAGTTGGTTAATAGGATAGAAAATAGCCAGTCAGTTAGAGAAGAATTAATGAAGAGTTATAGAATAGAGAGGAGGGAATATAAGAAGTTAATAAAACGAAAAAAACTAGATGAACGGAAGCAAGAGGAATTAGAGGTGGAGGCATCATATAAAAAATCTACAGGCCGGGAGTTTTGGAAGAAAGTACGAGAATCAGCAAAAAATAAACGTAAAAATAAAGAGGGCCCTAGCCTGGATTCATGGCCGGAATATTTTGAAGAATGTGAGGGAGAATGTGGAAATATAATGGATTTTAAAGATGAAATGGAAAAAAGTAAAGAAGATAACGTGTTCCCACAAAAAGAAAAGATTATGAGATAGTAGAAGAAATAAAAGAATATGATGTGAAAGAAGCGTTAAAACAGACAAAAGGAGGAAGTGCCCCGGGAGTAGATGGTATTCCATCACGAGTGTATAAAACATTTCCGTCAATTTTTATAGCGTTAATTGTGTGTTTATTTAATCGGATTCTCAAAACCCAGGAGTGGCCCGCGACATGGAAAATATCCATTGTGTTGCCTCTATTGAAGAAAGGAAACCCAATGATCCATAGTAATTACAGACCGATAGCGATAATGTCGGCATTAAGCAAGGTGTTTGAAAAAATAATAGATAAAAGGTTAGGGAGATGGCTTGATTTTTATAAGGTAATACAAGAAGAACAAGGGGGATTTAGAAGAAGTTATATACGTCTGACCGGATGTTCGTTTTGAAAACATTAATAGAAAAATATGGAAAGGGAAATCAGAAATTTTTCGTAGCATTTTTAGACCTGCAAAAAGCTTTTGATACAGCAGATAGGCTGTTGCTTGCAAGGGAATTATTAAAAATTGGGTTACCGGTAATTTTTGTGAATTTGTTAGTTAGTATGTATTCGTCAACAAAGGGGATAGTTAAAATAGTAGATAAAGGAATATCACGAAGTTTCGAGAACAGAAAAGGAGTGAAACAAGGAAGCATTTTATCCCCAAAGCTGTTCGGTATATTTATTAATGATCTGATAGAATTCTTGGAAAAAAGATGGGCCCCGACAGTAACCCTTGGCAAAAAGGCGTTTTCGGTGCTTCTATTCGCCGACGATACAGCCCTGGTGGCGAAATCAGCAAATGACCTACAAATCCTGTTAGATTTGGTGGCTGAATACCTGGATATGAAAAAATTAGTCCTTAACAGTAGTAAAACAGAGATAGTTACTTTTACATCAAGGGTAAGTAACGAGGAAATTCACGAATTTAAGTTTAAAGGAGAGAAACTAAGAACGACTAATAAATTCAAGTATCTTGGTTTTATACTGACCCCTAACGGAAGTTGGAGTACACATGTGAAGGAAATGGTGACACGGGGGCGAGTAGCTTCCGCAGCAATATTTCAAAATCCAACATTGATGGGAATAAAAACATTAAAGATACACAGACACATTTTTACTTCGAAAATAATGCCGGTATTCCATTATGGTGCTGAACTGTGGGGTTTTGAGACAGCTCCACAGATTGAAACCCTACAGCTACAGTACTATAAGAGAGTCTACAAGCTACATCCAACAACCCATTCGCAAGCATTAAAAGGGGACCTTGGGCTATTTACAATGCGAAAGCAAAGACTTGGCCAAATCCTACAATTTTGGCTAAAAATTATTCACATGCCTGAGGATAGACTACTAAAATCTGCTTATAATGAGCTTCTTCTAATGGGGAAAAAAATGTCATGGCCATTCCAAGTCAAAGCCCTCCTAGATTCGGTGGGACTATCGTGTGCTTGGAACAATGGATTTGGACCCACATCGGAACCAGCATCTCTGTTAAAAGAAGTGTTAAGAATATTAGAAGATCATGAAATACAGAAATGGGCATGTATTGTTAGTGAGTCGGTGACACTATCAAATTATAAACTGGTTAAAGAGAGTTTTGGACCAGAATTTTACATGAAGCTCAACCTACCAAAAACTTACCTCACGCTCTGGATCCAGTTGCGAGCGAACTGTCTGCCAGTACACGGGAAAAGTAAGTTTGACAAGAAAAAAAGTGTTTCCCCCAGTACGAACAGCCCCTGCCCACTCTGCGGTGAAGGCGAGGATGACCTAGCCCATTTGGTTGCACTGTGCCGCGAACTCTCGTTTTTAAGGGAATCTTGCTGGGGGGGAAGGGAGATACTGTTTCCTGATATATTGAAGAGCACATCTCCAGGAGCAATTAGTGCATTATGTAGATTTGTGTTGCAAAGTATTAAAGTAAAAGTTGACCGGGCGAGTGCAGTTTAGTATATGTAGTGCGATATTAGAAGTAATTATGAAGTTTTTTGTTTTGTTGTATGTATATGGCCCTAAGGCTTTAAATACAATATTATTATTATTATTATTGTCGTCGTTCCCCTTGATTCCCCGAGGGGTCCTCGAGGAACGGCGAGCATACGCCTCTATGGCCGCGTTTTTTTGCTAAACGAGCTCAGAGGCATCTCTCCCAAGTCCTCTGTCCTTTCTGCTAATTTGACCGTTTTTGGCAGAGAGGAGTCAAGCGCCGTTCTCCTGAGCAGATTGGCCAACTCACATCAGAGTTGCCAATTTCCTTTCTGAATGAATGAATGAAGGATTTATGACGCACTGCCCAAGGGCGTAAGTGCAGTAAAAAGGACAAAGAAATATAAAATAATCACAAAACACTCAAAAATATTTTCACTAATTTAGAATCACATTGATGGGATCGTGGACAGGTAAGTTTCCAATCGGAGATTGCTTCTGCGCCGGCCTGGGTAGAAAGGACAAAGGGCGTGGGTAAAAAAAGCAGTGGGGAGTAAGCGCTTGGTGCAAAAAAACGGGAAAATAAAAGAAGGCCTTAGTAGATGGATGACAAAAAAATGCCACTACTATGAGAAACTGAGAAAAATACTTGCCAACTCTGCGACACCGGCATCAGTGAAATACCGACCCTGGTTTGCTTTGATCATCATTGCAAAAAGCTCCTTTTCATCTTGCGTAAGCGGCAGCGACTTCTCTGCAAGCTCATAGCGCCGCAATTGCTTGAATATCCAGAACTCGGTTCTGTTCGGGAAATGCGCACATACGGCCTGAAGGTTGTTTACGTCTATCAACGGATCTTTGATGATAGCCTAGACGAGGAAATGAGTTATCAATAATGCTACATCAGTCCCCGATGAAAAATGTGTTGCCTGTGTACCTGTACGAAAAAGTTGCATATGTAGTAGTATGGAATACTTTGATTTAATGTACCTCAGACCTGGCCAATCTAAGTAGTAGTATCCAGTCCTACTGTAGTAGCAAACAATTCTGCCGTAGTAGCATCCAATTCTGCCATAGTGGTAACAGTTACTATTGTATGCTACTGAAACTTTGAACTTCATATAACTAATTCTCGAAAAATTTGCATCGGGTCAGGCAAGGAATGGACTACGGAAGCGGACTAACCGCAGGTGTAAAAGTGATTACGTTATTGATACGATATACGTTATATCTTACGTTAGATCAGTTAACACTCTTCTCTGAATCTATAGTTGTTTTTTTTAAAGATACTAAGGTATCTTCAAGGTAGTTCATTTTCCAGCTTGAGCGGTTTGAGCCTGAAGAGACCCTTGCCAAGAAGGGCCGAAATATAGCTCTAATAAAATGTAGCTGACATATCCGTTTTGCACGGTCAAATATACCAAGGTATCTGATACCACGGTAACTGAATCTGCATATTTCTTGTTTTTGCAGTCACCGTGGTATCTGATACTACGATTGCTTTGCAAAAACGACAAATGCCAAATTTGTGATTTTAGAAGTCACTCCAAGAGAAATACTTATCTATAAGTATCATCACAAATGCCAAATTTCTTTCCCAGCACTCTGACAAAAGCCTAGGCTCTCATGTTGGTGACGATGAAAGTGAGCCGACTTCTTCAGATACAAAGGTCAGTTACCAGGGTCGGTAACTGCAAAAACGCCTTTTTACCGTGGTATCAGAGTTTTTTGCAAACCCCATAGTATAATATTCTCTCAGACCCCAGGAGACACTTTCTTAATGGGTACACCCTCCCCAATGTTCTTGAAACAAAAAATAAAGCTAAGATACTTAAAATAAGCCGATTCTTAAAGAGCGTATTAGTTAAATAAAGATAAGTATTGAGTGATGTAAGGTGTATTGTAATCATAATGTATTTTGTAAGGCCAATTGGCTTTATATTCATATTCATATTATGTTTGTCAAATCAAAACACGGATATTCATAAAACCCTGCTGAAGCGTCCGACGAATCACGCCGCTGGCTAACCCAGTCGTTTCGTAGGGATAGTGAAAACGCGCGCAACGGATCAAATTTACATAAATCAACTCCATATATGGATGAGAAACTCGAAATTATCCAGTCGTTATCAAATTAATGACCCACTAACAGCAGTGGAGAAACAAATAGAAACATATGGCCAAAATATGATCACGACTGGAAAAACCTGTTGGTTTAATAAAGCCTTAAGTTTTAGAGTATGAGTTTTCTTGTTTATTTCGTAAGTTAATTCTCTTTCGTGTTTTTCTTTCTTGTTCTCCTTTTTTCCTTATTATTTACTCCGTCTCCGTGTTTGTGGTTATTTTGATGGGTTATAAATGAAATCATTATCATCATCATCTTACCTTCATTTTGATTTCTTCCATGTAGCTAACTTTCATTCCTGTTTTGTACAAAGATGGATGACGGCAGTGAGTCCAATAGAGTCGACATTCCTGAGCTGTTCGTTTCACATTCAGCTAAATCGACAAAATGTCAGAGGATGAAAGTAGGAATTTTTCAATCCGTCGGTTTAATATATCCTTTGCTAGTAAGTAAGTAAGTAATCTATTTCTGACCCACTATTTGAAAAGCGAAGTATATAAAATAAAATAAAAGAATTAAGTAAAACACAACAAATACAACATACAATTTTTCATTCATCGGCCAAAAAAGAATGTAGAGTGTCATGTGCTAATGGGCCCTGTTGTCCATGATTTTTGGCAGAGCCGACGAAATTTCCAAAAGTCTGACGCTTGCATCTTTAACTTGGAAACGCTCCGTTAGCATGTGGCTGTGGTAGCAAAACCTTTGAGGCACGAATGATCACGAGCTCTTTATGATCTTAAAATGTCTCGTTTAGTCGAAACTATTTTTTCTCCACTTCGCGGTGACGACGCGCACTTAAGGGCGCTAAAAATTCATTTGTAAACAAAATCCCTTGAGGCAAAAACAATCATGGCCCTTCGGGATCAGGAAAATGTATCGTTTGCTCAAAACTATTTTTTGCCCTTTGCGGTTACAATGTGCGCTTTAAGGAGGTGGGATCGGGGAACTGACTACTTCGAAGTTAATCTGGTCAGGTCCCTGATACGCATGCCAAGTTTCACTGTCCTAATTAAGATTCAAGTTAAACTTTCAAAAATAGAGAATTATATCTGGAAAATCCAATCTAATTCTAATACGAATACTTTGTCAGTAGACACTTTAAATAAAGTGATCTATCCGTGGTAAACAGACGATATTTTTTTTCGTGATCTATCCGTGGTGAACAGACGATATTTTTTTTTATTTCTTTTGTTTAAGAACGTTAGTCTAAAAATATTTATGAAGTATTGTGTCAATCGCATTATATTTGTGTAATTGTTTGTGAATTCGAATTCTATGTTATAGATAAAATAGCAAAAACAATAGTAATGATTATTCAATTTTCTGTAAAAGGGGTTCGTACAAAATCCGAATCCTGACATATTTGATCGGATTCGGGCCTAGACTCGGATTCAAAGTAGCCTACTGAAAATTTCAAATGCTTCAACTTGAACGCTATCAGAAGGGCTTGTCAAGCTATTTCCGAAATTCGGCTAGCTATTTCTCAATGTCAAGCTATTTCCGAAATGGGTATTCTTTTTTGATAAGATTTGTTGGGTTACTATTGTTTTGGTAGTCGTTGTTTTTTCTTTTTTTCACGTACTCCATCTTTTTCCTCCTTTGTGTTGTTGATGGGCAATAAAATATTTCATTCACTCATTTGACTGTCTTATAATAGCTGCATTTTCAATCGCCGATTTCCTTTCGAAGTTCCAAGTTTTATACATTTTATTTGCGCACTTATTCGCCACTTTGTCACAGAGAAGCACACACGAAGAATAAAACGCGTACTTCTCGTACATATTTCATTTTGTTATTTTTTTTAATATACGTGTTTTGTGTTCTACTTTGTTTTATATTCGTCATTGCGCACCGAGCAAATCCGTATTCGAATCCTTAGATCAAAAACACAGATCAAATTCATAATGCATTTTTTTTTCAGTGACCCGCTTTTTGAATAGATAGATAGATAGATTTATTTGCGCTAAAAAGCCACAAGGGCCATGGCAAATACAAAAAAAAAAAAAAAAAAAAAAAAAATAACAACAAAACAACAACAATAACAAACCTACAAAAATCCTTCCCGATGTGACAGAGCGATCCGAAGGAATCTTCCAAATCTCTTTAAATCCCCAAAATGTTTACTTTTTAATTTTCTAACAAGTTCCTCCCTCGAGAAAAAACCCACCCTAAAAATTTCCTCCCTTAAATCCCTTAAACCCTCACAATCACAAATAAAATGCTCTACATCTTCATCAATCATCCCGCACAAAGGGCAGAAATAAGGACCAGACGAAACCCTAATTTTCCCAATATATTTTCTTCTTTGGCCAAAAGGCAAACAATCTCCTCTCAGACTAATTAAACATTTCAATTCTTCTGGAGATAACCCCGACTTAAAATAAATTTCTTCGCCCCAGGCCTCCTTAACCCTATTGTAGAGACTCAGGGACCCAGGAATCCAAACCTTACAACCCCACGCCTGCAACTCCTGGTCCTTTAATACTCTTTGGACTTCTTTCGCGACCTCACCTACCTCTAGCTGAACCCCCTTCCCCTCGTTCCACCTACCTGACAGTCCACACTCATTCAAAATAGTCTTAATTTGGCCAGGCCAAGTACCCTCACGTTCATCCTTTAGTGCCTCCAGGTATGCCGCTTTGGTCAACCGTACCCTAGGAAGCGTAAGGATTTTTTCCCAAAATTTAACCATACGAACTAAACGAACACTACGAAGACTAGTAAGGCCTAAATCTCCCTTCAAAACTAAACTATTTAAAGTAATATTTACCCCTAGAACTCTTTTAAAATACTTAAGCTGTACTGCTTCAAGCTTATCCCCCTGAATAAAACCCCATATTTCAGATCCATAATGCATTGCTGACGCTACTTTCGTAGCAAACACCTGCTTGTGAACAGCGGAGCATGAGTAAAATACAAAAAAGGAAAATACACTTGTTAAAACACTAAACAAAACAATGTAAACATGACTACATTCTTTTCATATAGTTTAAAACACACAATGTGATGCTTCGGGATCATACAGACAGTTAAGCCTTAAATTCGCTCCTCTCCCATGGACATTTCAAATACACATTTGTATTATGTTTCCTCGCTGATAAACAAAAAAAATTCTACATTCCCACAGCGCCCTAAACCATCGCTACTTCAATTAATCAAGTTTATTTTCCAAATAGCCTAAAGGTAGATGAGGAATAAAATATTTACGAAATACACAGACACGACGCAAATTATCTATTACACTTACAAGATATGACCAGAAATAAATGATGGGATGAAACTACGTAAAAACTGGGCAGAAGAATTAGCAGGATATGGAGAAAACTGATTGCCGGCAGTGCTCCTCTCGGACCGACGCACCGAAGACGGAAGGGGAGGGGGAATAGGGGGACAAAACATTATCTTTGCTAAAAAAAAAATTTAAAAAGAATTTCTGCGTCAGTTAATTTAGGAACGTCCAGTTTAATGTGAGCCTCTTACTCTACTTAGTTGTCACCTTTGATTGACCTTGAACAAGCTAGAAACCAAAGATATGATCTGTTCTTTTTTACGTCGAAATCGACTCCGGATTCGGGTCCTGGATGTATTTTAGTTTTTTTTTTTAGTTTAGTTCTTTTTATTAGCCCACATAAAGCAACTTCTAACAAACTTAACTAAATAAACAAACATTTTAAGACACTAGACAATGGTAGATTCGAATTCGCTACCTTGCCTGGATTCGGATTCGAATCCCTTCGTGATCGGATTCGCTCATCTCTGGTTGCAAGTTAAATAAAAGGCGTGAAAGCCTTTATCAGAAATCAGCATTATATTTACTTATTTTATTTAATTATGTCAATAAGAAAGACCTTGAGCCCTTGATATATTTCCGAAGACCCGGCCGACGCTGGGACCATGATTGGCTGACAGTCGCACAAGGGAAAAAAAGTAACGACATCCTTCTTTCTTTTTATATTTAATTCATTAATAGGTTAGTTAGTTTTGTGTTTTTTTCGTATGGTTTTATGTCTTTCCGTATATTACTTTTCCTCTTTTTTTGTATTTATACTCCGTCTTTCTCCTTGTGAGTGCATGATGGGTCATGAACAAATTATTATTATTATTATTATTACTGGTCGCACGTGTCGCAACTCCGGTTACGCTTAGGATGTCAGGCGAACAGCAAAACAATATAAATAGTAAGGAAAAAAATACTTGCATCAAATTCAAGGGCTCGCGCAATTTCTTCCCAGTCGCGTTCAGTCTGTATTTGCCCAAGCACAAAACTCCGTTCAAGATTGGACAGGCTTTTCAGTCTTGCAGACAGTTCCTCCACCTTCTTTTCTGCTTCAATCTTCCGGGGTTCGGCGAGAATTCCCTTCGCAAGATCGGCCTTGTGCCTATCTCTTTCTTCGATAATCCCATGACTTAATTTCGTTAGGGAAGTCTTATAGATGATTTCTTCCAGGTTGTCTCCCTCAATTTTGCTCCCTGGGCCAAAAAAAAAACTCATACAAATGCACAACTTAAAATTCGGAATAAAACTAAAATAAGTAAGTAAAAAACTGTATTACCCATTAATACCCATCAAGGTTGAAAAGAACAAACGATAAAAACAAGAGCTGTAAGCTCATATGGCACTTGCATGTGTCAAGATGATTTGATTGATCAAGAGTAAGTTTCGACTTTGCGGTTGAGATGCGCGCTATAAGGGAGCTGGAACTTCATTTGTAAGCAAAACCCTTGAGGCAAAACTGCTAATGGGCTGATGGGCATCACGAAAATGCATATATTGCTTAAAAGTATTTTTTTTACTTTGCGGTCAAGATTGGTACTTTAAGGAATAATCGGATTTGGGAAGTAGCAATTTCTAAGCAAATGTTGTTGAGTCTCCAATATTCCAGCGAAGTTTCATCGTCCTAGCACATCAGGAAGTACCTTAACGCGCGATCACCGGAATCCCAGACCCCCCTCCCCCTCCTCCAACTCCACCCACAATAACCGGAGCCAATCCTGTTCTGTAAATGATTAATCCAGAGCATCTGTTTGTCATTCCCACAAAGTTCGATCCAGATCACACCAGTCTAAGCGGGTCAAGTATTTTCCGCCCTCCCCCCGATAATTGCCGGATTCGGTTCGGAAATGAAAAAGGTCACAAGAGAAAAATGTCCTCTGTTTAATTATTAAATTTCACTCGAATCCGATCACCCGTTCCAAAGTTACGCATGACTCAATATTCCGGATTCCCCTCCCTCAACTCCCCCCCCCAAGATTATCATATCGAGGATTTTTTTTTTATTCCAAGTCAGTTTGACCGGGTCCCTGATATGCCTTCCAAGTTTCGTCGTGAAAATCCCCCAAAAACGGAATTCCGGGAGACCCCTCCCCCCCCCTCAAGTGTCCGGATCCAGTCAAATTATGTAAAAGATTTATATGGACCAGATGTTTGTTCTTCCCAGCAAGTTTCACTCCGATACCATCATTCTAACCGTTTCTCGAGATTTCCGGTCCACCCCCCCCCCCACCCCACCCAGCTCCCCCGCGGTGCACGTAGCCAATCCGATTCAGCAAATGACTTACCTAGAGCATCTGTTTGTTCTTCCCACAAAGTTCCATCCCGATCCCTCCATTCTAAACGGGGCACGTATTCCCCCCCCCCCCAAATAGTTGCCGGATCCGGTCCGGATATGAAAAAAATCATCGGAGAAATGTCCTCTGTTGAATTCTTAAATTTCACTCGAATCCGATCAACCATTCCAAAATTACACATGACTGAAAATTTCGGATTCCCCTCCCTCCACTCCCCCCACCATTATCTGATCGACAAAATTTTTATTTTGAAGTCAGTTTGATTGGGTCCCTGATATGCCTGCCAAGTTTCATCGTGAAAATCCCCAAAACCACCATCACCGGAATTCCGGGACCCCCCCCCCCATAAGTGTCCGGATCAAGTACAATGGCCTAAAGGACTTATCTAGAGCAGATGCTTGTTCTTCCCAGCAAGTTTCACTCCGATCCCTCCATTCTAACCGTTTCTTGAAATTTCCGGTCTCCCCCCCCCCAACTCCCCCCTGGCTACCGAATCCGGTCAAGACTTTAAACGGGACATTACAGATATATATTCTGTTCAGTTATGAAGTTTCATTACAATCCGATCATCCGTTCGAAAGTTACACACTTCTCAATTTCCCGGATTCCCCTGCGGATTCCCCTCCCTCCACTCCCCCACCATTATCTGATCGACAATATTTTTATTTTGAAGTCAGTTTGGTTGGGTCCCTGATATGCCTGCCAAGTTTCATCGTGAAAATCCAAAAAACCACCATCACCGGAATTCCGCCCCCCCCCCCCATAAGTGTCCGGATCCAGTACAATGGTCTAAAGGACTTATCTAGAGCAGATGCTTGTTCTTCCCAGCAAGTTTCACTCCGATCCCTCCATTCTAACCGTTTCTTGAAATTTCCGGTCTCCCCCCCCAACTCCCCCCTGGCTACCGAATCCGGTCAAGACTTTAAACGGGACATTACAGATATATATTCTCTTCAGTTATGAAGTTTCATTACAATCCGATCATCCGTTCGAAAGTTACACACTTCTCAGTTTCCCGGATTCCCCTGCCCTCCACCCCCCCCAAAATGGTCGGATCAGAAAACTGATTATTCCTAATTTTGTTTGGTCGGGTCTCTGATATGCCTGCCAAGTTTCATGGTCCTAGCACAACTGGAAGTACCCTAACTCGAAAAAGTGTGACAAAATGCCCTAAATTTTCAAGTTTCCAGCGCCCCGCACTCCCCCCCATATGGTCGGATCGGGAAACTGATTATTTCCAGGTTAGTTTGGTCGGGTCCATGATATTCCTGCCAAGTTTCATTGTCCTAGCTCATCTGGAAGTACCTTCACTCGAAAAAGTGTGACAAAATGCCCTAAATTTTCAAGTTTCCAGCGCCCCAGCTCCCCCGCATATGGTCGGATCGGGAAACTTATTATTTCCAGGCTACTTTGGTCAGGTCCCTGATATTCCTGCCAAGTTTCATTGTCCTAGCTCATCTGGAAGTACCCTAACTCGAAAAAGTGTGACAAAATGCCCTAAATTTTCAAGTTTCGAGCGCCCCCACTCCCCCGCATATGGTCGGATCGGGAAACTGATTATTTCCAGGTTCGTTTGGTCGGGTCCCTGATATTCCTGCCAAGTTTCATTGTCCTAGCTCATCTAGAAGTACCCTAACTCAGAAAAAAAGTGACAAAATGCCCTAAATTCGCAAGTTTCCAGCGCCCCGCACTCCCCCCCATATGGTCGGATCGGGAAACTGATTATTTCCAGGTTAGTTTGGTCGGGTCCCTGATATGCCTGCCAAGTTTCATTGTCCTAGCACATCTGGAAGTACCCTAACTCGGATATGTGGGACAAAAAAACTCGGACCGACCGACAGACCGACAGACCGACAGACCGACAGACGGAATTGTGATCGGTATATGGCACTTGAGCCAGAGGCTGCAAGTGCCATAAAAAGGAAATGGAAAGTAAACAAAAACACAATGACCAAATCTACCGACTTTACACAACTAACTATAAAAAATACGGATTTCCAAGGTTGCTGAATAATCGCATACCCGTCGTACCCATAAGGCCAAGGCAACTGACTTCCGGAACTGCAGTCATTAATTCTTAAGGCCCTAGTCCCAAGTTTCATATGTTACATTCTGAAGCCGCCAATGACACCTCACTAAACTTTGCACTTGCCACGATTCATTAGTTTCTATGTGTATTATGCTCCCGACGAGTGTTTGCTTGTCATGGTATTGACGCGTAAGACCGGTTTTCTGAATTTTGCTAAGTTTTTGCTAGAAGTCAATGGGTCTGGAAAAGACTTATAACATCCAAAGCCGTGGATCATTTCTTAAAAACAGTGCTTAGTTTTACAGTATTCAGATAGTTCTGAATCTTGGAACATAAACAATAAATGGTGCGAGGTGTGCTTTAATCAGCCAGTCAAATTGACGGAATTGTTGCTGTCAATGGTGAATTTGATTTTCTGTATTTGCGAATACTGCTGGCTGAGGCCAATAATTTGCAGAAAAAAGTTTTGCTCACATTTATCATTCTTATCGATTGCGGTAGCAGTTCCTCCTGTAATTTCCAGCATATCGATGGACTTCTTTCAATATTTCGCTTTAAAATTTAACTAAAAAGGCAGCTTACTTTCGGGATCCCAAAACGTAAGTGGAGGGTCTGTAAGCACGATAACTCGGGGAGGATATGAGATATTATGTTCGAAATTGGTGTGAGGATTCTTTGGGTCATGGGACAGGTCTTAAAAAAGGACTCAGGTTCGTAGATGGGCTCCGTAGCTCTATATGTAGGGGTGGGGGAGGGGGTTCAGTTAAGGGACCCGCAAAAACTTTTTTAAAAGCTACTGAGATAGTCGATTCAGGGGTAAGCAGACATGTTGAATCCGTATATGATAATTACTTTCTCACCGGACATACAGTTCGCCCGGAATCCGGCCAAAACAGGAAAATTTTGTCAAAAGTAAAAGTTTTACTTAAAGTTGATTATAGGTTCGATATAGGGGTAAGGAGACATGCTGAATCCATGATCTGCAAATTATTTTCTACCCGAACATACAGTTCGCCAGAAAACCGGGCAAAACCGGAAAATTTGTTGAGAGTAAAAGTTCTATGTAAAGTTGATTAGAGGTTTGATGTAGGAGTAAAGAGACATAATGAATCCGTAAATGCAAATTATTTCTCCCCAAATATACAGTTCACCCGGAATCCGGCCAGAGCCGGAGATTTGTTAATGTACAGTTCGCCCAGAACCCGGCTAAAGCCAGAAATTTGTTTCATTTGCTTTAGCCATCAGTTATTTTTGTCACCTCCGATTTTTGAAATGTTACCTATGTACATGATTTGATTTTTGTTAAAAGCACAAAAAACATGACTACGCAACTATCGGCCATCAAACCGACCTGGGGGGCTTAGATAAAGATACAGGGACTTATTGTCGACATGACCCCCCTTCTTGTTATCTCGAAACCCCTCCTTAGTGTTCCCGAAGCTAGCTGGCAGGCCCTTGCCCCTTATGCACTGTAATTATGCACTGTAAAAGTTCGCCTTTGGCCATGTTGACAAACGCATCAGGATAGTAGACAAGAGGTCGTGCGTTCGATTCCTACTCCCGGCACACAAACCTTTTGCTTTTTTTTTCTACTAACTCAAAAGTCGAATTCTCGGAAACTGCCCGGAAGCTGCAATGGTCGTAACGAGAATTTTTCTTACTATCAATATCGGCTCAGGGTACATTCTTGATATGTCAGCTAGCTCCCCGAGTCAAGTTTGAGTCAAGTTTTCTGTTCCTTTAAGTTCAGATTCGAATCCGGATTAAAATCCTCAGCATCAAATGGTGGATTCGGATTCAAATCATTTCATCATCGGATTCACCCATCTCTGGCACTGTCGGATCACAGCCCTATTCGGTTAAACTTTAATGGATTTCTCCCTGAAGCTCTGTCATTAGAGCCACAGAGCAAGGATCAGACACTGAAGGCCTGGACTTCAAGATTCATAAAAGGACCCCTCTTGCTTTTCACTATTTGCACGGCCCCAGTGGCAACTTGCGTGGTCCGCTGACTTCTGAAATCTCCCTCTTTACAAAACCCTTCTCAACCACTTTATTTGAATTTGTCGCTTTTCAGCGCTAGCCGACATTTTCCAAGGTTACCACACTTAAAAAAAAAATCTTGCAGTATTTGCTACTGGGATTAATCTTGTCTCTAAAAAGGTAATCTTATCTCTAATTCGGATTAATAATAATAATTATAATAATAATTCCTTTATTCTCCATAATAGCATAAGAAACACGCTAGCTTCGGATAGTCAATTACATGTTAATATACTTATTTACAACACACTTAAAAAACAGCCTCAGGAATTAAAGTTACGTACAAAATAAGGTACAAATGAAGACAAGTACCGGTCAGTCGAATTTACAGGTGGCAGGCTTAGCTTTGGAAGACCGATTGACCGTGTAAACTGCCTAGTACAGGACTTCGGTCGTAAATCTGACACATATTCAGGCAAAATATCTCTGTGAGTTTCAGACGACAGACATTTGAACCCAAATTTCATCGTCAGGGCATGTCTTCTTTCTTTAAGGGTCGGTAGACATAATACACTAAGACTATCTTCATATGAAACATACTGGGCCCCTAAAATGATTTTGCACGCTCGCTTTTGGATACCCTCGAGCTTATCACTCAGAGTCGAGGTGAGGCCAGGGTGCCACACCGGGCAAGCGTATTCCGCATTTGGCCTAATGTAAGTGCAGAAAATAGACCTCAGTTGCTTGGGAGGAATCGCGAATCGACGTAACGCGGCAAACGACCGTAATAACAGAGCGCATTTCTGAACTATGGCCATGACGTGGGATTGCCATTTCAGGTCGCTCTCAACTGTAACGCCAAGGATTTTAACCTTGTCCTGAACAGTGAGGCCGATATCTTCAACAGGTGGCAATTGACGCTTTAAAAACGACACTCTCATTACAACACTTTTAGGTAGGCTTACTGTTAACTTAACATCATCAAGGTCACGCGTCAGTGTAGAAAATATCTGTGAGAGTGGAGGCTGGGTCGACTGTGACGATAAAATTCGTAGCGCGAGACTGGACAGGTCGTCAGCGAACTTATAACGATTCAACAGACTTTTTAAAACTCGATTAAAAACTATAAGAAAAAGAATTGGTCCAAGCTTCGTCCCCTGAGGCGCGCCGCAAAAAATTTGGAGAAAGGACGAAACCCGATCTTTATCCAACATAACGCACTGTTGCCGACCCGTTAAGAAGCTAGCTATCATCCGGATTAAAAATTGTCGAGCGCCCATAGTTCTAGCTTCTTGTAAGGTGATTTCGTGGTCAAGACTGTCAAAGGCCTTGACTATGTCGCTTAGTATAATTTCGGCATAAGCATCATCGACTTCGAGATGCTTATGCACTTCATCAAGTAATCGGATCAGATAATGTGTAGTACTATGGTCTGGACGAAAACCGAATTGGCGAGGGTCAATGTTAGGCTCAATATCCTCCCACAATAACTCAAAAATAAAACTTTCTAAAACCTTCGACAAAATAGGCGTTTTTGAAATCGGTCGAAGGTCATTTACAGATTGCGGTTTTTTCCCTTTAGGTATGGGCGTGACATAAGCGCTCTTAAAACATTCCGGAAAAACGCCATCAATAAAACACTGATTGAAACAAGCGGTTAAAACAGGGCTAAGCTCACTCGCACATTCCACGATAAGCTCAGTAGGAATCTCACTCGGGTAGGATGCTTTCCGAGGATCAAGGTTACGGATTTTCTTTTCGACTGCACCGATCTCGAGAATGGGTATTTCAGACACTGAGGGCAGATCGGGCATCACACTAAGGGGAGGATGGACTCTACAAATGGCAACAAAATGGTCATTAATAAGGTCAGCACTTACAGGCTCCCCAGCTTGATCATAAACAACCACAGGTTTTTGCTGTCTACCCATTATTTCTTGCACTTTCTTATGGAACGTGCGAGGGTCCGAGTTAGCAAGCTTGGCGACAGTAAAAATACCATACTCTTTCCGCGCTTTGCGAGTCAATCTCAGTAGAGATAAGATTAATCCCAGTAGCAAAAACTACAGTTAACTTTAATCCTTACTCGGAGAAACTTTTTACAGTGCAGGCTATAGCTTTGTTTTTGTCTTGAGATGTCAGTGAGCAGGCGCTGCCAAGCCTGATATCCTCAGTGCGGACTGCGACTGAGGACGGAGGCGCCGTGGTTCGCCATGATTTCTCAGCATTTCCCATCCTTCCCTCAATTTCAAATTGGCTTTGGGTCTGGCTTTGAGCCAATCCCTTTCCACCTTTCTTTTCTTCTTCTCCTTTGATTACTGCTGAACGTCATGAGATAGAGCAAATTTCATCATCTGCTTGTATATCGTCACTTCCTTGTGTATCGGGAGTGTGGGGTGTGTGGGGGGGGGGGGGGAGGGGGCATGCGACCATGGCATGCATTTGTTTCACATTTCTCGCGAGAAAAAAAACAAATATTTTTGCGCGAAGCTCGGCTAGAGCGGCAAGTTAGCGGCAAGCGCTAACAAGAAAATCCCTGTACGATGAGGTAAGGTATTTATATATGAGGTATTTATTTAACACACCACTTCCACAACATTTATCGTAAAAAAGCTATTTCTAGTAAGAGCTGAGCTTTAAGGATTATGCGTCACCGTTAATCCCTATCACTTGTGAAGTTGCTATCAATCCGAGGGTAATACTCTATGTCCATATGACTAAGTCTGAAACACGCCACCCGATGAAAAATTCTTTGACTGTGTAGTTGTATGGTAGTTATAAGAAAAAGTTGCATGTATTAATATGTAGTAGTATGGAATACTATGATTTAACATGCCCGACTGGGTTAATCTTAAGTAGTAGTATCCGATAGCATCCAATCTTGCTGTAGTAGCGTCCAGTTCGCTAGTGGTAGAATGCAGTGGCAACAGTTACTACTGCATGCTACTTTTTCGTACAACTCCATACGACTAATTCTCAAAAATGTTTCATCGGGCAGCGACCTCGGGAAGAACAAGAAACTGATTCAGTGATCAAACTTCAGTGAAACTAATTCAAATGATCAAAATTGATTCAGATCCTACGTAAACCAATCAACGACGTTTGTTGTGGTGACGTTTCTGGCTCTTAGCTAGTTCGTCATCATTCAAGAGTATTGACTATAATGGCCCATGGAATAAGCTTGAGAAGTAGGCTACTTACATGCTGCGTAATGGTGAAACGTCAGCGATTGGACTCCGGCTTTACTGAAATCGTTCTGATCACGACTTGGCGGCGCCGGTACAAGTGAGGAGTCCTTGAAGTACGGGGTTCCATACAGGCGCTTTCCCGCCAGTGAAAGTACTGGGGAGTTTGTGTATTTTCCAGTGCGCCACTTTGAATGATGGTAGTCTTCCAGTTCTGCATTTAGGAATTCCTAGAACAGGTATTCAGATATAAAGCTGTCTTGCCTTACGTATATTGCTGCTTCCCTCTACATCTTTAGTCGTTCGATCGATTCTCATTTCCAAGATTTTGTCCTTTCGTGTTTATCCACTCTTACTACATTACAGTCTATATGACTTTTTTATGATGAGCGTGTTCCACCCTCGTACCAATAGTAACTATTAGTTACTAAACCCGTTCCAGCCTCACGAAAAGTTACTACGCTGACCGTTCCAGCCTTGTCGAAATAGTAACCAATAGTAACTATTTGCTTACCACGCTCGGGAGCGTGGTAAGCGTAGTAACCACGAATCTCTGTCACGTGATTGGTCGGATTCACCCGTGGTATGACATTTCGCTGGAAAATACAAAAATCGTTCCAGCCTTGACGACAAAAAGGCAGAATTTGTGACGTCATGCGTGGTAACTACGGTAAGTAGGATGAAACACGCTCGATGTCTCCTTCCCGTCCACAGGGTTACAAAAAATAATCAAATCTTAATTTTTTGAAACAAAGAATCAACGTGGATGGTAGAGCATACTCCAGTTTTTGCGGTAAACCAGCAGTTCGTCTTGATACGTGGTTGGAACACAGCTTGACGAATTCATATGACTGTTTTATATACTGTATCCCTTTTCCACTCCTACTATACAGTCACGTGCCAGCCTCATCTGTGTCGGCTCCGCCTAAGCAAGTCACTGTTAATTCGATTCAGGCGAGGTTATATAAACCCTTCATTCAGTGCGGTTAATGAGTTTTCTAAGAGATGTCAATGAATAAACATCTCTGTTTGTCTGCGCCATATCTACGATTTGCACCAGCCCCTCGCGGATATATGGAATGGATTTGATGCTAAATACGTCGAAAATGTACTCGAGAATCCTCGAAATGTATTCGAGAATCCCTTAAATGTTTTCGAGGAATCGGTGTTTGTATTCGAGAATCGACGAAAAGTTTTCGAGAATATTGGGGGGTCTTCGAGAAACTACAAAAAATATTCGAGAAAAGACGAAAAGTATTCGAGAATTTCCAAATTAATTTGACAGTTAAACTGAAATAAGAAACTCAAAAATACATTTGAGAATTTAAAAAATAAAATTTCAATACATTTTTGCCATTTTCGAACGCACTTTTGTCATTCTCCAATACCTAATTTCAATTTAAATGTCAAATACTTTTAAACCATTCCCAAATACTTTTTATCTTTTCTCGAATACCTTTTGTTGTTTCCCAAAGACTTGATAAGAATCTCGAAGACTTTTTATCGATTCTCGAATACAAACACCGATTCCTCGAAGACATTTGAGGGATTCTCGAATACATTTCCGACGTATTTAGCTTCAAATACATTCCATACGGATAGCTTTCGCACCTTAAGAAACTAAAATCTCCCAGGTAAACTTTCAAACTGGGCAAACGAGTCTGCAGGAAGACTGGGGGACAAGAGCTAGAGCTCGAACCACGTTCTACAGACACTTTTCAGATTGAAAGATAATTCTACATTCTATAGGCGTTTTCTCGCCATCCCCCTGGGACTCCTCGGGAATCAAGGAGAACGGCGAGAGTAGAGGAAGTCACTCCATGCGGACTCCGCGGATGGAATACAGCGAGAACACGGGGAATGCTTCCAAAATGGATTTTGTTAGAATTAAAATATTTTCAGGTGCACTTTATTTTATTTTTATTTTTTTCCGATTGTTTTACTTAATTTTACATTGATATTACTTACAAAAAAGAAATTGTAACAACAATGAAAAAGACACCTTTTTCTCAAAATCAGTTTTAAACCATAACCAAACTCAATATTGATCTCAGAAATTTGTATTAACCCTCTCGAACATCTCTCCCATAATCGATTCTCCTCCGAACCTGAAAGGGAGTCCTTCTTTGATGATGGTGATGATAATCGCCCCCCCCCCCCCCATCTGTGGGGGCTCGCGAGAATACGGCAGTGAGTCCCTGGGACAAACAAAAGCGCAAGGACTCCTCTAGTGAGTCCTAGGGGAACGGCGAGACTGAAAGAGAACGAAGAAAATGTACCATTACCTGCTCTTTCAAATTTTCAGCCAACTTCGTCTCAAGGTAATCCAATGTGTATTCGATCTTCCTTTGATAAGCTTTATTCATGTTATACAAGCCGGCTACAGTCGGAGCTTGACTTCCAGCCATGTACTCCTCTTCTACGTCCATGTCATCCTCAAGCGTTTCGTCATAAGCAACTTCGTTTATACGAGAATGAAAGCTGGCAGAAGGCGATGTCAAATACTGCTGGTAACTGCTTCCACCGACGGATGGTGGAAGTACATAATCAGCTCCTTCTACAAAAGAGGATCTGAGTTTTCGACCAATTCAAGGAAATGAATTTGGGATAATGTTTCAAGTCAAGGGCCCACCTCTTTGAGCCTGTTCCACCCTTTTAACAATAGTAACTATTATTTACCATTTTCGTTCAAACCTCGTGAAAGTTACTACGCTGACCGATCCAACCTTCTCAATATAATAACTATTTGCTTATCACGATCGGGAGGGTAGTTAGCGTTGTAAGAACGATCGCTGTGACGTGACTAGCTCGGTCAGCCCACGGCATGATATTTTGCCCAAAACAGGAAGATTCGTTCCAGTAACTACGGTAAGTAGGGTGGAACACGCTCTTTAGCTTAATACTGACACGTGGGGCTTCTATGTCATCGGAAACTCAGATCGTTTTTCACCCTTCTAACAACAGTAACTATTAGTTATTATTTCCATTCCAACCTCACGAAAAGTTACTACGCTGACCACTCCAACCTTATCGAAATAGTTAGTATTTCGAGGTTTGAACGGTCAGCGTAGTAACTTTTTACGAGGTTGGAACGAAAATAGTAACTAATAGTTACTATTGTTAGAAGGATGGAACACGCTCTATACGACACAAAGTGACACACAATCTGGTGTATAACACTAAACGGCCGCAGTAAAGAACTAGTTATATGATATCGTGGGATGGCAGGGGAGGAGGTTGGTCGGGAGGGGGTGAGAAAATCTAAAGATATCCAAATGTGTCGATTATTTCCTGAAGGGTTTTGGGAGGTGGATAAGAACCTTGCAGTAGCGTACCTGAAGAACCAGCTTCAATGCACCATTCAAAGTGATAATAATACACAAATCTTAGGCCTTTGGTTAAATCTGTTTTCTGCTCTGAAGAATAATATTATACAGATGACAGGAGACATATTGAACAGGAAGTATATGTATGTTGAATGAGCCTGCCAGCAGCGTCTGCTCAACTCGTTTCCCTTCAAATACAACCACGTGCACGGTGCACCCACTGAAATTTTGCGAAATTTTGTCTTAGGCTAATCTGACAAGACAAGGAAGATTATAGGTTGCTCATTTTCCATTCCAGCAAAACTCCAATGTACAAAAGCTAGTGCAAAGATATCAAACTAGGAATTAATCTCCACATTATGGCCTACCATCAAAATCCGCAGGATCTTCACGCTGATGTTCTGACGCAATGCTCTGCTTCTGAGTGAATGCAGGGATTCCGTATCTACCAGGATCTAGGCTTGCTTCTCCATACTCAGCAGTCAAAGCATCCTCTGGTCTAGAGAGAAACTTCCTAATTTTCTGAATATCATCTAAATCTGTGTTGTCTTCCATTGATGGATTGAACAACCAACCTGGAAGATAACATGGAAAAGTGAGCTACTTCCAAGAAAAAAAAACAGGGTTGGGTGGAATAGGTAGAAGACTTCTTGGTCTACTCACAATATTTTTTTCTTGAACTGCAGAACAAAGGGATAAGACGCATGCCAAGAATCAAGTTAGGCCTTCCCCATCCAATTACAGAGACAATTACAATTCTTTTATTTAAATCAAATACCTCTTTCTTTTCTAAAGGAAAAAATGTTGGTAATTTCTAATCAAAAAACAATAAAAAGCTATTTTATATCTCTGCCTAAAAATGTGCCAGATTCTAGTTCAGGTTCCATATAATAACAAACTAAATAAGGTCCAGAGCTCAGCAGAGAAGTCAAATTGTACTGAAGGGATGGAAAAGATATCTTTCACTAAACACAGCATTCATAATTCAGTACATGCCATCAGAGCCGTCACGTATGGAGGGGGAGGGAGGACGCCCCACCCCCCAATGTTGTCGGCCAGTCGGTAAAAAATAGCCGAGTCTGCGCGAAGCGCCGCGATTTTTCGTAAAAACGGTAGATTTTTTTCTTGGAAACAGTCATTTTTCGTATGAACAGTCAGTTTTTCGTTCAAATAGTCGATTTTTCTTAAAACTCAGTCAATTTTTCGTCTAAAGTCATTTTTTTCTTAAAAAGAGTCCTTTTTTCTGCAAAAATAGTCGGTAAATGACCAGCCAGTCGGTAAATACCTTACCCCGCCCCACGAACATTTTGGCTAGTATATACCATTCATACTAATGGAAGCAGGGGCGTCGCTAGACAAAACTCGACGAGGGGTGGGAGGGCGCCTGCCGGCGCCCTATCGCCCATTTCAGCCTTTCGCCGCATATCTAATAACAATACTCGTGATACCTGCAAGCGTTGAAGACTGAAGAAGCCTAGTCGTATCTCCGAGCTCAGGGGCGGTTTGAAGGGCTCGGGCATAGGAGGTGACTACATCACAATACACGACTGGCAGAAGTCCGGCAAGGCTTAAGAGTCATACCATTTAGAAACAATATCCACGAAACGTCATTCGTAAAAAGAGGAATTCACTTCCGCAATAGCCCGACCCGCAGCAGTTTCTAATGACTGCATATCAGACAGAATGAAAATGAGCACCACAGGCGAAGTTTTTTAAGTAAGCTATGACTTTATTGGGGCAAAACACTACTTCCCCCCAACAAAATCTAGCTTTTAATGTGGCCCAAGCCACGAAATTCCAAGCCTAAAACCCGAATGAAACGACGCGACCTTCCAGTAAACAGAGTCTACTCCGAAAGGCGCCGCAGGCAAATTTTGTGGAATCCGGTATGGTTAGAACGTCTTTTCGGATCCCAAATGACAGTAAGGGCCACTTAGCACGTATCTGCCCGTCTGTCTTTGTTCAAGACGAATCCAGAAAAATGTGAGACATTTAGCTGGAAATTCGACCCTTTTTGAAAAAGAACTACTGATCACCCATACAAAAAAAAAAATGAAACAGAGCAGACAAATGACGTGTTGCAATAACCAGGCCCCTCATTGCTGACGAAGTCGATTTATTTTTAAACGTCGCACTGGAGGAAAATTCGTATCATCAAATTATTTTCTGTTAAAATAGAAAGTATCTTTGCATGAAACTAACAAATTATTGAAAAAGGTACGCCACAAGCAAAATGAGCCTGATTTTTACTTGAATCGAGAGATATTGGTACACAAAAAATCGTGTTAACACTTTGGTTAAAACTCTGCCATGCAGGACGAAATTCATGATTTGACAAACGTCTTTTGTCGGTCTTGGAAGCCCAGATTTGACAGTCATACTTCTAACACCGACAAAATATGACTAAAAAATCTCTTCGTATCCGAATGACTAGAAATAGCCCGCCTCTTTTATGCCGATCTGGCAAGCTCGAAACATGCGACTGAGAATGCAATTCCTCAAGTCTCAAACGCTCGAGAACCCAGAGCAGCCGATGTCCAAGCTGATGTCAACCCAGTTTCTTGGTAACCCTGAAATAGCCTTACTGACTTTTCCGGGCGTACTGGGCGTACTTTCCTGGGTGAGCGCCCAGTTTACTGAATTTGTGTTGTCGGGCACTCTGCGAGCGCCCAGTTTAGCAAAATTTGTGTGCTCCGGCGCTCTGCAAGCGCCCACTTTAGCTTTTTTCTTTCTTCGAGGGGGGGGGGGGGACACACACACCCATAGCGACACCCCTGACTGGAAGTATGCGTGTTCACCCATCAGCACCCGGTCACCAACACCACCTGGCCACGTGTCCAGCGAAACCAACAATAAAAAAAAGCTAAAACATAACAAGATCCGAGGAAAAGTGATATCAATACAAGGAAAGAGACATTGAAAAAGCTGAGTTTCACTTGCAGTAGAAGCTACTTTAGGTTCAAGGTTGGTTACGGTGCCCCAGCATTTGTCATAGCTCAACTAGAGTTTGGCAAAGGCTATTCCAGACTGTGCGTGTACCCGAAGTTTGGCTTAGCAATTTGCATCCAGCATTCATCAACCTAAGTACTGAACTGTTGCACTCCTCACTTCACCTTATATGATATGATCAGGCGGTCAGTCGTTTTGGGTATTCCACTACAGTACGTGAAAGTGGGCTGTGCTATGTAGAGACTTTTTCACTTGAAAAAAAGGATGTTAAACAGATGCTTCTTTATTGTTTCTTCGTAGAAAACAAAAAATAGACCTGAAATAGATATAACTGATGGCATCTAAGCCTATATTTTTGTATTTACCCATTTGTTAGTGGTTAAATGATAATTCTTATATATCTAGTGTTTTCTTTGTTTCTTCTTTTCTGTTATTTATGGCATGTGTGCTGAAACAAAGCTAATTGATTGATTCAGTCAGTCAGGATTGACGTGGAAAACTTATTTATTCACCTTTCTTGGGAATTTTTCAATGACTTCCGCTAACGCGGTTCTTGGTGAGACACAAAAACGTATGACCTCTTCAAGTGTCCGAAGTCGCCCCCACCACGGGATGACCTCTTCAGGTGCCTAGAGACGCCCCAACCATGGAGCGACCTCGGACAAATGTGGGGCATTTCCGGATACCTATTAGTTCATGCTTCAAACAGTGTACTCACACCCTGCATAGGCTAAGTAGCAACCTAAGGTTGATCGCGCGAAAACGGGGACCATTAGTGAGGTTTCAGTTGCTTTCTGGATAAATTATGGCGTACTAAAGCAACATTACCATTATCAACCGTTTAATAACTTTGATAAATCAATGAATTTAACTGACAAAATGTTTCTTCTGGAATACATCACATTTTTTAAAGACAGAAATGAGAGAAAAACCCTCAATAAACTATCGAAAGAAATAGATTTGAATTTTGTTTTTACTTTTTATTTATACACAGGTAAATTCTTAATCCTTTTCATTTTTTTTTTGCTGAGACCTGGCTGGCACCTATTTTGACACCGCCGAGATATCTACTTCCAAATCGCACCAAAATCACGGCTGTAGGCCGACCTCTGGTCGGAAGTAGGCTATCGACTTAAATGTGAGTGGTGTAAACGTTGCAGACTAGAGAATGATTCGAAACCAACTCCTTTAAGAACTGTCATGTTCAAAACCGTTTTAAATACCGCTGGGTAGTTTTGCAGGGTGGAATAAAAGTAAAATGCATAAAGTACACAACACGTGAAAATAGTCAAATAATCGGTAAAATCAGTAAAAATTTTAGTTTTTTAGGGCGGTCCGATAATCACGTTAAAACATTGATAAAAATACCCAATTTTATCGTGACCAATGTTACCGTTTACAACGCTATTTGGGGGACGACCCCCCTCCCCCTTTCGAGTATAGGTACAAAGCATCTGCAAAAGAAAAACATAAATTGTCAAAATCTGAGACATTGCATAAACCACACCAGCTCATGTTTTTAAGAGCAGAACAGAGAGAAGCCTCTAAAGGTGGTCAATAACGACAACGATTTTCTATCTCCAGCTACTTCTAAATTCACTTTTCAGGTTTGGACATGCTCTTCCATCAGCACGGGGCGAAACTGGACACCGTTAAATGTGTCCGAAGTCGCCCCCAAAAAATGTCCGGAGTCGCCCCTTACTGACGTCATTTTGAAAATTTACTATTATGAGGACACGGCCTGACTTCTATTACCTTACTACAGCTCGGAGCAAAATGAGGATTTCTCCTGCAGAATTCGCTCCGTAGTTGACTGTATTCAAATTCGAATTCATTATACTGAAATAGTCGAATTAGGAGTGGAGAGACACGGTCTGTATGATGGTTTGTTTGTTTTGTGGTGAAAGCTGTGGCTGTTGCTTCCACTCAATGTCATTCCACTCCTCATCAACATATTTTTTGAAAGATTCAACTGTTTCACAGTTAACTGTTTTTTCGGAGACGGAATTCCAAAGGGGTGTTGATCTGGTAGAGAAGAATTAATGTCCGATTCTTGTTGAAGCATGTTTTTATGGCACTTGCGCCCTCTGGCTCAAGTGCCATATACCGATCGCAATTCGGTCTGTCGGTCCGTTTTCTGTCACACTTCTTCGATTTAGGGTACTTCCAGATGCGCCAGGACGATGAAACTTGGCAGACATAGGGACCCGACCAAACTAACTTGGAAATAATCAGTTCCCCTATCCGACCATCTGAGGGGGAGTGGAGGGTGGGGGAATCCGGAAAATTGAGTGGTGCGTAACTTTCGAACGGGTGACGGAACGTAAAAAAAAATATTTTTTTAAAGTTAATGAAATAGTCGAATTAGGGGTAGAGAGACATGCTGAATCCGAATAAAAATTCATTCTCGCCAGACAAATAGTTCACCCGGAATCCGGCGAGAACCGGAAAATTTGTGAAAAGTAGAAGTTTAAACTGAAGTTGATTGGAGGTTCATTGTAGGGGAAAGAAGAAGTGCTGAGTCCAAATATGGAAACTATTTTCTCGCCGGAAAATTAGTTCGGCCGGAATCCGGCCAAAACCGGAGAATTTGTTTAAAGTAAAAGTCTTATTTAAATTTGATAAGATATTCGATTTAGGGATAAGAAGACATGCTGAATCTGTATATGACAATCATTTTCTTACCGGACGTATCGATCGCTCGGAATCCGGCTGAAACCGGAAAATTTGTTAAAAGAAAAAGTTTAATCTGAAGCTGATTGGAGGTTCGATGTGGGGGCAAGAAGACATGCTGAATTCGTTTTTGAGCTTTATTTTTTGACAGAAAAGTAGTTTGTCCGGAATCCGGCCGAAATCGGAAGTAAGGAAGGAAGGAGATACGACATATGCTATGGGGTAAACCATATGTTGAGTCCAGATCTGAATATTTGACAGCGCAAAATGTGTATCTGAATATATCAGAACTTTGTATATCTGAACCATTAGCCTTAATCTGTTTTTAAATTTGAAAGTAAAAAGGTTTAAGAAGTTTGTTGAAGCCCGAATATCTAGAAGACGGAATTGTCTGGACCAAAATGTCTGGAAAATTTTGGGATCCCATCATAACCTTTGGTCTTATTCTGATGGAAAAACTTCTCGCAGACAACCGTCGACAGTGTGATACACATCGAAGGTAGCAAAACACGGCAAGTGAGAAAATCAGTGTGGTTTTGTTAGAAGGGTTAGAATGTACCATACGAAATTGGGGTCTCCGGGTTTCGAAATATATGGAGTGATTGTTGAAGTAGGTTGCATTCAGATTATAGGTAAAACAGGTCCTTAAAAGTTCCAATTAACCTTATCTGCTGGTAGTCCTTGCAGCCATCAAGGAAATTTCGTGAAAAACAGAGAAAAATCGGTGTGACGCCGTTCAAAAACCGGCGCGCCGCTGCCGCCGATGAGAACCGCTCTCGCCACCTCCGAAATGATTTTCGGCGCTGCGTCGGGGACTAGTTGGAGGGGGGTCAGGAATTCCAGTGATCGGGATGAAACTTGGTTGGAATATTATAGATTAGACAAGATTGGCTTAGAAATTGCCACTTCCCATATCCGACTATTCCTTAAAGTACCAATATTTACCGTAAAGTAAGAAAAATACTTTTAAGCATAATATACATTTTCATGATGCCCATGAGCCATTATCATTTTGCCTTAAAGGTTTTGCTTACAAATGAAGTTCTAGTCCCCTTAAAATTTGCATCGTTATAAAGTACTTTTGATCAAAGGATACATCTCTGCCCATGATCATTTGTGCCACAAGGGTTTTGCTTAAAAGTTTATTTCTTGCGCATCTTAACCAAAAAGTGAGAAAAATACTTTTGACCAAACAATATTTCTTAATGATCCCCAAGGGTCTGTTATCGTTTTTGCCTCAAGGGGTTTGCTTCCAGATGAATTTCTAGCGCCTTCAAAGTGCACATCATTACAGCCAAGCCCAAAAAGAAAATAGCCTACTTTTTTACCAAACAATAGATTCTCGGGATTTCCAAGTCCATGATCATTCTCATCTCAAGGGTTCTGCTTACAGATGATCAGAACAAACCCACAAAAACTGGAGTGGATCCAGACACTTGGGGGAGGGGGGCCCGAATTCCTGTGATGGTGGTTTTCGGGATTTCAGGATGAAACTTGGCAGGTATATCAGCGAACCGGTCAAACTGACTTGGAAATAAAAAATTTCCTTGATCCAATCATTGCAGGGGGAGTCGAGGGATGGCTAATCCGGAATATTGAGTTGTGCGTAACTTTGCAAGAGGTGATCGGATTCCACTGAAATGACGTACTTAAATAGAGGACATGTCTCTGGTGATCTTTTTCATGTCCAGACCGGATCTCCTTGTATAAGTTAATATACGACTTGACATCCCGATTCACTTTTTTGTACTATCTACTCGCATCAAGAGCCATAGCAGAGCCATTGCAATAGGCTACGAAAAAGAGTGGGTGAACATTCACTGCAAAGTTGAAAAGTACTTCTGATCAAAATATATTCAGGTATTTTCAGAGGCACTTAATTACCTACTTTGGCTAACTGGTAGTTAACTTTAGTCACAGCAAGTGCCCGGAAAGTTCAAAGTCAACACACCACACACGTTTTGAATACCAAAGATAATAAGACCAGATCTTTGTTGAATACATGCACCAAAGTTCGAGGTTTGTGTATGACTTCTGCCAACTCATAGACAGTTAACTCATAATTGGCTTTTTTATACTCTATCTTCCGAAGACAACAATACTGAAACTAATATCGGAAAGCCGACTTGGCGTTGAACCTCGTTTTATGTCAACTTCAAATTTGAGGGAACACATTTTAGAGCAAAGAGGCATCTAGCGTCGAAAACGTACATTACACCCAGACGTATGAAAATAGATGGACGTAGATACATCCGTTTAGGGAACCATTCACAGGAGAAAAGAAGAACCCCAATACTGGTGTTTTTGTTAATTCAAAGGTACTTGTAGTATAAGTTTTACTGGTATGTGACTTGAATCGCTAGTCCGCGCCAAGGATTTTGTGACAATTTCTCATTACTGGCTATCTACCTAATCAGCATCTTGGATGTTCATGTTGACTTGTGATGGTTAGGCTACAGTATGGGTATGCTTCTTAAAACACCATTATGGACCACCTTAGTTTTGCTCTTTGCTTTTAAAACAGTTAAATCGGGGATGATAACCATCAGGAGCAAAGTTTTACAGCCTCTTTAAGTTCCAAAAATAGGCTCTGCGAAGGTATGGGGACTACACTTCAGTCACTTGAATGTTTTTTGACAGACGACTGTTGAAGAAAGTCATATTTTGCCTCTTGACTGTCAGGACAGCATGTACATTTCATTTTAAGGTTTTAGGGCAACACACAAGGTAGTTTAAAACCGAGGTCAGGTACCCCTTCTGTAAATCTAATCTTTGACTTAGTCTAAGCCTAACACTAGATAGCCTTTGCCAATGCTGTATACCTGATGGCAGAGGCGTTGTTAGCCAAAATGTCTGGGGGGCAAGGTATTTACAGACTGGCTGGTCACTTTGACCAACTTCTGCCTGCAGTTAAAATGACTGTTATTGAGAAAAAACAACCGTGTTGATGAAATATCGACTGATTTTAAGAAAGGCTACTATTTCAAAGAAAAAATTACTGTTTTTACGAGAAACTGACCTTTTTTATATTAAAAAAAAGTCAACCATTTCTAAGAAAAAAATCAATTGTTTTCAAAAACGCTTTGCCTCGCGCAAGTCTACCACAAATCCCTGATTTTTGGATACCCTATGCTAAATGCTGCTATATCTGGCATTTGGCATAGCCAATGCCAAATGCTGGATAGCTGTTGGTAACCGAACCCTGACCTACCTCAATATAAAGTAGCTCTGATTGGTTGATTGGTTGATTTTTTAGCTTCACTCAAATCATCAATATTTTACTGTGTTTCAGTATCCAGCACCTGGCATGGGGTATCCAAAAATCAGGGGTTTGTGGTTGACTGCCTCAGGATCTCTCGATTGGTTGATTTTTTAGCTTTACTCAAATCATCGATATTTTACTGTGTTACAGTATCCAGCAACTGGCATAGGGTATCCAAAAATCAGGAGGTTTGTGGTTGACTGCCGCATACCAACTCAGCTATTTTTACCGACTGGCCAATATTTCTAGTTAAAGGTATATTTTGTTTTCCAACAACTCCTGCTCATTTTTACCTTAGCTCTACAAAGTTATGAAAAGGTAGAGCTACCTAAGTTAAAACCAGAAAATCTGTTTTAAAGCAGCTTCAAACAAAGAAATGGCATGGATTATTTTGGCTATGACTAAAAAATCAGATATTGCCTTTTGACTGTCAGGGCAGCATAGACATTTCATTTTAATACTTTTGCAGCAACGTTTGAGGTTTGTAAAAACGAGGTCAGATACCCCTCCTGTAGACTGAGTGTGGCTTTACCTTGCCAAGCTAAGCAAACATGATTTTATGTTACTTTGCATCAGTGATAGACAAATCTTGATTTTTTGGGCATGGTGCTCATGTTGGGGCACCATGCCCTGCAGGAAGGGCATGGTACCCCCTTTGAAATCTGTTGAATTGAGGATCTCGAATGGAAATTAGCTTTTCAAACATATTTTTATTATGGTAGCATGTCAATCCATTATGGCTTGCCCAGATATTGGGGCACCTTGCCCACACATCGAGGATTTGTGAATGACAGCTTTGGATGCTGCCAAACTTTGAATGGTGCTGAAGAATATGATGATATTTAAACTTGTAAAATATATATTCAATGCTTAGCGCATATATCTTTTACTCTTTTTAACTTGGCAGTTTTGCACTACTATGATGATTGGCCAAGGTATTGCAACAAAAGAAAAAGAACATTTGAAAATAAAGAGCATTTGTATGTAATTAAATGAATGGATGCATCCTGCATGACTGAATAGAGGGAAAACACTTGGTTCTTGGCGTATATTAAATTCTTGATTTTAAATCCCATTTGGTTGTTTTAGAGGCAAAAAAAAACAAATTAAAGTAGTTAAAGTTGAAAGAAATGTTAGAAGAAGCATATCTTTACTGTAGAACTGTTGTAGTGCTTTGTCTGCAGTAATCTTGCTGTTGTGAGTGTGTCAAAAGAAACTAGAAGAAAAAGGTCAGGCAATGTCTGAAGCAGTATATTTTTACTGAAAGAACTGCAGAGTCAGTTCAAATATTGGAATCCACTTAGATTGCTTATTAAGAAAGCTGTTTAGTTTTGTTCTAGAAGTGACAAACCAAAGGAGAGGTCACCAGACTCCAATAGCACAACCTCAAAATTTAAATAGAAAGGTTACAAGAAAATCTCTGTGCAATCCTACCTAGGTCTTAACTTAATCTGAATGACCTGGAGCAAGTTATTTGCATTGCTCACATGTGAGAGCCAGAGGCGTCACGACCGGGGGGGGAAGGGGGGAACGCCCCCCCCCCCCCCCCCCCAATGTTGTAGGCCAGTCGGTAAAAACAACCTAGTCGGTGCGAAGCCCCGCGATTTTTCGTCAATACAGTCGATTTTTCAGAAATTGTCGTTTTTTTCTTGAAAACAGTAGTTTTTTATCCAAAAACAGTCGGTAAAAATTACCAGCCAGTCGGTAAATTCCTTCCCCCCCCCCCCCCTCCCAAAAAAAAAAAAACATTTTGGCTAGTAACGCTTCTGGTGAGGGCATGCCTCAAAAGAATGAGTATTGTCCAAAAATTGAGAATTTATGGTTGGAAATAAAGAGAAATAGAAATTTCCAATTTAAATTGAGTCCAATTTCAAGGCTTTTTAATTTAAAGTTGGTGACCCATCATGTAGTCCTAAGTGAGTAAGTGTTCTAATAGTATACAGTAGAGGTATGCTTCTTTGAACTTTCAGAACTTTTAAACATGCTGCTTATTGCTGTGAAAAGGTCACTGCTAATTAAGGACTCCCAAAAACGCTTGAATGTGGGTTTTCGGTCTCCATCTTACCAGTTGCAGTGTTCAAAATTAACTAACATTAAAAAAAGCGCGCCTCTTCTGTACAAGTAGGTAAAATAGGGCTAGCCAAAGTCAGCAAATTCTCTACTAGCATGTTATTTGCAGATGGCGGATGAAAACTGGGATACCGATGCTGCCATGGTGACAGCAAATGCGCCATTGCCCGCTGAACTCCCAGAAGTTAAGCTTTTCGGCAGGTGGTCTTGTGAGGAAGTCCAGGTCTCGGACATGTCTCTCCAGGTATGTGCTTTTTATTTATGTTCATATAAGTAACTTCACTCAAGTTCAGATATAAGTTTTGTACTGCAGACCAAAAAGGTGACCATTACCCTAGCATAGCATCCATCTACTTAACCATTTGCTGCCAACCAATTGGAGAGAAAGAGAGAGAGATTGTTTGAGAGAAATTCAGAAAACAACCAATCTAAATTGTAAATAGTTGTTAGGGTGTACACTGCAGAGCATTTGGCATTGAACTTCCTGGCTGAAGGCTTGCCATATGCAAGTTGGGATTTGAGATTTATAAAAAATTTAAATGTTGAGTTCGCTGTGTGGTTGGTTACTGGGCTGGCATTTACCATAGCCTACCTACCAGATGTCTTGTAATCTCGTATTTGTCTTTGATCACTGACACAAAAAAGATTTCGGTGTCATATGTAAAATATATATAGTTTTATATATGCCAATATAAAACTAAGCATAGCAAGGCAGATTGTTATTACCAGCATGGCTAGCTGTTGTCTTGTTGGCGAGTATATCTGCAACATGATCAGGATATGAATGTTTTGGGTAGCTTTTTAGCTTCTTTTTCATTCACCTCCGACAGACTCCTCTACATTTTTTTTTTATTTTTACTTCGACTTTTACTTCCTTCTCTTTGACTCCCAACTCTCAGCCATTCAACCAACGACTGAAGAAGAGTTATACCCCCGCCCGCTCACTACGAGTCCGGCCTAGTAAATTATGCCTGACTCTCCGTTCACAGTCGGGGTTTAAACTGGGGACGCCCGCAAATTCCTCTCTACCCTTCATCACAACCTAGTGATAACACAGCCCCCCAACCCAACACCAACCAAAAAGGGGGGGGGTGTCTTACGAATTTCCTGAACTCTGACAACCTTACCCTAAGAAAACAACTAGAATTTATATTAGTATCATTAAAATATTTTATAACTATAGTTTCAATGGGACTTAATTCTTTGATGTTGTATATCAGTCGAGGACCGTTTATTTTACCCGTATAGCTCAAGTGTTACTGGTCAATTTTTGTCCTGATGATAGAGATTCCTTAATCTCATTGTTGTGATTTCATTAATTCGTACTATTGTACCTTTGCTGCATCCCTGGTGCTAAATTCGTCATTTTATTATTTGTTTGTTTTGTAGGATGTTCTATGCTCAATGTATGGCTCTTTTAGGACTACGTCGCTGTTAAGGAAAAGTACGCCAAGTACATTCCCCACTCTGCTGGCAGATATGCAGCCAAGCGATTCAGGAAGGCTCAGTGCCCCATTGTTGAACGTGTCACAAACAGCCTGATGATGCACGGAAGAAACAACGGCAAGAAGCTGATGGCCGTCAGGATCATTAAGCACTCTTTTGAAATCATTCACTTGCTGACTGGTGAGGTAAGTATCTTAGAATTTAGAACTGGCTGTATGTGTGTGTTTTAAATCGTTTAGTCACAGTTTCGTATTTTCTTCAATGGGTGGCCTGTCTCCTGTGAAAGTCTGGATTCTGGAGGTCAAAAACTTTTCGGTAGGCGACAGAGAAATTAAATGAATACTTCTCTCCCTTTGTTATGTGATAATCAGTGACTAAATCTGGTCTGGTATAAATGCCACGTTTGCTTTGGTACCATGTAATGTAACCAACTAAGGCATGTCATTCAATTTTGTTTATAAATTAAGTTGCATTACAATGAAAGCAGAAAAAACTGTAAAACCTTGTGTGTAAGATGGGTGACATTTTATCTCTTGGTAGATATGTCTTCAGAAATTGCTCCTTGGATTTCAGTTTCATTGAAAGTTGTTTATGCTGTACTATCCCTTAAAATTTTTATGAAGTGAAAATAACGCTGACTGGCTGTTCCGCAATGAAAATTGAACCAAATTATGGTTACCGATGGTCTCTTATGCTTTGTTGTAAACTGGCTGGAATCGAAGTTCGGTAAAAGGGAAGCCCCATTGTTTGAAACAGTAGTAGGGCTATGCTACCATGATGATGTAATTTGCGCCTGAGTTCATGGGGGATGGACACATGCCTGCGTCCGTTTAAGTCCCCTATGTTTTTTGATTACAACTCTACATCTGATGTAGCCCACGACCAATTCCCTGTCTTTTAGGCCATCTGGCTACCAGTGCCAAGCATTCATGTATAATTAGGTTTAGAGTACAAAATGTCTTATAGGTAGCATTGTGTTGTGATTTACAAGTATATTCTTCCTTTAGAACCCCCTCCAAGTCTTGGTTCAGGCCATCATCAACTCCGGACCCCGTGAAGACTCGACCCGTATTGGTCGTGCTGGTACCGTCCGCCGTCAGGCTGTCGATGTCTCTCCCCTAAGGAGGGTCAACCAGGTATGGCTCCCTTATTCACTTATGTTATTAAATGTCCAGCTTTAAGTGGGTCCTCCACTAACGATCGTATCATATTAGTGTCCATTCTGTCGGTTTTCAGCGAATGAGAACACGCCGGGTCCGGACGAGCACGGTTACGACGGACTTGTATTGCTAGTGGAGAAACAAATTAGTCTCAGTGGATATGTGCTAAGAAAACATCAGCTCTGTGGAATTACTCTATGGTAAAGCTGTCACCTGTGCAGAATACTGGAGTATGAATAAACCCGTATTGTGACATGCAGAGAACAGACTATCTATTACGAAAAATATGCCGTCCGTTTTTGTGGCGGCCAGTCCGATGTGCGTGTACGGGTGTGTTATGTGGTACTGATTGTGGGTGACTGCCAAAGAGGTTCAAATGTTTGTCATACTTTGTGTTAGCATGAAGGGCAAGGATAACCATTGAGTGTGAAGAAAATCTTTATATTTTAAAAAAGACGAGTAATTCCTTTAGATATTCAGACCGTTAGAATAGATCAGAAGTTGTTCAAAGGCCTTCTAAAATTATAGTGTCGAGCGACCGGGACCTCGGGGTCTTTCTGTTGAAAGCCTGGATATTGTATGTAATGACTAAAAACGGAAAGTCTTAGATCTCGGCTCTTGTTCGGAAGGGTCCTCGGAAGGTGTGACAGGCTGTTCCGAAAGGCAAATTGGACTGAGTTATGGTCACTGATTATCTCTTTAGTATTTGTTACGGTTTTTTGTAAACTGGATGAAATCGAAGCTCGGTGAAAAGTTTACACATTGTTTGAAGCACTATTGGGTCCTTGAGCTTGACCAGTTAGGTGGTAGGGTTATGCTACCATGATGATGTAATTTGCGCCTGAGTTCGTGGGGGATGGACACATGCCTGCGTCCGCTCAAGTCCCCTGTGTATTTTGATTACAACTCTGCATCTGATGTAGCCCAGGACTAATTCTCTGTCTTGTGACAGACGTTCACATTGCGAGGACTGAGCTGATATTTTGTTTCGCCTTGTAGGCCATCTGGCTCTTGTGCACTGGCGCTCGCGAGGCTGCCTTCAGAAACATCAAGACCATCGCTGAGTGCTTGGCTGATGAGCTCATCAACGCCGCCAAGGTAAATAAACATTTCTAGTATACGGAGAGGGGGTGCTGAATCTTGGTTTGCAGTAATAATAATAATATATTGCAAAAAAAAACAGTTAGGCGACAAAGCCTCTACAAAATTCTTTTGAATCATTTAGGGTGGTACATTTGGGAAAGATACATTTCATCAGTCTCTTTCTTGAATCTGCTCAGTGAAGGAGAGTTTGCTGTTTCTTCGGGCAGTAGATTCCCATGGGGCGGCACGCGGTGTTTCAGACTCCACCGACCAATATCTTTGCAGAACCTCTCCGCGGTGAGTTTGAGGCTATGACCGCGTAGTTGTTGAAGTTAAGGATGTCGTCAGCAGTACTCCGGCCACAGACTTTAACTGTCAGAAGTTCGATACTATTTGACAGAAGGATGCGCAGTTTCAGCAGGCGGCACTTAATATCTCAATAGGCTCAGAGAAAGAACAAAAAACGCAGCAAAGCTGGAACAACCGCCGGTCCACTCATCAGAGCGGTACTGAAGCCTTTTGGTTCATACTTCGTAAAACATTATAATGGTGACCTGGAAAAATCGTCAATAAATCATGTGTAGATATTTTAATTCAGTAAGTGTTTTAAACAGTTTTTGACTTCCGCTGTTATTTTTGTCATCGATAAGAATAGTAATGTAAAATAAAGTGAATTTGAACTAATATGATCCACGCGTGTTACAGAATATTTCCGTTATGGTGCTATGTTATCTTGTCATTAAAAGTAACATTGCAAACCGTGTAACACTTGCAAACGTAACACTTGAAGACTCGTAGCGCTTATGTTATGTAACTTTTGACAGTGTGGTGTATAGGAATTTGGGAAGTCAGCATCCACTCCCAGTTGCACCCAGTCATGATCCTTCACTCTAGTATATTGGCTTCCCACATTGGTTTTGCTGTCGACCCTTTAAACAATCAAAAAGAAGTAATAAATAATTGTTTTAAATAATAAATTGAGTTTGGGGGTAAGCAAAAGTAAGAATAATCCAAAATTGTTCTAATGTGGTATGATCGCCGTAACTTGGCCTGAAAGAAGGGAGCAAAATCGAGAAGTTTACAACAAGCAAATTGCTAGTTTACTTAAAGTATGTTTGTGCTCAGCACTCAGTATGAATATTTGCTAGGTTTGTACATGGTTACTGTGATACAGTAGATGCGTGCAGCTTTGAACAGTGCCACTCCATTTGCTTGCTTAATTTTAATAAAAATATATTTAATTTAGTGATAGTAAAATACCTGTCAGGCAAAGCGGTTACTTCCGTGTTGAGTGAATATTTTTTGTTATATTTGGCAAAAAATGCGCTGTCAAAAGAAGCGTATTCTACTGTACGGTTGGCAGGGCTGTGGGAGTTTTTGAATGTTTTTTGGCTATATCGAAGCTGCGTTTCTGGTTACTTCCAGGACGCAGTCAAAAATCTAGCCTATAGACACTGAGATGTATGGTCGCAGCTTGTGCCTATTAATGGCTTTGTTGCATTACCCAACATCCCCACATTTTTATGTAATACCTGCATAACCCCACTTGGGTAGAAATTTCTGGCTTTATCGAAGCTGCGTTTCTGGTTATTTCAATGACGCAGTCAATAATCTAGCCAATACCAATCGGGCTGTATGGTCGCATCTTATGCCTGTTCATGGCTTTGTTGCATTACCCAACATCCCCACGTACTCGGTTTTCCTCAGGCTGTGTTATTATATGCAACACCTTGTTCTTGGTGATTTCCTGGCTATATCGAAGCTGCGTTTCTGGTTATTTCCAGGACGCAGTCAATAATCTAGCCCATACCAACAGTGCTGTATGGTCGCAGCTTGTGCCTATTAATGGCTTTGTTGCATTACCCAACATCCCTACATACTCAGTTTTCAAGCTTTATTAAAATATGCACTAATCCGTGTGTTTAGGGATTCCCTGGCTATATCGAAGCTGTGTTTCTGGTTGTTTCCAGGACGCAGTCAATAATCTAGCCCATAGCAACAGTGCTGTATGGTCGCAGCTTGTGCCTATTTAATGGCGTTGTTGCATTACCCAACATCCCTACATACTCAATTTTCCTCAAGCTTTATTAAAACATGGACTAATCCGTGTGTTTGGGATTTCCCTGGCTATATCGAAGCTGTGTTTCTGGTTATTTCCAGGGCGCAGTCAAAAATTTAAGCCAATAGTAATCGGGCTGTATGGTCGCAGCTTGTGCCTGTCAATGGCTTTGTTGCATTACCCAACATCCCTACAAGTTCTCCTTTCTTAGCGCAGTTGGCAGAGAACTCAAACCCTAAATAAATATTGAGTAGAATCCATTCCTTTTTGGGATCCCAAAACGTAAGTGGATGGATACCTATGATTTCGTAAAAGATGTCCGTCTGGGAGCACGAAAATTCTCGAAGGGAACGAGATATTTTGATAAAGCTTCGTGTGAGGATTCTTTGGGTCAAGGGACAGGTCAAGTTCGTAGATGGGCCCAAAGCTGTATATTTAGGGGTTGGGGTGGCATTTAAAGTTAATAAGATAGTCGATTTAGGGCTAAGGAGACACGCTGAATGTGAATATGAAAATCATTTTCTCGCTGGACGTTCACCCGGAATCCGGCAAAAACCGGAAGATTTGTAAAATCTAAAAGTTGAATCTGAAGTTGAAAAGATGTTCGATTCTAGGGTAAGAGGCCATTCTGAATCCGAATATGAAAAATATTTTTTTCGCCCGGTATCCAGAAGTTTAGCATGAAATTTTAAAGCCCAATGACATAGTCGATATAGGGTGAGGAGACATGCTTTTGCAAATTTTAAACATTCTAAAGATAAAAAAATACTATATTCGAAGTCCCAACTGGCATTTACTGAGTCAAAACGGCAGAATGAATCCAACAACTGTCTGGTGAACAATTCATTAAAATTTGTCGACCAATATTCGAAAAAAACATGTGGTTATACTAGTCCGTGTCCTACCTATCCATACAGGCGAAAGCTCTGCGCGTCGGATAATACGCTTTGTTTAATCTATTGAAGCCGAAGGGAGTCACGTTACTTGTACATATTCTTTGGGTGGGTTTAGTCAGAATAGAAGTCTGTCGTGTCGGGGGGTTGAAGGTGTAGAGATACGTTGTTCAAACTTAGTACGAGGATTCGCTGGCAAAGTTTTACATGTGTCCTTGAGATATTTAGAGGCAGAGGAGCCTTGCTGAATCCATAACGGAACTTGGTTTCCTCATCTGATTAGTTGTTTGGCCTAAGTTGCGAAGGGTAACATTATTTTGTTTGCATATTCAAGCGGTGGGTTATGGATAAAAGAGAAAATGTTAAAAGGGTCTGGCGAAGACTCGGAAATCTACAAGATTGTCTGGATCAAGAAGTCCAGTAAATATTAGATCTTTGAAGCCTTTAGTCTTTTTCCTCATCCTTTTTCATCGTATGGTGAAAAATGACATCTGAAAATCGCCAATATACATCATTAATTATCCGCCAACGATTAGTTTAGAAAAGAGTAGGAATTATGGAATCCCGTTACTGCATAACATTGGAACAAATTAACGAGAGCCAGTGTTAGTGTTAACCGATGCTATTATAGTTGCATCACCCAACAGACCGACAGTTCCTCGTGAACTTTCTAAACATGATTTAATCGTTTGTACACATTTTTTTTTAACCCTCACGTCGCTCGGGTTTAAAGTTCAACATAAAATGTTTATAGTGTGCATGAAATAGTTCTACAAGATTAAATGTTTTTGATAATCAAAGTATTGTATTGGTTCTTACTATTGTTTTGCTTTTCAGGGATCATCCAACTCTTATGCTATCAAGAAGAAGGACGAATTGGAGCGAGTTGCCAAGAGTAACAGATAACCGTTACGTACGTCTTTGTATTCCCTGTCGAATAAAGAAGATGGCGGAAGACCAACCTTTCGAATTTTGGGCGTATTTTATGTTAAGAATTAGAATCACCAATCTCAGCAGTGCTGAGCTGAGCGGGAAAGCGGGATTAGTATCCGCTTGGACAAAGCGGGTTTTCGCGCCTTGAAGACTGGCAAGCTTCTCTGGATAAGTGTTAATTGGACTAATTCAAAATGAATTCAGCAACAGGCGGATTCCAGTTTAAGCTAGGTTCCTTGACGTCAGTCGGATACGCCTTTACTTAAACCCATTTACAAATTGCCGCCAGATGCGCTACAGAAATTGTCATGTTAGATCTTGGTTTATGCTCCGTTTACACACTGCGTAAAATCCGAGCGTATTTTACGCACGTTTTGAGCTTGAAAAGATTTCTAGCAATACGGACGTATTTTGATACAAAACGGACCCATTTCACAAATACATCCGTATTGCTAGAAATGTTTTCAAACTCAAAACGTGCGTAAAATACTCTCGGGATTTTACGCAGTGTGTAAACCCACCATTCGTTTAAGTTATCTGAAGGGGGAATACGCGATCAGGCTTTCGGTTTATACCGAGTCGTGCGTCAGTCTCGTGAAAAGGTCGGCCAGCACCGAAGCCGGAAGCCAGGATTAGGCATTGTCTAGGGAATCGGAAGCCGTACTTTTATGTCCTACGGGCTGAAGTCTCGGTAGTTCTCGCTGAAAGCGTAAGAGCTACGATTCCGGGACGTGAATGACGGAACGGAAACCTGTATGTGCTGGCTCGAGTTTTGGCAGTAACCCTCACGGCATTATGTACCTAGAAGTAGTGTTGGGCGATATTTGGATTTTTCGATATCGATATTTCGTACCATGTTCAGCTTTAGTATACGTCTCGTTTTGGCTACAATGCATCTTGCATCGTCTCAAAGTACGACTATATAACAACTGAATTACGAAAAAAATATTGCTTCAGTTTCGGAAATATAAATGTAACTTATGTTGGACTATTTGCACTAATTATTAGTGTACAAATATCGTTTCTGATATCGAGATTTACGTTCCGGTATCGAGATTTGGTCCGATATATCGAATATCTTCCAACACGACTGGCTGAGGCGCCGGTAGGTAATACGATTCCGGAAACTATCTAACTGGAGCTTGTGTACCGGTAGTGTATACACAGAATATGGAATAGTTTGGCTGAGAGGTAGGATTCCGGGATCTCCGCTGACTTAAGGCGTATTCTCGCCGTTCCCCGAGGAGTCCCCGCGTTTTTGTTTGTCCCGGGACTCACTCACCGCATTCTCTCTAGTCCCCACGGACGGCGAATGTTCCGATTATCATCAAAAGGGACTCCCTTTCAGATTCGGTGGGGAATCAATTTTTGCTGGTGTTGGTGCAATATACAATTAATTTAAAACAATCAGAATAAACAAAACCAAAAATAAAGTAGATCCAGACCAAAATCGTCAACTGCATATTTTTTTTCGAACAAAATCCATTTTGGAAGCATTCCCCGTGTTCTCGCTGTTTTCTGTCCGCGTGGAGTGACTCCCTCTATTCTCGCCGTTCCCTTCGATTCCTCGGGGAATGCTGAGAATGCGTCTTTAATCTTTTCCATTTGATAATTTGAAATAATTTAAAGCTCGAACTCTTAGTTTCTACGATTCGGTAGAACTTCCGAAAGGATCAGTAAAATTTTGGGCTCCGCACCAGTGTCCCACCGGCAATAAAAATTTACTAGATCTAGTAAAAAAAAAAAAAAAAATCTAGTGAATATAGAGGATCTAGTAAAAAATCCCGATTTCTAGTAAAAAAAAATGGTCCAACCCAGAAGTTGTGTCATTTTTCACAAATTCTGGGGAGATGTACAGGGATATTAGGATCCACTCTTGCTCCTCATTCTGTGCAGCTGGCCCCGTACACATGTAGAGGCCAGAGCGACAGTTCTAAATTTCGTCTGTTAACCAAATCAAGGATCAGAGCTCTTTGACCATTGTGCTAGGTCTTTAGTCCCTGATGAAAACGAAAGAACCAGCTGTTTCAGAAAAACCGACTGTTTTTAAGACCCCCCCCCCCCCCCCCCATTCCCCATTTGTGACATTTCTGCTCTTTATGACCAAGGCCGTGGTCGGAAATATTTTTGATGCTTTCTTCAGTCTACGGATCAGAAGTGTGACTCAAAATCAATGCCTCGAACTTTAACTGTCTTTCGATGTATTTCTTCGTTGTTGAAATGTATATGGGTTAAAATCGACTATTTTTAAGAGAATTTGACCTGTTTAAAGTAAAGATCGAGGCGCTTCGCGCCGATTCATATTTTCTTTCCCGATTGGCAGACAATATTGTAAGGGGCGCCCCCCCCCCCCCCATTTGCGTCGTTTTCTGCTCTTTACGACCAAGTCCGTGGTCGGAAATATTTTTGATGCTTTCTTCAGCCTACGGATCAGAAGTATGACTCAAAATCAGTACCTCGAACTTTAACTGTCTTTCGATGTATGTCTTCATTGTTGAAATGTAGTATGCATTGGGTTCCCTAAGCCAATGCACATGTCGCAGCGACAACCCCGAAAAAAAAATTTCGAGTTAATAATTTCTTTTAGAATCTAGTAGTAAAATTAATTTTACTACTCCCCTCCCCCCTAACGAAAATGCACTTGCGACGCCCCTGCCGGTAGTAACCACTATTTGGTTGAAAGATGACCTAAGGCGTATTCTCGCCGTTCCCCGAGGACTCCTCGGGAACGGCGAGAATAGAGGGAGTCACTCAACGCTGACTCCGCGTACAGACACACCGAGAACACGGGGAATATTTCCAAAATGGATTTTGTTCGAAAAAAAAAATACGCAGTTGACGAAATCAGTCTGGATCCACTTTATTTTTGGTTTTGTTTGTTCTGATTCTTTTTAATTAATTTTACATTGCACCAACACCAGCAAAAACTGATTCCCTCCAAATCTGAAAGGGAGTCCTTTTGATGATGGTGATGGGAATCGGAGCATTTGCCGTTCGTGGGGACTCGCGAAAATGGGGGGGACACTACCGGGACAAACAAAAACGCGGGGACTCCTCAAGTGGAGTCCTCGGGGAACGCCTCTACTCACGGACACAAACCACCATGGGCTAGGGTCACGGTAGTGCCAAAAAGTAACAAGAGCTAGAAGCTCATATGGCACTGGCAAGGCTGGGTCACAGGATGAAAGAAGGAATTTGTGATTTTGCTGTGATCATTTGTAGGCAAAACCTTTGAGATAAGAATGAGTATAGGCCTTTGGAAATCCCGAGAATGTATCGTTTGGTAAAAAGTATTTTATTTTTGCATTTCGCTGTGATGATGCGCAGTTTAGGAACGCTTGAAATTCATCTTTGATCAGAACCCTTGAGGCAAAAATGATGATACGATCATAGGGATCATGAAAATGTATATTTTGCTCAAAAGTATTGTTTGTACTTTCAGCAAAACCCTTGACACAAAAATAATTGTGGGTCCTCGGGGATCATGAAGTGTATCGTTTGGTCAAAAGTTTTTGTTCACTTTATTTGTGATTAAGATGCGCACTTTAAGGGAGCTAGAAGTTAGTTTCTAAGCAAAACCCTTCAGGCAAAAATGAGCATGGGCTCATGGGGAATGTATATTTTGCTCAAAATTATCTTTTGTACTTTGCAGTGAAGATGAGACTTTAAGGGATGGTCGGATCTGGGAAGCGGTCATTTCTTAAGCCAATCTTGTAAAGTCTCATATGTTCATTCTAAGTTTCGTCGTCCTTGCACATCTGGAAGTACATTAACTCGCGATCACCGGAATTCCCTACCACACCCCCAACTCCCCCTAGAGTGCCCGAAATAGCCCGAATCCGTTCTGGTTCTATCACCGATCTATCTAGGGCTTGCGCTTGTTCTTCCCACCAGGTTTCATCCAAGTCGCTCCACTCTAAGCGTGCCACAAGATTTCCGGTCCCCCCCCTCCCCACCCCCATTCATCGGATTCGGTCAGGTCCGGACTTGAAATGGGGAATCTGAGAGACGAGCTTTCCAAATATCAAGTTTCATTAGGATACGATCACCCGTTCGAAAGTTACACATACCTCAAGATTCAGGATTCCCCCTCCCTCCACTCCTCCGACGATGGTCGGATCGGGAAATGACTATTTCCAAGTTGATCAGGTCGGGTCACTGATACGCCTGGTAAGTTTCGTCATCCTAGCCCATCTGGATCACCGGAATTCCGACCCCCCCCCCCCTCCAACCCCACCCACAGTGCCCAAATCCGATCTAGTTCTGCCATGATGTACTTAGGGCCTGTGCTTGTTCTTCCCACCAAGTTTTATCCTTATCTCTCCACTCTAAGCGAGTCTCAAGATATCCGGGTCCCCCCTCCACCTTCCCCACCCCCCACACATTCATCGGATCCGGTCCGGACTTGAAATCTGACGTCTGAGACAGAGGTCATTTCAAATATCAAGTTTCATATCCGATCACCCGTTCCAAAGTTATACACACCTCAAGATTCCGGACAGCTGTGGTACCGCTTCCGGCTCTTCCGCTAGGTACACGGCGATTTTACATCGGCAAGGAGACTGGTACTGGTATACTGTACATTCCACTCCCTCGGTGGGTTCAGCAGACTGTGACCCTGCTGTGGGACCTGCCTCCTGGAATTCAATTCATGCTTGGTGACGGGGAGTCCCGTACCTATGATTTCTTTTTTTGTGTTGAAATGAAATAGAAATTAAAAAACTTTGATCATAAAAATCTTGTTATAAGTACGACAACACGGTTGTTGAATTATCATAACGAAAAGACGGTTCACTTAAATAAGCAGTAAGCGTTAGTTCTCGATGATGGCAGCAAAAGTGAGATTTATGGGTGATAGAAAGGTGATGGGGAGGGAGGTTGGTTGTATTCGTGTGATCATTCGGTGAGTTACTTTCTTAATCTTGTTCTTTCTTAGTATGAAAATAATTATCGCTATATATTATAAGTGTTTCTCCTTTAGCGGGCCATCGAGGTTGGAATTTAGATGTCTTTTCACGTACACAAAAGAGCTTTGACTAGGCTGGCCAATCTCTTTACTTGGTTGTGTGATTTTAAATGTGGTGGGCTGAGACATCTATCCGAGTCCTAATCGATGAGGAACGACCCTACCAGCTCTGGTTAAAGACGGACTGACAAACTTTACAGAGCCATTCTTCCTTCAATTTCAATTGGCTTTGGGTCTGGCTTTGACCCAATCCCTTTCCACCTTTCTTTTCTTCTTCTCGTCTGACAGACGTCGTGCGATAATACGATTTTTCATCAACCGTTTGTATATCGCCACTTCTTTTTGTGGTATCCCGAAACTGCGGTCTGGGGGACCAAGAATCAAGTTACATACAACATATTATGAGAATGACCAACCAAACAACAATTAGCAAAACTCGAATAACGTCTTCAGGCTTCAAGAAAAAATCTGGCGTCTTCATGAAAAAATCTGAAGGTTTCCAAGGGTGGTACCAGGTACGGTCGAACGATTGGAAGCGGTTTCGCATATGTTCTGATCTGCGTTTCGTTCACATAGACTGCAGACGGCTTTGACAGTTTTGCGCTGAGATACTTCAGCTTTTGCAGACAATCGGCACCCAGTGTGAAGCATGGGAATTTTGGCACTTGGGAAAAGACAAATGTTGCTCATCTATCTTCATTATCAGTTTAGTACGTAATGAACATTGCGTTCACGTCCATTTAGTATTTTGTGTTGTTCTTTGGTACAAGAGAACTCGAGTTTATGTGAGTATCCGCTAGTTTTGTCTGGTGCTGTAATTTTTCCTCTTGTGGTGAGCAGAAGCTAAACAGATGAAATTTCTTGTTTGTTTTCGGTTAAGTTAGGCAGTCGATTTGCGATACACATTGTCGGCTGGATTCCAGATTCTTGCTTACGTCAATTGGTCTCTTCATTGTTCTATTAGGGTACAGGAGAGGTTGCCAACTTGTTGAAATTGGCCTAAATCCTAAAATATGTTAAATGTTAAAAGGAAATTCATGTGCAGTCCCTGCCCTGCCCCAGCTAGGTCCTGACTGCTGCCTGACTGTCTAGCAGCCAAATAATAACGACCTAGGACCCAGTTGGGACTGCACTTAAATTTTCTTTTAATTCTTTAACATTTTTTAAGCAGAATTTGAAGATTAGCCTACAGGAAGGGCTAGGAAAGGGCATCGAACCTCGAATGTATTAAACTCTGAACTGGGCCTAAAAACCATACAAGGAAAGTTCTCTGTAGTCCAACACAGGTCCTAGGTCGTTCAGGTTTCCTTCTTGACAGTTAGGACCTTGTTAGGACTGAGGCTGTTCAAATTCAAGGTTGTATACACCTCCTGTATGTAAGTATGTAATATGATCAAGTCTTTTTTGTCTAGTCGAGAGCAGAACATAGTGTTCAAACACTTAAACAGGCCTAGCCTAAACTAATCCCTTTTGAGTATGTTATTGGACTTTGCCTGAATTTGTACGGCTTCTGCCTTAGCTGGCCTTATGGTCTTATGCCAGGCTATTACATGAATAATAGCAGACATAAGGTCAGGAACTGCTGTTTTTCATTCAGCCAGGGATTTTGTTCAGCCAAACTCTGAGACCTAGCCCATCAGAACCAATCAGTGTTCTTCTGGCAGTTACACTCTTTGCTTGTGTTCTGTGACTAAAATCTCAGCATTTTGGCATCACTGTTATTGTAACCAGGAGATATTTGAAGACCCATATTACCAAAAAAATGCAAATTAGGCTAGAAAAGCTCAATGCTTTTCAGCTGATGTGTTGGAAGTTTTGTCTCTCCAACTCCCTGAGATACAGTGTCCTGTAGAAATCAGCCCCCCCCCCCCCCAACCATAGCCCTTGAGGTCACAACGGTTTGGGAAGACCACACTAGTCTACCACAAAGGCATAGCATGGAGACTGAAGGGTCTCTGTTCGAGTTACTAGGCCTACCTTAGGCCTCATCCCTTTTGTGTCCTGGTAATGTTTTTTCGACCTGCTGTCTTTGTTTGTTCTGGGTAGGCTGGTACATTCGAAGAGGAGGTGGTCATTGGTCTCATCCTTCGTCAGACAGAGCTGACACATTGGTGATGCTGGTACACTTCCATCTGCATTGGGGATCTTGTAGTGGTGCTTTTGGTGGTTAAGGATGTTGTTGTTTGCTCTTATACTTGGGGGTTTAGGACATATGTGTTTGCTCTTACACCAGTCTACAACAAATCCCTGATTTTTGGATACCCTATGCCAAATGCTGGGTATATCTAGCATTTGGCATAGCCTATGCCTATCGCTGGATACCCTGTGCCGAACCCTGGATACCTATTGGTACCTAACCTAACCCTGACCTACCACAGTATAAAGGAGTTCTGATTGGTTGATTTTTTAGCTTCACTCAAATCATCAATATTTTACTGGGTTACAGTATCCAGCACCTGGCATAGTGTATCCAGCGTTTGGCATAGGGTATCCAAAAATGAGGGGTTTGTAGTTGACTGTCTTTCCATTCTTCTTCCATGCTCTACAAAATCTGCTGTTGGTTTGGTAGTTTAACTTGGCAGTTTGAGAGTCAGATAATAGTCAGATTCAACTATCCCTAGTCTAAGTTTCATTTGCAAACTGTTCCCACTTCCCCCATATAGTCATCCCTACTTCTACTTGTTCTAGGACATACCATGGCATTATTTATACTTCCCCTACTATTTTTATACCCAGCTGGATCTGACTGAAAACCTTTTTACTGAACTCGTGCATAATACTCCATCAGCCCAAGCTGATTGTAAATTGTTTATAAAAATACTTCCTCTACTATTCTTATACCCAGCTAGATTCTACGGAAACCTCTTTACTGCACTCATACATAAATAGGTTACTCCTTCAGCTCAAACTGACTGGGAATTGTCGATAACACAATTTACTTAAAATGGATAGGTCAGCTCGGACATTCTTCAGCAATATTCAGCACGTCTTGGTAAGGGTCCTCTTCAGAGTTGTAGCTGGGAAAAAAGAAAAAAAGAAAAGAAAAAGAATAATATTGTAGATTCCGGGGCATCAGTACCTTTTAAAGGTGTGGTTCAGTTAAAAACTTGGTCCAGACGTTACACTGTAAAAAGTCTCTCCTTTATCAGACTTTAGTAGTTGTGTGTCACCAGTTTCCGACATTTTCGTTCCTAATTCGGAGAATTAAAATTTCGAATTGGGAGAGTTATAACCCGATGCAAGATAAAAATGTTAGAATGCAAAATACTGCAGTATTTTGCAATCTAGCGTTTTATTCGTCCATCAGATTATAACTCTGCGAATTCAGATTTAATTATCGGAATTAGGAATAAAAATGTCCGAAATTGGTGATGCACAACTAGTAAAGTCCGATAAAGGAGAGACTTTTTACAGTGTACAGGCTACTTTTTTCCAGATGCAGCCCGAACAGGAATCTCGCAAAGAAGGGCTGAAGTATCACTGAAGAATATCCTAGCTGACCTATCTGTATTGAGCCATTTTTTATGCACTTATGTCCTTGGGTATACATTTTTTGTTCATTCGTTCCGTAGTGATAGAGGTCTCTATATTGATTGGGTAGTATAGCCTGAGAAGGATCAAACATGGCCCTATCAGGTAAAGTTAAAAAAAAAATGGCTCTCTTTCTGAGGAATAGATACTTCGGCTCTGATGGAAATGATTCTGGATGAAGGTAACCCACACAGTTAGAGTCACCAAAACATGGCACTTTTATCTTGCCTGCAGTCCTGAGTTTACTATTTGCAGTAACCAGGCTCTGATTCAGGTGACACAACAGAAAAAAAAAATTAAATACCTGAGTACTGGTTGTCAGTTCCCAATCGGGTCACCGGAACTGATATCGCAAGCTGTAGACCCAGGTACTAGCAACTAACATTAGTAAAGTAATTGAGATGCTTGGGGGGGGGGAAAGATTACTTTTTTCTTAGGATCTCTTCTCGTTCCCACCGTTCTCCACAGTTAACAAAAACTCTAAAACCAAAATCTGAAAAGGGTCACTTGAAGTTTTTGGTCACTAAAACAGATCCAAAGTCATAAGAAACCTAAGAACTCCGATAATTTTGCAACACAAAAAGAAAAATATGCGAGGTTCCTGGGTACCGTAACTTTTAGAGTGGTCGTTCAGTTAAAGGACACATTGCGCTACATAGTGTTTTTGCTCAGATGTTCCGAGATAGTTGACCACTGTACAACAAAACTGTGCTTACAGAAAATTACACACGGCTGCAGCCTTTTCCATGTCCCTTGCCTTGGATTACAGTTTCGGCAGAATTTGCATAACCGGTCTCCGGACATATAAGCTCCTCGGAAACAATGCAGTTTTGATACTGGGGGCGCATGATACTTCACATAAAGAGAACAAACGTGGCAAGCGTGATAATCACTTTACTGCTATTAGAGAAGATAGAATACAGTTATGAAGTTAAGAATCTCGGGAACGGCAATGGATGGAAATATTACTGAAGTAGAATGAATTACTATCATGATTGAGTACGAGTACGCTGCTTGAAAGAGGTAGTCTGGCATGGCTTGCGGCCCATGGGCTGATGGGTGCTGGGACATTTTGTATTTTCATTTCTAAAGGAATCTCCCCATCTAAAAGTTTAAATTTGTTTGGCAAGGGCCTTGAAACATGTGGATCTAGACTTTTGATGGTGGTCATCTTAGATATGTCCTCAGAATAATATCTGGATTTGTTTTTGGTTCGAAAATGCTATGTTTGTCGTCAGAAATCTTTGCTCCAAGGAATTTATTTTGCATTGCAGTCGAACTTTTTTTTACAAAAAAGTTCAGGAAATGGTAATGTTGGCATTTCATAACTAGCATGGTCATTGGACACCCTTATTGGTTAGAAGCTGGAAGCAAATATGCCACCCGAAATAGAAAGCTTCGGAAAACAACATTATTTAGCTACATCATATTAGCCCGAATGGGAATTACAAGTCTTTAGAAAATGGCATGATATCGAATTTATCCGTGGAGTCACTTTTCAGATTCCGGGCAAAGCTCAGTTCAAAGTCATGGTTTGCGAAGATTTTAAACCTGCACCACGAAGCAGTTCGTCGCTCTGTCCTCATTTGCCTGTGAAGGAATTTTTTGTAGGAAGGCTACCATTTTTTGACATTCTGATTGAAGATATTTTTGAAACAAGGCCTCAAAGGTGTTTATTGCTTTTCCTTTTTGGACAGGTAAAAAAAAACTATTTCTGGCTCCACACGGTTGGCTGGATATTTCCACTATGATTTGATAAACTTGATATGATTTTTTGATAGGCTAGGTCAAGCATCAGGGGTACCTAGATTTTTATCATGGTTGTGTAAGAAGTATTCTGTTTGCGGTTGATAGCAGCCAACCACAAACCCCTGATTTTTGGATACCCTATGCCTAACGCTCGATACACTGTGCCAGGTGCTGGGTACTGTAACCCAGTAAAGTATTGATGATTTGAGTGAAGCAAAAAAATCAACCAATCAGAACTCCTTTATATGAGGTAGGTCAGGGTTAGGTTACCAACAGATATCCAGCGTTTGACATATTTTGTCCAGCGTTAGGCATAGGTCATTGCCAAATGCTAGATTTACCCACCGTTTGGCATAGGGTATCCAAAAATCAGGGATTTGTGGTAGACTGATTGATAGACCACTTTTAACATAGGAATATCCTATGTGAATTCGAAATAATCAGTTTAAATTTGTCTCACATAAAATTTACAGATATTACCAAGAATAAATAATATATTACTTAGATGACGTTTTATACAAGGGACTTGTATTGTGACAAATAAACCAGACAAAAATTATAATTGAATTTTTAAAATTGTAGGACTCCAGTGTCGGAGCGTCGTAAACAAACCAGGACCCACATGGCAGGGCCTCATAGTGAAAACCAAACAAAACCGAAGATTTAATTTGATGAGGAAGACGCCCTTGAGTCGCCTGGTAGACGAGGGTCCTGGGTTCAAATCCCGGCTGAGGAGCATGTTTGTCTTTCAGTTCACTACTTATAAAAATTACAGTCGGTATTCTGGCCTTGTGTAGTTTTTGCGGTCGACCACGAATAAACCCATAGCTACTCATGGGAGAGTTGAAGGCTGGAACGCACCCTTCGACTGTACACAAGCATAGTTGGCCGAATTTTTTGTTAGGTCTGATTGACTTATTTTCACGACCACAGTAGTGCATTCAAGAGTAAAAAACGTGGAAAAAAAAATAAACTTAGCTTTAACTTGCCGCTTTTTTCAGCCGTTTATCGCTTGCATTAGTTGCTTTATGGAAAGATAGTATGGGATCTGATATCACGCTCAAAAGTAGTATTGGCACTAGCCGCAGAGTTCTGCGATTTTTCACAGGTTTTCGACTTCTCCCCAGATTCACAGCTGAGAAAAATGTGTCCAGCAAATCGCACCCATGCCAAAAATGTCGCAAATTTCTGCCATTTTCAAGGCAGCTCTTTTTCGGAAAAATGATTTTTGTTTTGTTTTTACGATTAGTGGCTCCTCTCATAAGAGCAAATTGGAACCTTAGAATCCAAGAGTTTTTTGTTGAAACTGAAAAAACGAACCGCATTTATGGAGGCCAGAATGTCACAGATTTTTCTGGCCAAATGTTACAGGTTACGTCAGAGAAAAGTGGAAACACTGTCTTGAAAGATTCGGATCTTCCGCTGGTGACGGTTTCTTGCGACAAAGCATTCCTAAAGGTTGCTACTGATCACTTCAGCACACACAAAATGGGAAGAAAAATTATTTTCACAATTGACAGTAAACTAAAGACTACACATTATAAATTCCATATATCGACAAAAAAAGATGCTAATATTACGGAAGCATAGCTAGTCACGAAATACGGCTTTTGCCACTTCGCGACCTGTATAGCCTTTTTCTTCTTCTTCCATTGTATATTGATTGTACCCATTCTAGCTTCTGTCTCCTGGGGAGGAGAGATGTTATCACCTTATTTAATCGACATTTCCCGCCTTATCTTATTCAATTTGCACACAATAGGGATTTATAATACTGTGCTTTAAGTCGTTGTGTTTCAGTGTTTGCTCGGACCTCGGAGATGGCAGAATTGAACGACGTGTACATTGTCAGTGGTGCCCGAACCCCCATTGGTAAGAAAAATGATAGTATATTTGTAACGCTGTTTCTGATAAATCTTCTTGTCCAGTCTGTTACAGCATTCATTGTTGTTGTTGTTGTTTTTCGAAAATGACGTGCGAGTTCTTTTCCAAACTATTCGCTTTTCGTAACTATTCCTTTTGTAAATAAAAAAATTCTCAAAAAGGGAAAGTCAGTTATTTTGTATATTTGATTCCCAGTCAGCTTGGTATGACGGCGAATTTATACACGCCCCCCTGACCTTTGTTACCGGCACGCTTAGTATGACGGCGATCGGACTCCATATTACCAAAAACTACCGACGAGTTTTTGTTTCATTTTCTGTTAATCTCAGTTCTGAAAAGCGGTCGTAAAAAACTTTCATCTGTTTTAAACTCGGCTGATTATTTGTCCCCGAATTCTGCACCGGTTCCCGGCAAAATTGCACCGTGTCAGATTCAGGTCCAGGTCGGATATTAAGCCCAAAGTTGGTTGTGAGAGGACAGGATTTTGGCGAACGTTTTTCCCCTATTGGGTAAAACAAAAATTCTTGTTTCGTTTCTGCTCAAAAGATTCGAAAACTTTCAAAGATTTTCCGGTTCAGTATTTTCGATCCGAGTTAAAAGTTGGACTGGAAAGTATGACAAAATTTGCTTTGAAGACCCTCTAACCAGCTCCATATATGATAAATCTTAGTCAAAATTCCAAAATAGTTAAAACACAAATAGTTAAGAATTATTCCAAATCTCCATCTTTTTATGGCACTTGCGCTTCGGCCAAGTGCCATATAGCGATTGCAATTTCTGTCCGTCAGTCGGTCTGTCGGTCCCGGTTTTGCTAGTTCGGGCACTTCCAGATAAGCTAGGACGATGAAACTTGGCAGGTATATCAGGGACCGGACCAGATTAAATTAGAAATAGTCGCTTCCCCGATCCGACCATCTGGAGGGGAGTGGAGGAAGGGGGAATCCGGAAAAAATAGGAAAAATGATATATTTTTAGCTTACGAACGGGTGATCGGATCTTAATGAAACTTGATATATGGAAGGACCTCGTGTCTCAGACGTTCCATTTTAAATCCAGACCGGATCCGGTGACATTGGGGAGAGCTGGAAGGGGAAACCGGAAATCGAAGAAAACGCTTAGAGTGGAGGGATCAAGATGAAAATTGGTGGGAAGAACAAGCGCAAGTCCTAGATACGTGACTGACATAACCGGGACGGATCCGCTCATTTTGGGAGAGTTGGGGGGGGGGGGGGGGTCCGGATTTCTAGTGATCCCGCGAGTTCGGTGCTTCCTGATGTACTAGGACGACGAAAATTGACAGGCATGTCAGGGACCCGACTAGATGAAATAGAAAAGAGTCACTTTGCCGATCCGACGATTTGGGGGGGGGGGGGGAGTGGAGGGAGGGGGAAGCCAAAAACTTAGGTATTTTTAACTTGCGAACGGGTGATCGGATCTTGATGAAAGTTGATATTTAGAATGACCTCGTCTCTCAGACGTCCCACTTTGAATCCGGACCGGATCCCATGACACTGGGGGGAGTTGGAGGAGGGAACCGGAAATCTTGAGAAACGCTTAGAGTGGAGGGATCGGGATGAAAATTAGTGGGAAGAACAAGTGCAAGTCCTAGATACGTCATTGACAAAACCGGACCGGATCCGGGCATTGTGGGGGAGTTGGGGGGGGGAGGTAGGTGGATTTCTAGCGATACCGCGAGTTCGGCATACTTCCTGATGTGCTAGGACGATGAACCTTGGCAGTTATGTCAGAGATCCGAACAGATTGACTTGATAATAGTCGTTTTCCCAATGCGACCATCGTGGGGGGAGCGGATGGATGGGGAGTCCGGAATCTAGTCTCATGCATAACTTTTGAACGGGTGATCGGATTTGAATGAAACTTGTCAGGTGGAAAGAGCTATCGCCTCAGATGTTCAGTGTCAGGTCCGGGTCGGGTCCAATACCTGTGGGGGGATGGGAAGGGGGGGTGGGTGGATTTCTAGCGATACCGCGAGTTCGGCATACTTCCTGATGTGCTAGGACGATGAACCTTGGCAGTTATGTCAGGGATCCGAACAGATTGACTTGAGAATAGTCGTTTTCCCAATGCGACCATCGTGGGGGGAGCGGATGGATGGGGAGTCCGGAATCTAGTCTCATGCATAACTTTTGAACGGGTGATCGGATTTGAATGAAACTTGTCAGGTGGAAAGAGCTATCGCCTCAGATGTTCAGTGTCAAGTCCGGGTCGGGTCCAATACCTGTGGGGGGATGGGAAGGGGGGGGGGGTGGGTGGGGTGAAAAACTGAAGAAACGCTTCAAACAGAGGGATTGGGGCGGAACTTAATGGAGAGAACAAGCATTAGGCCTAGATACGAAATCGACGGAGCCGGATGGTTTCGAGGCTCTGTGGGGGATTTGGAGGGGGTTTCCTGGAATTCCAGTAGTCGCGAGTTAGAATAGTTCTAGATGTACTAAGACGACGAAACTTTGCAGGCATAATAATGACCCGACCTTATTGACTGGCACTTGTAGCCTCTGGCTCAAGTGCCATATACCGATCACAATTCCGTCTGTCGGTCTGTCGGTCGGTCCGAGTTTTTTGTCCCACATATCCGAGTTAGGGTACTTCCAGATGTGCTAGGACAATGAAACTTGGCAGGCATATCAGGGACCCGACCAAACTAACCTGGAAATAATCAGTTTCCCGATCCGACCATATGCGGGGGAGTGCGGGGCACTGGAAACTTGAAAATTTAGGGCATTTTGTCACTTTTTTCCGAGTTAGGGTACTTCTAGATGAGCTAGGACAATGAAACTTGGCAGGAATATCAGGGACCCGACCAAACGAACCTGGAAATAATAAGTTTTCCGATCCGACCATATGCGGGGGAGTGGGGACGCTCGAAACTTGAAAATTTAGGGCATTTTGTCACACTTTTTCGAGTTAGGGTACTTCCAGATGAGCTAGGACAATGAAACTTGGCAGGAATATCAGGGACCTGACCAAAGTAACCTGGAAATAATCAGTTTCCCGATCCGACCATATGCGGGGGAGTTGGGGCTCTGGAAACTTGAATACCCACGGAAACTTCCGTTCCTAGATCCGAGCATTTTTGGAGGAGCGAGAGAAGGGAAATATGGAAATTGACTTATCCAAATTGCGAACGAGTGGTCTGATTCGAGTTAAACTTATTGGGTGATAACAATCGACGACCTAGACATGTAAAACATGCGTTCGAACTATATGCGACCACGGCTGGGGGTATTGGGGGGGGGGGGGAACATTTGACATGCACAAAAACCAAATGGATGAACCGAATGAGATGCAAGTTCGACAGTGCAGAGTTTATGTGGCCTAGATTTGTTATTTGGCATCCAGGCCGGATTTGGCCAAGGTAGGGGGGGGGGGTACCGGAAAGTTGAAGATAGGCCATGCTCCGATTTCAGTAAAAAGTTGATGGACGGAAAAAGGGGATTAAGAGATACGACGTTTATGTTCCCAAGTCCTCTTCGGCCACAGTGGGGGGAGTTGGAGGAAGATTGCCGGAAACTTTGAGGCTTGCATAGGGGTCAAACGAGTACATCAATTTAAACGAAACTTGGAATGTAAAGAGAGCATATACCCAATATGACGTATTTTAGGGTCCGAACTGGATCCGACTACGGTGGTGGGATGGGGGGAGGGGTACTGGAATTTTCCAAAAATGCTCAGATTCGAGCGAAACTTGATAGATGGTATAAAAGAAGATGCTTTAGATGATCCATTTTTTAGTCCGAACCAGATTCGTCCGCGGTACGGAGGATGGAGGGAGTACCAGAAACCGTGTAGCAGGTCTAGGGATCAAACGAGTGGATTTATTGGGTTGAAACTTCGAAGTTTGAACAGTCATGCGCTGATAATCCGAGACGATGCCGGAACTGCTGAGAATTGGGTTAAACTAAATATCCTGTTTCTATTTCCGAACCGCATTTTTGGATGGCGGGTGTATTTTGTGACGTTCTCATATACTTTCTTGTACCGCCTACCCGTAACAAGTGCCATATGAGCTCGTAGCTCTTGTTCTTTTCTGTTTGTGTATCTATACTCCACCACTTTTATTTCTCGATAATGGGGCGAAAACAAATAAGACCTTCCCGTAAAGAAATTGTAGCCTGCGTAGTTGTATGATAGTTTTACGAAAAAGTTGCATGTACTGATATGTAATAGTAAAGAATACTATCATTAAATGTGCCTCAGACTGGGCCAATATTAAGCAGTAGTATCCAATAGCATCCTGTCTTGCTATAGTAGAATCCAGTCTTGCTAATAGTAGCATGCAGTACACGGTAGCCTTGAAGTATGTATGTATGTATTTATATGTTTATTGCCCATCATAAATGTAAGAATACAACGCTGATGGAGTAATAAAGAAGGAAAAGAAACGAATAGCTTCTGACGAATACAAAATCGAACAAATAACGGCAATCTCATACAGGGGCGACACACGGTCAATGAAGGACCATTTCGAAGGTGCTTACACCAGCAAGCTGCTTCTGATGTCTCTCGTTTCTTTTCTGCACCGCGGATACTGGACTAGCAACTCCGCATCGCAAGGATAGGGAGCTGTTCTTAGTCCAGAGAGGCAGCCGTAGCAAATATTTCGCAGACTTATAGAAACACATGTCCTTAATATCCGAAGCAGAAAAAAGAGACCGAAATGGTGCAAGGGCAAGCAAATGCGGTACAACAAAAGCATTATACACAATAGCTAGGATACGGCGGTTAAATTTGAACTTTAATGCAACTAGTAAAGCATGTAGTAGCATAAATTAGTACTGCATGCTACTTTCTCGTACAACTTCATACTACTATTTTGAGATAAATTTTTCACTGGGTTAGCCGCAAAATTAGTTAGTTATTTATTTCCTGAAAAGTTTTGTGGATTGCAGACAGGTTAATTAAGTTTACGTTTGCTTTTAATTTTAGGATCCTTCTTGGGTAAACTGTCGTCTGTTAGCTCTGCTCAGCTTGGAAGCATAGCCATAGGAGAAGCCCTAAGTCGCTCTTCAGTTAAGCCCGAGGATGTTGACGAAGTCATCATGGGTCAAGTGAGTGAAAGCCACCGAAATCCTAGACTAGGATTAGACTATAGAGTAGGAAATGCGGACGGGACTGGTAGATTTGTAGATTTACTTGGAAGAGGGGGAGGGGGGCTCCAGTTATAATAGTTGCGTTTTTGCTGATACCATGGTATCTGTTACCACGGTCTAAAGTCGTTTTTGCAGTTATCGTGGTATCTGATACCACGGTCAAAAGGCGTTTTTGCAGTTATCGTGATATCTGGCCAGTTATCGTGGTATCAGATATTCAGATACTACGGTCCGACCGTGGTAACTGGCCGTGGTATCTGAAAAGTCATCTCACTTTCATCAAATTTTGTCAGATTGGTGAAAAAGAAGTTTAGCACTTAGTGATGTAACTGAATATCTGTTATTCTTTTCGGATGACTTCGAAAAGTGCAATTTCGGCAATAGTCGTTTTTGCAAAGCACCGCGTATCAGATACCCCGATAACTGCAAAAACGACTAATTGCAGATCCAGTTACCGTGGTAACAGATACTATGGTATCAGCAAAAACGCAACTATTGACCGGAAATACATCTACTTTGACGAACATGGGCACACGATAAGTATTCGTTCGGTTGAAGTGGTTTGGGGGGGGGGGCGGCTGGATTCACAGTGCAGCCGTGAAAACTTGAAAATCTGAAAACTTATGACAGATAAAAGTTTTGAAACATAGTAATTACATCAGTCTACTTTTTCTGCAAGTGTTACAGAATGATTGTGTATGATTTTCAAATTTGTCTTATGCAGCGTTTACAAGTACAGGAAAACTTGATAAGAATCCGGTCTTGGTGACAAGGTTATGTTTACACGCAGAGGGAAAACGAACTAATTCTTCGACCCAGAAAATCTGACAAAAATAAATTCACTAGCCAACAAAAAAATGTGTTGATAGCATTTATGACATCAGTACTGTATGACTGCTGCTCTCAAAAGCTAGCTAGATTTTTTTTAGTCTTTTTACGAGCACTGCCGACGAGATTCCTTTCAAGTAGACTGGAATTCCTTTCATCACGAACGGAATCCAACCGAATTCCTTTCTAATCGACGAGATTTCTTGTCCGTGTAATCGCTAGATTATCGTAAGAAATAACGCTTAGTAAATAAATAAGTCAGGTAACAAGTTAATATTTTAGGATATACCTCGAAAGTGTTATCCAGTTAAATTGTACATCCTTGTGTTCAGTGTTAACAAACCTGAGACAGTTTTGTTAGAAGTTTCAGGCAGGCAGAGGGGGGGGGGGGGGCTCCAGTTATAATGACCGGAAATACATCTTCTTTGACGAACATGGGCACACGATAAGTATTCGTTCGGTTCGAGCGGTTTACTACTTTTACTACTACTACTTTTATCCGTTCTTAGCATGAATTTCACGAAAAAGTAACACGCAGATTCTATGTGGGTATTCTTGCTTTGGCCCTAACTTTTGTAGGCTACTACTTTTATCCGTTCTTAGCAGGAATTTCACGAAAAAGTACCACTTAAAAGGTTATAGCAGATGCGCATCCTTTTTAAGTGAAGTTATTGTTCATTGCCCAGGATCTCAACTTTTCTGCTCTCTCTGCTTTTTCTGCTCTAGACCATTTTACGCTTGCCGTCTTTTAGGTCCGTTGAGTCTGTTTTGTTTCTTCACTATTTTCTTTTGTTGATCTTGTGCATCCGTCTGGTTATCAGAATATTAGTCCAGTGGTTGTAGTTTTCTTTCGTTATACTGCACTGTTTTCCTTTTCTTGTCTAGTGCATACTTAAATTTAGTTTTCATCATCATTAGTACAAGAACGCTCGTACGTGTTTGACAGTGCTGTACTGCAATTATTTTGTTTGTTTAGATCCTAACGGGTCTCGGAGGTCCGAACACAGCCAGACAGGCAGCACATGCAGCTGGAATTCCGTTCTCAGTTCCAGCCGCCCAGGTGAACCAGCTGTGTGCGTCAGGAATGCGGTAAGTAGTCTTATTCATTTGAGTACAATAAATCATATTAATCAGTCCAAACTGCAGTTTTTAACAAATTTTTATTTTTTATCTTGTATAGCTGCATTTGGGGCGGGGGGGGGGGGGGGTAGCCGGTTTTAATACATAGATGGCACTTTACACAAGGGACTTGTACCGTGACCAATAGACCATAAACATTTTTCAAATATAATTTAGAAGTCTAGGACTCCATTGTCGGAGCCACGTAGACATACCAGGACCCCCAAGACGGGGTCTCATGGGGAAAACCAGATAGAGCGGGCGGGATCACTGTTCCTATGGCCGGCTCCTACCAGACTATTGTAGTGGTTTGCGAACTCTGTTCACAAGCCCCTCGGTAGCTCAGACGGAAGAGCGACTCCCTTTTAAGCAGAGGGTCCTGGGTTCAAATCCCGGCTGAGGAGCATTTTTGTCTATCAGTTCACTACTTATAAAAAAGTAGCCGGTTTTTTCGCCTAGACTCATTCTCTCAACGTTTAACTCAAGAACAGTGTACCTCGTTTCGCTCTTTACTAACTGTTGACAATTTTTATTTATTTTTTTATTTATTTATTTGTGACCCGCTTTTTGCGTAACAGCGGAGTATGTAGTCATATGGTCGCGAACCTTAATAATAAGGAGTTCTACACCCCTGGACGGGTATTCTTTTTTGATAAGATTTGTTTGATTTTGTATTAATGTTGTTTTGTTTCTGTAGTCGTTGTTTTTTCTTTTTTTCACATACTTCATCTTGCTCCTCCTCCTTCGTGCTGTTGATGGGCAATAAAATATTTCATTCCTTCATTCATTAGGGGCTAAAAACAAAACCAAGGCTGCCATTTAGAGATGTATTGATAGAAGCATACGTCCACTGTACCTCTATGAAGTCTGGTAGTTGGATTGGTTTTTGCTTCTGCAGGGCAGTGGTCGTGGGTGCTCAGTCCATTCGGTGTGGTGAAGCCAAAATAGTCGTCTGTGGAGGGATGGAGAACATGTCGCAAGCCCCCCATGCAGCTTGGTTGAGGGCCGGTATCAAACTGAACGACACCACATTCCAAGACACAATGATGAAAGACGCCTTAAACGACCCATTCTACGGATATGCCATGGGAGTAACAGGTAAGCCAAAATTCTTATTTGTAGTAAAAATAGTAATAATATAATTGCAGAAAAGTAACTCTTTCTTAACTTCGAATTTTAAAGTGAAGAATCCTTTGGAAACTTTAAATGGTAAAATCCAGAACTTTCATAAAAAGGCTGACAACATTCTTCTTCATCACAACCTTTTTCCTTTTTTCACAAAAAAGCGCCCTGATTGCTTGGTTTATTTTGAGCTTTGTTTTTTTTCTATGTACTTCGTTGTATATTTAGTAGGCTAATTTGTCTTTAATGTTCAGCTGTTTATTAGTATGTAAGTGTGTGTGAGTTTGACTGACATGTTGTTGTTCCTTTTTATACATTACTCTTCAGTTTCGAAGGATTCAAATAAATAATAATTATAATAATAATAAAAATTTGGCTTTCGCCTCTAAAAAAAATTTGTATATGATTCGCATTCCTAGTCAGCTTGGCTACTGTTTTAGTCTTAAAGCAGACTTCGCACTATTTACTGTTTATGTTACAATATGCAAAACTCTGAATACTGTAAAGCTAGACTCTGCTTTTAACAAATTATCCATGGCCTTTTCCCAGGCCCGTTGACTTCTAGCGAGATCTCGTCAAAATTTATTCAAACAATGTTTACAACGGGTACTTCAGCTACGATTCTTCATCAGCGATATTTCGGCCCTTTTTGGCAAGGGTCGTCGTCAGAATTCAGATAACGGGTTAACGCATCAACAAACACGGGTTAACGGGTTAATGCATCAATCACGGGTTAACGCATCAACAACATGAGTCGCGAACATTTACGGGAGCATAATGCGCATGGAAACTAGTGGATAGCGGTAAGTGCAAAGATTAGTCAGGTGTCATTAGCGTGTTCAGAATGTGATATTTAAAGTCCGAGTCACCGGTTTACGAACTAATGAACGCTGTTGCGGAAGTAGGTTGCATTGGTATTATAGGTACGACAGGTCCTTTAACGTACCAATACCAAACAAAATGCGTTAAATCATGCCCGGGCCCCACTGCGGACACACCTGTTCGTAAATCGGTCTTAACCCGTTTTTAAGAACGGTTTTTAGCGGTTTAAGACGTTCCACAGTCAACCCATACATAAAATCTGAGATGGATCAATCCATCTCCCATTTTCAATTTGTCATGAACAACCAATGAGAGAGGAACGTCCTAAAACGTATTAAAAACCGGTTTTAAAAACGTCTAAAACCGAATTACGAACAGGTGTGTCCGTAGTGAGGCCCGGGCATCAGTTTACTCCCTAAAATCTCTAAAAGTGCAACTCCAGGGAATGTGTCCGATCGAGGGGGGATCTTGTATGGAGAAGGACTGTTTTTTTTTTTAATTGGCACCACTCAATACTGATATATGCTACTGGAACATGAGACATTCTACTTCTATTTTTGTTCCCTATGAGGGAAAAAAAACTATTTCCCGAAAATTAAGCTGCGTCCTATTAATCGGTCTTGTCGCCTTAATGCCTCCAGTCAGTGGATAAAACTCGGTGAATGATGACTTGATTTAAAGAGGAGACCGAGTCCAAGAAGACTAAATTGAACGCGGCTGAATATACCTGAGTTGCCGAAATGAGAATTTTGGCAATCCCAAGCAGGCCGCTCTTAGTTTCCTTATTTTGTTCCCCTTTCCCGAATTCCCTTTCTCCTTAGTTTGAATTCTCGAAATAAAAACAAACAAACAGAAACAGTCTGGAAACAGGTACACAAAAAACAGAATCAGGCAAAAACAGACGTCCTAAAAAAAACAGAACAGAACAGGTAAATTAAAAAAAAACAGGTGACCTGTTCTGTTTCTTTTTCTTTTTTTGTTGTTGCAGAAACAGAACAGAAACAGGTACCCTCCAAAACGGGACAAAATAGTGCCCATGCTTAACTGGAGGTAGACTCAGATAGCACTGTTTGTTTCCAGTCTGGAACACAGACGATTTAAGTCACACAATTTTTCTTGTTTGTACGAGACGATTGGAAACAGACATTCGAAAACTGAAGTATTCCTTATCTTAAGTAAATAGCCATCCACAATCTTGTGATTTTGTCTTACGGTAAAAATCCTACGATTTTGGATGGTGGTACAAATGGTTTTGTTTTCCGCCTGTAACTATTGCTTGATCGTCGATCTTTTTGCCCAGACTGGTCCCCGGTCCAGACTTCCTCAAGGATGGTCTTGTCGGTGGTCTCCCTAACCACCGAGTTGAAGGAAATTGTTACATTTATGAAAAAACTAAGCAAACAAATTGCATGGTTTGCTTAACTCGTTTCAAACCATTATAGCATCTAGCCATCAGGGCAAATGTTTGTAGTTTCGCCGGTTATGACCTTCGGGCTTCCCTTTGCATTCATTTTAAGAAACCGATCCCTCTTGATGACTCCCCAGATTCTTGCCCCCTAAACGGCAAACCAGACGAGTCCCAACTCTTCCCTCTATACTCGCCAAAACAGAAAGGTATACAAAAAAACTTTGTATAGGCGGTTGATTAAGTCGTGATTTTCTAGTCTTTTTCGGTGGCGTTTTATTAATTTTTACTCCCAAGTTTCAACGGCAAGCCCAGTTCGGATCTTTTGTATTAAGATTTATATATTATCTCTACCTGACCAGAGACGCTAAGTAAAAGTCATTGATGCTATCAGAGTTTGTTTGGAAAATGAATCATCTTCATCACAGGGTATTCAAAAGAGGAAAGTCATGGAATATTGCTAGATTTCTGTCTTCCTGTTTTCAGGGGTGGGGGTCGGTATCAGTTCGTAGTCGATATTTAAGCAACAGGCATGTAACGCCGAAGGTATTTTCTTGCTGACCCGATAACACATAATGAATCCGTTTTTCGGCTTAAACAAGTGTAAGAGTTCTCGCGGCCATATAACCACAGTTTAGGTCCGTCGTACACTGTAAAAAGTTTCTCCGAGTAAGGATTAAAGTTAACTGCAGTATTTGCTACTGGGATCAATCTTATCTCTACTGAACTCTACTGAGATAAGATTAATCCGAATTAGAGGTAAGATTATCTTTTTCGAGACAAGATTATTCCCATTAGCAAATACTGCTAGACAGTGTAAATGGCTTCGTGGACATGAGCTTAAATGTAAATTAGACCTTTGACATATGCGACTTCTATACCAGGTGGAAAACGAGAAGTTCAGTAGGTAGCATACAGTAGGTATGCTTGTTTGATCGTGGCCTACCAGTGAGCGGTCGCCAAAAAAACACTAAAGCCCATGTACCAGGCTACCTATGCTGCAAAATACCTTCCAAAAACGTTGAAACTCGTAGCCTATCCAGTTTCCTCAAATGTGAAGCCTTTTCAAAAATTTGCCGTTGATTTCTACTGTTTCGTCTTGTAGGATTCCTGGCGTTCATTTGACGACACCGAAATTAAATACGCTATTGTCAATAAATAACGCCGAGCAGGAACTTAGTCGGAGTTTTATTCTTCATTGGTAGAAAGCGTTCAGACCAACAGACGTCTCTATCCAAATTTCTTTACCTGACTGCTAGGTTCTTCAGATCGACCGTCGGAAGGACAAAAATATGTGGAATTTATTTAAACACACTTTTTCAGTTTACTTTGTTGCCAAAAATATTGCTAAAACAGTTAGCTGGTCACTGATATCAAGTTTGTTATTTACTCTTTTTATTTGACTGTTTTATAAGTTAGATATAGAACCAAGGTATGGAAAAATTGAGAAAGGTGTCCAAATACGCATATTTCTACTGTAGTTGGACGTTATCCCGAGTGTTAGTTATCTATTCTTGCTTATCCGAGTTTTAATCTTTAATTTCCTCTTTTCAGCGGAAAACGTCGCGAAGGAGCGCAACATCTCTCGACAAGATCAGGACCAGTTTGCCGCCTTTTCACAACAGAAAGCTGAAGCCTCCCTGAAAAATGGTGTTTTCAGTGAAGAGATAGTGTCCGTGATGGTGCCTGACCGGCGGTGTACCGTCCAAGTTTCAGAAGACGAGTTCCCTCGACCTGGCACAACCGCGGAGTCGCTTAGCAGGTTGAAGCCTTGTTTCGTTACCGTATGTATCTCGGTAGTTTTCCAGAAGTTAAAAAGGGTCTGCGCCACCGCGCCACTAAGAGATAGGTAACTACCCAACAAATCTTGCACTACGCCTACTTTTTCGACATCGCGCCAACATGTCACTATACCAGACAGGTCACTACCGAAGAGATCTCACACTTTGCCAACTTTTCGACATGTCACTGCACCATCTGAGACTAATACCAGCTTTTCCGACACTTAAGGAGGTTTTTCGCGGGATTCCTGAATAAGTTTCAGCGAGCAAAGCACATCGCAAAGAATTTCGGAATCCAGTCCCTCGATTTTTTCCCACTTTCTCGCTGGAATGACCGCGAAAACACATGGAAAGCTGAAATCGCCGGGAAAATATTGAATTCCGAACTTTTTAAGAATAAATATGATCACTGCGGACATTCCGTTCGATTCTTGAAAACGTTCCAACGAAAATGTTTCCAAATGAAGAAAATAAAATGTTCCCAACGTTAGTGACGCTTGCCATGACTTTTCACACTTCCAAAATCCCCACCGAAGCATGAAACTATTCGCAGCAGAAGCTTTCCACTAACTTTCAGGAATCGTTTTTCGAGGAAGCTTCTTCGGTTTCGAAAGCGTGAAAACCGGGCGGAAAGTTGGGCAATTTTCCGAAGCACTGCGAAAACTCTTGATTCCGATTTTGCTTTCTAGCTCTCGAAAAACCCTTCTTAGATCAACAGCAAAATCAAACACTACGCCAACGTATCTCACTGTCCAGAAACTTTTCAGTGCGCAAACTTTCTCGAAACTATGCCATCACGTTGAGCTGTTCAGACACTAGGTCAGCACGCCACAAGAACAAACAAAATCCAACACCTCACTACCAAACAAATTCGACACAACGTCATTTTCTGTGGCGTCGGGCCGTCACTTAGACTAAGAAAATCCGGAACGACGCTACCTTAACAGGTCAGTATACTGTACGACTCTACGCATTCTTTTCCGACACTAGGCCAGCATGTCGAGAGAACAACACAACACCACGTCACTACACCACCCGCCGCTATGCCGACATTGCACCAACATATCACAAAGAGAACAAAATCGTATAGTACACCAATCGAGACCACCTCAAAATCACGCTACACCCCCGAACAGTCCCAGTTTTGTATGTTCCGTGCGAACAGACGTCGTAGCGCCCAAGCTTGCATATGAACGAAGAGCCACCCTGGGCGCCACCCAGTCCACCCGGCCTGACGAAAGCTGTGTCCCAACGTCCTACTTTATGGTGCTTTCCTTGATGGTCCGTTGCGCAAAAGTAGACACAGAATATGGTTTTATGTCTCCTTATCGCCTTAATTTCTTTTTCCGAGAACATTATAAACACTTTTGGCCCGGTTAGCCTGCCAGCTTGCCTTCGGTACGTCTGTGCTGAGTTGAAGATTTTGGATGCTGTGATCCCCCCCCCCCCTCCGTTTAGATGTGACCGTTGCTTTCTGGCCCACTTTTGAGGATAATTGTTTTAATTTTTTTTTTTTATTATTTATAATTTTTCTAAACAGATTTTTGTACCGTAGGACGGGACTGGTTCGGTAACTGCCGGCAACTCATCGGGGATCAACGATGGTGCGGCAGCCGTAGTTCTCATGTCCGCCGCAGAGGTAGCTGCCCGCGGGTTGGACCCCTTGGGAAAAATTGTCTCATACGCCCAGGTCGGATTAGATCCAAGCGTCATGGGTCTTGGACCGATTGGTGCCATTCGGAACGCTGTAAGTAATGGATCTTTCCTAAGAGTGAGGGGCAGTTAAAGTTGTGGGCATTAGCACGCCATCCTGCCCGTGGCTATTCCTTGTGTCGAGTGCAGAGCAAAATAACACTAGGGAGTAGCGGCAAGACTTGAAAAAAGCAGAGCAAAATAAGACTCGGGAGTAGCGCCAAAACCTATGCTTTCCATGCTTTGCAAACGGGCCACACTAGTAGTGCCGCCCAGTACGCGCATCTAAAGCGAGACAAACTTGCGGGTTCAGAAATTCCTAGTAAAGCAAAGGTGTGGTCTGCTCTGCACACACCAAGGGAACAATAGAAGCTGTGTAATTTTTTGTGCAATGCTCAGATTATGAAGTTATCGGAACCAGTGCTGGTGAACGACTGAATGGGTTTCAGTAGGGACGTTCTCTATCGCTAGTGGTGCTAGTATCACTGCTATTCGAGTGTGTGTCAATTTTGTCAAGTCTTGGCGCTACGTTCTACTGTTATTTTTCTCTGGAAAAAAGTGACACATACTCGAATAGCAGTGACACATAGTGCCACTAGCGATAGAGAACGTCCCCACTGAAACCCAACCAGTCCAGCAACTTCGGTGGTGCCGATAACTCCCTAATCCGAACACAGCAAGGATACAACCTCCCCTGCTTCCAGGATGTGAGCAGACCGCATCTTACATGTACTAGAACTGTTCTAAACCTTCAAGTTTTCTCGCTCGAGTTGTCCAAGCGTAATGGGCGGCGCCACGAGTAAGGCCCGTGTTCAATGATTGGAAAGCAGAGGTCTTGGCGCTACTCCCTATTGTTATCTTGCTCTGATCGAGTGTGACCTAGTATTATACACCTCCCAGGTCATTTACAGTAAAAGTGATACGAAAGTCTGAAAAGATATTGAATCAATGAATAAATCGGAAGGTTTTTTCCAAAAGGTCATACGAAAACTTCGAATGAATTTGTGTTTACTTTATTTAACCGAAAGTCGCTATTATGTTTGGTTTTGTTCTGACGACGGATCATTCATTTCGACGGTGTCTTTCCAAAGGGTAATTTTTTCAAAATGAAAATTTCAAAGAAAAATGCCAAAAAGTGGATGAAAACCATCAAGTAAAGCAACATCAAAGCAAAGCGGAGAACCAACAAACAACCGGAGAAACCAAAACTGAAAGAATAAAAAAAAAAAATTGACACCACTCGCTAGTACGGACCGAGAACAGTATTTGTAACTGTTATTCGTAGGTATTGATGAGTGGCTCAGTTATTACTAAAAAAAATTGTTTTTTTTTTATTCTTTCAATTTTGGTTTTCATCTTCGCTTGTTTGTTCGTTCTTCCGGGCGGCTCCATCCCCGATGGTTTTCATTAAATTTTTGGCATTTTTCTTTCGAAATTTTCCGTCGGCGCTGAAGAAGGGAGGCGATTGTCCTCCAGAAATATTCGCTTTGTTTTTCAGTATTTCCGTTGTCCTTTAAAAAAATAATTTTTGTCTGTTTATCTTCAGATTTTTTGTCATCCCAGAAAGAAAACTCTGTATGCCCGTAACGCTTGCTCCGATTTGGGTGACATTTTTACCAGACCTGCAAGACACAGCTGCTGATACGACGGTGCTAATAACTCAATTTCGAGAAAAATGTCGCTCATGACCCTTTGGAAAGACACCGTCGAAACGTATGAGCCGTGGTCAGAAAAAAACCAAACATAATAGCGACTTTCGATTAAATAAAGTAAACACAAATTCATTCGAAGTTTTCGTAAGGATGAATTGCTTACAAGTTAATATCTGAAAATGAGACAACCGCCGCTACTAATTCATCCCTGATGGTTCATTTTATGGTCGTGGAAGGAATTCGTGAGTCCCAGAGTCGCTGAGCTTCAGGGTAGAGAGATAGGCGATACGCTAAGCGGTTGGAAACTTTGCAGTTAACAATCTCAGGGAAGCAAATGTTTTGTACACTTTTGTCATCAATACTTCATTCTAAGAAAGTGCTCGTATGTTTCGCCTAAGAGTGAGTAGGTTTGGCTTCAAGCAGAAGCAGTTTAGTTTGAGGCGGTCTTTAAAAAGATCTTATAATTGTCTCATACTCTTCTCCGTTTCAGCTCGCCAAAGCCAACTGGTCTGTTGATACTGTCGACCTTTTCGAAATTAACGAAGCGTTTGCTGCCCAAAGCCTTGCCGTCCTTAGAGAACTTAACCTAGATTCTGCCAAAGTCAACATAAACGGCGGAGCGATTGCCTTAGGTCATCCAATTGGATCATCCGGTAAGTATATTGCTATTTAGTTCTGAGAAAACTCTCGCTTAGAAAATCCGAACTTTTCTTATTGAGAGCCGTCTTGGTTGATTGCAAAATATGACTACCGGTACTTAGATTTCTCCTTTTTTTTCTTTTTTTTTTGTCAATGAATCAAGTTTAATCCAAATAGCTAAAAGCTAGAAGAGGAATAAATGCTTAAAGGACCCCTCGCACTATTTACTCTTATTTTAAAATATTTGAATACTTTAAAACTAGGCTGTGCTTTCAACAAATAACCCACAGTTTTCTCTGTTTTAAGCCTTTTCCGAGGCCCGTTGACTTGTAACGAAAACAGGGAAACAGTTTACGTAACCGGTTTTTCTGGTGGAAAAACTTCTCGCAGACAACCATCGACAGCGTGATACACATCGAAGGTAGCAAAACACGGCAGTGAGAAAATCAGCGTTGTTTTGTTAGAGGGGTTAGAATGTAACGTACGAAATTGGGGTCTCCGGGTTTAGAAATATATGCAGTGATTATGGAAGTAGATTGCGTTAGTATTATAGGTCCTTTAAAAAATTGTGAAAGCTGTTGGATGGTGGGTGAAAACTGTCCATCACCAGACGTGCGAGTATGTTTTTGAAGTACCGAGTACCTTTCCCTGCTAAATTAAAACAAAGCTAATAATCGTAATCCGAGAGATGCCTCAATATAAGCTGAATTCTTTAACACCGTCGTAACATCTGAGTTTTCCTGTAAAAAGTTTTTCAGTGCACTGTCAGTAGTACGATCGCAGATAACATATATTTGCTCATCCTTGTGTTAAACCTTATGAAATCCTTTGAAATGTTACTTTTTCGAGAAAGCTGCTGTTCCCGCACCCGGTACCTTAATAGTTTTGTCCCTTCTTTTGCCAAGTTTTTTAGAAATGGATTTATAGTTGATTCCTAATATTTTCTCTTAGATTTTAAGGCCATCTTATATATTGGTTATTTATCATAATTGTTGTTAATTCTAATGCTATGAATTTTGACACTAAGGTCAAGGGATATTAATCATTGTAATTTTATTGAGAAGTTATGATCTGACAGACAAATGACCATTTAAGAAAAAGTTTTAAAGAAAAAGGATATTAAAGCTATGCGATCCTCTTATTTTCGTTTTTGTAAATTTTTTCTTTTCCTCCCTCCTTGGCAAAGAAATTCTAAAGTTATTAGTAATTACTCGCTACCGGATATCACGGAGAAATTGTCTGTCCTCCACAGAAAACTGTCCGAAACGGCGTACGCGCGTCTGTCGCCCTCTCATGGGCTTATTTGTCTGTTTGACTCTTTAAGTAGTTTTGTTTGTATGTGTTGTGTTTTGCCTAATTGTGTCTTCATATATTCTTTTGTACTCCACTGTTTACGTCTTGTACGATTTGTGGGTTAAAAATAAATTATTATTATTATTATTTATGGGCCTTAGTGTGGAATGTGATTTAGCTCGATATATTATAACTTTAGTGTATGTATTGTGGACCTAAAATCAACTAGTCGGTTTACCGCCGTTTCCACATTTTTATTAAATCAGTTAAATTGGTATTGAATTGACTATTAAAATCTCTTTTCCAGGTGCTCGAATCATAGTCACCCTACTGTATTCCTTAAAGAGGACGGGGAAAAAGCGAGGAGTCGCCTCTTTATGCGTTGGCGGCGGTATGGGTATTGCCATATGCGTGGAGCGGCAGTGATACCTATAGTTTTAGTCTAGGAGGGGATTTTAAATTACTAAATCGCGCCAGTGACCGAGAGTGACTTCTTTTTTGAAAATTGCTCACTGCTTTCAAGAAAGCGTTGTTGTGTGGCTGTGGAACCGTGGATGAATTTTCTACGTTCCATCCGTTTTTGTTATCTGTCGGATCTTTGAAATAGACCATCAGTTTTACGTTGTCGTTTTTCAACCTATTGTCTATTCAGTTGAAACCCCGTCATTGGAACTTCTGTGATTCGTGCCATCCAGTTAAACCACTCAGTGTACCACTCTACCTAAATGATATTTTATAGTTTAACTGAAAAGCAAACTTATTTTTTTGTCATTAACTGAATGCACTGCATTATTTGGATTATTTTAAGGAATGTTTTTAATCTTACAGTATTTGCTAAAGTATGACTACAGAATATCTACGACCGCCCTCACAACGCGAAATTCTACTATTACGCGGAAAATGTTTGAATCTAAATACAAACGCGTTTTTTTAGTGGCCAGTGATCAGCTCATGGAAGTAGCTCACTGATTGAACACTTATTTTTCGTAAATCCTTTTAATTAAGCATATAACACAGGTACATGCGCACAGATGTACCACAAATCCACTATGGAAATTCCACTATGTGAAAACCGATTATTCGTGAATAGCGAAACAACGAAGTAACACATTTTCATCGGTCTTCAAGCCTCTTTAAGTGGACAAGTTAGGGCGGACTAGCAGGTGCGTCACTATGGGGGTGGGGGAGGGGGCGGCCCCCTCCTCAAAGATCTTGAGAAAGCACTTTCTTCGGCTGGCGAAAGTTCACTATTTTGGCGGCTCAGAAGAAATAAAATTTTGTATGCTTTTGTCGGTCGACTCGTCGGCACCATCGGGTGCTTTTTCACGCAAGAAATCAATTCTGCAGACATGTGTAGGACAAAACACAGAAGAAATCGTATTCTATATGCTTTCGTCGGTCGTTGGGTGTTCTCGTCGGCACATCAGGTTCTCTTTATACAGAAGAAATCAAATTGTGTATGCTTTTGTCTGCGAACATTTGTCAGGCGCACCCTGTCGGTCGGCACATCAAGTTATTTTACATTCAAAAATCAAGTTCTGTACAGTCTTGTCGGGCAAAACACAGAGAAATCAAATGCTGTATAGTTTTGTCGGGCGTCGGGATTCTCGTCGGCACATCATGTTCTTTTTACTCGTAAGAAATTTAATTCTGTAAACGTTTATCGGGCGCATGCAGAAAGCTTAAAGGACCCCTCTTGCTTATTCTGCCTTTCATAATATACTTAGCTCCCATGTGGAATTATAACCTTCTAAATCCCTACCTTTTCTCCGTTGTTTCGTTTCGTAACTACGAATTTTTAGCGCTTTTTCGGCCTTGCCGAGTTTTCCCGTCACCCAACGAAAAGTTTGCCGGAATCTTCATTGTCCGCTGATAACTCTTTCACACATGAGGATGTGATAATCTTCTGTTTATTACTTCTTTTATTTGCTTAGTTTTCGTACTTTTTAACGCCCAGCCGCCGAGTCGGAGAGCAGGAAGGTTGGATATAATCGACATGCGCTAACAAGAGAATCGCTATTTTCAGGTGAAAAGTAATGGTATTTTCGAAAACGTTTGTTCTAATCCACGTTATAGAGAAAAGATCATTTCTAGTAAGAGCTGTGCTTTAAAGCGGGCCACAAAAAATGGTCTTTCTACCACACACACAATGCTAACCATCCCTACTGTCACTATGAATGTTCAGAACCACTAAAAACACCGTAAAACAATGAGCAAATAAAAAAAAAACACCAAATTTCCTAGGTTTGAAATAACTCTATCTGGACTAAATCTCAGCCGATTATCCCGGACAGCAGTTATGGCACGTAGGGAGCCAAGGGTCAAAATAATAATTTCCCTCCAATCCTCCAACTGTTTATTACAAATACAAATAAATTATAAAACCAAGACCAGTGTGGTACCTCTGAAGACACACGGCTTTCATTTACACGTAAGAGATAAAGTTCTTTACAGCCTTGTCGCACAAAAACACAAGAAATTGGATTCTGAATGCTTTAGTCCGGCGTCGGTATTCGTGTCGGCATACCGGGATCAAATTCTGTGAATTCTGTCGGGCGATGATCAAAAGTTTAAGTCTTGTCGTTTAACCGTATTTTCGTTGTTGTTTTTTTCAATGCAACGTCAAAATTTTGTCATGCCATTCCTTTGCTTGTCGTCAAATTCAGCAAACCTTTTCTTCTTGTTTGCTTTTTTTGTTGGTCGTTTGTCTATTCGTACCCATAAACTGCCCTTTTCGGTTGTTTTAGCTGCACACCAATGATCGACAAAAGACTTATCGGCAAATTGGGATCCTTATTTCTTTCTTTGTCGATTCCCCATATAGTCCTAACCTCGAAGACGCAGCGCAATGGCGATCGCAGTACTCCAGTATTAATCATGTCTTTTAACGTGAAAACTACGTCTTTTGCTGTAAATTCAGAGCATATCTACTTTGTGCCTACTTTATTGTGGATGGCCACTACTTTTTTTGACGGACAGATCTGTGATTTCTAAGCCTTAACTTTTCTTTGAGAGCGCAAAAAGGTCTATCAGCGCTTCCACAAAATTTCGCGTGCGCCGCATTATGTAGTATTCTCTATTTGGAAGAATTGTGTTTCATTTAGTTGTCGTTTTGGGCTTGAAATTCTGGGGGTTGGAAACACATTAAAAAAGAACTTGTATGGTAGAATAGGCAGATTAAAAAAAGTCGCCTGCGGCGCATATCGAAGTGTTTTCTCTTTTGAAGAACGTTGTTTGATTTAGTTGTCGTTTTAGGATTGAAATCCTTGGAGGTTCGAAATACATTTAAAGGTAGAACTTGTATGGTAGGTATATAAAAAAAAGTCAGATTTAAAGGACCTGTCTTACCTGCAATACTAATGCAACCTACTTCCATAGTCGCTCCATATATTTCTAAACCCGGGGACCCCAGTTTCGTACGGTACATTCTAACCCCTCTAACGAAACCACGCTGATTTTCTCAACTGCCGTGTTTTGCTACCTTCGATGTGTATCACGCTGTCGACGGTTGTCTGCGAGAAGTTTTTCCATCAGAAAAAACGGTTATGTAAATTGTTTCTCTGTTTTCGCTACAAGTCGACGGGTCTCGGAAAAGGCTTAAAAACACCCACAACCGTGGGTTATTCGGTGAAAGCTCAGTCTAGTTTTAAAGTATTCAAATATTTTAAAATAGTGCGAGGGGTCCTTTAAAAATGTGTTGCCTGCGGCGCTTAGTTAAACTTCTTCTGGGTAGAGTCGTTGGAAGGTTCACTTTTTTTACGAAAGCTGAAATGAAAAGCCAAATATTTTGAATTTAAATAACGAATTTACATTAAAGGAATAATGTCACCTGATGCAATACAAATAGTTTTACACCTGTTCTGTTCAGAAAAAGGGCACCACATATGCAATCTGTAAGGCGTTGCCACAACTACATTGTCGAACTCTTGACTTTAAATTCTCAACATATCAAGAAATAAAGGCCAGGCCAATATCGATCATGTAGTTCGGCCGAAATAGAATAGATAGCGATGGACTGCACCTCAAATTCTCAATAGTGGATATCAAACATTTTGACTGAAAGATAGCCTCTTAAAGCTTTACTAAAAGGCACCAGTCCTTAAAGTGCAAGTGAAGGGTTGTACCCTTGAAAGTCAACTGAAGACATGGAGCATTTAGTTCAGCGAAAACCCGGCTGATGGCGCAGTTGGCGCTACAGTTGATCAGAAACCAAGAATAGAGACCGGGTATGGAACTTCCACAGAAGCCTGACACATGGCGTACTTGGTGTCATGTATATTCTTCCTTTTTTTGAACCTGGCAAGCCTCTTTGCCCAATGTTTCTCTTCGATTTCTTCCGGGCTGCTCCCGGCTCAGAGTAGGCAAGTAATATGCCCTTCATAGAATGCAAGATAAATTTCCGCCAGATGCGCTAGAGAAATAACAACAATCACACATTAAATATTGATGTAAGTTGTCTGAAGGGGAAATAATCATCCCCCTGGAAAAGTCAGCCAGCTCTCAGTTCGGTTATTTTTGTTATCTGTCGCTTACCATTGTACGTGTTTTTTCTTGAAATTAACTATATCTAACGAGTTATCAGAATTAAAAGAGGACTAAAAATGAATTGCTGGAGCTAGTAGGAAGCAGATTGGATTAGTACTTTAAATGTCGTAGGTCTAAACAAGTTGCTTTGCACAGGGGCGTTACGACCGGAGAGGGGGACGCCCCCCCCCCCCCCAACGTTGTCGGCCAATCGGCAAAAAAAAACGAGTAGGCGCGAAGCGCCGCGATTTTTTGCCAAAACAGTTGATTTTTTTTTCATCAAAACAGTCGATTTTCGTCAAAACAGTCGTTTTTTTCTGAAAATTAGTCGATCCTTTCGAAAACGTCGTTTTTTTTTCTTGAAAACAGTCGGTAAAAATTACCAGCCAGTCGGTAAATTCCTTGCCCCCCCCCCCCCAAAAAAAAAAAAAAACATTTTGGCTAGTAACGCCTCTGGCTTTGCATGTTCATACCTGTATAACTGAAAGCCAGCTTGACAGTAGGCTACAAACCGAAAAAAACAAGACCAAAGGTTTCAATGGGATCCCAAAATTTAGTATTTGATACAGACAATTGGGTCTTGCCTTCGCCAGATCCACTTCGCCGGACTCCTTGAACATTTTTACTATTAAATTTAGAAACAAGCGAATTTTTGGCAACCGATAAATGGTTCCAGGTTGGGTGCGTCTAGTCGAGTTGAACCGGTGTCTTTAAGACCCAAAAAACTATATTCCGAGCCACAGTTTTCATTTTAAGTGCGAAGGATGGGGGGCGGGGGTAGAAGATTTTTAGGCTGGCCTTGCGTATGAATGGGACGGACTACCCGGGTACAAGCACACTACGGTGGGGGGTGGATCACCATGATTGTTCGCGAATTCAAATATATTTAAGATGTCCGTACATAAGACGAGATAAACTTTTCATGCATCCTCAGAACGGCGGATTTAAAACTAAAACGAAAACTAAGCTCGAAAAAAATGTCTATTAAGATTGTAAACAATGGAAGTTTGTTTACAATCTTTTTATAACTGCGCAAATAAAATAGAAACGTTGAGGACGACACCACAGAACAAGACCAAAGGTTTCGATGGGATCCCAGAAATTAAATATTTAATCCAGACAATTGGTCTTGTAGAGATCCAGTCTTCGTGAGCACTTTACTAATAAAATTTAGAAACAGATTAAGGCAAACGGTAATCATCTGAGAAGACCAAGTTCAAATATGGATTCAGCATGTGTGTTTACCCCTATAGCCTGTGTCATATCCACATCGACGAAAGTTCCTGCCTTACTTTTGCCAAATTTCCGGTTTCAACCGGATTCCGGGCGAACTACTTGTCTTGCAAAATTGAAGTTCAAACACGGATTCAGCGTATCTCCTTACCCTTATGTCGAACCTCTAATCAACCTCAGATAGAACTTCCCTTTTAACAAATTTTCCGATTTCAGCCGGATTCGTGGTGAACTATGTATCCAGGTACAAAATGATTGTCATACACGAATTCAGCATGTCTTCTTATCCGTAAATCGAACACCTAATCAAATTCGTGTAAAACTTTTACTTTTAACTTGTTCAGCGAGAAAATAATTTTCATATTCGGATTCAGCATGTTTCCCTATCCTTCAACCGAACCACTAATCAACTTCAGATTAAACTTTTATTTTAGACAAATTTTCCGGTTTTTCCGGATTCCGGGTGAACTACCCGGAACTTTTCATATTCGGATTCAGCATGTCTCTTTACTTTACCCCTTAATCGGACATCTAATAAACTTCAGATAAAACTTTTACTGTTAAGAAAACTTTCCGGTTTTGGCCGGATTCCGGGCGAATTCCGGGCGTCATTTTTGGTGTTTTTTTCTGCAGAAACAGTCGGTAAAAATTACCAGCCAGTCGGTAAATCCCTCGTCCCCCCCCCCAAACATTTTGGCTAGTAACGCCTCTGGCGGGAAGTTGAAATTAAGCAGCAAAATAGTCTCTAAACAGACTATTCACAGCAGTTACCTGGTTGATCCTGCCAGTGGCATATGCTTGTCTCAAAGATTAAGCCATGCATGTCTAAGTACAAGCTGTTATGCAGCGAAACCGCGAATGGCTCAATAAATCAGTTATGGTTCCTGAGATCGTACTATCCTACTTGGATAACTGTGGTAATTCTAGAGCTAATACATGCACAATAGCCCCGACCTTACGGAAGGGGTGCTTTTATTAGATCAAGACCAATCGGACTTCGATCCGTATCTTGGTGACTCTGAATAACTTTGTGCCGATCGCATGGTCTAGCACCGGCGACGCATCTTTTCAATCTTTCGTCCGGCGAGAAAATGGTTTTCACATTCGTGTTCAGTAAGATGAAGCCACGACTAGATCCGACCGGATTCCGGATGGCCGGATTCCGGGCGAACTAATTGTCCGGCGAGAAAATGGTTTTCACATTCGTGTTCACCAAGATGAAGCCACGACTCGATCGGACCGCTGGGTCATCTAGTTGCGCGGGTCGGAAGTGCCCTGGGGATGCTGGGATCACAGTTTGACTATGGATCTAACAAAATGTTTTTATTGTAGCAGGCATATGGAAAGTGTTTAGAAAAATCAGACTAATTATTTGCATTATCGATTTCTTGAACTATTTTGTTTTATGTTTTTTTTCTTGTTAATTCCCGTAAGTCCAAAGAATTAAGGATGTAAACTAGATCACGATAAACAAACGCCCTAAATTATACTAAATTCGTTATAGTGATTTCTTGAAGATTCTGAAACTGAGCTAAAAAATATTCAGCTTCCGAGACCAAAAAATGTCGAACTGGTCGATGATTTCTTCTTCCGACATATCTAAACGTCCACATGGTGATATACTTAGTTGCTTTAATCCTCTTACACGCCACTCAATCTTCTCGAAGGTTTTAGTAACTCTTTTGACCAGCGCCGGGAGATCAGTGAATAGTTAATTAGCAATGGCGAACTTGCTTCCAGGAGTGAATTGTGTTCAAGTAATTTGTGGATAACGTTGACTACCGTGAGGATTTTGAGGAAAACAAAGGTAACAGTGTCATCAGAAAATGATGGTGTCTCCCACCTTCTCGGCCCACATGAGTCAAAGACTTTAATGTGGCCCAAACCCCGAACTTTCGTCGTGAACAAAGACAGACGGGCAGATCCATGATAAGTTGCCCTTACTCCCATTTGGAATCCAAAAAGACGTTCTAGTCATAAAGGATTCCACAAAATTTTATATTTGATGAAAGGAAAGGCGCGTCATTTCATTCGGGTTTTAAGACTGGAATTTCGGGGCCTGGGCATCATTAAAAGCTAGATTTTGTGGGGGGGGGGGGGGAGTGGTGTTTTGCACGAAAGAAGTCATAGCCTACTTCAATAATTTCGCCTGCGGCGCTCATTTTCTTTGTCTGATACACAGGCGTTAGAAACTGCTGCAGGTCGTGGTATTGCGGAAGCGAATTCCTGTTATTAATAATGCCTTTTCACCTTGACCATACAAATACTAGCTTTAATGTTTCTTTAAATTTGTTCAGTTTCCCGCATTTATGGCTGTGTTTCTTGGCGATTGTTTCTAACTGGTGTGACCTTCGCACCTTGCCGGACATCTGCCGGTCGTATATTTTGAGGTCTTCACCTCCCACGCCCTTCAACCCGCCCCTGAGCTGAGCTCAGAGATACTACTTCAACGCTTGCTGTTACCACGAGTTTTACCATTACATATGCAAAGAAAAGCTTAAGTTTTGGCTAGCGAACCCAATAGAACCTCCGTCTTTGGTCCCATGCAGCGACTATGCATACCCCGACAAAACTGAGCTAGAGGTACTTGCTGAGCTTTGAGTTTGATGCCCGTCTACTTTCCTCTTCGCCGCAGCGCATTTCAGAGGAAAAGTGCAGCAGGCGTATGCTGACCCGCTCTGCAGTGCGTCAAATGTGACGTCCCAACGATAGACAACCAATCGGCTTTTACTTTCTTTTCTTCTCCGGGGCTTTACTCCGACATACTGTTGGTAGAGGTAACGAATAGTGATGTTCCGTGTAGCTCCTACCCTACGGTCGTTTGCATCGGGCAGGATATCTGGAATCTATTCGACTCCGCATGGTCGTATTACAGAGATAGGGAGGCGGAGGTTCTGGTGCTTATTTGTTCTTGGTAGGATTTCCAGTAACCCATGCACACACGCCGCTTGTTTCGCTATATCATTGTCACGGTGGTTACCATAACCAACCGACACCGTGATAGAAGAGAGTGGTGCTGGTGCATCGGGTCTTCCAGTCTATTAAAGTGAATAAGTGACGGGTAATTCTACTGTCTTATCTTATGCCTATTCGGTTAAATTTTAACTAAACAGGTATTTTTTTTGTTATGATTTTTTGGTTTATTTAAAACTTGGCACAATAATGTCACAAACAGAAATCACTCGCCTAACTCAGCTCGTCACACGCTCACTGTACTCCATCAATGAATGAAAATGACTAAAACCTGATCTGAGACGGAAACATTGCAATGGGGACTTCCCCAATTCCACACTAAGTACTAACCATCCATTGCTATTACAGCCATATTTACTACCGGGTACTATTGGGCATTTCTACGCAGAGAGAAATTCAACTCGGAACTTCAGCCCAGGAGGTTTCGGTGAGGCCCAACCCTTGAGTTTCGCTAGCTCTCTTGACACATAACATTATCTATATTGCGCAGTTTCCATTAGTGCAACATGACTGCATGCATATAATACTGACACTCGAACAGGCAGAGAAAAATAAAATTTTTAACTTTACATAACCACTTGGGAAAAATAGAAATTTGTTAGAGAAAAATAAAAGCAAATTATAAATGCACGATTAGATACAGAATAGATTGGCAAACTCGAAGGCGATGAAAAATATGAACTAGTAAAGCTACCAAGGCTCAAAATGAAAGGTAGGATTTTCGGCAAGCCACTTAAACCACAATGTAGGCAACGAGTGCGCTCCAGCATTCTACCAGGTTTACCTTTTATTTTACGAAGTCAAATTTCCCGCTCAGATTTTCGAAGCTACCACTACCTGCTCTGGAGCAGTGAAGGTAGGAAGTTACAAGTAGTGGTTGTTTCCAAAGGGTTTTCAGTTGTAACTAGTACTATGTCAGGGGTTGGAACAAAGATGGTACCTTCTAATTATTAAGGGTAGGAAGCTGGAGCAAACCTAATGCTCTACACCGCAAGTACTGGGTAGAATAATATCATCGACCAGGACTAGAACAAGATTGTCAAACTGAAGGCATAAACTTTAACCCAAGAACTTCAAAGGACGTCTGACGACCTTTCCGAAAATTCTCTTCTTTCACGCTTTCATCATGTTCTGTTCGAAAGAGTTAGAACAGTTATTTTACCTCCATCTCGGTTGATATCGGAATAACAACCTCGAGGGCCATTTATAAATATCGTGAGCAATCAACGCACACAAGCACGACCGGTTGTGCTGTCTTTTTGTTTTTCTTTTGCCAAGAGCCCGGTTCCGGTTTCGTCTGTGACCAGGTCAGTCAGACTAGGAGGGACTAAAAAGAGGCACGGCATGGCGCAGGAGGCACGAGTAATAAAAGAGATTAGCAAGTAGCAGAAGTAAACAAAGGTAAGTGAGACTTCGTAACTCCAGAGCCTAAAAGAAGGCACGTTAGAACATTGTTCCTGCTGAAGCCTGAAAGGGCACTTTTAGTTTTCATGCCTCTTTTGGCACTTGTGCCTTCTGCACTATGTAGTGCCATGCCTCTTTTTAGTCGATCCCCGGACTAGGCGATCCGCAAGATACGGAGGTCGTTCAGGTGGTCAGACATGCTTTAAACCCTGACTTTTCACTTTGAGCTAAGCTCAGTCGTATCGTTAAGAGAGTTACATGACACGCTGTTTGGCGCATTCGGGACACAAGATGTCAGCTCCGTCGGTGATGAAGCCTTTCCCAACAAGGCTGCATTTACACTGAGCACAAGTGAAGCAGTCGTTATGCCAGTGGCGGTCCTCAAAAGAAATGAATCGCGTTCCGCCGATGCCTGTAAGATAATTAAGTTAATGTTAGTTGAATTAGCCTACAGCAACTTCAATCAATCAGTCAGTTTTTGCTTTACCAAGTTCAAGTTTCAAGTTTTTTTTATTTTTCAACATTCACAAATAAATAATAAAAAGCAACACTTTCGCGCTGGAGAAAAAACCTATGAGGGTTTGCATTCGCGCGAAAGTCCACATAACTACTTACCTATGTAAAGAAAAAAAGAAAAAATAAATCCAATCTCTCTCAGTCATCAATACTCAACTCCCCCTCCCCCCATTCTTCCCTCCCAACCTCACCTTACCCCCCTTACCTCCACCCTACCCCCCAACCCAAATCTGTTCTGTCAAGCGTCATCAATTTGTCATTTCTGGCTTCCGACTTCAGTGCTGAGTGCTGGCTGACTTTTCCACGGGGCTAATACGCGACTCGATATGAAGCGAAAGCCTAATCGCTTATTCACCCCTCCGATAACCAAGATCTCACGTGTGATTGTTATTATTCCTCCCGCGTGTCTGGCGGCAATTCGTCATCAGATTTTAGGCGTATTCTCGCCGTTCTCCGAGGACTCCTCGGGAAATTAAAGAGAACGGCAAGAATAGAGGGACTCTGAATCTGAAAGGGAGTCCTCTTTGATGATGGTGATGATAATCGGAGCATTTCAGGTCCCCGCGTTTTTGTTTGTCCCGGGGACTCATTCCATTTATTTTAAAACCGTAGCCGGACGTGGCCGATAGTTTGTTTCTCGTCATTAGGAACAAATATGAAACATATTTATGTACAATTGCAAATTAAGTTTGTCGTAAGGGTCTTAGTGTACACACTGGCGTCCAATAATTTTGAACTAACAACTATATAATAATAAACTCTGTGTTATCCACAATGTCGGAAGTTTCAACACTTCGGATGTTATCTGTTGTCGCGACAAACGTTATGCATGATATGTTATGCATAACAAGCATTGCCAGGAAGAGTCGAAAAACCGTAAAAAAGCATCCGCTGACTTTTTTGTTTGTCGTCATGTTAATCGAAAATTCAGCAGATGCCTTTTTGACGGTATTCCGGCTCTTGTCTGTAATGTGACTTCTGACAGTGCATGAAGAAACATGTCTCACCAAAAATGGGAAAGTCGTCCGCTAACTTTCACAACCAAGCTTTAGACAGCTTGCGTCCTTAAAGGACCCCTCTTGCCTATTCTGCCTTTTATTGTATACCTAGCTCCCTTCTGGAATTTTAAGCTTCTAAAATCCGCACCTTTCTCCATTGTTTCATTATGTGCCTACGAACTTTTAGCGCTTTATCGGCCGTGCCGAGTTTTGCCCATTCAACAACGCAAAGTTTGCCTGAATCTTCAACATCTGCTGACAAGTTTTTCACACACGAGGATATGAGAATCTTCTGTTTTTGATTTCTTTTATTTGATTCATATTCCTACGTTTTAACCACGGCGCGTCCAGTTTCCAAATGTTTTGTGCCCAGCCGCCGCGTCGGGGAGCAGGAAGGCTGGATAGAATCAAAGAAAATAACTAATTCAGATGGAAAGTAGCGGTACTTCCGAAAAACGTTTTTTCTGATCCGTTTCGTAGTGAAAAAATCATTTCTAGTAAGAGGTGTGCTTTAACAAAGTACATGTTGTGCGACGGAGGTAAGATCTAGTATACTATGTAGGGGCTCGTGCTCATGGTAACCTTGACGCCAATCCTAGCACTCACATGAAATTTTATTGGCGAGACTTTGGTCAACCATGAGTCATACTTCTAGACACGGACCATCCATTACCCCTGGCGCCCGGATCAGGCCTCATACCCCCTCGGCTATGGCCCATTAGAGTCAACTAGATAGAGCTACCAGTCCCATTTTCGTTGATAAGGAACGAACTATAATTTAAAGAACTGTTCTCATAACCCGACGACGCTTATGGAGACTTACCAGTTATGAATGGAACAGCAAAGCTAAAATTTTAAATTAAAATGGAAAGAGTAAGTCCCACACTTGTGTCACTGAGTCGAGGTGGAAAAAAGGAGACTTACCAGTAATCGGCTTCACGCAGGCAGTGCAACGCTTGGCAAAGAGTTCGCCGAAACATTCAGCGCAGTATGGCTTGTCATCACGTGATGTGAATCTTTGCCCGGCCAGCGGAGTGGTGCAATGAGTGCAAGTGAAGCACTCTCTGTGCCACGGCTCACTTTTATAGGTGACGCCACCCGTCGTGATAATCTGAAAGTAGTTATAGTCAAATAATTTCACTGGACAGGACTGTACATTTGCGGAAGTTACTACAAATGTAGGCTAAGGGCTCGGACGGAGGGGAACTGTGTCATAGTACGTTGTTGTTCGTTCTAGGCGTTCGTGGTTGGGTAGTTCTTGTCTAATTAGGGAAACACCCTGAACACAGGGGCCATTTGGCTTTCCTCCTTGGTGCTATGTCTTTGCCAGTAAATGGGTTTCGAAAGACAAAATATAAAGCAATCACTTTACTTTAAGCTACATTGGCAGACTGGTTTCCATTTGCCGAAAAAAAGTAGTTAGATGTTGAGTCTGTGTAACAAAAGCTGAGATTGAAGAAAAAGGCGACAAACTTTTATGAAAAAGCTTCGGTAGCCCTCCAAACCCACAACCTGTACTCATTTTTAACAAGTGAATAACGGAGTACGTAAACAATCGTAATTTAGTTGTCGAAATCATGTGTATTTTTTACAGTATTTCTATGTTAGTGAATGGATCAGTTGGTTTAGGCCTCTATCTTATCAGGGACCCATAAATTTCCTGTAATGACTCGCCATTCAGGGGGCTTGTCATTTCCTATGCTTCAATGTTGCTATGTTGCCCGAGCCTCACCTAGTTTCCAAAAATTCCGCTTGGGTCGAATCGGCGTTCTTGCTCTGATAGACAAAATTTGTTGGGACTGTTCAGCATGCCACCAGGTACCTAAGCTAGGACAAAAGATCCAGGATACTCTTCCATTACAGAGAAATATTCCTAGTTCACCAGAAGAGCTGCGAACAATTTTGTCTATCTGGATAGCGGATATTTTATCCCCGTGGGTATTTCTCGAACTATCTCACGCTCGGTCAAGAGCGCATCAGAAACCTCTTATTGACAAGCCCCCTGAATGGCGAGTCATTACAGGAAATTTATGGGTCCCTGATCTTATTGAAATCTAAGCTCCCGATATAACTGCAAAAATCCAGGAGCTTTGTGATAATTTATCGGCACAAGCATATCAACGGCTTACTCAAGTGACTGGATATCAGTTTTCTTTTGGGGTGATTTCGAAAAGTACAATTTCGGCAATTGTCGTTTTTGCAGAGCAACCGTAGTATCAGATACCACGGTAACTGCAAAAACGACTAATCGCAGATCCAGTTACCGTGGTAACAGGTACCGTGGTATCTGCAAAAACGCAACTAATGTAATATTACTATTTGATGATCTATTCACTCTAAGGTTAAAGCACAAAGCTCATGGGACTTAATTAATTGATTTGAGTTTGTATTTAAAGTCAAAGTGTGCAATGAATGAATGAATGAATGAATTTATTCCCAATAAAGCCCAAGGGCCATGACAGGAAACATAACACAATAACAAAAACAAAATATCATACACTCCAAATGTGTTTGATCGTCAATCGTTTGGTGTAACTTCACCAGTTCAAATGTCTGCTGACTGTAAATAAACTGTATGCAGCAAACGAACCTGGTCCTGTCTACCCGATGAAAAATTTGTAGCCTGCGTAGTTGTACGAAAAATTTGCATGTAGTACTATGTAATAACAAATAATACTATCATTTAATGTGCCTCAGACTGGTCCAATCTTATGTAGTAGTATCCAGTAGCATCATGTCTTGCCATAGTAGCATCCAGTCTTGCTAATAGTAGCATGCAGTAGTATGCAGTAACACGGTAGCCTTGAAGTAGAAGCATGTAGTAGCATCAGTTAGTACTGCATGCTACTTTTTCGTACAACTTCGTACTACTATTTTGAGATAATTTTTTCATCGGGTATATCCATATTACATGACACCGAGGAAACTTTTAGGGTGTGGGAGGGCGTCTCCTGGACCTGAAGCTCAACCTGGAAATCGGACCTTACCTTCGTGCATTTGATGCAGCGAGTAGCGAATTTGTCCTCGTAGCAGGCAGTGCAGAAAATCTCCTGATCCCGTGGAATAAAGGATTTGGTCCCGATTGGGGTCTTGCAGGTGCAGCAGCAGAAGCACTTTTCGTGCCACTGTCGACTCTTATACTCCATCTTCTTCGTTCCTGAAAAAAATACGACTTGTTTAGAGCGTGTTCTTATTAGTTACCATTTTTGTTCTAACCTCGTAAGAAGTTACTACACTGACCGTTCAAACCTTCTCGAATTAGTAACTAGTAACTATCTGCTTACCATGCTCGGGAGCGTAGTAAGTGCGGTAACTACAAATCTCTGTAACGTGATTTGCCAGATTAGCCTGTGGCATGATATCTTCGCCGAAAATAGAAAAATGCGTTCCAGCCTTGAGCCGGCTCAGCGTAGCCGGCTGCGGCAATGTTACATTGTTTCACTCTCCAGGCATTTTTTTTTTCTGAACAGCCGGTACGAAGTACTTTTGCCGCAACCGCTAATATAGACCCTACCTCTCCGCCTCATTACATTGTACGCCCCTGTCCATACACGGTGCAATTCCGCGCAGCCAACTTGTGATATACTGCATTGCGTTTTTTCCCCTCTACTTATGCCATCAACTTGAACGGTTCTAGAAAATCTCGCTGCGAGATCACTCGCCACAGCGACAACTAGGATCCGACAGGGCGCCACACAGAAGAACAAATAGGTCCTTGTGCGGTTTATATCGCCCAGATAGTCGCACTGTAACAAGACTAACCAACCAACCATATCTTCTCCGTTTTATCTGTCCAGGAATAACAAATCCCCCCACAAGATGCCAGTTAAGAAAAATGTTACCACAGGATAAATACTTTTCGAAGCGCGTAAACAACTTCTGGAACTTTAAGCGACACTTCATTCGTTTCGAGGTATGACACCAAGCAAACAACCTCATATCTTTTCACGAACGCTGAGAAAAACAAGTCTAACTGACCAGAAATAATTCCAGCTACACAATAACTAGTCAGCCCCGTCTCGCTGTCACAAACAGGAATGAAAAACGAGGAGAGTTTTTGCGCAGTAGGTTGACAGCTATGAGAACCAATCCCAGGTAAAGCTTGTCGACAAATCTAATTAAGACTGGTTAAATCTGGGTAAGAGATAGCATACTTTCACATTGCGCACGTGAAGGCAAAGGACCGAATTTTTGTTTCCGGGTTAAATGCGACAACTATGTGCCCATGATACGAAAATGGGTCCCAAGCCCCTCAGGAAACGTAAATCACCTTCCAGAACTTTTTCCGGATTTCCCTCGCGGCAAGAACTCCCACAAGAGCAGTGGAATGCTTCACTCCCACTCAGCGCACTCAAAATAGCCGTCTCTATATTCACGCACTCCATGCTCACGAGCGACTGCCCGCGGCTGAACTAAAGCCGCCCCGCCCCGATAGAGCGCCAGCCAAACAGCAAGCTGTGGTTCGATTGTTCCCAGAGCGGTATACTTGAAGCGGTAAATGTCTATTGAAACGATACAGAAATACTGACACGTCGCCTGCTAGAGCTGAATGCTTGCATCGATGAGACACAACAAACAAACGTCGATGGGATAAAAAGCAAACAGAGATACAGCATCTGATCCCGAGTGAGGTTATTTCTGGAGCCACCTCCGCACTGGACTAATCTAGCACCTGTGTTTACAAAAGCGTGACAGTTTAAGCTGTCAGAACTTGTTAGGAAGGGAAATAAACTGGAGGGAGTCATTAAAAGTGAGGAATCTTAGGTTCGACGCCAGGAAAGAGGACTGTTACAAGATACTTCGCTTAGAGAAGTCGAATAAATCAGATCACAGCTTGCAATTCAGATAGTTACGGCGCAACAAGCCTACTCAGTCTCTGTGGCAGACCCCCCCCCCCCGTCCCAGAACATGTTTTCTAAGCTTGAACTATAATTTGACCTTTTCTTTATTTGCAAAAGTATTTAGATTATGGATTAAAGGCTTAATTCGACTGTCCCCACTGGCCCGGGCTTTCATATGCAATCAGAGGTATTGACAACAGGTCTATATTTGAAAAAAAAGAAGAAAAAAACACTTTTAGATCATGTGAAATGGGTCTAGGAATGACAACACATGAATCATATTCGGCGAAATGCGTTTTTTCAGTTGTATACTGACTTGTGTGAGGAGAGCATATCAGTTGGCAAGTCTTGACGAGACAAAGTAGCATTTGCCAATTCACAGTGGACAAGTCCGTACAAGCCAAGTGCAAGTGCCTTTATGTTCAGGTTCATTTAATTTCAAAACATTGGAAGCAATGTTCTTCTCTCACTTTATGTCAGAGAGCAGGCTCCTTGGCAAGAGGATAACAACTGAAACTGAATAGGGCTGAGATCCGACAGTCTAGTTACACATCACTTATTCACTTAATCGGCCTGAAAACCCCATAAAATGCGTTGCTCCGTTTGTCCGCTATCAGCAGATAACGGATTTCATCGAATGAACTTATTCTTTCGGATTTGTGGTACCTCTACGCACCTGTCCCACTATGCTTGAAATATTTACTAACTATAATTGTAAGCCATTGCCGAGAAACAAACCAAAACTGGCAGATTCCTTGCAAATCTTATGTCTTAACATCATTTTCCTAGGCTTAACGTCTAATTCTTGAAATGCAAGTTTTTTTTAGGTTTAAATTCTCCGCGTCTGGACAAATTTTGGGTTGGGGTGCAAGCAGCGCACATCCTGAACGTTATTACCAGAGCATCGAGTGAAAATTACAAAATCTCTTAGACGGCCCAAACTATTTCAGTGTATTCGAATATCAGATGTAACAAGACCAAAGGCTTCGATGGGATCCCAAAATTTTCAGTTCAGATCTATTCAAATATCCGTTTTGCGCTGTCAAATATTCAGATATGGATTCAGCATATGGTTTACCCTATAACATATACGTCGTATCTCCTTTCTTCCTTACTTCTGCCCAACTTATGGTTTCGGCCGGATTCTGGACAGACTACTTGTCCGACAAAAAACTAAAGCTCAAAAATGAATTCAGCATGTCTCCTTACCCCTACATGGAACTTCTAATCAACTTCAGATTAAACTATTACTTTTAACAAATTTTCCGGTTTCAGCCGGATTCCGAGCGATCTATACGTCCGGTGACAAAATGATTTTCATATAAGAATTCAGTATGTGCTCTTACCCGCAAATCGAACTAATTGTCAGGCGAGAAAATAATTTTCATATTCGGACTCAGCACATCTGCTTGCCCCTAAATCGAACCTCTAATCAACTTCATATTAAACTTTTACTTTTCACAAATTTTCCGGTTTTTGCCGGATTCCGGGTGAACTATTTGTCCAGCGAGAAAATAAATTTCATATTCGAATTCAGCATGTCTCCTTACCCCTAAATCAACTATCTAAATAGCTTTCAAAAAATAATTTTTTGCCCCTTAATTTGAAACCCCTCCCCCAGCCTCAAATATGGGGCTACAGAGCCCATCTTCGAACTTGACCTGTACTTTGACTTAAAGGATCCTCCCACCAAGTTTCATCAAAATATCTCAATCCCCTCGAGAGTTAACGCAGGACAGACGGAAAACTTTTGCGATGTCATAGGTATTCCTCCACTTACGTTTTGGGATCCCAAAAAATAGCTGCCTTTTCAGTTACACTTTAAAGATGTCATTCTAACTGAATACAATATAACAACCACCTGTCATGGTCATGATTCCTCTAGCGAGTCTATGAAACAACTCACGTGTCATGGTTATTATTCCTCTAGCGCGTCTATGAGGGACGTATTCTAACACATGTACGGTAACTCCTTTCAAACCCTGCCGGTTTCTTAAAGACTGCAAACCCGTACCGGTTGTTTTCAGCCTCGGCCACTAGGGTTCTGATGAGAAATACGGAAAATGCCACCAAACTCACTCCTACAAGAAGGGGCAGTTGAAAGCGATACTGCAATTCCAATTCTGCATCAGTAGCTTAGTCACCGACCGTAACGAGCTCTTTCGTGCCGCGCTTATTGACGATGATCGTTCTCGGTTTGGTAGCTGTCAATCCCGTTGATAGTATTTATTACGATAGTCATAAAGCGTGATCCAATCTTGCTCGTTATGGCTACACGCGTCTAGCCCCCGCTGAGACATCAGTCCCCAGGGGCATGCAGACACCCTGAGAAGTTAACAGTTGCAATGGTTGGAAACAAGCCTGGTCGCTAAAGGCCCATTCACAACAGCAGCTAATACTCGGTACCAGCCACAGCCAGTTCCGGAAATCACTCTGAGACCGAGAATTAGCTGGGTTTTTGCAGTTCGCAATTGATATTGGTGCCAGCTTGGGACACCAGCTAGTCTCGCACCCATCGCACCAAGTTGAAATCAATTCAACAACTTTTTGAACTGATTTCAACTTGGGTGCGAGACTAGCTGGTACCCAAAACTGGCACCAGTATCAATTGCGAACGGCAGAAACCCAGATAATTCTCGGTCTCAGAGCGATTTCCGGAACTGGCTGGTACCGAGTTTTAGCTAAAACCCGTTGTGAATGGGCCTTAACAGAAGTTGCACGCCCCCAAAGCTCAACCTCTGAGACGAGGTGGGTCAGGTTTCTGGCCGTAACAGGAAAGTGAACCCAAAAACTGATTCGTCCTTAGTCTGGTTCGGTAAGCTTCCATCGCCTATCCGTCATAAACAATTAAGATGTTTTAAGTAAATATTCAGATTGTAAACATGGTTCTGTAGGGCAGTGGTTCCCAACCTTTTCCGCGCCGCGTACCCCTAATCAAGGTTCGAAAAGATTGCGTACCCCCTTTTTTAGAACGTGAAAAAGACGATATTAGTTATCATAAATGATAAGGCATACATGTGTAGAAATATATACAAAATCAATGAGGCAATCACTAGAGGCTGCTTTGTGGCTACAATTTTGTCGAATCTCGCCTCGACGTCATTAACGGCAATATTTTTTACAGTCAGCCTGTTTCTGTGTTTGGTTTTGATGTTCTCCGTGCTTTCATCAAGCTGCATCGCAAACTTTTTCGTTGGCTCAATTCGCAACCTGAATGACAATATCACTTGCAATGTCTTCGATTCCTCTTGAAACAATATTGTTTGGCACAGGAACAGATTTTACGGCAGTAGGCTAGCTGTTTTGGAATCAAAATTATTTCACTGCCTTTACTAGGGCTTGTAATCAGCGGCGTCACGCACAGGTTGACAACACCCCTCCTCCCAAAAAGGTCGACCAGACGATTAACAAGAAAAGAGTCTGCGCGAAGCGCCGCGATTTTTCGTGAAAGCAGTTATTTAAAACAAAAAAAAATCAGTAAAAATACCTTGCCCCTTAAGATAAATTTGGCTGGTGATACTCTGCTGGTAATATTAGGCTTTCGGCAATCATAAATGACTTGAGACGAGATTTTGAAGCTACAGACTAAATCAATTTTGGTTCCTTCGCGTACCCCTTGCAAGGGTCTCGCGTACCTCTTGGGGTACGCGTACCACCGGTTGGGAACCACTGCTGTAGGGTCAGAGATCTGTCCCTCCAAGATTTCTTTAGGTACGCATCTGAAGCTGAGTGGATTTTGGCTTGTCTCAGGGGTCACGCCACTAATCCACGCCTCAAACCAAACGGTCGGCACCATCGAGACTCGAACCGGTGCCCCTCCACTTACTAGTTTAGTATGCTAGCCACTCAGCCACGATGGGTGATCTCAAGAACAAATAATCAGATAGAACCTCCGTCTCGCTATCTCTGTAATATGACCATGCGGAGTCGAATACTTCCCCGTCCAATGCCCGATCAAAATGAGCGGAGGTTAGGAGCTACGCGGCACATCAAGTTTCGTTACCTCTACAAACAGCTGTGTGACTGTGAAGCCGCGCCGAAGAAACTTTCAAAGTCAAAGTCGATTGGCTCTCTGGACGCGCTCCAGAGCGGGTCAGCAGGCCTCCTGCACTTTTTGCTCTGCGATGACCAATGGCGAAGACAGAAGTAGACGGGTATCAACTCAAAGCTAAACTAAGTACCTCTAGCTCCGCTCAGTTTTGTCTGGGTATCCATAGTCGCTGCATGGAACCAAAGGCGGAGGTTCTATCTGATTACTTGTTCTTGACGATATACAGAAGACTTTACCTGCCCGGAAGACCTCGCTACAGGCATCGCATTTCGTTGCAAACTGCGAGTCATAGCAGGGACCGCAGTAAATCTTCTCGGCTTTGGATCCGAACTGTTTGTCAACCAACGACACTCTGCATTTCAGACATAAGAAGCAGGCCTCGTGCCAATGTCTCTCCTTGTATGACAAATCCTGAAAAAACGAGAGTCATGTAAATCATTACTTCCTTGCTTTATCTGATTTTAGCTATCTTTGTACTGCGACGACAGTCATTGGGTTGGGATAAGTGACGCAGTTCAAGCTTAAACGTGAGACGAATCTTAGCCGTCGTAAACATTATGTGATCATGCCAAACAGCTATCGCATGGATTCGATTGAGAATTTGTATCATCAGAAAAAGTTTCCCGCGGTTTCCTAAAACTTTTCCGGGAATCATATTTGTGATTCAGTCAGTTCAGCTCAAAACTGGATGCTTAAGCTAAGTATATTTAAGTGATCCACCTTACGTAATTGCACTGCCGTGTTGGTCATTCCGAAAACCCCAAACGACAGCGACACCATTTTATTATCACAGTTTGCATTTCCGGGAAGAGAACCCGCACAAGGCTACAGGCACTGGTGGTGCACCGCGTATCCGCACACAGAACTTCAGGCATAAGGCGTATTCTCGCCGTTACCCGATGACTCTACTTGAGGAGTCCCCGCGTTTTTGTTTGTCCCTGGGACTCACTCCCCGTATTCTCGCGAGTCCCCACGGACGGGGAATGCTCCGATTATCATTACCATCATCAAAAAGGACTCCCTTTCAAATTCGGAGGGGAATCAATTTTTGCTGTTGTAGGTGCTATGTAAAATTAACTAAAAAGAATCAGAATAAACAAAACCAAAAATAAAGTGGATCTAGACTAATTTTTTCAGCTGCATATTCATTTTTCGAACAAAATCCATTTTAGAAGCATTCCCCGTATTCTCGCTGTTTCTGTACGCGGAGTCCGCATGGAGTGACTCCCTCCATTCTCGCCGTTTCCTTCAATTCCCCGAGGAGACGGCGAGAATATTCCAATTCCCCGAGGAACGGGGACTCGAAGGGAACGGCGAGAATAGAGGGATTCACTCCACGCGGACTCCGCGTACAGAAACAGCGAGAATACGGGGAATGCTTCTAAAATGGATTTTGTTCGAAAAATGAATATGCAGCTGAAAAAATTAGTCTAGATCTACTTTATTTTTGGTTTTGTTTATTCTGATTCTTTTTAATTAATTTTACATAGCACCTACAACAGCAAAAATTTATTTCCCTCCAAATTTGAAAGGGAGTCCTTTTTGATAATGGTGATGATAATCGGAGCATTCCCCGTCCGTGGGGACTCGCGAGAATACGGGGAGTGAGTCCCCGGGACAAACAAAAACGCGGGGACTCCTCAAGTGGAGTCCTCGGGGAACGGCGAGAATACGCCTTATAGATACTGTATGTCCGTTAAGAAATTCGCCTGCATAGACCTTTCCGGTGGAATAACGTAGCTACGTAGTTACGTACGAATTACGTAGAGTATACTCTACGCAAGTACTTTGAATGATGCCCAAGAATATAATCACAGTCAAACCGGAAAATATTTCTTCAGGATACTGAGTTAACGTAGCAAAAACAAGGCTCCAAAATTATCGAAGAAGAAGAAGAATTACATTAGAACAGAGGTCCGTCTTACGGAAGAACAAGAAGAAAATCAGAACAGGGGTTCTGCCTTTCCTCGTTTTTCGCGGCGGCGGCAAAGCAATTTAAATAAGCAAAGTAAAATAAAGCCCAAAGCTGTTATTCCTTAGAATCTTTTCATCTTTTTTGCTTAACTTCTTGTGTACCCTGTCAGGACAGGTGATGGCGTCCAAAGAACTGAAAGGGTTTTATAATAGCCAACTTGCATGGTGCCAAAGATATCCCGACAGAAGAAAAAAGAATAAAAAATAAACAAGATTTCACAGGAGGAGAATCTAATTTCATTATTTTTGTCAAACGGAAGCTGGAGTACTAGGATATCAAGTTTTCAGCTTATTAATTGTATCTGCTGTTTAAGGTGCGTGCACACACAGTCCAATGAGAATTTCCTCCTTCCCTCCGAAATTTGTACGCATGCATGCATGAGCGTCATTTCGGGGGGGGGGGGGGGGTCGCTCTTGGCTTTACAAGGGGGCCCTGAGCTACCCATGAAAAAAACCCAGCATACCACACCCGTAAAACCTTACTGAAGCGAATTTCGCATGCGTATTTTCGGATGCGAAAAATTACCAGACTCTGTGTGCACGTAGCTACTGGGTTGAAAAAGTTTTCTCAGTTTTCAACTGAGCATACTTCTACTATCAAACGAGATAGAGGTATGTTAACTGTTACAGCTTTTCCGAACAGAATCCGAACAGAACCTTTAACAATTAACCATTAACCAAGCATATCATAATGTCCCACAGGCCACAGCTAATTATGTTATGATAATCGTCTCACAGAAAGGTAAGAGGTGGGTATGACTTAATTATATTAACCTCCATGAAAAAAATGAGAAAAGTTATGTTATTATACATACCCGACAAAACGAGGTTCAAATTCTCAATTTCCCTACCCACCCAAATTCGACACTCGCCTCCGATTCGTACTGAGCCCATTAGGTCATGGTCGTGCCGCTGCAGACATGCAATCCTGATTGTCAATGCGTCATCTCTTCAAAGCCGCCAAAGCAATTACCGTTCTATTGCTCTAATGAAACACTTGGACAGAAATGCTTTAAATTCTCTCCTCCAACTTGGGAACTTCGTGCAATGATTGCATAATCCAAAGATGGCTTAGTTGACAACCCGATATATGGCAATAGTTGATCTTTCAAAGTATCAGTTTTTTCGGTCGATGAGTCAGAAATAGCGGCAACATTTTCAAACCCGCGAATAATAAAGTGATAATTTATCCACCCTTTAATTAAGTATGACCTCCGCGTCCTTTCGGTCGGATTCAATAGGAAAGCTCACCCAGACCATGTTGATGTCTTGCGTTGATGATCTTGCGCTACATGTCAACTACGTTAGAACCGAGGGGCTCGCAATGCTTCTCAGTGGTATACACGGCAAAAATGTGTCACTAAAACGAAGGTTGCTCGGAAAACAATGGTTTGGAATACTCTTGATGACTAACTCTCCTTGCCGATGCAAAATCGATGGTGGAAGCGGAAGAGCCAGAAGCGGCACCACAGCTGTCCCTGACGATCGCCGTGATTTGTTGACACAGGATTAGAGTTGTTGAGTTTGAGTCGTTAGTGAGACGTTTTCTCGTTCTTCCTGAGGATCATTGACATGTTTTTGACTTAGTCATATAGAGTATCGCACAACAAGGACCTCGCGGCGCGTATCGCGTGCTGGACCACGTATGGAGTACTAGCTTGTGTTGCGGGGTAGGGATTCATTGCGAACACTGTCGCCGCTTTTACCGCATTTCGCGGTATAATACTGCGATCTTGAGTGAAATACCTCATACAGTTTTTATAATATCGCATACCGCAATTATAACGCGAAATGGCAAGAAGCGAATTCCAGCGTTGGTGAATTCGACGCTGCAAGAATGATATAGGATGATAGATTTTAAGATGTGGATCACAGCAAATGTCAAGGCTAGCCATAACATATCGTTTTCACCAGGATATAGCTGTTCTTCTAAATCGTATTGCTATGAATGTTGAAGTTGGAAGCTTAGACCAAAAAGCAACCCAAGGTTCCGCAAAACCGCTTGCTAGCAAGTGTTTTCCGACATTTACGAGGGGAGACGCCTCTAGTTGGATAATATTGGAAATTGTCGTATAAATACTCGAGTTCTAAATATCCAATCATACATATACACAGCACAGTCACTAGCCGACTAGATGGATATTAAGGAATTTCGTATAGGAAATCCCGCGTTGCCGACTAGTTGCCTACGAGAAGAATCTTCCTATAGGAACGAATAGTCCAACTAGTTGGCTACGATAAGGACATTCCTATAGGAACGGAAGATGATGATCCAACTAGTTGGCTAAGGGACACCCTAGCTGGATAAAAATAGAAATTCTGGTATTAATATACAGAATCTAAATATCCAATCCTACATATACACCTCGCGGTCACTAGCCAACTAGTTGGCTACTGTAAGAAATTTCCTACGTGAAATCCCACATTGTCAACTAGGTTGGCTACGACGAGAAATCATATAGGAGAAAACTTTATATCCACTCGTGGACGAGAAGAGGAGGACATTGGTCATTTTTTGAGTCGGTGCCAAGAGCTTTCAAGTATTCGTAGGGAAATTTTTGGGGTGGGGTGTCCCCTACTCCCTGGTATTCTGAAGTGTACTTCTGCTCAATCTATTAGTAGGGTTGGTCGTTACATTAGTAGAGCGTTGGAAGCTAGAAAGATTTTTGTTGATTAGTTTAATTATCTTTTTTCCGTGTATATGTATCTTTTTTGTCTTGAACGTGTATATGGCCCTCGGGCTTTTTTCAATACAATTATTATTATTATTATTATTATTATAGGGATTTCAGAATATATCCAATTAGACCAGACCGAACACAAGGGGAAGACTAGCTAACATTGACAAGCCACGGCTTCTTCAGCCTCTCATAATATCAACCGAAAGGTATTTATCTTCGTTTGTGCCTTATTTTATTCGTAACTTTAACTGTCAGAATATCAATCAGCCGTGATTCGTACTTTGTTACGTTGACGATCCGCACCTAGCAGTTGTAAATCTATTAAGGAAATAAAGGAATTATTATTATTAATTAGTCGGATTGCATGAATTCGGATAGAGATTTCGGAAAATATCCAACAGCCGTGTAACAACGTTCAGTCTTAAAGCACAACTCTTACTAGAAATGATCTTTTCCCTATGAAATGAATCAGACAAAAACGTTTTTGGAAATACCATTACTTTCCACCTGAAACTAGCGATTCTCTTGTTAGCGCCTGTCGACTATATCCAGCCTTCCTGCTCTCCGACGCGGCGGCTGGGCGCAAAACATTTGAAAACTGAACGTACCTTGGTTAAAAAGTGGGAAAACTAAGCAATAAAAGAAGTAATTAACAGAAGAGTATCACATCCTTATATGTGAAAGAGTTGTCAGCGGACTTCGAATATTACGGCAAACTTTTCGTTGGGTGACGGGAAAACTCGGAAAGGCCGAAAAAGCGCTAAAAATTAGTAGTTACGAAACGAAACAGTGGAGAAAGGTGGGGATTTTAGAAGCTTATAATTCCATATGGGAGCTAAGTATATTATAAAAAGCAGAATAAGCAAGAGGGGTCCTTTAAGGGTCTAGGAAAATATCTAACTAGTCGGAACCTTTTCAGTCTAAGGGTCTCGGATAATATCCAAGTAGTCGGATTGTACGAACGCGGGTCGGAATTTCAGAAAATATCCAACTAGTCGGAACAGCTTTCAGTCTCAACAAGGATTTCTACCCCGTTAGTTGGCTATGCGCCACTTTGTCTAATACTCAATGAACTAACAGCCATCTGATTGGATAATCAATGTGTCTCTATACAAATTTTCTCATTTTAGCGAATTAGTTTGATAGTTCTGCATTCCTTGACGAATTTTCTTGTTTTAGCCAACTAGTTGGATAATCATCCTGCATTCCTATAGAAATTTTCTTATCCTAGCCAACTAGTTGGTTTATCATCCTCCGTTCCTATACATTCATTTTTTAGCCAACTAGTTTGATATTCATACTCCGTTCCTATAGGAATTTTCTTATTTTAGCCAACTAGTTGGAGAATCATCCTCCGTTCCTATAGGAATTTTCTTATTTTAGCCAACTAGTTGGAGAATCATCCTGCGTTCCTATAGGAATTTTCTTATCCTAGCCAACTAGTTGGATAATCATCCTCCGTTCCTATAGGAATTTTCTTATTTTAGCCAACTAGTTGGATAATCATTCTCCTTTCCTATAGTAATTTTCTTATTTTAGCCATCTAGTTGGATAATCATCCTGCGTTCCTATAGGAATTTTCTTATCCTAGCCAACTAGTTGGATAATCATCCTCCGTTCCTATAGGAATTTTCTTATTTTAGCCAACTAGTTGGATAATCATTCTCCTTTCCTGATCTAATTACAATTAGATCGCTCAAAATATTATTTTTCTTTTTTAAGTGAACACACGTATAATTATAAAAATGCACACAGGTCGTGAATCCTGACTTACTGTACTAAACTTGAATTACATTTCTGGTCTAGTTACGCAAGGAATCCTGAATTGGTTAAAAAGAATGCTTTTCTTGCTTAGAAAAGGTACGACTGATTAATTACAATAACAATATTCAAGGACCCTGCGGCCAAACCATCAAGAGATAAACGAAAACAAAAAGAAATACCTTGCGGTCCAAAGAAACCTGGAACTATCAACCAAAATACCAAAAAACGAGCCAAGAAAAAGTGATGAATGTCTACATTTCAGAGTTCGTTAGATATACCACTTGGCGAGAATATTTTGTTTACATTCAGCAAAACCACAGCTTTGAAAGTTTATGGGTCCGTGAAGGACATTACATCGCATGAAGCATCTAAGCTTGATTACATCTCTTCCGTATCTCGTTGTTATTTTTGTCGTGTTAGTTAATTATTGACTGGCGAATTATTGACCCCCCCCGACCGGGAAAATATATTCGCTGATTGCCCCAGGAGTTTTTTTTAAGTATCATTGGTTCAATTTAACCAACGTAAACATAATATCCCATTTTCTTATCATCAGAGCAGCAGTCGAAATAGGTGGGGTCAGTAAGTCAGGTTCGGCCATCTTCGGTAGCTCCACTCTTTTAGAACACATAACACAAGGATGTGCAGTTTCAAAAGTTAACACTTACGATGTTAGCTGTTATGTTTTTCAAAGATTACACGTCAAACTTCATGCATAGAAGAAGAGCCGAAGAAACATCTGCCGACTATTTTGTTTTTAATCATGATATCGAAAAAGTCAGCAGATACTTTTTCGGCTGTTCCTGAGAGTACTTGTTATGCCGAACGTCTACAAAACCACAAAAGATAACATCCCAAGTGTTATTTATTGAATCTGCGCATCCTTGTGTTACCTGTGATGAAACTTGTGACAGTGTAGACTGTTTATCTGTGCCGAAATATTCAACGTTATGCTACTACTACGTGTCGACTGGAGAGGTTCTTGTTTCCAAATTTATAACCCCTATGTTCGTACCAGAATCCAAATTTCCAAGCAAAAACTTCTGTCGCCAAATAACCGTCCTTTATGTTTCTTGCAACTTTTATCGAAACGATGTCAATATATTACACTTCATGGGGGTGGAGGCGGAGGGACAACTGAGAAAACAGCAACTCTGACCCAGCCGATAACTTCAGAGATATAGTCTCGATGAAAAATTTGTAGCCTGCGTAGTTGTATGATAGTTGTACGAAAAAGTTGCATGTATTGATATGTAATAGTAAAGAATACTATCATTTAATGTGCCTCAGACTGGGCCGTTAAGGAGTAGTGTATAGTAGCATCCTGTCTTGCTATACTAGCATCCAATCTTGCTAGTAGTAGCATGCAGTAGAATGCAGTAACACGGTAGCTTTGACATCGAAGCATGTGGTGGCATCAGTTCATATTGTATGCTACTTTTTCGTACAACTTCATACTACTATTTCGAGATAAATTTTTCATCGGGGTTTTCTCCTGGCAATTAATGTAACTGACTTTCGGAGTTGCACAAGTGAACAAACTCGATATACTTTCTGTGCATGCTAAATGCCAGGCTTAACCTTCCATATTTTCCTTCGGATTCCAGACATCCCTTTTCGCAGAGATGGATCTGGAACGTAAAGCCAGGTCGAAAATTCGACCATCGTGATTCGGAGGTTAAAGTGCGAACACATGATGAGGATTTCCCGGCCGGATTTCCTGCACTTCCATCATCAAGTTGAAAATTTCAGCTTCTCCATAAGGAAGTGATGATGGTGCAGCAAATCCGGTAAGGAATTCAGTCCGGGAGCTCCCGATCCTGATCGTGTGTTTGCACTATTAAAAGATGAGTGAAGAGGTTGAAGAATAGCAAAATTAGCTATCATTATTTATCATGAAAATTTGGGAGGCTTTGCCTGACTGTGCGAAGGCCCAAGACATGTGGAAGGTGAAGCCTGCCTTAAAGGATCCATCGTGTCTATACCGCCAATCCAACCTACTTCCGTAATTGCATTCGTTAATTCTAAAGCCCGGTCTTGTTACATTATAAGCCCGCTAAATATACCTAACTAATCTTTGCACTTGCCACGATTCACTATTTTCCATGCCCATTAAGCCTCTTTCACATTGACGCGTCGTTGCGTATGCACTTATCTTGTTCTGAGTACAGGTTGCGTAGCGTATCTTTCATACCTGCGCGAGCAGCTTCCACGGTGGATGGCCATTTACGTTTTCCTTTCTCGGTTTCTTCTGCTGAATTTTCTTTCTATCATCATTAGTAATTTTTCTTCATCATTAGTGGTTTTTTCTCCAGTTTTTGGGATCTCAAAACGTTAGTGGAGGGATACCTTTGACTTCGCAAAAGTTGTCCGTCTGTCCGTCCGTCTGTCACCACGGTAACTCTCGAAGATGAGATATTTGATGAAATTTGGTATGAGGATTCTTTGAGTAAAGGGAAATATGGACCCAATAGCTGAATATTTAGGGGAGGAGAGGGTTTTCAAATTAACGGTCGAAAAAAATATTTTTTAAAAGCTAATGAGATAGTCCATTTAGGGGTAAAAAGACATGGTGAATCCGAATATGAAAATTATTTTCTCGCCGAACAGGTAGTTCACCCGCAATCCGGAAAAAAACGAAAATTTGACAAAAATAAAAGTTTAATCTGAGGTTGATTAGAGGTTCGATTTAAGGATAGGGAAACATGCTGAATCCGAATATGAAAATTATTTTCTCGCCGGACAGGTAGATCGCCCGGAATCCAGCCAAAGCCGAAAAATTTGTTAAAAGTAAAAGTTCTTATTTGATGGTGGAAAAAGTTCTATATTTTAAAGTTTTATATTTTAAAAGTTCTATATAGTAAAAGTTCTATATTTTATTATGTGTATGGCAATCATTTTCTACCCGGACACAGTTCACCACGAATCCGGCTGAAATCGGAAAATTTGTGGAAAGTTGAAGTTTAATCTGAAGTTGATCAGAGGTTCGACACAAGAGTAAGGAGATCCGCTGAATCTGTTTTTGAACTTCAATTTTTTGCAAGACAAGTAGTTCGCCCGGAATCCGGCCGAAACCTGAAATTTGGCAGAAGTAAGGCAGGAACTTTCGTCAAAGTAGATATGACGCAGGCTATAGGGGTAAACACACATGCTGAATCCATATTTGAGCTTGGTCTTATCAGCTGATTACCATTTGCCTTAACCTGTTTCTAAATTTTATTAGTAAAGTGTTCAAGGAGTCTGGCGAAGACCGGATCTCTACAAGACCCAATTGTCTGGATCAAATATTAAATTTTTGTGATCCCATCGAAACCTTTGGTCTTGTTCTTCAAAAACTTCAATTTTTCACTGACTAATCTGATGCATAAGCGTCGATGCGACGCAAGAATAGAACTTGGTTCTATTCATGCGTTGCATTTTATTTGTCTGGGTATGTTCTGCGTTGCGACAACGCAAGCGGTCGCGTAGCTCAGTGTGAAAGGCTCAACGCGTCAGTGTGAAAGCGGTTTTATGCTCTTGACGAGTGTTTGCGCACCATGCTATTCATGCGCAAAACCGTATCTGAATTTTTCCGAGTTTTCGCTAAAAGTCATATTTGACGGTGAAGTCAATGAGCTTGGGAAAAAGCTTAAAACAGCCAAAGCCGTGGATAATTTGTTAAAAGCATTGGATAGTTTTAAAGTGTTCAAACAGTTTTGAATATTGGAACATAAAAGAGTAGGCTCAATAGTGCGAGGTGTGCTTTAAGATACCCACAAAAAAAAACTGTCGGATTCCCGGCGGAGAAACTGGCTGGTGGCTGGACCGAAGGAAGGTGCCTCAACTTACGGGTAGTTAAACTAGTCGTAGTGGTTAAATTACCGGGTTTTCGTGGTTCCACTAAAGGATGGTCGAACTGACGGCGCCCAGACTACTAGTCGAACTAGTGGTAGTGCCTCCAGTACCGGGTTTCGGTGGTTCCTCTGGCGGGTGGGTGATGTACTGTCTGAAAGCGTGGTTGAGCAGGCAGAATCGGCATAAGAACTAACGGGTGGTTCGATTGATGGGTCCCGACAGGTCCGCTTTAAACGGATGCAGTCAGTGCGAAACGGCGCCGGTTACTTTGGCCATTGGACTGCCCGACTGGTCGAAAAGACTTTAAGCTTTTCGAAAAGGTAGTTTTGCCATATTTTGTGGTACTACGCAACACCTTCTCTTAAGAAAAACTAAGCTCCTTAGATACATATTCACACGGAGGGAGGGAGGGGAGGGCTACCTCCCCCTTGATCTACTATCGAACCCAATGGATCAAAAGTATCGAAACTGGGGATAACAAAAGTTCTAGTTTACAGACCCTGATCGTCTACTTTTTTGCTGCTATAACTAAAATATAAAATAATATGGGTTTTAAATTATAAGGGACCAGTGAAGATAAAGTAAAAAAAACAATACTACACAGAAAATTTAATGAATTTAACGAAATTTAGCTTTCAATATAAGTTAATTTAAGTGACGATAAGTAAGGAATTTTAATGCTCTGATAGTAGTTATTAAACCTATTAAGCGGGTGTGGAGACGCGGCCATTCGCATTAGTTCACTCAATTCTGAGAGAGAAGAAAAAAGAAGGGGTATACAGAAACTAGAGAAAAAAGTCAACACACGGATTTCTCAGCTCAACTGCGGGGCTGACTTGCAACGTACGTAAAAAGTAGCTCAAGATGCTTCACGAACGGAAAACCATTTGCCAGGAGTGTCTGCTTTCGATCTAGCTGGTAGGAGGCCAAAAACTATTTGGCCACCTAATCTCCACACAAATGCATCATGCCTGCTGAAAGATAGTTCCATATTCCACCAAGGGCGCTAATTAGCTCATCTCACCTTTGAATCGATGCCAATTAATTTGTTGCATTCATCGCAAGTGTTGGCGAAGTTGGACTCGTAGCACTTGACACAGTAGGGATGGTCGTCGCGGAGAACGTAACGCTGTCCGGTGAGGGACTCGTCGCACTGCCAGCAACTGAAGTGACCCAAGTGCCAATCTTTGGACATTGCTTTTGTGTATTCGCCACTGAAAATTAACTGGAAGAAAAATTTTTTTTTAGGCTACTTATCGAAAACTCATACTTTTACAGACGATTTTACTAATTTATGTTTGATATTATTCATACTAGCTTCAGTTCAATATCAATTTACGAACTTTGAGCCCCTTCGTTCCCAACCGATATATACCGATTATACAGAGGGTTTAATAATTAAAATACAATAATGATAATAATACAATGAAAAAAATATGCCACTGGCCTATACTTCTTTTGTTTACAACCCCAAAGAAATTCAAGTTGGAAAAAAGTCGGGAACGGGCCTGATTCCCACACTGTCCGAAACCAGAATCCGGGGATTCGTAGTCTCAAACGGAGAGTTAGTTGCCTTTCTCGCCAACATACTGCTTTCGAACTGGCGGGATCCTTTAAAAATGTAGATACCCAGACTCTTTCTGCTTGATACTCATGTTCAGAATTCATTTTCAATACATATGTCAGTCTATTCAATTGCAGGATACAAAAACGTTGGTTTTTCAGTTGAACTTTAGGCAAATCATATGGCCTACTAATCTAGTTCTTATTTCCAATTTATATACCCACAGTGATGTATAAAAAGACAACAACCATACACAGACCAGCCAGAAAAGCGCAGATAAGAATTCCTTCACTGGATTGCGGGTTCGCGCTTCCAGGTACGGCCTGAAAGGGACCCTTCCGAAGAAGGGCCGAAGTATCACTGCACTGTCAGAAGTTTCACAACAGACAACAGAAGGATGCGCGGTTTCAACAGACAGTGCGTAACAGACAACACTTGGGATGTTATCTGTTGTGTTGGGAAACGTTATGCATGAAATGTTATGCAGAACAAGCACTGCCAGGAAGAGCAAAAAAAACAGCCAAAAAAGCATCTACTGACTTTTTTGTTTGTCGTCATGATGTCGGAAAATTCAGCAGATGCTTTTTGGCGATTTTCGGCTCTCCCTGATGGCAACGCTTGTTACACATGACATTTTTAAACACAACAAACAACATCCGAAGTGTTGTCTGTTACGCATTGTCTGTTGAAACCGAACATCCTTCTGTTGTCTGTCATGAAACTTCTGACAGTGTGGAAGAAATTCGAGCTAGCCGTGTTTCAACTTTCCCGGATTAATTCTAGACTTTGGACAGTAGTGCCCACTAGCCGCAGCTTTCGTCTAAAACTCAATACAATAAATCCGTTTCTTCTCTTCTGCACTGGTTAGATGCGCGTCTATCCTGACGTCTACGAGTTTTGGAAAAGCGGAACAGCGCCTTCTGATTGGCTCAAGGGACACTGGTTAAAGGACACCTCGCACTAAATAGTGTTTCTGTCCCGCCATTTGAAGATGAGTGACTACTTTGAAACACAGCTGTGTTTTCAGGAAAACAAAAAAGCTTCTGCTGTTTGAACCTCTCTCCAGATTCCTTGGCTTGGACTACAAACACGGCAAATTTGACAGCCGGTCTTTCTGAATATTCTCTAGCCTGATAACTTTAGCCTGAGACGTTTCGAAAAGACTCGAACACGGCAAGCGTGCCAATAGAATTCCGTATGAAATACAGTATCTGGGGAATACTTTGGATGGAAAGATGAAGAAAGTAGGGTGGCTCAGTATTATAGGTATATGGAATGGATTGGAGTCTAAATCCGTCGAAAATGTATTCGACAATCTCTTAAATGTCTTCGAGCAGTAGGTGTTTGTATTCGAGAAAAGATAAAAAGTATTCGAGAATTTCTAAAATATATTTGACATTTACTGAAATAAGGAACTCGAGAATGAGACTCGAGAATTTAAAAAATATATTCGAGAATTTAAAAAATAAAAATTCTCGAATACATTTTTGTCATTCTCGAACACATTTACGTCATTCTCGAATACCTAATTTAAATTTAAATGTCAAGTACTTTTAGAACATTCTCAAATACTTTTTATCTTTTCTCGAACACTTTTTGCAGTTTCTCGAAGACTTACACCGATTCCCCGAAGATATTTGAGGGATTCTCGAACCCATTTTCGACGTACTTATCCTCGAATCCATTCTATATAGGTACGACGGATTCTCTACGAAAAATTCAACAACAGTTTAGGGATTGACGATGATATATCGCGCCGGAATGACTGCTTCAAAAACATCGAGACCAGGCTGGCTGGTGGTGGCACTGGGTTACGCAGGAATGCGAAGATAAAACACTGTAGGCATTCAACTCTGCTTCAAGGATCGAACTTGGAAGATTGTTGGTACACAATGGACTTGCTAATCTTGACCTTAAAGATAGCCGCAAAATACACTATTGCTGCCTTGAACCAAGCTCTACGTTACCATCTTTCACAGAACTAAGAACACTAACATTTTCAGCTCCGTCTGACATCCCAGCGAGACTCAACTATGGAAGAGCTTTTCAGCGACTGATCTTGCCACCAACCAACGCAGCACCAGCAGCTTACAATTAAGACTGCCATATAAAGTCAATGGCTCTGTGGATGACGTGTCTTTTACTTCGTCTCGGAGTGGCTCGTAAAAACCGGCCCTGTAGCTTTTTAGCAATTTTTAGATCGAGCAACCAGAACATCGGTCACTGGAATGATAATGGGCAACTACACGCCCATCGCATTATTCAATCGCGACAATCTGTAACATAACAGGTTCAGGGCTAGCTTCAGTTGATGCAGCTTCGAACAAAAGTATATCAGACGGAGAGCTAACTCTGACTCGACGACACCTTACCTCTAGAGTAACACCTACTCAGCCCCTACCCCAGAAGATAAGAGTCATTTGGGTATTGGGTATGCACTGTCAGAAGTTTCATAACAGATTGCGCATAACACTTTCAAGAATAACACCTTTTCACTTAGAAAAAAAGTGTTATGACCAATTAAGTTTATACTATTTCGTGCCCAGATCTCCAACAACACCTTCAATAGGTAAAAATACTACACTGTCAGAAGTTACATAACGACAACAGCAGGATGCGCGGTTTCAACAGATAACACTTTGGGATGTTATATGTTATGTTTCTTTCGTTCCCGTTAGTATTTTTACCAATTGAAGGTGTTGTTGGAGATCTAGTCACGAAATAGTGTAAACTTAACTGGTCATAACACTTTATTTCTAAGTGAAAAGGTGTTATTCTTGAAAGTGTTATGCGCAATCTGTTATGAAACTTCTGACAGTGTGCGCCTGCGCGAAAAGTAGACAACCAAACATTCGAGGGAATAAGTGAAAACCAATTCTGTTTATGATAGTTTCGGAACTGTAAAGAAAAAAAACAGGCGAAAAAGCAATCCTGGTGGCCTAATTATCTCCTTAAAGGATTTTTCTGTGTACCTTCCTAAAGGGCTCATGATGACAACTGCGGCGGTTATCTGTCAATTTTGTTCATGTTGTTTAGTTGATTTTATTATGGTATTTAGGTTATGGTTATCTTGTTTTCTGATATTGTTGTTCTATTTTCCCTTTTTCTCCATACTCATCTTTTTCTCCTTTGTGTTGCTGATAGTTAATGAAAAATTTATTCGACCCTTCGTCTAATATCAATACTTGGTGGCTTTTGCTTGTATACTATGCTTCAAAATAATAAATCAAATCAAAAGCAAATTTGATATCGAGCCAATGACATGCCGGAAATTTGGATGATGCCCCTGCTGTAGTTTCAGAAATTAAAACCACACAAATGCTTTTAAGGTGTTTGAAATTCATATTTGACTGCGATAATTGGATAAGTCAAGCTGATATTTATTCTTGCGATGTTACTTCGGCCCTTGTTGGCAAGGGTCCTCTTAAGGTTCGAGCTCGAGAACGAACCGTGATAACAAGTTTGAAATTTCGAAGGTAGCAAGAAGCAACTGCCAAAAAAATCTTCAGTTTTTAAAACAAATTTCAGATGGGAAAATAAGAATTGTTATTTAGTGATAATTGTTTTTTAGGGACCAACAATTCTTAACACTATGACCTAACTTCAATCCAGCCAAGGCCACTTCTAAAGATCGAATCGAAATAATTCATTACAAATATTCCTTCATCCCAATCTGAGGAAGTAGCTGGAGCCGAAGGTGTTCAGCATTCATTGTGTGGTGTAATGTTAAGGGAGTTTGTTATTTTGACAATTTCCGCAAGCTAATGTTTCCCGAGAGGTAAATACAAATTTGTTAAACTGCCAAAACTGGTCCATTTGTGCTTTAAGTGCTATGCTACCTTTCAACGAAAACAAACAAAAATCCGAATAAAAGCTGAAGCGTAACGTTCTTCGAGAAGTTATAGGACGAATAAAAACAAACCGTAACTGCGATTGCATTCTTCAAATCAGGTGTTGCGGAACTGGGACGGAGATCTGCATTTTCTTCACATTTCTTAGCGGTTTACGAGCCGTGAAAATAGGTGAACTAAAATTTGTCCACGCAGTGAAGACCACGTGAGAAAGGATAGGGTCAACAGAACAACAGTCCTTAAAGCACAACTCTTACTAGAAATGATCTTTTTCCTATGGAATAAATCAGAAAAAAACGTTTTCGAAAATACCGTTACTTTCCACCTGAAACTGGCGGTTCTGTTGTTAGCGCTTGTTGACTATATCCAGCCTTCCTGCCCTCCGACGTGGCGGCTAGGCGCAAAACATTTGAAAACTGAACGTGCCTTGGTTAAAAAGTGGGAAAACTAAGCAAATAAGAGAAGTAATAAACAGAAGATTATCACATCCTTATGTGTGAAAGAGTTGTCAGCGGGCGTGGAAGATTCCGGTAAACTTTTCGTTGGGAGACGGGAAAACTCGGCAAGGCCGAAAAAGTGCTAAAAATTCGTAGTCACGAAACGAAACAATGGAGAAAGGTGGGGATTTTAGAAGCTTCTGATTCCATATGGGAGCTAACTATATTATAATAGGCAGAATAAGCAACAGGGGTCCTTTAAAATCGGTTCCGACAGGAAACGACAATATTCGCGTGCACGTCGCTTGGTGAACATAGCATGAAACATGGCTCACTGAACGCGGATTTGCATTCGCCTAGTCGAATTCGGCGTCACTAGCTGAACAATTCACTTCGCCACGCCAAAATTTCACGCCGCGCCGTTTCATCTCGAAGTTGATTCTTTCCCGTAGCATCTTTATGATGAATTTAACCACATATAATGAAATGAATGTAGATTTTGTGAAAGTAGCCTATATGGTATAGTTAGTGGTCAGTTGTAGACCTGTTATTATATTTTATTTATATTTTTTCTATTCTCCAGCTTTGGTGCATGTAAATAAATTAATGAAATTGAATTGGATCTCAGCTCACCTGGTGGAAAGCAAAATGGCGGAAGTAGAAACAGACATTAGTTGCGTTTTTGCAGATACCATGGTATCTGATACCACAGTCTAAAGTCGTTTTTGCAGTTATCGTGGTATCTGATACCACGGTCAAAAGGCGTTTTTGCAGTTATCGTGGTATCTGGCCAGTTATCGTGGTATCAGATATTCAGATACTACGGTCCGACCGTGGTAACTGGTCGTGGTATCTGAAAAGTCTTCTCACTTTCATCAAATTTTGTCAGATCGGTGAGAAAGAAGTTTAGCACTTAGTGATGTAACTGGATATCTGTTTTTCTTTTGGGATGACTTCGAAAAGTGCAATTTCGGCAATAGTCGTTTTTGCAGAGCACCGTGTATCAGATACCACGACCGCAAAAAACACTAATTGCAGATCCAGTTACCGTGGTAACAGATACCATGGTATCTGCAAAAACGCAACTATTATGAATTCTAGACTTTGGACAGTAGTGCCCGCTTACTGAAATGGTATTATTTGACAAGAATAGCCTACATATTCACATATTATTGCAATATGACAATTTTTAAATGGCAGTTGTCCTGGCATATTCACTTTCGGTGGGGGACACGAATCGAATTCTTTGAGTAGTGCGAAAAGTAACAAATCGTAAGCGTTAAAGGGTCGCGTTTTTGGGGCATAAACCTTGACAGCTCACTCTGGGACTGAATTTACGCAGCGATGGAAATTTAAAAGAAATATGAAAAATTCCACGAACTTGCTCTTTATTTTGACTAAAAGTCAACAAAATAAACCTAAAAAAAACAAAATCTCGCAAAATACGTAGAAACCGTTTTATTTCTTCTTATCCCGCGAACACCCAGTGTTCGGTTTTATTTCAAAGCCAATGGTTAAACGACGCGAATAGTCTGTCGGCAAAAAAACAGTTTTGTCGTCAGGGACCTCGAAACACAGCTTGCACGTGAAAGTAGACTCTTGCTGGAGATACGCTCTGAAGCAGAAAAAAATAAACACTGCTTAATCGTTTTATTTCCAGTAATCAGTGCCACTGCCATCACCGTAAGTTGCGTAGTCGTTCACGTGCAATAGCATTATCAATCCACTCAACTGTTTGTCGGAGACGCTCTAAACAGTGACATATCAGCCACATCACCCCCAAAAAATGCAAGAAACAAGACTAAAGGTTCCGATGGGATCCCAAAAATTGAATATTTGATGCAGACAATTAGGTTTTGTTTTCGCCGGATCCAGTGTTCGCCAGACTTTTTAGACATTTTTACTTTTAAAATTTAGAAACAGAGCCAAATTACTGATCATCTAAGAAACCAAGTTTAGATATGGATTCAGCCGGCGAGAAAATGGTTTCAACCTCGTGTGAAACCAGAGAAACAGACTAGAGAAACAGAAAACAGACTTTCCGGTTTTGGCCGGATTCCGGGCTAACTACTTGTCCGACAAAAAATGGTTTTCACCATCGTGTTCAGCATGTCCTCTTACCTCTAAATCGAACATATAATCAAATTCAAATACAAATTTTACTTTTAACAAACTTTCCGGTTTTGGCCGGATTCCGGGTGAACTACTTGTCCGATGACAAAATGGTTTTCTCTATCGTGTTCAGCATGTCTTCTCACCCCATCATCGACTATCACATTAGCTGTTTAAAATATTTTGTTTGCCCCTTAATCTGAACCCCCTCCCCCACCCCTAAATGTAGGGCTACAGAGCCCATCTAAGAAATCGACGTTATTCTTGACCCAAAGAATCCTCACACCAAGTTTCACCAAAATATCTCATTCCCTTCGAGAGTTACAGTGCGCACAGACGGACAGACAGACGGAAAACTTTTGCGATGTCATAGGTATCCCGCCACTTACGTTTTGGGATCCCAAAAAGAGAACAACAGGTACTTAGTGAAGGAGTTTTATTAGTGGGATGAGGGTATCTGCCATGATACCAAAACCTAAAGAACATGCAATTAATTCCCTCAGCCAGCCTTGAATCCATTCACATTATCAGAAAATGAAAAAGCAAGAATTTAATCTTAACACCTGCAGGATCTAGGCTCGTTGCCAGCAGATGTCACCTTTGAATGAGAAACAACAAGAGTCTTTCCCAAAAGACATAGCATCAACGCAACTGACGTGACTTGTAAAATAACAACGGCTTTAGACAAGGGACGGAATAAAAACAAATATTAGATTCCAGGCTGACAGATGGTTCAGTCGCGAAGGAAGCCACAGCTACCGAAGTCCATGAACTGAATCTGAACTTCCAGATCGTCAGTCCATATGATAAGTTGTGCCCTATTTTGTGAAGTGTTTTAACAAGTGATAACATTTGTTCGTTATTCATGTTAAAATTCAATATTTGACAAGCAACCAATATATTTTTATTAAAGGTTAACTTCAGACATCGAGGTTGGTATCGGAAAATAACACCGAGACGGTCACTGAAAATAACCTATCCGAGCCGAAGAGGCGAGGTTGATATTTTTAAATGGCCATCGAGGTTGTCATTCAGATATCAACCGAGATGGAGGTGTGTTAACTGTTATAACTTTTTCGAACAGAAATCATCTCAGGAGGCTGATATGACTTAAATCATCCTGTCCGGAGACTGATATGACTTATAACATCCTCTCTGGAGGCTGATATGACTTATAACATCCTCTCCGGAGGCTGATATGACTTATAACATCCTCTCTGGAGGCTGGTATGATATATAACATCCTCTCTGGAGGCTGATATGACTTATATCATCCTCTCATATCTACCGCTAACTTTCTGTGTGAAGATTATCGTAAAATAACTGACCGTGGGTCACAGGAAGATATGCATTACATACCTGTTCGAAAAAAGTTATATATCATTATATTTTGTGTACGACATACCGTTTGATGGACAAAATGAATTAATGTTATTAAAGTTGTGCAAAATTTGACCTATATAAATGAATATTTTACTAATTAAATCTGGCCTCTGGGCCATGGTGGGACATACATCTAAAAAATAAATAAGCACTCCAGCTATACCACTCCAAATATCAGCACTCATCTAACAATTTATATCAATAACTATCCCTAACACAACTTCAAACTACAATAAGACGTTGACGGTGCTCAATGGCAACCTTTACGAATCTACCCAAGCGACGCGAATCTTGGGACACTTTACCGATCATCAAATCTTTCAGATCCCCGCCCTGAAAACCCTCCTTACCAAAACGTCTCTCCTTACCCCTCTCTCCAAAAACCTAAATACAAAAAAAAATATTCTGTATACTTTTTAACGTGATTATTTAAGGTTAGATTTGCGATACTGAATAAATGGTGAGATTAATATAAAATCTTTGTGTTGAACATAAAATGTAGACAGTTAAATATTCTTTGAGCCCAAGTTGACTTTGAAACATTTATTCAAACAATGTTTACAACGGGTGCGTCAGCTACGATTCTTCATCAGCGATATTTCGGCCCTTTTTGGCAAGGGTCCTCGTCAGGCTGTCAATCCTCTGGTTCAACTTCGGGGAAGGAAACAAATCTGTAATCTGTTTACAGGTTTGTTTCCTTCCCCGAAGTTGAACCAGAGGATTGACAGCCTGACGAGGACCCTTGCCAAAAAGGGCCGAAATATCGCTGATGAAGAATCGTAGCTGACGTACCCGTTGTAAACATTGTTTGAATAAATGTAGACAGTTCTACGCTATCATGCTGTACAACTGATGTTAGGGAACAAATTTGATGACTGATTGATCTTAAGTTAATAGCAAGCTGGGATTTTTAGTCACAGCGTAAGCAGGACGCTTGCCAAGAAGGGCCGACATATTGCACAACAAATATCTCTAAGATTAAATCGATATCCGAAGCTACAAAGCTGTCAAACATAATATTATGTTTATTTACATTTAAAGGACCCCTCGCACTATTTACACTTCAACTTACAGTATTTTAAAATATTCGAATACTTTAAACCTGGGCTGTGCTTTCAACAAATAACCCATGGTTTTGGCTGTTTTAAGCCTTTTCCGAGACACGTTGACTTATAGCGAAAACAGGGAAGCAATTTACATAACCGGTTTTTCTGATGGAAAAACTTCTCGCAGACAACCGTCGACAGCGTGATACACATCGAAGGTAGCATAACCCGGCAAGTGAGAAAATCAGCGTGGTTTTGTTAGAAGGGTTAGAATATATCGTACGAAATTGGGGTCTCCGGGTTTAGAAATATCTGGAGTGATTATGGAAGTAGGTTGCGTTAGTATCATAGATAAGACAGGTCCTTTAAGTATTTATTTATTGATCTTATACTTCTCGATCTTAGGTGAAAAAACATGACACGTTTCCTAATCGTCTACTTGGTACAATAACATAAATTACTGAACCGTTTCTGCACTTGATGTCTTAACTATTTTCGTACATAAAATTGTACCACATTTTTTGCTAAAGAAAGAAAAAGATATGGCGCGAAATTATGTATTGTTTTTAGGAACGGAAACGACTGTGAAAATCCCCTCCATAACACACATTTTCTTTCTGTTGCAATTCCGGAACGGTTGAAATATTTTTATGAAATTTATTTTAAGGGCGAGGTTGAGCTTGTAGATTTACTTTTTATGAATGACTGGAATGATAGAATGGGTATTAAGATGATACTCGCGTCGAGTTGCCTAGGGGTTATTAAACTAAAATGTCCTGGGGTCCCATAAGTCTCTTGCATAGGGAGAGAGCGGGGGGGGGGGGGATACGAATATCATATTTAGCTGCTGAACTAATATAAGGCAGAGATTGCACCAACAATTACCTACAATATTGGCTAATATTTAAAGGAACTGTCTTACCTATGATACTAACGCAACCTACTTCCATAATCACTCCATCTATTTCTAAACCCGGAGACCCCAAATTCGTACGGTACATTCTAACCCTCTAACAAAACCACGGTGATTTTCTCACTTGCCGAGTTTTGGTACTTGCGATTTGTATCACGCTGTAGACGGTTGTCTGCGAGTAGTTTTTTCCATCAGAAACACCGGTTACGTAAATTTTTTCCCTGTTCCCTTTCCCTTTTTCCCTGCTGTGAGTCAACGGGTCTCGGAAAAGGCTTAAAACAGCCAAAATCATCGGTTATTGTTGAAAGCACAGCCTAGTTTAAAGTATTCAAATATTTTAAAATACTGTAAGTTGAATAATAAATAGTGCGAGAGGTACTTTAAGGGCTGCGGACATCGAGTTTTCATCAGTCAGATTGGCTAATCTGGAATATACAGATGGTGACATTCAAAAGAACTTGAACCTGTACTAAATACGCGGAAGTATTTCTGCCTTCTTGCGGATAATCACATTTCAACGAAAAAGAATTCCACACTGTTTGCCAAAAAATCAAATCCTTATTAGAATCAACATATACGGAAAGGACACTAACCGCAAGATTGCCAGGTTCCGCACAGTAATGCGTCAAAATGTACCGGAAGCCACAGAAGCAATATATTTCGTCTTCCGTGAACTAAAGCTGCTTGCGATTCCGACAGATTTGGAAATACATTAGCCTTGGTGGAATCGACAAAGTAGGCTGCCCCGCCCAAAGTTACATCCACGGGCCAAAACTAACGCCTTCTTACCTAGTGTTACTAAGGTACGAGTCGAACAAGGCACATCTTCCCATTTCAACAGAGACAAAAACAATAACAAATCTTAGGCTCTTCCAGCATGAAATAATTGATGCAACTGAATAAAATGTGTCGTAAGCAGAACTGGAGTGGTAAAAAATCAAAGCAGGTCGATTCTAAGTGCCGAGAACGGCGTGAAAACATGGACCCTTGTTCGATTCGTACTTGTCTTCATTCTTCAGAGGCGGAAGGTTCTCCTTGGTAATCTCTTCATCTCTCATCTCCTCTACTTCCACCTTCTTCTTAGAAGAAGAGGACGACTTCTTGGTCACTTTCTTCGTCTTCTTCTCAACAGAGATCTGCACCTCAACGTCCGCCATGTCTAAGCTCACTAGTAGCACTGAAAAGTCTCCCCCGCAAGACGGACGGAAATTAAAAACTGAACCGAAATAGACGGAGGGAACCGTGTTGCCTCCGGCAAATCATTGGCGCTGGGTCGACCTTCCGTTATGGCGCACTTGCCAGAGTTGCCAGTTACCATTGAGTACTTCAAACCTGGAAGCGAGCCTATCACCCGATGGAACACAACACGAGCATCAACCTGTCACCATTGTTTTTCCACGAAAGACAACAAAAATAAATATGGTGTTTCCAGGGCAAAAATAATTGGGATAATTGTAGACAATGCAGGAATGTCACGTAAATCAGGTGGTTGAAAGTATGTGAAAATTGCTGAGAAAAGACTTCACACGGAAAGACAACTGGCATATCCGATGTTCTTCAACGACAGATGCGGATGGAACAATAAAGCTCACATTACATGACAGGTATTCCTTCAGTCCAAGCTGAGGTAAGGTAAGGCAAGACAAAGCTGACTGCAAATCACATCCGGTGGCGCTAAACGTCGGCTGAGATTTATTCCGGCGATCAGCACTTCTTGGCAAGGGTCCTCTTCAAGTTGTGGCTAGAAGAACGAGCCTTCAGTTTTAACTGCAGGTGCTATTTAGCCCCAATAGCCAAAAAGAGCTACATACCGATGAAACAGATCTCAACAGACTTAAAGCACACCTCGCACTAATTTCTGTTCATGCTCCAATATTCAAAAATAGATGAATACTATAGGGTAAGGCTCTGCTTTTAACAAGTTATCCATGGTTTTGGCTGTTTTGAGCCTTTCTCGAGGCCCATTGTCTTCTAGCAAAATGACGGAAAATTTAGAAGATAGTTTTTACGCAATAGTAGCATGACATGCGAACACACGTCGGGAGCATGATACGCATGGGAAATAGTGAAACGCGGCAAGTGTGAAAATCATTGAGGAGTCGTCAGCGGGTTAGAATGTAACATATGAAATTAGGGTATTCGGGTTTAACAGTTAATGGAGCAATTACATACGTAGGTTGGATTAGCATTATAGGTAAGACGGGTCCTTTAACCGTTTCGCTCCAGGAAGCTCACAGTTTGTAATCGAGGACATCCGGATTCCGGAATGGTGCCAACGAGCACTTCAGGGTTTCGAGAGAGATTAGTATCCTCTTGGAGCTGCATTATATAAGTCCTAATCCTCTTCTAGCTTTTAGCTATTTGGATTAAACTTGATTGATTGATTAATTAGTTTATCCGGGATGATGCTCTTTCTTTGTGTTATGCATCTTGCCGGAAGGCTAATCTGAAAAGGAAAACAACAAATACTGCCAGGTTCAATACGCAAAATTTACAATGTTTTTTTCTCTGTACGGAGTGTACCACTTTGGAACAGCCTTTCCGAAAAAAACTATCAACGCTGCTTCCCTAGATGGCTTCAAAAAAGGCGTGGACGAGGACTGCGAAATGCCAGTGAGCCGATGTAACAACAAGATCTACCAACCAAGGAATTTCGGCTACACTGGAGTGCCAGTGAGCCGATGTAACAACAACAATCGAACAATCACGCCGCCAACCAGCGAGAGACTCTACGGAAGGATCACACCACCTTATCTCGCGGGAAGTGCGATTTAAGGTAATATAAGTAGATTCTGGACGAACAAACTAATTTTCCGAACTCCAAGTGCTTGCACTCAAGAGGACCAGCAGAAGTCAGGCATTAACATCTACTTAGTTGGGACGGTCGTGTCGCAACTCTGTCAACCCCGTTTCACTTCAGAATGAAGAACAAGCGGACCGTGACAGACCGTTCTAATCAAAATGAGAAACATTTATCTGGCATGAGGCGCCGGTAAAAGCTCAGGACCACACCTTAAGCCCCTCTCCACAACCGTATCTCACTCGTGCCAACACGAATCCATGTACCAATTTCCCTCAAAATATCTTAGTCCGTTTGGAAGTAAGCGGTCAAAGACTGACGGGCCATTTCAGATACCAAAGATAGCCCCCGTACATTAGGATCAATGTCCCTTTTCCATTTAATCTAGATTTGATGTTTAAATTTTGGGACGTTAGATTCTTGTGTTGTAATACATTAGGAAAACTAAACGTTTGAATTTAGAACTATTATTTGATTTAAAAATATGTGACTTTTTTTTCTTATGTAAGACAATGGAATCGACAGTGTGTAATATTTAGTTTGTTTTCCTTTTCTTTTGTATAGATTGTTTGTACAAAATTATGTGATTTGTAGTTTATTGTAGATGTTTAGTTTTGTTCCTTTGTTAGTTGTGAAATGCCGTAAGGCTAAATCACGTAATAAAATTCATTCATTCACTCATCCCGAACAAATGCTCGAATCACGAAGTTTCCAGTGAAGGTGGGGATGAGGTTTGGGTTTAGGGGCATGAGCCACATAAGAACCTAAGCTTTCTGTAGAAAGTAGCCCAATTTCGCGACGAAAAAAGACCAAATCTAAAAAAACTGCTGCGCTCAGCTTAATGAGCTTAAAAACCAGAGCAAAATAAAACTAGGGAGTAGCGCCAAGACTTGACAAAATTGACACACACTCGAATAGCAGCAACACTAGCACCACTAGCGATAGAGAACGTCCCTACTGAAACTCATTCAGTCGTTCAACTGCGCTGGCTCCGATAAATTCATACCCTGATGACAGCAAAAAAATGGTACGTCCTCCATTGTTTCCTTGGTGTGTGCATTTCGCAGCTTTGCTTTACAAGAAATTTCTAGACCGGCAAGTTCATCTCGCTTTAAATGCCACAAGCATAGTGGGCGGTCCTGTGAGTATAGCCCGTTTGCGAAGCATACAGAGCATAGGTCTTGACGCTACTCCTTGGTTTTATTTTGCCCTGTTAAAACGTATCGATATTTCTGTCGTACTCTAAGCTGGAGTCTCACGGGTCTAAAGTCTAACAGGCTTGGTTAAGGGGTTTATTACGGATAATAACATGTTTACATGCAAGAAATCCAATAATTATTCCCCTTTTAGATCCCATCAAAACCTTTGGTCTTTTTTTTCCATGATGACTGAGCAGTTTGGCTCGACAAATAAATCGTTCTTATGGATTGCTTTGTACGAATTCTACTGTCAAATATTTAAGATATTTATTCTTCCTTTTATATAATCCTTAGCTCCCTTACGAAATATAAGCTTTCGAAAACCATGCCCTTCACCATTGTTTCGTTCTGCACCTACGACCTTTTATCGATTTTCTGGCCGAGCCGACCGAGTTCTAACAGTGCAAGCTCGACATCTTTTTCAAAAGTAAGGGCATGAGAAGTGTTAGGTTTGTGTCCCTAAGTTGGACAAGAGTGGTTTCGAAATCATTCCAGTATATCCATAACACGACAAAAACAAAATGGTCGCCAATACAACATATTTACAGACGACACCGGGCCAGAGATCGCATGTGGCCAGATCGCTTGCCGAGCCTTCACAATCTTGTTTCTCGTTTAGGAAGGCGCTCAGTTTTCAAATATTTTGCACCGAACCTCTGCTTCAACGAGCGCGAAGTCGTGACAGAGTCGAAAAGCGAAATTTCCGAACTCATTTGTCGTAAAAAAAATAATTTCTACACTGCCAGAAGTTTCATAACAGACAACACAAGGATGCGCAGTTTCAACAGACAACTACTCAACAGACAACGCTTAGGATGTAATCTGTTGTGATTTTGCGTTTTCGGCAATTTTCGGCTCTTCCGCAGTACCTGTTATGCATAACGTTTCATGCACAACGTTTTCAAAATCAAAACAGATTACATTCCAGCGGTTGTCTGTTCTAACTGCGCGTCCTTGTGTTGTCTGTTACGAAACTTTTGACAGAGCAGTAAGAGATCGGAGAAATTTTACGAGAACCGGGCATTCGGCCCAAAGAAAAACGACAGAGTTGAGTCAACTAACCTGTAACGACACCTCTACGGGGACAAACTGACAAACAATCTCACGAATTGCCAAAGCCGACAGTTCCATGAAATGATAGCTTCTACTTTCAACATAACACCCGCAAAACAATCGACGAACAGGTGAGATAGGAAAGAAAAACCTATTTGTTACTTTCTGATAACTGTAACATTTCATTTTTCCAAAAGTGTTAGTATATTCATTCATTTCTGTAAAGCTGCGTTCACAAGCATGCTTAGCCAAGCACAGATACCTAGGCACGTGCCCAAGCTTAGCTAGGCACCGAGTTCTAAAGACTAGAACTTCTTGCCTGGCCCAAAATCTATGCCTAGACACGGGTGTGAACGGTGATGCTAGCAAGAATAAATAAGAGAAGAATTGAGAACTCGCATAACCACGGTGTCAGCATGCTGGATCTTTTTTTTTCCGATCTTATTTACCGGGGTGGAGCTTCGCGTGTTGCCTCTTGCAGTATTAAGTGTTAACTCCAGAGCAATAGTGATGACGCAGTCAGAAAAGGCGGGAAGTTCAAACAGTGCTGATTTCTGAGGATAATACAAATGGAAACGACTAAGAAGCTTCTGTTATCAAGGCCCTTCACAAAGACGATTAAGCCCAAGGGAATGTGGCATTTGATGACTCAGAGAGCAATTAAACAATTTGAATGTTAAGGCATATACCTAACACGCATTAATTTAGTTCAGATTCAACAGGATCGGTGTGGACATTAGTAATTTTATTTTGGTCTTCTCAGGACTGTAAAGAATAGCTTCTGGAAAAGGTATTAAGCTTGGACAATTTAAGGTATTTAGCTGGCGAAATGTACTCAATGAGTTATTATGTTTTGTTTTTAAGTTGTACGGTACTCTACACAAAATTTAGTTCATATAATTTTCTCGTGTAGTTGCGAAAAACAGTTGGCTATAAAGTACTTCTTAATTTTAACTTATTAATTGCTGATTGTAAGATGTCTTTCAAAACGTCTCCATTTGCGATAACAACTTATTATTCTTGGTCAAGATGTATATCATTATAAAGTTGCACTTTCCATCTGGCTAAATTTGTCATTATCTACGGTATCAACAGTTTGTTTTTCATCACCGTTGTTTTCATTATCATGTTCTTACATCATTCAAATTCGAATTTTGGGCATAGCTGGCGAAATGTACTCAAAGAGTTCTTATGTTTTTTTTACGTTGTACTCTCTAAACAAAATTTTGTTCATACCATTTTCTCGGATAGTTGCGGAAAGCAGTTGGCTTGTGTCACGGTGGTGCCATCTGCAACACGCACTGCTAACTCATGCCGCCGCTAGGCGGCAGCGCTGTTCCCTTTCCGTTCGGTTTGTTAATTTTTTATACTGTCGCGGTTCTTGTTTTATTTATTAACTCTTGGTTATTATGACTCCGCCACCTCTTTTCCAACCCTTTTTAGTTAAAGGTTGTTTATTTTGTAAGTACCTACAAGTGAATAAAACCTTTAGTTTATTTTACGGACCATAGGTCATTATTATGAGTCTTGTATAAAGCTCCTTAGAGCGGGCTGGCCCGGAGGGCCTAGTGTATGGTGGGTGGTTTATAGCCTATTGTAGTTCGGTACGCAACCCTTAGTGTGAATCGACCTGGGGAATCCATAATGAACCAGTGAAGTCTGCACGTGTAGTAGGCCATCTTGACGCCCTAGGCTATGCTGACTCCGATGACTGTATCTAAGACGTTTACCATCTTATGTCCGGCCTACTACATCCCTCGCCATAACATCAGGTTGCTTCTTCACATACAAATACAGTCGTCGTAATACTTTTACCTAATTTTAAATTAATAACTGTTTATCGAAACTGATAGTTGTACGATATCGTTCAATACGTCTACGTTTGAGATAATAACTTATTATTCTTGGTCAGAATTTATATCATTATCACTAAAAATCTGCCATAGATATAATGAATGTTTTTGTATGACAGAAAAAAAGTAAATCTTTATTCTCACTTCTCCAGAGACGGATATCCTAACTGACGTTCTAAGCCTAGAGTACAAACATTCGGAAGTATGTCCTTTCCTTCTTTAAACTTGCACTATACTGTTCAGTCCAGAATACTGTCGGTCCTTTTCTGCCTTTATTTACGTCATCCTTGAATGTAGAATTGCACGACTTCTATTATCTCACTGTACTTTAGCCCCTTATCTCGTCTTTCAAACTATCCAGTTCCAGATTCGTTGGAGGGAAAAGGGCAAAATGTCGTCCTCTTTATGTTTAATTTGAATTCGGCGCACTTTCTTGGCGCGAAGAACGGCGATCAGAAGAACCACCGTCAATAATTACTCTGTTGTCACGACAGGCACCGGGTAGGCTCCACCGCCGATTAACAAAGTCGGAAAAAAAGCAGCGTCGCACGCATGGTTCAAGTCTTCTCATTTCTTCCCTTATTAATTCTTGATGATAGGCACGTGCCTAGGCTTCCGTGCTTGGCTAGGCATGCTGGTGAATGGGGCTTAATGCATTCACTTTGATTCGAGAGCCTCTAACATCTTTACTGTTCGCCTGTAGCTAAACTGTCAGAATTTCCAGAACATACACTAGCATACATAAGATAGAACACTCGGGTTGTTATCTGTAAGATTTTCCAAACGTAATGCATTGCACGTTATGCATAACAAGCCGTCAAAAAAGCATAGGTAGGTAGGTAGGTAGGTTTTTATTTTTAACCAAACCATTGAAAATAAAATAAAATAACATGACTAATATTCTATTGCAGCAAAAAGAAAGTCCTAAGGACTTGTGCTGCAATTTATTAATACTAGTTGTATCTAATAAATAAATAACTAAACACAACAACTTACAATTATCCACCTAGCCTATGACTTAAATAACAGACAATTGACTATACACAACAAGAATCCTTAATATTTAAGCTGACCTCAAGCTGACTTTTCCGATTTCATGATGATAAACAGAAAAGCCAACAAATATTTTTCCAGCAGCGTTTCGGCTCTTCTTGTCTGCATAACATTCAAAACGTAACGTTTACGACATCGTAACTGCTGACATCCTAAATGTTATCTGCTGAAACTGCGCACCCTTGTGTTGTCTGTTATAAAACATCTGACAGTGTACCTTCAGCCGATTCCGCGACGCTGGGAATTTTAAACTCCTTCTATGAGAACGATCAATAATATGTGAGTAATCAGCAATGGCATCGGTGAATTTTAAATGTGCACTTGTAAACAGTAAAAACTTGCGAATAGTTCGAATATCTTTCTTTCATTTTTATTGACTGCCTTGCTAGAAATGTCTAGTATTTAGGCCAGAAACTTTTGATACCTAACACCTTGTTTTGTTCCACAACAGAAACGGGGTTTGTATGAAGCAAAATCTAATGATTTGATTAGAATTCAAAATTCCAGGTTTGCATTTAGACTTTCAGAAAGCTTTGTCGTAATTTTCTTTCAACATCAAATCAGTTCCATTTTGAACCTTTGTAGCGGGGGACCATAAGGGTGTGTGCATAAAAGTCCTAAATTTTAAATATTTTATTCCTCTTCTAGCTTTAAGCTATTTGGAAAATAAACTTGATTGATTGAGAAAAAAAAGTCCGATGTTCGTAGTCGGATGCGAATTTCGTTCCTCCGCTTCAAAATTTCGACACGTTGCATGCATGTTTCCCCATGGTGAAGGGTACTTTGAATGCGAAGTCAAATCAGGCTGTAGGCTGCAGGTAGCAGAAAACGAGTGGGCCCGATAGGCCAGTAGCAGCACTTCTCTAAATATTCCATAATACTCTTGATGACGAACTCTTCATACCCACGAAGAATCGCCGTGTGTCTAGCGAAGAACCAGAAACATCACCAGAACAAATGTTGTTGATTAGTTCACACACATAATTTGTTTAGATGACGATTCTTATTCTTCACTAGGATCACAGGCGTGTTCCAGAGTCATATGGAGTATCCGCCCTGAGATAATGTCTCTGATGTACCAGAAATCACTCGTCGAAAGCAAAGTCTTATCGAATCCCCTGGGTCAGTTTCGTTGCAACTGCAGCGGTAACGACACTTGATCCTGCGTATGAGGGGTACCAGGATGAAACCCTATATCCAAGCGCAACTAAACTGAAAAATTCGCGTGTCTTCTGCCAACCAACTCAAACGTGACCTTCACGCCAAGACAAGAAAAGCATTTAACAACCTGGCAAAGACCCCAACATCCTACACTTTCAACAAAAACAGCAGAATCACGGAATCCCACCTTTAACTTGCTCCCAAGGGTTTATCACACTTCTCTTACGATGTTCGGTCTCACCACAAGTAAGAAATCACTAATGCGGAGAGAAATTAAAATTGGGGTCCGCCGGTGTCTTCAAGTTCAAATATGGGCTCGATTCCAGACCCGAAATGATTTCAGGCTTCTTGCCACGAAACTGAAAGGCCGCGGAAACAGCTCCCAAGGAATAACTCAATTAACTAGGGCGGCGTTTCAAAAAGGTGCTCTGCTAGTTTGTTCCGGCAATGGCGCTGGAAACCAAAGTTGGTGCTTAGCTAGGCTGTTCCCACCAAAGACGATGAAACAAAAGCGGTGCTAAAGTTTAAGACAGAAGCGGTTGTGAACGTTCCAAAGTTGACACCTATTTTTGCAAAACAGACCGCTATAAAATGAGCTTTCTGCCCAGTTTTTTGGCCCTTTTTAACTCAACTTGACTTACTGTGTGTTTTCTTTTTGCTGATTGTGTAATGTGTTTATTTGCTAACGAAGTATGTACCTGACGAAAAAATATCGAATTTGGCAGTTTTCTATGATAAGCCATATTTTTGAATTAAAATTTTATTCTATTCTATTCTAACTAAATAGGCGTGTGATCCGACATTTACACTTCGCTTATTTATTTAAATTGGCCTGAAAACCTGGTAAAAATGTGTTACTTCGTTTGTCCGGTATCATAGAAAATCTATTTCATCGAATGTACTTAGTCTTTACTTATCCTAAAAACAACACATATAACAACAAACTTAGGGAACTTAGCGTCCGTAACACAAGGAAATGCAGGCTTTTGTTAAAATTCAAATTCTCTGTTTCTGAATAAATTTTGGGTTGTCGTGCAAGCAGCCTACATTCTGATAGCATTCTGATTCTGATGACAGAGCCTCGGTGAAAAAAAATTACAAAATCCCTTAGACGAGTCAAAATAATTCAGTGTATTGAAATATCAGATATAAAAATAAGCTGCCTTTTCAGTTAAACTTTAACGTTGTTGACCGTTAAGGTAACTGCAGTATTCGTCCACTCTTTTCCTTATCGTACGTCCATTTTCATTTCTGAAACTTTAAAAAGAGCATCTTTTCTTAAAGGTTAACAGAATAGGGCTAAGATACGACAGTCTGATCACCCATCATATTTTTACTTAATTAGGCTAGAAGAATCGGCAAAACTCGTTACTTCGTTACTTTGTTATCGACGATTCTTGAATTTTTAGCTGACGTAATTTCTCTTCCGCAACTGTTGTACCTCTATACGGACGTAGCTCTATGTTTGGAATTTTAGCAGCTACAGCGGCAGCCAATTGCCGTAATAACAAGTCGCGGCGGATTTACATTCTTCAAGCCAGGAAGATGAAAGTAACATGGGAAGTGAAAGTGACCAGGAAGAACTTTGCATTCGCCATGAAGGAATAACATGACCAGCTGAAAACTCGAACTTGCTAATCAACTTGGTGGAATGCTGGCCAAATTCTCTGTTGACTGTGTCCTTCCACAAAGGAAACCTATTCGCGGTAGCACGGAACAGAGGGCTATCTTCGGATGTGATTCTGCAATCTGGAATCGAACATTTCAAAATCTTCGCTTTGTTAGCCATTGAAACACACGCTTTTGCAGACATTCAAATAATCCGCGACTCGCCGTAAAGTTATTTCTCATGCAGCCAGCGGAGATTCCAAACGTCACTGCTAGACTACGCGACGTAAAAAACAAAAATCCCTTATATGAGTCAAAATAATTCAGTGTACTGAAATCAAACGTATAAAAATAAGTTGGCTTTTCAGTTAAACTTTAAAAAATGCTCAGCCAGGTTGTTCCCACCAAAGCCGTTGGAACAAAGATACTGTAACAATTCCACCTGTGTTGTTTCAATAAGTCGAAGAAGTAAGAACTGTTAGCGGAACTGCGTACTTATCCACTCTTGTTCCTTATCATACTTGACAAAAAGACGCTCAGTTATGTTGTTCCCATCAAAGCCAAATAAAAATGTCACAATACGTGTTGTAATGTCACAATAACAATGTTTCCATAAGGACGAAAAACATCTTTCAGGTCCTACACGCCTAAAATTCCTAGTTCTTTTTTTGCCGCTAGATCTGCTAGTTTACAGTAGACATCGACATGTTACTTCTTTAGTTCTTTTTTTGCCGCTAGATGTGCTGGTTTACAGTAGACAACGACATGTTACTTCTTGGTGTACATTAAGAAACTGAAAATAGCCAAGAAACCTGGCTTGTAACCAGGTTTGTCACCAGTATTGCTTGGCTATTTTCAATTTCTTTTGTGTTTGCCTCTTAGGCCTGGCCATATTAAAAATGCTCCTGCTTCTATGTGTGCTCTATCCAGCTATGTTATGTCAAATTTGTCAATTCTGGCTTCCAACTTACTTACTTACTTTCCACGGACTATTGCGCGACTCAGTATTAACGGAAAGCATAATCGCTTATTCCCCCTTCAGATAACTTACACCAAGATCTAACGTCTGAGTGTTTATGTTTCTCTAGCGCATCTGGCGGAAATTCGTCACTGGATTTTAGGAAGGGCGTACAGGTCCGATCGAACCAAAATTTACCGATTACTGAATCTCGTTATTACGTTATTTCTTTTTGAAGAAGCAGGTTTTGGGAAAACAGTTTGACGAAAACTTTTGCTTCCTACTGAGGCGAATCCGTTCACCTGCTTGAGTCCAGACAAGACCCAGACAAGAGAAACTCCCAATATCACTGACGAAGAAAAGTGGAATATATTGTTAAACTTTCGGAAGGACTCTGTCCGTGCGCAGGAGATAATCCAAGAAGTCTCAAGAAGAGAAATCCAAGTACAAAAGAGAAATCCAATAAGAAGGAGATAATCCAGCGAAAACTCCAGCGACAGTGCCAACATCGACCGATCCAGACCAGAGCAGTGCAATAACTTCAGCGATTCTAACTTGAATACCCAGTTCCCTTTGCATCTACCATTCAAACGAATAAGTATCTATCTCGGCGTATTGGATGATGTATCCCATGTGACCCCCCCCCCGGAAGATTAATGAATAAGTGGGTGTATTCAAAGGAAATAAAAAAATATCCTAACGTGAATAACTCGTCCCCTCCCTGAGTATCTACAAGGACAAATAAGCACCAGAAGCTCCGTCCCCTAGCTATATCTGTAATACGACCATTAGGAGTCGAATAGATTCCCTTTTTCCTCTGATATGAGCAGCGGCGAAGGGGGAAGTAGACGGGCATCAACTCAAAGCTCAGCAAGTATTTCTATCTCAGCTCAGTTTTATCGGGTTTTTACATGTTTTTTTTCGTGCAATAAATTTATTCATTCATTCATTCATAGTCGCTGCATGGGACAAAAGACGGAGGTTCTACTGCCGGTATCTATCATTCAAAAGAATGCGACAGGTACCTACATCGGCGTGCTGACTGGTTTACCCAAACTGGACCCCGCACCCAACCGACACTAGACCCGCTAGGTAAACAATTCTTCCTTCTAGAAAGAAAATGATAAAAATATATACACGGGAGTCCTACGTGTGGTCTTCGCGGGTCACCACCCAAGCGCGGTTAATAAATCTCCTCGAACTAAAAGACTCTGGCCGAGTCTTCATTCCTGTCGGATACAATAGCGATCTAAAAATATTACAAGCCTTGGCTAGTTCCAGTACTGCGCAGAACCTGGAGGACTCATGAGTCCGTTGAGTCCGAAAATTTCAATGGAACCCTGGCAGACCTTACGGGAGAAGGACGACAGAGATACGAATTTATGTCGGAAGTGAAGTTACCCGCGATTGCACCGGCCAAGGTCGTCTGTCGACTTAACGGAAGTGCTAGCTGAAAGCGACGACATAGATAAGTCCTTCACGACCGATCGCCTCTCAGTTTATATAGGGAAACCATGCCGAAACGTCTAATAGGACTGGGAAGTCGCCAGCAATTTACCTGCTGCATGTCAGGGGTCTTTCATTCAGACAAGTAAATCTATCACTCACAACTACCATTTTTTAAACATATCCTAGGATATACATTATCTTTAGAAGAAGAATATAATCTGAACTTATTTAAACCTATATTCTTGGGGAACGACTAAAAGCAGGAAAGGAAAGGACAAGCATGATGCACACGGAAAGGCAACCAAAAGCAGGAAAGGCATACTAAAACGATGAAAGTTGCACCAGAAGTCAAGGATAATAAAAAAAAATTGGAAAGCTGCACTGTTCCTTTGCTTTGCTTAGTATCCTGTGAGTGGTAGGCAACTAGCACATTCAAAGTCTAAACAGAAGAAAAGTATCCTTGACTTCCGGTGTAACCTCTCTCGTTTGACTATGCCTTTCCTGTTCTTAGTAGCTATTCCTGATTTAAGTATTCTTTCCTCGTACAAGTAAGTAAGTATATTTGTAACCCACGAACTGTTTAACAACAAAAGAAAGTGGAGTAAAGATAATCGAAACAAGACCAAAGGTTCCGATGGGATCCCAAAAATGTAATGTATGATCCAGACAATTGGGTCTTGTCTTCGCCAGGCTCCTTGTATATTTTTACTATTAAAATTTAGAAACAGATTAAGGCCAAATAGCTAATCATCTGAGAAAACAAGGTTCAGATAAGGATTCAGCATGTGTGTGTACCCCTGTAAGTCATATATATCTTGATGAAACTGATCGAAACTTCCGGCCTTACTTCTGCCAAATTTCCGGTTTAGGCCGAATTCTGGGCGAACTACTTGTCCGGCAAAAAAATGAAGACTCAATGTATCTCCTATATGGAACTTATAACAAATTTTCCGGTTTCGGCCAGATCCGGGCGAACAGTATGTCCGGGTAGAAAATGATTGTCATATACGGATTCAGCATCTCTTCTTACCACTGAATCGGACATCTAATCAACTTCAAATAAAACTTTTGAGTTTAACAAATTTTCCGGTTTTGGCCGCATTCCGGGCGAACTACTTGTCCGGCGAGAAAATAGTTTCATCATCCTTTTCAGCATGTCTTCTTACCCGTGATCGACTATCTCATTGGCTGTTTAAACATATTTTTGTTGCCCCTTAATTTGAACACCCGCCCCTAAATTTAGGGCTACAGAGCCCATCTACGAACTACACATTTTCTTGACCCGAAGAATCCTCACACCAAGCTTCATTAAAATATCTCATTCCCTTCGAGAGTTATCGTACTGACAGGCGGACGGACGGACAACTTTTGCGATGTAACAGGTATCCCTCCACTTACGTTTTGGGATCCCAAAAAGAAAGAACAGAGACAACAGGAGAATAGTCTAATCAGTCGGTATGATGCGGCAACAGACGTAGACTAGATTTCTGACGGAAATCAGTTTGCAATTCTCGCATCCGTGATAAGCCTTTCCTTTCCTACACCATGCCTTACCTTTTCTTTCCTGCTTTTAGTCAATCCCATATTCGGGACTGAAATGTTCTGAATTTGGCAAGTACACCTAATTAAATGAATTCCATTTTTTGAAAGCTCTAGCAATCCTTTCCTTCTACCCCCTGCTGTTTCCCCTTTTCTTGTTTTATGTTACAGATGTACCGTTCGATTGCTGTACTAAAGGTGTCGCATTTAAGATCAATCACCCTGTTTCACAAATGATTAAGCTGTGCCCTGCTTGTGATTTTCTGCTAGTTTTGAGGATGGTTCATATCCTCGCCTTTAGAAACAACTTTTACCTCAAGGCATAGCAAATTCGTATTGCACATTTGAAACAAGTATGGCATAGCCTACTACAGCAAAACAGGCTTCTTCAAACAAATTCATGTTGACATCCCGCAACCTCTGAGAGATAACACAGGATTTTTTATTTTGAGAAGTAGTCTACAAAACAATGTCGCTGGACACTTTGTCAACTTGCTACAGTATACCGCAGACGGTTAGTAGCCCCCCCCCCCTAGAGCGAACTGATTTGGCGTACAGTAGGGGAGAAACCATTCCCATTCGACAGGATTGACTATTGCAACCACTAATGTATCTTTTCTTTCTAGAGAATTCCAATATTAGGCTATGGTCCGCCAATTCCACTCGCTCATAAATTACACAAAACCCTGAAAACAAATTGCTTGTTATTCAAGTACTAGCTCTTTTTTTATGCTGTTTGGTTTATTAGTTTAGACCTATTTATGAGCTTGCCCATGCGGTCGCTTCTACAATGCGCCGCTAGATCACCCCACGGTGGCGCATCCAGCATTTCTGCAATTCTGCCACTTTTCGCCATAGGCTACAAAAATTTTCTCTTACTGTGCTTCTTTCGTTCCATGGAGATTTTTCCCTGTTTTGACCAAGCAGACAACAAAACCTAATTATAACAAGAGCTACGAGCTCATATGGCACTTGTTACGAATAGATGGTAAAGAAAGTTGCTGAGAACGTCACAAAATACCCCACCATACAAAAATGCGGTTTGGTCCTAGAAATAAGACATCTAGTTTCGCTCGAGTCAGAACATTTCTGGCATTTCCTCGGATCATTTAGGGCAAATGAATTTTCTACCTTCCAAGTTTCAACCTAACAGATCCAATGGTTTGGGCCCTAGACGTGCCACAGGATTTCCGGTACCCCCTCCAACTCCTCGCAAGCGGTCGAACCTGGTCCGACTCCTAAATGAATCATCTGAAGCAATTTTTCGTACCACCTACCAAGTTTCACTCGAAACCGAGCTTTTTTTGGAACTTCCGGTGACTCCCCCCCCCCCCCCACCGTTGTCGGGTCTGGTTTGAACCATAGAATATGTCATCTAGGGCATGTATCTTTTCTATATTCCAAGTCTCATTCATATCGTTCAACTTGTGTGACCCCTATGCGAGCAACATCATCTCCGGGACTCCCATCCCAACTCCCCCCACTGTGGCTGAATACGACTCGGAAACATAAACTTCGCATCTCTGACATCTTCTCTTCCCGACCATCAAGTTTGACTGGAATCGGAGCATAGCCTATCCACTAGTTCAGATATGGATTCAGTTTGGACCGAATCCTTGGCCGGATCCGGTCCGGACGCCGAATAAAAATCAAGGCCGCATAAGCTACGGACTGTCCAACTTGCATCCCATTCTGTCCATAGGTTCGGATTTTGTGCATGTCAAAAAGTCCCCCCCCCCCAGCTCCCCCCCTCGTGGCTGCATGTGGTTAGGACACATGTTTGCTTGTCTAGGTCCTCAGTTCTTATCACCCATAAAGTTTCACTCGAATCGGACCGCCCGTTCGCAACTTACGGAAGTCAGTGATTTCCCGATTCCTCTTCCCTCAACCCCCTAAAATGATGTTTGGGTCCCAGAACACAATTTTCCTAGGGCATTGTGTGGGAACCTTAAGTCATTAATATGCCTGCAAAGTTTCATCGTCCTTAGAACAACTGGGACTATACGATCTGGCTCCGTAAATTAAGGCCTGATACGTGTTCTCCCCGCCAAGTTCCGTCCCAATCCCTCGACTTAGCTCTAAGCGTTTCAAAAGTTTTCCGGTGCCCCCCCCCCCCACAAGTATTGAATCCAACCCGGAGTTGACATGGAACATCTGAGACGATAGCTCTTTTCACTTGCCAAGTTTCACTCAAATCCAATCACCCAAGCTGCCAATGCCACTAGATTCCGGATTCCCTGTCTCTCCACTCCACCCACGATGGTCAGCTCGAGAAAATGACTATTCACAAGTCAATATGTTCGGGTCCCTGACATGCCTACCAAGTTTCATCGTCCTAGCAAATCAGGAAGTATCGAACTCGCACGATCACTAGAAATTCGGATCCCCCCTCCCAACTTCCCCACGCAGTGACCGGATCCGATCCGGTTAGGTCATTCAAGTACCCAGGACTTGTGCTTGTTCTTCCTACCAAGTTTCATCCCGAACCCTCCACTCAAAGCGTTTCCCAAGACTTCCCCCCCCCCCCCAATGTCACCGGATCCGGCCCGGATTGAAAATGGGGCGTCTGAGACACGAGGTCTCTCTATATATCAAGTTTCATTAAGATCCGATCACCCGTTCTTAAGTTAAAAATACCTCACTTTTCCGGATTCCCTCTCCTTCCAGCCCCCCCCCCCCCAGATGGTCGGATCAGGGAAACGACTATTCTCAAGTCAATCTTTTGGGGTCCCTGACATGCCTGCCAATTTTTATCGTCCTAGCACATCAGGAAGCACCGAACTCGCGGGATCACTAGAAATTCGCCCCCCCCCCCCCCCAACTTCCCCACAGTGACCGGATCCAGTCCGGTTAGGTCATTCAAGTACCCAGGACTTGTGCTTGTTCTTCCTACCAAGTCTCATCACAAACCCTCCCCTCAAAGCGTTTCCCAAGATTTCCGGTTTCCCCCTCCATCTCTCCCCAATGTCACTGGATCCAGTCTGGATTTAAAATGGAATGTCTGAGACACGAGGTCCTTCCCTATATCAAGTTTCATTAAGATCCGATCACCACTCGTAAGCTGAAAATACCTAATTTTTTCGGATTCCCCCTTACTCCACTCCCCCCCCCCCAGATGGTCGGATCGGGGAAGCGAATATTTCTAATTTAATATGGCCCGGTCCCTGATATGTGCCAGGTTGCATCGTCCTAGCTTCATCGTTCTCAAAGCGTTTCCCAAGATCCCCCCCCCCCCAATGTCACCGGATCCGGTCCGGATTGAATGGGGCATCTGAGACACGAGGTTTCTATATATCAAGTTTCATTAAGATCCGATCACCCGTTCTTAAGTTAAAAATACCTCACTTTTCCGGATTCCTTCTCCTTCCAGCCCCTCCCCCCCCCCCAGATGGTCGGATCAGGGAAACGACTATTCTCAAGTCAATCTTTTGGGGTCCCTGACATGCCTGCCAATTTTTATCGTCCTAGCACATCAGGAAACACCGAACTCGCGGGATCACTAGAAATCTATTCAAACAATGTTTACAACGGATACGTGTAATGATTACAGGTTTGTTTCCTTCCCCGACGTTGACCCAGAGGATTGACAGCCTGAGGAGGACCCTTGCCAAGAAGGGCCGAAATGTCGCTGATGAAGAATCGTAGCTGACGTATCCGTTGTAAACATTGTTTGAATAAATGTTTCAAAGTCAGCTTGGGCTCAAAGAATATTTATCACTAGAAATTCGGACCCCCACCTCCACTCCCCAAAGTAAGCGGATCCGGCCCGGTTATGCCAATCACGTATCTAGGACGTGTGTCTGTTCTTTCCACCAAGTTTCATCCCGATCTCTCCACTCTAAGCGTTTTCCAAGATTTCGGGTTTCCCCCTCCAACTCTCCCCAATGTCACCGGATCCAGTTTGGATTTAAAATGGAATGTCTGAGACACGAGGTCCTTCCCTATATCAAGTTTCATTAAGATCAGATCACCGTTCGTAAGTTGAAAATACCTAATTTTTCCGGATTCCCCCTCACTCCACTCCCCCCCCCCAGATGGTCGGATCGGGGAAGCGAGTATTTCTAATTTAATATGGCCCGGTCCCTGATATGTGCCAGGTTGCATCGTTCTAGCTTATCTGGAAGTGCCCGAACTATCAAAACCGGGTCCGACAGACCGACTGACGGACAGAAATTGCGATCGCTATATGGCACTTTGCCTAATCCATAAATCTGACCGGACATAGCTTCTAGTCGCTACTTACCTTTCGCAACGGAATCAGGATGACTCCGTCTACTACAGATTTTTACAAGCTGGAAATTGGTTGTTTGCTTGCTTGTGCTCTTCTTCAGTTTTGTGATGTCATTCTACATGCCATGCTCATTCGAACACGACCGAAACCTAGCTCCGGGACAAAGGTCCTTCTCGATGTGAGGATTTTCCTTCTTATCTGTTTCCTCTCCATGTCACGCATTAATGGGTCAAGCGACATTTTTCAAAATGTTGAGAAGAAAAGAGAGGGGTTTTTAGAAGAGAGGAACATTTAAGAACTTATTTTTTTTTACCGACATACTAACGATTTTTATGTCGCTTAGCTGTTTTTTGACCGTTTTGAGCAACTTGTGTATCTCGGGAACGGCTTTTGAAAAAATTACAGTAGATGCAGGAGCTAAGATCCATAGCCGTAATATGAATAACTGAATTTCAAACACATTTTCGCTTGACCCCTTAATGCGTGATAGCGACGACATAGTTAGTTGGATTTCCTGCTTTCGTCTGATTCTGGGCAGAGGGGGCACGCATGAACCGCACGAAGTCGGGGACCACACTTCTTCATTCTTTGGCAACATCCATAGCACCGTCGTAAGTCGAACTCGGAAGAATTCAGTCCTTTGCAGGAGTAGCAACAATATCAGCATTTGGGCTACATTATTTGAGATCCGTCAGGGGTCCACTCACTCAAGTGCAAAGCCTGTACGTCAGACGAAAGTGGCCGGAAACAACTATTCGTGCACGAATCCGAACTCTGCTTATTCTGATTAGGCACCAGGTGTACACGAAAAATAGAGTAGGCAATCCCTACATCCACTCTAGGAAGCTGAGCAAGGGAGCGTCCCCCTTTTACACGGCTGTTCCATTTTATCTTCACAAGAGACGCGCACGACGCTGACTGAAGAAGGCACTGGTGGCACCGCGGGAAACTTGGTGCTCGGTTACAACTGCACCATTCCACCGGCTTTCGAGCTATTTGAAGCTTCGGCTTTCTGCCTTGCAAACGAAAACTATCGTCAGAGAACATTTTCCAGATATCCGTGCCATCTTATGACGCGTCTCTTTCAAACTGGTGATCGGATCGCCACCGTAGAGAACGTTTCGAACGACTCTTACGAAAGGCTGGAGATGGCGTTCCGCTAACTAGAGATCGTGCGTCCCTGCCATCTAGTGTCTTGCTAGCACCTTCAAATGAGCACAGATAATACATTTTGCAGATGGCGATCTGAACAACTTCTGGCACAAGCCTTTAGATGTCGTTGTGCTGACAACAGATCATCTATACTATTCTGATTAAAACCAACAGCACGACCTTCATCCAAAACATTCCTCCAAACTCCGAAACTTCCGAAAAGCGGGCTTTGAAAAAGCACGACCGGTTACTTACTTTAGTGTGACAAGTTTTTACTCAATTTATCATTCAGTAATCAGTTTTGTTTCGGAATTTAAAGTTCGAGCTCCACTTGTTACAGCTAAGAAACAAGTTTTAAATTTCGTTGAAAGGCAACCAAATCGCACAGTTTCTACATGTCCCTTTCTTTCTTCTGTTATTCTTGCCGAGTTTAGGTTGATAAATCGTGTAGGCTAGTCAGCATTATATTGAGATTGGTTCCGATGAGCGGATGAAATGCGGTTTGATCTTTGATCTTTTATACGCACAAAACATGTGCTCTGCGTCGCGCAGCTGTAGCACTTAAACATTTTGTCAACCGTAAAATTTGAAATCGCGTGTTTAACGAACTAGTAACACTCCGCTTCTTGTAAATTTCACCATACTGGGGGAACCTTACCAGAGCAAACAGAAGAAGGATGAGGATCAATTATTAGAATCTGGCAAAATAAATTCAAGCATGGCATCTGGCAAAAGTCCGACACCTTTTCAGGTTTTATACTTCAGCCAAAGATACATGGGGGGAAGAGGTATATTTAAGGATGGGATTAAATGGGTGGATTCAAGATGTTTAGTTGCCGGGCTGATTGTTTGCCACTGGAACAAGTGCGCAAGTGCTCAGAGGTGGAATGTGAAAGTAAAATGTTTATCACATCTTATGTACAACCAGCGTTAGAACCAAGACATTTCACCCTGAACCCTTGAACCGGGTGGGTGTGGGGGCTGGGACTAGACCCCGGCGCCGCGCCGAATACTAAAATCAGCTGCGTCGCCGATACGAAATCGGCGCCGCCGCCGGCGGAGGTCGGCGCCGCCGCCGGCGGAGGTCGGCGTTTCCGAAAATAAATGCGACCAATATAGAAAAACACTAAAAAATGGTAAATTTTGGTAGTGTTAGAATACTGGTTCTTCCGGAACGCGCAGCTTCACTTACGAACGAATAGCCACACCATAAGTGCCATCTCTAAGTACGTAAGCCCGAGAAGGTGTACGTAAGCCCGAGAAAGTCTGAAGAAGTGTGTTATTTTTGCTAATAAAATTTCTTTGTAACTAGCTAGATCCTGAGGTTATTATCTTCCTCAGCATGGCTCATCAGATCAGAGCTGAATCACAATAATAAAAATTTCGTTTATTATGGCGAGCTTGCGAAAATGCGAAGACCACTCTTCAGTTCTTTTGCTGAAAGAAATCTCACCGGTTCCCAGCGCGGCTGCTTGGGACCGTACGCGACACGCGTGCAGTACTTGAAGATGGCACTGTCCTTGCCATCTTGGGAATTGCAGTGCCTAGGATATTCTAGAAAAGGCATTTTTTTTCTTATTTTTTAATCAACTAAAATGGGCAATCTCTGCAAAGTGACCAAATAAATATTGACACTGATGTACTATCGCCGACACAAAAAACTGACACTTGAAATTCCATAAGGAGGAAATTGGCTCTCGTTAACACTATGGTGTATGCCTTTTCGGAACTTACAAAGATATCGTTTATGCATACAGACCAGTTCGCTTATTGTTTACCTGTTTTCCCAAACAGGTAAACTCTGAGGTTCTGAGAGCATTTTCAAGGAGATTTACTTTTTCCTTGTGGGATTTCAAGTGTCCGTTTTTTATGGCGGCGACAGTACTACCCCACGAGATCAACAAACAAAGTCTGCCAACGCACAGGTCTGAAGTTCTGAAAAACAAATATCTCCTGAAACAGAAGAGCCTGACTGTAAATTATGATAGCACACGGGTTTCGTGTGTGAGAGTTCGTGAGTTGAACAGACATTCGTTCGTTTCATACTTTTCCGTTCGAGCCTATGAGATGTTTGAGCTAATCTTAATAATCGCTCTGACTTCGAAGGTAAGTAAAACAAAGAAAAAAGGAATCGACTTCGATTCTACAGATAGCAACTCGACTCTCAACCCCGCGTCCGGACGTGCCCATTCGCAATTTGAGTCCAAAAAGAAACAAAAACTAAAAGTAACCTTTGCTGTAAAACTGACAAACTAGAAAACTTATTCAGCTTCAACTACGCGGTAGTGGCTTACACACAAAAGCTCAAATCAAGCCCCAGATTCATTCAGGGCCAAAGACTATTACTACTGATCACAATGATACCATCACAGTGCACAAGATCCAGATTGCACAAATCAGACTGACCAAAAATCAACACAAAAAAAAGCCCTCGACTTTAGTTCTGTGGCAATGGTAAGTGAGTAAGGAAATATTCAGATCATCGATCGGATCCCTTCACGGAGAAGGATCGCGGTTTTCACAGATAGCTACGGTATTTGAGGATCTTCGAGCGATTTGCAGAGATCATAATTATCATGTACAAACTGGATGAAATTGACCCTGTGAGGAGCAATCATCGCTCGTTTATGACTCAAAATGATGCCCGTGATTGAAAAAGATCTTTCCGCACTGGCACTTGTGGCAGAAAGGGACAACTTTTTGCGAGCTAGTGCGGCAATCCAAGGGATTTGGCCAGAGTATGTCCTCCAAAATTCGAGTGCGCTCCAGGGTTTGCTTCTTGCGCTTTCACTTGCAAGCGTCAGGTACAGATCGATTTGGCGCCGAATTATTTCATCATGAGCGTCGGAGTCAGACGACGCAGCTGACGCAAACCTCTTGGCAAGGGTTCTTACCCTACTCTGTCGTGGTTTCTTGGAACAGGGGTCATCAGTTTCAGAGGCGCAATCTTCGTCACTATTCGGTTCAACATTGGCAACTACAACTTGTTTGGCTTCAGGACTTTCGTCACAGAACACAGCAATATCACAGGCTTTAACATTATTTTTCACAGCATGGTAGAGGAACTCTCGCTTCGAGATATCTTTCACACTAAGATGTTCATCTATTTCTTTAATCTGAAACACCTGAAAGTCTAGAAGAGCGGCTAAAACCATGTCATCGTCACGCGGCATTCGGTATTCATATTTTGTCGCTAAACATCTTTTCAGCTCCTGGATAGGAAAGCTGTCGTCATCGGAAATCTCGAGCTTTTCTCTAAGTACAGCCCTGAACAGAAGAGCAAGACTAAGCGTTGGATACTGCTCACCTTCCAGAGTTTCAACCGCTTCAGCAAAGTTGCCTAGCAGCTTGTTGAGTTCTGTGAGAAGGTTAAGTTCGTCGTCGTCAAATATTAGCTCGCGTTTTCCCAATCTACCAAGGAGGATGTTGACAGCAGATATGTGGCTTTTCAAGCTTTTCAGCATCAGGTAAGTGGCACTCCAACGTGTTGGCAAATCACGGGACAAACTTCGCGGCTGAATAAACGTTGGAGGCGGTGTGCTTTGAAGCTCAGACGCTACCTGATAAACTGGGATGCTTTCGTCAGCTTCTAAAATCTCTGCAACTTGCGAAATAGATTCAACTACAAAAAAGTCTTCTGACCTCAAATCAGCAATCTCTTTTCCAAGTTCTGCTCCTCTGTACACAAGGCTTTTGACGATTTCTCGACTTTTGATTACAAGGTTCTGAACCTCCGCAACCTTGGAAATCCCATCCACTGTTATAAGGTTGTGGAGACCATGGGCCAAACAATCCCTCGAACCTGACTCGTTTCTGTCAAGGTAGCATGCCTTCACAATATTTGCACCTCTGTCGTGAACCAGAGTAAGATGCTTGCCTGCAGAAAAAACATAAAAATAAAATAAACAATGCTGATCCCCGCTAGTTATGGTCTCTCTTTAATAGTTTTTCGACCTTTGCAGAATTACAGAAGAACTGCAACTAGCTTACTGCTAGTGATTTACTGTCAAATAGCCAGAAGAAAAACAACAACTCAAAACTGCAGGCAAAATGTTGCGCCTCTCTAGATGAAGAGGAGACAGGTAGAGACAGATACCACAAACAGTATGTCCCAGACTCCCGGTTACTGTACTGTGCCGAAGACTTCACAAAAAGCTGAAAATCTACATTCTGTTTATCAAAATATAACACAATTCTATATAATACATTGTACAGATTAGGTTGTTCTGTACAAGTTTTAGCTTAGCCTCCCATGTGTTAACTACCTGATGGGCTAAGAAAAGGATTAGGCGACAGTTTTGTTATAAATAAAGACCCTTGAAACTTAAATATTTTCTGGTTCTGATTCTGAAAAATCTTTGTAGAGGTGCTTGAGGCAATCTGACATGTGCATGAAGCAGGTGCAGAGGTAGAAGCTCATCTGAATTTAACATGGGCTTTCATGGTTAAACTGGTATGCTCACCCCATTACTTTCCAGATTGCCTCAAGCACTTGAACTAACTAGTTATGCCCTGGTTTTTTCACTTTGTCTAAGAAGAACAGGTAAGCGAATCCTTTAGGCTATTAACTCAAAATCAATCATTAACTGATGATCAAGTGATGTGATAAGCTCTGGATTAACTAATATGATACTTTTGTAGTTTTTTTTTTCAGAAAAAGTTCAGCTAAAATGGCAGAGCTTGTGTATTCAGAATTACAAATAAAATATGAGTACATACCTTCTATTCCGAAAAGCTTCATGCATGCTCTGAATTCTTTTCTAATATTTTCTGCTGTATGTTTCTCTGCATTCAGACATGATGTTGTCAGAGTCACACCTTTCATTTGAAACTTCGAATCCAGGTACACAAGTCTGTGACATTGGTATCCAAGGCGCCTGTGGCCATCAGTCCAAATATCAATAGCTAAAGTTCCTGCTCCATCCATGATCTCTTTGGGATCAGTAACCAGATTTTTAATCAGAGAGAAAGATTTATCATAAATGTCCTGTAGGGCACTTTTCGCCAGTGTTCTTTCAGATGGAATATCATTTTTGCCATTTCCGATAACATCATATTTCTGAAGAAAATCTCTGAAGCCAGGCTGGTTGACTATCCCAAATGGCTGCAGATCCCTACAGCAAAAAAGAGCAATATCTCGTCCAAAGAGGTGCTTTTCAGATGTAGACATCTGAAGAGAAGAGCGTTGCCTCTTTTTTGGAACAAAAAAATCAGACACTTTTGAATTCTCTGTCTTAGCTGGGACTTTGCTTCCACTCTCTTTGTCTTTAACTTGAGCTGCTTGCTCCTTTTCCAGGTAAAAAGTTTTCTGGACTGTCTCTTCGTTGGCATGGGCAGCTTTTAGATGCAAAACCATATTTGTTGTGCTGACAGAGTTTTTGTAACGTATGATACACGAACACACTTTTTTAAGGGGAGCATTTTTGTCCACTTTTTGCGACTGATGGAGACACAGTTTGCAATATACAAAGCCAGAGTCAACTACCTTGAGTTCTGCACCCACACTGCACTGCAGATCTCCAAAAAATTTCCATGCATGGCTTTTCCTTGCACTGTTTGTACTGACTTTGAACTTTTCAATTGGCTGATGCCCGAAATCCTTCACAGAAAAGCTCACATCCACTTGATCTAAACTGTGTCTGAATGAAACTAAGCCACAGGTGGGAGAACTTTTGAATTTTAGCGAGAAACAGTCTTTCAACATGAAGCTTTATCCCTACTGTATGTTCTCAAATCCCTAAAACCCGAACTCGGAAGTAAAAAAAAAAAAGCTATACGCCGATAAAGCTGTCGGCGGCGTAGTCACGCCGACACCGCGGCGGCGTGTTCGGCGCGCCACTGGATTTTCGGCGGCGGCGCCGCCGGGGTCAAATCGGCGGCGTCGCGGTCGTTTTCGGCGCGGCGCCGGGGTCTAGCTGGGACCATCAAAGGCACAACTAGACCCCAATACCCACAAGTGTACCAAGTTTGAACTTGAATCTTGCACTGGTTCACGAGTTATGATCTCCATAAAATACGGTAAAAACCGAAAACCGAAAGCCGAAAGCTGCTACAGCGCTCGCAATAGTGACGAATATCGATATCGATGCCCCGATATCGACCAACCGAATATCGATAACGATTATCGGGTATTAAAAGTGAAAATATCGATATATCGAAAAATCAAAATTTTGCCCAACACTAGATTCCGCCGAGGCTGGGAACAAGACCCGAGGCTTCTAGGACAAATAGAACAATAAAGAGGCCACCGAACAGACACTAACGATTTTTGTACCATCCAGGATCTGCATAAAATCAAAACAGGATCTCTTATATGACTGATAAAGCAAAGAGCAAAATACTTCTACGAAGGTCGCAGAAGCAATAAAGGCAGATAGGCAACATACAATGGCAACTATCCTGGCGTATTTGCAGAACTCCGGCTACGCCTGAGGGCCTAAAATCCGAATTCGGAGAGCTATAATTCGATGCAAGATAAAAATGCTAGAATGCAAGATACTGCATCAGATTAATTCTCCGAATCCAGATTTTAATTATCCGAATTAGGAATAAAAATATCCGAAATCGGTGACGGACAACTACTAAAGTCAGATAAAGGAGAGACTTTTACAGTGTAGTGGAAAATCAGGACGCATTTATTAAAAGAAACTCAACTTGCGGTTTAGGCTAATACCCCCTTTTTAGCCAGAGCCGCAGATTTCTGAGCCTAGTTGCCAAGTTCAAGCTAGCGAAAGAGACACCCAATAACAGCTTCGAAATAACGCCATCTAGGTATAGGTTGGTATGAGAAAAGTTTCTTTCCCTCCTTTATCAAGTTTTCAACACACATCTTTAAATAACGTGGGTCCAATTTTTAGCGTCGCAATTTACATCTTTGTATTGTTGTTCCCAGATTTTATGACGATGTATGAATTCAACTGTATATAGAGTGTTTGACAAGAAGACGAACGTTCGAAAATGGTTTTACCATTTGAACTGTTCTTTGAAGAATAAATGATTGATAGGTCATTAGCGCGAGCTTTTCCATGCATTGCGTTTTTTTCCCAGTCCGAAAAGTCCGGAAAAACCAACACTCCCGAACGTCATAAATATAGGCGTCGCCAACTATAAACTCAAAGTCAGGACACATCGCTTAAGGCGTATTCTCGCCGTTCCCCGAGGACTCCTTTTTAGGAGTCACCGCGTTTTTGTTTGACCCGGGGACTCACTCCCCGTATTCTTGCAAGTCCCCGCGGACGGGGAATGCTCCGATTATCATCACCACCGTCAAAGAAGGACTCCCTTTCAGATTCGGTTTTGAGAATAGCTGGTATTGATGTTTTTAGAAAAACAGACGTCAGGGATAGTAAATACGAATTTCTGAGACCAGTACTAAACTATGTTTAGTCATGGTTTAAAAATGATTCTGAGAAAAAGGCATCTAGTTCGTTGTGGTTGCGATTTTTGGTTTGTAAATAATAACAATGTAAAATTAAGTTAAAAACAATCAGAATAAACTCAAGTGAAAATAAATGGATTAACTACGTCACATGAATTGTTTTTCACATGAAGTGGAAAACCTATTTTGGAGGTATTCCACGTGTTCTCGTTGTTTTTCGTTCGCGGAGTCGGCACGGAATGACATCCATCTATTCTCGACGTGCCTCGGGGAATGGCGAGAATACGCTGTTAGTTCCTGCTCGCCGGCTAGATGCCGCCATCCTAGTGTCGATATTCCATTGACTTTATGATCTTCTCGATATCCCTAAACTACAAACCAGGGACTACGGCGAGAATACGCCTATAGTAGCGTTCCAGAGTCGGCTGATGTATACGTAAACTGTGAAGACGCGGTTCTTTATTTGAAGAAGGTTGACGACATATAAATACAAAATGTTAACGATATGCCCTGAAAAAAACGATAGGTTCGAGAAAACAATAGGCTCGGCGCACAGTACAAGGCATTCGGTTGTGCTCGATGCCGTAAATACAAACCGATAACATATTTTCCGGATCGGACTGCGAGTATCCTGTTCCGGTTTTGAAGTGCTACATCCAAACAATTTGGAAACCAAACATGTAAGGACGATTGAGTTAGTAACCGAAGACCTTGTGCTAATATGGTGGCGTTCTAGCGACTGTTGAATGTTATACGCGAAGACACGGTTCTTTATTTCAAAAAGGTTGACGGTACGCTAAAAACCAAAATCTGAAACAATGACTCCAAAGCCTGCAGATACGCCAGGATAATCTGTATGTCGTATCTCTCGACATACTGATGCCATTGTACTCGTGTTCCTATCTGCGCTTATTGTTCTGCGTCCTTCGTTTAATTATTTCACTCTTTGCTTTATCAGTCAATAGTCCATATGATATGAGGAGGTTCTGAGTTTGTAAAATCACGGATTGGACAAAATCTTTGTCCGCTATTAAATTGAGCAACAGGCTCTCGATTGCTCGAAGCGTCCTAGCTGCCTCGGGTTCGAGTATCAGTGGAATCGGTCTGCGGGGAACGGCGAGAATACACCTTAGGTCTGGTTTCCATATCGTTCGGGTTTAGCAGTCGAACACAAATATTTAAAATCAGACCAGGATACTCGTAGACCTAAGTCGTATTCTCGCCATTCCCCGAGGACTCCACTTGAGGAGTCCCCGCGTTTTTGTTTTTCCCGGGGACTCACTCCCCATATTCTCGCGAGTCCCCACGGACGCGGAATGCTCCGATTATCATCACCGTCACCAAAAAGGACTTCCTTTCAGATTCGGAGGGGAATCAGTTTTTGATGGTGTTGGTGCAATGTAAAATTAATTAAAAACAATCAGACTACACACAACCAAAAATAAGGTGGATCCAGACTAATTTTTTCAACTGCACATTTTTTTCCGAACAAAATCCATTCTAGAAGCATTCCCCGTGTTCTCGTTGTTTTCCTACGCGGAGTCCTCGGGGAACGGCGAGAATACGTCTCTACCCGTAAAACAAGCTCCCGGGTTGTAGTTACAGCATCAAGCACATCCGAATGCCTCGTACTCGGGGTGCAGCCTATCGTTATCTCAAACCTATCGTCTACATTTTGTATTTATATATGGTCAACCCTCTTAAAACAAGGAACTGTGTCTTCATAGTTCACGCATAAATCAGCCGACTCTATAACGCTACCATATATAGAACAAGGAGGTCGGTTACTAACATCGCAATAACTATTACAGGTTTGATTTCCATATCGTTATGATTCAACAGTCGGATACGAATATTCCAAATCAGGCCACGATACACGTAGTCGTATCTCGTATCCGTCAAACATGCTCTCGGTTTGTACTTACAAACGACAACAACCGAATTCCTCGTACTCGGTACGGAACCTAGCCTACCTTTTAGGCTAGGTTTTAGGTTAGGCTTTTCGAGTTTACTTACCTCATCACAGGCTGAACATCGGGGTTTGAGTTGCTCGGCATAGTGCCTCTCACAGTAGATTTGGTCATCGTGGACACAGTGCGTTAAATCGACTAGATGCTCTCCACAAGCAGTACAAGAAAAACACGAAGGGTGCCAGGCGGCAGAATCACCGAACTTCGGTGCCATCACAGCGATGGAACCAGAAGACATCCGCGACCCACAACCGTAACAGGCCTGAAAAGACGGGACATTATGAGCGTGTTCCACCCTTCTAACAATAGTAACTATTAGTTACTATTTCTGTTCCAACCTAACGAAAAGTTACTACGCTGACCGTTCCAACTTTATCGAAATAGCAAGTAATAGTAACTATTTACTTACCCATGCTCGGGAGCGTAGTAAGCGTGGTAACTACGGATCTCTGTAACGGGATTGGCTGGATTACCCCGTAGTGATATTTTGGCGAAAATAGAAAAATGCGTTCCAGCCTTGACGTCAAGAAGCCAAAATTCGTGTCGTAATGCGTAGTAACTATGGTAAGTAGAGTGGAACACGCTCTACATGTGGTTGCATTTTCCCAAGGTCCAAAGATGTGTGCATCGCGCACCATTTCCAAAGGCACGTCATCGCAGAAATGACGCGTTTGTCTGACGTCCAGTCAACAATGGACTACATATCCACATATCTCGCAAGCCGATAGGTAGAGTGTGTGACCCACGGGTCTTGAAACTGAATTTACCAGCTAAGGTTTCGGTTCTTTGGGCAAACCTAACGCCGAAAGAATGCGTAATGCGTTGAGCAAGTAACGGATTTCTCCGTCGTAAGAGAGTTGTGGGCACAATGGCAAATGGTGTAGCCACTGCGTCAATGGCAAATCAAATGTGAACCTTAACAAACTATCATAAAAAAGATTACAGGACACCTCGCACTAGATAATATTTCTGCTTGCTCAGATGTTCTGTGATAGTTGACCGCTTCACATCTAAGCAGTGGTTACAGAAAATTACACCCGGCTTCGGCTGCTTTGTGCCTCTTCCCATGACCATTGCCTTCGATGACAAACTTGGCAAAATTTGCATAAGCGGCCTTCGGACTAATAAGCTTCTCGCCAAAAGGCAAAAAGCGACCGGGCGCATGATACGTCACGTAAAGAGAACAGCCATGATAATCAGTGTATTTCTGATAGAGGAGATGGGTTACAGAGAATCTCGGAAACGAGAATGGATGGATATACTACTGAAGTAGAATGAGTCTCATAAGTACGACGTGTCCTATAACGCATAAAAAGACAAAAATCTAATTTTTTTAATATCAGTAAATTCGGGATAGAACAGTTACGACGTCGCTCATTGCCGCAAAAGGGTGAACTAGCTTGAGAACTCGCTCCGCACAAGCAATTTCCGCACACACTTCGGGATGCAGAACGAGCGAAAAGTAGTTTTTTCGTGACTTCCGACAAAACACTCTATACAACTTCTCCCTGCGGCTGTGAAGGGTTTTCAGCTTGAAGTGTCAGAGGGAAAGAATTTCATAGACATTTGAAGTCCTCGTTGCCTCCCAGGCTATTTTTTTCCCCTTGTGTAAAAATATTGGGCAAATAAAAATTATTCTGTGAATAACCCCTTACTTCCTACGAATAAGTACTCTTTTTTGCCAACCCTTATGGTGCAAATACACGAGAGACATTTTACGGTCGGGTTTATTGATCTTTCATCATGAAACTGAAAAAAAAAGGAACTGATCGAATTCGGAAATTCAAGGTCTCGAAACTCCTCAACAACCCTGGCCTTCCGAATAATTTGGGAAGAGTTTCAAACGTCCTGTGAAGTATCAGAAAAGCTTGAAACCGAGAAAGTCTTGTTGAGAAATAAATAAACAAATCAGTGGTTGGCTTGGTATATTTTTTCTTTGCTCCTGATCATTGAGCTTTGCTTATTTAGGTTCGTCTTTCTCTGACAGTATTTATGTGAGACAAGGGTCGAAGATTAAGGTCTCGTTAGGAGAAAAATCTGCCAATTTCGACAGTGGTTTAAATTTCGTATACCGCCATCTTGAGCAATACGCGACTTGATCATTTTTGCGCAGACTATTCTAGCGTTAGGTCCAGGATGGATAGAAAGTGAAGGGATAGGACAAACGTAGTAAAAACAGACAGTTCACCAAAACGGAACGGCAAAGCTCTGAACTTTTGTTGTAAGGGCAAGCACACATTCAGGACCATTCACCCAACAATACATTTTCAGCTATGTGAACTTTTTTATTATGACCAAGTTAAGAGCCTCTAATTATTTCGCGCGCGAATGCATGGCGTAAAAGTGGATGAACAACAAACGATGTGCAGAAGCGTGTTTCGAGTGCCAGCCCACACTGTAAAAAAAAAAATCTTGCAGTATTGCTACTGGGATTAATCTTGTCTCTACTGAGATATGATAATCTCTAATTCGGATTAATCTTATCCCAGTAAAGATAAGATTAATCCCAGTAGCAAATACTGCAGTTAACTTCACTGAATAAATGAATGAATTTTATTGACCCACTGCACTACAATGAGGACTAGTGGTGTATAATAACAGAAACTGGAAAAGGAAAAAACAAAAACACAAAGTACATGAACAATAACACTTAAAGGACGGTAACTAACCATACTCGATCATTCCTGGCCGCACAGGCGGGTGATCCAGGGGTGGTTGCAAGAACGAAGGATTCGAGCACGGAGATCTTCCACCGCGGTAACAGGTTCACTAACTTTAAATCTGTTGATTAAATAGGTGTTCCGCCTCCATAGTGGCAATTTTAGCAAAAATTTAAGGTAACGAAAGAATAGTGAACGGGTATGTTTGATTTCAAAACGTATAAAAAATTTCCAGAAGGGGGTGAGGTAGAGGACATGAGGAAGGTCTACAGTATTGTACAAAATAGCCAGATATTTCCGACAGAATCGACGCTTATTTGCCACTATGGATGCGTACGCCGTTCGGAGTTTTTTCCCAAATACTCAATAAGCAAACAATGGGTTTCGCGGAGACTCCTCCCGATTGGGACACCAAGGTAAATGACCTGATCAGACGGTTCAAGAACGGTGCTCCCCAGTTTAACAGGTTGGCTAATAGATAAACGATCATTAAAGAACAAAATATTTGGTTTCGAGGGGTTAAATTTTAAACCAACTTTTTTGTACTCCTTTTCGAGGATATCATAATTTTCAGTAAGTGTAGGGACGAGTCTGCACAGGTTAAGTAGATCATCTGCATACGTTAGCAAGGACAAATCCAACCCTTTCAAAATACACGAAGTACGGATTTTAAACTGTGCTTCTAGTACATTACTGTTGAAGAGGTCAGGGGAAATAACTGATCCATGGCGGACACCTTTCTCAACGGGAACTTCGACAATCTTATGAGGATCATTTGGGACCTTGACACAAGGCTTAAGCCGAAGGTACATATAATACAAAACCTTCACAGTATCCACTGGCACACCTCGTCTGTACGCTTCCAGAATCACTTGTGGATGGATAGACGAATCGAAGGCCCGGCTTACGTCATGGAACCCAAGAACTAGAGTTTCCCCAGAATTACTAGCATCAATGAGCACTTCAGAAAGCACGAGCAGGGCGTGCAAGCAACCTAAACCCTTCCAGAATCCGAACTGGAATTCAGGCATCCAACAAAACTTACGAATACTGGCAGATACAAGACGCTCAAAAATCTTACAAAACGTTGATGAAACAGTAATGGGGCGATAAGACGAGCAAGAATTCTCAGGTTTGCCCTTCTTTAGCACGGGTGTGATCATACCGACACGAAATGAATCTGGGACAATACCTGTGCAAAAAATCATTTGATACAATCCTTACTCAGAGAAACTTTTTACAGTGGAGTGGGTCTTTCGAGAACAGTTTCGAGGCGGTGTCCTCAAAATTGCTTATTTTTATGGTGAAAACCGCTTCTAGCGTCAGAGAGAAACTGAATTACAGCGGTTTGCCTCATCAGCTTCTTTCGGATATTTCATAATAGTTTCGTTTTTGCAGATACCATGGTATCTGCTACCACGGTAACTGGATCTGCAATTAGTCGTTTTTGCAATTATCGTGGTATCTGATACACGGTTGCTCTTCAAAAACGACTATTGCCGAAATTGCACTTTTCGAAGTCATCCCAAAACAAAAGCTGATACCCAGTTACATCCTTTACCTTAGACCTTAGTTCCTCCTGCACCTCCAGAGGCGCTTAGGGCATCCAAGAAGAGTCGCCAGTCGTCTCTCATAAGTGCCGCTGCCCATACATCTTCCCATTCGGGCTGGATAGACGCGTTGATATTGTGAAGATCCGACTGGTAGGTACGGCAAAGAGTGTTCTTCGGTCGCCCTCTTCGTCTGGATCCATCCGGATGCCACTGGAGGATAGCGTTGGGGAGTCTGGTGCTTCCCATCCTGATTGTATGGCCCAGATACCTCCAGCGGCGGATCTTGATGACTTAAGTAATAAGGGGTTGCACTGTCATCTGTCGAATCGCCAGGTTTGTGACCCTTTCTGTCCAGTGTATGTTTAAGATCCGTCTAAGGCATGGGTTTTCAAAGGCTAGAAGACGCTTCTCTTGCTGTTGGCTGAGGTGCCACGTCTCGGACCCGTACAGAAGGACGGAGAGGACGTTACTGTTGAAAAGTCTCAGCTTGAGTCTAAGGGAGTACTTCTTGCTCCTCCATATCTTCTTTAGCCGATTGAAGACACCGCTGGCCTGGCCAAGTCTTGGCTGAACCTCCCTTGTACAAGCTCCAGTATTTTCAACTGTACTGCCGAGATATCGGAATTCAACAACCTGTTCGACTTGCTGGTCCCTACAGCGTATATCTAGCGGAGATCCGCTGCTCACCATACTCTTCGTTTTGGGGATGTTTATTTTCAACCCAGTTACATCACTAAGTGCTAAACTTCTTTCTCGCCAATTTGACAAAATTTAGTGAAAATGAGATGACTTTTCAGATACCACGATCAGTTACCACGGTCGGACCGTGGTATCTGAATATCAGATACCACGATAACTGGCCAGATACCACGATAGCTGCAAAAACGCCTTTAGACCGTGGTATCAGATACCACGGTAACTGCGAAAACGACTTTAGACCGTGGTATCATATACTATGGTATCTGCAAAAACGCAACTAATGGTTATTGTAGCTTGTCGTTGTCAAAATGCCATCAGTAGGAAGATTTAGCCCAGTCAGATTTCATTCAAAGAGCTCATTCTAATTCAGTAATTATAATATCATAATGTCTCTCATTAATTATTTCTCTCTTTCTTCGTCAACAGTCACGAGATACCAGCACAGTCACTGATTGGTAAAGAAAAACAGCGAATGTTTAAGCATTAACACAGAAAATAAAATCCGTTCCTAATATTTTCTACCGCAGCATGCCTGACGGGATAAAAGTTTACTACACACTTTCACGTATAACTTTGGAAGGTTTCCGAAGCGTGAAATAAGCTTTAATCTGATCTCGCACGAGAACTCCAACTTCCTACCCCACCGTGCTCTAAGAAAAAGGTTAGACCCAAAAGAGCTGCATCCGCAAAAATAATAACAAAAAACGAACTTATCCGGGCTAAACTAACAGGTACCCAGAAAGTTTTATCCCAAGAAGCGTTGCAATTTATATTGCACGATAAGATGCTAAGCACCATTTTTCTGTTGAATTCTGCGACGACACTAATTTCCGCTGATTTTAATGCTTCCGCACTACTATTACAACATTCCACCGCTACACTGCATCTGCAACACCATAATTTTAAAAGATTGTAAGTGTACAGTAAGTGCCCGTGTCACAACAGTAGCAATTTTCATAGGTCTACAGTAGGCTTGGGTTGCCTTACTTTAGACCTTAGTTCCTCCAAAGGCCATTGGTGGAGCATAGGGCGTCGACAAAGCAAAAAAGTAAAACCTAAACAAAAATCTGCTCGAAATAGTTATAAGGCTAATTGTAGGTTGAAATCTACGAACCCGGACTTCATCGTAGAAGTGTGCATATTGGTAATTAAAGCGTTTGGACTTCGAACAGAAAATTCGGCCTAGTTTATGTAATAGTTTTAGTAACAGGTGTTAACAGTTTATTTGTTTGGTGATATGGCTTTTCGGCTTCATCAACAAACGTTATTATTATTAATATCTACACCTCAGTTCAATTCAACTCAATGTAATTCAATTCGATTTCAAACCGATGTCGGAAGTCAACTTTAGTAACCCGACCGGACTCTGGGAATACCGGAAATCCGGAGATAAAAATTCCGTGTGTAATTTTTCTGATATGAATTTATTTCTCCGAATTCAGCTTTAGGATGAGTCACATTTTCTTTGCTTCAGCCGCAAGTGATGAACATTTTTCCAATGTAATTTTTGATAGTGCAAAACGGATACGTCAGCTGAATTTTATTGGAGCTATATTTCGGCCCTTCTTGCCACAAGTTCGTATTGCCAAACTTGAGCGGCTTTGAGCCTGAAGAGGACCCTTGCCAAGAAGGGCCGAAATACAGCTCCAATAAAATTCAGCCGACGTATCCGTTTTGCACTATCAAGTATGATTCGCAGTCAGCGGGCTGAAGGAATATTTACAATGTAACTTTTGCAGTTCACTGGATCACTCTTAGTAGCAAACAGTGTAATTTTCTTTTAAAAGTCATTGTATAATGCTGAACACCAAATATGTATTTATCAGTTGTTGTTCAAGATTAGGAAAGACATTTAAGTAAATTTATCAACCCTGAGCTCATCGTCAAATAACTGTGTGAGTTTTGACCAAGCTGTCGAACACGAAAGCTGATAACAAGGATGAAAAATAAAGCTCGTGATTTCTCCGAGGGGCCACTAACTCATAGCGTACTTTATTCCTCACAATTTGCCCCCCCCCTCCATCTGACAATGGCCGCTAGAAGACAGGATAAATGAACCTAGGCGAACATGATTTTGAATAAATCTGAGCTGTAATGAGAGACGATTTAAAAAAAGACACCTTAGAAGATTCGAAGAAGTTTTCCGGTTGAAACCAATTTTCCTCTAAAATGCCTTTTCTGCTACGAAAAATTTCCGGAAACGAACATCTGCTCCTACAATCCATATCAAGTTTCATTCGAACCAGATCACCCTTTCTCAACTAAGGGCGTGTCACGCGATCCCGGATTCCCCCTCCCTCCATCTCGCAACATATGATCGGATCCGGGAAAGGAAAGTTTCCTAGAGGGTCGGGCCCTTTATTTGCTGCAGATTCTTATCGTCTTAGCTTACATGAGAGCGTCTGAACTAGCAGCCAGACAGACAGAGCGACAGATGGACATTCGTCACGAGCTACACGGCAATTGAGCCGAAGTCGCCATAACAAATCAAATCCGGTATCCGGATCTGAAAATCTGGTGATATTCTGGACTAACTTCGAGCCAGAAAAAAGGCAATGGCTTCAGCATTATGCGCATTTCACAAAAAAAAAACAACTTAAAGATGGTTCCCTTCCCTCCCTCCATCTCGCAAAATATGATCGGATCCGGGAAAGGAAAGTTTCCTAGAGGGTTGGGCCCTTTATTTGCTGCAGATTCTAATCTTCCTAGCTTACACGAGAGCGTCTGAACTAGCAGCCAGACAGACAGACGGACATTCGTCACGAGCTACACGGCAATTGAGCCGAAGTCGCCATAACAAATCAAATCCGGTATCCGGATCTGGAAATCTGGTGATATTCTGGACTAACTACGAGCCAGAAAAAAGGCAATGGCTTCAGCATTATGCGCATTTCAAAAAAAAAAACTTAGAGATGGTTCCCCTCCCTCCCTCCATCTCGCAAAATATGATCGGATTCCGGGAAAGGAAAGTTTCCTAGAGGGTTGGGCCCTTTATTTGCTGCAGATTCTAATCTTCCTAGCTTACACGAGAGCGTCTGAACTAGCAGCCAGACAGACAGAGCGACAGACGGACGAGCTACACGGCAATTGAGCCGAAGTCGCCAAAACAAATCAAATCCGGAATCCGGATCTGGAAATCTGGTGATATTCTGGACTAACTTCGAGCCAGAAAAAAGGCAATGGCTTCAGCATTATGCGCAGTTCACAAAAAATAAACTTAGAGATAGTTCGAAGCTTAAACGAATAGGGCTGAGATCCGACAGTCTAGTTATACATCCCTTATTCACTTAAATAGGCTTGAAAACCGAAAATAATGAGTTACTTCATTTGTCCGTTATACACAGATGATCGATTTCATCGAATGAACCTATTCTCTCGGATTTTTTATATCTCTATGCGCTCGCGTATTCCAAGCTTGAAATGTTTACCAACTACAAAAGTAAGCCATTGCAAAAAAATCAGCTGATTTACGATTTTACTACTTCCTAGGGGGGGGGGGGGGGTAACTTTTCCATGCTTAGCAACTTAAACCCTAGAAATGCAGTATTTCTAGCGCCTTTAAAGTGCGCATCATCACAGCCAAGTTAAATATAAAAGACTTTTAACCAAACGATACATTCTCATGATTTCCAAGACCATGATCGTTCTTGTCTCATGGGTTCTGATTTACAAGTGGTCAGAACAAACCCATGAAAAGACAAATTCTAAATCCTTGCAAGTGCCACATGAGCGTCTAGCTCTTGTTGTTCTCCTTTTCATTTATTTATTGATTTTTTTTTCAATGTGGGTCTGGTCTGGATTTAAAGTGAAGTTTGCGGACTAGCTGTTGCTTTCACATTCGGTTTGTTGAATAAAGTGTAGGCTATGTCCCTGGTTAGGCCTAGTATCTTCGAGTGTTCCTCTCTAACCAGGCCTAGCCCAACCAACTATGTATTGACTTAGTGTACCGGTAAAACGAACTTGGACTTAAGCGTTATTACTAGAGTCCCAGGTGAAGATGTTTTAGTGTATTCAACTATCAATGTGAAAATAAGCTGCCTTTTCAGTTAGACTTTCAGTGACAATTTTTTCATGTGCGCTGTATAATTATGTAATTAAATTTCTTCTCATCGGATAATACAACTATAATCATCGACGTTTTAGTGCCTATTCGGCGCTGAGGTGAATCAATAAAATGTCAATCTATCTAACAGAGTTGCTGCGAGTCCAGCAAATCCGAGTCCGAGACAAGTCCGAGTCCTTGAAAAAGGCGTCTCGAGACGAGTCAGGAGTCCGAATCCACAGGTCTGACGGACGGACAGCTCTGTGAAAGACGAGTCCGAGTCCTTGAAAAAGGCGTCTCGAGACAAGTCCAGAGTCCAAGCCCACCAGCTCTGCTATCTAAACCTTTAATCTAAACGGGGAACTACTTACCATAGGCCGCACAGTTGCTTCTTTCACATATCCTATATCCAACGCAATTTCGTTTCTAGCGTTAATAAAACTACTATAGTCATTTTTATGCTGAGCTTCTAAATGGCGGCAATACTGCAGGGCGAGATCTTGACGGGGAAGCTGCACCGACAGCTGGTGCTCCCTCCACTTCTCTCCCGGTGAACCCCTCAGGGGCACCTTGTCCGGTGGAAGCAATCTCATGTACTCATCGACCTGAAAAGAAAGATAATGTTTTTTCTTTCCTGTTTTTTTTTACCTCTCTTTCTTTCCCTCTTTTTTCTTTTTTTGAAAATATATTAGATTAGTTTTTCTGTCATTATTTATTGAATAATTTTAAGTTAAAAGGTGGGTAGAAGATACAGCCAACCACAGGATTTTTGTCTTCTATGTGGTTGTTGAGTTTTTTGTATGATGTAGTTGTGTTTTTTTGATGAAGTAAAAAAAAAATCTGAATCTGAATCTGTTAGGTTCTGTAATTTCTGAATGAATTTATTTTCCAAAAGGCCAAGGAGCCATGGAGGACAAAAAAATGAGCGTATTCGACCCTTCTAGAAATAGTAACTGTTCGTTACTATTTTCATTCAGTTCTGATTAAAAGTTACTCCGCTGACCGTTCCAATCTTCTCGAAATAGTAACAATAGCAACAAGAAATAGTCACAAGAACCACCGTCTCCCCATCTCTGTAATAAGACCATGCGGAGTCCTATATATCTGCCCGATGCAAAAGAGCGGGGGGCAAGAGCTATGCGGAACATCGCAATTAGTTACCTCTACAAACAGCTATGAATGAATGAATTTATTGCACGAAAAAAAAACAAGGGGCCATGGCAAAAAAACAACAAAAAAACACAACAAACTACAAAAAACGCTCTCTGTGGGACAAGCCAACGCGGAGGAATCTAGCCACCTTACGGATATCCCCCATATTTTTACTTCAGATCTTTTCTAGTAGCCACTCCTCCCTAGTAATTCCCACCCCAAATACTTCGACCCATAAATCACTCAATCCTTCACATTCACACATAAAGTGGAACACATCCTGATCCATCTTTCCACACATCGGGCAAAAGTAAAGGCCTTCTTTAACCTATTTTTTCCTATAAGCCTTCTTTTCTCCCCAATAGCTAATCCTCCCCCCCCCCCCCCCCATAAGCTCACCATCCACTTTAATTCTACTCCCGATAACCCTGCTTTAAAATAAATTTCCTCACCCCAAACGTCTCTCGCATTTGCATAGAACCGTAGAGACACCGACTCAGCCTTCCGACACTGCCAATTCTGAATTTCCTGATCATGAAGGATTTGCTCCACCTTACGCGACAATTCACCATACTATAAAGAAGTTCCAACGCCACCATTCCATAATTCAGACAGGCCGCATCTGTTAAGAATATTCCTATTTTGATGAGGCCAAGATTGCTGGTCTTCATCGCACAGCGCCTCCAGGTAGGCTGCTTTAAGCAACCTCACTCGCGGTAATGAAATAACTTTATCCCAGAAACTTACCATAGTAACCAATCGATTAGACCTAAGCGAGAACAAACCTAGATCACCTTTCAATACATTACTACTAAGAGACTCACTAACCCATAATATCCTCTTAAAATATCTAAGCTGGACTACCCCCAACTTCGGTACCTCCAAATAACCCCAAACTTCCGCAGCATAATGTATACTTGATACTATTTTAGTCAAAAATATACGCTTCTGGAACTTCATATTCTTAATATCCCGTACATGGCTCCTAAATACCATATTTGACAATCCTGCTCCCCTCAACACACACTGATCCACATGCTTTCCAAACCCACCCTTCGACGTAAACTTAACCCCCACATACACAAACTCTTCTTTCACTGATAGCTCCTTACCCTCAAAATATACCCTATCGAACACACCTAATTTTCCTCCCTTTCGGCAAACCATAGCAACTGTTTTATTCACTTTCAGGACCAACCAGGGTTGCCACATCAGAAAAATTTAAAGAGTGACTTTTGGCTGAAAAAAAGAGTGAACTGGGAGTGAAATTTTATTTTCATATAAAAACGTGAAATGGTAATTTTTGGTCGGAATCAATGATGCAAAAATGTATTTCGGCAGAATCCCAATCGGTATGGAATCCTCTGAGCATAATGAGTTTAAAAAAATTCCAGTTTTTGCGTTCAGACCTCGCAAATAACTGCTGTATCATAACAAAGAATAGACTGTCCAGTACCATAAGACTAGAATGGTTCACATTACAAGAGAAGTATGGTAGGCCAAAGCGTGCCTAAACGAAAAATAGGCGTGCTGAAACTTTATTCCTACGTGCTTCCAGTTCACGTAATAGTCCGCAATACGTAATCACCCCACTTTACAAGAAAAAGCAGTGATTCGGGTGCATTTGATCAACGCAAAACGTGTAATTACGCTGCTGACATGCTTCAATCTGTTTGGAGACTCTTGTCCATGGGATAGTACTTTTCGTCACTCCCACTGAAATTAAAATCTAACTCTTTGTGTGGTACAGACATAGTGGAATGCCTTAAAATTACTTGCATCGAGTTGAATTCCGCGTTTATTTTGTATTTTCTGGAATTGTCACACTATTGTGCGACAAATCTGGACATCTTCATAAATAGAGTGAATTTTATGTCCTACGTAGGACAAGAGTGACAAATAAAAAATAGAGTGACAATTCACACTATCGTGCGACATGTGGCAACACTGGGACCAACCGCTTAGATTTAAGATACTCCTCCACCAAATTTAGTAACACAAATTTAGTTTACACCGGAAAAGAAATCTCAGAACTGATAGCCGATTGGTTGTCTACCATCGTGACGTCACGTGGGACGTGATGAAGAGCGGGTCCTCCGCGCCTGCTACAGTTTTTCCTATGTTATGCGCAGCGGCGAAGAGGGAAGTAGACGGATATCAACTCCAAGCTCAACAATTAGCTTCTAGCTCCGCTCATTTTGTCTGGGCATCCATAGTCGCTGCATGGGACCAAAGACGGAGGTTTCATTGTATTATTTGTTCTTGTTAATAATAACTAACGGCGTGGTAACTACGATATCTGTGACGTGACTGATCCGATCAGCCCGCGGCACGATATTTTGCCGAAAATATGGAAATTCGTCCCAGCCTTGACGCCAAGAAGCCAGGATCCGAGACCTCATGCGTAGTAACTATCGTAAGTAGGGCGGAACAAAAGGGCAAGACTCATGAATTCAGCATAAACACTAAACATCTCATCTTAAATAGTGTTCCGGATTTCCTGACATTTTATTCCTATATCGACCTTCTCATTAATTTGGCCGGAAATTTGTTCTGTCCCTAATATCTAACCCCCACCCATATAATAACACACATTATACTAACTACAACACCCTCCAGAAGTTTACAATTGAGGTTTACACAGAAGTTGTTGAGGTTGCTGCGGCGATTAGGTGCATAGCGCATTTACTAGCTGAACCTCACTCTTGACCTAAGGAATCACTTGCCAAATTTCGTATAGACACCGTAATGCATTCGATAGTTATCGTGCTAATAGACAAACAGACGTACGGACGGACAGATTGAACACGTATGTCTCACACTGGTTTGGGATTAGAAAACCGTGACAAAAATCCAAAAATTTTTATCTGGTGAAAACGTCCGTCAAATAAAGATCGAGCGCACTTCGGCAGAAACGTCATCACTATTTCCCCGTTTGATAAGGAGCTCATTATTAATGATTGCCAAGAAGTCTTGGAAGTGAACCCGCAGTCGATTGACTTTGAACCTAGAAAATGCGCTTCGACGTGAGAAAATATACCGTAGCATGATTCTTTAAAACACAAGGCTTGGAATGTCTTTAGTAATAACGAAATGGACCGAGCCAGATTAAGAAATAAATTATTATTATTATTATTAAATCCTTTTTGCTACAGCCAGGGGAACTGTTAAAGCACAACTCCTACTAGAAATGATCTTTTCACTATGAAATGGATCAGAAAAATACTTCTCGAAAATACCACTACTTTTTCTTGTTAGCGCTTGACGACTCTGCATCCTGCTCTCCGACGCGGCGGCTGGGCGCAAAACATTTGAAAACTGAACGCGCCGTGGATAAGAAGTACGAAAACTAAGCAAATAAAATGAGTAAAAAACAAAAGATGCTCCTATCCTTGTGTGTGAAAGAGTTGTCAGCGGACGTTGAAGATTCTGGCAAACTTTGCGTTGTGTAACGGGCAAAGCTCGGCACGGCCGAAAAGGGACTACAAATTCGTAGGCACAAAATGAAACAATGAACAAAAATGGGTATTTCAAAGGGGAGCTAGGTATATTATAAAAGGAAGAATAAGCAAAAGGGGTCCTTTAAAGTTTAACTGATTATGTTGATAATGTGTAGTATGTCGATTTATGTGTACTATATTGACAATCAGATTTTTAGTATTGAACAAAATGAATGAATGAATGGAATAGAAGGTTTGACGCCAAGCTGACCATTCATTGCAAACAAAATAGAAAAACCCGAGATTTTTGGGGTTTCTTCTTGATCGTAGAATTCACCACAACAGGAAAACGGTGCGGAACCAAGAAATTCAAATTCATTATATTCTCCAAATATTCGTTTATAACGAATAGCATAGGACGTCAACAAAAATAATAACCCTTTTTGATTTATCATATGACTTATGGCGGTTACATTTAAACGATACATATAAATATAAATAAACTTCTACAAATAGCTATAATTAAAAAGTCATCAATTCATGAAATATTAAACTAATCGGTAACTATATATCTACAATTTGAATACATTGAATTGTTGGTCTCTGATTCAGATTGTGCACTGCTGGCCAGACGTGACAATTTCACCCCGGCGCGGAGAATTTGAATTTCAACAAAGAGCGTGGTCCACGGACCAAGCTAGATTGTAAACCCTTTTGAGCTGTCTCGGAGCTGGGTATCGTCAGGGGACCTGTTCAAGTTTAACTGATTATGCTGTTGTATATTTATTACGTTGATAAAATTCAGATTTTTTAGTGTTGAATAAAATGAATGAATGAATGGATGGATGGACTGAAACGCCAGTGTATTTATATATCTTGGCTTTGAACAATGAAATTATTTTTGACTCTGCTAAAGGATTTCTAAGATTTCCACATTGGGCTCTAGTACCGAATCTGCACTGCCGGCCCGACGTGACAAGTTTCATCCCCGCGCGGAGAATTTGAACTTCAATAAAGGGCACGTATTTCAATAGCTAACGTTGAAGCTCAGTAAATAATCAATTTAAGCTCTTAAAGCACAACTCGTACTAGGAATGACCTTATTACGTTGAAATGGCTCGGAAATATCGTTTTTTGAAAATATCATTACTTTCCACGTAAAATGAGCGATTTTCATGTAGTCGCTTGTCCACTCCATCCAGCTTTCCCGCTCTCCGACGCGGTGGATGAACGCAAAATATTTGAAAACTGAACGCGCCGTGGTTACTAAGTAGGGAAACTAAGCAAAATAAAAGCATAAGATAGACCTGATGTTCTACCATGTCTTCCAAATGAAAAACAACACTCCGAAGTTTCTCATGTCCTTGTGTGTGGAGAGTTGTTGGCGGACCATGAAGATTTCGGAAAAGTTTGCGTTGCGTGACAGGCGAAACTCGGTTAGGCCCAGGTAGTAGGTAGAAAAGTAGCTAGGAAGCGAAAAAATGGCGAAAGGTTTCGATTTCAGAAGCTTACAATTCCACAAGGGAGCTAGGGATAGAATAAGCAAGAGGGCCTTTTGAGGTCTCTTCGGAGGAAAGCCCGCTATTGCATCTGGCCCTAAATATCTATACCGTTTTAGTTGCTAAATATTTCAAGCATTGAGGTACAAGCATATAGAGGTACCCCAAATCCGTCATATCCGAAGTTTAGTTATTTTTAATGGTAGTCATTTGTCAGCTTTTGTTTCATACGCAACCAGCCACCACCGTATGAGGACAGTATGTGCGAAGGGGTTGGATCAAAATCATGAAGCGGGGAACCCATTCAATATATTATCAAGGGTTAACGTCTACAAGTTGGTCGTAAATCGTAAATACGCCTTTCCTGAATTCGTTTGTTTTGAATCAAAACCGTTTTTGTCGGCTATGGTATGATCGATTATCGTCCTTCGTGCACCAGACGATAGAGAGACAGGGAAGGTGTGGATCGTACCGACGGCACCTAGGATCTGATGAAGATGGTATAGGTTCTCTTCAGGCTTTTCAGCAGGAAGAGGACCCTTGCCAAGAAGGGCCGAAATATAGCTCTAAAAGAATTCAGCTGATGTATCCGTTTTGCACTGTCAAATGCGGATGCATGAATAGTCGTTAATAAGGATCGTCGGGTGTACGAACACGATGTCTGGTCGGCGGTATAGGAATTGTCCGGTAGATGAAAAAATCGAACGTTTCTGGTAAACAAATAATTTGACATGAGTCAGCACCATTTTGTGCAGTAAACAACACATATTTATATTTTATTTGAAATAAGAACCGCCACCTTTGTTGATTTTGTTGATTCTGAGTCACTGTTTTTATGTGTTTTCTGTGTGTTTATGTGTTTTATTTATTTTCTTTAATTTAGTAGGCTTTCTCAACATGGCGGGTTATAAATAAATTACTTACTTACTTTGTTCTGGATCATCCGGATAAAAGAAAATTTCTAAAGCAAAGTATTGAGAAACCCGGAGAGGTTAGTTCATTTATTAAATAATGATAATAAATTAGAATTCTAGTACTAATATAAGAACTATTAATAATTAAAAAGAGGGGTATGAATATTACGTTTATGTTCTCTTTTAGGGTTTATGTTAAGATTTGATTCAGTGATCTACCTCGCTACCTCAACAACAGGCAAAAATCATACTCCCCCCCCCCAAAGAGGTGTTACTAGCCATAATATTTGGGGGGGGGGCAAGGTATTTACCGACTGGTTGGTCAACTTTACCGACTGTTTTTACAAAAAAAACGACTGTTTTGACCAGAAAACGACTGTTTTGAGTAAAAATGCTGATTTAAAGAAAACTGACTTTTTTCAAGAAAACATCCGACTATTTTTACTGTTTGACTGTTTTGAAGAAAAATCGACTGTTTCCAAGAAAAAAATCGAGTGCTGTACGAAAAATCGTGTCGCTTCGTGCCGACTCGGTTACTGCTTACCGACTGGCCGACAACATTGGGGGGGGGGGGGGGGGGCGCCCCCCATCCCCCCAGACGTGACGCCAGCCCCCCCCCCCCTGGCGTTGACGTACCTTCTCAGAGGACAGCCCTGCAGGGATCCATGAATATCTCTCAGCCATTTTAGGATCTCTCTGCTCCTTGAGCCTCTCTTTCATACCCAGCCGTTCCTCGACATTGACCGGCTCATCGTGGCTAACTGCATGACTTCCTCTGTCACACTGGCAATCCAAACAGTTTTTCCTGAAAAGAAAACAAGTCTCAACCTGAGTCCAAAAACAAAGTAGCCGATAATTAACCGTAGCAAGATGGCCAAGTATAAACATGCTTCAAGATAAAAGAGTCAGAAGAATGTTGCATTGAGCAGCTAAGAAATTCCTACTCTAACATATTTTAGTATGACAATGACGGTGTTGCCAGATCGTGGTTCAAAAATAAGCCGCGGCCTGGACAAGCACCTGAATAATAGCCTATGCGCCAGAATTTAATCTGACCAAAATACCGAAAAAAAACTAAAAAAATTACAGGGACTGTCATTAGAGCCCCAACGGGGCAAAAAACCGCCAATATGGCAACACAGTGTTTGCCCCTCGTTTCGCTTTTTTTTCTTTTTAACTTCGCAGTTTGGTTTGCCGTCCTTTATTATTTTTTTAGCATAGATACGACAGGAGCTGTGATTTTTTAACATTCAAAGGGGTTTTCGAGTACTGTTGGCGATTAAACTGAATTTTTTCGAAAAAATCATATTGCGCCCAAAAAATAAGCAAGTTAAAAAGTTTTACGTCACCCGCCAGTTGCGACATGTTTACGCCAGTCTAAGACAAAATACCCCGGTTTTGCGTACAATACTAAAAAAAAATCCCGAAAAAAGTTGAGTCACGCCAAAAAATATTCCGGTTACAAATAAAAATAGCCAATTTCAGGCCGCACACCATTTGCAAAAATGTTTACGCCAGTCTCCAACAATATGCGCCATTTTTGCGTTCAATACGCCAATTTGACAACACTTCATATAGTTCATCCGGTAGAAATTGTCAATGACAAACAACCGTATATGCCAGTTTTGCGCCAGCCACCGACAAAACACGCCACTTTAGCCTACAATACGCTAATATGCCAACACTGCATACACGCTTCATCACGGTGGAAACTGACAGTGACACCAAGAACAGATAAGTCAATAGAACCTCCATCTTTGGTTCCATGCAATGACTATGGATACCCCGACAGAACTGAGCTGAACTAGAGGTAATTTCTGAGCTTTCAGTTGATGCCCGTCTACTATCCTCATCGCCGCTGTGTGTACCAGAGGAAATAGTGCACGAAGCGTGCTGACCCGCTCTGCAGCGTGCGCGTCACATGTTACGTCACAATGAGAGACAACCAACCGGCTTTTACTTTGAAAACTTCTTCTCCGGGGCTTTACTGCGATATAGATGTTCGCAGAAGTAAAGAATTGTTATGCTCCGCGTACCTCCTAACCTCCGCCAGTCTCCAGAAAACATTGAAAAAACATCTTTTCAACTCTTGAAAGTTAGTGTGATTTCTTTTGTTTTCTTGTTCTTGTTCATATATGGAATTGTTGTCGCGTCTGACACGGATAGGGTTGTCACACGTGATTTTCGTAAGAGACGAAATTTTTCTACTTTGGAGAGGTACTAATTCTTTTTGAGTTCCTGAACTGGCCGTTTAGAGCCTTTGGCACGTTGGCAGTTCCGGGATTCGTCTGTTGATTTCGTTTCGTACTTTACAAATAAAGCAAAGCTCGTTTGCATCAGACAGGGAATAGGGATATAGATAGATAGGTAGATCAGTCTATTTCAAAAGCTCACGGGCCGTATACACAAAATAACAACAAAGATATAACTTAAACGCCCAGACTTCTTCTTAATTCTAAACATTTATCTATAGAAACACCCACTCGAGTAATGTCGGTGGTTGTTAACATTACTCAAAATTCACTCAAAATTACTAAAAAAGGACACCATTTAAATAATTTGTTCTTAAATCAGAAAGCTTCGGGCACCTATGGAGGTTTTTTTTCTTCTAAAACATTTATATTCGACTCGGCATGGTCGTGTACAGAGATAGGAAGACGGAGGTTCTGGTGCTTATTTGTTCTTCGTGACACACAAACGGATATGAAAGCTAGTGGAAACAGTTCCATTATTTGCTCTGGTGACGTTTCACCGAATTACATCCTCATCATTTCACGGAAGGACGACTCAATAAGGTGCAACACCCCATTGTTACGACTCATAAAAGCCTACTTGCAACTTCAGCTACACCTTTCATATTAAATTCGCCTCACATCACGCGAACCATATAACAAATGTCCCTCTGTTCTAAAGATAGGTAAGTTAAGCCAGAATTCGAAGGATATGAAGAAGGGAAGACAAAAGAAGGAGGAAAACCACCCGACTTCCCAACAACAAACACTGTCAAGGGACAAATATTGCTCCTTCGGATATTATGTCCCTGGGCAGGAAAGTCTGCTACATGGGAGAAAGGCATATTGGAGGATTAAAGGTCGGTCTAGTCCTTGATTATGTCCGTTGTGTGGTAGTATGTACGCGAACTTAAAGTACGTAATAGCACCTTACAGGTTGCATATGAAATCTCTTAAATCTAGACATTGAAGTTTAGCTGAAAAAAAAACAACTTATATTTGTATCATTTAACTGAATACACTGCATTATCTGCATTGTGTTTATTTTTTTTCCCCTTTTTGCTCTAGTATGACGTTCAGAATATCTACGGCCGTCCTGATAACGCGTCCTTTCTACTATTATGCGGAAAATCTGGATATCAATAAAAAACCAGCGATCAGCAAGCTGAAGGTGAGCTCACTGCGTGAACACTTTTTTTTTCCTAAACCGTTTTTTATCAAGCATACAACAAAGGTAAAAGCGCATAGAGGTACGACAATCCGACAGGGAAAGTCCGCTATTTGAAAATCTATTCTTCATGAATAGCGAAGGAACGAATAACGCATTTTCATCGGGTCTTCGCGCCTCTTTAAGTGAATAATGGTGATTTACACACTGCGTAAAATCCAAGCGTATTTGAAATCCGAGCGTATTTTGCGCACGTATTTGGGCTTGAAAAGATCTTTAGATGTAGTACGGACGTGTTTGAGAAATCGGTCCGTTTTGTATCTAAATACGTCCGTATTGCTAGAAATCTTTTCAAGCTCAAATACGAGCGTAAAATATGCTCGGATTTCAACATACGCTCGGATTTTACGCAGCGTGTAAACCCACCATAAGTGATGAGTAACTAGATTGTCCTTTTACCACTTTTCACTGAGTAGAGCAGAGCGTGCCTTGAGATAAGGTTGCTCTTCGTTTGAGGCGGCAAAGTCATTTTTGACTCGGCTCGCTATTTGAAAATCTATCCTTCATGAATAGCGAAGGAACGAATAACGCATTTTCATCGGGTCTTCACGCCTCTTTAAGTGAATAATGGTGATTTACACACTGCGTAAAATCCAAGCGTATTTGAAATCCGAGCGTATTTTACGCACGTATTTGGGCTTGAAAAGATCTTTAGATGCAGTACGGACGTATTTGAGAAATCGGTCTGTTTTGTCTCTAAATAGGTCCGTATTGCTAGAAATCTTTTCAAGCTCAAATACGAGCGTAAAATATGCTCGGATTTCAACATACGCTCGGATTTTACGCAGTGTGTAAACCCACCATAAGTGATGAGTAACTAGATTGTCCTTTTACCACTTTTCACTGAGTAGAGCAGAGCGTGCCTTGAGATAAGGTTGCTCTTCGTTTGAGGCGGCAAAGTCATTTTTGACTCGGCCGAAGAATGATCGCCTCAAATTTGACTCGAATGAAGCAGAGTTCATGGCAGGCTCGACTCCATGCAGTCAGAACTACTATGCCGAAGCAAACTTTTAGTAATTTATCTTCCTCGTATAATTTTAATTTCTAGATTCAAGGGGTTACTAGATTTAGGTGCAAATTGGTACTTTAAAAAGCATCTGATATGTAAATGTGAAAGCCGAATTGGGAAGAAGGAACTAAAAAATAAATCTGTGAAGGTTTGGGGTCGGTAGTGTCGAGCCAGGAAAAAAAAAACTCGCACGTTGTATTAAGAATGCAAGCCAAAGAAACGAAAACAATCAAAACGGATCGCACTGAAAATTTTTGTTTTAGTATTGCTGTATTTTTCTTTGGAATGTATTTGTCATGGCCGTTGGCTATTCCTAGTAAATAAATCGAATTGTATTGCCATAATAGGGGAGCGGGGTTCGATCGGACACGGGGTTGGTCTGGACACCCTCATAACTAATATTAAAAGTTGTCGCTTAAATCTGAAAAAAAAAAAAAAAAAAAAAAAAACAAGATCTGCCTTCTAGGGAACAAACGTTGTCCCGAAGTTTCATGGCCTTTTCTTTTCTGGTTTTGAAAAATATTTGAAATATCCTGAGGAAAAAGTTTTTGCTCACAGTACGTTAGGAAGCAGTACCCCGACGATTAGTGGTAAATGAAGAATAAGAATGTTTGAAATCCTAACTGTCCTAACTTGTCATCCCTTATGTACAAGTTTTATAACTATTTAAGTTTTATGAAGCTAAAATAACAGAAAAAAGACTGAACTTTAGGTGCCAAAAGTGCGGGAACCCCCGACCAATCGGGGGCCGCGCCGCGAAATTTTTTTTGGCGGGGCGTCGTTTCGCGGCGTTCTGGCGCGTTGGCGGCTTTCCGCCGCCGATTCTTCGAAAACGGTTACTCTACTATTTTATAAAGAAGGGTTGTGCCCAATCGGAACCAACAACTTGCCGACGAAGAAACACTAGTTAGTGCTCATTTAATTTTTAATTATTTAGGATAATTCTCAATTAGGGAAGTGGAGCAAGCATTCTGGAAAAAAAGATCGAACGGTTTAGCCCGATTTGAAAAAAAGCAATGCATAATTTTTGTGAGATCCCTTTTTTTGGCCATCAATCCGCGTCTTTGGCCATCAATCCGCAATCGCCATCAAACATTTCAGTTTCACTTATCTTTCTTTAACAAAAACACACGAATTCATAGGAAAAATCACAAGGTGTGCTGACTATGGCATGATACTATCACTAAATACAAAAAAAAGATCAACTGAATATATCAAGAAAAAAGAAGAAGAGGTAATTATATAACCTAACAAAAGGAAACAAAAAGAAGCTAAACAGAAACTGACAAGACAAACCTTAAGGAGGACATCATGAAACTCGACTGTCTGCTAATCAAGACCCTTATAGAACTTGAGAGAATCAGAGTCGGATGAGAAATGCCGTACCATGAAGCAATCTAACAGTTAAAACATGATATCATATTTGCTTCCGTTCCATATTTCAATAAATAGTTCATCGTTAGTATTATTGTAATACAAGTGCCGATTTGGGCGGCTACTCAGGTACTGATTCTTAAATTTACTTAAGAATAATAATAACATGACTGCAATAATAGGCTTTCGCCTCTATAAATTTCTCGGGACACTTTACACACTAAATTGAATTTCAGCCAAGTGGTAGACGACACCTGCTTTGAATTGGTTGATATCTTCGGCATTTACTACACTTTCTGGGAGATAATTCCAATCTACTACTATTCTGTTTCTAAACTTGCAGGGTTATTTTCTGTACTGTCTGGCAAAAAAGTAACAGCCCAGCAGTAAAGCTTAAAGTTTCTAAAGCCTACAACGTCTGAAAGTAGATTGACAAACCTATGCCTCCTAACAAAATCTGTCACAACACAAAAAGGAGGTTTGACAGGAGGGGCTTCGTCTTCAACTGAAGTTCCAACGTAGGCACCGTGCAGAGCATCTTCCGAATAACTCTTTAGTAGTGGAAAACCATTTAGTTCGGACCAGAACTCTTCACTACCCAAGACAACAGCTGGGGATGAAATGGGCGACAGGGATGGCTCACTAGTATGCCAATTTCTACGGTCATATGGAGCTTCTTCACTTCTTGCTCGCTTCTGCATCGACGTCTTTCGAGCACCGCAACTGAGGTCTTTTGTCTTCCTTCGTCCCTTTAAATCAAATGACCGATACGCGTTTCGTCTCTTGAATATGGATCCTTTTTGATCCTTTGACGAACTTTCGTGATCGAATTCAGGATCGTCGTCATCGTAGTAACATGCAAATTCCTCAACCAACTCTTCTACCATAATGTCACAAAATTCGTCCGCGCGTTGAATCACTAATACCCGCTTTTCTAGGTAGAATTTGGATAATCCTATAGAGGTTTCTTTGGCATTCAGAACGACGTTAGGAGTCTCTTCTTCTTCATCCGACGATTGCGAGGTGAAAACAACTGACGGCGGTCGATAGTTCGAAACCGAGTCGAAAAAATCGTTACCGCTCGATCTTTTCGTTACGACTACAGGTGGGGGAGTATCTCTTGGAGGCGAACTAAACGGTGGAAGGAGTTGTGACTTCTTCTTATCTTTACCACCAAGTGCCGACTCTTTAAACCACTGAAGAGCGTCGGAGGCTAAACTATTCCGAAAACTTCCAGTCCTCGGATCTTTCTTCTTCTGTCTTCTATTCACACTGTCACTTCTCAAATCAACGGAAGAAGAGGCGATCGACAATGAAGACGCGTACAGAGACTTCAAAGGATCGGGATCCATGGAACAGGCCGGGCAATCACATCCGAAAAAATGTTCACGTTTCTCCGCATTACTCCCAAAACAAACTGAAGTGCACTCATGATAAGAACGAATCACATTTGACTTTTCCGATAAAAAACGATAAAAAGTTTTCATACAACTGCACGCTAATCGCCTAGAGCGACGGATATTCTACGACACGAAGCAGGATGATACATGAGACAATAGGTAATCAGGGAATGTATGGCAAAAAGTCCAGGTTATCTCTCACGTTGAAAAAGAGCGCCATTTTTGACGTGCCACAGAAGCCCTCATTGACTGCTCAATTCCCTTCTCTCATCGCATAATTAGGAAAATGATACCCATATACCGGGATCAGTATCATACTGTTTTTGCACATCATCTGGAATGGTAGCCTTCAGCCTTGACGAGACTGTTTTATAATGGGGACCTTTTTCCGAGGACGCTTTGAGGGGTCCAGTCAGTTCGTCGACACGTCATTTCCCACACTCGTCAGCTCACCTGCAAAAACCGTCACTACGCCCAAGCTTTCCGACAGTTCACCAACAGGTCGGTTGACCTATGGAAATCCGTCAGTTCACGCAAACATCACTGGGTCAAAAATTTGGAAATAAGAACATCTTTTTTATGAAAAATGTATATAGTGGCGAGCGGCAAGCGAGTCGCCATCACAAGTTTACATTCAATTCGCGTATCTAGCGAAAATCCTTATTGTTTAACTGAAAAGCTAACTTATTTTTGTATCATTCAGCATTATTTGGATCGTCCAAAGGGACTTTTTATTTGTCACTATTTGCTCTAAAAAGACGTTCAGAATACCTACGGCCGTCCACACAACAAAAATTCTACTACGACCCGGAAAATTTGAATTTTAACCAAAACGCGGCTTTTCAGTGGCCAGTGATCATTTTGCGGAAGGTAGCTCACTACGTGAACGCTTATTTTTCGTAAATCGTTTTCATGAAGCATACAACACAGGTACAAGCGCATTTATGTACCACAAATTTGACAGGGAAATTCCACTATTTTAAAATCGATTATTCGTGAATACAGGAGCGACGAAGTAACGCAAGCCTCTTTAAAGTTTAACTGAACAGGCAACTTATTTTTACATCTTAGATTCAAATACATTGAATTATTACAACACCCATTGGGGATTTTCATTCTTTATACATAAACTTTAAGTACTTCGGTAAACAATCTAGTAAGTAAGTAAGTAATTTATTTATGACCCGCCATTTTGAAAAGGCGGAGTAAATGACAAAAGTAAAGAAAATAAACAAAACACATATATACACACAGAAAAAGACACTTAATTTTTAATCTTCGGTCAGGAAGCAGTGGACGACATCGCGTGCTGGTTGGGCCTTGTTGTCCATGAGTTTTGAAAGTGATGACGAAACATCCAAAAGGGTAACACTTGGGTCTTGAATTTTGAATTTCTCCGTCAATGTATGGTTATGACATAATTTCGACAAGTGGAGGAGGTGCTTTGCATATTTAAAATAACATGATCTCATCTTTTTAATCTCCTTCTTTCGCAGAACATGAGTGACGCCAGAACGAAATAGTATAGAAGGAGCGCAGAAGGTGCTGTACAAATTTCCCAAAGCTTTACGATTATAGCGCCCCCGGTTGGGGACGATGCGCCCATAGGCGCTACGGATCGACTTATAAACTTCTTGAACAACCGATGAGCAAAATTTTGACAATGAAGATTTGAATGTTATGGCGAGCCACCGTAGAGAGTCTGTTGATTTGACGATGAACGATCCAAGAGATATAGAAGCTTTAGATGCACTCGAACAATTTGACGAAGGGTTGAAATGCAGGTACTCACATTTTGAAAGGTTAACTTCAAGTACAATTTTCAGAAGTTCTGACGACAGCTTACTTACATTTTTTGTGAGTGTGGATCGGCTACGGCTTACTAAGAGCAAGTCGTCCGCATAGGCTATGTAGCTGAAGGCATAGTCTTTATAGAAGTAAGCAGAAAGCAAAGAATCGAGACAAGAAGATATGGCCAATTTGAAGATGTAGGGAGATAAGACTCCCCCTTGGCGAACACCAGTTCGGACAGAAATAATCTCTGACAAGCTACCTTGCCATTTGAACCTTACTGAAGAATGACCATACCAAAATTTTAACAGATAGACGACAGACAGATTCACGCCAGAAGTAATGAGAGAAAATAGGGCCTGAGAATGCGTTATATTGTCAAAAGCACCAGCTATATCTATAGAACATATATGTATAGAAGACTTGTCTCGGGTAGCCTGTTTCATCATTTTTGTCAATATGTGATGAGCTTGCGCACAACTGGCGCTCGAACGGAATCCAAACTGCATTGAATCAAAGCTACATTTTTCAACTAGTTCTGGAAGAAGGACGTATTCCAGGATTTTGCTTATGGTACAAGAAACTGTAATTGGCCGATAGCTTTTGCAAAGGTCCGCGTCTTTCCCTCGCTCTGTGGGCGTAGTTTTGGAGGCGAACTGAGATTCTGAAAACTGACGTTGGACAAACTGTCAGATTTTGTGTGTGAGCGGACTGACATGTGGGGGTAGTGACAGCGACCCCATTCTGCTAGGAGAAGTTTTGAAGCTGACGTTCTATATACAGACAATCCATCCTTCGTACTCCTTTAGGCTAAACTGGAAGCTAAAAATAAGGCAGAGGTATGCTTCTTTGAACGCTAGTTAGCTCTTACAGTGCCATTTGCATGCACTTGCTGTGAATTAAGTCAACTGCCCGTCTGCCAAAATAGATATTTAAGGGCTCATAAGAACACCTTAATGAGTGTTTTGTCTGTTAAAAGTTCCAAGTTAAAGATGGCAGCCTCACACTTTTGGAAGTTTCGACGGCTCTGCAAAAATCATGGACAACTGGGCCCTGCAGTCGCATGACATTCTACACTCTTTTCAGGCCAAAAAATAAAAATTGTATGTTTATTTGTTTCTTGTTGTTTTTATTAAACTTCTTTAATTTATTTTACATACTCTTCTTTCGAAAATGGCGGGTCAGAAACAAATTACTTACTTACTTACTTACTAACGTTCAAAGAAGCACAGCCTACCTCTACAGCACCTGTCCTCGTTCGTACATGTAATATATGGTTCGTTTAATGGCTGCTGGACCAGGTTCATATGATTTATCCTTAACTCCAGCCAGGGCCGTATCCAGGGGGGGGGGGGGGGGTACATAACATACAAAAACAATCAATTTATAGGCTTTTCCCTCTGATCTATGCCTTTTTTGAAATTTTGTGTCCGACCGGCAAGCACCCCCCCCCCCCGAAAGGCAAAAATATACGGCGAACGCTGGGGCTGAAGGAATATTTATAAGGAGAAATAAATTCATGGATACGGGCCTGCCTCCAGCATGTAAAACATATAAGGACGTTGCAAGTCTTATACCAACATATCATCAAAAAGCCTGAAAACTACAATAACCTACACTGGAATCCTAATGTTCTAGATGGAAAATTACGAAATTGAGAAAATTTTGTCCTAATCCTAATGAATCCTAATTATCTAAACCTAGGCAAAGATGATGTGTATGTTAGGGTTATTCAGAATTTTGTATTTTCAGAGAAACGGATAGGCCTGTTTCTGCTTGAAGCATCTGAATCGCGATAAAAAGCTACAACTGTCAGATGTCTGATAATACTTAACATAAGATGAGCGTCCTTAGTCGTCAAACTTTCTGTTGTGATTCCATAGATAATCAGACATCTATTTCCATTAAAAACAGCTAAAGTGTTATTTTTCCCAAAAATATAACACTAAAAACGGCCGTATACAGATTCTCTCCTCATCTTTTAACAGCAAATAACATAAGGATCCACAACCTAGTGGTCAAGAATAATAAAGATTCACCTGTCACCTTTATTTACGATTAAACTCAGAATCAGGGACACATCACGAATACGGCTCAGTGGGAGGCTGGTGGGAGGAAAATTGCCGCCCGCTGATGGCGCAATATTTAAATCAACTTCCGGACTGGCTCGCTATGTCTTGTTCGTAACAAAAGTTATTCTGTAACGTTTGTTTGGCCAACTGTTAACATGTACATACAATCAATCAAACATAAACAACCAATCAGCTGGCGTACTCGACGCAGTTTTGTCACTTTTTTTTTTAATTTCTCGAATAACTATGCCGCAGGTCGGAACGTACTATGGTAGATATTATATGGTAGGTATTATCCTACCATTTATAGTATGCTGGAACAAACCCTTGTTCATAACCATGGATAGCTCACAGTCACGCATTAAATTCCTGGTCGATGGACACTGAAACGAGGTTCGGGACATCTGCCCCCACCCGTGCGAATTTAACTTTCATGATCAGTGCATATCCGCTTTATGTATCTGTGCATTTTCTTCGGAAGCCAACACTTAAATAAATCGCTAGCATGTCATCACTGGCAAACGTCTCTCACATCATGCACGCAACACCCGACGCCCATTAACACAAAGTAACCGCAAGAAACGACACACGAGACGATACAAAACCGTTCACCTGATATTTATTACCTCTACCGCGCCACTGACATCATCCAATTAAAAATCCTTAGAAACTGAAATTCCTACCGATGATTCCAACGATGCGGAACTGATTACACTCTAGGGTTTGTATTCAATATTCCCGAGTCCAGGAGCAAGGAGCCCGGGGCAAATCGTGTGGTTTTGGCAAAGCGATACGGCCGGGGTGGCGATTCTCCAAACCGCGATTGCGGTGACTGGCTTTGAAATGAAAACTTCACACTCGTCTCACCTAATCATGCAACGTTTCTCTGGAGCAAGGCGCCACTATTCGGTGCAAGGGAACAGTATAACATGCCTCAAAACACGGCCAGACGTTAGAAAAAAGGAACCTGGGTGATGGCCTGTCCAGAGAGAAGTCTCGAGCCAGTAGGGTGGTCGGAACTTGACGGGGATTCCGGTTTCCGTTATCGTAAATCGTATTCTAGCTGGCAGATTTGTGATGATGCTCTTATTTTTTCTCCGTCAAAAACGGTACAAGGCACATACCCGATGAAAAATTCTTTGACTGTGTGGTTGTATGGTAGTTGTACGAAAAAGTTGCATGTATGGATATGTAGTAGCATGGAATACTTTGATTTAACGTGCCTCCGACTGGGTTAATCTTAAGTAGTAATATCCGATAACATCCAATCTTCCTGTAGTAGTATCCACTTTGCTAGTAGTAGCATACAGTGGTAACAGTTACTACTGCATGCTACTTTTCCGTACAACTCCATACAACTAATTCTCGAAATTTTTTCATCGGGTAGACGGAGTTGACGTATAGAAAAAAAAAATGAAAGTTGTGCTGATAAAAACAGACCCAGGAAAATTCATGGCCCTCGTTGCAAAGATGGAGAAAACAAGAGAGGCACAAAGAGGCCTATGCCTGAACCCTTATTTACATCGCTCAGCTTGTCTTCATTCAAGAAGATGCTAGCGATTTTAGGAGACAAGTCAGACGTAAGAAAAAGGACAGTAACTCTGCTAGCCTACCGGTACTACACATTCAGTGAAGACAGAGTAAGTCACCTTATTTATGGCACCACAAAATATGGCATGCCTACATCTCAAGCTGGATGAACAGGAGAAGAGTGATTATTTCGATGTATCCCAGTTCCTTCTACACCCTTAATTTCCAGCCACAGGCAGTCAAAGGCCCATTATCATCTGTATATTGGGCAGAACGGCCCAAAATTGCACGGTCGCCGGTAACGAAAACAATACCACCTTTACATGACAATTCACGGTCCAGAAATCAATAATCCACGAATAAGATTTTTCCTATTGGTCATAAAGTGACCACAGCAGGGTCATGAAGAGAACAGCTTTGTTAAATCTGTACACAGTGCGATGTTCCGGTAAACACACATCGGCAAAAAACACATCTGTAATTTTTCTACAGCGAATCAGCCAGGATTCTGGGAGAACATCAATTCAATCCATTTATTTATTTGTATCCGCCAAAGTTGGCGAGTAGAAAAAATATAAAAAAATACACACAATTGGTCTACAACTGACTAATAACTATACCATTTACTTTCATAAAAATCTACGTCATTTAAAAGTCATTTAAAATCCTATTCCTACCAACACCGGGATTCCTCCCTTTCGTCGTTTTTCATAAGTTCAACCTTGTGCACGTCTTTTTCTGTAATCCTAAATTGCAAACACCGGATTCTGTAATCTTCTTTAACCACCGGACTCCGGGGATCCATGACAAAATTTTCTCAATTCGGTAATTTTCCATCTAGAACAGTATATTTCTTAACTCCTTCGCAAGGAAATAGCGAAAATGTGGACATCATTCAGGATAATTTATCATTTTTGCAATTCTCTTTTATGCAAACTAAATTCCTGGCATCTTTTTCGTGTTCGTCATTTTCCGAGAGGGAAACACAAATTTTTAACAGGACTCTGGGAACACCTCTCGGGCCGGTCCCGGGCCTTTTATTATTAATTTATCATTTCAACTATGAAACCACCAACTAGGGTAAAAAAAGGCAAAATAATAACAAAAGCTCTGGCATAACAATAAACTAAAAAGAGAAGAAAACCATCAGCATAAAATATTTCCGAAATGTATATCAGCAACAAAATATTGTCAAAGGCTTTAGTAACTTTGGGGATCGAAACTGTACTAAAGTCTTACCTCCAAGGATGGGACTTGAATCCTTTGCATTTGTCTCCACACAATAAGCACGGTTTGCCTTCATCATTTTCCAGCACCAAAATACCCTGCAATGGGCAACAATGATTTAGACATCGCACTCCCAAATTCCGACAATGTTACTTTAACACCATTCAGCTTCGAGCCATCTGTTGCACCGAATTCTCAAAAACAAAGTGACCGACACGATGGCGCTGCTAAAAAAGCTACACCACTTGCTGTACATGATGGGCGACATCCTTGTAAAGCCCAATAGATGGTACACTTATTCTTTTTGGTTGCAAGACTGATAAGAGGTTTGACTACACTACACAGTCGAGGCAAGAATAAATAAGGGAAGAACTGAGAACTCACGTAACCTCGATGCCAGTATGGTGGATCTCTTTTTTTCCGATCTTATGTATCGGGGGTGGAGCTTCGCGTGTTGCCTCTTGCAGAATTAAGTGTTACCTCCAGAGCAAATGTGATGAAGCAGTCAGAAAAGGCGGGGAGTTCAAACAATGCTGATTCTGAAGGATTATACAAATGGAAACGACTTTTCAATCTCGGGTCAGATTTGCATCATGAAGGTTATGCTATCACGACCCTTCATAAAGACGGTGAAGCCCAAGGGAATGCGACATTGGATGACTCAGGGGAGCAATTTAGCAACTTGAACGTTGAAGCACAGACCTAACACGCATGTATTTAGTTCAGATTCAATAGGATCGGTGTGAACATTAGTAATTTTATTTTGGTCTTCTCAGGACTGTGAGGAATCGCTTGCAGAAAAGGTATTAAGCTTGGACAATTTAAGGTATTTAGCTGTCGAAATGTACTCAATGAGTTATTATGTTTTGTTTTTAAGTTGTGCTCTCTACACACAATTTAGTTCATACATTTTCTCGTGTAGTTGCGAAAAACAGTAGGCTATAAAGTGTTTCCTAATTTTAAATTAATGATTGCTGATTGTAAGATATCTTTCAAGACGTCTCAATTTGTGATAACAACTTATTATTCTTGGTCAAAAATGTATATCATCATCTCGGATAGTTGCACTTTGCATCTGGCTAAATTTTGTCATTGCCTATGCTACTAACAATCCGCTTTTTCATCATCGTTTTTTTTTTATTTTCATGTTTTACATCATTCTAATTCGAATGTTGGGCATAGGTGGCGAAATGGACACACAGAGTTCATACGTTTTGTTTTTAATTGTAAATTTTAATTGTGATTCTTCTCTAGACAGGTGTCATCCGTATTATAGTGGTATAGTATAGTGCGTTTATATAGTCATTTCGTTTAGTTTAGTCCGATCTTTTTCTTTCCTTTATTGTTTTTCATATACTCCGTATGGGCATGTTCTGTGCCATTTTTATATGGCTTAATTAAATTATTGATTGATTGATTGAGTATATACACAAGATTTAGTTCATAACATTTCTCGGATAGTTCCGAGAAATGTGATTCAAGCAAACAGGCTTGAAGTATTTCCTCATTTTAAATTAATAACTGATTATTGAAATTTATAAGTGTACGGTATCATTCAAAACGTCTACATTTGAGATAACAACTTATTATTTTTGGTCAAAATGTATGTCATTATCTCGGGTAGTTGGCTAAATGTTTCATTATCTATCCTGTTAACATTTTTTTGTTAACAATTTTTTGCTAAAAAACGAATTCATCGTATCTCCTTTCCCTTCGAGAGTTATCGTGCTCACAGAAGGACGGACTGCTTTTGCGATGTCATAAGTATCCCTCCACTTACGTTTTAGGATCAAACGAGCTCATATGGCACTTGTTACGATTAGGCGGTACAAGAAAGTAGACGAGAACGTCACAAATACACCCGCCATCCAAAAGTGCGGTTCGGAAATAGAAATAGGATGTTTAGTTTCGATCACTTCTGAGCAGTTCAGGCATCGTCTCGGATTATCTGTAGCAAATGCGCATGACTGTTCAAACTTCCAAGTTGCAGCCCAATAAATCCACTCGTTTGTTCCCTAGACGTGCCACAGGATTTCCGGTACTCCCTCCATCTCCCCCTACCGTGGCCGAATCTGGTTCGGACTCAGAAGTGGATCGTGTAAAGCATCTTCTTAAATACCATCTATCAAGTTTCAGTCGAATCTGAGCATTTTCGGAAAATTCCGGTACACCCCCCCCTGCCCACCACCATCGTTGTCGTGTAAAATATGTCGTCTAGGGAATATGCTCTCTCTACATTCCAAGTTTCATTTAAACTGATGCACTCGTTTGACCCTATACGAGCCTCGAAGTTTCTGGCAATCTCCCTCCAACTCTCCCCACTGTGGCCGAAGAGGACTTGGAAACATAAACGTCTAATCTCTTAATCCCCTCTTCCCGTCCATCAATTTTTACTGAAACCGGAGCATAGCCTATCTGCAAATTTTCGGTATCCCCCCCCCTACCTTGGCCGAATCCGGCCCGGACGCCAAATAACAAATCTAGGCCGCATAAACTCGGCACTGTCGAACTTGCATCTCATTCGGTCCATCCGTTTGGTTTTTGTGCAAGTCAAAAGTCCCCCCCCCCAATTCCCCCAACCGTGGTCGCATATACGCACATGTCTAGGTCATCATTCTTATAACCCATTAAGTTTCACTCGAATCAGACCACTCGTTCGCAATTTACAGAAGTCAATTTCCATATTTCCCTTCCCTCGCTCCCCCCAAAATGCTCGGATCTAGGAACGGAAGTTTCCGGGAGTACGTTGTGTCAGGTTCTTAAGTTAATTAAGTCGGGTCATTAATATGCCTGCAAAGTTTCGTTGTCTTAGTACATCTGGAATAATTCTAGATCGCTACTGCCGGATTTCCAGGAAAACCCCTTCAACTCCCCCCCCCACAAAGCCCCGAAACCATCTGGCTCCGTCAATTTCTTATCTAGGCCTAATGCTTGTTCTCTCCATTAAGTTATGTCCCAAACCCTCTGCTTTAAGCGTTTCCTGAGTTTTCCGGTGCCCCCATCCCCCAACAGGTATCGGACCCGACCCGGACTTGACACTGAACATCTGAGGCGATAGCTCTTTCCACCTGACAAGTTTCATTCAAATCCGACCACCCGTTCAAAAGTTATGCATGCCACTAGATTCCGGACTCCCCATCCATCCACTCCCCCACGATGGTAGGATCGGGGAAACGACTATTCTCAAGTCAATCTGTTCCCTGGCATACCTGCCAAGTTTCATCGTCCTAGCACATCAGGAAGTATGCCAAACTCGCGGGATCGCCAGAAATTCGGACAGCCCCCCCTCCCCAACTCCCCCACAGCGCCCGGATCCGGTCCGGTTACGTCAATGACGTATCTAGGACTTGTGCTTGTTCTTCTCACCAAGTTTCATCCCGATCTCTCCAATCCAACCGTTTCTCAAGATTTCCGGTTCCCCCCTCCAGCCCCCCCCCCCCCAGTGTCATCGGATCCGGTCCGGATTTAAAGTGGGACGTATGAGACACGAGGTCACCCTAAATAACAGCTTTCATCAAGATCCGATCACCCGTTCGCAAGTTAAAAATACCTCAATTCTTGGCTTCCCCCTCTCTCCACTCCCCCCAGATGGTCGGGTCGGGGAAGTGACTATTTCCTATTTAGTCTGGTCGGGTCCTTGACACGGCTGCCAATTTTCATCATCCTAGCACATCAGGAAGCACCGAACTCGCGGGATTACTAGAAATTCGGACCCCTCCCCCCCCCTCATCTCCCCCAAAGTGAGCGGATCCGTTCCGGTTATGTCAGTCACCTATCCAGGACTTGTGCTTGTTCTTTCCATCAAGTTTCATCCGGATCTTTCCACTCTAAGCGTTTTCCAAGATTTCCGGTTTCGTAGATAAATATATATATATATAAATATATATATAATATTCTTTGAGCCCAAGCTTCCGGTTTCCCCCTCCAACTCCCCCCAATGTCACCGGATCCGGTCTGGATTTAAAATGGAACGTCTGAGACACAAGGTCCTTCCATTTATGAAGTTTCCTTAAGATCCGATCACCCGTTCGTCAGCTAAACAAATCTAATATTTCTTAATTTTTCGGGATTCCCCGTCCCTCCACTCGCCTCCAGATGGTCAGATCGGGGAAGTGACGATTTCTAATTTAATCTGGTCCGGTCTCTGATACGCCTGCCAAGTTTTATCGTCCTAGCTTATCTGGAAGTGCCCGAACTAGCAAAACCAGGACCGACAGACCGACTGACGGACAGAAATTACAATCGCTATATGGCACTTGGCCAAAGGGCAAGTGCTATAAAAAATACGCACATTTCCGAAGGAGTTTAATAACAAATAAGACCTAAGCTAATGGTATGGTGAACACGTAAACGGCCAATCAGAGGAGATAATTTCGAGAACAAGTTTTCCATTGTCAAGAGTGGGCCCTGAATCTGCCGAATCAAATATCGATGTTGCGTCACCGCGTGCGACGGGGTAAGTATAGCAGGAACCGGAGATATCTGAAATACGTACATAGGTCTTTCCAGAAGTTCACATATGGCGCGCAAAAGGCAGTGTAGTCCTTGCCTGTTAGACCACTAAAAGACCAACCTGGGACCGGCTCACACCACCCTCTCCCCAAACAACTTTAGTACACACACTGAGCAACCCCTCACTTATCCAGTACATCTTTTTCCAGTGAATAACCCCTCCCTTACCAAGTACACCCATTACAGGGAGCAACACCTCACTTATTCCTACTACATTTCCTACAATCACACATAAGATGTCGCACACACTCTCGCTATCCAAACATCGGGCAGAAGTAAGGACCAGTTCTCCCAATCGGCCTACCCGTGTACCTCCTCCTAAGCGGTAAAATATCAGCACGCATACTAATTAATAATTTCAATTCCTCCCTATCGAAACTAAGCATGGGCACTGTTCTGTTTATTTCGAAAAACAGAAGAACAGAAAACAGGTCATTTTGAGAACAGAACAGAAACAGTAACAGGTGTCGTAGAAAACAGTCAACCTGTTCTGTTTCTCTTCTGTTTTTCCCAAAGCACCTAGAACAAACCGAGTTGCGTGTTTGTTTCAAGCGAATAAAGTTCCCCGTCTCAGTTCTAAGCAAGGTTGTTACCAGTCAAATAATTACAGAAGAAATAAAAGCGATACTGATACTAGATTTACAATGTTATTTTCTCGAGCATCTTCTATATACGCTATGCGAGTGCATTGGTTTCGACCAAATAAAAACAGACCGAAAAGACCGATTCACTGCAGGGTAGGACGGTTGTAGTGGGGAGGAGGGTTCCCGTTCATCATGTAACATGGGCCTGAAGAAGACCCTTGCAAAGAAGGGCCGAAATATGACTCTAATAAATTTCGGCTGACGTATCCGTTTTGCACTGTCGAATATTTAGAAATGTCTTTTCGTTATTATTATTTTAATATCTCGATTCAGGGGATTACACATGCGACCTATCAGAAAAGGCCGATTCACTGGGCAGGACGGTTGCAGTGGGGAAGGGGGCTACATGCGCGGCTACATTTTGAAGATAAAACGATCATGGGGGATCACAAAAATGCACCATTTGGTCAAAAATATTGTTTGCACTTTTTGTTTAAGATGGACATTTAAGGGGTTTAAAGTTTCAGCAGAATCAAATCACTCCTTCCAGAGCTATGCATGTCACTTGATTTACGGGAACTCCCCTCCTCATCCTAACAATGGAATGCCAGACTTGAGGAAACAATCATAACAAAATCAACATAAGCTCAAGTCTGTTCTGCTTTCTAGCCAAGAAATTGGTCTTAACTCTACCCTCCGCCCCCCCTCCCAAGTTTGGGAGGAACGACAGGCCTAAAGTAAAAAAGTAAAAACAATCTTCGGAGCCTGACTCTTATTGAAGAAGTGCGTGAGATTACACGTTTTAGGGAGTTTCTGCCAGCTTTCTTGTTCAGTTTTCAGAAATCTTGGTTGGCTTACCTACGCAAGCTACTAACATATATTGAGGAACAGACAAAGGACTAAATATCCCGACTCCTTTCCTTGGTCAAATATTCCCTGGGTTCCTGATGGTACAAAAGGGATACGTCAGGTGCGTCTTATTAGAGCTATATCTCAGTAATCTTTACAGGTTTGGATTACAGGTTTGTTTCCTTCCCCGAAGTTGAACCAGAGGATTGACAGCCTGACGAGGACCCTTGCCAAAAAGGGCCGAAATATCGCTGATGAAGAATCATAGCTGACGTACCCGTTGTAAACATTGTTTGAATAAATGTTTCAAAGTCAGCTTGGGCTCAAAGAATATTTAGCCGAAATATAGCTCTAATATAATGCAGCTGATGTATCCTTTTTGCACTGTCATACATAATTTGCAGTCATCTTGGGCTGAAGAAATATTTGATTGCTGATAATAATTTAGAAAACTGGTTGACCTCCTCACGGTATGTTAAACTTTTCCCAGAAACGAAACTGTAAAACAGCAGCTTCGTGAAGAAAATTATTTTACACCCAAATTCGAGACATCTCAAAAACTGCAACTGCAGGCAGTGGTTCCAGTCGAGGGGGGGGGGGGGTATTTTACATGGGGAAGGACTGTATTTGGTATTTATTGGCACTACACATCAAGCCTACTGATATATGCTACTGGAGCATGAGACATTCTAAATTTTTGTTTTTTACTAGGCTACGATTCCTATGGCCGAAAATGTGTGAATTTAAGCTGCGTTGTAGTTACAGGTCTTTTCGCTTTAATGCCCCCTGGACGTGGATAAACCCCCATGAATGATGACTTGATTCAAAGACAGGGAAGACTAAATAGAAACTCGGTTACCTGAAAATGGTATAAACTGTTAATATATTAATTACAGATTCCGGGATAGCTGTGTAATTTGGAAATAAGTGGTTAATCCTATCCCTTATAATCTTGTAGTCCGCTGTCCCAGGATGATTTTGGCCTCCCCTGTAGACAGTTTCGGCCGTCGGCATTGTAAACTAGGACGATATTAGCCTCTTCTGTGACCACTTCGAACTGTCGGCATTTTAGGCCGCCGGCATTTCGTGGTCGTGGGCATTTTGAGTCGTGGGCATTTCGTGGTCGTGGGCATTTTGAGTCGTGGGCATTTTAATCGTGGGCATTTCGATCGTGGGCATTTTGAACCGTGGGCATTCTGAGCATGGGCATTGTGAGAGTGGGCAAAAAGATCGTGGTGATTTTGGGAACCACCCAAATTTCATTTCAAATATTTTTATTACAGCCTCAAGAAACAGACGGCAGTCATGCAAAAATAAAAATGCAGGGTTCTTTTCGGTGTGGGATGACTGAAAAATTACGTTCATTATTATTTCGAAGAAAGAAAAAAAAAAAAATTAGACGTAGATAGAAGAGACACTTTTGACCTACCTTTTTCTAAAACTTTGTATAGTAATCTCGGTAAGCCTGATGTAAAAAAGCCACACAAGTTCACATTAGTCTGACAGATTTTGAACTGAATGACCTGAACCCTCATTCAGTTTGATCTAACCCAAAAGGCAGTCTGCTGATTGCCCCCAGTCCCAGTGCTTCCACTCCAGAATTTTGAAAAAAACGAAGACATAGCTCAAAAACCAGGAGAAATCAGGAGATTCAGTAATCCAAAAAATCAGGAGATTTATAAGGAGAAGTTCTAGAAATGAGAAGTTTATAAGGAGATATTAGGAGAAAATTTATATTTGTGGTTTGTATGTCAAAGAGGGGAATATTCAAAGCGTGCAGGGGCGTCGCAAGTGCATTTTCGTTGGGGGGGGGGGGGGGTTTCAGAGCCAAATTTTTACCATATATATCTCAAAAATCTTACCGGGTCCTAGAAACTGAGAATTCGAGCTTTATATTATGGAACAGAAAGGATTACGTAGGAAGAGTAACATTAAAAGGCAGCATGAAAGACGATAAGCCATTTATTAGGCGGCGTTTTGGCGAAGCCCACTTGGAAAATATATTGCCGGGCACGATTGCAGTAACAGCTTTTATCTATTATACCGAAGAGAAAATTAAATCGAGCGCCGCAGGAAGATTCTATAACTAAGAAGTTATAGAAATCGGATGGAGCGACGTTCCGGCAGCAGCAGCTTCTGTACTGTAGTCTAGTCAAAACTACATATGATCACATAAAGTGAGCGCCGCAGACGATATATTTTTAGTTAGCTTTTTCCTGCCAAATTTAACTTTTTCCATCCAGATTCTAGCTTCGGTGACGACTTCCGGCCTCCAAGCCACGTTCAGAAAAATCAGGAGAAAATTAGGTAGAATAGCGAAATATCAGTAGAAAATCAGTAGATCAGGAGACTCAAAAATAAATCAGTAGGAGACCTAAGAAAAACGTAGATCTCCTGATTATCAGGAGAAGTGGAAGCACTGCCCAGTCCCCAGAGTCTAATTTTGCCATGCATTTGCCGCGTGCTATCAAACAAATACGATACGATCGAGAACAAGTGGAGACGACAAGGAATCATAGCCTGTCGTAATGAGTCCCGCTTCTAGATGGCCGCCACGACTAGCTTACGATTGTCAGTGGAGTTCTCGCTCAAAAAAAGAAAAACAGAAACAGACGGAAAACAGTTAAAAAAAACAGAAACATGTGAAAACAGGCATCCACAAAAACAGAACAGAACAGAACAGGTAAATAAAAGAACAGGAGGCCTGTTCTGTTTCTGTTTTGTTGCAAAAACAGAACAGAAAACAGGTACCCCCAAAACAGAACAGAACAGAACAGTGCCCATGCTTAATCGAGACCCGATAAAAATAAACACATTCACCCCACATCTCTTTCGCCTCTGTATAAAACCTTAGAGACCCCCAATTGTCAACCACGTGCGCAGAGCTATAATCATTTGAGAATAAAGGGGTAGGACCGCTATAGCCGAAAACTGGTCGACAAGTTTTTTGTCCGGTTTTCACCGGATTCCGACTGAACTACTTGTCCGGCAACAAAATAACTTTCATGTTCGGATTCAGCATGTCTCCTTACCCCTAAATCAACTATCTCAATAGCATTAAAAAAAAAAATTCTTTTGCCCCTTAATTTGAACCCCCCCCCCCCCCCCCCCACCCCTAAATAAAGAGCTACAGAGCCCATCTACGAACTTGACCTTACACTTGACCAAACGAATCATCACACCAAGTTTCATCAAAATATCTCATTCCCTTCGAGAGTTATCGTGCTCACAGACAGACGGACAGACGGTCAGACGGACATTTTTGCGATGTCATAGGTATCCCTCCACTTACGTTTTGGGATCCCAAACAACGCGCCAGATATGGAAACAACAATTTTCTTAAGGACTCCGTCTCAAACTAACCAGCAGGTAAGTTTGAAAAACAAAATTCTCAGATTCGGGGTTATCACCTTCTTCCCAAACTAGAATCTGTCGTGCGTCACTCTGACACATCGACTCTTTTAAAGCAATAGGCGTTTCCCTATTAATCTATTCCGGGCAACTAATTTATTTCGCTGATAACAGAAATCCACGGTGATGAAATCAACGTAAAAATTTCCCAGCTGCTGGTCGAGTGATCAAATGTTTGCTGTGAACTGATACGGCTTTCAGGGCGAAGACTAGAGGCCAGAGGGGGTAAATAGTGAATGTGGGAAGATGCCCACTTGTTTCCCGTCTGGAGACAGAAGAAAAAATTAAGAGTCTGGGGAGGGGATCGTCGTGTGCCTTAGGGAAGGTCAAGCATTCCTAAATATATTTACTCAATAATCCATTTATTTCCCTCAAAACTGAGCAGTAACTTGATATATTATTCGGAGTGTTTGGAAAGGGAGGAATGGGTGGAGATAATTTTGAAGGACACACACCGCACAACCAAGAGAGTAAACCACGAGAAAGGGAAACCTTCCAATTGGAAGTCCGTCTTTTGTTGTATACTTGTATGTCCCATTAGGGCATAAATATCTATATATCTATAACATATTTAAAAAACTTTGGCTAAATGAACTGATCCATTCAATGACAGTATAAACCAGAACTACGGTGCCTGGGCAAAGTGGAGTCTTGCGGCAACCTTTGTTCGGCTTTACCGACTAAAGTGCTACGAGAGCAACACTTTGGTTATGTTTCTTCGCTATCGGTTAAACTTTGAAGTTGTCAACCCATCGATGCTTTCAAAACGGTATGTTCAAAGAAGAACACAATCAATAATCACATGGTCATTATCTTATAAAACCTAGTTAGTATTATAAAGCTATCCGTAACTTTCCAGGATCAAAATACCATAAAGCTATCCGAAACTTTTCAGGATCAAAATACCATAGATGACGCTTTATGAATTATTGTGAAACTACCGTATTTTTTTACCTCATCATTTGTACCCGTTGCGTAAACAAATCTCTCTAGCCCCTCATGAACCCCCTCTAGTCACCGATTTACTTACAGACTTACTTACAAGTTCCAAGGACATGCATTTTTTGTCAGACACTAAGGACAAAAAATACACAAGGCCTGAACAACCAAATTAAGATGAAAACGTCTTACATTATCCACTTGCGAAATAACTGATATAGGTCGCTGTTTTCGGAGGGCTTCCGAAGCTTTTTGTAAAAGTCTGTCAACTTTTTGTTTGGAATTAAAACTGGGTCTTTTACTTTAACGTCTGAAATTAAATGAAAATTACTGCAAAAACTGGGAACCCAACGAGAAATTCTGAAACTTGAAATGTGACAGTGTAACAGCATGAAATTCGAAACGGAGGTACCGAGGAAAAAGACTCAGGCTCACACAGAAGAAGGACACATTTCCCGGGTGCTGGCTTACGAAGCAGAATTCAAGACCCAAAAGCCAGACTTACCCGGCAGAAAAAAGAATCCTGTTTGAACATCCGCCCCTCCGGAGCCACCACTAATATAACGTTTGTTTATTAAGCCAAAAGGCCATACAAGATTCAATATATGTTTCAGTTTACAAATAAACTGTTACGACTCTGGAGCTATTATGGTACACAAACTAGGCTAAACTTTCATTCCCGAGTCTAAACGCATTAATAACTCATTTACATGCTTCTACGATGCATTTGAGGTTCGTGGATTTCAGGATACCGGGAAGCTATACCAACACACCCCCAACAAATTTAACCCTCAAATGCGAAAGCGCTTGGGACTCTAAGAGGAAGTAGTGCATTCAGATCCTCCTCTGCAACTTGCAAAGACGGCAAAGGTAAGTATCTCCCGTGCCAGCTTTCCTCCTATTAAAAGTTTATTTTTGCTGAGGATCGGCAGACTGTTAGATCGGAGCTGGAACCAAGTTTTCAGTGTAGTCCTAGCTTAAAAATGATGCAATATGCATTAATAAATAATGTTACTTGAAATTTATATTCAAATAATGTACACAATGGATTCGTCATCTAAGATGCTGCATCAGCGATATTTTGGCCCTTCTTGGCAAGGGTCCTCGTCAGGCTTGCCAAGAAAGGTCGAAATATCGCCGATGAAGCGTCGTAGCTGACGCATTCGTTGTATACATTATTTGAATATATGTTTCAAAGTCAGCTTGGGAATATTATCTACTTGAAATTGGGGTTTCCCCGTCCTCCGCGCCCTCCTTTATTACCTTTGGTTTTTAGGTTTTTTTGGTTTTTAGTTTTCGATGTGTTTTCGTTTACTCATTCTTCATATTACAATATGCATGGACCACTTTTCATTGCTTTTTATTTTCAGCAAGTTTAATTGTTCCTAAAAGTAAAGAAAAAACAAAACAAATATTCAAAGAAAAGTTCAATAAAATTTAGAAGTTCAAGAAATAAAATTTTAAAATAAAAAAGGAAAGAGTAGGTGCCGCTTTTGTGTCACTGAGAGGAGGAGGAGGGATTAAAAAAAAATGCCAGGATAGAGATAAGTTCTTGCTTATAACGATCATTCGGCAAGGGCTATGCCGTAAAAGGAATCAATGTTTCTAAATGAAAGCTCACAGTTCATGCCACGATTTTCGGGTACCCCGATGAAAAATTTGAAGCCTGAGTAGTTGTATGATAGTTGTACGAAAAATTTGCATGTAATACTATGTAATAGCAAAGAATACTATCATTTACTGTGCCTCAGACTGATCCAATCTTAAGTAGTATTATCCAGTAGCATCCTGCCTTGCCATAGTAGCATCCAGTCTTGCTAATAGTAGCATGCAGTAGTATGCAGGAACACAGTAGCCTTGAAGTAGAAGCATGTAGTAGCATCGGTTAGTACTGCATGCTACTTTTTCGTACAACTTCATACTACTATTTTGAGATACATTTTTCATCGGGCAAAAATATAAGTAAAACACAAAAGGACATACAAAACTGGAACGTTTCATGTTTCCAGACGCAAATCAGTGCGAACAGTCCTCGACCCGGACAACCCTTCGAACATTCAGAAAACCAGAGAAATTGAAAGCTGTAGTAAAAGATAGGGCAACACATAATCCACATGGCCTTTCGCTTTAAGGATGAACACAAAATATGTGTGAAAATGCATTAGGCTAAATAGTTTTTATTCAATTTTCATTGATGCACTTTCCCTACAGATATGTCTGGTTTGGGACAAACATGAACTTACTTTTTTCTGGAAGCTAGAATTGCTGAAAGGACTGGTATAGTCTCTTCCTCGATCAAGTCGGCCGCCGGAAAAACCTGACGAGTATCTATTCTTGTTTCTGTAATATTCTTCTGTAATCGTCCGCTTTTCCGGTGATTGCTTCGGGATGATCGGTGACACCGGAACAACTGGAGCACCGATATAGTGCCCCGTTGGGTTCCAATTAAAAGGCCTCGCTTCCGGTTTTCTCCACAACGACGATTCGACCTTAGTCTCTCCCTTTGAATCACTTTTCGACCTCGACCACCCATGCATTCTGACAGCACAAAATTCAAGTCACTGAGTTAGTCATTCGCATGGAAGCCGCAAAACAGCTATTTCTAGAATGCTTGCAGAGCGAGGACAAAGAAGCCTTCGCGGTTCATAGCAGAAACAGAATGAACAAGACTATTAGAACACCAATAAATGGCTCGAGACCTCCGATATCACCGTGTTCCCTTTCAGCGGGCATTTGTCAGATTTACCGAATCAATTCACCTGACCAAATTCTCTAACACTTCGGTAAGAACTATCCTGTCAATCTCCAGTTTCAGGCAGGATACATAGTCGATAACGCAACGCTAACGTTCCACCAATCGCGTGGCTAGATGTCATTCCATTGAAGACCTCACTACGCAGGTTGAGAACTTCTTCTGTGTCTTTCCCGTCCGGTTCGGTTCCTTGATGGAAAAGTTCAGAAGCAACTGAACGTCTACATTAACGGGTACATTCCACCCTTCTAGCGATAGTAATGAGAGGTTATCCGTGGTTAACAGCCAAACTTGGCAAATATGGTTGTTTTTAAGGACGACAAATTCAAATTAACAATCGTATTAATTCGAACGATTATTTTTTCGCTTGCTTGGGCTGGCCTATCTTGCAAACGTCCATTTCGTGTATAACCCGCGATTTTCGGTACTTTGAACAAATTTTGAAAAAATTAAGGTCTAATGCCACTGTTATTTTCCGAGAATTGGGTTCCGCACTCGGATTTTCAGAGCTACCACTCTCTCCCATGCTACGGAGCACGCATGGTAGGTAAAAGGTTACTCGTGGTAAATGTTTGATGAGGCTTCAAACGGTTTCTATCGTAAGTATGTCTCAGTTGAAAGGACGACAGTCGGAGGTTGGAAAACACCCGCCACGGACTGCAGATCCCCAAAACGCGAATTATCGACAACGGTGGCAAGGAGGAACGCAAGTAGGTTACCAAGCTCGATTAGTCAGAGCACAGCCGTTCGCTTTGCAACTACCACTAGACCATGAAGACGTAATCCATCTCTACAGTTTCCAGGAGTTCCTGAACACTTTCACTCCACCCTTGGCGATGAACGAGACTGAATCATAGTGCTGACGCGGGAAACATCGCCCTCCAAGATCATCGAGAGCCTGACAACTGAAGAGTGCCGAGCTGTCAAGTTCAGATGAATACTCCATGCCTTGATGGATTCCGCAGAAACCTTATTTTGGAGCGGAACGCAAGGGTTGGAAACCGAGAGGACACCACCACATCCTGTACGCCATACAGCGCTTAGTCACAGCAAAATGCCGCAGATATACCCTGGCCAGGGCCGTACCCAGGGGGGGGGGGGGTCAGGGGGTTCAACCCTCCCCCCTGAAACATACAAAAATAATCATTTTTTATCGGCTTTTCCCTCTGATCTATGTCTTTTTTGTCCGACCCGTGGGCAACCCCCCCCCCCCCCCCCCGAAATAAATTCCTGGATACGGGCCTGACCCTGGCCATTGGATTTGGTTACGTTGGTAGGGGGAGGGTTACAAATTATTGGCCTATGGGCAGGTACGTATCCAGGAATTTATTTCGGAGGGGTTTTTACCCACGTGTCAGACCTAGTCCATACCAGAAAGTTAAAAAAAGACATAGATCAGATTATTTGATTATTTTGTATATTTCGGAGGGGGTTCGACCCCCCCCCCCCCTCTGGCTACGGCCCTGCCTGGGCCAGCAAGCTGTTCGGGCACGCTATTAACAAACAACCCCAAGAACACGCAGTATTTTGAGTACGAATTTAAAGGTATATTTTGGATTTCCTCGCTTCCTATTACGTAGTCATGCGTGTCGATTTACGCAAATTAGTATGGATGACTCAGAAGCTGATCGCGAGTAAAAGTCAAGGAGTCATTCCATTATAGTGCAACTGCCTCTATGAATCAGCCTTGTACATATCTACAATAATGTGTTTGAGAAACAGACATAGCAGAAGACATTACGAATTACCCGACGGCTTCTCAAGCCATTTTCGAAATAGCTGTATCGTAAACCCCAAAACGACATACAAATCCGTTTGTTTCGCGAGCGGCCGGAGTACCCACGTCTGATCTACGAATTTTAGTAATGTACGCTGCACACGTCTTTGTGTTGTACTTAGTTTATCTAATCACAAAACTTAAACGAACAGTTAAAGGACACCTGAACAATGAAACCATACTTGAACACACCATGGAGAATGCATTTACAGACATGGCCACGGAGAGCATTCTTCTCCTGAGCGTAACGTGTTCGAAATAGGGATGCTCGTTTCTGGAGGTTTGCACATGCAGACTCCAAGACAAAAAGCGCAATTCATTCAAATCTTGTACAGCGCTGGCCGGATCGGATTGAAATTTCTTCTAGATAAACGTTTGGGCTTAACCGGTTAAAAATATTCCAGAAGAAGGGTTGATTGGAGACATTTGTTCATTTCTAAAATTGTTCGGTACTGAAATAAGAACAGATGCAAAATGGAGCAAAGATCATAGCTTGGAAACACTATTTCGTATTTGGATTGGGTTTTCTGCAGGCAATGTTAACGGAAGTCATACAGATAGAGATAATACTTGGTACTCTTCATTCAGGTGTCCTTTAAGCGCTTAGTGTATCGATAAACAAAACTTGAACTTGAACAACTAGTTCACGTCCTCAGACCACACAGTGGATAGACCATGCAACTACAGGAGAACGATCTGGAAACGAGCTCTGGGACTGGATCAAGAGTAATGTTTCTGTTTCGGTTTGGCATCCTCAAACCACAAAGTGGATAGAGAATACAGTAACACCGGAACGTCTGGGCAATTAACCAATAAACTAGATAGGCTGGAGAACAAGAGCTACGAGCTCATATGGCACTTGTTACGAGTAGGAGGTACAAGAAAGTAGATGAGAACGTCACAAAGTACACCCGCCATCCAAAAATGCGGTTCAGAAATAGAATAGGATATTGAGTTTCACTAAATTCTGAGCACTTCCGGCATCGTCTCGAATTATCTGTAGCAAAGGCACATGACTGTTCAAACTTCCAAGTTTTAGCCAAATAAATCCACTCGTTTGATCCTTAGACGTGCTACACGATTTCCGTTACTCCCTCCGTCTCCCCCTACCGTGGCTGAATCTGGTTCGGACTAAAAAATGGATAATCTAAAGCATCTTCTTTTATACCATCTATCAAGTTTCACTCGAATCTGAGCATTTTTGGAAACTTCCGGTACCCCCCTCCCCCCCGCCACACCACCGTTGTCAAATCCAGTTCGGACCCTAAAATATGTCATCTAGGGTGTAATGCTCTCTCTATCTTCAAAGTTTCATTTAAATTAATTCACTCGTTTGACCCCTATACGATCGAGCCTCAAAGTTTCCGGCAATCTCCCTTTACCCCCCCCCCCCCCGGTGGCCGAAGAGAACCTGGAAACATAAACTTCGTATCTCTTATCCTCTCATCCCGTCCATCAAGTTTTACTGAAATCGGAGCATAGCCTATCTGCAAATTTCCGGTACCCCCCCCCCCCCCTACCTTGGCCGAATCCGGCCAGGACGCCAAATAAAAAATCTAGGCCGCATAAACTCGGCACTGTCGAACTTTCATCTCATTCGGTCCATCCGTTTGGTTTTTGTGCATGTCAAAAGTGTTCAAAAGTTTCCGCCCCCCCCCCCCCCAAATTCCCATAAACGTGGTCGCATATAGTTCGAAAGCATCTTTTAAATGTCTAGGTCATCGATTCTTATCACCCATTAAGTTTCGCTCGAATCGTCCGCAATTTCCATATTTCAGTTCCCTCGTTCCCCAAAAAATGCTCGGATCTAGGAACGGAAGTTTTCGGGGGTATGTTGTGTCAGGTTCTTAAGTCATTAACATGCCTGCAAAGTTTCGTTGTCTTAGTACATCTGGAACTATTCTAACTCGCGACTACCCAGGATTCCAGGAAACCCCCTACAACTCCCCGCCACAGAGCCCTGAAACCATCTGGCTCCGTCAATTTCGTATCTAGGCCTAATGCTTGTTCTCTCCATTAAGTTCCGTCCCAATCCCTCTGCTTTTAAGCATTTCTTGAGTTTTCCCGTCCCCCCATCCCCCACAAGTATCGGACCCGAGACGGACTTGACACTGAGGCGATAGCCCTATCCACCTCACAAGTTTCATTCAAATCCGATCACCCGTTCAAAAGTTATGCATGCCACTAGATTCCGGACTCCCCATCCATCCACTCCCCCCAGAATGGGTCGGATCGGGGAAACGACTATTCTCAAGTCAACTGCTCCGATCACTGACATACCTGCAACCCTCCCCCAACTCCCCCCACAGTGCCCGGATCTGGTCAGGTTGTTGCAATGACGTATCTAGTAATTGTACTTGCTCTTCCCACCAAGTTTCAACCCCACTCTAAGCGTTTCTCAAGATATTTGACGGTGCAAAATGGATAAGTCATCTGAGGCGATAGCTACACGGACTTATCCGTTTTGCACCGTCAAATATGATTCGCGGTCAGCTTGGGCTGAAGTAAAATCTATCAACGTTTCTCAAGATTTCCGGTTCCCTCCTCCAACTCCCCCCAGTGTCATCGGATCCGGTCCGGATTTAAAGTGGGACGTCTGACACACGAGATCATCCTAAATACCAACCTTCGTAAAAAAAAATACCTTAATTTTTGCTTCCCCCTCCCTCCCCCCCCCCAGATGGTCGGATCGGGGAAGTTACTATTTCCTTTTTAATGTGGTCGGGTCCTTGACATGCCTGCCAGTTTTCATCGCCCTAGCACATCAGGAACGCCGAACTCGCGGGATTACTAGAAATTCGGACCCCCCCCCCCCCGCCAACTCCCCCAAAGTGAACGGATCCGTTCCGGTTATGCCAGTCACGTATCTAGGACTTGTGCTTGTTCTTTCCACCAAGTTTCATCCAGATCTACAGATTTCCGGTTTCCCCCTCCAACTGGTCTGGATTTAAAATGGAACGTCTGAGACACGAGGTCCTTCCGTATATCAAGTTTCATTAAGATCCGATCACCGGTTCTTAGCTAAAAATATCTAATTTTTCCTAATTTTTCCGGATTCCCCCTCCCTCCACTCCCCTCCAGATGGTCGGATCGGGGAAGCGACTATTTCTAATTTAATCTAGTCCGGTCCCTGATACGCCTGCCAGGTTTCATCGTCCTAGCTTATCTGAAAGTGCCCGAACTAGCAAAACCAGGACTGCCAGACCGACTGACGGACAGAAATTACAATCGCTATATGGCACTTGGCCGAAGGGCAAGTGCCAAACAAATTACGGTCTTCAGAAATACCTCTGTAGGCTACGCGCTGGTTTAGTGGGCACTATAGTGGAAAGCGCTGGTTATGGCTAAGCGCTTAGTTTATCGATAAACAGAACTTGAACTTGAAAGAACAGTTAACGTCCTCAGACCACACAGTGGATAGACCATGCTACTACAGGAGAACGATCTGGAAACGGGCCTCTGAGACTGGATCAAGACTAAAGAGTAATGTTTATGTTCCAGTTGGCGTCCTCAAACCACAAAGTGGATAGAGGATACTATAACACGGGAACGTCAGGGTAATGTACCAATAAACTAGATAGCCTGGAGAAAAATTAAAGTCTTCAGAAATACCTATTATGGAAAGCGCTGGTTTAGCTTGCACAGAAATGGAAAGCGCTGGTTATGGTTAAGCGCTTAGTTTATCAACAAACGAAACTTTAATTTGAACGAACAGTTAACGTCTTCAGCTCACACAGTGATTTACAAATGCTACTAAATGAGAACTATCTGCAAACGGGCCCCTGGGATCGGACCAAGAGTAATGTTTCTGTTGGCGTCGTCTAACCGCGAAGTGGATAGAAAATATTAACATGGGCAATTAACCAATAAACTAGACAGACTGGAGAAAAATTACGGTCTACAGAAATACCTCTGTATGGAAACCGCTGGTTTTCTCTATGAATTTCAAAAATTTAAAGGGCTTTTATAGGCCCTTAAAAGTCTTCCATTATATAGCTCAGGGGACTATTACCCTGTTCCCACCGTACTTTTAATTGTAGATTCAGGCTATCAAGCTGAGATGTATTTCTTCGGTCACTGTTATCGTAACTGTTTCTTATACTCGAAAAATAAAAACCTAATGAGTCTGTCTGAAACGAGTTTAAAGACTAGTCTCAGCTTACCTTTAAAAGGAGTTAGAAACAACTAATAGCCAAATCGATAGCCTGCCAGCTCGTAAATTTAAAACATAGGGTCCTCCCTTCCCTTAGTTTACACGATGCGAATATGCTGAAGACACGATAAGGAACAGGTGAAGTAGGTCGTGTTTTTCCCAGTCACAGTAGGATACCGGTCTAAATAGCTGGACAAGATCGCCCATAGAGACTCAAATTGACGTAGACAGCATCGGGTGAATAAACTCACTGAGAAACTATCTATACTGCTATACAAGATGAGCACCGATTAAACACGTTGCAACTGATAATTAACTTACTGTTTCATTATACACTTCCGACGGAGATAACATCTTACTCACTCTACCATTCAATTTTATTTCTAAAGCCCAAGTGAATGTATTACTCCTATGCTGCTTCAAAGCAAAACGGGTTTATCACATGAACCATACTTGTAGCAGAGCCAAAAATGGGACGAGTGATCAATAAATGTCATGATCGTCACATTCAAAAGGGCGAATTACGTCAGACTAGTAATGCCAGTCGCGCCCATTCCACTGTGGATATATCTGTGCAAGTCCAGGACACCAATAGACAACTTCGTTGAGCAAAGTCTTACGATGTGGTGACTTCTACTAAAGGCAGTGATTTATTTTCAATAAATTAACGTATTATACAAAATTCTACTGTTCTGGTTCCGTCAGGAAGCCACCTCCATAATAGTAACTCTTCGTACGGCTAGGATTTTCAAATATTACTGGTTCGTAATACGGTGCAGCTGGGTCATAATCCCAGTAGTACGAGGATGGTACATACGGCTTCGGAGCAAATCTTTGAGAATAAAAGGGCTTAACAGCCCTGATGGGTTGTCGAAAAGGGACAGTGCGTACAATCTCAGGCGTTGGAGGTTCATCTACCAGAATGTCGCCTATCGAGTCCCCGGCAAATGGACCGGATTGCCCGAGAGTTGGTATCATTTCTTCGACCTTCACCGGGTTCTGCGTGACAGACAGGGGCGTGCTGGTCTGTGGTGTTGCAGTTTCGTTTCCTGGGGCTTTACTGGAAAGTGAGTTCAACTCGGCGAGAAGTCGGTTCATTACCAGGCCAGCAGCTTCCAGACTTTCTTTTACTTTCTTGATTTCTGCAAGGGCCTCCTCTGTTGATACGGGAGCCGACTGGCAGTAAGATACCACGAGCATGAACATCAATATACGCTAGAAAATAGTTTAGCTTAGAGATTGAGCTCAAAATACGCCGCTTTTTCTTGAACCAGCTCTACCAGCTATTAAATTTCCTGCCGAAATGTATAAGTTTTTCCTTCCATCTAAGTGTATATAAGTAATAATAAAAATAAATTATAAAAACGACAGAGCAGCAAATGGATTCACTTCCTTCCGGTCACCAACTCCTTTAATCAACGCGTGTCTCTCTTTTTTCCCTAATTCTGCGACTCCGGGATTCCTTAACTCCTTCTACAGACACAGCGATAGGAATGATACGAAATTTAATGTTTGTTTGCTTGTTTTTAGACCCGCGTAGCATCTTTTCTACGAGAAAAAAATCTGACTTTTTGGGCTACGACTCCTCCTCCACTCGGTGACGTTAGTATTTTCTTAAACTCTTTAACGTTGTCTACTCTTTCCAGAACATAAAATCTCACAAGGTTTAGACTTCAAAACTGTAACCACCATTTCAGCTGCTTAAACTATTCTACAATTTCCATTTACCAATCCAAAGAACTTTTTTAATCATTTCTACTATAATTCTTACTAGCTCTTATTTTCATTCATAATTTGTATACTTTTTTCGGATCTGCAAACCCGTAAATCATCACACCCACGAATCTAAATTCCAACCGTACCCAATTGATCCAACAGACACAAAACCACGAAAACAACAAATACATTTCAAAATCCAAACTGCAATATTTAATTTTTAACCTATATTACAAGTTCCAATATAATTTGAAATTTCTTTTCAATTTTTTTTTCACTTCTTGGCAATTAACTTTAAACACCATGGGCCAAACCAGGGTTGAAACCTTCAAATATCAACGTGTAAACAGTTGACTACCTTTTCATTTTAATTTTATTTCTTGTTCGAAATGTGTAGTTCTATATCAATTTTAAACTCCATGGGCCAAACCAGGATTGAAACCTTCAGATTTCAACATGTAAACAGTTGACTAGCCTTTCATGTTGATTTTCATTCTTGTTTAAAATTTGTAGTTCTATAGGCAAGAAATGTATCAGACCTATAATCTGTCGCGCTTAGGTGGTAGGCAAAACGGAAGGTCGGTTTGCATGAAGCGAAGGCTGTTAAGATTAGAGCTCGATAAAAAAGTTTCAGGTTTGGTTACGGCCTTTAAATACGACGTTGGCAGTGTGCAAGGAGTCCTGAGGACTTTCCAGTTGTACTAGTTGCTTCGGCTTGTTGTATCAAATGCAAAGACTGTACTATCTTCACCACTCATTTTCGGGCGTCAGTGAATCAACATTGCTGTTCCTGGAACACTAGACTGCTAATATCCGCAATTTCGTAGAAAAAAATGGAATGATCATAAGTATCCCAGGACAGATATGTTGCTTATTCGGTAAAAACTTATTGGTAATGAAGTTACAAAATAGTTAAACTAAAGAAGGGAAAGTAATTAAGTCAGAAAAAAGCAAACTATAGAAACAGTGCTATCGACAGCTACAGCGCATTGAAGTATAAATAATAGCTTACCATGCTTCCCAGAAGCTCCGTGTTGCACCGCATGCTTGGCTTGTACTCCTTCTCCTGCTACAAACATGCAACTGATCAGATACTCACCAAATTATACTACTATACTTCTATCAAAGTGTTCCGTTAACCCTCACTATTGCCCCATTTTTGCTGAGACAATCGTTAATCATCTTGAGGCCACTCTGGATTACACGCTCCTCTCTGTTTACAGCAACAACACGATCATCTTCTCTCCGTCGATGAAGCTAGATCGTTAATGAACCTGAATAACTTCCTAGTTTCAATATATTTTCTTCACCCTACATCACGCCTACTGTGACTGTTTTTAAGATCAATGTAACTAAAATACTGTAATTGAAAAAAAGAAACTTATCCAATACAAAAATACAATAGGCTACTTTTATATGGGGTAGGATCAAGCTTTCACTTGTGTGCATAATACCATTCACGCCAAACAGCTTTTCGATATGTCTTCCGCCAAAGAAAAGTAAAAATAGAAATTGTCGTCTTCTCACGTAACTTCTTTTACACTTAACTTTATAACTTAGTTACCCGTAAATTGGGGCCATGAATCCAGCCAGTCCACTAACTGGAAAGCTTGGAGGATGGGCTCCGAATGGTCCCATCTGCGGAAAGTCACCCACAGGATATGGTAAGTTTGGTGCACCAGGTACTGGAAGACCTGGTTGCTGGAAGCCTTGACCGTAGCCACCGCCTTGGATAGCATAATTGCTGCCACTACCATAGGATGGAATCGCTCCAGCATTTTGGCCGTAATAGTCCGAAGAAGCAACACCCGACTGGAATGGCACTGTTACAACATGAGTAATTACAGTGGTTGAAGGATTAACACCACTCTGAATATGATGACCATTTCCGGTGGGAGGGTACAAGTGGACTGCGTCCGTATCATACTTGGATCCCTGCGTTGTACCATACGAGGACTGTGCATTAACAGGGCCATATGATGCTTGAGGCCTTGGAGGGTTCACATAACTGGGTGCGCTAGAAGGTGAATACGGTTTTTCGACATAGTGTTGTTGCTGCGGTGCGTAAGTTTGATCAACGTATGCTGGAAATGCTGATGGCTGAGGCGCAGCTGCCGGAGGCGCGACTGGTTGATAAGGCCGTTCCTGATAGGCAGCAGGGGGCGGGTTGTAAGGTTTTTCAGCATAAACAGGTGAAGTTGGCGGTGAGTACGGTCTTTCTTGGTAGCTCGGAGCAACAGCTGATGGATAAGGCTTTTCCAGGTAAGTAGGCACGGGCTGTGGTGCATAGCCCTGACTACTCGAGCTTCCAATATGTCCAATGGGATCAAGGATTGGTAGCTGGAGCTGCTGATGGACAGCCGGTTGTGGGTTTTGAGGAATGTTATTCAGCTGATTATGGTAAGAAGGAGCTCTTGAAGAATCACTGTTGAGAATATACGGCTTATTGTCGGAATATAATCCCAAGGAGTTTTCTTCTGGAAATCTCACAAGACCTGCGTTACCAGGATGTGAGAAACCGAAGAGCAAAGCGACGAGACACACCTAAAACAAATGACAACATTTAAAAAATATAAGAAGGAATAATGTAATTTTAACAGTGCCTCACTGTTGAACGTTCATAAACATGAGGAGCTTTCAGTTATTAACATGACCATGTTTTAGGCTACCGGCCAATCCACGGGAAATTAAGCTACTAGAAGGCAAAAGTATCTTAAGAAGCTAAAAAGCCAAGTCGCAAATTATCAAATATTTAGGAAATCATACAGACCTTAAGAGGCATCGTAGAATGGTTTATGTTTGCTGGGATGTCCTAACTAGCTGTTCAATCAACTAATCTTCATCCTCATACACAGCGTAGGCAACCAAAATCCAGCCGACCTTCGGAGGCACAAATTGGGATACTAGGAAGTTCAAACGCATATGATACTGGACCGCTTAAGCAAAAATCAAGGGGTTATCGCCCTTTTTGGCAGGTTACACAAGATGTGGGAAAAGATTGCTGAAGTCTAGCTCCCACGCCATGAGAATTCAGTCTAACGGGATTTGGCAGATCGAAAAGATGGCTAAACCTAGAACGAAGGTCTTGGGTCCCCCTTGTAAAACTCGCGGCGTGCGGCTGGAAGCAGGCCCGATGTACACAAGATCCCATTATTTCATTCGCAGCAAATCGAAATCACTCTCACACTGTCAGAAGTTTGACAGCAGTACTGAACGGATGCACATTCTTTGAAATTTGGTTCATATCAGACAAGGTATTAAAGGAGTGAACTGATATGAATTTGAAAAAGGGAGAAACCTTTAAGAGCAAATAGGGATGTTATTGTAAACACTACTGTATCTTATTCTTTCTGAAAAATTCTAACACAAGCCAATATTATTCCCAACTGACAGAAACATCATCAGCCCTTTATAGCAAAGATTCAGTCAATTCCGCCCTCTCATGAATTATTCAATGGATTAGACAGTCCATGCTACCTTAGCGTATACATTTTATTGAAATTTGGCTGATTTTTAGACAGAAATGAGTAAAAACCTAACAATCAATTTTGAAAGAATTAAGTTATGCCTAATATTTAGTGTTTTTTTTTACTTTCCGTTTATAAAAAAGCTATTTTTTTTCCTTTTGTCTGCTTGCTGGGGATGCTTCAGGATCGCGCGACTAGAAGATCCCACGCTCGTAACGAGACCTGGTTTGACTGGCCAACAATCTTGTGATTGCAAATGCCAGAATGCTTCCGCCTTAGCTCTTTTGAGGATGCCCTGAATCTATACTCTTGATGATTAATTCTTCGTGCCGATGACATCGCCTGAGCCCAGCGAAGAGCCAGAAACGTCACGACAACAAACGTTGCTGATTGGTTTCCACATGATTTGAATCAACTTAGAGGGTTCGTTTGGGTGTCGTTTGTTCTTCCCGAGGTTCACTAGCGGTGTTTTAGACTCATATACAGTATTACCTTACGGCCTTTGTGTAATAAAAGTATAAAGGTTTTCAAGTGACATAAAATTGCAGATGTTATGGTTTACGAACAGATGACATAAGTAGATAGTATTAAACACGCGGACGCGCATCTTTCTGTTAAGTGATATCAAATTCTTGTTATTTCAACGAGAACTTGTCGATGCACCTAGCTTCCCAGGTAGACCTGAGCTGTCGGGGCGATCGATATCACGCTATCAACTCCAACTTTCTCCAGAAAGGAAAAAACTGAATGTAAATTTCATCAACCCTTATACGACGGAAGCCCGTAGAACACGTTTCAAAACAATCCAAGATCAATGATCTATGAGAAACCGGAATTTACAAGTCCCCGGATTGGCAGCTGTTCTGCAGCAAGGTTGCTTTTAAAAGCTTCCTGCTTTTTAAGGCGTAAGAGGAAGTATCAGCGAAAATGTGAGGCAAAGGAATTAGTGGACTCTCGTACCAATTCAGTCGGTTAGACGAAAACATAGGATGAACGGCGCTAAGGTAAGATAACAAATGCTTACTTATTCAGTCTGATAACACAAGTCATCTCGTGTTGTGCATATTAGACCTATTCAAGTAAACTGTTGTTCCGCACCCTACAATAGCAGTGGAACTCAAAACAAAGTGTTACAGTATGTTCTTCCTCATTTTGTATGAAAAAAAGTCAAATTCGGCGGTAACGCTGTGACAGTTGCTTTTGAAAAATAAAATTCTATTCTTCTTCTCTCCTTCTAGCTTTATCGAAGACTAGAAAATTCAGGATAGTTGTCACTGCCCAGATTTCGTTCTCGGTCACCAGATGTCTCTAAGCCTTTGTCTGGCCGGAAGTCCCGCCAGATTTTACCAGGTTCTTGATCAAGCCGGGTTTTCTGAGCATCGTCGGTAACCATCTCAGTAAAATTATCTCTCTATAAATTCGGGTTTCTGGGAGGAAAAATAAGAGGATGAATGGAAAATTTTGTTTCAGGTGCTCTTCACCTGGTTTTGTTGGGGGATAAACTTTTTTCCTGACTTTTTCCCTACCTCTCCTGACTTATGTTCGGGACAAAATTCGGGGCAGTAAAAATAAGTTTTCATAAGCCTTTACCCTCCCATTTTCTAAAACGATACGTGAAGTCCCTTCCGAATTTATTTATTAAAACTAGTCGTATTTATTGCTGAGCATCGTTGGCGAATTTTTCAGTTTCTAATTCTCTCTAAAAGTGTTATGTCTAGAAACCCATCAATCTTATCAACAATTCAGACATGCCGAATCTGCAAACATGCAAAATTTTTCTCACCGGGAATACAATTCGCCAGGAATCATGCCAAACCTGGAGAACTGGTTGAAAGTAAAAGTTGTAAACTGACCATTAGACTGATGACTACCGTTTTAACACTGCAGTCGCCAAACGCTCAAAATTCTTACAATGATAGGCTATATCCCAAGGACAATGTGTTGTCTAAAATAAACAAGACAAAAGGTTTCGATGGGATCCTAAAAGTTCAAATTTGATCCAGACAATTGGGTCTCGTCTTCGCCAGATCCAGTCTTTGCCAGACTACTTGAACACTTTTCCTATTAAAATTTAGAAACAGATTAAGGCCAAATAGTTAAGAATTTGAGAAAGTTCACATATGGATTCAGCATGTGTGTTTACCCCTTTAAGTCAAATCTATTTTGACGAAGCAGATCGAAACTTCCTGCCTTACTTCTGCCAATTCTCCGGTATCGGTGGAATTCCGGAACTACTTGTCCGGCAAAAAAATAAAGCTAAAAACGAATTCAGCATGTCTCCTTACCCCTGCATCCAACCTCTAATCAACTTTAGATTAAACTTTTACTTTTAAAAAATTTCCGGTTTCAGCCGGATTCCGAGCGATCCTATACGTCCGGTGAGAAAATTATTGTCATATACGGATTCAGCATGTCTTCTTGCCCGCAAATCGAACATCTTATCAAATTTAAAGAAAACTTTTACTTTAAACAAATTCTCCGGTTTTGGCCGGATTCCGGCCGAACTAATTGTCCGACGAGAAAATAATTTTCATATTCGGACTCAGCACGTCTCTTTTCCCCTAAATCGGACCTCCAATCAACTTCATATTAAACTTTTACTTTCACAAATTTTCCGGTTTTCGCCAGATTCCGAGTGAACTAATTGTCCGGCGAGAAAATAAATGTCGTATTCGGATTCAGCATGTCTCCTTACCCCTAACTCGACTATTTCATTAGCTTTTAAAAAATATTTTTGTTCCCCTTAATTTCAAACCCCTCCCCCACCCCTAAATATAGAGCTACATAGCCCATCTTCGAACTTGACCTGTACTTTGACCGAAAGAGTCATCGTACCAAGTTTGATCAAAATATCTCAACCGCTTCGAGATTTATCGTGCTAACAGACGGACGGACGGACGGACAGACGGACAACTTTTGCGATGTCATAGGTATCCCTCCACTTACGTTTTGGGATCCCAAAAACTGATTACACATTCCTTGATGACCTGATCAAGGGCTATAGTACAGTGTTGAAAAAAAAAGCTCCAGCTTACCAAAGAAGAAAAAAAAAAGTAAGTTTCAGCCTACCGAGATCCATTCTTACAGTGTTTGCCGGCTTGTTCACTGGTTCAATGGGTATTTCGAGATAATACGGTGGTCACGCCATGTAAATCTGGTACGTCACGCTCGATCCTATCATGATACCCGAACTATCGGACTCTAGCTTGGCTTCACATCACACCCCTCCAGTGACGTAAAGTGGTTCCGTTCCTTTCAATTATCTGTTTAACTAGACTATAAATAAACCAACCACCATTACTTGGTCGTTAACGAAGGTTCTTGACTTGACTTGACTTGCTTTATTTACTACTAAATACAAAATAAACTATAAAAGCGCGCAACCGCCCGGGAAAGGCTCAAAAAGCCTGATGATGGACAACTGCAATCCTCTGATTCTCAACCTATATCAAATTTCAGAAAAAAGAAAAAGGACAAGAATACTCTCTCTCAATTAACCTTTAATACCAAAATCAAAAAAGAAAAAAAATATCTTAGAAAAAAGAAAGAAAAAAATAAGAAAATTAACTCCCATCTCCCAATAAATGTTTTTTAAGTTTTACTTTAAATGACCCAATGTGTTCAGCCTCCCGAATGACAACTGGGATATCATTCCAAATAGCCGGAGCTAGATACCTAATTCCGAAAGCTGCACGTGTGGTGTCTCGTTACTCAATAACAAAAATCTGATGTACCATATACCGGTTAAGGGGCGCACGCCGACCAATTTAAATACCGTAGACACATCGGGACTAGGCCAGTCAAAATTATTTTTCGAAACTGATTTTGAAAGAGAATAAATGGGTTTATTCCAAAAGTAAAAAAAGAAAATTGTTCAATGCCGAGAGTTTAGCCTGTAACGGGTAAGGCAGGCAGCTTGAATCATTATCTGACAGTTTACTCATTTCTGGTAGTCGAACCACTGCAATGGTTGGAAATTGGATGTGGGTTTTGAAGAAAATCTTTCTGAAGGTTGCGACACTCCGAAGTAAGGTGGTTTCTGAATTGCCCGATTGAGGTCAAGCTATTCCCAAACGTTGATCGAGGAGTTTAGTTTTGGGGAGAGTCCCCCCCCCCTTGCTCAAGTGCCTCAAGTCCCCCCCCCCCCCCCCTTTTCGGTCGGTGGTCTGTCAGGCTACTGTTCTCTAGTTAGGGTACCCGACCAAACTAACTTGGAAATAGTCACTTCTTCCCCGATCCGACCACCGTGGGGGGAGTGGAGGGAGGGGGAATCCGGAATATTGACGTATGTATAAGTTTTGAATGGGGAACCGGATCTTAATGAAACTTGATATTTGGAAAGATTCGTGTCTCAGATGTCATACTTCAAGTCTAGAATCCAGTGACTTTGGGGCGAGTTGCAGAGGGGGAACCGGAAATCGTGTGAAATGTTCAGAGAGAAATGATCGAGATGAATATTGGTGGGACGAACAAGCAAAAGCCCTATAGATACATAGTTGACAAGACCGGACAGGATCCGAGCACTGTGGCGGGAGGGTTTCGAAATTCCGGTGATCCCGAGTTAAGATGCTTACACATGTGCTAGGACGATGAAACTTGGCAGGCATATCAGGGACTCAACAATTTCGACTTCAGTACAGTCGTTTCTCTGATTTGACCATCGCGGGGGGAGTAGAGGGAGGGGGAATCCGGAATTTTGATGTATGTCAAACTTTTGAACGGGTGATCGGATCTTAATGAAACTTGATACTCGGAAAGAACTCATGTCTCAGATGTCCCATTTCAAGTGCGGACAGGATCCGATCAATGTGGGGGAGTCGGGGGGGGGGGGCGGAAATTTTGTGACACGCTTAGAGTGTAGCGATTGGGATGACACTTGGTGGGAAGAACAAGCATAAGTCCCAGATACATCAGTGACAGGACCGGATTCGGCACTCTGGGGGGAGTTGGAGGGGGGGGGGGGGCAGGAATTTCGGTGATCGTAATTTAAGGTACTTCCATATCTGCTAGGACGATGAAACTTTGCTTGAACATTATAAACTTGACAAGATTGGGTTAGAAATTGTCACTTCCCAGATTCGACCATCCTTTAAAGTACTCATCTTAACCTCAAAGTACAAAATACTTTTATTTTCATGATCTCCAGGAGCCCATAATCATTTATGCCTTAAAGGTGTTGCTTAGAAATGAATTTCTAGCACCCTTAAAGTCCGTATCTCAACCTAAAAGTAAAAAAAATACTTTCGAACAAACCATATACATTCATGATCCTAAAGGGCCCAGGATCATCTTTGCCTCAAGGGATTCGATTACAGATAAATTTCTAGTGCCCTTAAAGTTCACATCACCACAGCCAAGTTCAAAATACAATACTTCTTCACCAAACGATACATTCTCGCAATTTCCAAGGGTCCTTCATCATTTTTATCTCAAGGGTTTTTGTTACATATGATCATAACAAACCCACGAATAGGCAAATTCCTACTTTCATCCTCTTACCCAGCCTTGCAAGCGCCATATGAGCTTTTAGCTCTTGTTTCATTGGTTGGGGAGATATGTGGTCGGTAAACCATAGAAATATAGTTCCTAAACATCAACAAGAAATTATGAACAAAAGGAAGAAGAAGAAAAGTGAATCATAGAGATTCGTTGTAGGGGCAAACATACATGCTGAGTCCATATTTGAACTTTATTTTTTCATAAAAGTTTTCTTTTCTCATCGACATGAAACGGGACTAGAGATTTTCTAGAGATTTTCTTTCTTAGAGATTTCTTATTTTTTTGTTGTCGTTTTTTTTTGTAGCGAAAATAGTCGTTTGCAGCAGTCCGCCCAAACACACCTCTATCACTTTTCTCATTTTCGAGTGGTTGGCTGGGGACAAACTACCATCCTATCTGGATCACGACGTCCATTAAACAGTCAATTTTTAGAATCCCACCGAAACCTTTAGCCTTGTCATCGTAGGAAGGCAAACACTCCAAAGGGTGTGAATTAATGAGATATATACGATAAGATTTGAACTCCTCTAAGAGCCAATGGCCATAAACATACTGTCTTTACTGTCTTTAGGTCATGACACGAATCTTAACCAGTCGGCGCTGCTCTTCCTTGTGTTTGGGGGAAAAGAAAAGGTGTACAATATCTAATTTGATTTCTTCTTATTTTTCCTTTCTCCGCATTCCATTAGAGGATAGATTTACAAGATCATCTCGCCCAAAAGAGTTTAATCCTCATCGAGTCAGCAATTCCACGCCTCGCCCATTGCCAGGCCTTATGTTAGGCCTTATGGTGGGGCCATAAAGAATTGAAGGTGTTTTCTATATTTTATGAATAAAACTGAAAACTGAAACTGAATTCCGAGTTCACTTCTTTCTCTTGTGGCTCTTTTCAAGCTGGTGTAAGTTTTGGGATTATTTTACGCAGAGGCGATTCGAGTGGTGTGTGTGTGGGGGGGGGGACTCACCCCTATCCATGCCTCAGAGAATGGTACTCTCGGTCGTGTGCCTTGTGCCCGGGCCCCACTGTAGTTACACCTGATAATAGCGCCAGCAACAAGACCAGGTAATAATGTTTTCGCACGAGTGATGACGGTGGTAATTTTTCTTGAATTTCTTTGTTCCATGTGTGACCAGGAGAAACGTAAAGAGCGGGTAATAACTAAATCAACGAACCAATATACGTACAAATAGACTGGATGTGGCCCAGGCATTACGCTTGTCAGATGATCTGTCGCATGCCTCAAAGAATCGTAGGCTACTCTCGGCAGTATGTTTTAGAGCCTCGCCGCATCCGTCTTTTTTGGGATCCCAAAACGTAAGTGAGGGATACCTTTGACATCGCAAAAGTTGTCCGTCTGTCCGTCCGTCAGTGAACACGATAACTCTTGAAGGGAATGATTTTTTTGTATGAATCTTGGTGCGAGGATTCTTTGGGTCAAGGGAAAGGTCGAGTTTGTAGATGGACTTTGTAGCCCTACATTTAGGGGTGGGGGTTCAAATTAAGGGGCAAACAAAATACTTTTAAACAGCTAATAAGATAGTCGATCAAAAGGTAAGAAGACATGCTGAACACGAATTACCATTTTCTCGCCGGACAAGTATTTCACCCGGAATCCGGCCAAAACCGGAAAGTTTGTTAAAAGTTTTATTTGAAGTTGATTAGAAGTTCGATGTAGTGGTAAGGAAGCGTGCTGAATCTATATGTAAATTATTTTCACGCTGGACAAATAGTTCGCCCTGTATCCGGCCAAAACCTGAAATTGCCTTAAAAATAAGGAGGAATTCGTTTTTGAGCTTTTTTAACGGACAAGCTCGCCAAGAATCTGGCAGAAACCGGAAAATTGGTCAGAAGTAAGGCAGCTTGAAGTTTTGATCAATTTCATCAAAGTATATATGACGTATAGGAGTAAACACACACGCTGAATCCATATCTGAACTTGGTTTTCTCAGATCGTTAGCCATTGAATATAAGATTTGTAGCCAAGCTGACCATTCATTACAAAAGAAGTAGAAAACCGTGATTTTCGGGGTTTCTTCTTGATCAGCTAGTTATCCCTCTAAGATGATGTGCGAGAGATAAATATAATTTCGGACATTTCAGTTGCGCTTCCAGCAAACTCAAACTCAGCGAAACTAAGCAACTCCGGCAAAACTCCGGCAAACTCTCCGAAAAAAACAAAACTAAATCATAAGGTCCAACACAATATCAACAGAAAAACGATGCGGAACCAAAAAACCATAAACCACATAAAAATATAAGTAAAATAACCGATATTAAATTGTGCGCGTTAAAAGTGTATATACACAAATCTGTGATTATTCTACAATTCTGAGTTCTGTGTCCATTTAGAATTTACCAATTATTTCACAATTATTTCCTGGGAAAGCGCAGAAGCTTTCACCCAGCATTTTCACAATCCTCATTATCCATCACCATCAAATACTTTCAGAGAACTTTCACAGAGCCAGTTCTATCCAAAATTATATTTATCTCTCGCACATCATCTTAGAGGGATAACTAGCTGATCATGAAAAAAAACCGAAAATCACGGTTTTCTACTTCTTTTGGTTAGCCATTGACATTAATCTGTTTCTAAATTTCAACAGTTATAATTTTCAAGAAGTCTGGCGAAGACCGGATATCTCAAGATCAATTGTCTGGAACAGATATGAAATTTTTGGGATCCCACCGAAACCTTTGGTCTTGTTGTTATATAACTTGCATGAGCATAGATTACTGATTATGACGGACTCGCCGAGCAAGTTTTGTTCTACCTTCTACATGTTCTAGGTTTGAAATAAGTTGTTTTAGTGTCAATATAAATGTACTCTATCGCGTATTTCCAAGTAATCATTACTTTCAGGAAACAATCTGTCTCCTCTCGCTCGCAGCAGTCCTCGTCGCCAGCCCCGTTCCAGGCCATGAAGACAGCTACGCTAAAGACATCAGCCAGAACTACAACGAGCCCATCGAAAGTAATTATGGTAGCACCCGATACGGAGGACTTGACGATGTTGGACCCGAGTACTACGGTGACGGGAGAGCTCAGGGCAAGTTCTTTGGACCAATGAAGGAGCCATTTCTACAACTTTTAGCAGCAAAGAAGCAATTCAAAGAACAGATGAAGTGTGCAACAATGGCCATGTTTGGTCTTGGAAAACTATGTCCTACCTTGATTGGGCCTGGCGTGGTGCCCCCAGCGGGTCCATTTGGGGGCCACTTCTCGGGTTACAGTGGGGAAGGATCTTACCCTCAAGGGGGATACGGAGCGGGGTATCCACAGCAAGGTCCGGGCTATGGAGGACAGTATTTCTCCCAAGGTCTTGGATACCCCGGTGGCGGTTATGGAGGTTTTTACAGATAGAAGCTAGAAAAAAAGAAAACAGTGATAAGTATTGTTGTCAGATGAACGTTTGTTTTGTACATATTCTTAATATCGTATATATTTTTGTTACGTACATCGACACTGAATAAATAGGATTCTAGTTCTTTATGCATGATGGGATGTCACGCCAGCGGAAATATGGGGATTTCACGATGGTTCCATCACGGGTCCTTTACTGAAGTGCATGAAAAATTTGGACTAAAAGGAAGTGTGGTTCCCTAAAGGCTGATGTACCCTTCTTTCCTTATTGACCCACATATGCTTAGCGCCTAACCTTGGATGTCTTTCTATTAGAGACCCTCGAGATGTTCACCTGATCTTTGCTTTTGAACCAAAGATCGTCTTTCGAAAACCTGGTCTCCTACCGTACGCGCAGGCTACCATCACAACCATAGTAAATTATGCCGGACTCTCCGTTCACGGCCGGAGTTTAAACTGGGGACGCCCGCAAATCCATCTCTACCCTTCATCACAACCTAATTAATACTTTCCAACACAAACACCCAACCCGGCCTACGCTTGAAAACTGGCTAGACCCCTAATAAAGCTAAGAAATCTGACTGTATAAAGTATGGAGAGGAGAGTTTAAAGGGCGAGGTAGGATAATGACTTTGAACACTTTCGTTTAAGTTTAACCGAAAAGGGCTAAGATCGAACAATCTAGCTACCCATCACTTATTCACTTAAAGAGGCTTGTAAGACCCAAAGGAAATGCGTTACTTCGTTACTCCGCTGTTCACGAGTATTCGATTTTCGTATAGTTGAATTTCCCTGTCGGATTTATGGTGCCTCTATGCGCTTGTACCTGTGTTGTATGACTGATGGAAACGATTTACTAAAAGTAAACGCACAAGAGGTGAGGTAACTGCCGCGAGCTGATCACTGGCCCCCAAAATCATAGTTTTCTTCTGAGTCAAATTTTGAGTCGTAGAATTTGCGTTGTGAGGACGGTCGTAAATATGAACCTGGTATTAGAGCATATGTTGAAAATTAAAAAAATATCGTTAGCACAATCCAAATAATGCAAAGTATTCAGTTAAATGATACAAAAATAACTTGGCTTTTCGGTTAAACTTTAATGTCAAAGTAGTATTAGCAAGTATTCTTCATAAGGTTTTTGTACCGCATGGGTTTCGATCCAAGCAGGACTAAAGACACTATCTCATCTCACAAAGACAAAATCAATCGGAAGCATCGTAAGGACGACTCAGACGGCGTTCGTAAGGTAAAGTTTTTCGCAAAGTATGCTCCATAAAATTTGTCACCGCAGAATTTAACCTAGTTAACTACACGGGGGTTCATGACAGAAAAAGAATCAAATTATTCTCTACCATTATTATTCTCATATACAAACCATAGGCAGATATTATAATGGGCCATAATGGGTATTCAGATATAAAAGAAGTAACCTCCAGTAAATAAATTTTAAACAAATCCAATAATGAAAATAACACAAATAAACAAATCAGTTTCAAATAATGTAATCCAATAAGTCGCCCTAACCCTTTCTGCCTAATTCACATGAACAAAATTGTGGCTAATTACTCTTCCAAAAAAACGTTTCAAATTATTCGCCCTTATCATTATTACCACATATAAACCACAATCGTCACCTCATCATTTTTCAGTTTCCTGATCCTTGCCTATTCCCACGTATTCATATTTATTTTAAAATCTTGTGCTCGGTCTCTTCTCCTGATGGTCAGCCTTCCCAACTTTACAAAAAGTTAATTAAAGTTGAACTTCTTGCCTACTTCCGAAAAGTAATGTACGGGGGTTTGCAGGTTTACCAACTTTGCGAAAGCCTTTGCGCCCTTTAAGTTTAACTGAAAAGCCAAATTATTTATGTGTCATTTGAACACACAAAGTTTTTGGATTCTTCATAGGGATATCTTGAAACTGATGCGAAATTCCTCCATGAGACAATTGAAATTCACGAAAACTTAGAGAAACTTTGGGATACTGAGTGTTACTTTTGATAGCTTACTTTGGGTTACATTAGGTTATATTGGGTTTCTATGAGATACTTTTGGGTTACTTTCCAGGGTGTACGAAGTTACTTTTGGTGGCCAACCCTGGAGGCTTACAACAAAAATACAAGCGCATAGAGGTACCGCAAATCACACGGAAATTCCACTATTTGAAAATCGATTGTTCGTGGATAGCGGAACAACGAAGTAACGCCTTTTCAGCGGGTCTTCAAGCCAACTTAAGCGAATAAGTGATGGGTAATTAGATTGTCGTACCCCAGCCCTTTTCAGTTAAACTTTAAGAACACCATCAGAGCCGGCCTGCAGTTGCCAGAAAGGCTCCATCAATCGGAAGCACAGTAGCGACTTCTGGCGGTTTTAAACCAAAGTAGGCGTAAGAACGAGAAAGTGAGTTGTGCGGCCGCGAGAGAGCACCGAAGTCAGCAATAAGCAGTAGAAGGCAGGTAGAAGGTGATGTTTTGACTATATCTGAAAAGAATAGCTGCATACAAATTATCCATGTGAAGGTTGACCCGAGACAAAGAGCAAACAGCTCTCACAGCAAACGACATTACGTAGTTGCGCTGGAGACTGAGCAATGCTAGAATGAAACAAAAATGTATGCTCTCAGTTCTTCTTTAGTACGTATTACCAGGGACCCATGAATTTCCTGTAATGACTCGGCATTATCGGCATTCAGGGGGCTTGTCAAAAAGATATTTCTGATGCGAACTTGACCGAGCGTCAGATAGTTCGAGAAATACCCACGGGGATAAAATACCCGACTATCCAGATATACAAAACTTTTCGCAGCTGTTGTGCTGAACTAGGAATATTTCTCTGTAATGGAAGAGTATCCTGGATCTTTTGTCCTAGCTTAGGTACCTGGTGGCATGCTGAATAGTCCCAGTAAATTTTGTCTATCTGAGCAAGAACGCCGATTCGACCCAAGCGGAATTTTTGGAAACTAGGTGAGGCTCGGGCAACATAGCAACATAGAAAATGACAAGCCCCTGAATGGCGAGTCATTACAGGAAATTTATTGGTCCCTGGTATTACCACCTGACAAGTTGCATATGAAATCCGTTGAATCTATAAACTGGAATAATATAACGAAGAGAAACTTCTGGAATTTACCTTCGGTGATGCAGTAATGACTTTTCAATGCGTAGAGTCGAGCGTTCCATGCAATGGGGCTGCGTTTTACTTGTAACCGGTTTGAGCCGGCAAAGTCATTCTTGTCTTTGTCATGCATGAAAAATGACTTTGTCGCCTCAAACCAGCCTCAAATGAAGTTCAGACTTGACGTATGTAACGCTATACTATATGCACCTGAAGAGCCAGAACTACTATACCAAAGTAAAATTTACGAAATTCTTTGGATTGCACATGCAACCTGTGATTTGCCTCGAGGAGAACGCGTGACGGCGGCTCACTGGCCGCTCGCCTCTATACTTTTCCTCAAACACAATTTTATGGCACTTGCATTTTCGCGCAAGTGCGATATACCGATCACTTTTCGGTCTGCCGGTCGCTCAGGCAACTGTTCTCGCGTTAGGGTAATATCCCCCCCCCCCCCCGACCGACCCCCGTAGGGGAGTGGAGGGAAGGGAAATATGGAATCTTAAGGAATGTATAATTGGGGTCCCGTCAGTACCGCAACACGTCAGTTGACATAAACGTCAGTTCGCCACAGAATTCCGTCAGTACGCCACAACATTTTCAGAGAGTTCGTCTATACGTCAGTTGACCCTCAAAAATCCGTCAGTTGATCAACACGTCACTTGACTCACACGTCAGTTCATCAACACGTCAGTATACCAACATGCCAGTAGACCAACACGTCAGTAGACCAACACGTCAGTAGACCTACACGTCAGCTCACCTACACGTCAGTACGCCCACCGTCAGTTCGCCTACTGTTACTTCACACAAGCGTCAGTAGGCAAAAACGTCAGTTCGCATAAACGTCAGTTCACTGAAATTTTCCGACAGTTCGCTCACGTATTGTTGTCGACGAGACAGTTACGGAAGCTCGCCCAGGGGATTGACAAGACAAGCCGACAATTTCCATTTTAATAAGGGCAAAATTAAGTCAGGAGTCTCTCGTCAAATCTGACAGTTTTGATTTACGTTACGAAAGAAAGAAGATGGTTGGAAGACATCAGGGAAGCGAATAAAGACACTCGGTTCTGATAAATGTATTTTGGAGAGAGCTAGCTTACAACTTCAAGAGAAAAATATCAATTGCTGGGCAACTAAAACACAAGAATGTATTAAAAAATACTTGGATTATTAATAGTCAGGTATGAGTACAACACATTTCCAAATAGCACACGAATACAAATTTTCAAATATGTTTATACGGACAATCAATGACTAGAGATTTATGAACATGGAAAATAAAAACACAGAACACTATCATCACAAAAAGGGTCTCTGCCGATCAAGTGTGGCCTGGCAGAGTGGGCAAGTTTGAGACCCACGTCTTTGGAGGTCATCGGCAAATCCAGCGCATAGTCTATGCACGCAAGGGACTGCGGCAACGTTGAGACGGGTTGGATTCCAGACAGATTGCACAGTTTGCAAAACCTGATCTGCGCCAAACAGTACGTGCTTCTGGTGAAGATGACCTTCTCCGACGATATCCCGAGGGACCCGCTAACGTGGTCGGAAATGGAGTAGGAGAAGCTGGACGGACAGGGCGCTGGATAGCCGAAGTAGGCAATCGCAATTCGAAGGGAAACGATCCTGAGGGGGTTGTCGACGCTTTAGAGGTAGTTGAAGCTGAAGAGGGAGTCATTGCTATGACATTATGTACCTGTGACGTCGCAAAAGTTGTCCGTCTGTCTGTGTGCATGATAACTCTCAAAGGGAATGAGATATTCTGATAAAACTTGGTGTGAGGATTCTTTGGGTCAAGGGAAAGGTCGAGTTCGTAGATGGGCTATGTAGCCCTCCATTTAGGGGTGGGGGTCAAATTAAGGGGCAAACAAAATATTTTTAAACAGCTGATGAGATAGTCGATTAAGGTGTAAGAAGACATGCTGAACACAAATATGTAAACCACTTTCTCGCCCGACAAGTAGTTCGCCCGGAATCCGGGAAAACCGGAAACTTTGTTAAAAATAAGAATTGAATTAGAAGCTAATTATCTGTTCGATTTAGGAGTAAGAACACATGCTGAACAGGAATACGAAAACCATTTTCTCGCCGGACAAGTAGCCTAGTTCGCCCGGAATCAGCCTAAACTGGAAATTTTGTTAAAAGCAAAAGTACGATATAAGTTGATTAGGTGTCCTAATCCTTTTTTACCCGGACATATGGTCGCCCGGAACCCGGCTGAAACCGAAACATTTGTTATAAGTTAAATTAGAAGTTGGATATAGGGTAAGGAGATACGCTGAATGGGTTTTTGAACTTAATTTCTTCTCCCGACAAGTAGTTCCGGAATTCCGCCGAAACCCTGAAATTGGCAGAAGTAAGGCAGGAAGTTTCGAGCTGTAACGTTAAAACAGATATGACTTAGAAGAGTAAACACACATGACGAATCCATATCTGAACTTGGTTTTCTCAGATCTGCCAGTTATTGTACTGTCTTTTGAAAATGTACAAAAAACGATCATTTCTGTAAGTTTCGAAGGTGTTTCAACCCCCACTATAAGCCTTGATCTGTTTCTAAATTTCAAAAGAAAAATATTTAACTGTCTGGATCAAACATTAAATTTTTGGGACCCCATCGAAACCTTTCGTCTTGTTAGAGTATGCAGGGTCAGATATCCCAATGCTCCGCTGCCAGATTCTACTATTTGAGTAAATATTACTTTAATGTAAAACTAAAAAAAAATAATAAATGACTACGCTCCTGCGTCGCTCCTGGTCGAAAATAACCCTGTGCTTCGTCGCCTCGTTTTTGGCCCTTTCCTTACAGGAAGCTCTCAGGCGGACATTATCTATATTTGTAACATTTCCAACGTGGTTGTGGGGGTATTTCGCAATGAAGTCTTGACCTCGATATGTACCTCTCCCATTGCAGTTTGCTTTCTGGCACTCCACGTAGGCCATTCCATTTCTTTTGACTTTGAAATTGTAAACTTGCATTTCAGTCGTGTCCAACAATAGTCTAGAACCACTTCTTATGCCTTGGCACTCAAGAAATCTTGGGCTGTTCGTCGCTGAACTATTTTACAAGACTAAGAAACTTATTCGATTCGAAGCTTGAATTTCTCTCTACACTTAATCCATTCACTACATTTTAATCGGCTTTGAGGTTCCAGTCTAGAAAAGGGCTTACATTTTTACTATGCTTCGCGACCGCGTAGAGTCCCAAGAGGTTTTTTTTCGCCATCCCGCGTGGATTACACTTATAGCTGAGGCCTATTGCCACTAAGTGAGTTTTTATCGATCCCAGCTTCTGCATTTTCGTCTTCCTCGACTGACAAAGCTATATGATAGATAGTACTTCATTCAGGTGTGCTTTAAGCTTAGGGGATTTGGTGAATTAGAAAGCAAAAATTTTTTGTGATGTTGTCTCACGTGACATGGCCATCCTTCTTGCAGGCTAGATCTGTTGCCAGAATGTTCATCGATTTTAGACATCGTTATTAATAACTGTTGCTACTTTTCCGTGAAAAAAAATAAAAAAATTAGACATGATTTGGCGGAGATACCAAGATTAATGTTCTGTTTTGCACAGTGGCCGTTACACTGTAAAAAAGAATCTTGCAGTATTTGCAACTGGGATTAATCTTGTCTTTATTGAGATAAGATTATCCCTAATTCGGATTAATTTTATCCCAATAGAGATAAGATTAATCCCAGTCGCAAATACTGCATCCTTATTCGGAGAAACTTTTTACAGTGTACCCAAATAGTAGTCAGTAACCGGTCCGGATTCGGTCACTGTTGGAGGTGTTGGGGGTTCTTCTGATCCAGCGAATTCGGCACTTCCCGATGTACTAGGATGATGAGGAGTTGGAAGGGCGCACCGGAATTTTTGTGAAACGCTTAGCGTCAAGGGATCGGGATGGAATTTTGTGGGAAGAAGAAGCATAAGCACTAGATACCTCCTTGGCAGAACCAGATCATAATAGGGCTCTTTTCTGGGGGGAGGGGGGGAATTCCGGTAATCGCGAGTTCGGATACTTCCAGATGTGCTAAGGACGATAAAACTTGGCCGGCATATTACTAGCCCGGCGAAATAGTCTTAAGAACCCGACATACGCTCTAGAAAGATTTCCGTCCATTTTTCGGGGAGTTGAGGGAGGGGGAATCCGGAATTATTGACTTCCGCAGGTTGGAAACAGATGGTCCGATTGAATTGAAACTATGGGTGATACGATTGATTACCGAGATATGTAAAGAATGTGTCCGAACCCCGTGCGGCCATGGTTGTGGGTGGGTGGGGGGGGGGGGACTTTGTGACATGCATAAAAACCAAACGTATGGGCCGAATGGGATGCAAGTTTGGACATGCAGTAACAGGTTTATGCGGCCTAGATTTGTCATTTGGCGTCCGATGAAGCTGGAACTGGAAGTGTGTCGAGTTAAACTTGATGGACGGGAAGAGGAGATGTTAAAAATGCGAAGTTTATGTGTCCAAGTCGTATTCGGCAACAGTAGGGGGAGTCTCGGAAATGTTGTTCCTCGCATAGGGGTTAAACGAGTGGAGTGATTTGAATGAAACTTGGAAAGCAGAGAGACCGTATCCCTTACATGAAACATTTTAGGGTCGGGACAGGATCCAAGCAAGGTGAGGAGGGGTAGGGAATATCCAGAAAAAACGCTCAGAGTTACATTCTCGTTTCTCACATCACCTGCTCGTAACAACTGCCATGAGCTCGTAGCTCTTGTTTTAAGAGGACCTAGTGGAAGCACTGGTCAAGCGAGAAGTAATTCGTCCCTCACCGTTTCCGGTACCCTTTCGGCAAAGATTGAGATTCACTTGCACATTTTGGTCCTTCACCTTGGGATGGTTGTTAAGCCCTTAAACGCGTTTAAGTATACGGTTCACCTTATATTTTTCAATTTCCGTATGACTAGCCCCGATAAAAATCTTCGCAACAGCTTTGCATCTGTTCTTTCTTTAGTGACTTTACCTGCCGTGTCTGATTACATACTCCCGGCCATACCAAACTAATTTTACCCTCGTCAATATGCGCAAATGTAGGCTTCATTTTACTATTCCCCTGGGTTTTCTTCCCTTTACTTAATTGCTTTCGGTGACCTAGATGACTATGAACTAATATGCCGATATGAATCTTTAGGCTTAGTGACGGATTAAGCAGGCGAACTGACGTTAATGTCTACTGACGTTTATGTCAACTGACGGTAGACGAACTGACGTGTGGCCGAACTGTCGAATTTTGGTTTAGGCGAACTGACGTGTTGCGGTAGTAGACAGCGACCCACGTCCGGATCAGATTCAATTATTTTTTATTTATTTTTTTTTGGGGGGGGGGGCGAAATCTTGTGACACGCTTAGAGTGGAGCGATTCGGATGAAAGTCAGTGGGAAGAACAAGCACAAGCTCTAGATACATCTGTGACAGGACCGGATTAGGGCAATGTGGGAGGAGTTAAAGGGGGGGCCGTAATTCCAGTGATCGCGAGTTAAGGTACTTCCAGATGTGCTTGGATGATGAAACATGGCTTGGTCATTATAGACTTGACATGACTTGCTTAGAAATGGTCAGTTCCCTGATCCAACAATCATGGTGGAGTGGAGGGAGGGAGAATCTTGAGGTATAACTTTTGAACGGGTGATTGGATCTCAATGAAACTGGATATTTGGATATATGATATTAAAAATGAAATCACTATTCAGGAAGAAAACCAAGAATGAATGAAAGCATATACTGCCCATAAAACCCGAGTGCCGAATCAACGAAAATAAGTAAACGAACAGTGGGCTAATATTCGAATCCTTAATTATCTTCAAATGAATAGCGACGGATGAATAGAACAAAGGTTATGCCAGATGGCAGAGTAACTAGACAAGACTACAGTATATGGTAACCTTTCCGGTCCCGCAACGAACAGTAGACTTATCCTGATTTATCACCATTATGCAGTGTCTTTTCGGCCTTGATTTTCTCAGCCTGATGATTCTCCTCTTTTCTATATTTCTGAAACAAAACATAAACACGGACAGATCAGAGGTTGGTGACAACAGGATAGTCAAAGAATGAGTGCTCCATTTGTTACTATTACCTACATCACAAAAGAACCGATTGTTGAAAGTGACAGTCACCCTAGGTTAAATAAAACCGATTCCAGTCATGTTCGTCATTCCTGGTAGCTACTCTCGTGGTCAGAATAACTCCTCTTGTACCTTGCTTGTACGTCACAACTGTATAATAAGATAACTGATAATGATGGCAGGGTAAACTTTGCTTGACTAAATTCTTGGTAAGTAATTTTTATTTATTCCACCACGGCCACTCTGATTTTTTTCTCTCACAAATTCATTCATTCATATGCTCATGGAAGAAATTTAAGAGCCTCGGCATCGCATAATTAGGAAAAAAAATTACTCGGGTTAGGTCGTCCTTGAAGACTTTTTTACACTGGTGGAAGGTAAAGTTAACAGGTTACTGGAAGTAGAGAACAGTTCTCTCATTAACCCTTTTTTATTTTAGTGTCAAACGTTGTACACGAGGACCAAACAGGCATGTATACTATTTTAGTATGGCCTACTGAGCCGTGAAAGATTACCTTTTAACTCGTAAAAATTTATTTTTATAAAGACTCTGACGGTGAAGAATCATTTTAGTTTAAAAAAAAGATTGAAAAATTATTTTCTGGATAATTAGGCAAAGGAATGAACTAAGAAATTAAGATTACTACGAAATGATAAGTTTAAAACGAGAAATGTGTGTTAGGCTATCGTTTATTGTAAGTGAGTAAACGTTATGCCATCCCACACGGGACACGGCTGTGCTCTTCTTGGGAGCGTAATGTACGTTGTCTTGCTTAATTAAGAATGAAAATCAAAATGGACTGAACTGGATTGAATTAACCAACGACCGATCTTATGCACACTACGAAAGTTGTTCTGGATACCATCCCGAACCTCAAGTAACAGCCCACATTTCTTAAACACGTGACGAAAATCATCTTCCTTTCCCTCACCAGCCATACTTCACTGAAAACACGCTATCCATATTCCTCGCTTTGGCCTTTTCCATGCAATCAATTGCTTATACTCTTACGCCAAACAAAACCCCCAGCATGACTGCTAAACAAGGGACTAAAGTGAGGACCCTGACCAGTACCTTACAAAGTGCAGTAAATCTGCCCTCATTTCAATTTTATACTTACGTTCTTCCCTTCTTGGACCCGCTTTAAACAACACTCCTTCACCCCAAGTTCCACTGACCGTACGAAAAGAACGCAGGGACACGGAGATCCCCTTTCCAAATTGCAAAGGCAAAGTTTCTTGGTATTTATCCTATTGCTCACCATTTTTCCTAAAGCAAACTGGTCAACTAGATAGGAATGTGTATCAGATTTATATATCTCGGTCAAAATATAAAAAATAAACGTCTGCACAAATATTTTTTTTAATAGACTATCTTCCAAAGCCGCCGAAACCTCCAGGATACCCGTAGCCACCTCCATATCCTCCGCCGTATCCACCTCCGTATTGTGGATACAATCCACCACCACCATATCCACCTCCATATCCGCCGTATGGATAACCTCCGTAGCCACCACCTTGTCCATAGCCGCCGTATCCACCTTGTCCATAGCCGCCGTAGCCTCCATATCCGCCATAGCCTCCATAACCGCCTCCGTATCCACCATAGAAAGGTCTACCACCGCCTATAAGTCCACCTAGAATGCCCGTTAAATGACCGAATGTTCTCGAACTAGCTTGCTCGCCATTGGCTGACTGTTGGGCGGTTAGATCTTGCGGGTCAGCTGTTGGAGTGGGTGCAGGCTCCTGAGCATCTGCCGGCATTAATGCTGCTACGAAGCAGCACATCAACATAAGGAACCGAAACTGAAAACAAGAAAAATATCAGAAAGCAGAAAGGCAATTTGGCAAGAGCAGAGCTGCGTCACTCTTCAATTTTTGCGAGTGAAATACCTATTTACTGTCAACACCAGTGCTCTATTTTCGGAAGTTCCGATAGGTAGCGTCACCCCTCAAATGTGTATAAAAAATCAATGGAGTTTTCTATGGGGATAATGTTCCACTTTTCCAGCTACATTTACTAATTTAAGGCGCAAACACCTGAGCATCAGATGACCAACGAGAGGAATCACGCACACCTAGCACCCACCAACAAAGACAAGATTATGTTTGAATGCGAAGCTACTTTTTGGGATCCCCAAACGTAAGTGGGGGATACCTATGACATCGTAAAAATTGTCCGTCTGTCCGTCTGTTAGCACGATAACTCTCGAAGGGAATGAGATATTTTGATGAAACTTCGTGTGAGGACTCTTTGGGTCAAGGGTAAGGCCAAGTTCGTAGATGGGCTCTGTCGCACTATAGTGGTGGGGGAGGGGGTCCAAATTAAGGGGCAAACAAAATATTTTTAAACAGCTAATGTCATAGTCGATTATGGGGTAAGAAGATATGCTGAAAACGAATACGAAATATTTTCTCGTCCGACAAGTAGTTCACCCGGAATCCGGCAAAAACCGGAAGGTTGGTTAAAAGTAGAAGTTTCATTTGAAGTTGATTAAATGTTCGATTCAGGGGTAAGAAGACATGTTGAACACGATGGTGAAAACCATTTTCTCGCCGAACTAGTAGTTTGTCCGGAATCCTGTAAAAACCGGAAAGTTCGTTAAAAGTAAAAGTTTGATTTGAAGTTGATTAAATGTTCGATTTAGGGGTAAGTAGACATGTTGAATACTTATGTGAAAAGCATTTTCGACCCGGACAACTAATTCGCTTCTCATAAGTTTTATTTGAAGTTGATTAGATGACAGACTTAGGGGTAAGAAGAGACGCTGAGTCTGTATCTGACAATAATTTTTTAACCTGATATATAATTCGTCCGGAATCCGGTTGTAACCGTTTTTTTAGAAGCTAAAGTTTTATTTGAAATTGATTAGATGTTCTTTATAAGGAGATACCGTACGCTGAATTCGATTCTGAATTTTCTTTTTTTAGTTCGCTCGGAATTTGGCCGAAACCGGAAATTTGGCAGAAGTAAAGCAGGATGTTTCGCTCAGTATCGTCAAAATAGATATGTCTTATAGAGGTATATCTGAACTTGGTTTTCTCTAATGATTTGCCTGACGAAACTGAATTTGGCGAAGACAAGACCCAGCTGTCTGGATCAAATATTAAATTTTTGGCATCCCATCGAAACCTTAGGTCTTGTTTAAACTGCGTTCTGCGCCGTTTCGACGCCAAAATTAAAATGTAAACCCAACAACCCCGCACTAAAACGCAAAATAAAATTCTAAAAACATGACAAAACTTCTAGCAACTAATTACTATTAAATAATTACCTTTTACTATTAATTACTCACCGACAAGGGAAATTCCATCTTCTTTGTTTACTCCTTTATATCCGTTCTTGTTCCAGCTGTGGTTGAGAAATACTAACTGAGAAGCTGCTTACCACTTTATAGGAATCGCTACACAAAGCAAGAATGACCTTGACGTCCTTATGCGGGTTTGCGGAAGCTTTTCCACGCATAAGCAAGCAGAATAGCTCTTTCAACTAAATCACACAGGAAACAACAGTTACTTGGTAAACAAGTCTTAGTCCTTTATTAAGTATATACAAGTGTTGCTTAGATGACTATATTCACTCATCCATTCTAAACAATAATTTCTGGAATGCGGCGAATACATCCAAGACACCATATCTAAGCATATCAAATAACAGTCGCGAAACAGCTGGGTAAAGTAAAAGGTTGAGGCTTTCGATTTTAGCACTGCTAGAGCAGTGGTTCCCAATCGGTGGTACGCGTACCCCAAGGGGTACGCGAGACCCTTGCAAGGGGTACGCGAAGGAACCAAAATTGATTTAGTCTGTAGCTTCAAAATCTCGTCTCACTCATTTGTGATTGCCGAAAGCCTAATATTCTCCAGACAAAATGTATCTTAAGGGACAAGGTATTTTTACTGACCGAAAGATCATTTTTACCGACTTTTTTTTTTTAAATAATTGCTTTTACGAAAAATCGCGGCGCTTCGCGCAGATTCTTTTCGTTTTAATCGTCTGGCCGACCTTTTTGAGGGGAGGAGTGTTGTCAAACTGTGACGCTTCTGATTACAAGCCCTATTGAAAGTCAGTGAAATAATGTTGATTCCAAAACAGCTAGCCTACTGCCGTAAAATGTGTTCTGTGTCAAACAATATTGTTTCAAGAAGAATCGAAGACATTGCAAGTGATATTGTCATTCAGGCTGCGAATTGAGTCGACGAAAAAGTTTGCGATGCAGCTTGATGGAAGCACGAAGAGCATCAAAACCAAACACAGAAACAGGCTGACTGTAAAAAATATTGCCGTTAATCACGTCAAGCCGAGATTTGACAAATTTTAGCCACAAGGCAGCCTCTAGTGATTGCCTCATTGATTTTGTATATATTTCTACACATGCATGCCTTATCACTTATGATAATAAATATCGTCTTTTTCACGTTCCGAAAAAGGGGGTACGCCACCTTTTCGAACGTTGATTAGGGGTACGCGGTAAGGAAAAGGTTGGGAACCACTGTGCTAGAGGGACCGGAGGAAGTCAGAGCACTGGTGGTAGCTTTTGGCTTTTAGTATATGCGAGTCGGAAGTTGGGGAACACTTTCAACAGTAGGCAATATGCTTGATCAGCAGGTTTTCGGTGTCTTGCAATGAACAACATAAAAAATGTTTTTTTTTTTGCTTCTGGTGTTGATTACTAGTATCATATACAAATACACTTTACGTTTTTTTTAAATTCCGATTTTGGCCGGATTCAACTACTTATACGGCAAAAAATAATCTTCATATTCGGACTCACCACGTCTTCTTCCCCATAAATCGTACCTCTAATAAACTTCACATTAAACTTCTATGTTTCACAAATTTTCCGATTTTTGTCGGATTGCGGGTTGAACTACTTGTCCGGCGAGAATATAATTTCATATTCGGATTTAACGCGTCTCCTTACCCCTAAATCGACTATTTAGTTAGCTTTAAAAACAAATTCCTTAATTTCAAACCCTCCCCCACCCCTAAATATAGGGCCACATCTTCGAACTTGACTTGTACTTTGACCCAAACAGTCCTCATGCCAAGTTTGATCAGAATTCTCAACCCCTTTGAGAGTTATCGTGCTAAAAGACGGACAGACGGACAACTTTCACGAAGCGATAGGTATCGCTCCACTTAAGTTTTGGTATCCCAATAAACAAATATATATTTTTCACTCATATGAAAATCAGGAATATCGACATGAGTAACAACCATGAATCCAGTCGGTGTATGCAAAGACGATAGAGTAGAAAATACTTTGTGGTCTTTAGGTGGTGGCAGGATCTCTTTTTGGAATCCCAAAACGTAAGCGGAGGGATCCCTATGACTTCGTAAAAGTTGTCCGTCTGTGAACATGATAACTCCCGAAGGGAATGATATATTTTGATGAAACTGGGTGTGAGAATTCTTTGGGTCAAGGGACAGGTCAAGTTCGTAGATGGGCCCCAAAGCTGCATATTTAGAGGGGGGAGGAGTTTGAGATTAAGAGGCGAAAGTAAATATTTTTTAGAAGCTAATGAGATAGTCGATTTAGGGGTAAAGAGACTTGCTGAATCCGAAAATGAAAATTATTTTCTCACGGAACAAGTAAGTTCACCCGGAATCCGGAAAAATCCGGATAATTTGTAAAAAGTAAAGGTTGATCTGAAGTTGATCAGATGTGCGACTCTGGGGTACGAGGTGATGCTGAATCCGAATTTGAAAATTATTTTCTGCCGGACTGGTACTCCGCCCGGAATCCGGAAGTCTAGCATGAAATTCTAAAACCCTATGATTTATATATCATAGGGTATTAAAATTATATAGTTGATATAGGGTGAGGAACCATTCTGTTGCAACTTTCGAACATGCTAAAGATAATAAAAAGTGAATGCAAAAGTGTATGCGATCAGTTTAGTTATCTTCAAAGTCCCAACTGGCATTCACTGAGTCATAAAGGCAAAATGAATCCGACAACTGTCTGGCGAACAATACAGATAAAATTTATCTACCAATTTTCGAAGAAAACAGGTGGCTATACCAGTACCTAGCCTACACTACCCCTTTATCGATACAGGAGAGAACTCTGCGCGTCAGAGAATACGCTTTGTTTAATGTATGGGCGCCGAGGGACTCACGTATGTTGTACGTATTGTTTGGTTGGGTTTAGTCATGGAACTCATGGAAGTCTGTCGTCTCGGGAGGTCGAAGGGATTGAGATATTCTGTTCAAACTTCGTATGAGGATTAACTGGTCTTCTAAAATCAATTAGAAAGAGATATTGGAGTGAACATCCTTGCTGAATCCATATCTGAACCTGGTTTTCTCATCTGATTAGTTGTTTGGCCGTAAGTTGCCAAAAACTCAAAAATGGCGACATTATTTTTTTGTAAATATTCAAGCGGCAGGTTATGGATAAATAGCAAAATGTTAAACGGGTCTGGCGAAGACTCGGAAATCTACAAGATTCGACTGTCTGGATTAAGAAATCCAATAAATTTTTTGGATGCCATCGAAACCTTTGGTCGTGTTGATAAGTTGTGGTTTAAACTAAATAAGAGCCTTGTCAAACTGACTCAATGGCTTCGTGTTGGCAGATCGGTCACTGACCAGAAATACGAAGGGACAAAACGTGCAATAGTCCAGAAAAACGCTTAGTTGCTATTGGCTTTTCCTGCTGACGAACCCTCCTTATTCCCGGAAACCTAAGAATGTGCCAAAGTCGTGTCCAAACCGGACTAATATTCCAAACAAAGCAGGAGCTCGAGCAGGAGTCAATACACTCGTTTCTCCACCTAGTGTGATTCACCTCATTTGTATACGGAATTCAACTTTACTGGCGAGATGCAGGTCTACAACCCCCACCCGTCTCCAGCCAAAAATTAATAACACGCCAACAGATAACCATACAGGTTTAACAGGTTTTTAAACCGCTTTGTCATACGTCATACCACTGCTGCTGGTCTTCTGCCAAAGAAAGTCGCGTTCAATCAACCGACATGTGCGGTTGTCTATCTAGTTTCCTTAGTGGTAAAAGCCAAGTCAATGACCCCTTGCCTCCTACGTGGTTACATGGTTAAAACCGGAAAAAAGCTAAATTTACAACTGGCAAATAAAAACAACAAATGTCTGGCTGAGGTTCGAGAACTGGAAGATATAAGAACAAAGGAACGAATATACGTTAAACACAGAACAACAAGACCAAAGGTTTTGATTGGATCCCAAGGCGGAATCTCTGTTTATCTTTCCAAAGCAGCCAATCCGGTCTTGCAGATGTTCGATCTTTGCTAAATAAAGCATATGCAAGGAAAGGATACCGGAACAAACGACCGAGTGTGTGGACGACTTCAGGTTAAACCTTAAAGTTGTTTAAGAGATGGCCCTCCCACGGCCGCACTCAAACCCAAGACCGTTTCAGAGGATGTTTTGCTTTCCGAATAGACTAAAACACAGAACAAACATGACCAAAGTTTCGATGGGACCCATAGGTTTTTCCAGACACCGAGCAAACTTTATCGAAGGATATTGTTAATTCTAAAATTGCCGGTTTATATCTGATTCTGACCATATCAAGACTCTATCCAAACGAAGCAGTTAAGACAGATTCGTTCTAACAGCAATGACCTAACTGAGAGATTTGACAGAAATATACTGGTTTTAGACGGATTAGGGCATAACAACTGATTCACTGTGAGGCTGTTCGCCGGGGGGGGGGGGGAGGGCTTCCCCCACGCCTCTGAGAATCGTACTTTCAGTCTTATGTTTTGGGCTGTCAGTAAGACCGTCGTATTTTTTTTAGCTTGTCAGAATGTTGATCGTATGTTTTGAGCTTGTGAGACTCAGACAATCGTACTCTCAGTGGTATCTTCCAGTGACAATGACTGTCATAAATTTTGAGCTTTTTAGAATGACGTCGCATCTTTCGCACTTTCGCAATGACAGTCGCATGTTTTGAGCTTGTGAGCCTAAGAGAATCGTAATCTCAGTTATTCGCATATTTCGAGAATGACATGAAGGGGCGACCCACTTCTAGTCGTATGAATATGAAATGAAGAGATATTAAAGTCGTATGTTTCCAGTTTATGAGAAGGGCAGTCGTATTTTTCGAACTCCCGATAATGACAGAAGGCAGTTACCAAATCGTGAATAGTTGGAGCACGACCTTTGGTACAAAAATCTTTTTCAATTTTGCAGAAAATATGCTGCTCCTTGAAATTTTGCTTGCTGTGCCATTTTAACAGGATTTTTTTTTTTTACAAAAATCTGTGTATTCGGTCAGAAAAATAGTTGATTTTCTCATCTTTTACTACACGACGAGGTTCGAAAATAAGTCGGCTTCGTAAACATTGAGAGAAACTTAAAGGACCCCTCGCATTATTTTACTCTTCAACTTACAGTATTTAAAAAATATTTGAATACTTTAAAACTAGGCTGTGCTTTCAACAAATAGCCTACGGTGTTTGCTGTTTTAAGCATTTTCCGAGACCCGTTGACTTGTAGCGAAAACAGGGAAACAATTTACATAACCGTTTTTTCTGATGGAAAAACTTCTCGCAGACAATCGTCGACAGCGTGATACACCTCGAAGGTAGCAAAACACGGCAAGTGAGACAATCCGCGCGATTTTGTTAGAAGGGTTAGAATGTACCGTACGAAATTGGGGTCTCCGGGTTTAGAAATATATAGAGTGATTATGGAAGTAGGTTGCGTTAGTATCATAGGTGAGACAGGTCATTTAAACGAGCAGACCGACAGACGGAAAAGTGATAGGTAGAAAATAAGTCGGCTTCGTAAACATTGAGAGAAACTTAAAGGACCCCTCGCATTATTTTACTCTTCAACTTACAGTATTTAAAAAATATTTGAATACTTTAAAACTAGGCTGTGCTTTCAACAAATAGCCTACGGTGTTTGCTGTTTTAAGCATTTTCCGAGACCCGTTGACTTGTAGCGAAAACAGGGAAACAATTTACATAACCGTTTTTTCTGATGGAAAAACTTCTCGCAGACAATCGTCGACAGCGTGATACACCTCGAAGGTAGCAAAACACGGCAAGTGAGACAATCCGCGCGATTTTGTTAGAAGGGTTAGAATGTACCGTACGAAATTGGGGTCTCCGGGTTTAGAAATATATAGAGTGATTATGGAAGTAGGTTGCGTTAGTATCATAGGTGAGACAGGTCATTTAAACGAGCAGACCGACAGACGGAAAAGTGATAGGTATCTGGCACTTGGCCGGAAGGCAGGCGCCATAAAAATCGAAGCCCGAAGCCCAGAAATTCCCGAACTTCGAACTAAATTCAGTTTTCTATTTTTATTTTTGAGGGGTCTGCGATTTTTTTATGGGTGTACCATTAAAATGATTCTCGTTAACAAGAACGTTATCTTTTTTTTACTCAAGCAACGGATTACCTAGGATTTCCTATATAGCTATCACTGAAAGTAAAGCTTTAGATGAGTCACTGATTTTCAAATCGGTAAAAAAAATTAAAAAAGATTAGGTGAGAATTCAGACGAAAACCACGTCGGGTGTGTATCTGGTCAATGGTTTCCAACCTTTTCTGTACCACGTACCCATAATCCAGGTCCAAATAGGTTGCGTACCCCTTTTTGAAGAATCGTTTGGCTATTTACTATTTTTTTACTAATATCAGAATCAGAACGCCAAAAAAGAATGCCTTTATAGTCATAAATGATAAGGCATATATTAGTTAAAATATTCACAGAATCAGTGGGATACTTGGGGTTGAGGCTAGGCTGCTTTGTAGCTAAAATTTGTCGAATCTCGACTCGACATCCCTAACGGCAAAAATAAGATTAGTTTTGTGCGTTCAGTCCGTTTCATGTTCGGTTTTGAACAAAGCCGTTGCTAAAAATGATGGGAACATGAGACTTGGCAAAGGTAGGTAGATCCGAATAGCAAAAAAAACAAAAAAACATGGCGATTCCATTTAGTTCCTTGTCTTAGTTATCAATATTATTTAGTTCTTTCCAAAGCGGAAGTTCCGAAAATGCGCAGAATGCAGTATCTGAGGACAATACTGAGACTGAGTCAGAAGACTCAAAAAATGAGAAAGGCGAGATTTTTAAGCTACAGATTAAACTGATTCTGAGTCCCTCGCGTACCCATTGCGAGGGTCTCGTGTACCCCTTTGGGAACGCGTACCACCGGTTGGGAACCACTGGTCTAGGTGATGCATGTTGTTCAGTAGGCTGGTACAAAATCTGATACAATTCTTGAAAGATTAAGAACTGTTTTACTGATGGGTCTGGGATTCCATTTGGCGGTCATCTAACCTTATCAAATCGCGACTTGAACAAACTTCGAGGGCCGGCCTGTTGCGGTGTGGTATTCCTGCCAGGATTTTTTTTTGCTGATCTTTCTCGTTGAAACTTTTTCAATTGTCTGATGAAAGCGCAGAAAATTGAGCCGAAAGCGTGATCGGCTGTTCCCTGCATCCAAATAGAAACCCTTTTACTTCACAGGTGGGTAGAAGTTGCCATCCGTGAAGACAAGAACGCGGTAGGGATGATTCATGAGAAGAAGATTCTTCCTTTACCTCCGTCTATTTATCTTTATTAATCGAAGACTTGCAGCAGGACCATAGACTTCGGTGTCCGTTGACAACATATCAGTTCAAAAGTCCGACATCAAGTTGAACTGGCCTGCCAGGTCTGGGACAGTCACCGAAAGCCCACTTTTGTCGTTGTTGGACGGTCATCCATGTTCGTCGCACAAGTCCATAGAAATGAGTGAGCCAATTTTCTTAAAGGAACCGTCGCAGTATTTACTCTTCATCTTTCAGTATTCTAATATATTTGAATACTTTAAAACTAGGCTGTGCTTTCAACAAATAAGCCACCGTTTTGGCCGTTTTAAGCCTTTTCCGAGACCCGTTGACATATGGCGAAAACAGGGAAACAATTGACATAACCGGTTTTTCTGATGGAAACGTGGGGTCTAGAAGTTGTCTAGTGTGGCGTCCCTCTATCATGTGCCAGGTTTTGGCTGAAATATAGTCAGCAGGTGTCCTTCTTCTGAACTACCTCGAAGTCTTTTCTTTTTGTCGCCACCAGGTTTAGAGGTAATGGTCTCGTCCGCCAAGACAGGAGGGGTTCAGCTACGAGAACTTCCTTGACCAGGCGGTCGTTTGACTCGGCCAAGACAAAGACAAAGTTGACGACGAGTTTTAATGAGTGCTGGAGCTCGTTCTACGAGCAGAAGACTTTAGCGTTAGAGACCGTCGGAAAATTAGCTCGAAAAACAGAACAGAGCCGACCCACCCTTTACTGGCAGGTGGATTTGAGGAGTGGCAGTTTTCAAACCTGACAGAAGTCCACCTTGTGCTATAACAGTGGCTATGAAGAACGGTTGTTTACGAGCCATAAACATGTAGATCCGCACTTTCAATGCATCTCAAGTAAACCATCTTGGTGCATGCCAATGACAGACTAGGCAGTAGCACCTATTTACGTTCATCGAGGTGTTCATGTTGGCTGGACGAACTCTTCTTAAATTCCCCAAGTAGTTTCGTGCCTCAACGTGCAGGTTGGTTGATTCTGCTTGTTGAAAGAAAAACAGGCCATTCCAACTTTCTCTTCAATGTTGAAACACCCAGACTTATTTACGCCTTGTCGAAATGGTTGGACATCGTGAACAGTACAAAAATAAATTTACTGGCAAATATAGCAAGATTTGAGGAGACTCCGAACTATTTAGGACATCTACATCATCATGCTGCACCGACGAAGATCTTCACTACTTGGGTGACACTGTCGTCAGTGCAGACCCTGTGCAAGCGTTCCAGATCCGCTCAGACATGAGTTGAAGACGTTCGATGGTGGGGTTGACGCAGCAGTATCAAGCAATACTGGAACTGAAAGCCAAAGTCTGGAGGCTGACTGCAAGTTCAGGAGAGGTAAATGCAAAAAAATACTATAGCTTTTCGAAGATGAAGAGATGCTGCAGATTGTGCCGGGGAGTAGGAGCTGACAGAAGGATTTTACAACAGAGGTTTGACGACTCCGATAGAAAAATAAAACTGTACCCAGCCTGTGAAAAAAAGGTGTTCCGCGTTCTGATTGGATAAACCGTTTTCTCCGACGGATTATGTGAACCATAGCCTATGAATATGTCGAACCATTCGAACCGTTTTTTCTACGGTTCAAACCCCGAAATAATTTGGCACGCATACTGCTGTTTAACTAACACTGACTTCTGTTTTATTAATTGATCCTGAACAATCAGAAACTCGAAAATCTTGAACCTTAAGTCCATAAACCCCTCAATACAGCCTATATTTAGCAAGCGGACTGCAAGTTCAGGAGAGGCAAAATGCAAAAAAAAAAGAAGACTATCGCTTTTCGGAGATGAAGAGATGCTGCATCTTGTACCTGGAGTAGGAGCTGATAGAAGGGTTTTACAACAGAGGTTTGGCGACTTCGATAGAAAATGTAGAACCATCCGAACCGGTTTTTCTACGGTTCAAACCTCGAAATAATTTGGCACCCACACTGCTATTTAATTAACAGTGACTTGTGTTCTATTAACTATCCTGAACAATCAGAACGTTGAAAACCTTGAATCCATAGATCCCTCATTAGCCTACAGTCTATATTTAGCAAGCAAAAAAAGTATAAAAATAAATCGAGTTTCTTTTTTCCGGTAGGTTACTCGGAAAAAGAATTACATCCGAAATAGTTTTTGTCACAGTTATTCTAAAGCCCATTTTTTCGATTTCTATTTCTGTTCTATTTGAAAACCAGTTATGTACAACTGCACTTTTGGATGATACAGTTAAGTAATCCTAGGTTACCCTTCCTTTGAGTAAAACAAAATGTAGAAGGCTTCTTATTAATAGAGGCTCATTTTGTAGGTACACCACACAAAAAATCACAGACCTCTCAAAAATAAACTTAGAAAATTGAATTTCAGCTGAATTTGTTTGAATCAGCTTAATTTTCTAAAAGAAATAAAGTTTCTTACCCTGAATAAATTCTGAATTTTTAGCCTTTCTTTTCAGTTTTTGCCATCTTGATTGTCATTGTTTGGAAAATATAGTAAATAGAGAGTAGACAATTATTTTAATTTTAAATTAAAAATCTGATTCTTATGGAGCTCGATTCGCTCTTTCGAATGATTAAAGAAGACGCTGGATTTTGATAACTCTGACTCTCTAGAAAAAAATATAGAACGTGACAGGTCACTATAGGCTACATTTGCTGCTTTTAGTGTATATCTTGTAAATGCCCCAATCGCTAAATTGCGCCCTTCGATATTCGTTTTCAGCGACATTTACTACCCCAGAAGAATTTACTATACCTTCCGTCATGGGTACTACGAGAAATAAGCGAGATACGGAATCTGGCGCCCGGACTACCCGATGAAAAATTTGTAGCCTGTGTAGTTGTATGATAGTTGTACGAAAAAGTTGGATGTATTGATATATAATAGTACAGAATACTGTAATTTAATGTGCCTCAGACTGGGCCAATCTTAAGCAGTAGTATCCAGCATCCTGTCTTGCTATGGTAGCATCTAGTTGTGCTATAAGGTAACAGCTACTACTGTGTGCTATTAAAACTTAGAACTCCTATAAGTAATTCTTGAGAACTTTTCATTAGGTGTATACGTTAGCTTATGTAATAGGTGTGTCCAGTCTGCAAGAAAGCTCCTAAAAAGTTGCAGAACAGGAAGGTTCGGTTCTTAGCTATCGCTTATATATATGGCTCAAGCAACGGTTCATTTCAGTAACCAGTTTCTTTCTGCTGGTAGTAGAGAAAGATGGAATACCTTAAGCTGATGGTAAGCGTAACAATTTTAGTTGTTTTTCGCAGATACCATTATATCAGATACCAAGGTGGCTGGATCTGCATTTTGTTGTTTTTGCAGTTACCATGGTACCTGATACTACAGCTGTTTTACAAAAAAGGCAATTCCCTAATTTGTGTTTTTAAGAGTCATCCCAAAAGAGACACTTATATTCACTCAAACAGAAGTGACAAATTTCTTTCCCAGTAATTTGAAAAAAAAACCTAGGCTCTCTTGTGATCACCCTACACATTTGCATTTTCAACACACGATTATTCATACTGCAGTTTTGTAACTCACGACCAGTAGAGTAAAACAAAATGAAGTAACAAAAAATGCTCTGAACAACCATAGACAATAAAAAAAAGGTTTCGATGGGATCTCAAGAATTTAATATTTATTGGACTTTCTCATCCAGACAAACGAGTCTTTTAGAGATCCGGTCTTCGTCAGCCTCTTAAAGCACACCTCGCACTGTTTACTGTTTAAGTTCCGAAATTCAAAACAATCTGAATACTGTTAAATTAGGCTCTGCTTTTAACAAATTATGCACAGCTTTGGCTGTTTTCACCCTTTTCCCGGGTCCATTGACTTCTTGCACAAACTCGGCTAAGTTCAGATACCTGGTTTTACGCATTGATAGCGTGATACGCGAACACTCGTCGGGAGCATAATACACATGGAAAATTGAAAATCGAGGCAAGTGCAAAGATTAGTGAGGTATCGTTAGCGGATTTAGGATTTAACATATGGAATTTGGGTGTCCGTGCTTAAGAATAGTGGACGCAATTACGGAGGTAGGTCCCAATGGCATTATAGACACGACGGGTCCTCTAAACATTTACTATTTATCACTAATCAACCGCTTGCAAATAAACAAGAAATGATGCCGTAGTATTGACAAATTACGGCCAAACGGCTGGCCCTGAGCGAAAACCAAGTTCAGAGATGGATTCGTCATATATATTTAACGCCATAGCCTACCTTATATCTTTTCTACGAAATTCCTGTTTTAGCTGTTTTCCGGGCGAAATTCTTTTTCAGCAGGCAAAGAAAGTTCAGATATGGGCTCAGTACGTATTTTAATATTTTATGTCGACTCTTTAATCGAAGCCTAGCAGCTCTAAAACTTCGCAAAATGTAAGCAGAATTAAACCGCTGGTGACACGGAGAGGAAAGGCAAACCAAAAACCTCTCGATCTGCAGTCTGACACTCCATCGGCTGCCCTACCCATCTCTATGTTACTTCCAGACTTACCGACTTCGCAATAAACAATTTTAGTAGCCTAGTAGTCTTTTCGGATTTTGGCGACAAGAAATCAAGTAATTGGATTCATCGCGTGTTCTTACCCCCTTTGAGAACCTCTAATCGACTTAAGAACTTTAATTTTTGCCAAATTTCTCGTTCTGGCCGGATTCCGGAAGAAACTACTCGTCAGCGAGAAATTAGTTTCAGAACTGCATCCAGAATGTCTCCTCACCCTACATCGACCAGCTCATTGGGTTTCAAAACTTCCTGCCTTACTTCTGTCAAACTTTCGGTTTCGCCTGGATTGCTGGAAAACTACTTGTCTGGCAAGAAAATAAAGCTCAACAAGAGCTACGAGTTCATATGGCACTTGTAGCGAGTATGCGGTACAAGAAAATAGATGAGAACGACACGAAACAGACCCGCCATCCAAAAATACGATTCGGACCTAGAAATAGGACAGGTAGTTCCACTCATCTCCGGCATCACCTCGGATCAGCAAATACTGTTCTAATTTCCGAGTTTCAGATAAATTAATCAACTCGTTTGATCCCTAGACGTGCCACAAGATTTCCGGTACCTCCCTCCTAATCCCGCTGCCGAATCTGGTTCGAACTCGTGAATGGATCATCTAAAGCATCTTCTCTTGCCACCTATCAAGTTTCACTCGAATTTGAGTATTTTTTTTTAAATTTCGGTACCCCCCCCCCCCCCCTAACCGTGGCCAGATCCGGTTCGGACCCTAAAACATGTCATCTAGCGTATATTCTCTCCCTACATATCAATTTTCATTTAATTCGTTGCAATCGTTTGACCCCTATGTTATAATAGCCACAAGATTTCCAGTACTCCCCCTATTGTGACCAAATACGACTCGAAAACATAAACGTCGCATCTCTGACATCTACCCTTCCTTCCCGTCAATCAAGTTTTACTGGAATCGCAGCATAGCCTATCTGTAAATTTCCGGTTTCCACGACCCCCCACACCGCAGGGGAATCCGGTCCGGACGCCAAATAACAAATCCAGGTCGCCTCAACTCGGTACTGTCCAACTTGCATCCCATTCGGTCCATTCTTTTGGTTTTTGTGCAATGTCAGAACGTTTCAGGACCCCCCACCCTCCAACTCCCCCAACCGTGGCTGCAAGTGGTTAGAACGCATGTTTTGCATTTATAGGTCATCAACTCTTATCACCCATAAAGTTTCACTCGAATCGGAACACCCGTTCGCAACTTACGGAAGTCAATTCCGGTATTCCCCTTCCCTCACTCCCCCAGAAATGGTCGGATTCAGGAACGTAAGTCTTCCTAGGGCACTGTGTCGGGTTCTTTCAGTCAATTTGGTAGGCTCTAGGTCATCAATTCTTATCACCCATAAAGTTTCACGTAAGCATGCCTGCAAAGTTTCATCGTCCTTAGCACATCCGGAACTATCCTATCACGATTACCGGAATTCCGGGGAACCCCCTCCAACTCCCTCCACAGAGCACCGATAGGATCTGGCTCCGTCAATTACGTATCCAGGCCTAATAATGCTTGTTCTCCTCACCACGTTCCGTCCCGAATCCATCAAGCCTAAGCGTTTCAAGAGTTTTCTGGGGCTCCCTCCAACTTCGCCTCGCCCACAAGTATTGGATCCGGTCCGGACTTGACATGGAACATATGAGAAGATAGTTTTTTCCAGTTGCCAAGTTTCATTCACACCCGATCACCCGTTCAAAAGTTATGCATGCCACTAGATTCCTGATTCCCCACCCCTCCAATCCCCCCACGATGGTCGGATTGGGGAAAGGACTATTCTCAAGTCAGTCTATCCGAGTCCCTGACACGCCTTCCAAGTTTCATCGTCCTCGCACATCAGGAAGTACCGAATTCGCGGGGCAAGGGTGTAAAACAAGAGCTGTAAGCTCATATGGCACTTGCATGGGTAAAGATTATTTGATTGATCAAAAGTAAGTTTCGACTTTGCGGTTGAGATGCGCGCTCTAAGGGAGCTGGAACTTCATTTGTAAGCAAAACCCTTGAGGCAAAACTGCTAATGGGCTGATGGGCATCACAAAAATGCATATATTGCTTAAAAGTATTTTTTTTACTTTGCGGTCAAGATTGGTACTTTAAGGAATAATCGGATTTGGGACGTAGCAATTTCTAAGCAAATGTTGTTGAGTCTCCAATATTCCAGCGAAGTTTCATCGTCCTAGCACATCTGGAAGTACCTTAACGCGCGATCACCGGAATCCCAGACCCCCCCCCCCCCCCCTCCTCCAACTCCACCCACAATAACCGGAGCCAATCCGGTTCTGTAAATGATTAATCCAGAGCATCTGTTTGTCATTCCCACGAAGTTCGATCCTGATCACACCAGTCTAAGCGGGTCAAGTATTTTCCGCCCTCCCCCCAATTATTGCCGGAATCGGTCCGGAAATGAAAAAGGTCATAAGAGAAAAAATGTCCTCTGTTTAATTATTAAATTTCACTTGAATCCGATCACCCGTTCCAAAGTTACGCATGACTCAATATTCCGGATTCCCCTCCCTCAAATCCCCCCCCCCCCCCAAGATTATCATATCGAGGATTTTTTGTTATTCCAAGTCAGTTTGACCGGGTCCCTGATATGCCTTCCAAGTTTCGTCGTGAAAATCCCCCAAAAAACGGAATTCCGGGAAACCCCCTCCTCCCCCCCCCCCTCAAGTTTCCGGATCCAGTCAAATTATGTAAAAGATTTACATGGACCAGATGTTTGCTCTTCCCAGCAAGTTTCACTCCGATACCATCATTCTAACCGTTTCCCGAGATTTCCGGTCCATCCCCCCTCCCTCCACTCCCCCCACCACTATCTGATCGACAAAATTTTTATTTTGAAGTCAGTTTGATTGGGTCCCTGATATGCCTGCCAAGTTTCATCGTGAAAATTTTAACGGGACATTACAAATATATATTCTATTCAGTTATGAAGTTTCATTACAATCCGATCATCCGTTCGAAAGTTACACACTTCTCAATTTCCCGGATTCCCCTGCGGATTCTCCTCCCTCCACTCCCCCCACCATTATCTGATCGACAAAATTTTTATTTTGAAGTCAGTTTGATTGGGTCCCTGATATGCCTGCCAAGTTTCATCGTGAAAATCCCCAAAACCACCATCACCGGAATTCCGGGACCCCCCCCCCCCCATAAGTGTCCGGATCCAGTACAATGGTCTAAAGGACTTATCTAGAGCAGATTCTTGTTCTTCCCAGCAAGTTTCACTCCGATCCCTCCATTCTAACCGTTTCTTGAAATTTCCGGTCTCCCCCCCCCCCCTACTCCCCCCTGGCTACCGAATCCGGTCAAGACTTTAAACGGGACATTACAAATATATATTCTATTCAGTTATGAAGTTTCATTACAATCCGATCATCCGTTCGAAAGTTACAAACTTCTAAATTTCCCGGATTCCCCTGCGGATTCTCCTCCCTCCACTCCCCCCACCATTATCTGATCGAGAAAATTTTTATTTTTAAGTCAGTTTGATTGGGTCCCTGATATGCTTGCCAAGTTTCATCGTGAAAATCCCCAAAACCACCATCACCGGAATTCCGGGAACCCCCCCCCCCCCCATAAGTGTCCGGATCAAGTACAATGGTCTAAAGGACTTATCTAGAGCAGATGCTTGTTCTTCCCAGCAAGTTTCACTCCGATCCCTCCATTCTAACCGTTTCTTGAAATTTCCGGTCTCCCCCCCCCCCCCCCAACTCCCCCCTGGCTACCGAATCCGGTCAAGACTTTAAACGGGACATTACAGATATATATTCTATTCAGTTATGATGTTTCATTACAATCCGATCATCCGTTCGAAAGTTACACACTTCTCAATTTCCCGGATTCCCCTGCCCTTCCCCCCCCCCCAAATGGTCGGATCAGAAAACTGATTATTTATAAGTTTGTTTGGTCGGGTCTCTGATAGGCCTGCCAAGTTTGATGGTCCTAGCACAACTGGAAGTACCCTAACTCGAAAAAGTGTGACAAAATGCCCTAAATTTTCAAGTTTCCAGCGCCCCCACTTCCCCGCATATGGTCGGATCGGGAAACTGATTATTTCCAGGTTAGTTTGGTCGGGTCCCTGATATTCCTGCCAAGTTTCGTTGTCCTAGCTCATCTGGAAGTACCCTCACTCGAAAAAGTGTGACAAAATGCCCTAAATTTTCAAGTTTCCAGCGCCCCAACTCCCCCGCATATGGTCGGATCGGGAAACTGATTATTTCCAGGTTACTTTGGTCAAGCCCCTGATATTCCTGCCAAGTTTCATTGTCCTAGCTCATCTGGAAGTACCCTAACTCGAAAAAGTGTGACAAAATGCCCTAAATTTTCAAGTTTCGAGCGCCCCACTCCCCCGCATATGGTCGGATCGGGAAACTGATTATTTCCAGGTTAGTTTGGTCGGGTCCCTGATATGCCTGCCAAGTTTCATTGTCCTAGCACATCTGGAAGTACCCTAACTCGGATATGTGGGACAAAAAACTCGGACCGACCGACAGACCGACAGACGGAATAGTGATCGGTATATGGCACTTGAGCCAGAGACTACAAGTGCCATAAAAAATGTAGCTGACTTATCCGTTTTGCACCGTCAAATATGACTCGCAGTCAGCTTGAGCTGAAGGAACATCTATTACCAGAAATCTGCCCCCCTCCCCCCCCCAAGAGTGTCCGAATCCGGTCCAGTTATGTGGATAAAGTATCTAGGACTCGTGCTTGTTCTTCCCGCAGAGTTTCATCCCGATCCCTAAACTCTAGGCGTTTCCCACGGTACCCCTCCAACTCCCCCGAAAGTCGCCAGATCCGGTCCTGGAACGTCTGAGACATGAGTCTTTCTAAATATCACGTTTCACTAGATCCGATCACCCATTCGAAAGTTAAAAATACCTCAACTTTCCGGATTCCCCATCCCTTCACCCACCACCCAGATTTTCGGATCGGGAAAGTTACTATTTCCAATAATCTGGTCGGGTCCCTGCCAAGTTTCGTTGTCCTAGCTTATGTGGAAGTGCCCGAACTAGCAAAACACGGACCGACAGAGGGACAGAAATTGCGATATGACACTTGGTGGAAGGGCAAGTGCTATTATAACGAATTCAGCATGTCTCCTTACTTCTACATCGTAGTCGAACCTCTGAACAACTTCAGATAAAACAGTTGCTTTTAACAGGTTTTTTGGTTCTGTCCGGGTTGCGGGCAAACAATCCGGTGAGAAAACAATGTTCATAGACGGATTCAGCACGTTCCTTACCGCTACATCGAGCCTCTAATCAATTTGAGATAAAACTTTTATTTTTAACAAATTTTCCCGGCTTTGGCCGGATTCCGGGCGAACTATGCTTCGGGGGAGAATATAGTTCTCATATTTTCAGCATGTCTCTTTATCCTCTAGCGCATCTCTAATCAACTTCAAGTAAAACTATTACTTTAACAAATTTTCCAGTTTTAGCCGGATTCCGGGCGAACTATTTGTCCGGCGGGACATTATTATCGTTTAGTGATTCAGCCTGTCTACTTACCCCTATATTGACTACTGGATATTTCTTTCCGCCAATTTTATAATCATTGACGAAACTGCAAATGCATCCGCTTTCTTCAGGTTGTTAATAACAACAGTTCCTAAAACCTTTGCTCTTTCTTTTGTTTGGTTTCACTTTGATTTGCCTAACGAATCATCACTGGAATGTCCTTTTTTTCAGTTTTGGTTACCAACTTAGTTCACCATTACTAAGTTGTTTGTGTGCTTTTTACTTTCTCGCTAAAAATCTGTGGTAGAATCCAAAAATCGTCTCTGGTCTTTGCGAAGGCCCACAACAGGGTGTTTGCTTGTGCTACAGCTACACACTTGAGCTACAAGATTGTAATACTGGAATACTGGCTAAAAGAAAATACAGAGTTTATCGAAAACATGGGTAAACGGGGTCATCTAGCTTTCTGTTAAATGTATGAGTAGCATAAATATACCTTCAGAGAAAGTGCTTATTCACATCTGAAAGAATACTCATTCACAATTCAAAACTATCTGAATGCTGTAACATTAGGCTCTGCTTTTAACAAATTCTGCACAGCTTTGGCTGTTTTCAGCCTTTTCCCAGGTCCATTGACTTCTTGCAAAAGCTCGGCTAAGTTCAGATACTTGGTTTTACGCATTGAATTTAAGGTAATTTTAATTTAACGCTAAAAGAGACCAGCTTCAGAACCGGACTTCAAATTATCTTCTCCTTCAGGTTGTCTTGGTGGCGTTCTTCGCCACCCTCGCCTTCGCCATGCCCGCCGACGAGTCATCCAACGTTTCCACCTCACGAAGGAAAAGCGGAGTTGTCCCAGTCCCAGTTGAAGCCCCAGCCGAAGCCGTAGATGGACCAAGCGGCAACGAAAATGGCCGAGATAAGCGATTTCTCGGTCTAGGTTTAGGTCTAGGTCTGGGCTTGGCAAACGCTGGAAGATACGGGCATGGATATGGCTATGGATACCCCTACAGACCATGGGGCGGATACGGTGGGTACAGACCATACTACGGGGGCTACGGACCATACTACGGGGGCTACGGGGGGTATGGCTATGCACCAGGCTGGTGGTAAACTATAGTATTAACTATGTTGTTTAAATGTATATATTTTAAAACGGAGTATTAAACGAATTTAAATCCTTATAAGCTTTTGGTCGTACGAAAGGGTGTTCCCATCGCTCGGTTCCTAGGGTACGGAAGTGCAACTGCTTTATCGGCAGGAATCTTCATAAACCTCATTAGAATTCCACCTCAATAGAGACACGGGCCGAAAAGGCATTATGATAATAGGTGGTAAACTAGTACACTGTCAGAAGTTATAGAACGAATAACTCAAGGATGCGCAGTTTCAACAGATAACACTTAGGATGTTAGCTGTTATAATTCTGCAAGCGCATTGAATGTTATGCGTACAAGACAAAACACCAACGGAAGACATCTTCTGAATGTTTGTTCATCATCATGATATCGGAAAAGTCAGCAGATGCTTTTTGGACAGATTTTCGGATCTTCTTGGCAATGTTTGTTCTGCATAACGTTCAATTTACACCGGTTGCAAAACCAGAACAGATAACATTCCAAGTGTTACTGTTGAAACTGCGCAACTCTCTGTTATCTGTTATGAAACTTCAGATTTTGTATTGGTGATAGTGTGGGAAGCCCTGGAGGAGATTAGTATGTGAGCATCGCATCAGGATTCATATCTTAGATTGCTCCGAAGGTCAATTTAAAGGACCTGTCTTACCTATAATACTAATGCAACCTACTTCCATAATTACTCCATATATTTCTAAACCCGGAGACCCTAATTTCGTACGGTACATTCTAACCCCTGTAAAAAAAACCTCGCTGATTTTCTCCGCCGTATTTTGCTACCTTCGATGTGTATCACGCTGTCGACGGTTGTCTGCGACAAGTTTTTCCATCAGAAAAACCGGTCTTGTTTCCCTGTTTTCGCTACAAGTCAATGGGTCTCGGAAAAGGTTAAAACTGCCAAAACCATGGGTTATTTCTTGAAAGCACAGCATAGTTTTAAAGTATTCAAATATTTAAAAATACTGTAAGTTGAAGAGTAAATAGTGCGAGGGGTCCTTTAAAGCGTACCACAAAAATGGTCTTTCTACCATACACACAATGCTAACCATCCCTACTGTCACTATGAATGTTCAAAACCACAAAAAAACCGTCAAACAATGAACAAATTAAAAAAAAACCCACCAAATTCCTAGGTTTGAAATACTTCGGTCTGGACTAAATCTCAGCCGATTATCAGGGACAGCCGTTTTGGTACGTAGGGAGCCAAGGATCAAATAATAATTTCCATCTCATGCTCCAACTGTTTATTACAACTACAAATAAATTAAAAGTCGAAGACCAGTATGGTACTTCTGAAGACATACAAAAAATAAACAATAAAGTCTAATCAAACGCGGAAAATTTCGTCATCTGGAGAAGGAGACGTTCTGCGTGTTTTTTTTCTCGAGCCAAAACAGCAACCCGGCAATCAAGTTCAAATCTAAATAAACTGGTGCCTTGCGATAAGCAAGAGAAGGTAAACAGAATGTTTGGATTAGGTCTTTAGTGTAATTTAAGGTAAGGTGAAACGGACTGGGCGGAAGACGATTGTAATACTGGAACATTCGACTAAACGAGAATCCGTAAAGTTTATCGAAAACATGGGTAAACGGGGACATACAGCTTTCTGTTAAATGTATCAGTAGCATAAATATAACTTCAGACAAAATGTTTATTCATATCTGAAGGAATATTTATTCACGAAGTATGAACTTTACAGCCCAGACATCTTAGATACATCTTAGCTGGAAAGAAGAGACAGGTGATAAAAAACGCGGAAGAATCTTTAGTCTACCCTCGAGCTGCAAAAACAGCAGCGGTGTCCAAAACGAAGTCGCAGCACTAGCTTTAAGCCCAAGCAATTTAACCGAAGAAATTCCCAAAATCAGACACTAATGCCAAAGTTTTTAGTTATTTTTCCACTAGTTCATTTCCAGCTTGACCCTGAAGAGGGTCGTTGCCAAGAAGGGCCGAAAACAGCTCTGATAAAATTCAGATGACTTATCGTTTTGCACTGCAAAAAAACAATCAGCAGCCTATTCCCGAAAGCAGCCAACCGTAAGCGATCGAACCTGGAGCCGTCTACAGATTTAAGCGAACACGAAATAAAAAGATAGGCTGTAGATAATTCCTATCTTCGATATCCTGGAAGGAATATAGACGTCGTGGTTCCAAGGAATTTTCAGTAACTTCTCTTACCGAATTCATGATAGCTATACCGAATGCTGGCAATTATACCGAATCCCGATCATTATACCGAATGTATTTGTACCGACAGGCTATTTGGGATTCCGTATAACTACCGAATCCCAGTCAATCCTACCGAATAGTTCTGCTATCGAAAAATACTGAATAACTTTAGTAAAACTGTTTTATTCCACCTCTAGCTGTAAGCTATTTGGATAATAAACTTGATTGATTGAAAAAAAAAGGAATAGCCAAATGTGACAACCGCAGAAAAAATCTGCAAGCCTTCGTCAGCTTGGCAGGTTCCTCAAGCAGTCTAATCGGGAGCGTTTTTTGGAGTAAGTGTTCCCTCATTTTGGTGTAAACATTGTGTTTGTGAGTGTTATTTGGTGTTTATGTTATTTTCCTGCCATGGCCCCACGGGCTTTTTGGAAATAAATTCATTCATGGTCTAACTAATAAACATGATGTTGGCATCTGGTGTCAACGACCAAGCTCTGAGTCCGTACTCACGATGACAAGGCACTACGGAAGTGAGCCAAAATCCACCTCAGTGCAAACGCGCACGTCTGCAAATAATAAATCTGACTATTTCGCAAATAAGACCGGTCCCTAACAAGTACCAACCAGATGCAACTGTCTGCAGTGGTAAAGAAGGTAAAAAAAAAAGGTAAAGGTATCAGCACCAGCCTATACAGTCCTAATTGGCGGTGCTGATCTCCGATACTCTGCCCTCAGCCATAAAGTGCAATGACCCTTAGCTTACTTTGCTATCGGTTAAAAGCTAAGTTGTCAACCCATCGAAGCTTTACCATAAATGCGACCCTACTACTTATAGCGAAACTACGTCATTGTTTTACGTTATCTCACAGGTTTTAGTCCACCTTGAATAATTTGAAACTGGTGTCTGCCTGCTAGAACGGTGCTTTCCACTCTAAAGCAGAAACATGGTTTGATGAAACGAAAGCTTGGCTGTATAACTTCAAGTCTCTGACTCCGGACTGACTTTTTATGGCACTTGCAGCCTCTGGCTCAAGTGCCATATACCGATCACAATTCCGTCTGTCGGTCTGTCGGTCGGTCCGAGTTTTTTGTCATACTTTTTCGAGTTAGGGTACTTCCAGATGTGCTAGGACAATGAAGCTTGGCAGGCATATCAGGGACCCGACAAAACTAACCTGGAAATAATCAGTTTCCCGATCCGAACATATGCGGAGGAGTGCGGGGCGCTGGAAACTTGAAAATTTAAGGCATTTTGTCACACTTTTTCGAGTTAGGGTACTTATAGATGAGCTAGGACAATGAAACTTGGCAGGAATATCAGCGACCCGACCAAACGAACCTGGAAATAATCAGTTTCCCGATCCGACAATATGCGGGGGAGTGGGGGCGCTGGAAACTTGAAAATTTAGGGCATTTTGTCACACTTTTTCGAGTTAGGGTACTTCCAGATGAGCTAGGACAATGAAACTTGGCAGGAATATCAGGGACCTGACCAAAGTAACCTGGAAATAATAAGTTTCCCGATCCGACCATATGCGGGGGAGTGGGGGCGCTGGAAACTTGAAAATTTAGGGCATTTTGTCACACTTTTTCGAGTTAGGGTACTTCCAGATGAGCTAGGACAATGAAACTTGGCAGGAATATCAGGGACCCGACCAAACTAACCTGGAAATAATCAGTTTCCCGATCCGACCATATGCGGGGGAGTGGGGGCGCTGGAAACTTGAAAATTTAGGGCATTTTGTCACACTTTTTCGAGGTAGGGTACTTCCAGTTGTGCTAGGACCATGATACTTGGCAGGCTTATCAGAGACCCGACCAAACAAACTTAGAAATAATCAGTTTTCTGATCCGACCATTTTGGGGGGGAGTGGAGGGCAGGGGAATCCGGGAAATTGAGAAGTGTGTAACTTTCGAACGGGTGATCGGATTGTAATGAAACTTCATAACTGAATGGAATCAGGGACCCATAAATTTCCTGTAATGACTCGCCATTCAGGGGGCTTGTCATTTCCTATGCTTCTATGTTGCTATGTTGCCCGAGCCTCACCTAGTTTCCAAAAATTCCGCTTGGGTCGAATCGGCCTTCTTGCTCAGATAGACAAAATTTCTTGGGATTATTCAGCATGCCACCAGGTACCTAAGCTAGGACAAAAGATCCAGGATACTCTTCCATTACCGAGAAATATTCCTAATTTAGCACAACAGCTGCGAAAAATTTTGTCTGTCCGGATAGTCGGGTATTTTATCCCCGTGGGTATTTCTCGAACTATCTGACGCTCGGTCAAGAGCGCATCAAAAATCTCTTATTGACAAGCCCCCTGAATGGCGAGTCATTACAGGAAATTTGTGGGTCCCTGATAGAATATATATCTGTAATGTCCCGTTTAAAGTCTTGATCGGATTCGGTAGCCAGGGGGGAGTTGGGGGGGGAGGGAGACCGGAAATTTCAGGAAACGGTTAGAATGGAGGGATCGGAGTGAAAGTTGCTGGGAAGGACAAGCATCTGCTCTAGATAAGTCCTTTAGACCATTGTACTGGATCCGGACACTTATGGGGGGGGGGGGGGTCCCGGAATTCTGGTGATGGTGGTTTTGGGGATTTTCACGATGAAACTTGGCAGGCATATCAGGGACCAGATCAAACTGACTTCAAAATAAAAATTTTGTCGATCTGATAATGGCGGGGGAGTGGAGGGAGGGGAATCCGAAGTTTTCAGTCATGCGTAATTTTGGAATGGGTGATCGGATTCGAGTGAAATTTAAGAATTGAACAGAGGACAATTCTCCGATGATCTTTTTCATATCCGGACCGGATCCGGCAACTATTGGGGGGGGGGGGGGAGGAGAATACGTGACCCGTTTAGAATGGAGGGTTCGGGATGGAACTTTGTGGGAAGAACAAACAGATGCTCTAGGTAAGTCATTTACTGAATCGGATTGGCTACGGGCACCGTGGGGGAGTTGGGGGAGGGGGCGGAAATCTCGAGAAACGGTTAGAATGATGGTATCGGAGTGAAACTTGCTGGGAAGAACAAACATCTGATCCATGTAAATCTTTTACATAATTTGACTGGATCCGGACACTTGAGGGGGGGGAGGAGGGGGTTTCCCGGAATTCCGTTTTTTGGGGGATTTTCACGACGAAACTTGGAAGGCATATCAGGGACCCGGTCAAACTGACTTGGAATAAAAAAAAAATCCTCGATATGATAATCTTGGGGGGGGGAGTTGAGGGAGGGGAATCCGGAATATTGAGTCATGCGTAACTTTGGAACGGGTGATCGGATTCGAGTGAAATTTAATAATTAAACAGAGGAAATTTTTCTCTGGTGATCTTTTTCATTTCCGGACCGAATCCGGCAATTATTGGGGGGAGGGCGGAAAATACTTGACCCGCTTAGACTGGTGTGATCTGGATCGAACTTCGTGGGAATGACAAACAGATGCTCTGGATTAATCATTTACAGAACCGGATTGGCTCCGGGTATTGTGGGTGGAGTTGGAGGAGAGGGGGGGGGTCTGGGATTCCGGTGATCGCGCGTTAAGGTACTTCCAGATGTGCTAGGACGATGAAACTTCGCTGGAATATTGGAGACTCAACACCATTTGCTTGGAAATTGACCGCAATGTTGACCGCAAAGTAAAAAATATACTTTTAAGCAATATATGCATTTTCATGATGCCCATCAGCCCATTAGCATTTTTGCCTCAAGGGTTTTACTTACAAATGAAGTTCCAGCTCCCTTAGAGTGCGCATCTCAACCGCAAAGTCGAAACTTACTTTTGATCAATCAAATCATCTTAACCCTTGCAAGTGCCATATGAGCGTACAGCTCTTGTTGAGATATGAAGTTTTGAGAGTTTTTCATGGTGTGTATTATTTACTGGAAAGTTTTTTTTGTAAAAACTTTATTCTTATGAAATGCCCAACAACGCAAGGCCCAATGAATGTGTTCTATGTTGCTGTTTTTTATGATGTATAATATATGTACGGATTCGTGCATAAACTGTGCATTTTATAGTTGATTATTTTAAAGTGATATTGTTATTTCGTTTTAAGGATGGGAAGAGCGCATTTCTTTTTTTGTTTGTTTTTTTTTTTGGGGGGGGCGGGGGGGAAATCTTTCCAGTAAATTAGATATTTTGAGCGGATATTGTGGAGAAAGATTAACAAAAAATTGTAGATGATTTTTTTTGTGAAAAGTAAATTAGTGAAGTTTTTTCCAAAAAAGTTTGTTAGTGTTATCCGGCAAAAACCGGAAAGTTGGTTAAAAGTAAAAGTTTTATTTAAGGTTGATTAAATGTTCGATTTAGGGGTAAGTAGACATGCTGAACACTTATGTGAAAACCCGGAAAACTAGTTCGCCCAGAATCCGGCCAAAACCGGAAAATTTGTTAAAAGCAATAAGTTTTATTTGAAGTTGATTAGTAAGTAAGTAAATAATTTATTTATGACCTGCCATTTTGAAAAGGCGGAGTAAATGACAAAAGTAAAGAAAATAAACAAAACACATATATACACACAATTAGATGACAGATTTAGGGTAAGAAGAGACGGTGAGTCTGTATACGACAATCTTTTTTTAACCGGGCATATAATTCGTCCGGAATCCGGTTGTAACCGTTTTTTTTTATAAGTGAAAGTTTTATTTGAAATTGATTAGATATTCTTTAAAGGGATAAGGAGATACGCTGAATTCGATTCTGAATTTTTCTTTTTTTGCTGGACAAGTAGTTCGCTCGGAATTCGGCCGAAACCAGAAATTTGGCAGAAGCAAAGCAGGAAGTGTCGGTCAGTATCGTCAATGGAGGTATATCTGAACTTGTTTTTTTTCTGATGATTAGCCTGGCAAAGGCTGGATCTGGCGAAGACAAATTCAAGTTCAAGCAAGATCAAATATTAGATTTTTGGGATCCCATCGAAACCTTAGGTCTTTTTTTATGGCACTTGCCTTCCGGCCAAGTGCCATATACCGATTACTTTTCCGTCGGTCGGTCAGTCTGGTGATCGCGAAGTGCGGACAGGATCCGATCAATGTGGGGGGATTCGGGAGGAGGGGGGGGGGGGGGGGGGATTTCCGGTGATCGCGATTTAAGGTACTTCCGGATGGGCTAGGACGATGAAAACGGCTTGACGGCTATTAGAGACTTGACAAGATTGGCTTAGAAATTGTCACGTCCCAGATCCAACCATCCCTTAAAGCACCCATCTTAACCGAAAAGTATAAAAAAAGATCTAAGCAAAATACACATTTCCATGATCCCCATGAGCCCATGATCAGTTTTTCCTCAGGGGATTTCCTTAGAAATGAATTTCTAGCACCCTTAAAGTGCGCGTCTTTTCCGAAAAGTCAAAGAAATACTTTTGACCAAACCATATATATTCATGATCCTAATAAAGGAGCAAGGATCATTTTTGCCTCATGGGTTTTGATCACAGATGAATTTCTAGCGCCCTTAAAGTGCGCGTCATCACAGCCAAGTGCAAAACTAAAATAGATTTTACCAAACGATGAATTCTTGTGATTTCCATGATCATTCTTATCGCAAGGATTTTGCTTACAAATGATCACAACAAACGCGCGAATTGACGAATTCCTACTTTCATACTCCGACCCAGCCTTGCAAGTGCCATATGAGCTTCCAGCTCTTGTCTAATTTACAGCAGTTTGGTTGAAACTAGAATTTGTATGTGTGACTGCGTGATGATATGAGGCTTGAAGGACAGAAAAAAAAATGAATTAAGGTGAAAGTCTTAGGGGAAGAATAGTAAATGCAATATGGGTTTATTTTCTGAAGTTAAGTGACGTGAATAGTTAAAACTGGGTAAAAATAGATTAAAATGAACGTCACTGAGGGATGGATGAGTAGCCATAAAAAGTGCGAAATACGATTTTTTTTTTTTTAAATAATATAAAAATAAGTTAAATTGCAAAAGATGCTACGGGATTTAAAAAAGAGAAACAAAACTAAAGGTTTCGGTGGGATCCCAGGAGCTCAATATTTGATCCAGACAATTGGGTCTTGTCTTCGCCAGATCCAGTCTGCGCCAGACTCCATAACATTTTACTATTAAAATTCAGAGACAGATTAAGGCCAAATAACTAATCATTCGAGAAAACCAAGTTCAGATATGGATTCAGCATGTGTGTTTACCCCTATAAGTCATGTCTATTTTGACGAAACAGATCGAAACTTCCTGCCTTACTTCTGCCAATTTTCCGGTTTCGGCGGAATCTGGAACTAATTGTCAGGCGAAAAAACAAAGCTCAAAAACGACTTCAGCTTATCACATTACACCTATATACCAACATCTAATCAACTTCAAATAAAAATTTAACTTATAACAAATTTTCCGGTTTCAGCCGGATTCCGGGCGAACTATATGTCCGGGTAAAAATTGTTTGTCATGTACGGATTCAGCATCTCTTCTTACCCCGAAATCGGACTTCCAATCAACTACAAATACAAATTTTACTTTCAATAAACTTTCCGGCTTTGACCGGATTCCGGACGAACTACTTGTCGGGCGAGAAAATGGTTTTCATGATCGTGTTCAGCATGTCTTCTTACCCCTTAATCGACTATCTCATTAGCTGTTTAAAAGTATTAGTATATATATAGTTTGCCCTTTAATTTGAACCCCCTCCCCCACCTCTAAATGTAAGGCTACAGAGCCCATCTACGAACTCGACAGTTCCCTTGACCCAAAGGATCCTCACACCAAGTTTCATGAAAATAGCTCATTCCCTTCGAGAGTTATCGTGCTTACAGACAGGCGGACAACTTTTGCGATATCACAGGTATCCCTCCACTTAGTTTTGGGATCCCAAAATAATTACTTGCTAGACACCAGGCTATCTGATCCGACATTTCGCAGCGCATTGCCACTAACAAACAGTACCGGCAGAGCGACCTAGCCAGAATGTTCAAAACCAAATTCAAACCTTGCAGTAAGACCGGAAGATGGCACAAAAGTCCTGTGAAGATAACGCGGGTTTTCTAGCTGCTTTCAATCCGAGTTCAATCTTATACAAACACGGACTTTTTAATGCCAATCGAAACTTCAACTCATGACAATCATGCCGAGACAAGATGTCCGGTATCAAACATTCCCGTCCTCAATGACGACCAATTTCGATGAAGACAGAAACGAAAATGAAAGAAGACATCCACATTTTTTGTGAGTATTAAAGACAGACTTAATACAAGTAGCCTACCATCTACACTGTAAAACAAATCTTGCAGTATTTGCTACTGGGATTAATTTTTTCTCTAAAAAGGACCCGTCGTGCCTGTTATATAACCTACTTCCGTAATTGTATCAAGAATCAATAAGGGAAGAATTGAGAAGACTTGAATCATGCGACGTTGTTTTCTACCCGATTCTCAAGTAGCGGGGGTGGAGCCTATTCGTATGAAAAGTTTAATATAAAAAGTTTAAAGAAGGAAGGGACATGCTTCCAAATGTTTTTACTCTAGGCTTAGAAAGTCAGTTAGAATATCCGTCTCTGGAGAAGTGGGAAGAAAGATTTACTTTTTTTCACAAAAATCATTCGTGTAATATCTATGGCAGATTGTTAGTGATGAAAAAAAGACTGTTAATAGGATAGATAGTGAAACCTTTAGCCAGCTACCCGAGATAATGATATACATTTTGACCAAAATTAATAAGTTGCTATCTGAAATGTAGACGTTTTAATGTTATGTTAACTTAAAAACAAAACATAACAACTAAATTAGGAAATCCTTCAAGCCAACTGTTTTTCGCAACTAACCGAGAACTGTTAGGAACTGAATTTTGTGTACAGAGCACAACTTAAAAACAAAACATAACAACAATTTGAGTACAGTTCGCCAGCTATGCCCAAATTCGAATTTGAGTTAATGTAAAAACATGATAATGAAACAAAACCATGACGAAAAGGCGGACTGTTAATAGCATAGACAATGACAAATTTAGGCAGATGTAAGTGCAACTATCCGAGATAATGATATACATTTTTGACCAAGAATAATAAGTTGTTTGTTATCACAAATTGATACGTCTTGAAAGATATCTTACACTCAGCAATCATAAACTCAACCGAAAGGTATTTATCTTCGTTTGTGCCTTATTTTATTCGTAATTTCAACTGTCAGAATATCAATCAGCCGTGATTCGTAATTTGCTATGTTGACGATCCGCAGCTAGCAGTTGTAAATGCTATTAAGGAAATAAATGAGTTATATTATATTATTAGTTTAAAATTAGGACTTTATAGCCTACTGTTTTTCGCAACTACACGAGAGTACAACTTAAAAACAAGACATAGTAACTCATTGAGTACATTTCGACAGCTAAATACCTTAAACTGTCCAAGCTTAATACCGTTTCTAGAAGCGATTCTGTACAGTCCTGAGAAGACCAAAATTAAATTACTAATATTCAAACAGATCCTATTGAATCTGAACTAAATGCATGCAGGTTAGGTCTACCCTTCAACGTTCAAGTTGCTTAATTGCTCCCTCGAGTCATCAAATGCCGCATTCCCTTGGACTTCACCGTCATTGTGAAGGGTCGTGATAACACAAGCTTCATATTGCAAATCTGACCCGAAATTGAAAATTAGTTTCCATTCATATTATCCTCAGAATCAGTACTGTTTGAACTTCCCGCCTTTTCTGACTGCTTCATCACTTTTGCTCTGGAGGTAACACTCAATACTGCAAGAGGCAACACGCGAAGCTCCACCCAGGCTCCACCCCTGATACATAAGATCGGACCAAAAGAGATCCAGGATGCTGACATCGAGGTTATGTGAGGGCTAACACTCAAAATGCCTACGATCATAATGCCCACGACTCAAAATGCCCACTAAAAATGCCAACAACTCAAAATGCCCACGGCTCAAAATGCCCACGACTCAAAATGACCACGACTCGAAATGCCCACGACTCAAAATGCCCATGACTCAAAATGCCTACGACTCGAAATGCCCACGATTGCGCATTTTCAAGTCCGGTCAAGTTCCATTTCAAGTCTGGACCGAATCCGATGAATGCGGTGGGGGGGGGGGGGGGAGTTGGAGGGGGGAACCGGAAATCATGTGACACACTTAGAGTGGAGTGATCGGGATGAAACTTGATGGGAAGAACAAGCACAAGTCCCAGATACATCATTGACAGAACCGGACCGGATTTGTGCACTGTGGGGGGAGTTGGAGGGGGTTTGCGGAATTTTGGTGACACAGAGTTACGTTACTTCCAGGTGGGCTAGGACAATGAAACTTGGCAGGCAAGTCAGGGATCCGACCAGATTAACCTTCCCGATCCGACCACCGTGGGGGAAGTGGAGGGAAGGGGAATCCGGAATCTTGAGGAGTGGATAACTTTGGAACGGGTGATCGGATCTTAACGAAACTTGATATTTGGAAATACCTCACGTCTCGGATGGCCCATTTTAAGTTCAGACCGAATCCGATCAATGTGTGTGGGGAGGAGAAATCTTGTGACACGCTCAGAGTGGACTGATTGGGATAAAACTTGTTGGGAAGAACAAGGACACGAACTATATACATCAGTGACAAAGCCGGACGGGGTTTGGGCACTGTGAGGGGAGTTGGTGGGGTGGGGGAATTCCTGTGATCGCGTATTAAGGTACTTCTAGATGTGCTCGGGCGATGAAACTTTGCTTGAACATAAGATACAAGATTGGCTTACAAATTGTCACTTCTCAGATCCGAAGTACTAAGGTCGTTAAAGTACTAATCCTAACCACAAAGTACACATTTTTTTTAAAACAAAGAATACATTTTAACTCAAGGGTTTTGCTCAAAACTTTATTTTTAGCACCCTTAAAGTGGGTTTGTTAACCGAAAAGTCAAAAAAATACTTTAGCCAAATGATATTCATGATTCCCAAGGGCCCATGATAATTTTTGCCTCAAGGACATCCCTTATCATTTATCCCTTATAATCTCGTAGTCCGCTGTCCCAGGATGATTTTGGCCTTCCCTGTAGACAGTTTCGGCCGTCGGCATTGTAAACTAGGACGATATTAGCCTCCCCTGTGACCACTTTGGACTGTCGGCATTTTAGGCCTCCGGCATTTCGTGGTCGTGGGCATTTTGAGTCGTGGGCATTTTAATTATGGGCATTTTGATCGTGGGCATTTTGAACCGTGGGCATTCTGAGCGTGGGCATTGTGAGAGTGGGCAAAAAGATCGTGGTGATTTTGGGAACCACCCTATGTGAGTTCTCAATTCTTCCCTTGTTTATTCTTGATTGTATTCACTCGGGTTGTCGACAAAACGTTCCCATTCGAAACGTCCCCTGACAAAACATCCCCGACGAAACGTCCCCGTGACAAAACGTCCCCATGACAAAACGTCCCCATGACAAAACGCCCCCATGACAAAACGTCCCCGATCAAAACGTCACCTGGCGAAACGTCCCCATGACGAAACGTCCCCGGCTATGGACTTTTTTTTTTCAACGCTGAGAGATAGCTAGGCGTATGAACTACTGAGTACGTCATCTGTTCAGACAAGAAATGTTTTTTGGAATATAAACTTTTGGAAACCACGATGGGTTGACTGCTTGAGCATTCAACCGATACTCAAGAAACAAACCTAAGTGTTGGTCCCGGCTATAGCCATTTCTTAAAGCAAACGCAAAGATTTAGTAGTTTGTCAGTTTTCGTTTTATCTTCTGTGTAATTGGTTTCTTTTGTGTGTTAGTTTACCCTGCGACATAAATCACTGATCGCGCTTCTGTTCGATAATTAATTTGGTGATATTTATTATTAAAAGATTTTATTAAAGGATCAAACCCGTCTAACCTATATTTACTGTCTCTCTACCTAACTAATCGTTCCATCCGCTTTCGTTTCCTCGCTTCCCATGTCGTTTTTATCCAGCATAACGGCACTTTGCTTATTTTTGCATTTTCCTTGTTTGACTCTCTTTGAGCCACAGCGGGCTTCCCTTTTCTCAGAGGAGCTTATTGGTGCTCCTCAGATTGTGCATGTTGCTTCAAATGACCTATAACTGATCAGTTATGCAAGGCATATTACACTACATATTTTAACTGAAAACAATACATTTATGAAGCAACCGGTCCTATGTCCAGTCCTTCCTGCTTAGAAGGAATATTCGCACATCTTAAGTGCACTCTGAAGTTGTTTTACCTCGATCATGCACCTGAAGATCGAGGCGAGCTTAAAAATCTATGCTTGGGGACGTTTCGCCGCGGGGACGTTTTGTCATGGAGAATGTTTGTCACGGGGACGTTTTGCTGGGGACGTTTCGCCAGGGGACGTTTTGTCATGGGGACGTTTCGTCGGTGAGCCATTCACTCATTCTTAAGCCAGGAGACCCAAATCTCGCATGTTACATTCTAAGCCCGCTAACGATACCTCACTAACCCTTGCTGTTGTCGCGATCTACTGTTTTCCATGCGCATTACGGTCCTGACCTATTGATGCTTAAAAAGAATTATCGGAATTTTGCCGAGTTTTCGCTTGAAGTCAATGGACCTGGGAAAACGCTTAAAACAGCCAAGGTCGTGGGTAATTTGTTAAAAGAAGAGCCTAGTTTTACAGTTTTCAAATAGTTTTTAATACTGGAACACGAATAGTAAGTAGTGCGAGGTGAGCTTTAACTGTTCAGAGGTTCAGGTCCGAAAACCACAAACATTATTTACAGATGATTTTTAATGCTCATAGAGACAATTTAAGAATCCTGACATCAATAAATAAACGCTCGAAATGAGTGACAAGCGCTGACCAAGGGGGTTAAACACCCCACATAACAACTAAAGGAAGTGAATTTATTCGCAGTTTTGTCACAGTACTGTTCTACTTTCATGGACATAAGAATTATGCGTCGAAACAGAGATATATATTATAGAGATAAAGTTACTTTTAGGCAGCGTTTTGCGATCGTCTTAAAAGCAGACCACGCATTATTTACTGTTTAAATTCAAATAAACAAATCTATCTGAATACTGTAAACTAAGCATTGCTTTAACAATTTATCCAAAGCTTTAGCTGTGTTACGGCTGTTTTAATCCACTGATTTCTAGCAAAAATTTGGCTAGAATCAGAAACCGGTTTTACGTATCATTAGCATGATAAGCGAACACTTGTCGGGAGCATATTGCGCATGAAAACTACTGAGTGTTGGCAAGTACAAAGATTAGCGAGGTATCGTTAGCAGGTTAAGAATGTATGATTTTAAATTTGGGTCTCCGCGTTTAAGAATTAATGAACGCGGTTCCGGAAGTAGGCTGCGTTGCTAAAACAGGTACGACGGGTACTTTAAATAATGTCTGAGGTCCAAAGTGCCACTAAGTCTGAGTTTTAGTTCTTCTAAACGAGTCCGGAACTCGCACTTCTAGCATTCTCGGCTACGTGACTCCGAGCGTGACTCATCCGCACATCGTTGAGATGTCAAAGATGTTCGGAAGTTGTCCAATATTAACATAGGAATTTCACCTCGGATGTCCGTGGGCTATATGCTACTACACAGCTCGTTTTGCAATATGCTACTGAACATTTAGCGATAACAAAAATACACTGCAACCTTTTAAGCACAGCTCGCACTATTTACTGTTTATGTTCCAATACTTACAACTATCTGAATATGGTAAAACTAAGCTCTGCTTTTAACAAATTATCCACGGCTTTGGCTGTTTCAAGCCTTTTCCCAGACCGTCCAGGAAAAAATTTGGAAAACCAGTTTTACGCATCATCAATAGCATGATACACGAACACTGATTGAGAGCATAATGTGCATGAAAACTACTGATTCGCGGCAAGTGGAAAAGGGTAGTGAGGTGTCATGTGTCGTGGCTTTCCGGGTTCAAGAACTAATGAATGCAGTTACGGAAGTAGGTTGCATTGGCACTATAGGTACGACGGGTTCTTTAAAGAAGATGGGATCAAATTCCTTTTTGGCGACAGCGTTGCAAGACCGGGCATGGCCTCAGGTCTCACAGTGATCACCTACATGTGAAAAGTACCCCAAAAATGTGCTAAGTGAAATGAAACTTCGCACTTTAGTAAACTTACGCAAAAACTAGAGCGAAATGCAGCAGGACTTGGAATGGAACAAAAAGTCACTCATTTCATTACATTCGAACAGAATATGAAGAGAAGCCTACTTGTCAAGACCGTATGCACGAATTTACTTTGGGGGGAGGGGGGTCCCTTAGAGTTTAAAACCTATAAGACCGATTGTTGTTGCATGTTTCGGATGGTGGTGGGTCGACCTCCCCCCCCCCCCGATACGGCCTTAGGTGCTACATACTTTTTGATTCGGGCATTTCCTAACAGGAAAAAAGAGGCGGAGGTCAAAAAAAGGATATTACCTTGAAACTGGATCTCAAAGCCATAAGAGATTTCCGTCACCACGGGAAAAGTGGGATCCATCTTGGCTCCAGATCTCGATACCGTTCACCACGACCGGGCATTCCTGGCTCAAAGTCGTCCAACAGCTTTCGTCGCAAGAAAAGGCTGAAACAAGTACAAGGAATTTAATGTGATGTAAGTAAGTAATGTATCTCCTAGCTCGGCACTGTATTACTCCCCTGTTGGAGTCGCTGGTCATTCCGCCGCGAAAAATGAGGAAGGGCAGGATCCCTGTTCCGCTGGATTTCTTCTTCTTCCTTGAGACAGGACAGACAGTCCTATCTGTGTGTTTGACTGGATGGATGGACTAAAGGAAGGAAACTGCCATATGCCCCGAGTCGCGACAATTAGTGGGTCGCAACGTCTTTTTTCGATAAATATGACACTTAAAAGGGTCATAACCGAAGTATTTTCTCGAAACACTTACTAGGAAGAACAAACGTATTACTTGTTATCGAACTTCCTGAGTAAGTAATAGTAAGTAAGTAATTTATCAAAACCCGCCATTTTGAAAAAGCGGAGGAAATGAAATAAATAAATAAAACACATAAACACACAGAAAAACACACTTAATTTTTTTAGTGTGTAGCAGTGGTCTGCCGTCACAACACTCGCTCTGTTGACATTTCGACAATCGTTTCGTCACAATCATCGTCAAACCACACGTGTCATGTGTTGTACTGCACACCCTCTAGGTTTTTTTACGTTTCTTGTTCGTTTACTCTCACTTTCATCGTTTAAAGTTAAAGGTCCTCCACTGGCAATCGTAAGCTGTCGGAAGCGATCGTACCGTGTCGTAAGCGGCCATTTTTGCGGTTTTTAGCCAATGAGAGCACGATGGGTCAGGACGAGCATGGTTACGACGGACATCTATTGCCAGTGGAGGACCCACTTCGACGAAGTCCAAACAAGCTATCCACGACGCGATTTCAGCGGAGTTGCTTGTCCTTCCTACCATGTAAGGTCTTTGGGAGCGAGCCTAGACAAACTATGTAGCTGCGTAGTGGTTCCAAGCTCTGATATTGCTAAACAAATACACACGCTGAATATATGTCTGTTCGCTGTTTTCTCAGCGCTCGTCGTTCGGTTGAAAACGGGATTTTCTTCTTGACCTTATGGGAAGGGGAAGAGGCTCAGAAATTCATAGGCATACATATATTTTACCATTAACCATCCAACCAGAAAACCAACCATAAGCGGAGCACAACAGATCCATCATGGACCTTGCTCCCTCTGATGTGCAAATTAAGGTACTTAAAGTTTAACCGAAAAGGGGACGAGATAAGACAATCTAGTCAGCCATCACTTATTCACTTAAAGAGGCTTGACGACCCGATGAAAATGGGTTATTTCGTTGCTCAGCTATTCACGAATAATCGGTTTTCATATAGTGGAATTTCCCTGTCTGATTTGTGGTACCTCTACACGCTTGCACGCCTTGCACCAGTTGTATGCTTGACGAAAACAGTTTGCGAAAAACAAGTGTTCACGCACTGAGCCACCTTCTGAAAGATGATCACTGGTCATTGAAAAGCCGCGTTTGTATTAAGATTCAAATTTTCCGCGTCATAGTAGAATTTGCGTTGTATGGACGGCCGTAGATATTCTGAACGTCATATTAGAGCAAAATGTGAAAAATACAAAAAAACGATGCAGTGTATTCAGATGCAAAATGATGCAAAAATAAGTTGGCTTTTCAGTTAAACTTTAAGGTATATACTTGTGAAGGTAGACTAGGCACTGTACTACTCCCCTGAGGGAACATACTGTAGAGTAGATTTGCGTTGGCTTGATGGATGGAATCTCGTTTGCACGAAGAGTCTCGTTCAACCATGGTTTTCTCGCAAGAGATCAGCGCTCAACTTCTGCCTCGGTTCCCCAACCCCGGAAGGGTTCCCGGCCAGGAGTCAGAGTGGTAATTATAATGTGTATACAAAAGGTATAGTTTGTGCTAGTCAATTTCATTTTAAGTCTGCTAGTCTATTTTGTAAAGCCAAAGTACGTTACACAAATAAAAACAAATAAAAAATCCGGGCCCCGATTTTGTTTGCGCAGGATCTCTATATCAAGGTTTGCAAGCGCCTTCAAGTCGCGACAGTGCAGTACAAGTTGTCCTACAGTTAATTGTTTGCAATTTAACCGCAAAGAAAAAACTGCAAGAGAAAATCGCACATGTTCCGCTTGAAACCACAAAAATCTGCCAGAGCGGGTATTGACTCCCTACCCACAACTATACACATGATAGGAACTAAAAAATGCGTTATCACGGTTAGGCAGCGGTCCAGAAGAATGGGCGCAACGGGTTCCGGTACTGTTGTTTTTTTTACTATACGTCACAACTCTAAACTTGACCAATGGGAAGGGTTCGGTAAAACACAGCAAGTTTTTTAAGACTCGGAAAACAAGTTGTGTGACGTAGAGTTTGGATCGCGGAAAAAAACTTCCAAGGACGGGTGGATGTCCTCCCGGACTTGCTTGGTCATTTCATCCTTACGTCAGCTAAATTTGACTGTCAGATGATTTCCTAAAGTCATAAAGAACATTTCTTTTTTTAAAAGTGAATGCTGAAAATGGATTTACCATACCTTCCGGTGAGCTATTTTTTTGTGTAAATAACAGGGTTAGAACCCTATAGGTCGAACCTTGGGGGCAGTTCTTTCAGTTTCTCTAAGCTATGATTAAAGAAAACTACAAAACTGCAGAAGATTCCTGCAAGGAAAGAACAAAAAGGTGTGCTTGGTTAAGGCAGGACAATAACGAGTTTTAATTAACACAACCAACAAACTAAACGATTATAAATATTCTTTGAGCCCAAGCTGACTTTGAAACATTTATTCAAACAATGTTTACAACGGGTACGTCAGCTACGATTCTTCATCAGCGATATTTCGGCCCTTTTTGGCAATGGTCCTCGTCAGGCTGTCAATCTTCTGGTTCAACTTCGGGGAAGGAAACAAACCTGTAAACCTGTAATTACAGGTTTGTTTCCATCCCCGAAGTTGAACCAGAAGATTGACAGCCTGACGAGGACCCTTGCCAAAAAGGGCCGAAATATCGCTGATGAAGAATCGTAGCTGACGTACCCGTTGTAAACATTGTTTGAATAAACGATTATACCAAGAAAGAAATAATAAGAGAGGCGAGAAGGAAACAAATAACCTATGTTTTCAACTTTAAATATACAAAAGAAAAGATATAGAATAAAAGGAAACAAGAAAGACGGAAAATAAAACGAGGAGAAAAGTTTAGAGGAGCCTATGTCTGCTTCTGTATTCCTGCGGGAATCCTAGAAGTGATGGCGTGACAATAACAAGACCAAAGGTTTCGATGGGATCCCAAAAATATCTCATTCCCTTCGAGAGTTATCGTGCTGACATACGGACGGACAGAGGGACAACTTTTGCGATATCATATACAGGCAGGGGCGTCCCGAGGGGGGGTGTCGGGGGGGTGCCCCCCCAGAAAGCCTGTGGGAAAAAAATTCCGGTAAATTTTGACTGGTGCGGCGAAGCCGCGCCAGTTGAAATATGTCAATTTCACCCGAACTTGATGATTTTTAGGGAATCTACCGGATTATTGCTCAGGGAACATACCGGATTTTGCTCAGGGAATCTACACTAAATCTTTCACAAGGAATCTACCGGAATTTGTCTCATGGAATCTACGGGAATTTACCCATCGGAATCTACGAAATCCGGCTCAGGGAATCTACCGGAATTATTGCGAAATCTTTCACAAGGAATCTACCGGAACTTGTCTCAGGACCCTACCGGAATTTCCCTCTGAGAATCTACGAAATTCGGCTCAGGAATCTACCGGAATTTGTGTCAAATCTTTCGCAAGGAATCTACCGGAACTTGTCTCAGGGAATCTACCGGAATTTACCCTCGGAATCTAAGAAACTCGGCTCAGGGAATCTACCGATTTTATTGCGAAATCTATCACAAGGAATCTACTGGAACTTGCCTCAGGATCCTACCGGAATTTACCTCTGGGAATCTACGAAATTCGGCTCAGGGAATCTACCGGAATTTGTGCCAAATCTTTCACAAGGAATCTACCGGAACTTGTCTCAGGGAATCTACCGGAATTTACCCCTCGGAATCGACGAAATTCGATTCAGGGAATCTACCGGATTTTGCTCATGGAATCTACGCTAAATCTTTCACAAGGAATCTACCGTAATTTGTCTCAGGGAATCTACCGGAATTAACCCACGGAATCTACCACAATTCGGCTCAGGGAATCTACCGGAATTTGTGCGATATCTTTCACAAGGAACCTACCGCAAATTGTCTCAGGGAATCTACGGGAATTTACCCCGTGGAATTTACGAAATTCGGCTCAGGGAATCTACCGGAATTTGTGCGAAATCTTTCACAAGTTAATCTACCGGAACCTGTCTCGGGGAATCTACCGGAATTCACCCCATGAAATCAACCAGAATTCGGCTCAGGGAACCTACCGGATTTTGCTTATGGAATCTACGCTAAATCTTTCACAAGGAATTTACCGGAAGTTGTCTCAGGGAATCGACCCGAATTTACCCCACTGAATCTACCAGAATTCGGCTCAGGGAATCTACCGGAATTTTGCCGGAATCTGTGCGATATCTTTCACAAGAAATCTACCGCAACTTGTCTCAGGGAATCTACCGTAGTTTATCCTACAGATTCTACCGGAATTCGGCTGAATCTAAATCCGAAAAGCGTCGACAGTTTTCTCAACTCCTTTCCGGTGATACGGGTGAACCGAGAAGAGTTAAAAAACGAATGAGCCTTATTTCGATATGATGGAGAAAGTCGCCGGGAGAGCCTCGAAACAAACAAAAAGTTTGAAGATATATTCGAGGTCTCTCGTCAACTGAAAGACGTCTTACCACTAGTACGGAAAGCGTTCAAGCTGGCTAAGACAATCCCTGTTATCTCAGCAAAAGGATAACGAATTTTGACAAGATGAAGCTGGTTAAGACCACCTTGCGTTCAACAATCATGGCTGACCAGCGTCTTGTCATCGTCTATGAAACAGATCTGGTTGATGAGTGTGAAATTGGATGTGTGTGGACAAATGGAAAATGGTTAAAACGCGACGAAGAAATCTGCAGGGTATGTTAAATGTCAGATTTTTGTTTGTTTTAAGTGTTAACAAGCCTTTTGGGATCCCAAAACGTAAGTGGAGGGATACCTATGACATCGCAAAAGTTGTCCATCTGCCCGTCTGTCCGTTCGTCTGTCAGCACGATAACTCTCGAAGGGAAAGAGATATTTTGATGAAACTTGGTGTGATGATTGTTCGAGTCAAGGAAAAGGTCGAGTTCGTAAATGGGCCCGATAGCTGCATATTTAGGGGAGGGGGAGGGGTTTCAAATTAAAGGGCGAAAAATATATTTTAACAGGTAATAAGATAGTCGATTAAGGGGTAAGACGACATGCTGAACACCGAATATGAAAACTGTTTTCTCGCCGTACAAGTAGTTCAACCGGAATCCGGTCAAACCGGAAAGTTTGTTAAAACTAAATGTTTTATCTAAAGTTGGTTAGATGTACGATTTAGTGGTAAGGGGACATACTGAATCCGAATATGAACAAGATTTTCTCGTCAGACAAGTAGATCGTCCGGAATCCGGTCAAAACTGGAAAATTTTTCAAAAATAAAAGTTTAATCTGAAGGTGATTAGATGTTCGATTTACGGATATGGAAACATGCTGAATCCGAATATGAAAATTATTTTCTCGCAGGACAAGTAGATCGCCTGGAATCCGGCCACAACCGGAAAATTTGTTGAAAGTAACAGTTTTATATGGATTTCATTAGGTGTTCGGTTTACGGATAAGAAGACATGCTGAATTCGTGTATGACAATCATTTTCTACTTGGACGCATAGTTCGCCACGAATCCGGCTGAAATCAGAAAATGTGTTAAAAGTTTAAGTTTTATCTGAAGTTGATTAGAAGTTCGACATAGGAGTAAGGAGATACGCTGAATCCGTTTCTGAACTTCAGTTTTTGCAAGACAAGTATAACGCCCGGAATCCGGCTGAAACCGGAAATTTGGCAGAAGTAAGGCAGGAACTTTTGTCGAAGTAGGTATGACGCAGGCTACAGGGGTAAACACACACGCTGAATCCATATTTGAACTTGGTCTTCTCAGATGATTACCATTTGCCTTAATCTGTTTCTAAATTTATTAGTAAGGTGCGCAAGGAGTCTGACGAAGACTGGACCTCTATAAGACCCAATTGTCTGGATCAAATATTACATTTTTGGGATCCCATCGAAACTTTTGGTCTTGTTTTTTGTTCGCTCTTGTTACAATACATAATCGAAGTCAGAACAAAACAGTATTCACGAGTTTTTGAAATTCCGGTAAAACCTCGAAAAATTCCGGTAGAATTCTGAAGCTGCACCCCCCCGATCAGGAAGGTGTCGGGACGCCCCTGTATACAGGTATCCCAACAAGAGCTGTAAGCTCATATGGCACTTGCATGTGTCAAGATGATTTGATTGATCAAGAGTAAGTTTCGACTTTGCGGTTGAGATGCGCGCTATAAGGGAGCTGGAACTTCATTTGTAAGCAAAACCCTTGAGGCAAAACTGCTAATGGGCTGATGGGCATCACGAAAATGCATATATTGCTTAAAAGTATTTTTTTTACTTTGCGGTCAAGATTGGTACTTTAAGGAATAATCGGATTTGGGAAGTAGCAATTTCTAAGCAAATGTTGTTGAGTCTCCAATATTCCAGCGAAGTTTCATCGTCCTAGCACATCAGGAAGTACCTTAACGCGCGATCACCGGAATCCCAGACCCCCCTCCCCCTCCTCCAACTCCACCCACAATAACCGGAGCCAATCCTGTTCTGTAAATGATTAATCCAGAGCATCTGTTTGTCATTCCCACAAAGTTCGATCCAGATCACACCAGTCTAAGCGGGTCAAGTATTTTCCGCCCTCCCCCCGATAATTGCCGGATTCGGTCCGGAAATGAAAAAGGTCACAAGAGAAAAATGTCCTCTGTTTAATTATTAAATTTCACTCGAATCCGATCACCCGTTCCAAAGTTACGCATGACTCAATATTCCGGATTCCCCTCCCTCAACTCCCCCCCCCCCAAGATTATCATATCGAGGATTTTTTTTTTATTCCAAGTCAGTTTGACCGGGTCCCTGATATGCCTTCCAAGTTTCGTCGTGAAAATCCCCCAAAAACGGAATTCCGGGAGACCCCTCCCCCCCCCCCCTCAAGTGTCCGGATCCAGTCAAATTATGTAAAAGATTTATATGGACCAGATGTTTGTTCTTCCCAGCAAGTTTCACTCCGATACCATCATTCTAACCGTTTCTCGAGATTTCCGGTCCACCCCCCCCCCCCCCCCCACCCAGCTCCCCCGCGGTGCACGTAGCCAATCCGATTCAGCAAATGACTTACCTAGAGCATCTGTTTGTTCTTCCCACAAAGTTCCATCCCGATCCCTCCATTCTAAACGGGGCACGTATTCCCCCCCCCCCCCCCAAATAGTTGCCGGATCCGGTCCGGATATGAAAAAAATCATCGGAGAAATGTCCTCTGTTGAATTCTTAAATTTCACTCGAATCCGATCAACCATTCCAAAATTACACATGACTGAAAATTTCGGATTCCCCTCCCTCCACTCCCCCCACCATTATCTGATCGACAAAATTTTTATTTTGAAGTCAGTTTGATTGGGTCCCTGATATGCCTGCCAAGTTTCATCGTGAAAATCCCAAAACCACCATCACCGGAATTCCGGGACCCCCCCCCCCATAAGTGTCCGGATCAAGTACAATGGCCTAAAGGACTTATCTAGAGCAGATGCTTGTTCTTCCCAGCAAGTTTCACTCCGATCCCTCCATTCTAACCGTTTCTTGAAATTTCCGGTCTCCCCCCCCCAACTCCCCCCTGGCTACCGAATCCGGTCAAGACTTTAAACGGGACATTACAGATATATATTCTGTTTAGTTATGAAGTTTCATTACAATCCGATCATCCGTTCGAAAGTTACACACTTCTCAATTTCCCGGATTCCCCTGCGGATTCCCCTCCCTCCACTCCCCCACCATTATCTGATCGACAATATTTTTATTTTGGAGTCAGTTTGATTGGGTCCCTGATATGCCTGCCAAGTTTCATCGTGAAAATCCAAAAAACCACCATCACCGGAATTCCGGCCCCCCCCCATAAGTGTCCGGATCCAGTACAATGGTCTAAAGGACTTATCTAGAGCAGATGCTTGTTCTTCCCAGCAAGTTTCACTCCGATCCCTCCATTCTAACCGTTTCTTGAAATTTCCGGTCTCCCCCCCCCAACTCCCCCCTGGCTACCGAATCCGGTCAAGACTTTAAACGGGACATTACAGATATATATTCTCTTCAGTTATGAAGTTTCATTACAATCCGATCATCCGTTCGAAAGTTACACACTTCTCAGTTTCCCGGATTCCCCTGCCCTCCACCCCCCCCAAAATGGTCGGATCAGAAAACTGATTATTCCTAATTTTGTTTGGTCGGGTCTCTGATATGCCTGCCAAGTTTCATGGTCCTGGCACAACTGGAAGTACCCTAACTCGAAAAAGTGTGACAAAATGCCCTAAATTTTCAAGTTTCCAGCGCCCCGCACTCCCCCCCATATGGTCGGATCGGGAAACTGATTATTTCCAGGTTAGTTTGGTCGGGTCCATGATATTCCTGCCAAGTTTCATTGTCCTAGCTCATCTGGAAGTACCTTCACTCGAAAAAGTGTGACAAAATGCCCTAAATTTTCAAGTTTCCAGCGCCCCAGCTCCCCCGCATATGGTCGGATCGGGAAACTTATTATTTCCAGGTTACTTTGGTCAGGTCCCTGATATTCCTGCCAAGTTTCATTGTCCTAGCTCATCTGGAAGTACCCTAACTCGAAAAAGTGTGACAAAATGCCCTAAATTTTCAAGTTTCGAGCGCCCCCACTCCCCCGCATATGGTCGGATCGGGAAACTGATTATTTCCAGGTTCGTTTGGTCGGGTCCCTGATATTCCTGCCAAGTTTCATTGTCCTAGCTCATCTAGAAGTACCCTAACTCAGAAAAAAAGTGACAAAATGCCCTAAATTTGCAAGTTTCCAGCGCCCCGCACTCCCCCCCATATGGTCGGATCGGGAAACTGATTATTTCCAGGTTAGTTTGGTCGGGTCCCTGATATGCCTGCCAAGTTTCATTGTCCTAGCACATCTGGAAGTACCCTAACTCGGATATGTGGGACAAAAAAACTCGGACCGACCGACAGACCGACAGACCGACAGACCGACAGACGGAATTGTGATCGGTATATGGCACTTGAGCCAGAGGCTGCAAGTGCCATAAAAACAGCTTTAAAATGTATTTCTACTTGAAACTAAAAATACTCTCTATTTCGTCAAAGCTGCAAGCTTTTTCCTTCCACCAAAGTACGATAACTCAATAGATTTATTTCATTTAAAGGTCGACGAGGGCCGTCGCAGGAATAATAAATGTAAGGAACAAACAGAACAACACAACTGCACAAACATGCACCTCCTTCAGGTCGTTAAAAGCCAAGTTATTTTTGTATCATTTAACTGAACACACTGCATTCCTTGGACTGTATTAAGATATTTTTTAGTTTTCATTATTTGCTGTAGTATGACGTAGAGAATATCTACGTCCGTCCTCACAACGCAAAAGTATACTATGGCACGGAAAATTTGAATCTTAGTACAAACGCAGCTTTTCAGTGGCCAGTGATCAGCTCGCGGAAGGTAGCTCACTGTATGTACACTTATTTTTCGTAAATCGTTTTCGTCAAGCATACAACATAGGTACAAGCACATATAGGTGCCACAATCCGACAGGGAAATTCCACTATAGGAAAATTGATTATTCGTGAATAGCGGAGCAACGAAGTAACGCATTTTCAGCGGTCTAGCTCCTCTGCAAACCCCTGTTACGTTGTTCTCAGACGTGGATTTACACATCAGCGTAGCGAATCGTCGCTGAATAAGTAGCAGGCCGGTATCCAGGAATTTATTTCGGGGGGGGGGGGTCGCCTTGCGGGGGGGGGGGGTTGCCTGCGGGTCGGACAAAAAAGTACAAAAAAGACATAGATCAGAGGGAAAAGCCTGTAAAAATGATTAAAATAGAAAAAAAAACGAGATTTTCGGTTTTTTTTCTTGATCAGCTAGTTACCCCTCCAAGATGATGTGCGAGGGATAAATATAATTTCGGATATTTCGGTTGCACTTCCGTCTTCAGCGAAAAAAACAAAACTAAATCATAAAATCCACCACAATCACAACAGGAAAACGATGCGGAACCAACAGACAATAAGACGACATGTAACTAAAAACCAGAAGAACGATGCGGACTGAACGACATGCAGATAAAATAAAATAACGAAAGATAAAATGTGCGTGTTCAAAGTGTATATGTACAAATCTGTGATTATTTACAATTCTGAATTCTGTGTATATTTACAATTTACCATCCGTCTGGGAAAGCGCATGTATTTATCCCTCGCACATCATCTTGGAGGGGTAACTAACAGATCAAGAAAAAAACCCGAAAATCTCGTTTTTCTATTTTATTTGAAATGAATGATCAGCTTGGGTTCAAACCTTATATTCGAAAAAATGATTATATTTGTTTCGGGAGGTGTTTCAACCCCCTACCCCCCCCCCCTGGATACGGCCTTGATAAGTAGTATGGTGTGCTGCTTAGTTTTTCTTGTAAACACTCATCCTTGCGACTATGCCAAGGTCTTCTTTAATTTTTCCTATCTTTCTTACTCGAATAGTTGCTATTTACGGTGAGAATGTTTGAAGTCTGGAATCTTATCTGGTCTTAAACCATAGACAACATCGGAGGGTCGGTTTGAACGAAAAAAAGCAGAGGGTGCATTAAGAAGTCCAGCGTCTGATAAGAACTTTAGATAAAAACCGCTTTCGCAAAACAAAGAAATTACGGCCGACTTCCCGCTGGTGACCATTCACGAAAAATTAAATGAAATCAAGGCGGTTCGAGGCGGACTATTATATAATGTCTATAAACATTTATTTTACTGATTTTCTGAGAGCTTCTGGTAACGTTATCACCACGCTTTTCCTCGCCTATAGTGTGCCTCAAAAGCCTAGAGCAAAAAAGTTTCAACAGTAGTAAATTCCAAACAAACATCCGAAGGGGTTATCAACTCCCTGCCTCGTGGTATTGGCTACAGCTTGTCCACCAAGACCATAGAGACTGGCCGCGTTCCAAAGATCCAACAAATGCGCAGTACGAGCGAAGCTTTGTTCCCTCTTTTGTGATTTTTTTTCAGCACGAATTTTTAAGGGAAAAATTATTTCTCGTCCCTTTTTGTAGTTTAGAGTTTTAAATTGTTGCAATTTTCGTTTTGTTCATGTTATTCGGTTACTTCGCTATGTAAAGCATGATTGTATATACTATACCTGACGAGAGGACAATATTCGGTGTTTTTGTTAACACAGTACGAAAGGTTTTTGAACAAAAAAGATTGATTGGTCGATTACGACCCTTCTTCGGCTTAGGAGCAGCCTCGCTGACAAATCTAACTCATCGGGAGCATACACCTATTTTGAGCGCTGAGAACCCGTTATGACATAAAACCGTCGACTTGATGCACTTGTTGGTTTTCACTTATCAGGAGTTAGGAAGGTCAAATACTATTTTCTTACAGTGAAGGGTTCGCTTGGAATGATGCATGTTCTCAGATGACATGCAACTTGCCGGCGCGGGAAAGACACATCCGTAACCAAAGCACCTATAATTACTAGTCAAGTCAACACAAAAATATCTGGTCCTTCTACCGTGTTGTAAAGCACCGAATACGCCTTCTCCGTGAACCAGAAAAACAAACACGAACGCTATCAATCAGTGAACAACCCACAACAGTTGATAGACAAATTGAGAATATAATATACATAATAAAATAAACATTCAACTGGTAACTATACTTAAACCAAACAAGAGCTAGAAGCTCTTATGGCACTTGCAAGGCTGGGTAAGAGGATGAAAGTAGGAATGCCAATTCGTGGGTTTGTTATGATCTTTTATTCAAAAAATGTTTACAACGGGTACGTCAGCTACGATTCTTCCTCAGCGATATTTCGGCCCTTTTTGGCAAGGGTCCTCGTCAGGCTGTCAATCCTCTGGTTCAACTTCGGGGAAGGAAACAAACCTGTAAACCTGTAATCATTACAGGTTTGTTTCCTTAGCTGACGTACCCGTTGTAAACATTGTTTGAATAAATGTTTCAAAGTCAGCTTGGGCTCAAAGAATATTTATCTACGAAGTACGAAAATTGTTATGATCATTTGGCCAAAAGTATTTTTTGAGTTTTCGGTTAAGATTGGCAGTTTAAGGGTGCTAGAAAATCATTTCTAAGCAAAACCCTTGAGGCAAAAATGAGCATGGGCTCATGGGGATCACGAAAACGTATATTTTCCTTAAAAATACTTTTTTTTTTTACTTTGCGGTTAAGATGAGTAGCCTACTTTAAGGGATGGTCGGATCTGGGAAGTGATTACAGGTTTGTTTCCTTCCCCGAAGTTGACCCAGAAGATTGACAGCCTGACGAGGACCATTTATTCAAACAATGTTTACAACGGGTACGTCAGCTACGATTCTTCATCAGCGATATTTCGGCCCTTTTTGGCAAGGGTCCTCGTCAGGCTGTCAATCTTCTGGTTCAACTTCGGGGAAGGAAACAAACCTGTAATGATTACAGGTTTGTTTCCTTCCCCGAAGTTGAACCAGAAGATTGACAGCCTGACGAGGACCCTTGCCAAAAAGGGCCGAAATATCGCTGATGAAGAATCGTAGCTGACGTACCCGTTGTAAACATTGTTTGAATAAATGTTTCAAAGTCAGCTTGGGCTCAAAGAATATTTATGACGAGGACCCTTGCCAAGAAGGGTCGAAATATCGCTGAGGAAGAATCGTAGCTGACGTACCCGTTGTAAACATTTTTTGAATAAAAGATCATAACAAACCGGAATTCTGGAGGCCCCCTCCAACTCCCCCTAGAGTGCCCGAATCCGTTACGGTTCTGTCACTGATGTATCTAGGGCTTATGCTTGTTTTTCCCAGCAAGCGTACATCCCAAGCGCTACACTATAAGCGTGTCACAAAATTCCCCCCCCCCCCCCGACTCCCCCCTCATTGATCGGATCCCGTCCACACTTAAGATCGGACATCCGAGACATTAGTTCTTTCCGAATATCAAGTTTCATTAAGATCCGATCGCCCGTTCAAAAGTTGAACATACCTCAAGATTCCGGATTCCCCCTCACCTCCACTCCCCTCACGATGGCCAAATCGGAGAAACGACTGTTGAACGGAAAAGTTGTACATACGGTAATATTCTGGATTCGCCCCTCCTTACACTCCTCCCATGGTGGTCGGATCGGGGAAGTGACTATTTCCAAGTTAGTTTTGTTGGATCCCTAATACACCTGCCAAGTTTCAAAAGTGATCGGTTTATGGCACTTGGCCGGAAGCCAAATGCCATAAAAATTCGTAAGCGTCAGGCTAACATTTTTTGTGATTTTTTTTACTACTTTTCTGCTTCGTTATTTATTTTTTTACCAATTTTACAACAAACTAGACTCTTGCGTTAGCGATGATGAAAGTGAGATGAATTTTCAGATACCACGGTACCTTTCCAGATACCACGGCTGCTGCGAAAACGACTTTAGACCGTGGTATCAGATACCATAGTATCTAAAGAAAAAGCAAATAATGTGACTATGAATTTCGAATACAGCCAGTGTAATAACTGTCAAAGGTGGTGAATGTGAATCGACAATTCTCGGCAAGTTGCATAGGTCTAATTCGCATGTTCCAGTTCAGCACTCTAACCAACCGGGCTAATTTCTGAATGTCCCTTTGTATCATTATCAACACTCATCATATCGACACATGATAGTAAAATATGCATCGATAAGGTATACTCTACTCTCGATAAGGAAAGAGCCGAAAACGTTCCCATAGCTGTCCCCAACGAACCCCGTCGATTGGTTGACATAGGATCTGAGTCATCGTTCGGGCGACGTTTCTCGTTCTTCCCGAGGTTCATTGGCCTGTTTTCGACTTGGTCATATAGAGCAGTGGTTCTCAACCTTTTCCGTACCGCGTATCCTGTTAAAAAGAAACGAGTCGGCGCGAAGCGCCGCGATTTTTCATACGAACATTTTTTTTTTAACTGCTGGTAAAAATGATTAGCCTGTCAGTAAAAATTCCCTGCCCCCCAAAAAACATTTTGGCTAGTGATGCCTCTGCTGGTGATATTAGGCTTTTGGCAATCAAAAATGAGTGGCGCGAGATTCTGAAGCTACAGACTAAACCGATTTTGGTACCTTCGCGTACCCCTCGCAAGGGTCTCGCGTACCCCTTTGGGTACGCGTACCACCGACCACCGATATAGAGTATTGCAGAACGCAACAGGATTCACCTTCTACTCCAAAGACAATGCTAATTTCCATTGCTCGGGAAGCAGATTGCAGCTTTTCTTCTCATCTACTTGTAGATGTCGCAAGTGTTGATAATGAGATAGTAGAGGACTTTCAGGAACTAGTCCGCTTGGAGTCGCTGAACCTTGAATATGGCGAATCGAGTTGCAACAAACTTCAGCAGTTCCTGGAGCTCCCACGAGCGCTACTGAAGAATCACTCACTCTCGGTCGTGTGGTTTGCTTTGTCATCATTACTTTTTAACTTCGAAAGAAATGAAGGTAATTAAGGAAATGAAGGTTGGCTATGAGCCAAAGAAGTCGCTGTACACAGTGGATTGCGGTGAATTTAACTTTCCCACACTTAGGGCCAATTATTTTATTTTTGCGGTTAACGAGCGTTCTTCCGCTCCTGGAAAGGGGTAGATTATTTATTATTTATTTACTGTTTCCAGAAAATGGTAAGCCAAAAGCTTGTCGCCTACTGAATGAAAGACCCGAGGGTCACATCAACCAAATAAGAGAACGAGAAGAATCAGAGTTTTTTGGTAATACCGTACAAAAAGTTTTTGAACATTGACAGATTGAGAACATCGTTCGTCAATCAAATTTAAACACACAATAAATCTAAAGAACAAAACAATCTTAGCACGCTGCCCAAATCCATTCCAAATGACAAAACTTGCATATTACTGGAACGTGACCAATCCAAAGTTTGAACGAAGTCACGACGCTGGTGACGTACGGGATCCCAAAACATTAGTGACGGGATATCGACTTAGTAAAGTGTGTCCGTCCGTCTGTCTGTCTGTCCGTCTATTAGCACGGTAACTCCGGAAGCGGTTGAAATATTTTGACAAGTCCAATAAAATATTAAATTTTTGGGATCCCATCGAAACCTTTGGTCTTGTTGTGATGGAAATACTTTCTAGCGCAAAAACAGTGTAAAATCCGCATATGTCTGTCCTTCTATACTATTTCGTCCTGGTGTAACTCACGTTCTGCGAAAGAAGGAGATTAAAAAGATGAGATCATGTTATTTTAGATCAGCAAACACCTGCTCCACTTGTCGAAATTATGTCATAACCATACATTGACGGAGATTTCAAAATTCAAGATCCAAGTGTTACCCCTTAGGATGTTTCCTCGTCGCTACAAAAAATCATGGACAAACGGGCCCAATCAGCGCACGACGTTATCCACTGCTTCCTGGCCGAAGACTGAAAATTAAGTTTCTTTTTCTGTATGTTTATGTGTTTTATTTATTTTCTTTCATTTATTCCGCTTTTGGCGGGGTATAAATAAATTACTTACTTACTTTGTATTTGAAATACACACGGAGTTAAGTGTGATACGTAATTAAACGCCTCTTGTGGCATGTAACTTGGTCTAGCGTGCCTCTAACGAGTTTCCGTGTTGGCAAAGACCGATTTCGCTGAACCCATACGAATCTAATAAAACTAGTACTCATCTCCAACATTCTGCCTTGAACCCATTCATACGAAGCAACAAGCCAGAAAAATGAGTTAAACAGGTATTTTTCAACTGGACCGTGTTGAAGTTCCGCTCTGACTGCATCAATCAGACCTTCATCAATCCTTTGTTCTTTAAAAGATAATAATCAAAAGCCTTGTCAATTATGGATGGCAAGTAGACCGATAAAAGGCATGATACTATTTAGCCAAGGCAGAAGATAGATGGCTTATTCTGCTGAAGCCATGTTTTCACTATTTGCAGTTGTCGAATGCTGAATACTCTTGGTCAGGGGCGTCATGTATGGGGGGACGGGGGGGGGGGGGGTCCCCCGCCCAATGTTTTCGGCCATTCTGTAAACTAAGCAGGAAATTTCGGTCAGTGTCGTCAAAATAGATGTGGCTTAATCTGGCTTATACAGATATATCTGAACTTGGTTTTCTCTGATGATTAGCCGATTAGCCGATGATTAGTATCGAATATTAAATTTTTGGGATCCCATCGAAACCTTTGGTCTTGTTGTTGCTGTGTTCGGAATATGAAGCTATCGGAGCTGGCGCGGTGCATTACTGATTGAGTTTCAGCAGGGACGTTCTCTATCGCTAGTGATGCCAGTGTCGCTGCTACTCGAGTATGCGTCACTTTTTTCAAGTCTTGGCGCTACTCCCTAGTCCCTATTGTTATTTTGCTCTGGGGAAACCCAGAAATTTACCTCCCCTTGCCTTGCCGGCCAGATCAACTGCGATGCAACTAGTTTCTCCTGTCAAACCGGGCCGTATTGCTTTCCCTTTAACAACCAGGAATTATCAATCAATCAATTAATCAATATTTTATTTCCGCCAAAGATAGCGAGTAAAAAAGAAATTAATATACACTGACAAATTTCGGCTAAAACATTATAACTCATGAACTGCCAAAAGATAGCCTAACTACACTGCCGAAAATACTTAAAACGTATCTACAATTTAATTACAGTTTAATTATAACTAACAAACTGAAAATCAAAAAAAAGAAAAATATCATTCACGAAAAAACCTGCACAGGTTATGTTGGAGACCTGAAAAATTTGATACAACCCGTTGAAGTTTTTTATTCATTATAATAAGCGGATCTTTAAGATTATAGTATTCCATCATTTGCGTGTTAGAAAAATATCGAGAAAATCGGCATAAAAACTTTCCAAATTTAAAAAATGAAGTTTTCACATGCGTTAAATTGCTAAGGGTATGTTGTCCGATCCGGATAATAAAGGTTAACTTAGACATCGAGGTTGATATCGTAAAATAGCACCGAGACGGCCACTGAAAATAACCTATCCGACCCGAAGGCGAGCCGAAGAGGGTTGCTATTCTGATACGAACCGAGATGTAGGTATGTTAACTATTATAATTTTTTCGAACAGAATATTTTTATAGGTAGGACTTATTCTTCTTTTGTTGTTACTTCTTTGCTAATGGGGTAGGGAATTTTATCTTAGTAAAGTAGCAACCCAAGCCTACTGTAGACCTGCCGGGACCCAAGCCCTTACCAGTACAGTCTTTTACTCTTGGGCGACTGGATGCCATCTAGCGGTCGTGAAAGCCTACTATAGATCTACTAAAATAACTACTCTAGAGTTCGCGGAAGTAAAAAGTAAGCAATAACAAAACCACTCGTTGGCTCTTGAGCAGGGTCATCCCGAGGGGGGGGGGGGGGGCAGCGCCTCCCTACGTTTTGGGAATACGGTCAAAACGGGCATCGCGGCGAAGCCGTGATGCCCGTTTCGTAAATCTTTTGTCCCCACATTTCCAAATTGGGTGATTTAACATGTTTATTGGTTCCCATTCTTTCTCGAATCTGGTAATTCATCCAACTTTTGTTCAGTCCACATTGATTTCACCGCATTCGCTCCGTCCCTTCGTATTCGGTGATTTACCGTGTTTATTTGGTCCCATTCGTTACCGAATTCGGTCAGTCACCGGACTATTCTCAAGTCCGTGTCTGCTCTATCGTATTCGGTCAGTCCATTTCACAATTTAGTCATTAATCAAATTCATATGGTTCTGATTCGTTACCGAATTCGGTAAATTTCACCTGAGAACCAGATTTTTTGTTCTGTCCATATCTATTACCAGACTTGCCACATTCGGTCGTTTTAGGTGGTTCTAACAAGAGTTTTTATTCCATTACGAAATTCGGCTGTTATATCGCTCCCGATCTGTTAGTTTTTCGGTAGTACGAATTCATTATTTGGTTCACACAGTTACTGAGTTCGGTAACTTACATGGAATTTATTTGGCTCTTGTTCTTTAGCACTTAATGGTAGCTCCAACTGGTTGCCATTCATTACTTATCTTTTACTTCTAATGATTGCAGTACTTCGTGATTAAGCACGTCACTGACGTGAAAACTAGCCTACTTTTCTTTGCCGTAAATTCAGAAGAAATGTTATTCGTATATACTTGGCCAAGTTGGCCCCTTTTTTCGCCAGACAGCTCCTTGGGTTAATAGGTTTTTAGGCACTTTGATCATCAGTCTTTCTAAAAAATTACGCCTGCGGCGTATTTCGCAGTATTCCCTATTCAGAAGAAGGGTGCGTCATATAGTTGGCGTTTCAGGCTTGGAATTTTTGAACCACATTAAAGGCTAGAATTTGCATGGAAAGTAGTTAAATGTTGCCAGAATTCAAGGCGGATTCAAAAAATTTTTCCTGCGGCGCTTTAATTTGTTCTGGCTAAAGCTTTAGCGACGTTTTCGCTTTGCAGCAACGGCGTATTTTGTGGGCACATTTCCTGTTCAAGTCCTGTTGCAAAGTGGACGTCCCCCAAAGGTAAAAGGCTATAGTGACGGCGTATCCCTGAAAAACAGGAGTGGATGAGTGTGAAAAATCTTTAGACTTTTGCAAATACTATGCAGTTTTTTTACATTGACGTCTTGAAGGCAACTCGATTTTTTTTAGAAAAAAATTATATTCGGTCAAAATCAGGTACTAATTCGGTCAATTTTACCAGGTTCGCCCCCCCCCCCCCCCCCCAATGAAGAAAGGCTCGGAACGCCCCTGCTCTTGAGACAAGACCAAAGGTTTCGATGGAATCCAAAAAATCTAATATTTGATCCAGACAATTGGGTCTTGTCTTCGCCAGACCCAGTCTTCACCAGGCTCCTTGAATATTTTTACTATTCAAATTTAGAAACAGATTAAGGGCCAAATAGTTACAGATTCAGCGTCTCTTCTTACCCCTCAATCAACTTCAAATAAAACTTTTGCTTTTAACAAATTTTCCGGTTTTTGCCTGATTCCGGGCGAACAAGTTGACCTTACTTTTCACGTTAATCTTCAGCATGTCTTCTTACCCCTAAATCGAACATCTAATCAACTTCAAATAAAACTTTTACTTTTAACAAACTTTCCGGTTTTGGCTGAATTCCGGGCGAACTACTTGCCCGGCGAGAAAATGGTTTGCACCATCGTGTTCAGTATGTCTTCCTATCCCTAAATCGAACATCTAATCAACTTCAAATAAAACTTTTACTTTTAACAGACTTTCTGGTTTTGGCCGGATTCCGGGCGAACTACTAGCCCGGCGAGAAAATGGTTTTCACCATCGTGTTCAGCATGTCTTCTTACCCCATAATCGACTATCACATTATCTGTTTACAAATATTTAATTTGCCCCTTCATTTAAACCCCCTTCCCCACCCCTAAATATAGGGCTACAGAGCCCATCTACGAACTCGACCTTACTCTTGACATAAAGAATCCTCACACCAAGTTTCATCAGAATATCTCATTCCCTTCGAGAGTTATAGTCCGCACAGACGGACAACTTTGCGATGTCACAGGTATCCCGCCACTTACGTTTTGGGATCCCAAAAAAAGATACAACCCCCACTGTTTCCTTGACGTGTCAGGACCGTATCTTACCTGTACCAGAAATTTTATAAACTCGCGGGTTTGTCTCGTTTTGAACGTCCAGAGCGTATTGGGCGGCGCTACGAGTAAGACCCGTTTCCGATGCATGGGAAGCATAGGTCTTGGCGCTAATCCCTTGTGCTATTTTGCTCTGGGTTTGCCTATCACTTTATCTGAAATTTCTATATTCCAAATCTCTACCACGTTCAATGCACTAGACTTATGGTTACGTACGCAGTACAGAGTCTACAAGCTATCCAGTACAATTCCAGTGTTTGCTTGGCGTAGAGGCACAGACAGAAGTTCTCATCATTATCCGTTCTTGCTACACCCTTGCTTACTTTTACAGGTGTGTTTACTGCTCTTCATCCATATGACGGTCACGATCAGCAGTACCCCTCTCCCTGAGGCTGGATATCAACTAGAAGTTGTCACAGACAGATCGACGGATATTTCTATGCCAAGTGAAGTGACGCCTGCTGAAAGAGTGAAAAGATCTAAAGTAATACCACTAAGAAGCCGGAATGGCTGGCCGTCTTGGGGCTATCCCGTCAATTATGGTGCTGGAAATCCCCGTGCCATTAGTGGTCCTTACAGCCTTTCTCCAGTAGACTGGTCACCATACTACGGTTGGTATGGGCGGTAAATCAGAACAAAAACTAGATGTGAATATACTTTTATATTTATTTTGTAAATTAAAAGACCTGCTTTTCGAGCACTGAAAAACAATACTCTAGGCCTACCTTACAGCAGAGCCAGCTTGGATCTGTAGTTTCAAAGGCTATAACAGAAGGAGAGGCTTATTTGGTTTATATTCTGAGTTCTAGTAAGACAAGCCCCCACCCACCCCCGACTCAAAAAAGAAAAAAACAAAAGTTGGAAAAGTATATACTTCTGCGATCATTTGCTCTGGAAATTTGTGAGTGCAGTATACAGTAACAAGAACAAATAATCAGACAGAACCTCCGTATATGGTCCCATGCAGCGACTATGGATAACCCAACAAAACTGAGCGAGGCTAGAGGTAGTTGCTCTAGCTTTAAGTTGATACCCCGCTACTTCCGTAGCTCATGACAGAGCAATACGTGCAGGAGGCACGCTGATCCGCTCTGAAGCGCGTCCAGAGAACCAATCGTCTTTGACTTTGAAAGTTTCTTGTACACGGCTTCACAGCGATATAATATAGCTTTGTAGAGGTAACGAAACGTGATGTGCCGCGTAGCTCCTAACCTCCGTTCGTTTGCATCGGGCAGGGTACGGGATAAAAATTCGACTCTGCATGGTTATACTACAGAGATAGGGAGACAAGAGGTTCTTTCTGATAATTTGTTCTTGGTAGTAACGAACACGATATCTCCACATTCACTTGTTTCAAGTGTGTAAATGGCCTTTCTTTGTACATGTAATAAGCATAACACCAATAGAGCTTGCTGATACTACATAAGCTTAGACGGACATGGCTTACTGTGCACCAGCCATACACAGATCATAAAATTTCGATTAGTACTTGAAATTCGGGCTACTGGTATGCAATCTGTGGCAACCAACAACATTTTTTTTTTCAAACCTCCTGGGAAACATCCCCTTATTTTAAGAACCTACCCAATCGAATAGGGAAATTCTGGAAGGTCCACAAAAATATCCAAAGCAAACAACTACCCACTCATTCAAGACTGTTGTCCAAGGACTTAACATCAGTTAAATTGCCTCCGAATACGCATCAATGTATCGGCGTAATATCGGACCTGGTAGCATAGCTCCGAGCTGCATGTCCCGTCCCCAAGTAAAGTATAAGAAAGGATTCAGACACAGCCTATCAGATTTGAGGTCGATGGAAGTTCATCCAGCTAAGTTATCAACATTAACGGTAAACGCCATTAAAAGTATATATAACCAATTGCCCTTGGCCCCTTGTACCTTGAAGAGTTTTTCCTTGAAGATTATAACTCAAAATCATCGAGATGTTTGATAAGCTGAAAAATGCATTAATATATATGAACAGTTTGTCACAAGTCAAAAGACGACTCATTTATAGAAACACTTTCGTATCGTACATAGGTACGTACGCAGCCAGTTGAGTAGTTATTTATGGAATTCACTTTTGTTAAGCTTACGTTAGTTGTGTTTGCGATCTCAGATCAGCACATATGGCAAGAAAGGCATCTCAAATACATTGTAGGCTACACATATAAAGACAGTACCAGTATGAAAACAGGTTGGGTCTTGGCAGTCTAAAGCTGGGGATCAGAGCACTTTCTATTTTCCTACAGATATGTCCACTGAAGGTCAAACTCCTGTTTGGTCCAAGCTTAATGGGAAAGCCTGATTGCATGTGTTTTCCTCAACATCCACTGAATGCTCTTCTTAAGTTAAGCTTTTAACTCTTTAAGAACAAGTTAAGAATACAGTAGTATGTTTATTTGAATAGTTCCTTAAATGTGAACAGGGCCGTTTTGTGATAAATAAATGGTAGAATGAAGACAGGGGCCTCACTTGTGGATGGGGTACGCCCCCCCAATGTTGTCAGCTAGTCTGTAAAAAATAACCAAGTCAGAGGAAAGCACTGCTGTTTTTCGTAAGAGCAGTTGATTTTTTCGTAAAAACTATCGAGTTTTTCATGAAATCGTTCGGTTTTACGAAAATCATCCGAATTTTGACTCATAGTTGGGTTTTCATAAGAATTGTAGTTTTTATGCAAAAACAGTCGGTATAAATGACCAACCAGTCGGTAAATCCCTAGCCCACCCCAAATATTTTTGCTAGTAACGCCTCTGAATGAGATCCAAAATACCTATCCAGTTGTTTTCAGAGGCCCTTAAATACCTACTCTGGCTGACTCAATAGTTGACTTTCATCACTGCAAGAGCATGAAAATGGCAAAGTCGAGATCAACAAACATTCAAATAAGCATACCTCTACTGTACAACAGGTTAGGTCACCTGCCACATCTCAGGCTCAAAGTAGTCAAAGAATTACTGGGCTATGACTCACCAACAGTTGAACTTTTAATATTTAATTTCCGGTACTTACAGTAATGACTTTTATCACAACAAGTGGCTGGAGTTGCAGTTGCTGTGACGAAAGTTAACTACCAGTAAGCCTCTGAAAACACCTGAATAGGTATTTTGGATCTTTATCCTACCATTTAGCCCAAAATTGCACTGTTCACATTTAAGTAACTGTTCAAATACTATAAGCGTACAGGAGGGTTATCGAACCTCGAACTTGCCTTGAAAAACTTACAAGGAAAATTCTGTGCAGTCCAAAGCAGGTCCTGGTTCATTCAGAGTTTCCTGCTTCAAAGTTAGCACCTTGTTAGGACTGCACTGAAATTTCCTTTCAACATTTCCAACTTTAGCCAGGTTAGAGGATTTACAAATTCAATGTACAGTAGTACTACCTCTACAATGTACTAGTAGAGGTCTAGTAGAGGTACAGTCGAGGCTCTCCTGTAGTACCCAAAGAACCATATTTTTACTGAAGTCATATCTAGACTCAGGCTGAATTTTACTGGACTGTGTCTGTCGACGTTAAGTTTTGTCTCTTCTGCTCTTGGGATTTGTCATCTATAGGCTACTCTTCCTAGAGTCAATGAACCTGGTGAGAAATAGTCCTAAAGCAGAAGAGTTTAAGGGTCTATTAACACCTGCTTTGTACTCACCTCACTGTATTGGTCTAATCTTGGTCTAATCTAAGTTGTTCCAGAATTCTATACAACTGTACAAGCATGATTGATCTATTTTACCTCAGAAAACAACAAATTGAAGTTTATTCCTATCAGTGAACATACATTTGAATAGCAGAGCAGCCAGCAAGGCACCGGTCTTGTTTACATTTATAAACCATCCTAGGCCCCTAGCTAGGGACAATCAAATACTATGTTGGGTCCTCAATCACATGACATGACTATAGTTGCGTTTTTGGTCCGAATTCTCCATTCTGAATTCTGGCTTCTGAATTCTCATACAAATTACCATTTTTGCTTTAACTTCTCCATTGTCGCTTTTAACCAAAATCTTAATTTTGCAGCTACAGTAGTCCACAACCCAGTATATGTGTTTATCTGTTTATGCAAATTCAACATCCGCACTCTGTTGACCAGTCCAGACCAATCAGGGAGGAGAACGTACAGACGTACAGAACGTACAGAGGAGAATAGAGAATTCACCATCTGAGCAACTTCTCTTGCCCCATTCTCGTTCTGACAAAAATGCAAGAAAAGGAGAATTCACTTCATCTGAATAGTCTAAAAACACGAAATGGGAGAATTCCGAGGAGAATCGCAAGGAGAAATAAAAAACACATTTTATATACATCACAACTGTACGGAATTCCGAAGCAACTTAGATGACACCGTTGTAGGTAGCCAACTATGGGTGGGAACTAGACTAGAACCACACCAGGCCAAACATGCTGTTCGATTTTGAACTGTTACTCATGATGCGAGGAACTCCCATCTTTTCTTCATTTTCGTCAGCGTTGCCGCCTGCTCTGTTTTATAGCGCGGTATCACCAGAGGCTTTTTGGGATCCCAAAACGTAAGTGGAGGGATACCTATGACATCGCAAAAGTTGTCCGTCTGTCCGTCCGTCCGTCCGTCCGTCCGTCCGTCTGTAAGCACGATAACTCTCGAAGGGAATGAGATATTTTGATGAAACTTGGTGTGAGGATTCGTTGGGTCGGGCGGATCAGTCGAGTTCGTAAATGGGCTTCGTAGCCCTACATTTAGGGGTGGGGGAGGGGGTTCAAATTAAGGGGCAAACAAAATATTTTGAAACAGCTAATGTGGTAGTCTATTATGGGGTAAGAAGACATGCTGAACACGATGGTGAAAACCATTTTGTAATCGGACAAGTAGTTCGCCCGGAATCCGGACAAAACCGGAAAGTTTGTTAAAAGTAAAAGTTTTATTTGAATTTGATTAGATGTTCGATTTAGAGGTAGGAAGACATGCTGAAGACGATGGTGAAAACCATTTTCTCGACAGACAAGTAGTTCGCCCGGAATCCGGCCCAAACCGGAAAGTTTGTTAAAATTAAAAGTTTTATTTGGAGTTGATCAGATGTCCGATTTAGGGGTAAGAAGAGACGCTGAATCCGTGTGTGACAATCATATTTTACCCGGACATATAGTTCGACCGGAATCCGGCTGGAGTCGGAAAATTTGTTTTAAGTTAAATTTTTATTTGAAGTTGATTAGATGTTCATTATTGGGGAAAGAAGATACCCTGAGTTCGTTTTTGAGCTTTCTTTTTTTGCCGGACAAGTAGTTCTAGAGTTCGGCCGAAACCGGGAAATTGGCAGAAGTGACAGGAACTTTTCGTCAAAACAGATATGACTTATACGGGTAAACACACATGCTGAATCCTTATCTGAACTTGGTTTTCTCAGATGATTAGCTATTTGGCCTTAATCTGTTTCTGAATTTTAATTGTAAGAGTGTTCAAGGATTCTGGCGATGACTGGATCTGGCTAAGACAAGACCCAGTTGTCTGAATCAGATGAATTTTTGGGATCCCATCGAAAACTTTGGTCTTGTTTCTACGGAGGATTCAGTGACGTGTATGACCAGAAACTCATGACACGGGTATGACGGGGCAAAATTACAAGTGTCCACGCTAAGCCCAAAAGAGACAGCTTTTCGAGACAGCAAAAAGTGAATTTGTTTCCTTCACTTCTCGTTCAGAGCGAGCATTTCAAATTAAAACAAAATAGACTTTCTGACATTATCCTGGACATGTCAAAAATTATTAAGTGTTGCCAGAGTGTCGCTGTTAGTTAATAGGAGATTACACTGTAAAAAGTTTTCCGTATAAAGATTAAAGTTAACTGCAGTATTAGCTACTCGGATTACTCTTATCTCTACGCAGATAAGATTCATACCAAATAGAGATAAGATGAATCCGAGTAGCAAATACTGCAGTTAACTTTAATCTTTATACGGAGGAACTTTTTATAGTGTAGTGATGACCGCAAAAGTAAACACATTTTTGTTTTTAAAGAGAACAAGTCAAACAAGGCATGAAACAGATACTACTTACGGTATTTGGACAACTAAAAGCTCTTTACCTTTTTCTGAAGTAATTTAGTGTTGTTAACAAAGCTGCGTTTGATTTGAGTCCTCCTTGTCTCGGTCTCATCTTCTTGTTACTGCCTTGTCACGCTTTAAAGCCGTTTTATTTAGGTTAATGAATCAACGGACTAACGTCGAAAATAAAACGCAGTCGAAAAATCAACCCAAGACAGGACCAAACTTGCTCCAAGATCATGTCATCATTCATGGGGCCCTGTCTGACAGAGCACTGACAATTGTCAGCTGAAAGGACAAATAAAACGGCATTAAGCGTACAAGGCAGTCAAATAAAATGGAATTTGGCTGTCAGGACCGAGACAAGGGTATATCGAACCCGGCTTCAGTACTAATTCCTAGAAAAGCTGAATTCCATCCAGCCGAATTCAAACTGAAGTTTCGCAAAACTTTTCAAGTTTGACCTAGATCCCCAATTCCAGTTTCTTCAAGTTCCCCAGACCAGAGTCGAATAAGATCACGTTCCCAAAATGTTCAGTGTCATATGAAGCAACCGCGACCAAAATTCAGAAAGGTTGATTCATAGATATGCGCAAAAAAGTAGATTTGATCTTGTAAAATAGAGACCTCAGGCGTCCTCGGGAAATCAAAGGGGTCGAGAATAGAGGGAATCACTCTAAGCGGAACCCCGCTTAGGAAAACAACGAGAACACTGGGAATGCTTCTAAAATGGATTTTGTTCGAAACAAAAAAAATATGCAGTTGACAACATTAGTCTGGATCCACTTTATTTTTGGTTTTGTTTATTCTGATTCTTTTTAATTAATTTTACATTGCAACAACACCAGCAAAAATTGATTCCCCTCCGAATGTGAAAGGGAGTCTTTTTTGATGATAGTGATGATAATCGGAGCAGTCCCCGTCAGTGGGGACTCGAGGGAATACGGGGAGTGAGTCCCCAGGGGCAAACAAAAACGCGGGGACTCCTCAAGTGGAGTCCTCGAGGAGCGGCGAGAAATACGCCTCTCATTTGCGGTCAGGTAAGCCGGGAGAAAGTTTGCACTGTTTGGCCAGTCTGCGGTCTAAAAGCGAGGCTTCATCTTCCAGATTTTTGGGATCCCAAAACGTAAGTGGAGGGATATCTACGACATCGCAAAAGTTGTCCGTCTGTCCGTCCGTCCGTCCGTCCGTCTGTAAGCACGATAACTCTCGAAGGGAATGAGATATTTTGATGAAACTTGGTGTGAGGATTCGTTGGGTCGGCGGACCAGTCGAGTTCGTAAACGGGCTTTGTAGCCCTACATTTAGGGGTGGGGGAGGGGGTTCAAACTAAGGGGCAAACAAAATATTTTGAAACAGCTAATGTGATAGTCGATTATGGGGTAAGAAGACGTGCTGGACACGATGGTGAAAACCATTTTGTAATCGGACAAGTAGTTCGCCCGGAATCTGGCCAAAACCGGAAAGTTTGTTAAAAGTAAAAGTTTTATTTGAAGTTGATTAGATGTTCGATTTTGAGGAAGGAAGACATACTGAAGACGATGGTGAAAACCATTTTCTCGACAGACAAGTCGTTCGCCCGGAATCCGGCCCAAACCGGAAAGTTTGTTAAAATTAAAAGTTTCATTTGGAGTTGATCAGATGTCCGATTTAGGGCAAGAAGACATGCTGAACTTTTATGTGAAAACAATTTTCTACCCGGACATGTAGTTCGCCTGGAATCCGGCCAAAACCGGAAAATTGTTAGAAGTTAAAGTTTTATTTCTAGCTGATTAGATAACCGATTTAGGGGTAAGAAGAGACGCTGAATCCGTGTGTGACAATCATATTTTACCCGGACATATAGTTCGACCGGAATCCGGCTGGAGTCGGAAAATTTGTTATAAGTTAAATTTTTATTTGAAGTTGATTAGATGTTCATTATTGGGGAAAGAAGATACCCTGAGTTCGTTTTTGAGCTTTCTTTTTTCGCCGGACAAGTAGTTCTAGAGTTCGGCCGAAACCGGGAAATTGGCAGAAGTGGCAGGAACTTTTCGTCAAAACAGATATGACTTATACGGGTAAACACACATGCTGAATCCATATCTGAACTTGGTTTTCTCAGATGATTAGCTATTTGGCCCTAATCTGTTTCTGAATTTTAATTGTAAGAATGTTCAAGGATTCTGGCTATGACTGGATCTGGCTTGTCCCAGTTGTCCCAGTTGTCAGATATTGAATTTTTAGGATCCCATCGCAAACTTTGGTCTTGTTCTCCCGGATTCTAGACACCCGTTTTCGTCGATACGGATCTGGAAGGTGAAGCCTGGCCAAAAACGTCTGGAAGTCCGGGGTGTTGGATACCCCAGATTCCGGATGTCTGGAATGTGCCATAGAGGCAACCCGTTCGAGAGACGGAAGGCGTATTCTCGCCGTTCCCCGAGGACTCCTCGGGGAATTGAAGGGAACGGCGAGAATAGAGGGAGTCACTCCGCGCGGACTCTGTGTACAGAAACGCGAGAACACGGGGATTGCTTTCAAGATGGATTTCGTTCGAAAAAAAAATATGCAGTTGACAAAATTAGTCTGGATCCACTTTATTTTTGGTTTTGTTTATACCGATTGTTTTTAATTAATTTTATATTGCACCAACACCAGCAAAAATTGATTCACTCCGAATCTGAAAGGGACTTCTTTTTTATGATGGTGATGATAACTGGAGCATTCCCCGTCCGTGGGGACTCGCGAGAATACGAGGAGTGAGTCCCCGGGACAAATGAAAACGCGGGGACTTCTCAAGTGGAGTCCTCAGGGAACGGCGAGAATACGCCTTAGATTTACAAAATAATTATAATAAGCACAGAATGTAATCCAGCACGGAATGTATCCAGATTCTTAAGGTGTTAGAAACCAATATTGCTGGGTGGGGTGGGGGAGTATTTTACCAACTGGCTGTAAGTTTTACCAACTTTACTGGTTACTGGCAGTAAGTTTTTGGTCATTTTTACCGACTATTGTTTCAGGCGGTAAAACCGCTGCATTTACTGGACGAGTTGAAGAATTCAATAGATGTCATGTCAGTGTTTTTGTCTTCTTTAATTCAGCGCAAAAATATTGTGATGCCGCCAGTAAAATTCGTGCCGCAAATTTTACCAGTTTTATCTGGTTTTACTGAGTGGCGCCAACGAAGTTAGTGGGACGTCCGACCCCCCTCCCCTTATACTTGACGTAACGCCTCAGAATATGTCTGGTTCTATCAGTACTCTATTATATGACTTAAGACCAAAACACGCCAGTGATCCTCAGGAAGGAGTAAACGTGTCCGTAACGACTCAAACTCAACGACTCAGATTCTGTGTCAAACAATCACGACGATCTTTGGGAGCAGCTGTGACACCGCTTCTTGCTTTCTTCCGCAGGTACCCGGAGATTCTGCATCGGCAGGGAGGCATAATGCGTATTCTCGTCGTTCCCCGAGAACTCATCGGGGAATCGAAGGGAACGGCGAGAATAGAGGGAGTCACTCAAAGCGGACTCCGCGTACAGAAACAGCGAGAACACGGGGAATGCTTCCAAAATTGATTTTGTTCGAAACAAAAAATATGCAGTTGACGAAATTAGGCTGCATCTACTTTATTCTTGGTTTTGTTTATTCTGATCGTTTTTAATTAATTTTACATCGCATCATCACCAGCAAAAATTGACTCCCCTCCGAATCTGAAAGGGAGTCCTTTTTGATGATGGTGATGATAATCGGAACATTCCCCGTCCGCTGGGACTCGCGAGAATACGGGGAGTGAGTCCCTGGGACAAACAAAAACGCGGGGACTCCTCAAGTGGAGTCCTCGGGGAACGGCGAGAATACGCCTATAGTCATCAAGAGTATTGCCAAATACAGGTCAAAGATGATGCAGCCTAATATTTGGTGCATTAGTGTCTAAAAATTAGCATCAAGTTTTTGTTGGCAACACTGGGGCCTGGAACATATTTCGGGCGCCATCCGCAGCGCCATCTATTGTTCTCTTACAAAGTTGCAAATCAGTATTCTACGTTGCAAGTTTTTTATATTCTAGGAAGAATTAGTCAAGGGACAGAAGAAAGATGTAAGACTTTAGCTTATTTACATAGCTTTATAACCGCTGACAGTTACAAAACGTGGACTGTTTACGTCTCCTCCCAGTATATCATCGTGGGAAACTTTACTGCCATCTATCATCCGAGATTTTTGTCTGCACTTCTAACTCGCAACATTGGCGAAGGAATTCAAAATCTGAGATTTCGGGATTCATAGAAGTACCCTTCCAAAGAAGTGACGTCGCGAGGTCCTTGAAGACGAGACGGGACGTTAATCGACAACAACATTAGCAAGAATTATCTACAACAGAAACAAGACAGATTCCAGGATATGCACTTTCACTACATACTGCAGAGGCAATGCTTCAGAATCAAATACAGTGGATCGACAGTGGATTCCTTTTTTATAGATGGACTTTTTTTTCTTTTTCCCACACAGAATGGAAGACTGTAGAAATGAAGAACAGGGGGAAATGTATATTTTGAAGATTATAGGCACAACCTGTTGGCAGGGGTCTCACTAGACTTTTGCCTTTAGGGGGGGGGGGGGACATCCAATTTGTGCAGATATGGACTAAAAACTTTGCCGACAAAATACGCCATTGCTTCTTAGCGGCAACGTCGTAAATTTCCCACCAGCATAGAATAGAGCCAGTGTAAAACTAACTGTAATGCATCAGTTGAGATTATTCCTTTTAATGTGATTTCGTGTAATGATAATAACAATACGTGTATTTAAAAGCCAAGGGAGCATAGACATAACAAAACAATAAGACACATTACAAAAGAAAACAACAACAACATTTTCCTACGGCTACGAAGCCTCACTACTAAGCATAGTCGCTCTTAGCTTCAGCGCTTCGTCGATATATGCGCACACCTTTGTTATAATCCTTTCTGAAGGGCTATTCAGGATGTCCGGAAGGGTCCGGAAAAATATTAAAGTTCACATATTAGGCTTTTCGTTTCAACTTTTTGCTAAAAAGCAAAGCTTCCGACGGTACAGTCGTTAAAGTTAAAGTAAGCACCTGCATTTTGCTATACCTACCATACAAGTTCTGGCTTTTAACGTGTTTCAAACCCCCAAGAATGTCAATCCGAAAACGCCAACTAATGAAACACCGATCTTCCAAATAGAGAATACTACAAAATGCCCACAGGCGAAATTTTGTGTGAAACTAATTTTAATGCATCAGTTGAGATTGTTCAATTAATTTGAATTCGTATATTTAAATTCACACATTCGCCTTTTCGTTTCAACTTTAGCTAGAAAGTGAAGCTTCCAGCAGTTATACCCAGAATAAGTTGAACTAAGCGCCGCATGCGAAATTTTTTAAATCTGTATTTTGTCTGTAAAAATTTGCGCCCTAAAATATGTTTGCAGAAATTTCTTACGTATAAAAAGAACCCGATGTGCCGATAGAACACCGACGCCCGACAAAAGCATTCAGAATTCGGTTTCTTCTGTGATTTGCCCGACAAGATTGTAAAGATCTTTCTTTCTTACATGTAAATAGAAGCCGATGTGCCGACGAGAAACCTAAAACTTTCGGAGTGCCCGATAAACGTTCACAGAATTTGATTTCTTACGTGTAAAAAGAACCCGATGTGCCTACATGAATACCGACGCCCGAAAAAAACCAAACGGCATTTGATTTCTTCTGTGTTTTGCCCGACTGGACTGTACAGAAGTTGATTTCTGACGTGTAAAAATAATCCGTTGTGCCGACGAGACTTGAAGTTCCCGGGTGCGCCTGACAAAGTTAACAGAATTTGATTTCTTATGTACCTAGAAAAAGAACCCAATGTGCCGACGACAGTACCGAGGCCCGACAAAAGCATTTCTTCTTTTGCCCGACTAACATTTGCAGGATTTTATTTCTTATGTACCTAGAAAAAGAACCCAGTGTGCCGACGACAGTACCGAGGCCCGACAAAAGCATTTCTTCTTTTGCCCGACAAACATTTGCAGGATTTTATTTCTTGCGTATGAAAAGAACCCGAGGTGCCGACGACGCGCGACAAAACAATACAAATTTTGTTTCTTCTGTATTCCTAATGTATCAAAAGAAACAGATGTGCCCTAGAGAATACCGAGGCCCGACATAGAGCATTAAGAATTCGATTTCTTCTTTGGTTTGCCCGACAAATATTTGCAGGATTTTATTTCTTGCGTATAATAAGAACTCGATGTGCCGACGACTCGACCGACGCTCGACAAAAGCATACAATATTCTATTTCTTCTGTGTTTGCCGGCGCTCCGCGCCGACAAACAAGTGAACTTTCGCCGGGCATCGCCCGACGAAAGTACTTTCTCAAGATCTTTGGGGGGGGGGGGGGGGGAGTCCCCCCCACAGTAACGCCCCTGCCTGTTGGTCTGGATGCAGCTAATGCTCGTTTTGACTACTTCCCAGTGAGTAGGGCCCGTCTAAGGGGCGAGTGTTCCTAGCTTGATAATTCCTGTTTTTCTTCTTGCTTGAGCTGAAGTTTAAGCTATTATCCATCAAGGAAGTCATCATGTCTTCATTTGAAGATGTATCCCACAACCCCACCTGCAACCGAAGGTTTGTCCCCAAGTCGGAATTGAAATTTCCAATGAAGTCCTGACATGAAAAGGGGGACTACAAGAAAAAAAAACAAGAGTAGATTCGGAAGAGTGTGCCTTTGGTGGGGAGAAGTAGACTGGTACACCCCCGCTAAGCAATCACCCGAGAAGTCTACACCTAAGGAGCCACGCCAGAAATAAATGTTTATGAACCCAAGCGGTGCTGCGAGTTCCTTGGTAACTAGAGGCGACGTTAGTCACACCTTATTTATTCTTGATATTACATGAATATAATAATATATTTGCAAACTGAATGGCAGGCCGTTAAGCCTCTACAAAATTCTTAATTTGCATTTCTTCTAAATTTGCACAAGTAGAAAATGTCACTTGAATAATATTCATCAACTTCCTTCTTGAATGTCAGTAGGTTTGGATAATGTGAAGGAGTCTGGTCTGTTGTTGTTTTTTTTTTTGGGGGGGGGGGGGGTCTGTTCTTTTTTTTTTTTTTTTTTTTTTTTTATTAGTTATTTATTATGTTTTTTGTTGGTGTGTTTAGAAAATGGTTAACCTTTACTACTGCACGCCAGCAAAAACGTAGGTTTTTCCATTAGTGCAGTAGATGTAAATACAAAAGAGTTAAATTGTGTTTATTAATAAAATAAGTATCAAAGTATCAAAGAATGTTTTTGTGTGAAAAAAAAGTGACTTTCTTCCCACTTCTCCAGAGACTGATATTTTAACTGACTTTCTAAGCCTAGAGTAAAAACATTTGGAAGCATGTCCCTTCCTTCTTTAAACTTATAGTGTAAAATCGATCCTTTACTGCATTAATTTTCGTCATCCTTGAATGTAGGATTGCACGACTTCTGTCATCTCACTGTACTTCAGCCGTTTATCTCGTCTTTTAAACTAGTGGTAGCTGCGATTTGTTGGAAGGAGAAGGGCAAAATTTCGACCTCTTTCTGTTTAATTTGAGTTCGGCGCACTTTCTTGTCGCGAAGAACGGCGATCAGAAGAACCAGCGCCAAGAATTACTCTGTAGTCGGGACAGACGCCGAGTAGGCTTCACCCCCCCCCCCGTACTTGAGAATCGGAAAAAAAAGAGTCGTTGCATGATTCAAGTCTGCTCAGTTCTTCCCTTATTTATTCGTGGTCACACCAGCCAACCAATGCGATAAAACAAAAAAAAATGATATTTTTTTAGGCATCTGCTTGTTCTTTTCCTGATATTGACCGCCTTTGAGAGGGGAAGCTGTTTCCGGATATTCCACCATGGACGGCAACGTGTTCACACGCTTGCCGACGACAACGCTTTAGACGGTGAGGATCAGTGGTTTACCCAAGTTCTCGACCATTTCACTCCAACTGACAATAGGACATGGAAACAGGTTTGTTATATTGAACCATCATTCGTAGAGCTGCTGCCTAGCTAAGGGCGGCCTTAACATAAGCTGTTTCCCTTAAAGCACTACTCCCCGATGAAAAATTTGTCTCAAAATAGTAGTCTGAAGCTGTACAAAAAAGTAGCATGTAATACGAACTGATGCTACTACATGCTTCTATGTCAAGGCTACCGTGTTACTGCATTCTACTGCATGCTACTATTAGAAAGACTGGATGCTACTCTAGCAAGACAGGATGCAACTGGATACTACTGCTTAAGACTCGTCCAGTCCGAGGCACATTAAATCATAGTATTCTTTACTATTACATATCAATACATGCAACCTTTTCGTACAACTATCATACAACTACGTAGGCTACAAATTTTTCATCGGGTCTTGCTAGAACTGATCTTGTCACAATAAAATGGTTAATAAATATCGTTTTGTGACAATACCAAAATATTCCCAGTGAATTTAGTGGTTCCTTGTTAGCGCCTGTCAACTGTTTCCAGACGTCACGCTCTCCGAGTCGGATGCACGACGCAAAATGTTCAAAAACTGTGGGTGCGTGGTTTATAATTGGGAAAATCCAAGCAAAAGGAAAGTCCGAAATACAAGGGAAACATTTTCGCCTACCTAGTCTTCCAAAAGTAAATAACACGTTGAAGCTTCCCGTGCCCTTGTTTTTGAAAGAGTTGTCGGCGGACCTTGAAAGCTTTTGCAGGTGTTTGCGCTCCTCTGCTTGCAAAACACGGCTTGGCCGAAAAAGCGCTGAAAAGTTATAGGTGCCAAAGGAAACAACGGCGAGGGTTTCTGAAGTTTGTAATTACATAGGGGGAGTTACTGAAAACACACGAGGCAGAATAAGCACGAGGGGGTCCTTTAAAGGACTCCTCTTACTTATTCTGCCTTTTATAGGATACCTAGCTCTCTTGTACAATCATAAGCTTCTAAAATCTCCATCTTTCTCCACTGTTTCATTTTGTGCCTAAGGACTTTTAGCGCTTTTTCGGATGCGCCGAGTTTTGCCCGTCACACAACGCAAAGTTTTCCAGAATCTTCAGTGTTGTCTGACGACTTCTGTTTTTGACTTCTTTTATTTGCTTAGTTTTCCAACTTTTTAACCACGGCGCGTTCAGTTTTCGAAGGTTTTGCGCCCAGCCGCCGTGTCGCAGAGTAGGAGGGCTGGATAGAGTCGAGAAGCTCTAACAAGAAAATAGCTAATTTCAGATGGAACTTAATGGTATTTTCGGAAAACAATTTTCCTGATCCGTTTCATGAGGAAAAGATCATTTCTAGTAAAGTTGTGCTTTAAAACCAACTCCTGTCTGTATATCATAATAATGGCAACCTTTTCTGTCCATGACAGTGCCATAACATTGAAACAATAAATATTCCTTGAGCCAAGCTGACTTTGAAACATTTATTCAAATAACCTACAACGGATACGTCAGCTACGATACTTCGTCAACGATATTTCGGCCCTTCTTGGCACTATTGGGGCGATCGATAGATTTGCGCAATCCTTCCCCGACGTTGGACCTGAAGATCGAAAGCCTGACGAGGACCCTTGCCAAGAAGGGCCGAAATATCGCTGATGAAGCATCGTAGCTGACGTATCCGTTGTATACATTATTTGGATAAATATTGAAACAATTCACTTCCGTCAGGTTGCTGCACGCAACTGGCTAGCTCACCGTTTGGATCCGGTTTGGCGACGCCCGGAAACTAAATTTTCTTCCATGAGCATGATGAATCATCAGTGAATAATTTGCAATTTGTTTATTTAACTGAATCGATGGCCAACAAGGGCCATCTACATATAAACAAAAAATTAACAACAATACACTAATGGGTATACTATCAAGTTCCCAGATGTTCTTGAAACAAAAAACAAAGCCAAGATACCTAAAATATGCCAATTTTTAAAGTTAAATAAAGATAAGTAATGAGTGATGTAAATTGTATTGTAATCATCACGTATTTTATACGGCCAGTTGGCTATTAAATAATTATATATATATATTTGATGGTGGAAAAAGGATACGTCAGCTGAATTTTATTGGAGCTATATTTCGGCCTTTCTTGGCAAGGGTCCTCTTCCGACCGCTCAAGTTGGAAAAACGAACTTGTGGGAAACACCATCACGTAAAACACCATCACCACAAGCTCCCACAAGTTCGTTTTTTGGTGTTTACCACAAGTTCGTTTTTCCAACTTGAGTGGTTTTGAGCCTGAAGAGGACCCTTGCCAGGAAGGGCCGAAATATAGCTCCAATAAAATTCAGCTGACGTATCCTTCAAAGTTGCATATCCTGGCTCGACGCAAAATAAGCGTTTTTTGGCTTTTAATACCATTTTTTACGTATTTAGAAAAAAAAATAAAAAAATTTCGTGCTTGTCCGTTATTCTTGAACTGAAGTACGATTCTAATGCAAAATGACAAGCTGAAACCTGAAAGCTGAAAAAATGGAGTCGGATTTGGCGTGTAAAGCACCAGAAAAAAATTAACGTCATTTTTTCAACCTATTTTGCAAAAAAGTACAAATTTTCGTACTAGTCCGATTTTCTTGAACGAAAGTGCGACCCTGACATAGAATCCACGTCCGAGACCGAAAATGTAATCAAACCGGGTTTCTAGTTTACGAGAAAGATGTTTCATAATCATCAACATAATCTACCAATTTTGGTAAAACAAGAAAGTTATTAAGAAAAGTCAATTACGAACTAAACTGGTTTTCAACGCCCTTCGTAACTCCCTTCGTACACCTTATAAATTGTCTTCAAAAGAGATAAACAAATTGCAACTAGGGGTTCACAGCTTCGTCCTTCGGAATAGATTAGGCTACCGAGTAAGCTTTTGGATTTTCTGCATCATAGTAGTTGTTAATTTTGTAGAGTTAGAACACATTGTACCCCTTGCAGGTTCTGCATGCTGGAGTAGAAACTAAATCGTTTTTTAAGGCGGCTACATCTCTCTGAATTACACTACTGCAGTCGACACGAGCACTTAACGATTTTTAAGAACATGCGCGGAGCTTGTGGAAGGTCATTTGCTGACTTGTACAAGAAGTCATCTTGATTCTTCCATTCCCATTTTCTCTATTTTCAATTGAGGATCAAGCTCCCCGGTTCATACCTAAACTTGATAAAAAAAACACAAAAAAACTCGGTATAGCTGTGCTATTTTTCTACATCATCCGTTGGTGGTGACTGTTCTCGGTGAACAAACGACCTTGTCGTTGTCACTTTTTTTTTGAAGAGCTTATTCAGGTCTCCTCCTTTCGACGCACCAGATATAGATCATGAGCAGGGTGTCTTCACCAGAAATCTTGACTTCCAATGATCCAGATCGTTCACTTTTTATGAAGTTTCGCTGTATTGAATCATCTCCAAATACTGGAATCACGGCTGTGACTTCCGATACTGGAGCAGTCCTTATCAATTCCTGTATTTTTTCTAAGGAATGATTACCGAATCAGCGAAGTCAGCTTCGCATACAAGCTTTCAAGTTCCATGATTTCTTCAGATTGTAGTCTTGGATAGTAGAATAGCGTGTAGCGCAGCGTCAATCAGTACATGGCCACGTAGGCTATGGTTCTGGCGATCGTTTTTCCGCTGAGAGGTGAGGAACATCTCCGAGTCCTGACCCCATCTCCGAACATCTCCGAGTCCTGACTCCCAGTCCTGACTCCGAGTCGGGACATGTCCAAGTCCTGACTGCTCGAGGATGTAGCCCAATGCTCCGACTAAGCTCAACGTGGTACGGAATCCTCCAAGTTTCAGGACGAACTCTGAAAGCCCACTTCCTGGTGAAGCTGCTTCAACCATTTTCGTGACTTTCCACCACAGGGGTTGGTCAAAGGTTACATCGAGAGTAAATACATGTCGGCTCGCCTGGTCAGGGAAAAAAGCATAACCGAGTAAATACATGTGTCGTCAGTAGCTGGAAGATCAATCAATGAGAGGAAAAGAGTAAACTATTTCTCCGGGTGATTCCCGACCATAAGTGATTGCTGTGTTCCATTCCACCAGGCTTGGGTATCAGAAGGAAAGCCAGAGGACGTCAAGACTAGAGTAAAGAGTCGATGACTTGTTGAAATTCTCCGAGACTTTCGGATCGAAGGATTTCCGATTTCGGATCGCGGGATATCGAATCATCTGATTTGTGGTGCACAGTGCGTAAACAAATTTGTAAAAAAAATTATGTCATAGGCAGAGGATCAATCATGGGAATACGTTGCTCACATAAGTGTAGTAGACTCCGATATGGCAGAAATATCGAATACACTTCAGTGTAGGGTAGATAGGTCTCAGGGTAGATGGCGAAGAAAAAAATTATTATTACTTTGATTAATCAGACCTAATTTTCTATCCGATAGCATTGTCTTACTTGGGGTCTTCTTCTAAGGATACGTTAGTCGGTTTTCAAGATTCGGTTCGGTTCTGCTGTTAATGACCAGCTCAGGTATATATTTTTTTCTAACGATCTGTCATACCATTTTGATGAATAATAAATGCTGACTAAACTATCTTTACAAAAATAATAACGGCGCATGTTAATGATATTGACTCTTTTTTTCTGGTGCAAGATACACCAAATCTGAACTCATGGCACTAAGAGCCGAAAAGGGCTTAATTTGCGTCGACTCAGGATCTGCAACTTTGGATATGTTGTATTTTTTTTTGTAAATATTGAGCATTGAAAAGCATTTTGATTCATACTTCACTTTTCTTAATAATTTCTTGTTTTTACTATAAAAAAAATCCTAAAGATCACATATTTGTGGTTACGAAGCTTCTTTCAGGCGCAGTGGCACCCAATTTGATTCAGTTTTCAGTTTCAGCTGGGGATTCTATGTCAGGATCGCACTTTCGTTCAGGAAAATCGGACCAGTACGAAAATTTGCACTTTTTTGCAAAATAGGTTGAAAAACTAACATTAACTTTTTTTCTGGTGCTTTGTACGCGAAATCTGACTTCATTTTCAGTTCCAGCTTGTCATTTTGCATTCAAATCGTACTTCATTTCAAGAATAACGGACAACCACGAAAATTTTATATTTTGTTTCGAAAGACGTAAAAAAATGAATTAAAAGCCATAAAACGCTTATTTTGCGTCGAGCCTGGATATGCAACTTTGAATATGTTGTTCAGATTTTTTTTTCTCTACAAGATGGTGTAAAAATCATTTCTGTTGCAATTTGTTTCGGGTCGACCTCTTTTTGGAGCTCATTTTCCTGTACTAACAGGGTACGTGAGATTTGATGGACTTTGTGGCAGCTTGGGGATAATGAGCAGGCTGCAATTAGGGGTCAATAAGGGTTCCTGTAACATAATTATACACGCTGTTTTGCTCTAATTGATCTCCTGAATTGAAAACGATAACATTCAGAATACGCCCCTCATAAAATTTCTCTCAGATTAGTTCTTTTTTGGCCGCTAGGTGCGCTATCGTAAAGAAAACAATGCACGTTACTTCTTGGTGTACGTTTATCCAGGTTTGTTTTACTATTTTCAGTTCCTCTTAGGCCTAACCATGTTTAAAACTGTTTAAAATGCCTCTTCCCCTCTTTTTGCTTCACCCAACTCTGTTCTGTCAAGCGTCATCAAGTTTGTCATTTCTGGCTTCCGACTTCAGTGCCGAGTGCTGGCTGACTTTTCAACGGGGCTAATGCGCGACTCGATATGAAGCGAAAGCCTAATCGCTTATTCACCCGTCAGATAACTTATCCCACGATCTCACGTGTGATTGTTATTGTTCCTCTAGCGCGTCTGGCGGCAATTCGTCATCGGATTTTATGAAGGACGTATTAGTTGCATCTTGTTCTTTTTCTTTGTTCTACTTTTGCAACCCAAAAAAACAGGAAATGAGCCAATTGTGATCACTCATTATCCCCAAGCTGCCACAAAGCCAATCAAGTCTCACGTCCCCTAGGGATTTTTAGTTGTTTGTCAAATAGGCGGCTTTTTGAGCACAGTGTGACCAAGCTCTGACTCTTGACATCCTTGACTCTTCCCGTCGTCCGTGCGTCGGTCCGAGAGAAACACTGGCACTCAGTTTTCTCCATGTCCTGCTAATTCTTCTGCCTAGTTTTTACATAGTATCATCCCATCATTTATTTAAGTGTATTAGTAATTTTTTTTCGTTTCTGTGTATTTCATAAATATTTTATTCCTCTTCTAGCTTTCAGCTATTTGGAAATAAATTTGATTGATTGATTGATTGACAAGAAGGTCCGAAATATCGCAGAATCTAATTGATCTCAGTCAATTAAGATTCGCAGTCAGCTTGGGCTGAAGGAATATTGAACCAATAACAAGCTGATTATTTCGAATTTTGTCAGTCTATCCTTTCATTTTCATTTCTGTTCTTGCTCGAATGCACAAGGATTTTCACTCCTGAAATATTGGTTAGTAATTATTGCGACCCACCAGAGGGTTTGTGTCAAGCAGTTATTACGAAGGGTATGCCATTTTGCAAAAGAACAACCCAAGGCGAAAAGAAATATTAAGATTTGTTTAGGCCCAGTCGGTCCTGTTTTTTCTTCCTTCGTTGTTTATTTTTTAGCATGCGCGTTCGCCTTGTTATTGCAAACTCATTTTTCCTTTTCTATCTCGTTACTGCACTATTCCCGTTTTCGTGTTCAATGCGTCACAAAATTTGACTATCATCGTGAACCTACATATCTTATTTACATACCCTCTATTGTGACGACCTAGGGTCACCAAGGACGGTAACACCACTGGACGTCACTGCGAGGTCTCTAGCCTAGCTAGCGTACTAGACGCCCGTTAGAGACCTCAAAAACGCATAGGCATAGCCTACAAACCGTACAAGTAAGGGGTAAAGCAGGAATACCTTTTATTGGCTCTAGTCAATCACAACCGAATCAAACTAAAGAATAAAGATAACACTCCTCAGATATTTTATACTCAATTAACAATACTAAAACATTATATTATTCATAATAACTATTATCTGGTTAACTTTTCTAACACAATTCACTTTCCTTATTTTTATGCATAATTTAACTATTATTTAAAGTTAACCATTTAATAATTATTATTTACTTTGTTAAATTTCCCTATCTTATGAATACAGTCCCCCCCCCCCCCCCCAGTGCTGTCGGCCAGTCAGTAAAAAATAACCGAGTCGGCGCGAGCGCCGCGATTTTTCGTCAAAACAGTTGATTTTTTTTTTCATGAAAACAGTCGGTTTTTCTGAAAATTGGTCGATTTTTCGTCAAAATAGGCAGTTTTTCTGAAAATCAGTGAATTTTTCAGAAAATAAGTCGATTTTTTTTCAAAACTGTAATTTTTTGTTGTTGAAAACAGTCGTTTTTCTGCAGAAACAGTCGGTAAAAATAACCATCCAGTCGGTAAATGCCTCGTCCCCCCCCCCCCCCCAGACATCTTGGCTAGTGAGGCCTCTGACGGCTTGTGATACTTCTCATTAAATCCGTGACGCTTATCCCTTATATAAGATATTTATGTTTAGAGATATTTCTCCAATGATGAATATTACAAGCCAGGAGGACCTGTTTTCTTGATGATAGGAGGTGAAGGACCAGCGAATGCGGTTTGGATGCACCAGGGCAACTGGATCGAACTGGCGAAGAAGTACAATGCTAGCTTGTTTAGTCTGGAGCATCGCTTCTATGGGAAAAGCAAACCAACCGTGTAAGTAATAGTTGCCTTTTTGCAGATACCATGGTGTCTGATAGCACGGTCAAAAGTCGTTTTCACAGTAACCGTGGTATCTGATACACGGAGGCGTTTTTGCAAATATCGTGATATCTGGCCAGTCACCGTGGTAACTGATATTCAGATACCACAGTCGGTCGTGGCAACTGATCATGGTATCTGAAAAATTCATCTGTTTTCTTCATCAATAATAAAAGTCTATTTTTTTGTCAAATTGGTGGGAAAGAAGTTATGTCACTCTCGATGTTAGTGGATATCAGTATTTCTTTTTGGATGATTTCTGAGCCTGCAAATCCGTCAGTTTTCGTTTTTAGAGAGCTACCGTAGTGTCAGATACCACGGTAATTGCAAAAACGACTAATTGCATATCCAGTTACCGGGGTAACAGATACCGTGGTATCTGCAACAAAGCAACTAATTTACTTTATTAAACGGTTCGCCTTACAGTGAGCCATCGACCATGATGTACATGAATCGTAAAATTAAGTCATGACATGATCCGTTTTTTCCGCGATCCCAAAAAGATTGTGGCTCGAAAAGGTGTTGCCGTGGTCGTTTGTGTGGACCACAAGTGTGTTTCCGCGACGAGCAAGGTTTTCGTGACACGCTTTGTGGCTTGAAATTTGACAAACAAATGCCGATTGGTACTGAACGGCATCGCGAGAGATGGACGTTCTGATTCAGCTGAGTTCAATCCATTTTGATTTATTGAACCATATATGTCTTCTACAAAAATAGTGCTGGATGTTTTCTCACAGTTATCTCTTATTCATAAGCCATGATTAAACTGTTGCCTCTGTCTCTATTTATGCTCTACCCAGCTCTTTTTTTGTCAAACTTCATCAGGTTTGTCAATTCTGGCTTTCGACTTCAGTGCTGAGTCCTTTTCGACTTTTCCAGGGGGCTGATCCGCGACTCGGTATGAAGCGAAGGCCTAATCGCTTATTCACCCTTCAGATAATTTATACCAAGCTGTCATGTGTGAGTGTTATTGTTTCTCTAGCGCATCTGATGGCAATTCATCATTATATTTTATGAGGGGCGTATACTTGACCCTTGAAATTAGCGATTTTCTTGTTGGCACTTGTCAGCTCTGGCCGGACTTCCCGCTCTCCCACACGGCTGTTGAACGCAAAACATTTGAAAAATGTTCACGCCGTGGTTAAGAAACTGGGAAACCGAAACGGATGATAGACCTGTCGGTCTACTAAGTCTTCTAGAAATGAAAAACACATTTTGAAGTTTCTCATTCCCTTTCTTTAAAGATTTATTGGCGGACCTTGAAGCTTTCAGCGAAATCTGTGCTCCGTGACTGACAAACTGGAACAAGACCAAAGGTTTCGATGGGATCTCAAAAATTTAATAATTTGATACAGACAACTGGATCTTGTCTTCGCAGGATCCAGTCTTCGCCAGACTCCTTGAAAATTTTTACTGTTAAAATTTAGAAAAAGATTGAGGCCAAATAGCTGATCATCTAAGAAAACCAAGTTCAGATATGGATTTAGCATGTGTGTTTACCTGTGTAAGTCATATCTATTTTGACGAAACTTCCTACCTTACTTCTGCCAGATTTCCTTTTTCGGTCGAATTCCAGGCGAACTGCTTGTCCGGCAAAAAAAAGCTCAAAAAAGAATTCAGCGCATCTCCCTACCCCTCTCGAACATCTGATCAACTTCAAATAAGACTTTAACTTATAACAAATTTTCCTGTTCCAGCCGGATTCCGGGAGATCTATATGTCCGGATAAAAATGATTGTCATGTACGGATTCAGCATCTTTTCTTACCCCTAAAACGGACATCTAATCAACTTCAAATAAACATCTGCTTTTAATAAATTTTCCGGTTTGGACAGAATTCCGGGCGAACTACTTGTCCGGGTAGAAAACAATTTTCGCTTGAGTATTCAGCATGCCTTCTTACCCCTAAATCGAACATCTAGAGCGTGTTCCACCCTACTTACCATAGTTACTACGCATGACGTCACTAATTCTGACTTTCTGTCGTCAAGGCTGGAACGATTTTTCTACTTTCCAGCAGAATATCATGCCACGGGCGATCCAACCATCACGTGACAGAGACATAGTTACTACGCTTACTACGCTCCCGAGCGTGGTTATAGTTACTATTTCGAGAAGGCTGGAACGGTCAGCGTAGTAACTTTTCGTGAGGTTGGAACGAATTTAGTAACTAATAGTTAATATTGGTACGAGGGTGGAACACGCTCTTAATCAACTTCAAATAAAACTTTCACTTTTAACAAACTTTCCGGTTTTGGCCGGATTTCGGGCGAACTACTTGTCCGGCAAGAAACTGGTTTTCATAATCGTTTTCAGCATGTCTTCTTACCCCTTAATTGACTGTCTCATTAGCTGTTTAAAAATATTTTGTTTGTCCCTTAATTTGTACCCCCTCCCCCACCCCTATATATAGGGCTACAGAGCCCATCTAAAAACTTGTCCTTTCCCTTGACCTAAAGAACCCTTACACCAATTTTCATCAAAATATCTCATTACCTTCGAGAGATATCGTGCTGACAGACGTACGGACGGACAGACTTTTGCGACGTCATAGGTATCCCTCCACTTACGTTTTGGGATCCCAAAAAGCGCTAAAAAGCCGTAAATGCAGAACGAAACAATGGCGATGTGCAGGGATTTCTGTAGCTGATAATTCCACAGATAAGCTAGAGATGAACGAAAAGGCGAAATAAGTAAGAGGGGTCCTTTAACGCTAGCCAGCCTATAAAAGGTATATGAAGGGAACATCTATGAAATGTTGAAGGACAGTCCTGAAAATACGGAAGGGTTGGCTTGACTGTGCGAAAGTCCAAGATAACTGGAAGTCTGGAAGGTGATGCCTGGCTTTTAAACTGTACTTTTCTTTCCAGATCGCTAACCCTCCCAAACCTGCAATACCTTAGCACCGAGCAGGCCCTCGCGGACTTAGCCTACTTTATCACAGCCATGAAGTTTGACAGGAAACTAGCGAAAAACCGGTGGATAGTCTTTGGAGGGTCATATCCGGGCAACCTAGCGGCCTGGGCGCGACTGAAATACCCGCACCTCATCCACGGAGCTGTAGCTTCTAGTGCACCGATCAACGCCAAGTTGAACTTCAAAGGTAGGCTGATCCCATCTGTTAGCCAGAGACGTCGTGTCTGGTGAATATTCCTTCAGCCCAATCTGACTGCGAATCATATTTGATAGTGCATAACGGATACGTCAGCTGAATTTTATTAGATGGCCAAACAGAGAGGCCAAACAATCTGGGAGGGGGCGTCTCCCCTCATACATGACATATTTTATAGTGCAAAATGGAAACGTCAGCTGAATTTTATTAGAGCTTTCTCTAATAAATTCAGCTGACGTATCCGTTTTGCACTATCACGTATGTCATGTATGGGGGGAGACGCCCCCTCCCAGATTGTTTGGCCTGTCGTTAAAAAAAATTCAGTCGGTGCAAAGGCACGCGATTTTTAAAAATAATTTATTTTGTTTAAAAATAGCTGATTTTTCTTGAAAACAGTCAATTTTTCTAAAAACAGTCTATTCAGTTCAGTCGGTAAAAATTACCAGCTAGTCGGTAAATACCTTGCCCTCTCATAACATTTTGGCTGGTAACGACTCTGTTGTTACCGCATACCCCCCCCCCCCCCCCAATGCCCACCTCACGAAATGTGTCGTAGCATGTAGATGGATTCACAAACTCAATCCTGTTTGTTTTATTTCATCCCGTCCTAAAAGACGAATAGAAATGAAAAGCGAATAGGAAAATAGTCTAGTATATAATGGAGACCGATGATACTACGTTAGAATAAGCGGTGGTTTTATGGATTGTCGAAGTATAGGATTTTCTTTGGTAATATCTTCATCATCTATTAAAAAACTATATCTATGTAGAAAATCTGTACTGATTTATTCTTCCGGTCAGAAAATATCTACTCCGGTCAAGGCCGTATCCAGGGGGAGGGGTTAGGGGGTTGACCCCCCCCCCCCCGCCCCCCCGAAACATACAAAAATAGTCATTTTTATAGGCTCTGATCCATGTCTTTTTTGTACTTTTTTGTCCGACCCGCAGGCAAACCCCCCCCCCCCCCCCCCCCCCCCTGAAAAAAATTCCTGGATACGGGCCTGACTCCGGTTTAATCCGTTATCCTGTGAAAACCTCGCAGTGTCTCCGATCAGAAGAAACTCTGGTCAGATGTCGTGTTTGACAGTATAACGTTTAAGTAGCGTGCACACACAGTCCGAATTTCGCAGTCCGGTGCGAATTTCCTTCTCCGCTCCGGAATTTTGACGCATCGCATGCGGATTCGGTCCGATAATTTCGTTCCGATTTGAGTAGAAAATATTCTACTTTTACCGGAGCGAATTTTAAACGCATGCGAAATTGTGCCCTGAGAATTGAAAAATTAGAAGCTGTGTTTGAAATTTCAACTGTTTATACGACCTATTTATTGTCAGCTGCATTCATTCATTCGGCAATCAATCAGCATCATCTGACTGTAGGCTAAGCAGTGGATTTTTCAAACCTGGGGCCAAGTTTCACGTCTGAATTTCGTTTTATCTGAAAAACCTGTCGGGCATCGTGACGCGAATTTCGGATGCGCGTTTTCGCGTGCGGAATCTTACCGGATTGTGTGTGCACTTAGCTTTACACGTAGAGGGAAAAATAAAATTCTTTAAAACAGAAAATCTGGAAAAAATAAATTCACTAGCCAATAAAAAAATGTTTTGAGAGTATTTATGACGTCAGTACTGATGACTGCTGCTCTAAAAAGCTAGCTAGAATTTTTTTTGTATTTTTAGCAGCGCCGCCGATGAGATTCCTTTCAAGCAGACCGAAATCCCTTTCATCACGAAAAGATTCTCGTCCCGCTAGACTTTTTTTCTAGTCGTCTTCAGGAACGGAATCCTTTCGAGTCGACCGGATTTCTTGTCAGTGTAAACGCTACATTAATCTGGGTAGTGGGAACAAAGGAGGGTTTTCGCGAGCTGGAAAACAAAGTCGGAATCACTTTCCAATGGTTGTCGCGCTACTTCGGAAAGTTGCCGAACTTTCCAACCCGGTTTCCACGGTTTGGGAACCGAAGCAGCTTTCCCGGAAAGTGATTCCACGAGGTTAGTGGAAAGCTCCGCGGAAAGTTGAACGTTTCGGCGGGAATTTCAAAGGTGTGGAGAAAAAACACTACAAGTGTCACTGATAAATTAAAAAAAAATGGCAATCGTAATTAAGGTGACTTCCATGGAATATATGAGAATCAAAGAACCGTTAAGTGAACCATATTTGTTTGAAAAAGTTTGTAATTCAACATTTTCTTGGCGATGTCAGCGATATCAGCTCAGCGATATCAAGTCCAGCGGGAAAGTGGAAAGTTATTCCAGGAATAGCTTTGCCACAGTTTTCGCGATGCGCTTCGCTCGTCGGAAATGTGATTCCGAGATCTCGCGAAAACCCTCCTCAAAAAGCTTGTAGTGAGAGCCTACCCGAACAGAAAATTTTGTTTTAGATTATCTGTCTTCTGTTAGCGTGTCTCTTGGAAAGCAGTGCACCGCAGCCATTCTGGTATCGACAGCTAAAATAGAGAAACTCATCGAAAGCAAAGACAGGAAAGCTCTTCGTAAGGATCTTATGTAAGTGATTTGGAGTTTTGTAATAGTAAGTAACTAAGTAAGTAATTTATTTCTAACCCGCCATTTGAAAAGCGGAGTATATAAAATAAAATAAAAAAATCAAATAAAACACAACAAATACAATATACATTTTTTCATTCATCGGCCAGAAAAGAATGTCGAGTGTCATGTGCTGGCTTTTGCCCCGATAAGTTTGTCAGAGCAACCCCGGCATTTCAGGTGAGTGATAAATCCTAGGATTCCTTGGTAAGGGGTCTTCCCAGCATTGATCAGAAGCAGTGACTATAGTTGCGTTTTTGCAGATACTATGGCATCTGATACCACTGTCAAGAGTCGTTTTTGCAGTTAATGAGTATCTGACCAGTTACCGACGTTACCGTGTTATCCTGAAAAGCCGTCCAGTTTTCATCAACAACACAAAGCCCAGGTTTTTGTCAAATTAGTGGGAAATAATTCGGGGGAGGGCAAATTCGGCAATTGTCGTCTTTGCAAATCAACCGTATTATCAGATACCACGGTAACTGCAAAAACGATAACAGGCAGTCTGCAGTCATATTCGGCTTTCTGGAAAATTTTCATGCCCCTTCCGTATCCATAGCTCAGTGCATTTCTGAAGTTTTCAATAGTGATTTCCTCACTGGGTAGTGAGGAATGGTTGAACGCATTTGCAGTCAGAAATTAAGTTCGTCGGAATGAAAAATCTTTTCAGAAAACAAACTTTATTTTTCTGCTAAAATCAAGGTGTGAACTGCACCAGCAGGACTTTTTTGTCTGTACTCATCTCTGAAAATCCAGTCTTAATTTATCGGGCGTAAGCAGGGGGGTGGGGGTGTCACCAGAGGCGTCACGTATGGGGGAGAGAGGGCGCCCCCCCCCCCCCAATGTTGTCGGCCAGTCGGTAAAAAATAAACTAGTTCGCGCTTCGCGCCGCGATTTTTCTTGAAACAGTCGATTTTTTTCTTGGAAACAGCTGATTTTTCTTCAAAACAGTCGGCTTTTCGTAAACTAGTCAATTTTTTCTTGAAAACAGTAATTTTTTCTTAAAATCAGAATAATGATAAAATGACTTTCCGTCAAAACAGTTTTTTTTTTTTTTTAAACAGACTGTCTTTCTGTAAAAAACTGTCGGTAAAAATGACCAGCCAGTGGGTAAATACCCACTTTTTTTTCGTAAAAACAGTCGATTTTCTTCTTGGTTAGATTACAGGTTTGTTTCCTTCCCCGAAGTTGAACCAGAGGATTGACAACGAGGACCCTTGCCAAAAAGGGCCGAAATATCGCTGATGAAGAATTGTAGCTGACGTACCCGTTGTAAACATTGTTTGAATACCTTGCCCCCCCCCCCCCCCCAACATTTTGGCTAGTAACACCTCTGGGTGTCACTATGTATAGGTAGATCCATGTATTTTCAAAGCCGAAGGACGATATGCACAAAAATTACTTAAGCCTACAAACTTAACACTTAACCATCCAAATTTTTATCAATATACCCTCCCTCGAGTAATCACGGTTGGGTACTACAGTACTCAGAATGCAAGGAAGCAAAAAATCAACGCCGTATAAACAAATACCCCTAAAGTCGGAAGCACCGGGCACTTAAGGGGAAAATGTCAAAATTATCTTCTTCCTCTTTTTAGAGGGGCAAGCTTACCTCCCGTCAGAAACCACACCATCTATTGCGTAGTCTCTGTAAAGAGCTTTTCACCGAACCTGAAATAGTGGCGGTTCGAAAAGGATTATTATTTTAAAGTTTTTTAGACATCTGGAAATTACAAGCAGCTTAAGTAAATTGTCGTCTCTTCAAGAGCTTATCTTTCAGGAAACCTTACACTGTAAAAAGTCTATCCTGCGTCGGATTTTAGTAATTGCGAATCACCGAATTCGGAAATGTTTATTCCGTGTTCGGACAGTTAGAATCCGATGGAGGAATCTGAAAGCGGAGTTTTTCTGGGTTTTTTTTACAGTGCAGCCGAAATTGGGAATGTGTAAAAAAAACCTTGCAGTATTTGCTACTGGGATTAATCTTGTCTCTACTGAGATACGATTACCTCTAATTTGGATTAATCTGTATCCAAATAGATATAAGATTAATCCCAGTAGCTGGGATTCTGGTTTTTTTTTACAGTGCAGCCGAAATTGGGAATGTGTAAAAAAACCTTGCAGTATTTGCTACTGGGATTAATCTTGTCTCTACTGAGATACGATTACCTCTAATTTGGATTAATCTGTATCCAAATAGATATAAGATTAATCCCAGTAGCAAGTACTGCAGCTAACTTTAATCCTTACTCGGAGAAAGTTTTTACAGTGTAGCGATAGTGTATTACCATTATCATGATTATCTTACTGTTTTTACAGGCTGTGCGATGACGTGAACTTAGAGGATAAAAGCGACATTTCCAACTTGTTTGAAACCCTAGCTGGGAACTTTGAAGGCGTTGTCCAGTACAACAAAGGAAATCGGGACTTTGAAGGCGCCCGGGGAACAAACATCACAATCGACTTGGTATGTGGTCTTCTGACTTCTAGTCCTGGCCAGGAATACGAGAAGTACAAGCAGATAGTCCAGCTCATCCTTGAGGTGTATAATCAGTCGTGCTTGGACTTCAAGTACTCAAAGATGCTGAAAGAGATGAAAAGGACTGACTGGAATGCATCAGGCGCCGAGGGAGGTAAGTCCCCAACTCGATCTACCAATCCTGTTTCTATCAGTCTGTAGCCATTACGGTTCATGGACCTCTCCAGTACAGGAAGTTCAATATTCGCCTGAGTGAATTAACGCAGCTGTAGTTGTTGCACGACTCTTTTTAAAGGACACCTGAACAATTAAACCATACTTGAACACGCCATGGACAATGCATGTACAGACATGGCCACGGAGAGCATTCTTCTCCTGAGCGTGACGTTTTCAGAAGGATGTTCGTTTCTGGAGGTTTGCACATGCAGACTCCAAGACAAAAAGCGCAATTCATTCAAATCTTGTACAGCACTGGCCGGATCGTATTGGAATTTCTTCTAGATATGCGTTTGGGCTTAACTGGTTAAAAAATATTCCAGAAGAAGGGTTGATTGGAGACATTTGCTCATTTCTAAAATTGTTCGGTACTGAAATAAGGACAGATGCAAAATGGAGCAAAATCATAGCTTGGAAGCACTATTTCGTATTTGGATTTGGTTTTCTGCAGGCAATGTTAACGGAAGTCATACAGATAGGGATGATACTTGGTAACCTTCATTCAGGTGTCCTTTAAGGACACGCACCTGGAGTAACCACTGTCAGTCGTTGGTTTGGTTGCTTGCCTTTACGATGCCAGTGTTTCTGCCAGGTCGTGTCGCTTGTGTATTTCTTTACATCTTAAGGTCAGATCTATACTTCGGTTAATCTATGGATTCTTGATTTGGTATTAATTTCGTATCTTTTGACATACTTCATTAATCTTACATCAGCAATTAAACATCCTATTTTCGTACACTGTGTTCTGTGGTTGATTCGAAATAGGGTTGTCTTAAATAAATAAAAATATAAATAAATAAATATAACTGCAGTAAAAAGGCTTTCGCCTCTGTTAATTTCTCGAGACACTGTGTACACTAAACTGAATTCCAGCCAGGTGACGATCCACGCCTGCTTTAAACTGGTTGATATTTTCTGCATTTACGACGTTTTCGGGGAGATTATTCCAGTATTCCGCTATCCGGTTTATGAAGCTCCATTTTCCAATGTCTTTTCGGAATTTCTCACCACGAATTTTCAAGGTGTGTCCTCTGAGACCGTTGTGATTGAAAGTGAGGACATCATCAGGCCTTATGTTATCATAGTAACTATGACAAATCATAAAAGTTTCAATCAAGTCACCTCAGAGAAATCTATAAGATTAACTGAGTAATCGTAATTTTTTAAGTCGATTGAGTGGCTGGCACTGTTTTTGTTGCTCGTCTCTGAACTTGCTCAATGGCGATAATGTCCTTGTTATAGAAGGGCCTCGTTGCTGCGTGGCCATATTCAGTTAGTGGACGAGCTAGGGCCTTAAATAAAATAGGAAACAGGGAATTGTCCTTGAATGTAAATGTCCTTATCATAAGATTTACAATTCTGGTAGTTTTCTTGACGATAGTTTCGTAATGTGTTGAAAATTTTAGATCTGTGTCCATAACTATCCGAGGTCACGCTCAGAGGTGGTTATCGAAATCGTCCTTCCGTCCAAAGTGTAACGATGGGCAAGGGTATAGTAGGGCCAAGACGAAGGTGGTGACATTTATCGGTGACCTCCATGGCCCATTGAGTCATCCACTGGCAGATCTTGTCAAGGTCTTTTTGAAGAGACTCGGCATCGTTCAATCCCTTTATGCCTCTGTATAGCTTAGTGTCATCAGCGTATAGCATAACCGGAGAGCTGATATCTTCAGTTAAGTCATTTATATAAATGTTGAAGAGAAGGGGACCGAGAACACTTCCTTGTGGTACGCCGCTAAGAACATTCACCTCAGTGGTGCTAAGCTGACCATCCACTCGTACTCGCTGTGTTCTGGAGGTTAAGAAATCCTCTATCCAAGCTAAATTTTGTCCGATCACACCCAAGCGTTTCAGTTTCAAAAGTAGCCTTTTGTGCGGTACTTTATCAAAGGCTTTTCATAATTCAATATAGAGAACATCCACCTGTATCCCCGCGTCGATCATTGCTCTCCTGGCTTCACTGGCCAGTAGAAGCTGAGCTTCTGCAGGTACGGTTATTTATCTGTACGCACCCCAGAAACCCAGCTCCGCTGGTCACTCTATCTACCGGCTAGGGAACGCGGTTCCCTGGCCGCTAAGGGGCGATGCAAATCAATCGTATTTAATTCCAAACAGCTAAAAGTCAGATGAGGTCAAAATGCAAGATATTTAAGAAATACGTTAAAGCGACAGCAGATTAAATAGTATACTTACAAGATACGATCTGAAATAAATGTTGGAATTAAACTGTGTAAAAATTGGGTCGAAGGATTGGCAGGATACGACAAAAAATGATTGCTAGTGTTCCTCTCCGACAGACGCACGGACAACGGTAGGGGAGGGAGGAACAGACCGGGGACAACACATCATCTTTTCTCCTACATTTTTTGAAAGGGTATTTCTGCTGTCAGTTAATATAGGAACGCCCAGTTTGATGAGGGCCACTTCATACGAAATTCATAAGATAAGATTTAATTGCACAAAAAAGCGAAAAGGCCATGGCGCAAAATAAACAAAACAAAAAGACAACGATCTATACAGTAACCTACTATAAACATAGTTTTTGGTGTTAAAAAGCGACCCTGAGGAATCTTGCCAGCCTCTTCGCATCATCAAACTGACGGCTACCAATTCTCATCAAACACCCTCACGCATTCTCCAAACACTTCATTCTCATCTCCACACATTGGATGGGAGAAATACTGACCAGAACGATCGGAAGAACTACTTTCTTCTTATAAGCGATAAACACTCTGCCCTAAGACACCAAACCAACTTTACTTCCTCCCTTTTTGAACCCACCTTGAAAAATATTCCCCCCGCCCCCCGCCCCCCACACACACACCTCTTTATCCCTTTAGCCATATTTTTAGCGAGTAAAATATTATCGATAACCGCACAGTCTTATTATGACCCATTTGTTCTGTTTCGTATTCCTCTGACATTTTCATGTTTACAATAATTTTCTTTGGCTCTAAAGTGGTTGGTTATGCCAGACGAAATTTTAACTGAGAAGCCATCTTATTTTTGTATCATTTAACTGAATGCAGTGTATTATCTGTATTATGTTAGCTCAGGTGTGACGTTCAGAATATCTGCGGCCGTCCTTACAACGCAAAATTCTACAATGACGCGGAAAATTTGAGTCTCAATACAAACGCGGCTTTTCATCGGCCAGTGCCAGTGATCAGCTTACGGAAAGTAGCTCGGCGTGAACACCTGTTTTTCGTAAATCACTATCCCAAAACACGGATACAAGCAAATAGAGGTACCACAATCCAACAGGGGAATCTCAATATCTGAAAATTGACTATTCATGAATAGCTGAGCAACGAAGTAACGCATTTTCATCGGGTCTTCAAGCCTCTTTTAGTGAGTAAGTGATGTTTGAGAACTTTTCGGCTAAACTTTAATCTTTAGGTCGCCAGTGGTTGTACCAGACCTGCACGGAATTCGGATACTACCAGACTTCTGACGATCCAAACCAACCTTTTGGAAATAACTTTGGTCTCGACTTCTCCATTCAGCAATGTCAGGACATCTTCGATAAGAAGTAAGTAGTCGCGTAAGCTTCTTCCTGAAGCCAGGCAGTCCCCCTTGAATTTGACCCCGCAATCTTTGGCATCCCGTGCCGACGCTCAAGTCAAATGAGCTATCGATGAGCTTGTGAAGCTCCTAGAGGGCGTGATCTCGCTGTTCCCAGAGGACTCCTCTTTAGAGGAGAGTTTTTGCGAGATCTCGGAATCACTTTCCGGCGAGCGAAGCGCATCGCGAAAACTGTGGGAAAGCGATTCCTAGAATAACTTTCCACTTTCCCGCTGGGCCGATGGCGAAACACATGGAAAGCTGACATCGCCGGGAAAATGTTAACTTACAAGCTATTTCTAACAAATATGGTTCACTTAACGGTTCTTTGATTCTCATATATTCCATCCTAATAACGCTTAAATAACGCTAATAACGCCGGGAAAGCTGCTTCGGTTTCCGAAGCGCGAAAACCGGGTTGGAAAGATCGGCAATTCTCCGAAGTAGCACGAAAACCATTGGAAAGTGATTCTGACGTTGCTGTCCAGCTCGCGAGAACCCTCCTTAGGAGTCCCCGCATTTTTGTTTGTCCCAGGGACTCACTCCCCGTATTCTCGCAATTTCCTAAGGACGGAGAGTGCTCAGATTATCATCACCGTCATCAAAATAGGACTCCCTTTCAGATTCGGAGGGGAATTCGGTTTTGCGAGTTTCTGGAGTTTCGAGTTTCACGGAGCCCGCTTGGATTGACTCTCTATTCTCGCCGGGCCGTTCCCTTTGATTCCCCGGGGAACAGCGAAAATACGCCTATAGATCATAGACAGAAATATTATAAAACTCTACGACAATACCCTAGACTGCATGAGACCAAGAATAAATAATCCAATAGAACCTCCGTCTTTGGTCTCATGCAGGCTATGGATGCCCCGACAAAACTGAGCGGAGCTAGAGGTAATGTCTGAGCTTTCGGTTGATACCCGTCTACTTCTCCTTCAGAGGAAAACTTGTAGACCCGTTGTTTGACCCGCTCTGCAGCGCGTCGCGTCCCATGTGACGTCACGATGGACAACCAATCAGCCGGGGCTGTTGGAAAGTTGGTTCGGCAAGCTAGCAAGAAGTTGAAAAGGCACACCAACTTTCTGTTTGTTCTTCCGCTTCTGACATTTCTTTTGCAAAGCGAATCTCGAGAACGCCAGAATCACCCTTAAAGTATAACTGAAAAGCCAACTTAATTTTTATCATTTAATTAAACACACTGAAATTTTCATTTTGCTTACTAATTTTTTTATTTTCCACTATCTGCTCTAGTAGTGACGTTCAGAATATCTACAACCGTCCCATAACGCAAATTCTACTATGACAAGGAAAGTTTGAAAACTAAATACGAACGCGCTTTTCAGTGGCCGGTGATCGGCTCGCGGCAGGGAACTCACTTAGTGAACACTTCTTTTTCGTAAAGTGTTTTCGTCAAACATACAACAAAGGGACAAGCGCATAGAGGGACCACAAATCCGACAGAGAATGTCCACTATCCGAAAATCAGTTATTTGTGAATAGCAGAGCAACGAAATAACGTATTTTCATCGGGTCTGCAAGCCTATGTAGGTGAACAAGTGATGGGTAACTAGATTGTCCTATCTTAGTCCTTTTCGGTTAAGCTTTGACGCACTCTGGATCTCACCAGGAATCGAGTTAAGCTACGTTTACACGGAGGGTATTTACCCGTACTCTGCGGGTAGTTTTCCCCCCAACAGAAACAAATACCCAGGTATTTTGGACTTCAATTTCGCGAACTTTTTACCCGGGGATTTGTTTGTCGACGGGTATTCTTCGATGTCAGCAACAACAAAATCGGATTTTCGAGGAATAATTTTGATTATGTCCACATAGAGGTGATCCAAAATGTAGCTTGATTGTAGAGAGATATCCTGAGAGCTTTACAACCTTGGAATCTCTTTTAACGAGTACTCTCCGTTGAAAAATACCCGGGTACCGTGTGAACACTTTCCCCTCTCGTCTCCGGGGAACAATAACCACCGTGTGAATGATCCTTTAGTGACAGATGGCTCGTAGAAACAGACATTACAGAGACCGCCTAATGAACCAGTCACAGTTCAAACGCGATTTCATGAACGAGGCATATAGTAGGCTTCTGACCATTGAAACTTTGGTAACTCCTTCGTATTACCGCAGATACACACTGGTTAGTGTTCTGGTGCAACTCCATCCGCTTATCCTTCTTTTCTTCTAGGTTTAACATCGATTTTCTTAGAAAGGCTGTCAAGCGAACAAACATGCTGTATGGTGCACTTCATATACAGGCGTCCAACATTTTCTTTGTAAACGGAGCTATCGATCCCTGGCACATATTGGGATTCACGCGGAATCAAACGAAGAAAGTGGGGGGGAAAATCACCTCTGTTTTCATCCCAGGTTAGAAGCAATGACTCTTAATAAGCTGTTCAGAGCTTAGTTATTTACAAGTGCTCTCTCTCCCCCTAAAAGAGTAACCTTCTCCCCTTACTTAGGGACTATTTTGTCCACTGCCTAAGATGGTGCTGAACCTCATCATTTTGGTCAGATAGGATTTGATACTTCATTAATAGATGCCATTTTGTCTCGAACTAATTAAGTTACTGGTGTTATTTCCGTGGCAAATTTTTTGTCTTAAACTTTTGTCACGGAAACCTATGTGTGTGCGGTTCACTCGACCCTCAAGTTGAAACTCACGAAAACGCACTTTTTTCATTTTTTGTGGTGTTTTCGAAAGAATGAATCGAACTGATTTACTTGTTTTCTAATGCCGTTTTATCTCGGATCAATGAAGTTATTGACGTTTTTTTTCCGCGGTCTGAAACGTTTTTGAATGTTTGATATGTGTGTGCGGTAGATTTTTATGGTGGTACCACACCCGTGCTACAGGCAGAGGCGTTACTAGCCAAAATGACGAAAAATCAACTGATTTTCAGAAAATCCACTGTTTCAATGACAAAAATCAACTGCTTTGCCAACTCGACCCCCAACTTGAAACTCGCGAAAACGTTCTTTTGTCTGTTTTTGGGATCCCAAAACGTAAGTGGAGGGATAACTATGACTTCGTAATAGTTGTCCGTCTGTCTGTCATTCAAACCTTATGATGACGATGAGAAGTTTAGTAAATAGAACATACTGCTTAATCCCTTGTCGTTATGTACGGCCCTTAGTTTGTTTTTGTTATAATACGAAATATCTCTATATAATAGCTCATTTTAAATATGAAATGATATCGAGAGTCATTATCAAATTTGATTCGTTATCATTTCCAACCGGCTTCTGGTCGGGACAGTAGGACATCTCTTGACCAGAAGCCGTCTGATCTTCCAGCGGTCGGTGTTGAGCATAGTGCGAGGGATAGAACACTGAGAGACATGCGCGCGATCTTCTGATGGAACGGAGATCGTTCTTGCAGCCCCACCTTAAACTTATACTCGTTACTTTCTCTTTGTTTTCACGTGGGAAATCTACTTTCTTGTACACAAGCCAGGTCCATACTCTTGATCAGTAACTCTTCGTGCCGATGAAGAATCGCCGTGTTCCCAGTGAAGAGCCAGAAACGGCACGACACAAACGTTGCTGATTGGTTTACAAAAGATTTGAATCAATTTTGAGGGTTCTTTTGGGTGATGTTTCTTGTTCTTCCCGAGGTTCACTTGCATGTTTCGGACTTAGTCATATAGAGCGTGTCCCACCTTTCTAACAGTAGTAACTATTAGTTACTATTTTCGTTCCAACCTCGTAAAAAGTTACTACGCTGACTGTTCCAACCTTCTCAAAATAGTAACTAATAGTTACTGTTTGCTTACCATGGTTGGGAGCGGATTAAGCCTGGTAACTACGATATCTGTTAAGTGATTGGTTCGATTAGCCCGTGGCACGATCTGGGCACGATATTTTGCTGAAAATAGAAAAATTCGTTCCGTTCTTGACGCCGAGAACCCAGTATCTGTGACGTCATGCGTAGTAACTATTTTAAGTAGGGCCGAACACGCTCATAGAGTATTAGGGAAACTTAGCCATGAATTCGGAAGTGGCAAATTTCTGTCGGGGCAAACTAGGCCGCTGCCTGGGCCCCAATCTCAGAAGGGGGCCCTGGCCAAGGTCGGAAGTGGTAAATTTAAAAATCATAATGGAAACAAAAATATATTTGGTACACTGTCAGAAGTCTCCTAACAGGTAACACAAGGATGCGCAATTTCAACAAACAACAACACAACTTTTTAATGATTTGCAAACGTTATGCATTAAACGTTATGCATAACAAAGCATCTCCAAAAACTACCGAGAAAAAAACATTTGCTGACTTTTCCAGTATCATCATGTCAGCAGATGTTTTTTCGGCGGTGTATCGGCGCTTTTGGTTTGCATAACGTTACAATGCGTAACGTTTGAAAATCATAACAGCCAACATCCTAAAGGAATCTTCGGGGAATCGAAGGGAACGGCGAGAATAGAGGGAGTCACTCCACGAGGACTCCGCGTACAGAAACAGCGAGAACACGGGGAATGCTTCCAAAATGGATTTTGTTCGAAAAAAAAAATATGCAGTTGACGAAATTAGTCTGGATCCACTTTATTTTTGGTTTTATTTATTCTGATTGTATTAATTAATTATACATTGCACCAACACCAGCAAAAATTGATCCCCTCCGAATCTGAAAGGGAGTCCTTTTTGATGATGGTGATGGTAATCGGGGCATTCACCGTCCGTGGGGATTCGCGAGAATACGAGGAGTGAGTCCCCGGGACAAACAAAACGCGGGGACTCCTCAAGTGGAGTCCTCGGGGAACGGCGAGAATACGCCTTAAGTGCTATCTGTTGGAACCGCGCATCCTTGTGTTGTCTGTCATGAAGTTTCAGAAGACTAAAGTACAGTAGGCATAAACAAATAAAAATATGAAAGTATTGTTTTGTGATAAATAATAAAAAATGAAGCCTGTGGTGGCCCTGGATTAATATCTCCGGTTCTGAATCCTCTAAAATGGATCTGCTTCTGAGCGCTCTTGCGGGATTCTCTGTTTTTAAAAATAGGTTTTTCTTGCAGAAACATCTCATTGCGCTGACATGTATCCACCTCGAGAAGGGGACCCGAAAAGCCTACAAGAGGCGCGTAATCTCATAGACTCGGTCCTGGGAAGTTGGTTGAAAATCCGCCCTGGTCGTGTCAACTAAATCGGTCCTTACGCAGCTTATGGTTTACTGCTGTTTGTTTTGGTTGACTCACTTTTAAAAAATTATTACGCTTTAAATGTCGCTCACTTTCTGTTTTTTTTTTTACAGTTTTTGTGTGATATGTGACAGTTATATGAGATAGAGAATGATCAGTAACTCCCTTCTGTCTTCTTACTCACTTTTTGAAAGTTGGCGCTTAAAATGCCGTTTTCTTTTCTTTTACTCATTTTTTTTTTATATTTTTGTGTGATATTTGACAGTTTATACGAAATAGAAAGTTAGCAGTAACAATGCTGAATGTTGCATTATCCTCCTCTTAGTATCAAGAATATTTGCACTTACATTTTTCAAAATACGACTGCTTTGTTCCCCCGTTTCTTATCCATCTCCGGTCATTTATTGGTTTGATTACTGCTCTCATCTGGGCTAGAATCGCAAACCAATTATCTTGTTGGAAAACTGTCTTCTTCCTTTCATCTCGCTGGAAACATGCGACTTCTGTGTAAATCATGTCCGCGCAACATCTGTAAGTCATGACTGAGCGTGCCCCAACCTTCTTATTACTATTTTAGTTCTAACCAATTCAGTTCACTTTATTCGAAAAACATGTGACGGACAGAGCCGATTATTAGTTTTTGTTGTCATAAAATAAACATGTATGTCAATCGACGAGCCAAAATTAACATACAAAGAAGTACAGTTAATAGCTATTTTGCAGACTAAAACAAAACTAAGCCCATATCGAGCATGTGAAGCAGTCACAGGTTGAAGTTTCGGTACAGGCTCTGCAATGGACCTGCTTGGACTTGCCCGAGCCGGTTCACATTGGGGCGGGAGGATATTTCGGTGAATAGGGCTCGACAGGATTTTATTTCCAAAAGATAGGGAGAGTTTTAAACGTGAAAATTTTCTAGGCTGAACGTTCCAGCCTTCTCTAAGAGCGTTTTCCACCCTCGTACCAATAGTAACTATTAGTTACTAAATCCGTTCCAACCTCACGAAAAGTTACTACGCTGCCCGTTCCAGCCTTCTCGAAATAGTAACTAATAGTAACTATTTGCTTACCACGCTCGGGAGCTACTAACGGGCTACTAAGCGCGGAAACTACGATCTCTATGTCGCGATTGGCGGGATTAGTGCATGGGTCGATACTTTGCCGAAAGTGAAAAAATCGTTCTAGCCTTGACGCCCAGAAGCCAGGAGCCGTGACGTTATGCGCAGTTCCTGCGATAAGTACTATCAAGAATAAATAAGGAGCTAATAAGTTAGCTCCTTATTTATTCCTGGTACTATGGAACAGGACCACTTTGCTGCTATGGGTCAATCAGCAGCGCACCAACAAGATTATCAGAAATCGGCTGTGAATATTCGCATTTCGCATTAGTTGAGGACGCCTGTGAAACTTACCGCTTTTCTTTTGTGGAGCTAAAGTAAGGCTGCTCAGGTCTGAAATTTTTAAGAAACATTTGCACATCGCTCAGTCCTGTAATACGAAAAGAACATCTGACAGGTTTCGTATGTAATCCCTTGAAAAGTCATTCTTGGCTTCTTTCGTGACCTTGCCGCTTCAAAATAAGCTCAGTCTTGTCCCATGGCGCTCTCGACTTCAGTCAGTGAAAAATTGTTACTACTACTATAACGAAGAAAAAATCTAGAAACTTCTTTTCGTCGTGCCATTTTTAATTTCTAGGTTCAAGGGATTGCACATGCAACTTGTGAGGTGCCGCTATGCACTTCTAACTACTGGATTTGTCCCATCGTAATACTGAGGTGCTGGACGTGTTACCCGTTGTCGCATCATATCCTTTTGATTTTGAGACAAATTTGAAACGTTCGCCCGGCCCATTTCCTTCCAATAATTGATTTACTTCTCTGTCATCTAGAGCGTGTTCCATCCTACTTACCGTACGCATGACGTCAAAAATTCTGCCTTTCTGTCGTCAAGGCTGGAACGATTTTTCTGTTTTCCAGCAGAATATCATGCCGCGGGCGAATCCGACCAATCACGGGACAGAGATCCGTAGTTACTACGCTTACCACGCTCCCGAGCGTGGTAAGGAAATAGTTACTATTAGTTACCAGAGGCGTCACTAGCCAAAATGTTTGGGGGTGGGGGACGAGGCATTTACCGACTGGCTGATAATTTTTACCGACTGTTTCTGCAGAAAAAACGAGTGTTTTCAACAACAAAAAATGAAAGTTTTGAAGAAAATCGACTGATTTTCAGAAAAGTCCCCTGATTTTCTGAAAAACCGACCATTTTGACGAAAAATCGACCAGTTTTCAGAAAAACCGACTGTTTTCATGAAAAAAATCAACTGTTTTGACGAAAAATCGCGGCCGACCGACTGGCTGACAGCATTGGGGGGGGGGCGCCCCCCCCCCCCAGTCGTGACGCCCCTGTTAGTTACTATTTCGAGAAGGCTGGGACGGTCAGCGTAGTAACTTTTTGTGAGGTTGGAACGGAAATAGTAACTAATAGTTACTATTGGTACGAGGGTGGAACACGCTCCTAGTGAGCTTCTGCTTCAACTAACGGATGCGTCATCACATTCTGTCGCCAGAATTTTGAGGGTGAAGCAGAGTAAAAAGCGAACTCAAGAAAGAGAAATCCTCGGAAGAAAACGGATGGGTGTTGGAATTCATGTTCTGGATTTTGAGATTATTTAGAGAAGATTTGTCAAGAGAAGAAATAGTAATTTCGGTGAAGGTTTGGTATATTTTTTTGTAGTAGAAGTAGATAAAGTGTGTAGGATAGGTTTAGTGTATGACAAACGTAGAGAATGGCTAATGCCATCTCTACTGATGACCCGGCTGGTAGCCAAGTAAGTAAAGTGGACACCGATCTTTGTGTGCTAGGATATCTCATTAAGTGCTCAGCAGGGACAAGCAATGCAGAAAAATTCGGACCAACCCAAGAGTCAGCAAAACTGTACATTGCAAGAAAGCTCAGTATGGCCCTGAAAGCAAAGGGATCTAGAGAAACATATGGAGAAGTTTTGAACAAAGCAGGACCAGGTGGATCAGTAGTGATTGTAGCAAGAGACCAAGAGTATCTGAAAAAGATCCTAGCGATCAAAGAGATCAAGTTCAACGATGACAAAATAGTCCTTGAAAAAGCTGATCCAAACACACTTTTCAAGAACAGGATCTCAAAGAGGATGGGAATTATGTTCATGGAGAATGAGGTAGCTACATTTGAAGACACGAAAGAAGACCTACTAGAACAAACTAATATCTCCGAAGTAAGATTAATGGGAAAGCCCAAGAGTGGAAAAGAGACTTATGGAATGATAATCACGTTCAGCTGTGACCAGGTGTTCCCAACAACTTTGAGATTATGGGGTATGAACAAAAGAGTGTCACAGTACATCCCTCACCCTATCCAGTGTTTTAGGTGTCAAAGGTTTGGTCATAGAGCTCTGGAATGCAGGGGACGAGAAAGATGTATGGTTTGTGCTGGTGAACATAGATCCAGGGATTGTGACAGGAAGGAGGACGAAAGTCAGAAAATGTGTGTGAACTGCAAAGGAAATCACACAGCTAACTCAAGAGAGTGTGAGAAAAGACGGGAAAGGATGGAAATAATGAAGAAAGCCATCTCAGAGGATATTTCGGTGAAAGAGGCGAGAAATGAAGTGGTTGGAAAAAAATATACCACCCCACCCAATTATCAAGACCCAAACATCTACCCGCAGCTCCAGCGTTCTCAGTCTACTAGTGGTGTACCTGGCGTCAAAAATGAAATAGAGACCCTAACTAGAATGATAGAGAAACAGAACAAAGCCATTGCAAACTTAAGCAAAATAATTGCAGGTTTGATTGCAATCCTCCCACAGAATTCTGCCAACAAAGGTAAAATCCAGGCAATAAAATTGCAAATGATGGAAATCAGCAAAACTAACGAGTTAGAAGGAGAAACTGAGGATGAGAGTGAAGATGATGGCGACAGTGAAATGGAGTCTGAAGACCAAGGAGCAAGACTAAAAAGAAAACCAGAAGCGGACTCCCCCAAAAATGGTCATGCACGAAGGAAAAGCAAAAAACCATGAGGATAGTACAGATTAATGCAAACTGTCTGTCCCAGTCTAAAAGAATTGAGCTGAGAAATCTACTTGTAAGAGAAAAACCGGATGTGGTATGTATTCAAGAAACGTTCCACACGGCAGTTGACAAATCTTACTACAAAGGTTATCAGTCTTTTAGATGGGACAGAAAAGTGGGGAAAGGAGGTGGTCTTTTAACACTAGTTAGGGACAAATTTATCGCTGAGGAGAAAACACTAGTGGCAAATAGTTCTCCCGAAATTGGAGTGGTAAAGGTAACAAGTATGGAAGGTAAGTCAATTAGTGTAATAAATTATTATAATAACAGAACAGGTAATTTCAGCAAACCTCAGCTAAGAAAAGTTCTAAAAGAAACAGAACACCCAAAAATAATAATAGGGGACTTCAATCTTCATCATACTCTATGGAACGAGAGCCACACAGAAGATAGTAAAGCAAAAGAATTAATAGAGATACTGCTGGATCCTGATGAACAGATAGCTCTAGCTACACCAAAAAACCTTGCAACAAGGCTAAACAAGACAACTGGAGAAACAACAACACTAGATCTGACTATTGTATCAAATGAGCTAGCAACAGACCTACTAGTCTACTCCAAAGACGAGTTTGACTCTGACCATTTTGTAATTTTTAATGACCTAGAGCTTGAAACTCAGCCCTCTACAAACAACACAAGAGAAAAATGGTCATTCTCTGACAAAAGAGTTGCTCGATGGAAAGAGGAAGTATCTAAAATAAACCTTACTCACCTAGAAACACTCCCTATAGAAGAGGCGATAGAAGAGCTCACAGAAAGGCTAATAGAAACAGGGAAGAAACACCTGGCTATAAAATTTGACAAAGGAATGAGAAAGAAGGTATATAACTCCACCCCTGGATGGACAGCCAAATGTGAAGCACTAAAAAAGCAGAGGCGAGAACTAAGGAATAAAATAAGAAAAATCAGCAATCCTGGAAATATAAACATGTCCAGGTCTAGAACAATAGCTGAACTCAACAAAGTGACTGCCCTGCTGCGACTAACTGTCAAAGAAGAAAGAAACAAATCATGGAAAAAATTAATCAATGAAAAATTCAGAGGAAACATCCCAGCAAGATGCTTGTGGAGGAATTTCAAGAAATTTGTAAAAAAAGAAACGTATGTATGTGAACCAAAAGTCCTCAAAAAGGATAGTCAACACGTCTTTGGAGATGGGGAGAAAGCAGAGATCTTGGCTGATCACTTCGAAAGAACATCTAGGAGAAGTGGACAACAAACAACTGATAACGCAAAGCGTAAGCCTGCAGACAATCAGGAACATTGCAGTAATAACAAGAAAGAACCTATGATAAACCTAAAGGACATCCAAAGAGCAATAACCCAACTAAAGTCGGGAGCTACAGGAAATGACAGAGTCCATAACAGTATGTTAAAAGCTCTCCCTAATGAGACCATGAAGGTAATTTTAGAACTGTTCAATAAGTCCCTAAATGAAGGAGTAGTTCCACAAATATGGAAACATGCAGTAATACACCCGGTCCTGAAACCAGGAAAAGATCCGAAAGACCCTGCATCCTACAGACCAATCTCCCTACTATCATGCCTCGCGAAGTTACTTGAAAGGGTAGTAAAAGCAAAGATCATAAAGGCCCTAAAAAGTAAAATACAGATTGAACAGTTTGGATTTTACGAAGGACGGAGCACCACTGACACCCTGATAAGGTTAGAACATCATGTTAAAAAAGGTTTATTGAAGAATAGATATACATGTGGAATATTTTTTGACGCTAAAGCAGCATTCGATAAGATTAATATTGAAAAGCTCAAAGTGAAAATTCGAGATCTGAAAATAGATAAAAGGTACAGTAAGTGGCTACAAGAGTGGATAACGGGTAGAACCTTTTCAGTAAGGATTAACATTACGTTGTCAACGGTAAGGAATCTGGAAAGTGGGGTACCCCAGGGAGGTGTCCTAAGTGCCTTGTTGTTTGCTTTGTATATAAGTGACCTCAGTGCAGATAATATTCAAAAAACAAAGATTTACCTGTATGCAGATGACCTAGCTGTCACTATTGAAGGCAAAAGGATAGAAGAAATCCGGACCTACGGACAGAAAGCTGTAGATTTCATAGCACAGTGGGCGGCGGAAAAAGAAATTACCCTCTCAGAAGAAAAAACAAAAATGATGATGTTCACCAACGACAAAAGACAAGCCCCAGATCCAAACATATACTTGGGAGGAAAGAAAATTAAGTGCTCAGAGACCGTCCGATATCTTGGAGTTATCCTTGACAGGCAGCTGACTTGGGAAAAACACATAGGAGAACTCACAACAGCTATAGACAAGCGACAGATGCTTATTAACGCATTAAGTCACAAAAAGTATCAAGTCCCAAGGAATGTCCTTTTGCAGTTCTCTGTAGCAATAATTCTTGGAAAGATTGACTATGCTTCCCTGGTATACGCATCAGCCAAAAAACAAATTCTTGCGAAATTGAACACAAAATGGAACGAATCACTAAGGAGAATAACTAATGCTTTAAAATCAACACCAGTCCCAGCATTACATATTGAAACTGCTACAACTTCACTATCAACAAGGAGACAAATACTAATGACAAAATATGTATTAAAAAAAAGAGGAAATGAACAAGAAGACGTTATCAAAAATGAGATCCTCCTGGATCCATACCTGATGGACTACAGATTTGGAATGCATGTGACTCCATCACTAGTGAAACTTCTGAAGGAGTTTCCAAGCACCATGTCACCGCTCACTATACCAGCAGACCTGTTGAAAAAAACGGAAGGATTGGAAAAGAATATCTCGCTGAAGATTCATGAAGAAATAGGACATAAAGCTGGAATGTCCGAGCAATCCCTACTGCAGTATTCACTGAAAGAACTAGAGAAGTTCAAGGACCACAAAAAATACTACACTGATGGATCGAAGATGGGAAATCTCACTGGCTGTGGTATTTGGGATGAACATAATAAAAAAGGCATCCAGCAGAGACTATCAGACCACACCAGCATTTACATGGCGGAGTTGTATGCTCTCGCGACAGCAGTAAAAGAAATAAGCAACAAGGGATTAGAAGAGAATTACCTAATTTGTTCAGATTCCCTATCTTGCTTAGAATACCTAAAAAAAGCCCATGAGCAAGCACCGACTATGGTAAGAGACATTGTTCAAAATGTAAGAATGACTGAAGAAACAGGGAGTTCCATAACAATAATGTGGGTCCCAGCCCACGTCGGTGTGTCCGGGAACGAAAAAGCTGACCAACTGGCTAAGGAAGCAACAAAAAAGGAAACTAAGGTAGACCTACTGTTACCTCCAGTTGAAGCTGCAATGAGAATAATCGAGAAACTGAAGACAATAGAACTCGAGAATTTTAAATCCAGGTCATTGAATCTCTACCTAGAAATAACTGATTATAAATACATAACCCGAGAAATGGTGCATCAAGAAAAAAAGGTAGCAGACATACTTTTCCGAGTAAGAACTGGACACGCAAAGACGAAAAAGATGCTGAAAAGGTGGAATAGAACAGATTCACCAGACTGTGAGGATTGTAAAGTGGAGGAAAATTTGCACCATGTACTTATGGAGTGCAAAAAGTACGAGACACAGAGATCACGATTGAAAGAACAAATAGAAAGGAGAGGTATACAGTTCGGTATAAAGGAACTATTAGGAAAAGTTGGAAAAAATAACCAAAAAGAGATGGTTAAGTATTTAGGACAATATGTAAAAGATACTGGTTTGATTAATATTTTGTAAATTAATGGATAACAGGTAAATGTTGGTGTAGGAATGTTGAATAATGCATGAAATGTATGGGAATAACGTCCGTTTTCTCCTCCCCTGTTTAATTATTGTAAAATAATTTGTAAAAAGTAAATTGTAAGTACAAAATTTTATAAAAAATAGGATTATTGTAAATAATTAAATTAGATTTAGTATATTTGTAAATTATTTAATATTAATAAGTTTTTATAATTGTATATTGAAATGAATATTTGAATTTTTATTTTGAGTTTGAGTTTAGATAAGTTATTATAGTGTTTTTGGTTGTTTTTTTTTTTTGTGTTTTTTTTTATAGTTAATAGTCAAAAAGTATATACAATATTTTTAAAATCATTTATTTTTTAGGGAGGTTTTTAGATATGAAATTTTTTGTAAATTGGGGTTATGTTACGACATGTTCTCATATATGTTTGTGAATGAAAACAAGTCGTAATAGTTTTGTTCATGAAAGAAGTTATATAAAAATGTTTGTTTAGTTTTGGTATATATATTTAAGAAAAAAGTGTATAGTAGTTTTGTTGTGAAATGTTTGAAAGTAAAGTTTGCCACTACGATGAAGGATTTCCTAATGACGGTAGGACGTCCTTCATTTCGTAGGATGGGCGCTGTTTACTTTTGTTGATTTAATTGTTATTGGTATTATACACTTTTTGAAATTTTTTGACTATTAATAGTAGTGTCTTAGTTTTATAAGGAAATTGATTTTAAATTTTAACAGGGTATTAGATTAATTGACTGATTATGTGTAGCAGACTGTTTATATGTAGTAGAGTAGTTATTGTGACGAAGCATGGTTGTGTGATGGTGAGGGGGTCAGGGTAAATTAATCAAGAATTTGTCATTTTAAGGTAAGAGACAAAGTCAAGAATAAGGATTCTGGAGCGTAGAGAAGAAATTCTGGAAGCTCCAATCAACAACACAAAACAACAAAGAGAAATCCTTTGGGAAATAAGAATTACCTGTTACTTTCTGTGTCTCAGGCAAAAGTCAAAGAACTGAGATGGCTGACAAGAAGAAAATGAGAAAGAAAAGAGGTATTGATGTGAGTATGTCTTATCTACGGTACAGCCTACAGGAGGAGTACCCATCCTCGAATTTATATAACCTCGAATTTGGCCTGAAAATACTGCAAGCAAACTTCTGTATACTCCTAAATTTATCCTGGGTCATTCAGTATATCTTTCTTGACAGTTAGGACCTTGTTAGGACTGCACTGATCTCTCGTCTTAGCCTTTCTAGGCACAAGTTTGAGTATGTAAGAATTCGAGGTTGGATACATAAGGGGTACCTGACCTTTTTTTTACCCTACCTCAAATGTTGCCACAAAAATGTTAAAATGAAACTGTTCTAGCTGTCCTGACAGTCAAGACACAAGAGGCAAAATATGACTTTTCAACTGTTATGTGTCCAAAAATATTCAGATTCTATGCATTTCTTTGTTTTGAAGCTGCTTTGAAAAGGGACTTTCTGTCTATTAACTTTGGTAACTCTACCTTTTTCATCATTTTATAAGTCATGGCGAGGAATTCGAGCTCAGGTTAGAAGGAGGTAATCTTGTTTGAAAAGAAAAATGTGTTTAACTAGAAATATTGAAGTAGTATTTATTTATCCAATATGTAAACCATTAAATAGCTTCAATCTACCATAGGCGTTTTCCGTGCTCCCACAAACAGTTTGTGGGTCGACTGTGGCTCCAAAAGAGTGTTTCCGCGGTCTTTCCTGCGGCCCACAAATGTGCTTCCATGACCAACTAGGTTTTTGTGGCTTGCTTTGTGGCTCAAATTTGACAAACAACTGGCGAGGTGATTGTCGATTTTGTGGCTCGATTCTGGCGGGAAATTCAAATTAAGCAGCAAAATAGTGTCGAAACAATAAAGCTAACTACTTTTTCAAGCATGTAGACTTAAAACTGAAGATGCTTCTTGTACAGAATGGTAAGGAAATAAGCCTGGAGTTTCTATTTATTGAGATTTTACATGAATTTTATTTTTATTTTTAGATATTTAAAAGTTACCGCCAAAAATTTCTGCGACAAACACTCAGAGGTGTGTGGCCCACAACTGTGTCGCGGAAAAAGTCCTTATGTTTCTCATATTGATTGGTTTCTTTTTAAGCCAGATAGATTATACTGAAAAAAAGACTTATCTGGAAATTTGAAATCTTGTCTGAGGTTGGATACCCCTCGTGTACCAAGGGGCATTACGACTAGGGGGGAGGGGGGATGCCCCCTGAATTTTGTCGGCCAGTCCTGGTCCAGTTGGTAAAAAATAGCTGAGTCGGCACGAAGCACCACAATTTTTCATATAAACAGTTCATTTTTTTCATTGAAAACTGTTGATTTAAAAAAAAACAGTCGGTTTTTCGGAAAAATAGTAGTATTTTGTCAAAAATAGTAGTTTTTCTTAAATTTAGCAAAATTTTCGTCAACACTGTTGTTTCTTCTCAATAATAGTCGTTTTATCTGCAAAAACAGTCGGTAAAAATGACTGCCAGTTGCTAAATACCTTGCTCTCCCCCCAAACATTTTGGCTAAAGGCTAGTAACGGATCAAGTATTAAAGTTTTTTTGGATCCCGTCGAAACCTTTGGTCTTTTTTAATTAGGCAGGCTTGTCGTTTCCCCAGACCGCAGTATGCGTGTACCTGCGGGGCCGAGATTTCAGCTGGCCGGCTTTGAATTGCAGGGAATAGGTAAATGTGATTGAGATGGGGCTTAGGGGTTTTTATAGGTAAACAGTTGTTATGTTTTAAATTTATTGTTGATTATCTTGATGTTGAAGTGTTATATTGTATTTTTTTTAACCAGACAGTGAGCGTAGTCTCTTCCTTTTATAGTTTCACTTTAAAAAGTTTGATGTTAGCGCATATGGTCACCCATGTTGACAGAATGTGCCAAGTAACCAACCAACCAACCAAGTCTTTAAAATAGAGTTTAGTTAATAAATACTCCTTGAGCCCAAGCTGACTGCAAAATATGTATTCAAACAATGAATAAAAACGGTTATGTCAGTCTCTTATTTACAGCACTTGTTTGTTGTTGTTGTTTACAGCACTTTCAGTTGCACATGCAGTCTACAAGTTTATGTTGTTGTCGTTGATAAATATTTCATACTCGGTTAAAAATACAGTTAGTTAATAAATACTCCTTGAGCCCAAGCTGACAGGGAAACATACGTTAAAACAATGGATAAAAGGGATACATCAGCTACGATGCTTTGGCAGCAATATTTCGGCCCTTCTTGGCAGGGCTCCTCGTTGCAGCCTCATTGGGGAATGGAAGAAGTGACTGCAGGTTAATTGCAGGCTCGTTTTGCTCTTCCCCAATGTTGTCCCTGACGTTCAACAGCCCGACAAGGACCCATGCCAAGCTGGGCTGAAATATCGCTGCCAAAGCATTGTAGCTGACATCATATCCGTTTGTATCCATGTTTGAATATAAGTTTAGTTAATTCTAAATAATAGTTGCCTTTTTATCTGAATTCTCCTGTTTTGCATTTTCTGACTATTGATAAAGCCAGTTCTCCTTTTCTTGCATTTTTTTTTCCAAAAACGAGAATGGGGAAAGCTGAAGCCTTCGCCTGTTCATATTTCTGCAGAATGGAGAAGTTGCTTTGATAGTTACTTCTCTGTTCTCGTTTTCCATAGTCTTTCCTCGTTGGTCAACAGAGGGCGGATGTTCAGTTGTCAGGTACCAACAGGTGATAAAATTACTGGTTTTGTTAAAAAGCTAGAACTGAGAATAGAGAAGAGAAAAAATGCTAATTTGTACAAGAAATGAAAAGCAAGAACTGAGTATTGAGATAAAAAACGCAACTACTGCAACATCCATGCATCCAAGTCTTAGCATTATCACACTTGAACCTGCTGTTAAACTATCACTGTGTTGTTAATAAATTATTACGTTTTAGGAAGGACCCTTCTACCCAAAAGACAAACCTCCAAAGCCCATGAAGGAGATAGCCAAATGGATGAAAAGCAATGTGACAACAAAGAAGACAAAGTTCTTGTACCATCAAGTGAACTACTTCATAGGTAAGTTTGTCTTATTTTGTTAAGGTTACCTCGTTCATAAAGGAAAATACTTTGACAGGAAACCATGGATTTCAGCTTTTATCGTGAAAACGAACTCTCGAAGGGGTTGAGGTTTTTGATCAAACTTGGCATGAGGACTCTTTAGGTCAAAGTACAGGTCAAAGTTGAAGATGGACTATGTAGCCCTATATTTAGGGGTGGGGGAGTGGTTTGAAATTAAGGGGAACAAAAAAATATTTTATTAAAGCTAATCAAATAGTCGAATTAGGGGTAAAGAGACATGTTGCATCCTAATAAGAAAATTTATTTTCACTCCGGACAAATAGGTCACCCGGAATCCGGCGAACCGGAAAATTTGTGAAAAGTAAAAGTTTAGTCTGAAGTTGATTAGAGGTTCCGTTTAAGGGCAAGAATCCAATCCAATCCAAAAACTTCTGGCTCTTGGGCTCCGACCCTTCGGAACCCTTTCGGCCTGGGGTAGGTTGCTCCGGGTTGCTCTTCGTGGGTCGATCACGATGGCTCACAGGACGTCAATGCTTCGGAGGAATTCGATGATTTTCTTGAAGATTCGTCGCTCTTCTGGGGCTGGGCGAGTTGAGTCGATAAGCTCACCGATAGAGACTGGCCCTCCGGCTGTCCCGTGTGAGTTTCTGCACCAGCTAGCGAGTTCTGCGTTGGAGGGGCACTCGAGCACCAGATGCTGTAGAGTTTCGGCGGCACTGCTACAAAGCCGGCATCTTGGGTCCGCTGTCTTCTTCCACTGGAAAAGTTCTTTACGAAGAATCAGTGCCATGCTCTTAACTTTGAGATAGGCTCTGTTGTCATCTGCATCTCTGAAGATTGGCAGCAAGGGTCGGAGTTTCGTGCCTATTCGGCGCTGGCGAAGGAGGTCTCGGAAGGTGGATGGTGTTGTCGGCTGATTTTGTAGACTATTCGCTGTTGAATTGGCAATCTTGTCGGCTACCTCATTGTATCTTATGCCTTGGTGGCTGGGGACGTGTTGGAAGTCTACTGTAACGCCAAGCTGCCCCAGGTCACAGAGAAACTTCCTCATGTCCGCGATGTCCGAGTCTGGTGTGTCCCATTGGATGTTCCGTACGAGTTTCAGGGCCGACTGAGAGTCCGACAGGATGACAGCCTTCTGCGACGGTGGTGGTTTAGCCGTCAGCACCTTCAGCGCTTCATTTATGGCCGTAACTTCGGCACTCAGGATAGACGATCTTGCTGGGAGAGGCTTAGCCAGGTTTAAGGAGTAAGCTGGGATTACTGCTGCCGCCGCAGCTTTTTCCGCTATGACCGAGCCGTCTGTGTATATACGTAAGTGGTTAGCGTATGTTGTTTGGATGCATTCCAAGAAGAGAGACTGAATTTGTAAGGGTGAGTAGTCCGTTTTCTTTCCTTCAAGCAGTGTCAGCTGGACGCCTGGTTGTGCCATTTCCCACGGCACTGAAGGGGGAAACTTGCAAACGCGAGGGGCTGGGATTCTCCAATTTGGGTGCTGCACGGTAAAAAGCTCCCATGAACGGAGATGCGGATTTGCAGGGCTTCTAAGGAAAGTGAGCTGGAAGATGTGGTGATCAGGGCCCAAGGCTTGAATTTTCGAGAAGTAGTTGGTTATTAGCTGCGTTGCTCGGTCTTTGATCGAAGGGAGACCCGCTAGTTGTCTTGCTCTGATGCTGGCCGTGTGATGGTGGACCCCCAGCGCGATTCTTATGGCCATATTTTGAACCGTTTCCAGAATGGCGAGGTAGCTTTTGCAGCAGCTTCCGTACACGACAAGGCCATACTCCATGCAGGGCCTTATGTAGGTGGTGTAGAACTTCAAAAGGGACGATGAGGAGTTAGCCCATTTGGAGTTCGTTAGACGCTTCATGATTGTCAGTCTTGACAGACACCGTTTCTTCACCACGTCAATGTGTTTTCTCCAGGTCAGTCGCTGGTCTAGGGTGATCCCGAGTACTGTGGGATTTGCGATGTATTGCACGTCAGCACCTGCCATCTTCAGTTTGGGCTGAGGTGTAGATTTCCTTCTGTGGAACAGGATAGCCTTCGTTTTCAATGTTGAGATCGGGATGCCTATAGTGTTGGAGAATGCTTCGAGTTCGTCGATGGAGTTTTGCATTTTCGTTTCCAGGTCTTTTTGAGAGTCACCTGTCTCCCATATGTTCAGGTCGTCTGCAAAAGCTTCTGCCCCTGTTTCGTAGCTTGAAAACTCCAACTCCGCAAGCAGGAGGATGAACAGTAGGGGGCTGAGTGGTGAGCCTTGAGGTAGGCCTACTTTAACATGTCGTGGCGTGGATGTCGCTCTATTGACTTGGATAGTGAATGTTCTGTCTGACAAGAAGTCCCATACAAATCTGACGAATTGGTCTGGGAATCCATCGAAAGTAGTACTTGGCAGAGCTTCTCTTTTTGGACGTTGTCGTACGCCGCCTCGAAGTCGACTAGGAGGGCCAGTACCATTCTCCCCTCACTCAGGCTTCTTCTCACTGCTTCTTCCAGTGACAACAGGGTATCAGTCGTGCTCCGACCTTTACGGAATCCTGATTGTGACTTGGGTAGCAGTTTGTTTGCTTCAGCGAACCACTCCACTCTCCTCTTGATAATTTTCTCAAGGCATTTCCCCAAAACCGGGAGAAGGGAGATTGGGCGATAGGATTGTAGAAAGTTTGGAGCCTTCCCGTGACGTGCTGAGTCTGAATTTTGAAAATTATTATCTCGTCGGACAATTAGTACGGCCGGAATCCGGCCAAAACCGAAGAATTTGTTTACAGTCAGAGTCTTATTTAAATTTCATAAGATATTCGATTTGCAGGTAAGAAGACATGCTGAACTCGTATATGACAATCATTTTCTGACCGGACTTTTAGATCGCTCGGAATCCGGCTAAAACCGGAAAATTTGTTAAAAGTAAAAGTTTAATCTGAAGTTGATTAGAGGTTCGATGTAGGGGCAAGAAGACATGCTGAATTCGATTTGAGCTTTAACTTTTTGCCAGAAAAGTAGTTTGTCCGGAATCCGGCCGAAACCGAAAGTTGGGCAGAAGTAAGGAAGGAAGGAGATACGACGTAGGCTATAGGGTAAACCATATGCTGAATCCATATCTGAATATTTGACAGCGCAAAATGGACATCTGAATATATCTGAACTTGGTGAAATTCAGCTGGCGTATCCGTTTTGCACTGTCAAATACGAACTTGGTCTTCTCCGATTATTACCATTGGCTTTCACCTGTTTCCAATTTTAAAAGTAAAAATGTTTAAGCAGTCTGTTCAAGACCGAATTGTCTGGAGCAAATATTAACATTTTGGGATCCCATCGAAACCTTTGGTCTTGTTGTTCGTGTGATCGAATCTGCAATAATTTTACCATCGATCTTAGCCATGTATCAAAGAAGAACTGTTGGTTGTCTAGCCCGACTCAAGAACCTAAAGGCAATGCAGATTTCTTTTAAAGAAAGTACTTCTGTAGTTGTGAATTCAATTTCCAAAGTTTGCAATTCGTAAAATAGAAGTACTTCAATGACATTGATACTAACAACAATATCTCAAGGTTCAAAAGCTGTTGATGCACTGATGGATTCAAAATGGGCCAAGTCAAAGAATGAGGATGAACCTCCAATGTTTCCAGATAGGATAGCAGTTACAGAATACCTTGATTTGTAAGTATATCTACCGTTTATAGGGTCTCTGGAGAAAATGAAAAATTAGCCCTTGGAACCTTGCGATATGAGGCAGGAAAAAATCATGTGTGGCCGTTTGATCCTAACTGTGTTGATGGCAGTGTTTTATCCTAGCTTCATTTTCAGTTTTTCGTTTTGGTACAATTTTCCTACTGGGATTAGTCTTGTCTCTACTGAGATAATCTTGTCTCTATTTCGTATTAATCTTATCTCTGTAGAGATAAGAAAAATCCCAGTAGCAAATACTGCAGTTAATTTTAATCCTTACTCAGAGAAACTATTTACAGTGTACAGCATATTTCCTCCAGCACCTCAGTCACGCTTAGGAACATCCTAGGGATATAAGTTTTGAAGCCAAGCTGACCAGTCATAACGGAAGAAAGACTTTAGAGCTTTTTCTTGATCAGCTAAATTATCCCTATAAGATGTCAGGCGAGGGATAAATATAATGTCGGATATTTCGGTTGCAGTTCCAGCGACAATCCTCAGCGAAGGCCGACGAACGAACTAAATCATAAATTAAAAAGCAATACCAGCACATCGTCCGCATTTGTCGTTTTGTGGTTTGTCGGTTTCGCGTCGCTCTTTTATTGGTATGCAGGTTGCCAGAAGTTCAACCGAAATATCCGAAATTACACTTATACCTCGCCTACAATTACAATTCGGTTTATTTATCCATAAATATCTTTTTACAAACAAAAAATAGTGCTGGGCATGTCAATACAGTTAAAAAGATCAACCAAGGGATATATTTACAATTGTAACCTATGATTTATATATACAGTTCACGTTTTAAAAGAGGAAAAGTTAGTCAAACACGAAATGGTCAAACTATGTAGGTCACAACAAAAATAGAGAAACGGGTTGAAAAGAAATAGACGACAACAACTTTTAAAGAGCGTTGAAATATTCGGTAAAATATGGCACGAAAGAATTGAGGAATCGTTCCGATGAATGGGCATGAGACGGGGGGGGGGGGGGGACTTCAGTAGTTCTTTTCCCGTTTGAAGTAAATTTAGCCTAGTGATTCGCCGGCCGATATTGCTGGGACATTCTGGAAAGATGTCCCAATGTAGATCTGATGACAGTACCTTATTTCCAAAGCTCATGACCAGCTCCTGCCTCCGTTGTCATAGTGTCGTTATGTCCAGCGTTTCTAGACTCTCCTCATAGTCTTTGTCTTACACTGTCAGAAGTTCATAACAGGTAACACAGGGATGCGTGGTTTCAACAGACAACACTCAGGATGTTAGCTGTTATGTTACGCATTATACCGTTATGCATACAAGAAGAGCCGAAACACCACCGGAAAAGTATCTTCCTTCTTGTTTGTCATCGTGATATCGGAAAAGTCAGGAGATAATTTGGCTCTTCCTGGCAATGCTTGTTATGCATAACGTTTGCAAAATCAGAACTCAGAACAGAGAACATCTCAAGTGTTGTATGTTCAAGCTGCGCATCTTTGTTTCATATCTGTTATGTAACTTCTGACAGTGTATAAATTTAGCTGATCAAGAAAACCGCAAATTTTTTTAAACTTTAACTTTAAATTTGAAATTTTTGGTTCTTTCGACATCCTACAAGAGTCGTTAGTCGCATTTTTATGCGGGTCCCTCCCTTTTGCGCATCTTGACATTTGGGATATAGGTCGTGACTTCCACCATATTTTATTAGGCCTAAATTAGTGAGCTGTAGAAGAAAGAAGCTTTTCTTTCTTGTAATCTGTTTCATCCGTCTTCTGTTTTCTCAAACTTTACGGTATTTCAGGATGTTGAGATACAAGTTCTTCCATCGGGCCAAGAAAATCGCAGTTGCTGATGCAGCGTTAAAAAAAAAGAAGAAGGATGACAAAGATGAAGAAAAAAAGGAAGAGAAAAAAGAAGAAAAGAAGAAAGCAAAAAGTGAGAAAACTGACGCAGAAGAAGAAGAAAAGAAACCGGAAGAGGCGGAAGGTACTCGAGCAGAGGACAAGGACAAAGAATCAGACAAAAAGGTTAGAGTTGAATTTCACGGTTTATGTCAAACTTCTCATTCAAAAAAAAAAATGTTGTAAGTTCTCATCTAAACTACCCCACCGGACCGACCCTTTGCCATCCAATATACCACCTTCTCTCCCCATATGGCAGTTTGTCTGTCCTAGAATAATCAAATGTCTTATAACCTCCTTATTCGAACCCGCTTTAAAATATACCCCCCCCCCCCCCAATATCTTTGTTCTTTGCATAAAACCTTAGAGACAGCGGCCCGTTCTTGGCCACTTGCCAATATTTAGTTTCCTGTCCAGCAGACGACTTAACCTGTGCGGAGCAGGTTAAAACATTTCCTTTAACTTTAGCAATTTAAAATTCTGAGTATACGCTTCATTATACAAATACACTCTTTGCGTGTGGGCACACATGATTGGCTGCAATTTTTCAACCGTAGGCGCTACCTCGAAAGCGCCTTTTCGCCAGCTTTTCAGAAGGGAAAATAAATCAATGGTGATTCAAAGAGTTAACACCCAGCTCCATGCAGAGTTTCAGCCTTCGTTCATGTAATGATTTAGGCTTTTATTGGGCTTGTCCCAGCCAACCACAAACCCCTGATTTTGGATACAGCTATGCCAAACACTGGATATGTCTAGCGTTTGGCATACCCTATACCTAACGCTGGATACACTGTGCTAGACGCTGGATACTGTAATCCAATGAAATATTGATGATTTGAGTGAAGCTAAAAAATCAGCCAATCAGAACTCCTTTATAGATAAGATAAGATAAGATTTTAATTGCACAAAAAAAAGCCAGAAGGCCATGGCAACAAAATAAACAAAAAAAACAAACAAAAGAGCAAAGATCTATACATTAACCTACTTACTCTAGGCATAATTTTCGGTGTTGAAAAGCGACCCTGAGGAATCTTGCCAGCCTCCTCACATCATCAAACTGACGGCTACCAATCATACTACACATCCATTTCTCATCGAACACCCTCACGCATTCTCCAAACACTTCATTCCTCAGCTCTCTCAATTCTTCACATTCACACATGACATGCACCACACTTTCATTCTCATCTCCACACATTGGACAGGAGAAATACTGACCAGAACGTTCAGAAGAACTTCCAATATACGTTCTTCTTTTCCCAAGCGGTAAACAATCTGCCCGGAGACACCACACCAACTTTACTTCCTCCCTTTTTAAACCCACCTTGAAAAATATTTCCTCACCCCACACCTCTTTAGCCTTAGCATAATACCTCAATGAATGTGATAGATCCTTTGCAACCTGCAAACTCTGAATTTCTTGGTCTAAAAGCCTAGCCTCCACCTCTTTTTTTATTTTTCCAAATTGCAAACCAGGACCTACGCCATCATTCCACCACATAGACAGTCCGCAACCATCTAAAATACATCTTATTTGTGAAGACCACGAATCTATTCTAGTATCTAAAATACTCTCTTTATAAGCCGCCTTGAGGATCCTTACTCTCGGCAGCATCAAAATCTTTTCCCAGAAACCTATCATAGCCACCCATCTATGTCTACGCATACTTGCTAAACCTAAATCCCCCTTAACTACTAACGAATTAATTTTTTCACTGACCCCTACTATTTTTTTAAAATAACTTAACTGTAACTGTTCTAACTTTTCCCCCTTACCAAAACCCCATATTTCAGATCCATAGTGGATCGCAGGTATAACTTTAGACTTAAATAAATGTTTGTGTAATTTTAAATCACCGATTTCCCTAAGGCTACTCCGTAACATCATATTAATACAACGCTTTCCTTTAACAAGACTATTCTCAAACTGCTTTCCAAACTTTCCATTCCACGTAAGCCTACATCCGAGGTAATTAAATTCTTCTTTATAACTAATCGGCTCTCCTCTAAACTTTAACAACGGCTCCTGGTCTATTTTACCTCCTTTCCTAAAAACCATTACAACTGTTTTTTCTATATTTATCTCTAACTCCTTTACTGCGAGATATTCATCCAAAATATCCAGCAGCTTCTGGAGGTTATGCCTTGATTCTGCTATCAATGCAATATCATCCGCGAATAACAACAAACAAATTGTTACTATGTCAATATTTACTGTTGGCGCATTTTTTCCAATCATAAATTGTTCCAAATCATTAATATAAATAGAGAACAGCTTCGGGGATAGAGTACACCCTTGTTTAACTCCCTTTAACGATTTAATTCTCCGTGACACATTTTTAAAAACTCTAACTACTATGTATATCTTAGCATATATTTCAACTATTAACAAAACTAACCGGCTAGGTAGGCCAATACTCACCAGTGCTTCCATCAGTAAATGGCGCTTAACGTGATCGAACGCTCCTTTAAGATCTACGAACGCAACATATAACCTTCCTCTTCTTTTCGCTATATATTTCCTAATTATTACTTGTAAACTAAATATTTGGTCCAAAGTACTGTACCCTTCCCTGAAACCTGCCTGGACCCTAGTTAACTTATCTGTCGTATCTAACCACTTTTTTATCCGAACGTCTATAATTTTACAAAATAACTTACTTATTGTAGATCCTAAATGGATCCCTCTATAGTTACCGTGACATGTCCTATCCCCCTTTTTAAATATTGGTACAACTATCGATATATTCCACTGACTAGGCCATATTGCTTTTTCCACCATCCAAGAAAACGCCAAAGCTAGGAACGGTAAAACGTAAACTCTGCTCCACTTTAAAACTATTGTCGGTATACCGTCTGGTCCTGGAGCTGATCTCCCTTTCATAGATTTCAGGGATGACCACACTTCCTTTTCTGTAACAGGATCTAAAAGCTGCGAATCTACCTCATTCAATGGAAAACAATACATAGTCTTAAGATCCTTCACAAAATGTTCAGGTAGCTTATCCCCATCACTCGTTCCTCCTTCTTTTTCTTCCAGGAATTCCGGCCATGACTCCGCCGGTGGGACGTTGAATTGTTCCTTATTACTAATCGTACACTTAACACTATTCCAAAACTCCCTAGTGTTCTTTTCCCTAAAATTCTTTATCACTTCTTTTCTATTTTCTTCGTCTACCCTACTTTTCTTACTTCTTAACAGGTTTTTATATTTTTTTCTCTCAATACGATACTTTACTATACATGCTTCTACGTTTTCTGGGGGACTACTTTTCAACATTTTCAAACATGCAACTACGACCGTTCTCATTTGTTTACATTCACTATCATAAAATGTTTTTTTATTTCTATTTCCTTTCTTCTTATTTCTACTCACCTCCAAACCAACTTCATGCAATTTACCTGTCAGCTGTTCAAGGGAACTTTCAATCTGACCTTCCGTAAGTCTTTCCACGCATCTTCTCACATGGATCTCCATATCAACTTGAACCAGCTTTTCTGCCAACTCTTTTTCCGAAAATTCCTCAATTTTTAACGATTTCCTAATATCCACAGGACCTTCTACATGAATAAGTTCATTTTCCATCACCACATGCATTGTCCCTGTACCATGATTATTTTCAAATTCAAACATCACATTCAATGGGAGGTGGTCAGAACCGATCACATTCTTAACACTCAGATCCTTGCAACAAGGCCAAAGTGTAGGACTGACTAACACATAATCAATTAGGCTTGGGAGCTTACCCGCATAACACGTAAAGCCACCCCCTACTTCCCGATCCTCCCCTATCCTCCCATTCAAAATTATCAACTCTTCGTTTCCCGCAAAATCCAACAAATTTTGACCCCACCTGTTTTTCCGGCGATTCTGGTCCTTACTTCTCCTCTCACCATAATTTCCGATGTACTCCTCTAGAAGCTGGGAAGACTCCTCCGGGTCCATTCGCAGTTCAACATTTTCCATTATACGACCGGTATAAGCATTGAAATCACCTAGAACAATGAATCCATGATTATGAAATCTTTTTCGCAAAGTAGACATTTCATCACACAATATACTCCAACTATCTTCATTCGAGTATGAACTTGACTGGGGCGGTATATAAACACAACACACAATTATCTTACGGGCAAAAATATTTCCTTTCAACCATACAATGTTTTCCGACCTACTTTTTATTCTCTCCAACCCTTTCAAACTATCTTTTTTAACTAGAATGCTTACCCCCCCATATACCCTACCATTTTTACTTGGCTCTCTATAACTTCCAAAACTTTCAAAACCTTCAACATTCATACTTCCCCTTTGCCACGTTTCAACCAAACATATTATGAAACACCGGCAAACACACTCATTTATCAAACTTTGTATCTTTTCACTCGAATATCCTTGGACGTTCCATAACGTTATCCCTAATTGGGTCGAGCTCGCTAAACGTGAACGTTGCACATGGCCTACGTGACACTAAGCTTCCATATGAGTGTCTTGAGTGCTTGGCCCCGGGCTATTTGTACGCTCCCCATCTAGAGAAAATCGTCGACGACCTTGAACATTTCTATGCTCATCTGGGGGTTGCTCACGAGAAACCCCACCTGTCTTCGAAGCCACAAAAACACTCGTGGCCGGCTGGCGATTTACATCACTCGGGCTAAAAACGTGTTCACTATTTCTTTTTCCATAAGCTGCTCTGTCTCCAGACCTGTGGAACGATGCCGTCGACGGTGTATTATAGACCTCCACCTGATTCTCACTCGCATCGTAAAATGCCGATAACGAGGTATTGGACCCACTTCTACTCCTTGTTTCCATGTCCGTTGCCCTTTCAGGCTGATAAGATCTCGTTGTCTCTACAACTCGCGGAGGGATCACATCCACTTGAGTATGCGATCTTGCGTTTCCCCTTTCTTCCAGTAACTTAACTTTGTCCGACTTCGCGTCATAGACGTACACGTCGTGACCCACATGGAGTTTCACACCCCTCATGTGCGCTTCAAAACCCTCGTTACGGGCTCTTTCAAGAACAGGCTTAAGTTTTCCCCTTGCCGTGCGTTCAATCTCCGTATAATCAGGAGCCGCGCTCAACTTGAATCGCCTCAGGTAAGTATTTGCTCTTAGGATGAGGTCACGACAATATCTGCTGTTCAGTTTGACTAACACTGGAGCAACACCAGTCGTGCTTCGAAGACGGAAAGTGTCTTTGATATCGCGGATAAACATTTCGAAATCCGGGATTATGGAGTTTAGGGCCTGGACAATATCATGTTGGAGGCTGGTTCCTCTCACATTTGGTGAAAAGTTATACAGTACTATATTGCAGCTTTTTGACTCGGCCTCTAACTGCTGGAGCTTGTGTCGAGTAAATTCTAATTCTTTACTCAACTGATCCGTCTTGGCTACCGCTGAATCAGTCTTCTTTTCCAACAGAGAATTAGAAGCGTTCATGCTCGTTCCCATGTTTGTAACACTAGTCCGGAGTTCGGACATCTGCGACGAAATTCCTTCCAATTGTGCGAAACGACCGTTTATGTCTTCTCGGAGGTCGCTTAACTCCTGGAGGACTCGGTCTAATTTGTCTGTCATGTTATACAAAATACCGGAAACAAACTTATCTTTAAAAGGGCAGGCCCACGTAGGCGTTGGCAATCACCTTGGCGGTGGCCCGGTGGAGCGTGGAACCTGCTTCTTGATTTTCCACCGTACTCTGACAGCCAAAAATTGGATCCACGTAAATCCTCAAATATTTATCCAACTTTCACCAAACAGTTTTACTTCAGGAGCATGCGACCGCGCGGAATGAATGCTCGCTGACGACTGAGGTAGGTCAGGGTTAGGTTACCAACAGGTATCCGGCGTATGGCATAGGGTATCCAGCGTCTGGCATAGGGTATCCAAAAATCAGGGATTTGTGGTAGACTGGCTTGTCCACAATTTAGGTACCAGTAAGTAAGTAAGTAGTTTATTTCTGACCCGCCATTTTCAGAAGCGGTGTATGTAAAATAAAAGAGAGAAACTAAATGAAACACAACAAACACAGATACATTGTACGAAGACCGTTCATTAATTTTTCCAGGAAGACAAGAGTAAATCAGACACGAAGGGGAAAGAAAAGCGAAGAATCCGTTTGGACATGCATTTGGATCAGATATTCCTTGACTCCACGGACGCATACGTTTGGATCTACGACCCCATTCCTCTGTGGTACTGGGCTGCTGGAACCTTGGTCGTCATTGTCACAGTTGGTCTCTGCCTCTTCCCTCTCTGGCCTCCTACGTTAAGGTGAGTCCGGGGGGTTTGGCACTTAAATTTGAATCATTATAGTATGTGCTATGTCTAGATCATGCTCATCCAAGTCGCCAGTCCAGACCATGACTCGTTCCTACCGTGGGGTCATCTAGGACAGTGGTTCCCAACCTTTTCTGTACCGCGTACCTAATTAAGGTTCAAAAAATTTTCCTACCCCTTTTTGAAGAATCGTTGTTCTACTAAGATCTGTCAAGAATAGAATGCCGAAGAGACGGCTTGGGATTAGTGCGTAAAAATATATACAAGTAAATGGGATTCGTCCGCAAACTGGTCAAGAGTCGGAAAAAACACTTGCGCTGTTTCTCTCAACCTTCGTAAGCCAAAATTCTAATTTCTTGACGAAATCAGACATTTTGAGATTAGAGATTATGGACCTTCGCGACTTGTCGAAAAGTCTATCCGCAAGTTAAAGAAAAAATACTAAAGAGGTATCGATGGTATTTGTGCTGCACTGTTGAAGTTTTCTAGTGATTTACTTGTTGATTACATTTGCATGATCTATCAGATGATAATTGAGTCAGGAGTGACACCCAGTGGGTTTGCCGTAGGAAAGCTTTACCCAATTTTGAACAAGACCAAAGGTTTCGATGGGATCCCAAAAATTCAATATTTGATCCAGACAATTGGGTCTTGTCTTCGCCAGATCCAGACTTCGCCATACTCCTTGAACATTTTTACTATTAAAATTCAGAAACAGATTAAGGCCAAATAGCTGATCATCTGAGAAAACCAAGTTCAGATATGGATTCAGCATGTGTGTTTACCCCTATAAGTCTTATCTGTTTTGACGATAACTTCCTGCCATACTTCTGCCAATTTCCCGGTTTCGTCCGAATTCCGGAACTACTTATCCGGCGAAAAGCTAAAAAACGAACTCGGGTATCTTCTTTCCCCTATATCGAACATCTAATCAACTTCAAATAAAAGTTTGACTTGTATCAAATTTTTCGGTTGCAGCCGGATTCCGGGCGAACTATAGGTGCGGGTAAAAAATGATTGCCATACACGGATTCAGCAATTCTTCTTACCCCTAAATAAGATATCTAATCAACTGCAAATAAAACTTTTAGCAATTTTCCGGTTTTCAGGGCGAACTACTGGTCCGGGTATAAAATGGTTTTCACATAAGAGTTCAGTATGTCTTTTTACCCATAAATCGAGCATCTAATCAACTTCAAATAAAACTTTTGCTTTTAACAAACTTTCCGGTTTTGGCCCTATTCCGGGCGAACTACTTGTCCGGCGAAAAAACGGTTTTCATATTCGTTTTCAGAATGTCTTCTTACCCCTTTACCGACTATCTCATTAGCTGTTTAAAAAAAATGTGTTTGTCCCTTAATTTGAACCCCCTCCCCCACCCCTAAATTTAGGGCTACAGAGTCCATCTACGAACTCGACCTTTCCCTTGCCGCAAAGGATCCTCTCACGAAGTTTCATCAAAATATCTCATTCCCTTCGAGAGTTATCGTGCTCACAGACAGACGGACAGCTTTTGCAATGTCATAGGTATCCCTCCACTTACGTTTTGGGATCCCAGAAAAGGAAAAAACCGGTTTTTGTAGCTCATACCGGCCAATAACTGTATCAAATGTTTTATGTAAACTGTTCGAGCTAGTCACGCTTGGCGAGATTAGCTCGAAGTGTTATCTTCCACCGTGCCAATTTGTGTTCCAAAAACGACTTGGATGCGCCCATGCCCTTAGTGCATTATGTTCTGTTCTCATTGAGGCTGATTCCCAAAAAGAAGCTCTGGTGCCTGCTAGTCAAGATGTAAGCAGAGCTTTCGATTCCCTTGTTCATGAATATATATTGTACGAAGCTTGTAAGCGTGGGGTTTATCCGTCGATAATCCGAGTTTACAGAGACCTGTATAAAAATTTAGTTGTCGTGATCCAAGTTCCTGGTTCTCCGGATGTAAATCTGACAGTGCCGGTCAAAAAGGGCAGGGGTCTATTCTTTCACCTGAGTTGTCTAACAATGCAATAATTGAAGCGCAGAGTAAAATTTAACCTGCATTGTTCGGGGTATTGATGTTAGCCTGATAGGGTATGCTGATGATATTCTTAACCCCAGCCGTACCCTTATTCGTTTGGTGGAAAATTTCGACATCCTTAGCACAGAATATGGTCACATTGGAATGCATTTCAATGCAGATAAATCCCAAGTTGTACTTTTCAGCTGGAAATCTAACCCGGACGTAACAGTAAGACTGGGAAGTGTTCATGTGAAGCCAGGGGATTCGCTAATTTACCTGCTGGAAAATCCATCAAAGAAACCCGTGCACTACTTCTAAAGCATAGACGTAAAAGAGTTGCAGGTGCATACGGATCTGCGGTATCTGATAAGCTACGTTTTCAACGTCCCGTCCTCGCGGCTATCTACAATTCAATCGCCCTACCTCACGTCCTGTATACTGCACCTTTTTGGAGACTTCTCACCAAATCAGACAAAAAACAAATCCGGTCAATATTCCATCGTTTTGCCAAGGATATATATTATGCGTCCCCCTTGGACGAGAAACTCGAAAATTTCCAGTCGTTATGAAATTAGTGATCCACTAACAGCAGTGGAGAAACAAATAGAAACTTATAGCCAAAATTGATCACGACTGGAAAACCCTCTTGGTTTAGTTATAGGGTAAAAGTTATATTGTGTATTTTGTAAGCTAATTCTCTTTGGTGTTTTCCTTTCTTTTTTGCCTTTTTCCTTATTATTGGGATCCCAAAACGTAAGTGGAGTGATAACTATGACACCGCGAAAGTTGTCCGTCTGTCCGTCCGCCCGTCTGTAAGCACGATAACTCTCGAAGGGAATGAAATATTTTGATGAAACCTGGTGTAAGGATTGTTTGGGTCAAGAGTAAGGTCGAGTTCGTAGATGGGCTTTGTAGCCCTATATTTAGGGGTGAGGGAGGGGGTTTAAATTAAGGGGTAAGCAAAATATTTTTAAACAGCTAATGGGACAGTTGATTATGGGGTAAGAAGACATGCTGAACACGATGGTGGAAACCATTTTCTTGCCGGACAAGTAGTTCGCCCGGAATCCGGTCAAAACCGGAAAGTTTGTTAAAAGTAAAAGTTTTACTTGAAGTTGATTAGATGTTCAATTTAGGGGTAAGAAGACATGCTGAACACGATGGTGAAAACCATTTTCTCGCCGGACAAGTATTTAGCCCGGAATCCGGCCAGAACCGGAAAATCTGTTAAAAGTAAAAGTTTTATTTGAAGTTAATTATATGTTCGGTTTAGGGGTAGTAAGACATGCTAAACACGATGGTGAAAATCATTTTCTCGCCGGGCAAGTAGTTCGCCCGGAATCCGGCCAAAACCAGAAAATTGTTAAAGGTCTTCGTAGTTGATTAGATATCCGATTTAGGGGTAAGAAGAGATGCTGAATACGTGTATGACAGTCATTTTGTACCCGGACATATAGTTAGCCCGGAATCCGGCTGGAACCGAAAAATTTATTTTAAGTTAAATTTTAATTTGAAGTTGATTAGATGTTCGATATAGGGGAAAGAAGATACGCTGAGTCGATTTTTGCTGGAAAGGTAGTTCCGGAATTCGGCCGAAACTGGGAAATTCGCAGAAGTAAGGCAGGAAGTTTTTGTCCAAACAGATATGACTTAAAGGGGTAAACACAAACATGCTGAATCCATATCTGAACTTGGTTTTCTCAGATGATTAGCTTTTTGGCCTTAATCTGTTTCTGAATTTTAATAGTAAAAATGTTCAAGGAGTCTGGGGAAGACTGGATCTGGCGTAGACAAGACCCAATTGTCTGCATCAAATATTGAATTTTTGGGATCCCATCGACACCTTTGGTCTTGTTTACTCTGCCTTCGTGCCTTGTCTTTATTTTGACAGGTCATAAATAAAATCATCATCATCATCATATAGTGGCCTGACTCGGAAACACCCTTCCCTAAATTAGATCTTAACAAGAAAATCAGACTTGGAATATGGTTAAAAATAAAATGTGTTCTTCTTATTGTAAACAAAGGAATAAAACACTTCCGTTTGACAACCACCCCAAGAAGTTTTTGAAGTCCCTGCCGACTATTCCGTCGTAACGCAATTTGTCCGAGACCACCACTCTCATTTTGGACACCCAGCTTGCCTCCGCAGTGCGCACTCGCGGTAGGGTATACGCATACGTCTGCGTGTACGCAATCGATGTTAGCCTTGATGCTTCTGTCTAATTTCGCAACTTCTATTACATCGGACCTGACAAGTGTTCCGTCACTACAGCTGTCGACGAAGAATGTCGCTTCTCGCCCGTCTACCGAACCGGTTATTACCCTAGCCGACCGTTTGTCAAGCACACTCGTTGCTGGAATAGCGATACCATCAGCCGTGTACGACCTATATGTCGCACTAGCAGGTTTCCGTGTTCTCTGTCCAATTCAGCCCAATTCTGACTGCGAATCATAGTTAATAGTGACGAACGAATACGTCAGCTGAACTTTATCTGCGCGATATTTCGGCCCTTTTTGGCAAGGTTCATGCTCAAGCTGGAAATGAACTTTCATTTCCCAGAAAGTTCATTTCCCAGCTTGAGCCTGAAGAGGACCCTTGCCAAGAAGGGCCGAAATATCGCTGTAATAAAGTTCAATTGACGTACCCGTTTGTCACTATCAACTATAATCCGCTCTGCGTTGACCAATGAGGTAGGACTATGGAGATCGAGAAGTCGCTATCACAGCAACTTTTCAATTCTGCAAAGTCGCGAAGCTTTCCCAGTCTCGTTTTGCTAAAAACACAAGAAAAGAAGAATTGTTTTTTCTACGCGGAAATGACTTTAAGCTGAGTGGCTGGCGATTTTCCGAAACAGAGGAGTGGGGCGTTGAAAGTTGAAACGCAATTCCATCTGTAATGATCGAGTCTACCATTGTTTTCTGAGAATATATACGCCGAAATTTATTAAATTTATTCCAGTGGTTTGTGCAATGTATTATTCTGTACTTCTCTTTTGAGTTGCAGATCTGTTTGTTGAGTAATTCTCAAAGCAGTTCTGAAAAAAGGAAATTAATTCTCAAAATAAGTTTAAGTTTATAAATATGTAAATATGTTCAGTTGATGATCAGATACGTTTCAGTCTACAACTGTCGACTCTTTCGTTGTGTGGAGTTTTCCTTTTGTTTTGAATGAATGAATGAAGGATTTATGACGCACTGCCCAAGGGCGTAAGTGCAGTAAAAAGGACAAAGAAATATAAAATAATCACAAAACACTCAAAAATATTTTCCCTAATTTAGAATCACATTTATGGGATCGTGGACAGGTAAGTTTCCAATCGGAGAACACACACTAGAGGAGAGGGCTTCGAGCGTCAACAATGGGTCGGAAATCAACAAACGTTTTTTGTTTTAGTCCTTTGTACTCCTTCTTTCTCTTTGTTGAAACGACGGGTGATCAAATCCAAAACTTTCATAAAAGGCTGACAACATTCTTCTTTATCACAACATTTTTCCTTTTTTCACGGAAAAGCCCCCTTTGTTTATTTTGAACTTTGTTTTTTCCATTGTATTTCTTTGTAGATTTATTAGGCTAATTTATCTTTAACGGTCAGCTTTTTATCAGTATGTAAGTGTGTGTGAGTTTGATTGACATGTCGTTGTCCCTTATTATACACTATTCTTCAGTTTTGAAGGATTCAAACAAATAAACAATAATAATAATAACTAAGTAAAATAATTCGCTTTTATTTTCCAGGAAAGGCGTTTACTACTTAAGTATAGCGGCTGCCGGCTTCCTACTTGTCGTCCTTGGTTTGACAGTGCTAAGATTCATTTTGTTCTGCTTAGTCTGGGTCGCAAGTTTAGGAAAACATCATTTCTGGCTACTGCCCAATCTAACAGAAGACGTTGGATTCTTCGCATCGTTTTTGCCACTCTATCAGGTAACTCTTACCTTCCAGTACCATGAAGATATTTTCGTGACATTGATGGAAACCATATACCACAGTCCAGAGACAAAACATATATGTACTGAAGCCAGAGATGGGCGAATCCGGATTCGGATTCGACTCCAGATTCGGATTTGAATCCAGGATTAGCCTTTTTGGCCAGGTTCGAATCTTATGCTTGTCAGGCTTGATTCGGAATCGGATTCCAGACCCTCATTCTTACAATCCGCTCAAATCGCTAGTCTGCATCCTTCTAGTTTCCGTTTCCCATTTTTAAACATTCGGCTTAGGCAATCCAACTTTTTGACCTCCACCACCGACCGTCCTCAGTAATCTATCCCGTTATTTAATTACCTAGATATCAGTGCTTTTTGTCACCTCTGATTTTTGAACTATAAACCATGTACATGGTTTGACTTTTGTTAGGTCGGATTCGAATCCTTTAGTGATAGAATTCGCCCATCTCTGAATGAAGCCGATAACTTCATTGCCTCATAGTACAGTAGAGGTGGGCTTCATCCACTTGCTGCAACAAAAGTTGGACTCTTGGATTCTCAGTCAGCAAATTTGGCTCATTAAGGGCTCCAGAAAGCTTAATTTTACGTTTTGGCCGATCAATCCTTGCCAGTAAAAAACATAGAGTTATTCTGCTTGCCCGATCTAGCACCGGCGACAGGACTAACGCGGCACCAAAATCTCCTGGTTCGAGTTAAATGTCGCACTAACCGGTATTCGAATTCCTTTGTACCATATTTTACTGAGAAAATTAACAAAAAACAAGTAAATTCCAAGTGATTTATTTTCTTTTATTTAATAATTGTATATATTCAAGTATTTTAACACATGAAATGTAATGGTCGACGTGTTTAGTGCCATGTCGGCGCTACGATTTAGATCAATAAAAACATCTATCTATCTAAGAACTCCTGAATGGGTGTTTTCGGTCTTCATTTTACCATTTAGCCCAAAGCTGCACCGTTCAAAGTTAGCCAACTCTTAAATATTTATTCGCACCTGACAGGTTGCGTATGTTACTTTTGAATCTGGAAATTAAAATTATGTAACGAAGATAAATTTTCAAAATTTTACTTCGGTTTAGTAGTATATGAATTTTCACTGCCTTGATTCGATCGTCCCTGCGCTTTATTTGAACCGATTCGAGGCAGCAATGGCAAAGTCATCAAAATACTGTTAGTTACGTTTTTAGTGGAGTGTTCCTTGGAACAGTCCACTATTGCGAGCGCTGTAGCAGCTTTCGGCTTTCACCGCTTCTTTGTGGAGCTCATAACTCGTGAACCAGTGCAGGCAGCAAGTTCAAACTTGGTACACTTGTGGGTATTTGGGTCTAGTTGTGCCTTTTGGGGTCCCATCCCCCACACCCACCCGGTTCAGGGGCAAATGGGCCCATATTCCCCAGTGACTTCTACGTCCAAACATAACTAAACACTCGAATCAATTTGTCATTTCAGTAATAATTGCAACACAATTGGTAAAAAAATTCATCAGTCGATACAAAACTTATCTACCACAATTCACACAATAGACTCATTCGGCGAACATTTTGCCAAAAACTTCTAACAAATAAAAATCACTTTAATGAAATGATTTAATTTTTTTCCAAATTCAATCAAAATCAATTTTTTAATCATTACGTCAAAATTAATTTCACTAAAATACATATATAAAACAAAATAAAACATACTAAAAGGGTCAAAAACTAAAACTAACAATTCAAAGAAGATAGTGACTATGTTTACTGGCTGTTGTACAATTCAACAAAACTTGGAACAAAACTCCTTCGGTACCTTTCATGTTTTGTGGGGACTGGATTTAATTTGGGTACTTTCTGAGCCTTGTCGCGCTGTGGTCTGTTGCGGATGGGTGTGTAGAGTTCGGGGAGAATGGGACGCAATCTGGGAACAGACAGGGTCTTGGTGCCGAAGTTAAGGTATAGAAGGTTTCTTCTCGCGTCCAAGGTGGTGAGCTTGAACTTGCCAGGCAGATAATGGTAAGGAAGCTTACCTTCCCCATTAATGATCCTAAGCGCTCGTTTTTGAATGTTTTCAATTTTATAAACATGCTCAGAAGTAAGCCCAAATTCCACACTGTACACGCATACTCCAGTATTGGCCGGATAAACGAACAGTGCAGTTGGAGGAGATCCTTCGGGGGCCAAAAAATTTTTTTCATAAGTTTTGACAGGGAAACCGAAGGGGAAGCTTGTTTGAGGATGTTTTGAACATGGGCATCCCACTTCATGTCAGCTGAAATAGTTACTCCAAGTAATTTAATAAGACTAATGGAGATTTCGGGAGGAATGTGGTCTGTGAAACTGGGCACGGGTTTTAAAAAATTCACAGTCATGATCGATGATTTTTTGGGAGTTAACCCTCATCTTGAACAAAGACGCTTGTTGAGTGGCATCCTCAAGTAGAGCCGTGATTGAACTTTTTATATTCCGTCGACATACCTCCAGTGCAGACAGGTCGTCCACGTACTTCCTCCAACGATCTGGGTGGTCAGTCAATAGGCTATTGATCATTATAAAAAATAAAATTGGTCCCATTAGAGTTCCTTGGGGAACTCCACAAAAAATAGGGAGGGGATCAGGAAAGACGTTTTTGTATTTAAGCACTTGAGAACGATTTGTTAAAAAAGAAGCAACAATTTTGACTAAAAAAGGACTCACTTGGAACTCGATTAAGAGTTTGTTTACAAGGATGTTATGGTCAATTAGGTCGAAAGCTTTCTGGAGATCTATTAATAAAAGATTCAACCAAGTATCAGGGTTTTCAAGATTTTTCAGATTAGTGTCAAGAAGACTAACAAGGTAATGCGAAGTAGAGACCTCCTTGAGGTTCCCGAATTGTTGTAAATCAATAAGATCAAGAATCTCTGCCTTTAACCAATCGGCCAAGAAACCCTCGTACATTTTTGAAAAAACTGGGGTCAGGGTTATTGGTCGAACACCACTAAAATCGTTCGAACCCCCCTTCTTTTGGATTGGTGTGATATAACCCAGCTTCCAGCACGTCGGGTAATTTCCGGATTTACTGATATCATTGAAAATGTATGCAAGGGGTGTTGCTAGCTTATCAGGAAATGCTTTTATTAGATCCACTGGGATATCAACCGGACATATTCTAGTAATCTTCAGCCGATGTATTTTTGTAATTATTTCTTTCGCTGAAATTACGGGAATTTTTTTTTTGGAGTTTCGGGGATGTGTTGGTTGACTGCGAGAGGAGGGAATGTTTGAACAATCGTGGCAAGATGCTTGTTAAGCTCATTGGCTGTCTGAAGCGGCGGTTCATCATGTCGAAAATCTAGGTTCTTGGGCGAAAGACCCGCGATTTCTTTCACTTTCCTGAACCACTGCTGAGGTTTACTTTGTTTTAAACCATTTAATTTGTTCTTACCATAACGAGAAGCAGCACGTCTTATTTCTTTCTTTATCTGTTTTCTAAGACCAATCGCTTCGTCTTTCTTTCCGCGGCGAAAAAGTTTTACCTTTAATTGGATTAGCTCTTTAATTTTTTCATTTACGTAAGGTTTGTCTGACGAACATACCTTCTTAACAACAACTGGGAAACACTTTTGGTAATTTTCCGTTAATTTAGACTGAAACAAACTAACCTTTGAATCAAGATCAACGCAAGAAACAACATCCTGCCAACTCTCAGCCGTGATCCAAGAACCAAAATCTAAAAGCCCTTGACTAGTTAATGGTCGGTGCGAAAATTCAGAAACTGAGTAATTAGTTTTATATACTTGAAGGGGTTTCAGCTGTAGCATAAAGTGATAGCTACCACCAAGGGGGGGAAGGGTAATTGGAGGATTGTAGAAAATTTTAAGGTTAGTGCAAATAACATCCAAACTGGTACCACCTTTTGTAGTTGGGAAATCTACAATTTGCTTAAGCTTCTGGTCTTTACACAAATAATCAAGGCTTAGTTCGTTTGCGTTGCCTGCCATGAATATACCAGCGTTTGGGTACTTTGTCGTAACAAAGTCGAGGCTAGCTTGCAGCTTGTCATGAAACTCACGGCGAGAACAAACATTCTGCCCGGGGGAATAATAAAAGGAACAAATGATTAAATTAGTGTATGGTCGAGGGAGGCATTTCGGTTTTGCAGATATCCAAATAATTTCATCGCAATCATGGAGACCTGGTACATGGATAAGGGTAGGAGATAAAAATTCCTTAGCCAAAATCATAACGCCCCTCCTTTCTTCCCAAGTGGATGATCGGCCGGGCGAAGTTTAATAAACTCCTGAATAAACTTTTGTGCCTGGACTTCAGTAACTGCAATTATATCAATATGGTAAGTTTTGCTGTTGATTCTAGCTCAACAGACTCTCGGCATTCGTAAGGAGAAAACCGGGGAAACTGTAACGATTTTGATCAAACACTTTAACGACTAATTTCTTTGAAGTAGCCTTATTCTGGATAAATTAGGGGGGGGGGGGCATAAATATTAACGTTAATACTGGGAGGGGGGGGGGTGACATCACCTAGATCAGAAGGCTTGTCAGCAGGGACGGACACACCAACTTGGACATAAAGACTACCAAATCGATTTTGAAGTGGGAAAGGAGCAGATTCAGGAGTAGAAACTGGCTGTGAATTGATTAAAGGGGGTGGTTGAGAGGTGAAAGGGATGTGGAAAGTCGTCCGCGTTGCCAGCAAGGTGGACTTTTGTTCCAACCCGTTGTTGAGCCGTACAACCTTGGGGGAGGGAGTCGCCGCAGAAGTTGCAGCGGAGGAAGCGGTAGCGGATCTAAAACACTTGGGATGTCCCGATAAAAAAAAAGCGGCACTCTTGCTGGGGTCTGCAAGAGGCACTGGTACAGACTTTGCAGGGGCGTTAATGGTCTGATGCGTGAATTTGCAAGAGTTACCGAAACGACACAAACCAACACGGAAAAACCTACACGCGGATTTCGGAGTCGTAATTACAGGCGGGAGTTCATGGGAAAATCTGCAAGAACTGCCAAATTTACATGAACCGCTCACAAAAAATCGGCACAAAACGGGGGGGTCTAGTAGTGGTGGGGCCCGGCACTGATACTTGCGCTAAAGACGAGTTTTTCCCTGCAATACGATGGCTAAATTTGCATTGCCCGGACTTGAAAAAACGGCACTTACGCTTATTGACGACGATGTCGAAGCTATCTCCGTTTTCCATGTTATCGTCAGTTATATCCAGGCAAATAACGGGGGGAACTGTGGAATCACTTGGCAATGGAACAGACGCAGTCGCGTGGATCGGAGAGTCGTTGGCTGTACTTTGATCAGTCGGGCTATCACACACCGATTTTACATCACAGCTTTCAGTTTGCGAATGTCTCTCACTTCGGGGCTTCAGTATGTCCTTTAGGACCAATATTTGCTGGTAACTTGCAATGGTTTTGCGAAGTTCTTTGATGAGTAATCCTTGAGTTTCTATCGTTATCTCTTGCTTCTCCACTTTGGAGCGAAGACCTGTTATCACGGGACAGGAGGGGTTAACACCTTTTAGAACAAAGGGGGTCGATGCGAGGCCGTAAGGAGTAAGACCATGTTTGTCCCAAGCGAGGGATTCGTGAATCACTGGATTGAGGATCGAGAAAGAGCTGTTGGCACTGCAACCTAACATATCATCAGTCTCGTAATCGTGATCCAGGTCGTTGGGACGTGGGGTTACGTGGGTCATGTACTGAATAACGACTTTTTTGGGTGTGTTAGTGTAGGTACCTTTGTCGTCATCACTAAGTTCGACATCCTCAGCAAGTGGAGCAGAAATGGCAGAACTGAAACATACCGAGCAGACCCAGTCGGGATGGTATACATTCGTAGGGATTTCTGCGCACTTGTAATGCACCCAATCTCCGCACCTGTTGCACTTTATAGAGCCCCGACCGACGGGGCTAGAACAGACTGGGAAGGAAAACACACTCTTGCACCTTAGAGCCATCTAGCCACTATTACCGGTCACGCGAAGTGCGCAGCAGCCTCCCCAGGCAGCGTTGGTTTATGACAAATCCTTCGCTATTTGCTTTGATTCCTGGCACTTCGCCAAACGATGCTGATAGCTGGTAACAGGTTATTCGGTGAAAGTTCATAAACTTGATTGAACTGGTAGGAACTGGCGCGCAGCCAATAAAAGTGGATGGGCGAGACCGTAATTAGGAAGGTGATTTGTTGAAATGTTTTGGTTAAAATGATCAGAAAAAGATCAAAATATAAAGAAGCCAAAATTAAAAAAAATAGTGCTTTTAGGAAATGGGATCTTCAACCTCGATTACTGTGGCAAGCGATAATCGGGCACTGGTTCTTGATATAGAAGAGTCTTAGCACTATATTCGCGTAAACACACTGGGCAGACTGTTATGGTGATATTAAAGTCAGAGATAGATTCTCACCGATAATATCTTCACGCTCATTTTAATCCGTTAAGTCGAACGTGGAACTTATATTATCGCACTTGCGACTGCTCGTCACGAAGCCCAAATGAAATTTCTTGTAGCCCAAATGAGTAGCCCAAAATGATAGTAGCCCAAATTGAGTCCAAATGAAATTTCTTGTACTTGTACATCCTAGGGCTCGGAAATTACTTTTAAAGTTGCACCTTCCCCACCCACCCTGTTCACGGGCAATTGGGCCCAGATTGCCCAGGAGGAAAGCTCGTTACCCGTGACAGGAATCAACAGGTATCAAGCTCAAACTTGCTAGGTTTGTGAGCGTTGGGTTCTCTTTTTGCTTTTTGCGAGCCCCAAACCCCACGCCACTTGGTTCAAGGGCAATTGGGCCCAGATTGCCAGTTTTTTGACGTTTTTTACTTGACTGGAGATAGGGCGATGAAATTCCTTTGTGCTTTTGGATCATAGGGTTGGAAATATGTATGTTGAGTTGAACCAACGTCATGGCGAAGACGACCTCAAGGCTTGGATTTGGACTCACTTTTGGCGATCGCATTCTCTCGGACGCCGACTTTGCCGACGACCTGGCGCTCATGGCGGAAGCACTTCATATCCTTCAAGAAGAAGCTGCGACAGTAGGACTACATGTCAACTGGGACAAAACCAAGATTATGGTCGTAGATCCATCCTTTAGCAACACCAATCCTCCTGTGACCCTGGACCAAATAACTACTGTCGACGTGGTAGTTCACCGACTTGTACTCTGTCATGGCTGCAGACGGCTCGCTTCTCCCTGAACTACAAGCAAGAATAGCCAAGGCATCTGCTACAATGGGGAGGTTAAATCGTCACCTCTGGCGGAAATCAAGTGTTAGTCGGAACACTAAGCTGCGAATCTTCAACGCCCTGGTCGGGTCTGTAATTCTTTATGGAACAGAGACCTGGCCGGCTACAATCACGGCTCTCAAGACTGTAGACGTGTTCCAGACGAAAAGCCTTAGGAGGATAGAGGGCCTGAGATGGTTCGACTTCGTCAGCAACGAGAAGTTACTGCAGACAATGCAACAGACATTGTTTTCCATCCAAATTGCACAGTGCACTCTGCGATGGTACGGTCACCTCCTTAGAATCCGATCACACCTACCTGCGAAAATTGTGCTGGACTTCAACCCCGCAGAAGCCGGCTGGAAACGACCCCGCGGCAGACCGAAACGTCGATGGTCCGATAGTCTTTCCAAATATTTGAAGTTGGCAAAAATTGGCACCCACGACGCACCACCGCTAGCTGATTATCACATCAGATGGAGGAGGCTGACATCACTCTCTACGCTGAGCGACGCCCGGCAGGAGACATAAGTCAAAAGAACCACCCTCAGTCCCTCACCCTCCCCGTTCATGGGGTATCAATTTGAAACTTTGTAGGTTTGTGAGCGTTGGGGTCTCTTTTTGCTTTTTGCGGGCCCCAACCCCACCCGACTTGGTTCAAGGGCAATTGGGTCCAGATTGCCCATTTTCTAATGTTTTAAACTTGACTGTAACTGGGGATAGGGCGATGAAATTCCTTTGTGCTTTTGGATCATACGGTTGGGAATATATATGTGGAGGAACCACCGCCCACCCTCACCCTCCCGTTCATGGGCAAGTGGGCCCACTTTGCCATGAGTAAAGTTTTTGACCCGTGACTGAAATCAGACTATAAGCTGGTATAGTCGAGGATGTATGGGTGTAGATATGCAATTTGATGCCCCCCCCCCTCCCGTTCATGGGTAACTGGGCCCAGGTTTCCCATGAGTTAAGTTCGTCTGTGACATGTCTCGAGTTCAACTCTTATATACTTGTGGATATATATGTATAGATGTGGATTTTGGTGTGACGGCAACAAATAAGACCACGCGGCGTCAGTTGGAAACTGAACGGTTTTGTCATATGATCGATGATATGCCGTTCGCAGTGAAGTTGTAACAAAGCGGGACAAAGTGAAGTTGTGACAAAGGGGGGCAATCAGACGATTTGATTTTATTGCCCTTGTTATTACCTTGTTAATGGATAAAAGGTTTAAGGGTCGGACTGGCTAGCAAGACATTTAGTATTTAGACTAAACCGTTCTTGCAGGACCTTGAAGATCTTCTTTGGATTTCTAAATGCGGTTGGTTAAACTGGGATGATTTCAAATTAGGTTATTTCAATATTTTTTTTTTAGTTATTGGGGATGTGAAATGTCTTGGTTCTAACGCTGTTTGTTGTAAGATGGGGTAAAGATTTTACTTTCACACTCCACGTCTGAGCGCTTGCGCGCTTGTTGCAGATACCATGGTATCCGATATAACGGTGAGTGGTACTACATTTTGTCGTTTATATAGTTACCGTGGTATCTGACACTACGGTTGCTCTGCAAAAACGAAAGTTGCCGAATTTGGGCTTTTAGAATATGTCTGAGTACCAGATACAACGGTTACAGGCCAGATACTCAGTAACTGCAAAAACGACTTTAGGCTGTAGTTTTAGATACCACTGTATCTGCAAAATCGCAACTTTTGATACGCGATGCCCGAAGTTTATGCTGCGCCCTTTGGACGCAAGTTACGGGAACGTTCCTTTTGCAAAACTTTGCCCAAAACCGGTATGCGCTTCGACGCACAAACCTCACGATAGGTTCGTGTTTGCAGATACCATGGTAACCGGACCTGCATTTTGCAGTTACCATGGTGTCAGATACTACGGTTGCTTTGCAAAAACGACAGCTGCCAAATTTGCGCTTTTATAAGTCATCTCAAAAGAAATACTTATATCCACTAACTTCACAAGTACCAAACTTCTTTTCCACCAATTTGACAAAAAGCCAGGCTCCTGTGTTGGCGATCATGAAAGTGAGATGACATTTTCAGATACCACCGTCAGTTATTACGGTTGGACCATGGTATCTGAATAGGCCAATAACTGCAAAAACAAGATACCACGGTAGCTGAGGTACCATGGTATCTGATCTAAAACGTTATCTTCGTGCCGATGGATGGCAGCAGGACTGTAAATGCTTCTGGAATACGCGACAAAGAAAGCGGGATTGACCGCATTCGTTCCTGTGACGAGCTGTTTCTTTTATTTCAGTATGAATATAAAGGAAAAGGAGGCAAGAGCAAACTGAAGAAAAAGAAGAAGAAAGCAAAGGATTCTGATGATGAAAATGAAGATGTCGTGCCAACTGCTGGTGAAGAATCGAAAGAAGTTCATAGTGATGAACACAGCAGGGTGCGGTCTGCTGAAGAGGAAAAGTAAGTGCGGCTTCCGTTAGAATGACAGTTTGATCAAGACTTTCTGACTTGAACTGTAGTCTCAGGCCAATTGCTGCCTTGTCGGATAGAAACTTCTTGACATTCCCAAATAAGTAACTGAGAGCTACGCAGAACATCCTAATTTGTTACCTCTACAAATAGCTATGTCGCAGTAGAACGCCGCAAAGAGTACGGACGACGTGTGAGTCGTCCTTTACAGCTGATTGGTTGTCTATTATTGTGACGTCACGTCTAACTCGCTGCAGATCCGGTTCTCCGCCCCTGCAGGCTTCCTACGATTTTTCATGTGGTATGCGCAGCGGCGAAGAGGGAAGTAGACGGGTATCAACTCGAACTTCACAGCAAGTCTCAAAATAAAAAATTAGGACTTGTGCCAGGTGTGCTTTTTTTCTCCTATATTTAATAATAACTAGACCTACAAGTGTTGCGGCAACCTTTGTGCGGCTTCGCCGAATAAAGTGTTGCGAGAGCAACACTTTGGTTTTGTTTCTTTGCTGTCGGTTAAATGCTGAAGTTGTCAACTTATCAAAGCTTACAAAACGGTATGTTCTAAGAAGAACACAATCAGTAATCACATGATCAAAGGCTATTCCTCGGCGTTGTAAAAACAACAACAAAAGAACATCGGAAGAACGAACTAAACTGACTTTGCAGTCAGTTGAACTTTATCGTTTTCAGTCGTAGACATCGTGACGGATGAAAACTTGGGACAATGTCTTATGTAATCTAGTTGGTATCATAAAGCTCTGCGTAACTTTTCAGGATTAAAATACCATAGATGACACTATTAATTATTACGAAACTACCTCATTGTTTTAAATTATGTTTGTACCCGTTGTGTAAATAGTTAATCCTAGTTTACAGCGGTAGACCATCGATACAAACTTTCTTACCGTTAGATTTATAGAAATCGAATACGATGTGCACCAAATTGCACAAATTTCTAGCCGCTCGTGAACCGATTCGTACTTACAAGTCCCTCTCCCATGACAGACATCAAGTTCACCGGAAACAAATAGTGGGTAGGCTACACCAGCTAGCAAAAGTTGCAAACCCCTCATCGCTGAAGATGGTAACAGGTGATTATTACTTACAAGTCCCTTTCCTATCTTACAATTGGGAACCAAATTGTTCTTACCATCGAATACACCAGAAACAAATAATAGGTACACCAACTAGCAAAAGCTGCAAACCCCTCATCACTGAAGATGATTGTGGTCTAACAGCCGACTGTTGCTTACAAGTCCCCTACATGTCTCACAATTGGGATCGGCCTAATTTTGGTTTCTGTGTGTACCTTACTACGGAAGTTGTCAACCCCTCTTAAACTTTCAAACTGTTATATCTCATGAAGGAATTTTTGCACCAAAAAAGGATGACATATAATGGCTGACATATGATCAGCTCACCAATATTTATCGACTGCCGTTTAAAAAAAAAATCTATCTGTATTAGTTCAAAAGTTGCCTTTTTTGCCGTAGGCCAACTTTCTAATATCACCACTTAGAAAGGAGCAAAGGGTAAGCTCTAATTTCTTTAGCAGTGAGAGAACTTTTAAAGTTTAAGAGGCCCATCTGATCTCACTTCTCTTCCTCACTCCCAAGTGTAAGAAATGGAATGATAAACTCAGCTGAAATCGCGAACAGACATGGATAGAAACAATAGATGGCAGCACTTTCGGACCCGTGGGAAAATGATACTTTTGTTTCTGTAGATTTTTCTATTTATCACTCAAAGAAGATATGTTGGCTGTGGGGCCGGGTAACTGCCGCATATATTTAACACTTATAGATTTTAGTCCATCTTCAATTTGAAACTGGTGCCTGCCTGCTTGCGTGCTAGAACGGAGCTTTCCACTCGAAAGCAGAAACATGGTTTTATAAAACGAAAGGTTCGCTACACAACTTCAGATAGTCCTCTCTGACATGGGCTATATAACTCCACTTCACTTCGCACACCGTAGGCTCTGGCTCGAGGACAAGCAAAAACCATCCTTATTGGCCCCAGGCAAGAGTTCTACGGAGCTTTCCAAGATGTAATGTCATATTCATCAATCCGGCCTAAGGTCCACACTTTCCGTAAAAGCCGCACAGGTTTGACCCTTACCAGTTACTAGGAATAAAATGAAATCAGAGTGATAGGAAAAAAAAAAAAAAAAAAAAACAGGACAAAACCAAAGTGTTGCTCTCGCAACACAATAATGATATAATTGCACAAAAAGGCTTTCGCCTCTATAAATTTCTTACGACACTATGTGTACTAAATTGAATGTTAGCCAGGTGACGGTCCACACCTGCTTTAAACTGAATAATATTTTCTGCATTTACGGCACTTTCAGGGAGATGTATTCCGGTCTTCAACTATCCGGTTTCTCAAGCTCCACTTTCCAATGACTCTTGGAAATTTCTCACCACGAAGTTTCCAGCTGTGTCCTTTAAGACCGTTGTGATTGAATATGCGGACCATGATCCGGTCTTATGTTTTCATATTAATTATGATCTTTAAAGTTTCGATTACATCACCTCGGAGAAATCTGTAAGCTAACTGGGTAACCGTAATGTTTCTAGGCGGTTTTCGTAAGGCAGATGGCGAATGGGTGGCAGTGTCTTGCTGCCCTGCTCTGAACATGCTCAGTGACGATGACGTCCTTGTTATAGAAGGGCCTTGTTGTTGCATGGCCATATTCAGTTAGTGGGCGAGCTATTTGGTAATCAAAGATGGCAAAACGACGCGTTGTTTGAAGATGTGGCAGGGGTCGCCCATACACTGTCAGAAGTTTCATAACATGTAACACAAGGGTGCGCTATTTCAGCAGATAACGCTTAGGATGTTAGCTCTTATATTTTTTCAAGCGTTGCGCATTATAACCTTGTCTATCCATACAAGAAGAGCCGAAACATCGCCAAAAACTTGCTGGCTTTTCGATTATTTCATCATGATATCGGAAAAGTCAGTAGATGCTTTTTCAGCTGTTCCTGCAAATGCTTATTGTGAATAACGTTTCAGTGCGTAACGTTTTGAAAAACGCATCAGCTAACAGTCTATGTGTTATTTGTTTATATCGCGCATCCTTGTGTTATCTGTTATAAAACTGACAGTTTAGGGACTAGATCGAACGTGAAGGTGTTTATCTAACTGGAAACGAAGTTGCAGCACGTTCGTACACGACACCTTGCATTACGTAGATTTTTTTTTAGTTTTTAGATTTTAGATTTTTTTTAAACTTGAAACCGCGCTCATTTCTGTGAATTACGCAAGGCTTCCTCTTCTCTTATCCGATTTTGGCCCGCTTTTCATCAGAAGCAAAGTTCGTTTACCGGACCCGCCGTACGTATACTGGCAATGCAACGTACTTTCGTAATAGCATTCATTCATTCTTAAACCCGGAGCCCAAATTTCATGTGTTACATTCTAAACCCCGGTAACGAGACCTCACTATTCTTTCCACTTGTCATGATCCATTATTTTTCTTGCGCATTGTGCTCCCAACGAGTGTTTGCGTATCGTGCCATTAATGCGTAAAACCGGCTATCTGAATTTTGCGAGTTTTTTGCTAGAAGTCAGTGGGCCCGTGAAAAAGCTTAAAACAGCCTAAGCCGTGGAATTTGTGAATAGCAGAGCCTAGTTCTACAGTATCCAGACAGTTTTGAACACTGGAACATCAACAGTAAATAGTGCGCGGTAGGCTTTAACCGTTTTTTTTTCCGTCAATCTGCGTCGGGTTGGTAGATGGAGAGGCCCGAAAAAAACCGATCTTGGCTACAGAAAAATCAATCAAAGGATGTTTCTGACCAGTGAGCTCCTCGGAAACCGTAAAGCCTGCCCCGCCTCGACAAGAATCAGACGCGGTAAATGCAGAAACCAGCTCGCAAATGAGAATTGACGGAAAGGTAAGGGGCATGTAATACTGATAATGCATGTAAGTAGTGTAATACTGAGTAGTGTAATACTGGTATTAATATGTCCGTATTAAAATAAGTTAAAGCTAACTTTCTCGTTTTCCTAGGGCTGACGGAGGTAAGTCTGAGACTGAATCCGAAGGTAGCAGTCAGAAGTCTCAGACAGGCAAAGACTTCGAAATCCTCGAAAAGGACGACTCCCATGAATAAGGTTTCTCATTCCCAAAGAGCAGAGTTATTTATTTGTTTGGTTAATGTAGAGTTTACACGGACAAGAAATCCCGTCAAGTACAAAGGAATTCCGGTCGACTTAAAGGATACCGTTCGTGAACACGACTAGGAAAAAAGTCTAGCGGGACGGGAATCCTTTCATGATGAAAGGAATTCCGGTCAGCTTGAAAGGAATCTCATCGGCGGCACTGGTAAAAATACAAAAAAAAAGTCCAGCTAGCCTTTGAGAGCAGCAGTCGTCAGTACTGATGTCATAAATGATATCAAAACATTTTTTTTGTTGGCTAGTGAATTTATTTTTGTCAGATTTTCTGGTTTGAAAAATTATTTTTTTTCCTCTGCGTGTAAACATAATCTTGTCGCCAAAAACGGATTCTGTTCAAGTTTTCCTGTACTTGTAAACGCTGCATAAGTATGTATTTACTCCCAGTTCACACGGACTACATTGGTTATTTTTCTTCATGGGTGAGACGTTAAGTGTTTCGCGCCAAAAGCATTCTTTACAAAGAAACGTAGATCCGCACGAACCAGGGGTTATGCTGGTTCGTTGTTTGATCAGGGTCCATCTGGGAGTTCGTTAAACTTATCCAACCCCATACGCTTGTCCATTCAGATTATTTTGCGTCTGTATTTTATGTGGGTGTCGGACTGACAAATTCTGTGACTATTGGTTCTAGTGGTAGAAGTTATTGTTACTACACAGACGGTGATCGATGTTTGGAGGGACGATGCTTGTGATATGCTGGGTGCGCTGATGGATGTGCCTCATATTAGTTTAGCAATCTCGTGTAACTTTGACTACCCGAATTTATTGTTGTGGTATATTTTGTGAAATACAGAGGAAATGGTTTTGTATGTAACAGCATCCTTGCAAGAAGAACCTTTTTCTCATAAGGACGTTTATCGTCTGACAACACTATTCTCGCCGTTCCCTGAGGACTCCTCGGGGAATCGAAGGGAACGGCGAGAATAGAGGGAGCCACTCCACGCGGACTCCGCGTACAGAAACAGCGAGAACACAGGAAATGCTTCCGAAGTGGATTTTGTTCGAAAAAAAAATATGCAGTTCACGAAATTAGTCTTTTCGCGAAGCATAAGATTTGATTTTTTTTTTCTCAAAACGTAACACTTAAAAGGGCCATAACAGAAATCCTTGGCATCCAGCATAATGTTTAACACGAGGATGCGCAACCATGTGTTATCTCTGGACCACTTTATTTTTGGTTTTGTTTATTCTGATTGTTTTTAATTACTTTCACATTGCACCAACACCAGCAAAAACTGATTCCCCTCCAAATCTGAAAGGGAGTCCTTTTTGACGATGGTGATGATAATCGGAGCATTCCCCGTCCGTGGAGACGGGGAGTGAGTCCCCGGGACAAACAAAAACGCTGGGACTCCTCAAGTGGAGTCCTCGGTAAAGGCGAGAATACGCCTTTTATGTGTCTGATTTTTTGGATTTAAGAAGCACATAGCGCAGGTCCTGAGCACAGCTGCAGTCTACTTAGGAAATGTGTCCCGAGTCGGCAAAGTTACATTCCTGCAATAAGCCTGGTTCACAATAATGCGATTTCGTGCGAAATTCTGTGTCATGCTACATACGACATAAATCGTGCGGCAAGCAACGCAAAACCTTCCATTTTGTCGAAGTGTCGGATTTCAGCTGGTGCGACAAACGGGCGCGATTTTTATGCGGGAAAGAAATCAAGGCTAAAAAGCGATACCTATTTTCCTGAAGAAAGTGTTAAAGCACACCTCGCACTATTTACTTTTTGTTCCAATATTCAGAACTATTTGAATACTGTAAAACCAGGCTCTGCTTTCAATGAATTATCCACAGCTTTGGCTGTTTTAAGCATTTTCCCAGGTCCATTGACTTCTAGCAAAAACTCGGCAAATATTCAAATAACCGGTTTTGCGCACAGCAGATGATGCGCTAACACTCGTTGGGAGGATAATCCGCCTGGAAAATATTGAATCGCGGCAAGTGCAAGCATTAGTGACGTGTCGTTAACGGGTTTAGAATATAACTTATGAAATCTGGGTCTCCGGGCTTAAAGGACCCCTCTTGCTTATTCTGCCCTTTATAATATACTAAGCTCCCATATGGAATTATAAGCTTCTAAAATCCCCAGCTTTCTCCATTGTTTCGTTTCGTAACTACGAATTTGTAGCGCTTTTTCGGCATTGCCGAGTTTTCCCGTCACCCAACGAAAAGTTTGCCGGAATCTTCATTGTTCGCTGACAACTCTTTCACACATAAGGATGTGATAATCTTCTGTTTATTACTTCTTCAATTTGCTTAGTTTTCCCACTTTTTAACCAAGGCACGTTCAGTTTTCAAATCTTTCGCGCCCAGCCGCCGCGTCGGAGAGCAGGAAGGCTGGATATAATGTACAAGCGCTAACAAGAGAATCGCTAATTTCAGGTGGAAAGTAATGGTATTTTCGAAAACCCTTTTTTCCGACCCATTTATAGGGAAAAGATCATTTTTAGTTAGAGTTGTGCTTTAAGAATCAATTAATGCAATTACGGAAGTAAGCTGCTTTGTCATTATAGGTGCGACGGGTCCTTTAATCATATGATGGCTGAACGCAAAATATCTTCTGAATTAACTTGTATTGTATGAACCAAGGACGACTCTGGCAGTCTTGAAAGCTTCGCTAGTTTAAACTCCATGTGTTCTTGAGACTCGGCTAAAAAGCAATGCTCAGCAAATGATAACCCCACGGCGCGCATTTGTTTAAAATTTTCCGCGAGAAGAACGGGTATTTTTGCGTGAAGCCCGGCCAGGGTGTACAAGCGCTAACAAGAGAATCTCTGATTTGACGAGGCAAGTATGAGTATTTTTAAAAAACGTTAATTCCGGACAATTTTATACTGAAAAAGCTACTTCTGGTAAGAGCTGTGCTGTATTATTACGCAAGTGAACAAAAGGCCATATAACGAACTGAGGAGCGAAGGTGTCACATAACCACTTAAGCCAGCGTGAAATCACCTTTTATTCTCAACGAGCCACCTTGGAGTCTCGGACACCCAAAAACTGTTCTTCTCAACAATTATTATGAGACTAAACTTTACTGATAATTCACACACAACCGCTTCTGCCTGTAGCAACACTGAAGTAAACTACGTATTCGTTTAATAACAGCATTTCCCCAAAACCAAGAACCAAAATCATTAGCGGCTTCGAATACGTGTGCGCAACTTATTCCGTAACGTCGAAATAATCAATCACAGCTTCAGGTTTCTTATCTCCCCTAACGACGTCAGACAGCTTGGCGTAGCTAGCACTCCCCGAAGAGGAGGCTGGGGCATTACTGGCACTCGACACTCCCCAAACTGAAGTAGAAGGCCTAAAAAAGAATAATTTCACATTCGCGTTCAAGAATCAATAACTGGTTCTCACTAGGGCTTCTTGGCATCAAGTGCAAGAATGTTGCAAAGTTCCATCAGAGCGTGTTCCACCCTACTTGCCGTAGTTACTACGCATGACGTCACGAATTTTGGCGTCAAGGCTGGAACGCATTTTTAAATTTTCAATAAAATATCACTCCACGGCAGCTCCACGGGGTAATCCGGCCAATCGCGTTACAGAGATTCGTAGTTACCACGCCTTACTACGCTCCTGAGCGTGGTAAGCAAATAGTTACTATTTCGAGAAGGTTGAAACGGTCAGCGTATCATAGTAACTTTTCACGAGGGTGAAACGAAAATAGTAACTAATAGTTTTGTTAGAAGGGTGGAACACGCTCTCAATCTTGGCCCATAGCTCTCCCATTTGTCAAAGAAGAAAATAACCGCAGAAACATTTTTAACCTATTCTTTAGCGTTTTTCTGTTAAAACACCTGTTAAAACACCACCCCGAGTCCCCAAGCAGGCCCCTGTCCAATATACTAGAGGTACACTTGTTAGTTTGTAGAGGCTTAACGGCCTTCCATACAATTTGCGAATATATTATTATTATTATTAACTTTGACCAGTGCCATTTTCGTCCACTTGCTATGACAAAATCAATTACCTACCAGTGGTCCAAAGTAGCTAATTGGGGCTCGCAAAATCACCTGTACGGGTGTGGTCTTAATCTATCATTCAGTTCAAAACTTCACTGAAATAACATTCGTACGATCTACTCCAATACAACCCGTAATTTCACCGTTGGTTCCGTTAGAGGTTGAGGCCAAGTTGAGGCAATTTAAAAGGCGATCCGTGAAGTGGGAAGAAGCTCGCTTTATCATAGGACATACAGTAGGGGCATTCGTGAATAACCGAGTCACGAACAACGTATAATGGCCCCTGGTTGGAATGATGTGCTTTAGCTCTCATCTCCATAGCATCTCACGCATAATAATTGGATGCCCACAGTTAAGATTTACATGACCTAATTTATACAGTAGAATAACTACGCCTAACCTCTACGCCTACCTCTATCTTGAACTGAATTGAACTAACTGCGAAGTTTCGATGAAATCCCATCAAAACTTTTGTGCATACTGCACAATATTCCAAATTGGTTTAATTAAAATAAAGTCAAGCTGAAGCCACTTACTGATATACTTTTGAATCGAACGCCCTTTCCTGCTATTGCTTTTGCACCCCCTAGCGGCCAGGTTACGGCGTCCCGAAGTAGGAATATGATACACTTGTTGTTAACTTCATTATTTCATTTGAGAGCACAGGCGATAACTGTAGATAGTCTAAGTCTTGAAAGAACCCTACCTCCACTTTTCAAAACCTGAAAACAAAACTTGATTTTCAATAGCGTATGACCCAAATTCGGTAGACAGGCTTCAGTTTCTAACGTCCGGTGTAAAGGAGATGCAGTATGACTGGTTTTCCAGACATAGCTAAAAGACGCTACAACGGTGTCAGAAAAGAAGTATATATCTTCGTCCCGTGGCAGAAAGCTGATACACTTGTTCTTAATTTTATCATTTCAATTGAGAGGCACAGGCAATAAATGTAGATAGTCTAGTGTTGAAAGAACCTCCACTTTTCCGAACCTGGAAACAAAACTTGATTGTTTATAGCGTACGACTCAAATTCGATGGACAGGCTTCAGTTTAACGTCCCGGTGTGAAGGAGATGCAGCATTGCTGATCTTCCAGACAGAGCTAAAAGACGCTACACCGGTACAGAGATGGGCGAATCCGAATCCGGATTCGGGTTTAAATCCAGGATTCGTCCTTTTGGCCGGATGCGAATCCGGATTCGAATCTTCTGCTTGATTCGGATTCGGATTCCAAACCATCAATCTTACGAATCCGCTCACATTCCTAGACTTCATCCTTCCAGTTTCCGTTTTCCCAATTTTTACACAGTGTGCTCAGGCAATCCAACTTTTGGTCTCCACCACCATACATCCTCAGTAATTTATCACGTTATCTGATACCTTAGATATCAGTGCTTTTTGTCACCTCTGATTTTTAAGCCATAACCTATGTACATCAATTTATTTTGTTAAGGTCGGTTTCGAATTCTCAGCATGAAATGGTGGATTCGGAATCGTACCTAGCCTGGATCCGGATTCAAACCCTTTCATGACCGGATTCGCCCATCTCTGCACCGGTATCAGAAAAGAAGTATATATCTCACTTTTTGGTCGCTGATGTTCCTCCCAAGGGCTGCGGAACTCTTCTTTGCCCATTCTCTCTCATATACGTATCCATCAGGCTCTGCGACGGAAGCCAAGACCTCTCCCCAAAAGCAGTAACAACAACATTCCTATTCGGCTCCTCATCAAACGCCTGCGACTCGCAGCCAAAGAACTCGCTGTACTCATGAACGAGCTGCCTCTTATCCCGATTCATCACAGGGAAAGAAAACTGCCGGCTTTTCTGCTTGGACTGTTTTGCAAGTTGTACAAGCTCTGCTAGCTTGCCGTGCGCCATCTGTACAAACTTCGGGTCCTTCCGCGCCCAGTCTTTCATGAAGGTTGAATAATTCGGCGGTCCGGGTTTGGCGACTAGATCCGGATTCCGAATCTGGAGGGCGAGAGCAAGGCGACGGTTTCGGTCTATCAGGGCGCATTCCTCGTCACACTTCAGACTTTTGCTTTTGTCGCGCTTGCCGGATCCGAGGACGCTGTCGAGGCTGATGGATTGGCCTGCGTTCATCTCGGACATCTTACTGAAGAGATGTTCGGAGGCGAGTTTCTTGAACGCCGATTGCTGCTCTTCACAGTAAACGATGGCTTTCCGGTGGCCGCACTCGCAGGTTACGGTAACCTTCTCCCTAGAGAAAAATCAAGAGTTAAAGTCCGATAGTGAAACTCGAGTACAGGGTTCGTTTCCATTTAACAACAACGAGACCATACACTCTCAAAGCGTCAAATTATGGATATGGAAAACGAGTCTCAGCTTGGAACGCAGCCCGTTCCATCAAAATCCCCCATCCCCCATAAAAAAAATTGATAAAGGTAGCCAATCATAAATTGTTTGCTGTATCGTACGTTGACAGTGATGGGGCCGTGCGTAAGCAATTGCATGAGACCAGAAGTATCTTTACTTCTCCGTGGGGGGTGGGGGGAGTTAACATGCGGCAAGCATGTCCGTATGCCTATAAGGGTTGATCGTCAAGACCTTTCGAACAACTTCAAAGACGAGGAGGAAACTTATCCGGAGCCATTTGTAGGGTAGGTTGATTAGGCTAGGTGTTACATTGTCATCTGTTGTGAAAGTAGCGTAGCCTACGTCGTACGCATTTTATGTTGGAGATTGGTACCTGTTCGTGCCCGCTGTTTTAGTTGCTGGCATACTGGAGCTCTACGTTGTTAATTTACTCGTTTGGTCCAGCCACACTAACTAGATTAGACACCTATATGCTGCGAGACGTGCTTGTTAAAAAACAAAAACGGGTAGCCAGTGTGCATGGGATTGGTTCAGACTACGGATCCACCAGTGCCCAGAACTTCGCTACATAAAGATTGCGGTACAGAGCCATTAAATACGAATGATGCCCGGGCCCCGCTATAGTCACAGTTGGTAATAACGCCGGTAATAATACCGTTTTACGGTCAAAACTGGGAAGAGATACGCTGAAAACGTAAGACAGTCGAGATGGAAAAATCCATCTCCGCCATTTTGAAACGTAACTTCGGATCAATCACAGACCACAGTCCCTGACTTTAGCTAGTCCTGTCTACCTATGAGTGATGATGGTGGTAATATACCTTGAATTTATTTGTTCCAAGTGTGATCAGGATGAAATGTAAAGTGTGGGTACTAACCAAATTACGTTCAGACGTACTGAATGTGGCCCGGGCATGAGAGTTTTTCTGACAGCAGTTAAGACAGAGTTCAAATGCACGATAACGAGTAACATGGAAATAAGGTGGGGCCAGTGATGGCGCTGGTATCGAACAAGACTTGAAGGACAAGAACAAGCAGTGAGAATCATTCCGGGTGATCATAAAATTTCATACGAAGAGGATCTGATTAAACTGGACGTTCCTAAATTAACTGACTGCAGAAACACAATTTAAAAAATTTGTGGAGCAAAGACGTTGTGCTGTCCTCAGATGTGCCGTCTACTCCCCCCCTCCCGTCGTCCGTGCGTCGGTCCAAGAGGAACCTGGCAATCAGTGTTCTCCATATCCTACTAATGCTTGTGCCCAATTTTCACATTGTTTTATTCTGTCATTTATTTCTGGTCATATCTTGTAAGTTAATTTGATTCATTTCTGTGTATTTCGTAAATACTTTACTCCTCTTCTAGCTTCAAGCCATTTGGAAATAAATTCGATTGATTGACTGAAAGACTAAAGGAAAAACCCAAAGTTCTGCTTTAAAGCACAACTCTTACTAGAAATGATCTTTTCCCTATGAAATGGATCTGAAAAATATTGTTTCGAAACACCATTACTTTCCACCGGAATTTAGCGATTTTCTTGTTAGCGCTTGTCGACTCTATCCAGCCTTCCTGCTCTCCGACGCGGCGGCTGGACGCAAAACATTTGAAACTCAACGTGTCGTGGTTAAAAAGTGGGAAAACTAAGCAAATAAACGAAGTAAAAAACAGAAGATTCTCATATCCTTATGTGTGAAAGAGTTGTCAGCGGACGTTGAAGATTCCGGAGAACCTTGCGTTATGTAACGAGCAAAACCCGGCACTGCCGAAAAAGCGCTAAGAATTCCTAGGCACAAAACAAAACGATGGAGAAAGGTGGGGATTTCAGAAGCCCGTAATTCCATAAGGGAGCTAGGTATATTATAAAAGGCAGAGTAAGCAAGAGAGGTCCTTTAAGAAGCGAAGAAAAAAAAACTAACCTGCAAGCATTTTCGGGACAACTTCCCTCATGACAAGGATTTCCGCAAGGGTGACCACAACTCTCACGCGGAATGGGACAAGGCTGAATGCACTTCTGATTGTCCACAACACACTCTCCATCATGGCACGTGCGGATACACGAGTGCAGGCCACAGCCAAGAGGCTTTCCACAGAAGCGACCACAAGAAATGCTGGTCACATGGCAGGGCACGTTTTTCCTCAGCTCGTGATTCCCATAGCACCACCTCTCGGTGAGGTAACTACAAGGTGGGCACGTATTGTCGGCGTGGCAGTTATGATTGGCCGGATGTGGACAGGAACGTGCACGCGTGCAGGTTTGGTTGCACTCCGGTGGATTTTTGCCACAAGGAATGGGCGGGTACATCACAGCAGTGCCACAGTGGCAGGTGAGCTCCTCGAAACCTAGAAAAGTGTTGGTTAGTTTAGTATATAAACGACTTGCCATCTATTGAGTTGAAAAGTGAAGTGCGCGCGAATTTGCCAATCCCAGTTCAGCGCTACGGACTAGTCTTTGAAAGTCTCCCTTGTCTCACTATTAACAGTTCTGACAGATATAAGGGCGATTCTGGCGGTCTGGAAAGCCCACGAGCTTATGCGCCGGCTGTTTTTGCGACTTCGGCTAAAACTCACTTCGCTTTCCAAACCTGTTCTCGCGCTCCGCTAGTTCCCGCCAGCACTTGGAGAGTGAATCCACTTTGCGAGTGGAAAGTGATTTCGACAAGTCAGCGAGAAGTTGTGAAGGTGCAACTGAGGCGCAACTATTTCCCGTTTGTTATTGCGCTCGGCGGATTCTCGCTTTGCTTTTCGGAAAGCGAACCCAAGAGATCGCCAGAATCGCCGTATAGTAAATAGATCCACTAGTTGATGAGTAGAAAATCTGCTTCCCGAACAGTTGTTTTGCAGTCTTTAGAGTAGAAAGTGAAAGCTATTTTTTTTCTGCTGATTATCCATTGTATTTTACTACCTCTCTGGGGACTTGCAATTCATACGTAGTTGGAATACAACAGCAGTAATTATTTAACTCTAGGGTCTTGTTTCTGATTTACGTACTTGCGGCATTTCATGGATCAATTCGTGGCGTTTCGTCAGCTCTTTACTGTGTTTATCTTCAAAACTGGAGAATAAATGTTGTCGAACGTTTTACTGCTACGAGCTAGTCAATACGACTTATAATCAAATCCATATTTTGTGTGCTCTTATATAGTCTGTTTGGAGTGATTGTATTGTGAGGAAATGGGTCATGACTGTTGTAGGTCGAGCCGAGCCTTGACCTGAAGAGGCTCCGAAGTATGTTTTTTTTTTTTAAAGAAGCAAAAACTGTCACAGCCGTCACAGGATCAGATAACTCGGAGATGACAAGGGACACGTCAGCGAAAAACTCACCTAAAGGATGAGGTAGCGTTCCAGCAACTTATTATTAGTTACGATCGTTACTATTCTTGTTATTATTGCCGTTCCAGAGCGCGCCGTAATAAGTAAATTGGCTCCTCCCACTTATTATTTTCGTTCCACAACTGTTACGATCGTTACAATTTACTTATGATGGTCGCGAGCATCTTAAGTGATAATAACTATCGGTTCTGCAGGAACTCCCGTAAGAGTGATGACGTATGTCCGCGTCGTTATTATTTTCGTTCCAGAGAGCGTGGTAACCACGACAATACGGCTCTCGCCCCTCCTCTTATCATCGTAACTTGTAATAACTTCACTGGAACGCTACCTGAGCAAGGCAATAATGACTCGGAGACCCCACGGCTCGAAATAACTCGTACTCGCTAGCAAGAAGCACATAACTCGGGATCGGAGATTGGCAGAAGTTTCGAGGGGACTTTCGCCAAGCCAAACTTTGATGTTCATTTGCTAAAACTTTTAACCTGAGTTCAAAAATTTGCTAAAACTACTGATCTGAGTTCAAACATAAGGAACCAGTACGATGTCTTGGAGGATTCTTCAGTTGGCGAATCCTGCATTTAACATCAAAACTCCGTTTACCGTACTTCAGTTTTAGCCTGGCCTATTACAATCTACTATCCATTATTGAATGAGTGAAAATGCGCTTACTGGCTCTAAGACAGGGTCTGCAGGGCCCGGTGTGGCACAGATCTTCGCAAACATGGTTGCCACATGTGAGGGGGCGTCCACATATTATGGTGCACGTATGATCAACATCGATGCAACACATCTGAAGGCATTTGTGACGACCACAGTGGCGCTTCTGAAAGAGAAATCGATACAAGGTCAAACGAATTGCTTTTCCCTCTGTAACCAAGATATACTTTCACCAGGGAGCTGGGTACACCTTGGTTATTTTAGTTTAATCCGCCCGGTAACAATCGGCTTCCTGGCGATGACTAATTTCAGTCATTCAAGTTTGAGGTAGAGAATTGGGAAAAAATTTAATTCAGTTCGTTTTGAGTTGGACCTGTGGAAGTTTGTTGCCGGAGAGCATGAAAGGTTAAGTGCTGTATACATATCTTTTGAACCATTATTTCTCAAGTGTAAATACACATTTATGTTTTCTATAACTCATCAACGAGGTAGACGCTAGTTTGTTTGCACGTTAGTTTGTACCGTTAAACATGGTCCATACCGCTCGGGGCCATGTACAGAGAAGCGTTGCATAAACAGTTCCTAACAGTGGGGTAGGATTTAAAGGGCCCACAGTAGGCTAAGGGTTCATAACATGTGCCTCTCAGTGACACACGGGACCACGATTAAACAAACAGTCCTGAAACTTCCTTAAAGTTTAACTGAAAAGGTAGCTTATTTTAACATCTGACATTAGAATACACTGAATTATTTGGACTCATTTTAGAGATTTTGTATGTTTTCACCCCAACGCTCAAGTAATAACGTTCAGAATGTGCGCTGCTTCCCCGATAACCAAAATTCACCCAGATGCGGAGAGAATTTCAACAAAAGCTTGCATTTCCAATATATATATATATATATATATATATATATATATACGTGTATTTAAAAGCCAGTGGCCATATACACAACTACAAACACAAAAATAAACAAAAAAGAAAAAATAACAGTCAATAGGTTCAAGTAGCTGCCTTCGCGCCTCCACTCCTTTCTCTGTAAAAACAACACAACGCACGCTAACGCACTATAACAATACCGCGTGTTACGGACGCTAAGCTCGGCAAATTGGATGAAGCAACTCCTTTGAAGGGAGTAGGAAAGTGATGATAAGATAAGGTATTTCTTATGTGTTATTTTTCGGCAATGACTTATCTTTGTAGTTGCTGCATATCCAAGCATAGAGGGGCAAGCACATAGACGTACCACAAATCCAAAAGAATAAGTTCATTCGCTGAAATCATTATCTGTGGATATAAGTGAAGTTTACCTAGACTGTCGGATCTAAGTCCTATTTGGTTAAGCTTTAAACAATTTACACTGGTTTGGTCATCTATAAAAGGTTATCCCCGTAGCGCGGACTAACTAGTTTCTTGTGTTTTTTTTTCTCTCATCTATTCTGTCCTTTTAGTGTTTTCTCAGTTGCATTTAACTTTCTGAATTTTCTCTTTCTATTCCACCATCCTGACATAGTTTATGGGCAGTGGATACAAAACTAAATTAGTATTATATTCATGTCTGCAGCTTGCGTCTACAATTTGACAAGGCAAAAACAAAAACTTCTCGCACTCGGTGCTCTGTAACTTTGTGCATGCTTGTAATAGGTTAAATGCTCGCTTGCACTCTTGTTTTTATTTTGTGGTGCTATGCAAATGGCGAGCATAATCGAACTAGAGGCAGCATATAGTACTTTCATGTGCTCAAAGAAAACCACAACTCTTACCTTATTACACTTTCTTTCACAAAGGACCAACGCATCCTTCTTGTACTGACTACAGCTGACATCAATATCATTCCTCCCACAGCGGCATTTCACCTCTGTCGTCTTCGGACAGCTCTGACATGGTCCTGAATGACACTCCTTTTCACATGTATGTCTCTTTTCCAACGGCCCGCATCCAAGTTCCTTCCCACATGTTTTCCCACAGGTTGGTATCAAATCAAGACATGATGTCCTTGGGCTAAGCTCATCAAGGTCGTACAACTTCTCAAGAGACGTTTTACCACAGGGACAAGAGCTCACTAACTCAGGTAGATAGGGACATGTCTGGCAATTCCCAGCATGACACGGAAGCTCGCATTTGTGGTTTCCGCAGGTTAAGGTCTTTTCGCACACCTTTTCACATTCAAAGCGTGTGTTCTCATCAACGTTCTTATCACAAGGAACGACCTTGGTCGTTTTCTCACAGTAGCAGGAGAGCTCGTAAACAACTTCACAGTCATGGCAGTAGCCAGAGTGGCACAGGGCTGGGCATTCATGTTTTTTGCAATTCAGGAGCTTGGAACACTGCTGACTGCAAAACCCAGCCTCAAGAGTAGTCGTGCATTTGATGGTCTTTGAGGTTTTACCGCATGGGCAAGTCCGTTTTACCTGAGCAGTACAAGTGGGACAGGGCCCAGGGTGGCAGAGTATGTTACATTTGTGAGTACACATGGTTTCGGTATCCTTGTTCAAGGGTCTGAGGCAGACATCTCCACAGGAGTGAGGTACTTCCCGGCGATCCCACTGTGGCTCCCGAACTTTACCGCAAAAACAGTAGTAGACACTAGGAAGCTTAGCAGTCACGGTTTGACATGCTGGACAGCGCCAGCCTTCCTCTGGCAAAGGAAAAAGACATTAGGATACGAAGACTGCATTTTGTTTGTTTACTCGACAGGGTTCGTGCGCTTGCTCTTCCACGTTTTCCCCTGACTTCCCTGACCTTTTTTGGTGATTTTCCCTGACTTTTTTTCCAGCAGTTTTATATAATAGCATATAATAGCAAAGATTCATTCGACTTCTTCCTGAACAAACCAGCCGTCGTATACGTTGAAGCACAGACTGGGACGGCTCAAAGAACGGAGTTTTCAACTGTAAACTTTGGGCAGAGAACCGACGAAAAAGAAACTTCCAGTAAAAAAAAAACCGGTGTATAAGTACTGATTGAACTTTTTCATTATTTTCCCTGACCTTCTGTGACTTTTCACGATTTTCCCTGATTTCCATGACCAAAAAAAAATTCCCTGACATTTCCCTGATTTCCAGAGCCGCACGAACCCTGACTCGACCTTCTCACTTCTCAGAATTACGTTCTGACAACAAAGCGACAAGAACACAATAAGCCGTTATATTACTTTATCCGAAGTATCATCGTTGGCGTTCAGAGCTCGATAAACGGAAAAATAATATTTCTAGAAAAAGCTGCAACGGGAAAATCGAGAGCAACCAGCAGTTCCGTATCCAGGAATTTATTTCGAGGGAGGGGGGGGGGGATTGCCCACGGGTCAGACCAGAAAGTACAAAAAAGGCACAGATCAGAGTTTAAAGCTTAAGAAAAACGAGTATTTTGCATGTTAATTTTTTGGGGGCGGGGGGAGGGGGGTTGAACCCCCTAAGCACCCCCCCCCCCCTGGAAGCGGCCTGGACAACTAGCTCATTTACAGTTGCAAGCTCTTCAGTTAACCAAAAAGGCAGTTGATCTTTCTGTTTGTTAGCAGCTGATTCAAGAAACCCAGGACGTAGCCAAATTGGAAAACTAGGCCAGTGGACCCCAAATCTTCTGCCTAACTTAACCCAACTTTGAAACTGTATGTTTCAACCCAACAGATGATGGGTTTACAAACAAAAAGGTTGCCAGTGTTGCCGATTTACCAACAAGGAATGGAGCGAATAGATATTTAGATACTTCAAGCACAATGGGCACTAACTATGCTTTAATTTTTATAACATGCTTCACACATATACATTTCTGACTTCCACTAGATTTCGCTTTAAAAATAAGCCGTTCTTGTTATCGCTTGTCATTGACTCTTCGGCGTATCGGCGGAGACGATTTCAGAGCATGATATTGCAAGGCGCGGAAATTCAAAAACTCTCGGCCATGGCTGCAAAAATAAACCGTCTCTGCAGATGGCAGATTGCTTTAGTGTTATCTCATGAAACTTTCTGTTGCTTGTAGTACCGAAGAGAAGTTTTATTTTCTGGATGTAAAGTTACAACACTGCCAAAAATGTACATATATAACCGACCTACCTGCAGCTGATTCCTGAGCTTACAAGGAATTCTCAGTTAGCACCGTTAATATGAATAATTGCCAACAATAAAAATAATCCGGAGTACATAATAAAAACGAATAGATAAGAAATAAAACTCCGCTTATATTTGTCGAAGCTAGTAAATCAGAGTATGGAAGTAAACAAAAAACGGCGTACCGATATATTATCCAGAATAAGTTCGATATAAGAATAAGATAAGATCGAGGAATATGCTGATTTCTGATGTAACATTGTAATCTAGGGGGTGGTAATGTGGCATCATGATTGTTTGATCCGCCCATTTAACTTTAAGAAAAAAACAGTCTACCGATTTGCAGACGAGAATCTTCCGATCACCTCATCAAAAGGTGGCAAACAACCGAAATGTGGATCTCGATTTTCGACAAGGCTTTCTCTATAATCATCGGTTTTCCCGCCAGGGATCTCATCCAGAAACGGAATGAGAAATGGGTTTGTCGGTGCATCGCATATCGACAGTTTCCCGATTACTAGATTTGCCAAAAAGGCTTTCGTCTATATCAGAAACAAAAAAACAGGGTTTGTCAGCGGAAAACAGCGGAAGACGGAGAAGTGTTTCCAAATTACCGGCAAAACTTGTCAGGCCACCACATCGAAAGGTGACCAACAAACGAAACGTGAATATCGGCTAGCAGAAAGGCCTTTTCTGGCCATTGGGCAGCATGATCATTCAAATGTGGGTCGTTTGTGGGTGCGAACTGACAAACGACTAACAGACGAAACGAGGAGTGCTGTTTGCCGCCACACCGACCAACAGTTTCCCGATTTACCACCAAGGCTTTTTCACCTTATTGCTGGGGTCGTTGGGGGGGGGGAGGGAGATCCCTTAATATAACTAATCCTGTAGTATGGCAGTCCAGTAACTTCTGGAAACTGTTAAAACTAATCCCAGCAATGTGAATATATAATTTCTTCCCCTAGCTTTTAAATATTATAAAATATTTGGCTTCTTTGTCAGAGTGTTGGCTACAGATGCCAGGCTGGAATGATGGTACTTAACGGATACTTAATCAAGAAAGTGAACTGACCTCCTTGGGAAACAGCTGTCCTTGCCCACTTCTTGATACAGCCAATATGGAAGACATTGTAGCAGGAACCACAGGACCAAATGGCATCAACTTGTTTGACTCTATCGCAGCAGACCATGCATTCGTAAGTTCCCCGTGACAGCTGCTCAGTCAGCTTTTCCCTCTGGTCAAAGTCAGCTGAAAGACTTACAAGCTTCTGTGTCGGAGCCTGCTTATTTTTATTAACAGGCTGAGGATCGCCTCTTCTTGAAAAGACACCATTTATACGTGACACTAGGTCTTGCATGTCTTTGGATTCAGCCTGCTGGTAGCGGGGTTCTTCCTCACTTGCAACCGCATACAGTGATTCAGCTTGTACAGATGACTGGGCAACATCTGCATTGTTTTTACTATGGAAACCAGGTTTGTTAGATGCTCGATAGCCAGGAGGTTTCTTTGCTCGACCATCCCTGGAATATGATGCTTCCTTCCTTGGTCTGGAGCTTTCATGTTCATAGTAAGACCTGTCATGACCTCTCTGTTTTGAATAGCTGCTTCGATTTTGGTTGTCCCTGACTCCAGGGTTATACTCTTCAGAGCGATGACCATTTTCAATCTGGTCAGCATTTTTAGGGGTTACTAGGTCTCCTGCGAAACCATTGTCAATTCCTCTTGCTCCACTTTTTTCCAAATACTGGACCGTTTGAGTCAATCTTGAAGGTTGAACTACATCTCTGCCATATGCCCCATCCGTCCTATGGTTCGCCTGGTCATAGTATCTACGGTTTCCTCCACCTCTTCCTCTACTACGCTGGTGAACAACAGAACTTTCTTGGTAACTAGAGGCAGGTCCCCTGTAAGAAGGCCTAGAGGCAGCATGACCACCACTCTGTGAGCCATCTTCATTGGGCCTAACATCACTATTGCTACACTGTCCATGCTGCTCCCTATCACCACTGCCATGTTGTAAATAGTTTTGTCTATTCCCACTGCTATATTGACCATCGATCTGTCCATCCACACTGGTATACTGTCTCTCATCGTTGCCATAGTTTCTGATGCTCTGTCTGTTGACATTGCTATGCTGCCCATGGCTCTGTCTTCGACCGCCATCTCTCTGGCCTTTATAGTACTGTGCCTCCCCATAGTATTGCCTTTCATTTCTGCCCCATGTATTTCTGCCTCTGCTTTGATGATAATCTCCTCTCTGAGACATGTTTTCGGTCTGTCTATGATACGAAGTGGCATCTGCAGAATTTTGATCCCTAGTGAACGATGTGGGTGTTTGATCTCCGTCTGTGAAGTTCCTTGCCATTTTCAATGATGGTGAGATCTGAAAGAAAATGTTTTTATTGGATAGGCTAGTAGTTTCACACTTTTAGGTTACTTAACAAACCAAATATTGGGTTGCCACAAGTTAAAAAACCATATAGAGCTACTGTAAGCATAGCTTATATGAAATTCAGGCATTTGTGGTGGACTCTGTTGCCCCTTCCTAATCATTTTCATATTTTCCCTTCGAATTCAATAGGGATGCGAGTCTCGGTTTCCGCCCGATACAGCGATTAGGCGGAAGGTCGCATGCTAGATCATAGGCGTTTCTCCGTGCTCCCACAAACAGTTTCTGTTTTGACGTGGTTCGAAAAAAGTAATTTTGTTTTTTATCTCTACACTCCCATTTCGCGTTTTGTGACTGTTGAGATGAAGCCAATTCTCCTTTTTTTGTGTTTTTGTCAGAATCAAGAACGGGGAAAGTTTAGCGATTCTGCAGAATCGAGAGGTTGCTTTGACTGTCGATTTTCAATTCTCCTTCTCCTTTCTGACTGGTCAACAAAGGGCGGATGTTCAACCCCTGTAAGCAGGTTCTAACGGGTGGCTAAATTAAGCATTGTTCAAATTGGTGTTATACCAAGAATTTATTAGCCTTATTTATTCTTGGTTATACGCCTATTACGGCGTATATATTGTTATACCAAGAATTTATTAAGCCTTATTTATTCTTGGTTATACGCCTATTACGGCGTATAAGGTTTATTACAGATTCCTCTTTTCCTCGGGGTGCGCTGTCATAGGACGAATAAAGAGCGTTCTATGCTCGCTTATGCAGAGCCAATCAGATCCCTTGGTTGGTTCCGCCAGCGGGCCGAGTATAGGAGTAGCGTCAGAATGGAAAAACGAGAATTTAGATAAAAAGCAACTAGTGTTTCCGCAGTTTCATGTTTGGCCTACAAGTGTGTTTCCGCGAACAACAAGATTTCTTTGGCTCGAATTCAACTATTTCGTCAATTCTGGCAAATTCAAATTTAACAGCAAATAATGTCATAAGAATAAAATTAACTACCGTACATGTATACATAAAACTGAGGAGCTTTTTTACACAAATTCGTAAGGACGGAAGTCTGAAGTTGTATTTGTTGAGAATTATGTGGGTTTTTTTTTATCATTTTCAGAGAACTGAAATTTCCGCCTAAAAATAGACAAACAGAGTTTTTTTGAGTTTCAACTTCTGGCTCGACACTCCGAAGCGTGTGGCCCAGGATTTGGCAGCGGAAAAACACCACATTTATAAATAACTAGGGTACCGGCAGGATTGTTGTAAACGGCAGAGCAGTAACCCACACTGCGATCTTTTGAGACTCAGCCTATCGGTATTTCTCTTGCTAGTGGGCACGTCCCCAAAAGTGGTCTTTGGGCGGGAGCTCGGGCGAGAACGGGCGTCGGCACTGTGTCGTTTTGAGCGCCCGGTCGCTCAGAAGAGGTATGCATAATTTTTCATTCATTCCATTTTGTTCTTTCTTTGGTTTATTTACCAGCACCTTTTCTGGTAGGCTACTGACTCTCATTTTTGGCTGCAGTATAGAAAGTCTGCCACTCTAGCGTCTCTAGCTCATCCAAAGCCAGTCTATCAGAGAGCAACTGCAACAAATACCAGTTCTGAGAAAACAAGACCAAAATTTTTCTATGGGATCCCAAAAATCTAATATTTGATCCAGACCATTGGGTCTTGTCTTCGCCAGATCCGGTCTTCGCCAGGCTAATCATCAGAGAAAATCAAGTTAGGAGATACGTCTTATTTTGACGACACTGACCGAAACTTCCTGCTTTACTTTTGCCAAATTTCCGGTTTCTGCTGCATTCCAAGCGAACTAATTGTCAACGTATATCCTTGTCTCTATAAAGGTAAGGTAAGGTAAGGTACAATTTAACAGCAAATATGAATAAACCTGGAGTTTTTCAAAAGCATCAGACATGCCAGTGCCATAAAATACGACGCTTCACTAATTCTGATGGGTTTGTAAAAATTATTAATACAATTCTAGCCTAAGGCATTGTAAAGAAAAAACAAACAAACAACTATCACACATCAACACTAAAATTTAAGGACAACACGAGAATTTACGACAACAGACATATGACTAAAGAAAAATGAAAAATAAAAAGGTTTGCGACATGGGTCAGATCTTCCTCCGAGCACAAACGAAAATGAATCAATTAAATCAGACGGAAGAAATATAATTGCTAGATAACATAAATCTTTTTAGAGCTCTTTTAAAAACTTTCCTATCTTCGGACACTCTTAACAGTTTCAGGCAATGAATTCCATACTTTTACACCTGTATGACGAATAGAAAAGCTAGACCTTGTAGAAGGATAACAAATGGTATCTAGTCAACTTCAAATAAAACTTTAACTTGAAAATTCCGGTGACAACCGGATTCCGGACGAAATATATGTCCGGGTATAAAAATGATTGTCATATAAAGACTCAGCGCACCTTCTTACCCGTAAATCCGTCACCTAATCAACTTCAAATAAAACTTGCTTTAAACAAATTCCGGGCGAACTAGTTATCCGGGTAGAAAATGCTTTTCACATAAGTGTTCAGAATGTCTTCTTACCCATAAATCGAATATTTAATCAACTTCAAATGAAACTTTTACTTTTAACCAACTTTCCGGTTTTGCCGGATTCCAGACGAACTACTTGTCCGGCGAGAAAATGGTTTGACCCATCGTGTTCAGCATGTCTTTTTACCCCATAATTGGCTATCACATTAGCTGTTTATAAATATTGCTTAGACTGGGCTGAATTACTAAATATATTAAATTTCATTTATAAGGCCATGTGAACACAAGACAGGATTCCTATCCACCACAACTGAAATTTCTGGCTAGATTCTAAGAAAGGCTAAATCTTCTGATGATAACCCAGAGAAAGTTCTGAAAGTAACAAAATTTCCCTGTACCATGTGTACAAAGATCAATTAATCCACACAGTTAACATACCTTCACTCAATTTGGTGAAGTTGTGATATCCCTCCAAGTAACACTGCCAACTTACAGTTAACTAATACAGCAATTTCTGGCTATCTTAAAGGTAAGTTTGGTGGTTAACAAGATGAAGCAAATGTAAAAAAAAGCCTAGCTACTTGGAAATGAGCAGTATGTATTCTGAACACACAAATGCATCAACAAATTTTTAAGTGTTTATTTGTGAACTGCACTTGAATCATCAGTATTTTATTAGGGTTATGGCAGTTTACCACAAATCCCTGATTTTTGGATACCTTATGCCAAACGCTGGGTATACCTTCTGGGCTTGTTAAGGCTCCTTATCATATTTGTGTTCATAAACTAATGTATGGCCCATGGCCGACTGAAGCACCCTTTCTCTACACCAAAGCATCTAGGGATAACATAGCCATGTGCTGTATTGTATTGCTGCTGTACTGAGACCAGCTTTACAGATGAAATGCAGTGTTCGCATCCCATGCTGTGTTTTTGTCTAGTTTCTACAGTTATAGGGAATTACAAGAATTTTGGCTCTTCAGCTTAGAACATTAGCTGTAAATGGGTACAAAAATAAAACCAAGAGCATATTTCTGAATGGTTTTATTTTAGATAAAAAATAAAATGTATTATAAATTTTTAAAGATAATTCTGAGACAGTTCTTCTTTTGATTTGTTTTTTGCACATACAGGTATTTTGGTGTTAAAAACGGTCAAAATATGCAAAAAACGCCACAAAATTTTCGCCCTTTCGGCCGATAAGGGGGTGGCCTTCGGCAGCAGATTTTCACAGAGCTGTGGCCCCCCCGAAAATAATCAGAATATATGCTACTGGAAATACCATACGCCAAACATTCTGTATCATCCAGCATCTGGTATACCCTGTTTCAAATGCTGAGTTCCAAAACCGTGCCAGAACCCAGTAGTAAGACATTAATGATTTGAATGAAGTGGAGTTTGGAAATCAACCAATCAATCCTCTACAGTGGACTAGATCAGAGTAAAGATAGGCTACACACAGGTACCCAGCATTTGGCATAGGATATCTCAAATCAGGGATTTACAGCCTACCCTAAAGTAGAGGTTTGCTTATTGGAACACTTTTTTAAATGTTCCAATACCTTGGCTTTGTTACTTGCATATAAAAAAGTAAAATGGAAAAGAAAAATAACAAACTTGGTATCAGCAAACAGCCAACTATCTCAGGGTTATCCTGGCACAAACTTAAAGTAGAAATTCAGTCAACTTTCTTTGATTTTGAATTTACTAAGAAGGTCCTTCCTCTTTTGAAGGCATCTGTAGGTTTGGACCACCATCTTTTCCAATGAAGGTGCGTTCCTCGTTGCAAACTTTTCAAATTACAAAAGCAAACCAGGTGTCAGTTGTGCAGTTGAGTTCAGCTGTGAATCACCAAAATATTCAAAACGTGACAAAAGCGTGAGTGGTTATTACAAGTACTCATAGTAAAAAATGCCTGGTTTGGGTTTTAGTTTTTTCTTCTGCAATGATTCACTGTTACGCCCGGGCCATATTCAGTCACAGCTATGTAATTGCATTTGTTAATTTGGTTATTACCCACTCACACATTTCATCCTGGTCCAGTCCTGGACCTGGTCACACATGGAACAAAGAAATTCAAAATATATTGCCACCATCATCACTCATAGGTATACAGAACTAGCTAAAGGCAGACTGTCATCTGTGATCAGTTGAAAGCTACGTTCAAAATGGCAGAGATGGATTTTTCCATCTCGTCTATTTTACATTTTCAGCATCTTTTCTTCCCAGTTTCGACTGCAGATGGTCTTAGTACGGGCGCTATTACCAGGTGTGACTATACTGGGTCCCAGACATTCACATAAGCATGCCTCTACTGGAATAAATTACTGACGATTCAAGTGCGGTTCCCAAATAAACACTTACAATTTTTTTTACTTACACTAGACATACCCATCGTTTGGCATAGGGTATCCAAAATCATGGATTAACGGCTGAATGTGAGTAGGTTACACCTAGCCTACTGTACAAGCAAAGGAGTACAAGTTAAAGTTCTGAGAAGAACCCCTTCAAAGGAAACAGGCTAACTCGGCCAGGAGTTAAATTAAATGCTACCTTACTGTTTACTTAAGTTCTTGTGGTTTGATTTCGCATATGCGCTTCTCTTCAGCCCTATAGGTGGCCACAGGGCTGTAAGAATGATCGAAATCTTCAACACAGTGCACCAAATTTCTCCCCCAACACCTTCCTTCCTTTGGACTTTCGTTGCTGCTGTACACCAGATTGCACAACTACCACAGAGTTGCATAGAGTTACCTCGATTGAATCAGCAAGTCACGAGCTACTGAAAAGAAGAAAGAGCAGAAAAGTAGAAAATGTCTTAGCTGGCGAATATCTTGTTATTGCACTAGGACTTCAAGACAAATCAAGTTGAATTTACTTAGGATACATCTTTCAGAAGTCTTGTCCTTAAGAATTTGAACAAGGCTTACCATCCTAGTAACATGTCTTCATCAGCAATTTTCTTCTTGGACATGAAGGGAAAGGTGTGTTAATTTATTCCATTTTGTAAAAGGTATATAGCCAATAATTAGCTGCGTTTTTTGCCGTCATCCAGTTAACCAACCTACAAGATTTCCCACCATAAGTCGTTTTCTTCCTTCTGTTAACCGACCTAAGTTTTTACAAGCCATTTTTTCGGCTCCGTTTGCCAGTCGGTTAACCGACATGTGGACTGAGGCGGGAGCTCCATCCCACCGACTTACACACTTGGCAAGGCGTAAAATTAAAAATTCTCATTGGAGAGATAGGCGTGGCGATGGGAAGATGTCATTTTTTCTTATAAGCCATTTTTTAGAGCTCAGTCGAACTGACCGGCAAGACGAAAAAATGGTCAATAGTGGCAAATAAGTTAGTTAACCAACCTATGGAGAAAAGGCAAAAATGCAACTATTGTAAAAGGTATATAGCCAAATGATTTGGATAAAAAAGGCTATTTCACCAACTGGCTGGTCATTGCCATAAACATAGTCTTGTTTGCATGATTTGTGTCATGAACTCAAATCTGTATGTAGAGAATCTGTAAATGATTCACGAAAGATGAGTGATGTTACGGATTTGAGTTCCAGGCAGAAGCATTACTAGCCCAAATGTTTGGGCAAAAACAGTCCAGTCAAACACTAATCCTCAGTTTCGAGCGTGGTGCCCAAAAGTCTAGGCATAGGCCTGCCCGAATGTATTGTAAAAGATAAAACTTGGACAGATGTTTATGTTCTTTTTTTCATTAATGCTTGTAAAGACAGAATTGCCTTTACAGCTTTGTTAATTAGTTCAGATGAAACAGCTGAATGTTGCAAATTGTCTTTACCAGTCCTGGATTTTCATGCAACCAGTTGTTGAAATGTGGATCAGAGCAATTAATGAGGTTTACAAATTCATGCAAATTTTCATAACTGTCATCTGCCGAACAACGAAGGGCATCTGCTGCTTTCCTAGTATTGTCACTACATGTATAAGCACCCTGACACCTCTTCTATTTTCAACTACTTCCTTTTCTTGTTGTCTTTCCAAGACCTTACGCTTTTCATCAAACATGTTTTTAATGCAACACTTGAGTTTGCTGTGAATAGCCATGTCAGTGACTGCTGACTGATGTGAAATTCCTTGTTTTATGGTTCAGTGCTCAGAAAGGTCAATATTTGGATATGCCTTACTGTCCTGATGACTTATGAAAGGTTTTGACTTGAATAAAACAAATATTGCTATCTTTAACTTAGTGTCTGGTAGATGAAAACTACTGTCCATGTAGGTAGAGCCAGGAGATAGGAGGTAGAACCAGTAGAGCCAGAGTAATTCTACTTAGGACATTTTTCAGGTCCTAGTGTCCAGGAACTACAGAGGGGATGTTGAAATGAATGTGATTGAGAAGTTCATGCCTATCCTGATGGAAAGGGAAGATGATGGTGCTCTTGCCCCTATTGTCCAGATCCCAGAATGCACCTTTGCTTTCATCAAACACAATAATTTGTATTTGGTATCAGCAACCAGGAAAAATGCAAACATCATGATGATCTTCTCATTTCTTCACAGAATTGTTCAGGTGAGTAGATCTCTGCTCACATAGTCCTCAGCCGACTAATGATTTGCAGCACTAGAGAGGACTGGTAATCACCTTAGGCTGACGAAATCTTAAAACCTCACTCCTGTCTCATGTCTAATGGCTCCCACGCTCGTCCTCCCTCCAGCACTGATTTCTGCCAAATCTGCAACTTTTGCTATCTATTCAGTTAAATATTAATTCATTCAGTAAAAATCCTGAAAGAGCAGTAGGCCGACTAGTTGATTTTACGCCCACAATACATACACCAAAGTTGTAGATTATCAAGAAATCGGCTGAATTACATCACGTTATGGCCCATAAATAGGATTTGTCTTCCAGATCGCATAGCTTGTAGTCAGTGTGTCAGAATTCATTACTTGTACGATTAGCAACAATAATAATAAAACAACCAATATAAAAGGTGACCTTAACAAGAGCTGGAAGCTAATATGGAACTTGCAAGGCCAGTTCAAAGGATGAAAAATCTGCCTTTTCGTGGGTTTGTTCTGGTCATCTGTAAGCAGAGCCCTCGAGATAAAGAATGATCATGGACTTTTAAATCACGAGAATGTATTGTTTGAGAAAATATTTTGTTTCCCTTTTAGGTTCAGATGCCTACTTTAAGGGTGCTAGAAATAAATTTTTAAGCAAAACCCTTTGTGGCACACATGATCATGGTAAGGAATAGTCGGATTCGGGAAGTGGCGATTCCTAAGCCAATCTTGTCGAATCTCTAATATTCCAGCCAAGTTTCATTGTCCTAGCACATCTGGAAGTACCTTAACTAGCGATCGTCGGAATTCCGGACCCCCCCCCCCCCCCCAACATTTCCCCCCACAGTGCCCGGAGCCAATCCGGTTCTGTAAATGATTTATCTAGAGCATCTGTTTGTATTACCCACAAAGATCCATCCCAATCTCTCCAGTCTAAGTGGGTCACGTATCCCCCCCCCGCCCAATAGTTGTTGGATCCGTCCGGGCATGAAGAAGATCACCACAGACATGTCCTCTGTTCACTTATTAAATTTCACTGGAATCCGATCATCCGTTCCAATGTTATGCATGACTCAATATTCCGGATCCCCCCTCCCTCCACTCACCCACTATGATCGGATCGAGGAAATTTTTATTTCCAAGTCAGTTTGATCGGGTCCCTGATATGCCTGCCAAGTTTCGTCGTGAAAATCCTCAAAACAGCTGTCACCGGATTCCAGGAAACCCCTCCACGTCCGATCCCTCCATTCTAACCGTTTCCCAAGATTACCGGTTTTACCCCCCCCCCCCCCCCCCTAACTCCCCCATAGCTGTCGAATCCGGTCCGGACTTTAATGGGAGATCAGAGATAATGTCATCTATTCAGTTTTTAAGTTTCATTCCAATCCGACCCCCCGTTCGAAAGTTACGCACTACTCAATTTTCCGGATTCCCCCGCCCTCCACTCTCCCCAGATGGTCGGATCGGAAACTGATTATTTCCAAGTTCGTTTTGTCAGGTCGTTGGTATGCCTGCCAAGTTTCATCGTCCTACCACATCTGGAAGTATGGAAGGAAGTACCGCCCGACCGACAGACTAACAGACGGAATTGCGATCGGTATATGGCACTTGAGACAGTGGCTGCAAACAGGGGCGTCGCAAGGGGGGGGGGGGTGCGGGGAGTGCAACACCCCTCCCCCCCCCAACTTTTTGAGATTTGAGATTTTTTAACTTATTTCGATCGCAGAGCTGTTCGGTTTATTTACGGGGATTCGGTGGTTGTACAGAATCCTAAATATGCTATCGGTACTAATCTATTCGGTATGATGATCTGGATTCTGTATAATTGCCAGTATTCGGTAGTTATCACGAATTCGGTGAGATAATTTACTGAAATTATTTGGTAATTTTTCAACGCCAGAACTATTCGGTATATTTATGGTGATTCGGGAGTTACATAGAATCCCGAATCCCGAATAATCTTTCCAAAATTATTCCTTATCATGATTGGGATTCGGTAATTAATTCGGTATAATTTTCAGCATTCCGTAGTTGCCACGAATCCCGACTTTCGTTCCAGTTTCGACGTATTTATACCGAATACGAATATTATTCGGTAGTCTTTCGATACCAAACAGTTCGGTATAATAGCAGGGACACAATAGTTATACAGAATCCCGAACATGCTATTGGTCTAAACTTGTTCGGTATAATAACTGGGATACGGTAATTTATTCGGAATAATTGCCAGGACTAGGGAGTTAGGCTACCACGAAACTCGGAATAGGTCGAGTTAAGCACTAATCGCAGACGAAAGGACTGATCGATGATTTCATCGATAGTCATTACTTTTATTTTGGATCTCAGAAAGACGATCTTATCATCAATGTTTCGAAAATTCCGCCTGCGGCGCTTTTCGTAATATTCTCTATTTTGCGGAAGGGCGCGTCATTTGACTGGGGTTTTAAGCCAATTTATGATTGGGATTTCGAAACATTAAAAGCTATTAAATTTGGCAGGAAAAAGCTAACTTCAAAAAAATCTCGCCTGCGGTGCGCACTTCATGTGATCATGAGCAGTATTGACTAGACTACAGTAGCCGCTGCTGCCGGAACGTCGGTCCATCTGGTTTTTCGAACTTCTTAGATTCTCGGCGTTTAATCCAAGGTAAATGATAGAATTTGTAAGAGAAGCAGTTAAATTTTAGCCTGCAGGAAAAATGGATTTCCGAAATTTTCTGCCTGCGTCGATTTAACTTTCTCTTGGGTATAATATTTAGAAACTGTTACTGCAATAGTGCCCGGCAATATATTCTCCAAGTGTGATCCGCCAAACGCCGCCTAATTGTTGGCTTATCGTCTTTCATGCTGCCCTTTAATGTTACTCTTCCCACGTAATCCTTTCTGTTCCATAATTGAATGCTCGAATTCTCAGTTTCTAGGATTCGGTACAATTTTGAGAGATTTGGTAAAAATTTCGGTTCTGCACCACCCTAAAATGCACTTTCCACGCCCCTGGCTGCGAGTGCCACAAAAACCAACGGATAATACTAGCAACCATCTGTAATGAACAAGACCAAAGGTTCCGATGGGATCCTAAAAATCTAATATTTGATCCAGACATTTGGGTCCTGTCTTCGCCAGATCCAGTCTTCCCCAGGCTAATCATCAGATATACCTCTATAAGCCATATCTATTTTGACGATACTGACCGAACTGCTTTACTTCTGCCAAATTTCCGTTTCGGCCGAATGCCGAGCGAACTAATTGTCCAGCAAAAAAAAAATCAGAAACGAATTCAGTGAATATCCGTATCTCTATAAGGAACATCTAATCAACTTCAAATAAAACTTTAACTTATAAAAAACATTCCGGTTACAACCGGATTCCGCACGAATTATATGTCGGTAAAAAATTATTGTCATATACAGACTCATCGTCTCGTCTTACCCCTAAATCTATCATCTAATCAACTTCAAATAAACTTTTGCTTTTAACAAATTTTCCGGTTTTGGTCGGATTCCGGGTGAACTAGTTGTCCGGATAGAAAATGCTTTTCACGTAAGTGTTCATACTTTATAAAGTTCAACTTTATAAAGTTACTTCCCTTTTTATCCTACGAAAAATCGTGCCACCAGAATACGAGACGGCACATATCCTACCTCCACGAGCATTGGCTCGGCCAAGACTAAGGGTACAACCTGTTACATTTTCCCACACCCGGTATCTTAATATTTTTGTTCCTTATTTTGTCAGGTTTTTGGGATCCCAAAAACGTAAGTGGAGGGATACCTATGACATGGTTTTCACCATCGTGTTCAGCACGTCTTCTTACCCCATAATCGACTATCACATTAGCTGTTTAAAAATATTTTGTTTGCCCATTAATTTGAAACCCCTCCCCCACCCCTAAATGTAGGGCTACAAAGCCCATCTACGAACTTGAACTTACCCTTGATCCAAAGAATCCTCATACCAAGTTTCATCAAAATATCTCATTTCCTTCGAGAGTTATCGTGCTTACGAACGGACGGACGGACGGACAACTTTTGTGATGTCATAGGTATCCCTCCACTTACGTTTTTGGGATCCCAAAAACCTGACGAAATAAGGAACACAAATATTAAGATACCGGGTGTGGGAACATGTAACAGGTTGTACCCTTGGTATTGGCCGAGCCATTGCTCGTGGAGGTCGGATATGTGCCGTCTCGTATTCTGGTGGCACGATTTTTCGTAGGATAAAAAAGGGAAGTAACTTTATAAAGTCTTGGTTGATGGAGCCAATAACAATAGTCCTATTGGATTTTCTATCTGCTGTATCGCTTATGCCTGAGATTACGGATTATGGGATACATCCCACTTGACCGTACTAAATTTTCTACGCTTGCCGTGATTTCCCTGTTTTGAGGACGTGTAGGCCTCTTGTTTGCTATTTACCAGAAGTTCATTTGTCAGAAAGACCAGTCATACTAATTCTGTCGCTTTGTGATCGAAGCGGATGGACCCTGCTAGAGGTTTAAAAAAGCCGGATACTAATTCCTTTAAAGCAGAAATAAGTTTCAAAGTAGCCAAGTATTGTATCAGTATAGTGGAGTTGAAAACACTAGGGGGCCTTTAAGACCGTTGAAGCTAAAGAAGATGCAGCAGAAATCTTTTACGGTAAAAATCCGTGACACACCCCACACTTCTCAATAAGTTCTGAATCCATAATCCTTTAGACAGTAAATACTGTTTCTAGCAATTCTGTCAAAGCAAATATTTTGAATAAGTGGTACCAGAGCTGGTGGACTCGGACTCTTGACTCGTCTCGAGACGCCTTTTCTAGGACTCGGACCCGTCTTTCACGGAGCTCCGTCCGCCAGAGCTGTGGACTCGAACTCCGGACTCGTCTCGAGACGCCTTCTTCAAGGACTCGGACTTGCCTCGAACTCGGATTCACTGGATTCGAAGCAGCTCTGAGTGGTACAGATAGCCTATGAAATTTTTTGTCGATTGATGATTTCAGCATGATTTTTTTAGGTGCTTATGGAGTACTTTAAGGAGCTAGAAGAAGAAAGTATTCGTGATAACTTTGTCCTCATTTATGAACTATTAGATGAGCTTATCGACTTTGGATATCCACAGACAACAGAGAGCAAAATTCTCCAGGAGTGAGTACCATTACGTGTAATATATGCCTGGTAAATATTTACTATTTAAAGTAAACCAATTGTGCAGGCTAATTATGCAATACGTATTTGTTTTTTAATATATTTATCTGCTAGATGTTGACATCGAAAAAATACCACCCAGATGCAGGCTCGTGGCTTTTTCGGACGCTTTAGCTGTCTCTGTAACAACTACTCGCATCTGTTAGCGAGTTCCACAGGGCGGCCACTGTGGTCCCAGAAATAGTCACATACCGCCAAAGCTTTTATTCAGTCAGTTAAACCGTAGTCTAAAGACCAAAGTCGGTTGCACCCAACAAATGTTCTATGATTACCATATCATGATTATGTGTACAAGGCTGAAGACAGTCAACAAATTAAATTAAGCGCATTTCTTCAGGATCATTCGGTTGGATATTCCTAGTGGAAGACTTTACGAAAGATAGGATGAAATTTTCTGTAATCTACGTAAAAAGTTGCGGTGAACTGTTTTTTGATGGTGCAGAAGCGGCTACGCTACCGCAAAGTACCAGAAAGGTTTGCGGGTATGTGGGGCTTTGTCTGCCATCTTACCAATCTCGAATTTAGGAAGTAACCCTTTAGTATACGGTTCATAACAGGGTTCCAGCTTAAAAAAAGAAAGAAAAACTAACTGAAGACTTTAATTGTTCTTAGAATCTTTAGTTGTTTTTCCACAAGTTCACTTTCAAGCTTGACAGAAAGTATTTCTGTCAAGCTTGAGCCTGAAAAAGACTCTTGCCAGGGGCCAAAATATAGCTATAATAAAATTCAGCTGTCGTATCCGTTTTTCACTGTCAAATGTACCTAGTAGCGTTTTTCCTAAAGTTTAACTGAAAAGCCAACTTATTTTTGTTTCATTTAGTTAAAGTACACTGAATTATTTGGACTCTTCTAAGGGATTTTTTTTCCCCACTATCTGCTCTAGTAGTGGCATTTTCATCTGGTCTAGTGAGTAATTTATTTCTAACCCGCCATTTGAAAAGCGGAGTATGGAAAATAAAATAAAAGAATTAAATAAAACAAAATACAATTTTTCGTTCATCGGCCAGAAAGAATGTAGAGTATCATGTACTGGCTGGGCCCTGTTGTCCATGTCTGAGCTTCTGTAAGTGAATAAGTGACGGGGAACTAGATTGTCCTATCTCAGCCCTTTTTGGTTTAACTTTAACGATATACTTACCTTCAGTTTAAAATTTTGGGAGCGTTTCATCTAGGTAGTACGCCTGGAAAAAAGGCGACGGAGGAAATCTGTGCTTGAATATTTACTCTTGACACCGAGTGTGATTTTTTTTTTTTTTTTCAGGTATATAACCCAGGAAGGTCAGAAGCTCGAAGTGGCGCCAAGACCGCCCATGGCCGTCACCAATGCTGTGTCCTGGCGGTCCGAAGGAATCAAGTACAGGAAAAATGAAGTGTTCCTCGACGTCATTGAATCTGTAAACCTTCTGGTAAGTTTGAAGCACAACTCTTACCAGAAATGATCAGAGCCAAATAACACTAGGAAGTAGCGCCAAGCCTTGAAAAAATGATACACACTCGAGTAGCAGTGATACTAGCACCACTAGCGATAGAGAACGTCCCTGCTGAAGCTCGATCAGTCGTGCACCAGCGCTAGCGCTCCAAAACTTGATATTTTGAACACAGCAAAAAAAAAAGGTACAACCTCCCATGTTTCAACGATGTGTGCCGACCGCATCTTAGCTTTTCCAGAAATGTCTAATCCGCAAGTTCGTTTCGCTTTAAATGCCGCAAGCGTAATGGGTGGCGCTACGACTATGGTCCATTTGCGAAGCATGGAAACCATAGGTCGTGGCGCTATTTCCTAGTGTTGTTTTGCTCTGAAAAATGATATTTTCAAGATGAAATGGCTCAGAAATGTCGTTAAAACAAATACCATTACTTTCCACGAGAAATTACCGCTTTTCTTGTTAGCGCTTGTCCATTCTATCCAGACAAAATATTTGAAAATTGAATACGCCTTTGTTAAAAAGTCGGAAAACCAACCAAAACAAAAGAAGTCCAAAACAGAAGGTGGTCGTTCATGTCTTCCAAAATGAAATATAATACTTTTAAGCTTCGCTGGTCCTTATTTATGAAATAGTTGTTGACGGACCTTTTGTTGTCGGACCTTGACGCTTTTGGCGAAGTTTGCGTTGCAGGACTTTCAAAACTCGGCTAGGCCAAACTGTGCTAAAAGTCGTAAGGTACAAAACGAAGACGAAAGGCGGGACTTCTGAATCTTATAATCCCATAAGGGAGCTGGGGATAATATGAAAGGCAGAATAAGCAAGAGTGGTCCTTTAAGGGTAGTCTTGGTATCACTCTCTTGAATTCAGTGCATCAACAGTTATTTTAATTGGTCCAAAGTAACTTTTTGTGCAGGTAAAAAAATTCTTCTTTATGAAAATTTTGCATTATATTATTATTGTTATTATTAATAAAAAAGCAAACTTTAGCATGCAAACTTGTGAAGGTTCGCGCAGCGCAGGTGCCGATCTCCTGATACTCTGCACTCGGCTGGGATTACAGTGCGTGGTTGGCCGGGGCAAATCATACGACGCTTCCCGTGCTTTTTCTCTAGGCATCCGTTCGAAGATGAGACCCCCCGGTACCAATACCGCCCCCCCCCCCCCCGTATTAGATAACCTAACATGTTATCTGTTGTTGTCATGTTATCTAACATGCTATCTGTTGTTATCATGTTATCTAACATGCTATCTGTTGTTGTCTGTTGTTTCTCACCTTATTCGAATATTCCGCGCTTTTCCCATTTATAACGCCATCAGCAGTGTTGAGTAAAGTAATCTATATTCATAGAAGCGTTACCAGTTCAATTAGTAGACGCAGTTCACTGGAGGAATTGGCGTGCAGAGAGGGTTTTCCCAACATTACCAAACATTTAACTTGACTTCCCGTGATCTTGTTCTAAACTTGAAACTTGAAAGTACTGTCAAAAAATCAGTGTGGGTACAACCGGTAGCTCTAGGCTACACGCAGTCCAAAACACTATTGAGGTTAACAACCGTTAACGCGACTGTCGTACATTAAAAGACTGCTGCCTGTTTTGGAGATTCTGGGATAATTCAAGGATAACCGAAGAGGAACAGGAATCAGACAAAGTTGCAGAGACTGGCGAATTCGATCATGAAAGGTTCCGAATCCGAAACCGGGGCTAAGCACGAATCGGAATCTACCATTTCTTGCTGAGGATTCGAATCTGGAATCGAATCCGAATTGACATAAATTAAATCATATACATAGGTTACAGTTTAAAAATCAGAGTTGACAGAAAGAGGTTACTGAGGATAGATGGTGGTGGACACCAAACAATTGGAGTGCCTAAGCCCACTGTCTAAAAATTGGGAAACTGGAAGGGTGTAGACTAGAAATTTGAGCGGATTCGTAAGATTGATGGTTTGGAATCAGAGTCCGAATCCAGCCTGACAAGTATAAGATTCGAATCCTGCCAAAATGGCGAATCCTGGATTCGAATCCGGATTCGGATTCGCCCATCCCGGGTGGCTACACTGGCTACCACTATAAAATTGTCTATTAGGTTTTCATGTTTGCTTGTTATAGGATGGGTTTCCTCTCGGCAACCGGGAATGAACTTGGGGCTCGTTAAGCGCAGCGTGTAAAAACTGGGAAAAGATTGGAAACTGGAGCGGATTCGTAGGCTCCAGGGTTTGGAATCCGAATCCAGCCTGACTGACAAGCAGAAGATTCGAATTCGGATTTGAATCTGGTCAAAAGGACGAATCCTGGATTCGAATCTGAATCCTGATTCGGATTCCACCATCTCTGCAAAGTGATAGGGCGATAAACGTCTGATGGCCCTTCGCACTGCCCGAATGGGTGGCATCTTAACTGCAGCTTTTTCGGCAGCAAGGGGAAGGAATTATTGTTACAATGCCTCACCGGCAACACCATCAGGTGAATGCGTGTTTTCGTTCACTTCAGCAATTATTTTGTCACCACCAACCTTTTCGCTAAACTGCGCTTAATCCAAAACCAATAACACATCCAGCTGGAAGTTTTTGCTTAACATTCACACACCCTTTGTGCACAACCCTTTGTCCTTTGTGCACAACCTTAGTACCCTTTGAGACCATTTTCATGTATCCTTTTGGTTGTGCGGGGGGGGGGGGGGGGTATCAGACTTTCAATTGGGTTAGGACCATGTAAATATGTGTCAACATGTTAAGTTCTAAAGAAATCGAAAACGTTTGCATACTATTTGAATACCGGGGGGGGGGGGGGTCGTCGGAACCCAATTCTGTAGAGGCCAATGGCCTATTTTTTGCATTGTAATATAATTATTGTTAATGAGAACCTTCTGTATATGTAATGTTGTATTTTCTAGAATGATCCCCGCTGCTTTCTTCTGGATACTTTCTAGGCGATTAGGGAGCTCTGCCGAATGAGATCCCAAAACTAGTTATCCATAATGCGTAATCGTTTGTATTTCAGTCCAGTACAGCTCCTCTCTTTCATTCCCAGGCATGCTGCATATTACGAGGTCGCGCATAGTTTCTATGTTGCTGCGGGTTAAATGTTGTTCTCTTAGAACATCGATAACAGTCACACTCTTGCATGACGGACACCTCGCATACATAGTGCTTATGCTCAGATGTTCTGAGATAGTTGACCACTTTACAAGTAAGCTATGCTTACAGAAAATTACACATGGCTGTTTTTAGCCTCTTTCCATTTCTCTTTTGTAAAAGAATGATCGAGCGCATGATACAGAGAACAAACGTGGCAAGCGTGATAATCAGTGTATTGTTAAGGCATGATACACTTATGAAGAGAAGAATCTCGAGAACGAGATGGATGGAAAAACTGCTGAATTATGAATTACTGCTGAATTACTATCATAAGTACGACGTGTCCTTTAATAGTAGTTCACTAACTACTAACTAGCTAAAAACACACGGCTGTTTTTAGCCTCTTTCCATTTCTCCTTTGTAAAAGAATGATCGAGCGCATGATACGACACGCACGACAAACGTGGCAAGCGTGATAATCAGTGTATTGTTAATACATGATACACTTATGAAGAGAAGAATCTCGGGAACGAGATGGATGGAAACTGCTGAATTATGAATTACTGCTGAATTACTATCATAAGTTCGACGTGTCCTTTAATAGTAGTTCACTAACTACTAACTAGCTAAAAACACACGGCTGTTTTTAGCCTCTTTCCATGTCTCTTTTGTGAAGCAATGATGGAGCGCATGATACGACACGTACAGAGAACAAACGTTGCAAGCTTGATAATCAGTGTATTGCAAATACATAGTACACTTATGAAGAGATGAATCTCGGAAACGAGAATGGATGGAAATACTGCTGAAGTAGAACGAATGACTATCATAAGTACGACGTGTCCTTTAATAGTAGTCTTGTAGACATTTTTTTTTTCAGGCAAACGCCAACGGTAACGTTCTGCGCAGCGAGATCGTCGGATCGATAAAAATGCGTGTGTATCTGTCAGGAATGCCGGAGCTTCGACTGGGCCTAAATGATAAGGTTCTTTTTGAGTCCACTGGTAGAGGAAAGTCCAAGTCTGTAGAGTTGGAAGACGTCAAGTTCCACCAGTGTGTCAGGCTGTCCAGGTTTGAGAATGATAGGACCATTTCTTTCATACCTCCCGATGGGGAGTTCGAGTTGATGTCATATCGTCTGAACACGCACGTAAGTATGAGTTGCGTTTTTGCAGATACCATGGTATCTGACACCACGGTCTAAAGTCATTTTTGCAGTTATCGTGGTAGCTGATACCACGGTCAAAAGGCGTTTTTGCAGTTATCGTGGTAGCTGAAATGTCATCCCACTTTCACCAATTTTTGTCAAATTGGTGGGAAAGAAGTTTTGCACTTATAGTACAGGAAAATGAGCTCCAAAAAGGGGTCGACCGGAAATAAATTGCAACAGAAATGATTTTTACACTATCTTGTAGAGAAAAAAAAAGCTGAACGACATATCCAAAGTTGCATATCCTGGCTAGACGCAAAAGAAGCGTTTTTTCTCTTTTAGTGCCTTTTATTTCCGTTTTTCGAAAAAAAAAATGAAATTTCCATAGTCGTCCGTTATTCTTGAACTGAAGTATGTTTCTGATGCAAAATGACAAGCTGAAACCGAAAATGACGTCAGATTTGGTATACCAAGCACTAGGAAAAAGTTAATGTCGTTTTTTCAACCTATTTCGCAAAAAAGTGCAATTTTCTATGTGGCTCGATTTTCTTAAATGAAAGTGCGATCCTGACACAGAATCACGAGCTGAGACCGCAAACGGAATCAGATTGGGTGTCTACTGTGCTTGAAAGAAGGACTTCGACTTCGAAAGGACTTTGACTTCGAAAAGCGCAATTCGGCAATTGTCGTTTTTGCAGAGCAACCGTATATCAGATACCACGGTTACTGCAAAAACGACTAATTGCAGATCTAGTTACCGTGGTAACAGATACCATGGTATCTGCAAAACTATGGTTTAAAGCGGAAGCAGGGATATCACCCGAACCTAATAAAAGAGGATTACTTGCTGAACATTCCTTGGCCAGGGGCTAGGCACTCCTTGTGCCATCTTTCGAGTCTCAGCCCTGGTCACATGTCACGCTAAACATACACAGACACAACTGGAATTACAAAACTCGGCGATCTTCCAAACTAAAATCGTTGAAGGACCCGTCGAGTTGGTGCGCTTTTTACTTTGTTTCTAGCTCACCCTGTAGAATTACAAGCGTCAGTACGTATTGTCACTTCACAAGAAATCCGAAGAAAACCAGACGAAAATGGTGTCTTGAAAGGCAACAGCCTCCTTTCTTCAGCGCAGAAGGAAAACTTCGAGGAAAATTGACAAAGAGGAAAAAAGACGAAGCAAAACAAAGCGGTGAACCAACAAACAACCGAAAATCAAAAACCAAAATCGGAAGAAAAAAAACTAAATTAAGCACGAGCCAGTCACCAATACCTGCGAATAACAATTACTGTACTGGTCGGTACTAGCGAGTGACTAGAAGCTGTTGGGCTTCAAAACCCCACATTTTCGTCTGTTTTTCTTCGAACTTCTTGTGATATGTCAGGCCAGTGTGGTTTACGAAATTATCTTCATAGTTGCCTTTTTTAACAGAGGCGTGTTTTCCTAGTCAGTAAGCACAAACTTCGCCAAAAGCTTCTGGGTCCGCCAATAACCGTTCAAGAAGGAGGACATAAAATCAAGCCTCAAAATTCTGGTAAATTTTGTAGGCCAACAAGCTTGTATGTCAGAAAAGCACTGCTATTAGGTTAGATGGGAAAATGCACGCTTTTGGCACCAGGTAAGGTTTCAGCTTTGAGCTAATATTCGTTGTTTAATAAAAACTTTGGGCATCAGCTACATGTCGCCCCGCCTCACTCTCTTGTTGGGCACCACAAGAGACTGTACAAGCCTCCATGGGCAACGGGCACTTACTGTACAGCCATTTTGGAGTGAGCAGCCCCTCGTCTGAGCCCCACTTGCGCTGACACTAATATTTGCGTAACTTTTCCAGGTCAAACCTCTCATTTGGATCGAGTCCGTGATTGAGCGACACGCACACAGCCGGGTTGAGTACATGGTGAAAGCAAAATCTCAGTTCAAACGCCGGTCCACAGCCAACAACGTAGAAGTCGTAATTCCCGTTCCCCAGGATGCGGATACCCCAAAGTTCAAGACGACTGTTGGTAGCTGCAAGTATGCGCCCGAGCAAAATGCAATCATTTGGACCATCAAGTCTTTCCCGGTGAGTGGGGTCACGGTTAGATTTAAGTTTGCTTCAGGCTTTTTCCTGTCGTTTTCGGGACTTACTTTGATGCACTGTTGATTGCGCTTACTGTTGAGAAGGAAAATAATGTAACAGAATTAGGTTTCAGTTAGTTTAGGCTTAGGCTGTATTATTTAGACTGCTCAGTCTGGCTAATTTATGATAACTTTTCTCGAACAGGTATGTAGTGCATAGCTTCCTGTGTCGACAGGAAGTTACATTGTGACAATTACTTTTGTGGAGGGTGATACGATATCGTTCCCCCTCCACAGAGGCTGATACGAAGCCGTATCACCTCTGCAGATGTTCATCGAGCACTTACCCTCAAATACTGAAAAGTAGAAGCTGACCTCCAAAGAATAAATAGAAAACATTAATTTCAGTAAAATGAAAGAACATCTTCCTTCCTTGAACAACCAGCCTAGGCTTTAGGTCATACCTTGTCACAATCATACATTCACGGAAAATAGAACTTGTCAACTGAAACAAGCCCTACCATCCCTTGCTTTCCAAAAGCTAGTTATTCACCGTTGTGTCACTGTCTTTTTTCTCGATTTTTTCTTGATCTTCTCAAGAGCTAACACGTGGTTTTGCTATTGTTAGATGTTGTCACTTTTCTCTGATGGAACCTGTGACTTTACAGCAAAAACGGCGATTTTCTGGCGCGTATGAAACTGGGTACTTTTCACCAGCTGTCAACGAGAAATCTCGCTTTATCACTTTCAGAATTATATGCCTCAACTTTTTTGTTTTTGTATTTACCGGTAAGGAACCAGTCTCAGAATACCGGCTTGCTTTGTCGAAGAAACTAACATTCGTGACCAATCCCAGAATTTTGCTACTACACTGTAAAAAAAAATCTTGTAGTATTTGCTACTGGGATTAATCTTGTCTTTATTGAGATAAGATTACCCCTAATTCGGATTAATTGTATCCCAATAGAGATAAGATTAATCCCAGTAGCAAATACTGCATCCTTATTCGGAGAAAGTTTTTACAGTGTGGTGGCAACACTGGTTTTGATGATGTTACCTTCCATGACCCCTAGAGTAGTCATCTTGGTAGGCTTCCACGACCGCTTAGATGGCATCTGTATTGCCAAAAATGTAAAAGACTAATAAAAGAAACAGAATTGCTCGGGTCACAACATTAGTCATTTTAGTAGGTCTACAGTAGGCTTTGGTTCCTACTTCACTAAAATAAAGTTCCCTACCCCAGTAGCAAAAAAGTACAACAGAAAAAAGAATAAGTCCTACTTGTAAAAAATATTTTGTTTGAAAAAGACATGGAGGTAAGAAAAGGGATTCTTGGCCTCAGCAAGTTAAAAAAATATTGGAGGATTGTGTTTTTGGAGGTCTGTGGTGTGATGGAGTGGGACCAGGTTACCCCCTAGGTAAGGTAGCTAAGTTAGTGAAAGAAAGGCTAAGAGATCAAGAGATTCCGACGTGGCATGGGGGTGTATCAGAGCACCGTGGCATGGGGGTGTATCAGAGCACCATTCTCTGAAGTTGTATGGTATGGCCAAAGAGACATGGGGAGAAGAATTATATTTTAAGTTGGGATTGAGGGGGGGGGGGGGCAGAATTGAGGTGGATGGTGAGTCTTAGGGCGGACGCTCTTCCGGTGGGGATGCGGAGAAAATATATTGGTAGAGATAGGAAAGGTACTGGTCCTTATTTTTGCCCAGTGTGTGGTATTGATGGAGAGGATGCGGTACATTTGATATGTTATTGTGAGGAGTTGAAAGAATCAAGAAAGGAAGTGTTTGGTCGGGAGGTTTGGTAGGAAAGGGATTTGGTTTCAAGTATGGGAAGTAAGTGTTTTGGTGAGCTCCGAAGGCTGGGTAGATTCCTGAAGCTAGCTATGACCCACCGTGAACTATTTTTATAGAAGTTGATTTTTGGTTTGGTTTCGGAGTGTATGATATTTTGTTTTTTGTTATTGTGTTATGTTTCCCGCCATGGCCCTTGGGCTTTATTGGGAATAAATTCATTCATTCATTCATACCTCCATCACGGTTCATATCAGAATAGCAACCTCAACGGTCATTTAATCAAACCTCGCCTTTGGCTCGGTAGATATTTTCATAACCTACCTCGCATTCGGCTCGGGTAGCTTATTTTCAGAAGCACTCTAAATGTTTTTTTCCGATATCAACTTCAAGGTCGGAAGTTAAAGGAACAGAAAACTTGACTCAAACTTGACTTGGGGAGCTAGCTAACATATCAAGAATGTTCCCTGAGTCGATATTGAGAGTAAGAAAAATTCTTGTTACGACCATTGCAGTTTCCGGGAATTCGACTTTTGAGTCTAAATCCGAGCGTATTTTACGCACGTTTTGAGCTTGGAAGGATTTCCTGCAATACGGACGTATTTAGATACAAAACGGACCGATTTCTCCGTATTGCTAGAAATGTTTTCAAGCTCAAAACATGCGTAAAATACGATCGGATTTCAAAATACGCTTGGATTTTACGCAGTGTGTAAATGGACCATTAGTCAACACGGCCAAATGCGAACTTTTACAGTGCATAAGTGCATAATTACAGTGCATAAGGGACAAGGGCCTGCCAGCTAGCTCTGGGAACACGTAAGGAGGGGGTTCGAGACAACAAAGAAGGGGGGGTCCTGTCGAGAATAAGTCCCTGTATCTTTATCTAAGCCCCCCAGGCCGGTTTGATGGCCGAAAGTTGTGTAGTCAAGTTTCCTGTGCCTTTAACCTTTAATAATTCGGTTTCAGCCCCTCCTAACGTTAAATCGATATGAACTGAGGAACGGATAGGCAATTAAGATCGGATTTTTTTTTTTTTTTTTTCCGGTTAGCATAGAGTTATACAGGCTAGTTCGTGACTTTTTGGAACTGGTCAGGATTATGCCAACGAACGAATGTTTAAATTGCAATCATTTATCAGACTGTGAATTGCTGTGCCATCATGGGTGTGGCCGTCAGTTTGTTTTTTCTTCGTCTTGAGCTGTATAAATGACCGTCTAAATCTTTCAGGGCGGAAAGGAATTTCTCATGAGAGGGCACTTCGGTCTCCCGAGCGTCATCAGCGAAGAAGTAGAAGGAAAACCGCCTATTCAAGTCAAATTCGAAATACCATATTTCACCACATCCGGTATCCAGGTGGGTATTCAGTGTATTTGAGAAGAAAAGGAGCACTGTAGAATATAGGCTACCTCAGACGTTAGGTCATATGACGCCCACCACGGAATGCATGGTAACCGAGAGGAAAACCTCGATGAAAACTTTAAATTCAACTGGCGGGCTGTAATTCCGCTCTGTAAATGTACTTTCTGAAAGAACAAGTCGTTAGGTCGTATGACGCCCCCAGAGGGTCTTAGGGAGAAAAGCGGCAGTGCCCAACCAAGGCATCTCCCATTTAATAATAACAATAACACAAAGCAAGAGAAAAGGCTTTCGCCTCTAAATAACTCTAAGAAATTTTGAGTAGTCGAACTGATCAGAGTTAAAAATCCCAAGACAATGCGCTTGAAACTATTGATCGATTCAGCATTAACCGCATCTTCGGTAAGGATGTTCCAAGGATCAAAAATTTGGCTGCCAAAACCCCACCTAAAAACGTCCTTGTGGAATCTTGATTTTGCAAGCTTGCAAAATTTGAACACCACAATGTTTTTCTCATTTTCTTTTTGCGTCGGTGCCGCTCGGCAGGGTCTCTTTCCGCATGTTTACCCATTGGTCTAATTAATCAGTTAATTGAGTCTGCCCATAGCGTACGTGTGTGCTTACAGATAGCTGATACCAGCTAAAACATACCGACTCATCAGGTTGGCCATGGGAGCGCTTATTTTTAAGGTTTGTTATCACCAAAATATGGAAAGCTTATAAGACTTATGACTGCCAATACACCGTACTCGCGGGGCACTACAGCGTCCAATGATAGTCTACCCTGGATTCACTTCCGTTTGAACGTTGTCTGAAGGAGGGTGTCAAAGTTTTTTGAGAGTCCTCCGCACTCGCTACTATTAGATTAGATTTTAGATTAGATTATATTAGATTACGTTTATTACAAACAAATACATAACACATAATCTGCAACACTGTCAGGGAAAGTCCCGGGGGACTTGTTAAATAACAGGCGGAAAAAAATTCACATCTATTCACCAATGAAAAATAAATACTTCTGCTAGTGAAAAATACTACATTTCTACTTACTGAAACAAATACTAAAGATAAATATTCTTTGAGCCCAAGCTGACTTTGAAACATTTATTCAAACAATGTTTACAACGGGTACGTCAGCTACGATTCTTGATCAGCGATATTTCGGCCCTTTTTGGCAAGGGTCCTCGTCAGGCTGTCAATCCTCTGGTTCAACTTCGGGGAAGGAACAGGTTTACAGGTGTGTTTACAGGTTTGTTTCCTTCCCCGAAGTTGAACCAGAGGATTGACAGCCTGACGAGGACCCTTGCCAAAAAGGGCCGAAATATCGCTGATCAAGAATCGTAGCTGACGTACACGTTGTAAACATTGTTTGAATAAATACTAAAGAAAAAGAAAGAAAGAAAAGAAAACGACTGACTCTTGCTTACTCTTTTGCGAGGAAGAACCTTTTCACTGTGGTGTTGAATGCAGCAAGGTGCGGCGCTTCACGGACTTACAATATTCCAAACACTCGGAGCAAAATTCCTGATAATGAACGATGCACGAGTTGTTTGAACAAGCTTCTTTCTTTCCAGGTTCGGTACCTGAAGATCATAGAAAAGAGCGGCTACCAAGCCCTCCCATGGGTTCGATACATCACGCAAAACGGTGACTACCAACTGAGAACAAACTGAGTCATACCGCGGAACGTTTAGCTTTTGTTTGTGTGAGAGTCGTGAATGTTCTACTACTGTGATAACCGCTCGTCACTCCGTGAATTAACTAAACCAAGGGTGGCCCGTATGTTTGTGAAACTCATTTATGGAGTTCCTTCTTCATTTCCGTAAGGATGTACTTACCGCGTCTCAACCCTGGTTCTCTCAGGCCGTGTCAATCGATTTCCTCGCAGCCATAAAAAAACTGGTTTACATTGCAGCGATTTCGCGCAAAATTCTGCAGAACGCGATATTCGACACCATTCATGCGACGAGCAACGCAAAACTTCGTTTGTCGTAGTCTCGGGTGCGTTGAGTTTATTTGACTTTCAAGGCCAAAAGTTGCTCTAACCCTCTAGGTCGTACGACACAGATCCTGCGACAGACATGGACAACTTGTGTTTTGTTGCAGTGCCACATGTAGAGCAAGATAACAATAGGGAGCAACGCCAAGACTTGAAAGAAGTGACACACACTCGAATAGCAGCGACACTAGCGCCACTAGGGATAGTGAACGCCCCTACTGAAACTTAATCAGTCGTCCACCAGTGCTGGCTCCTATAACTTCATATTATAAAAACAGCAAAAAAAAAGATACATCCTCCCCTTTTTCCTCGATGTGTGCAGCCCGCATCTTAGCTTCACCAGAAATCTCTAAATCCGCAAGTTTGTCTCGCTTTAAATGCCGCAAGCTTAGTGGATGGTGCTATGAGTATGGCCCGTTTGCGAAGCAAGGGAAGCATAGGTCTTGACGCTACACCCTAGTGTTATTTTGCTCTGGTCACATGCATTGAAAAATTTCAACTGGTCGGACAAAACGCATGCGTTTTACGGTAGGAAAGTAAAGAAAAAATGACTGGTTGGTTTTTAAGGCTCTACATTGAATTGCTCTACCTTTTCTGGAAACAAAATAGTGTTATCCTATAGGGTGGTTGAACAAAAAATACCTTCGGAGTAAAACTTCATTTAATCCGATTTGAACTACACGACAAATGAAGTTTGACTGGAAATCTCCGGGTAATGGATTTCCCCCCCCCCCCTCCCTTCAGAGGTCATCAGCCTAAGGTCCTTCTGTAGAAGATTCTGACAAAAAAAGCTGTTTGCCCTTGCGCCTGCGTTGTGGCGTGAACCTTCATGTGATTCTGTCGTGCGTCGAAATATCGAAGAAGAAATCGTGATGCATCTAACGCAGTGGTTTGAAACAGGGGTGGGCTACAGATTGCGTCGCTGACGCAAAAGCTGTGTTTTGTAGCGCTAAGTTTCGCCGCAAAGATAATCGTCGTGAGCCTATTATGCTAATCGTCTGTTCTTTAGACAGAACTTTAGCTTTTGCGGGAGTTCAACTCAGCCTGGGTAAATCAAGGATGGGACGGCTCCCAAGAGTAGACGCTGAATTTGTTTACGGTTTTAACGAACATAACGAATTTATTTCAAACAACCACTATCATGGCAATGCCAAATTTGGGTATTACGTCAAGGTTGCCGAAAGCTTACCAAAACTGCAATTATTATGTAAATACGCTTTAGTAGTGAGCCTACAAAAATCACCATAGCGAACCTGCGGCTTCCAAAGGTACTTTTAAACGGGCGAATTACGGTAATGAAGACGGGACTCTTTAAGACTTCATAATGTGTGCCTATCTGCTCGTAATCTTCTCCCCTCAGTCGAAATGCAAACTCTTGCGAAAGCACGCCACTGCAATCGACCCGTCTAACTCTCATGCCTCGTAACCGATTGCTTAAAATCGCTCCAAAGATGTATTTTTGGAAGTTTCGACTATATTTTTTGGCGAAGTGATGTTGGACGATAACCTCGCCGGACTACTCGTGGCAACCCGCTACCGAAAGCTTGTCGTCAAAACAAAAATGTCACATTCTGAAAAGCATCGGGGGGGGGGGGGGTGATATAAATAAAAAAGGACCAGGTAATACCCGGACTGCAAGATTTCACAATATTATGTCATAGCATTGGTAACAATAGAGTTGAAACTTGTGACAGTTTATCGTTGAGGGTGCTTTTAAAATAAGGGTAAAAGTAAGCAAGTACGTTTTGACCCACACAATTTTTACAACAAAAGAAAGCGGGGTAAAAAGATAATAGAGACATAAATACAGCAGAAAAATAACTTACAAACATACAGTGCAACGGAGGAAAATAGATGATTTGCAGCTACGTGCCGGAGCCGGGTGTTCCACCCTTATCTGCGTGCAATCAGAATTTCATAACTTGATAATCCGGCCGGTGACCGAAAAATTGACCGGACAGCGACCGGTGACCTTCATGAGTGTCGCCGTTGAACGGAAAAAGTAAAAATTGGGGACTTCGGAGTTTCGTACGGGCCCTTATAGTAATCAAATACAGCGGGGACTTGCGGTTGAATCGCTGAGATCGTTCCATCCATTCCTTTACAGTTTTTGAAGAGTAAGTTGAGAGTATTTTTGTTATAGTTGAGAGAGTACCATTTTTATGTGTTGACTGTCGCTCACAGTTCTAGTTGACAGAAGGGGTTGATCCTGCCTTAAAACTATTTTAAAGTTGGATTGGATTTTCAATTATAGTTTGATTTCCATATTTTTTGTTCGGTGTTAGAAAAAGGGTTAACTTACACTTCCATATCCTGCCGATGGTACGTAAAAAGAAGCTTGCCAGCGTTTTTCTTGTTATGGGTGAGACCGCGAAAAAATGATTTTGTTCTTCAGCCTTTTCCTAGCTGGTTCATTGGTACATACTATATAGAGAGATTGCACCATATCCGATGAAAGCGGATATTTCTACACCATCTACATCGAATATCCCCTTGCGGGTATCACATTGTGTGATGATTTAAACGTCATAAAGGCGAGATGGATCGAAGAAACGCTCCAGCTGCACCAAGTGGTGAAGGTCTAGTGTTGGCGAAATTTGGAATTTTCGATAAATCGATATTTTCACTTTCGATAATCGATATATCGATATCGATATTTTGGGACCATATTTCGCTATAGTATACGTCTCTTTTCACCAAATTTTAAGAGCAAATCGTCGTAACAAAAGCATATTGCATCAACTCGAACTTCGAATAAATAAAAACTCAATTACGAAGAAAATATTGCTCCAGTTTCGTATATTTAAATGTGACTGATGTTGGGTCATTTACAATAATTATAAATGAACAAATATCGTTTCCGATATGGTATCCACGTTCCGATATTCGATATCAATATGGTCTGATATATCGTTATCGATATCGAATATCGCCCAACACTATGAAGGTCCCAACTAGAGAGAAACAAGACCAAAGGTTTCGATGGGATCCAAAAATCTAATATTTAATCCAGACAATTGGGCCTTGTCTTCGCCAGATCCAGTCTTCGCCAGGCCAATCATCAGAGAAAACCAAGTTCAGATATACCTCTATAAGCCATATCTGTTTTGACGACACTGACCGAAACTTCCTGCTTTACTTCTGCCAAATTTCCGGTTTCGGCCGAATTCCTAGCGAACTAATTGTCAACGTATATCCTTATCTCTATAGAGGACAGCTACGACTTCAAATAAAACTTTATACTTATAAGAAAATATCCGCTTACAACCGGATTCCGGAGGAATTATATGTCCGAGTAAAAAATGATTGTCATATACAGACTCCGCGTCTCTCCTTACCCCTAAATCTCACCTAATCATCTTCAAATAAAACTTTTGCTTTTAACAATTGTTCCTGTTTTGGCTGGATTCCAGGCGAACCAGTTGTCCAGGTAGAAAATTTCTTCACGTTAAGTGTTCAGCATGTCTTCTTGCCCCTAAATCAAACATTTAATCAAATGAAACTTTTACTTTTAACCAACTTTCCGTTTTTTGCCAGATTCCGGACGAGATACTTGTCGGACGAGAAAATGGTTTTCACCATTGTGTTCAGCCACCGTAATCGGCTATCACATCAGCTAATTAAAACAAATTTTCGCCCCTTAATTTGAACCCGACCCCTAAATGTAGGACTACAAAGCCCATCTACGAATTTGACCCTAAGAACCCTCACACAAAGTTTCATCAAAATAGCCCATTCGCTTCGAGAATTATCGTGCTCACAGACAGACGGACAACTTTTGCGATGCCATAGGTAGGAATCAGTTCTTTTTTAGATACTTTAGGATTTATTTTTTGTTTATGAGAAGCAATAACTAAGCGTACCACTTCTACCTACTTAAATTTAAGCTCCACTTACGTTTTGGGAACCCAAAAAACAACTGATCTCATCTTTACAACTTTACGGGACTATTATAGTGATCCCGAAACCACTGCGGCGATAGGAATGAGCGACCATCTGAGAATAATTTGGAAACCGAAAATCTCATTATCCGCTCAGGAACAAAGGAAAATTACTTACCGTTCTTACAGTGATCCGGCCATACAGACCCCCTCGTCCCATAATTGGAATTATATGTATGTGATGACCGGAATTCCGGACCCCCCACATAGTGACTGAATCCAGTCCGGTTCTGTCACCGATGTATCCACGGCTTGTGCAAGTTCTTCCCGCCAAGTTTCATCCCTATCCCTCCACTCTTAACGCGATCACAAGATTTCCGGCTCTCCCCTCAACCCCCCTCCACATCCATCGGATTCGGTCGGACATGATCTGGGAGACTTGAGATACGAAGTCTTTTCAAAAATAAAGTTTCGTTAAGATCCGGTCACCCGTTCGAAAGCTATGCATGCCTCAAGATTCCGGATTCTCCATCCCCCAGCTCCCCACCCCCACGATGGTCCGATCGAGGAACTGACTGTTTCGAAGCCAATCTTGTCAAGTCTCTTTTGCTCAAGCCAATTTTCGTCGTCCTAGCACATCTGGAAGTACCTTATCACTGGAATTCCACCCCCACCCTCCAACTCCCCCCAAGTGCCCGAATCCGGTCCCGTTCTATCTCTGGTGTATCTAGGGCTTGTGATTGTTCTTTACGCCAAGTTTCATCCTTTACACCAAGTTACCCTTTCCGACTCACCATAACATTCATCGGATCCGGTCTGGACTTGAAATGGGACATCTGAGACACGAGGTATTTCCATATTTAAAGTTTCATTAAGATCCGATCACCCGTTCGAAAGTTGTACATGCCTCAAGATTCCGATTCCCCATACCTGTGCTCCCCCACGGTGGTAAGATGGGGGAAGTGACGATTTTCTATTTAGTTTGGTGGGGTCCCTGTCACCCGGATATGCCTGCCAAGTTTCATCCTCATAGCATTTCTGGTCGTACCATAATTCAAGAACAGTGGACCGACCGACAGACCGAAACGTGATCGATATATAGTACCTCAGCGAAGCTTCAAGTGCCATAAAACAAGAGCTACGAGCTCATATAGCACTTTTTACGAGTAGGTGGTACAAGAAAGTAGAGGACAACGTTACAAAATACCCCGCCGTCCAAAAATATGGCTTGGACCTAGAAATAGGATATATAGTTTCACTCAAGTCTGAGCATTCCCGGCATCGCCTCGTATTATCGAGATCAAATGACTTTTCTATCTTCCAAGTTTCAGCCCAATAGATCCACTCGTTTGGTCCCTAGACATGTCACACGATTTCCGGGACCCCCCTCCTACTCCCTCTACCGCAGCCGAATCTGGTTCGGACTCTTAAATGGATCATCTAAAGCATTTTATCTTACCAACTATCAAGTTTAACTTGAATCTGAGCGATTTGGGGAACTCCTTGCCCCCCCCCCCTCCCACTGTGGTCGGATCAGGTTCGAACCCCAAAATAAGTAATTTATGACATATGATCACTCTACATTTTCATTTACTACAGTTTCATTCAAATCCCTCAACTTGTTTAACCCCTATCCGAGCCACAACATTTCGGAGACTCCCCTTCCAGTGCCCCCACTGTGGCTGAATACGACTCGGAAAGTCGAAAATATGAATGTCAGATCTCTGACATCTCCTCTTCCTGTCTGTCAGGTTTGACTGGAATCGGACCATAGCATACCAGCAAATTCCCGGTTCCCGCTACACCCCCCCCCCCTCCCCCTACCTTGGTTGGATACGGTCCGGACGCAAAACAACAAATCAAGGCCGCAAAACTCGGAACTGTCCAACTTGCATCCCATCCTTTCCATCCGTATAGTTTTTGTGCATGTCAAAAAGGTTTCCGGACCCCTCCCCCCCAACCGTGGCCGCATGTGGTTCGAATGCATGTTTTGCTTGTCTAGGTCATCAGTTCTTATCAGCCATAAAGTTTCATTCGAATCGGACCACCCGTTCGCAACTTACGGAAGTCAGTAATTTTCGGGTTCCCCTTCCCTCAACTCCCCCAAAGATGGTCGGATCCAGGAACACAAGTTTTCCTAGGTCACTGTGTTGGGTTCTTAAGTCACTTGCAAAGTTTCATCGAGGACAGTGGCGATCACCGGAATTCAGGCAAATACCCTCCAACTCCCCCCACAGAGCCCCGATACGATCTGGTTCTGCCAATGCTCGTTCTTCCCACCAAGTTTCTTCCCGATCCCTCCAGTGTAAGCGTTTCCAAAGGTTTCCAATCCCCCCTCCAACTCCCCCCCCCCCCATGTCACCAGATCTAGTCCGGATCTAAAATGGGACGTCTCGAGACACGAGGTGTTTCTAAATATCAAGTTTCGTTTAAATACGATCACCCGTTCAATAGCTGAGCTTGCTACTAGATTCCGGATTTCCCACCCCTCCACTCCCCCCCCCCCGATGGTCAGATCGGGGAAACTACATTACCAAGTCAAAGTGTCCGGGTCCCTACAAGCCTGTCAGGATCGGGAGGACGACTATTCTCAAGTCAGTCTGTTCGGATCCGTGGCATGCCTGGCAAGTTTCATCATCCTAGCACATCAGGAAGTACCGAACTCACAGGATGACTAGAAATTTGGATCCCCTCCCCCCCCCAAAGAAAAACTCCCACACAGTGAGTGGATCCGGTATGGTTATGTCAATCACGAATCTAGGACTTATGCTTGTTCTTTCCACCAAGTTTCAGCCCAATCTCTCCACTCTAAGCGTTTCCCAAGATTTGCGCCCCCCCCCCCCCCCCCTACGACTCCCCCCAGTATCACCGGATCCGATCCGGGTTTAAAATGGGGACGTCTGAGACACGAGGTCTTTCTACATATGAAGTTTCATTAAGATCTGATCCCCCTGTCGTAAGTACAAAATACCTAATTTTTCCGGATCCCCCCCCTCTTCTCTCCCCACGATGCTCGGATGGGGGAAGTGACTATTTCCAACAACCAATTTCCAACATTATAGAGGGTCCCCGATATGCCTGCCAAGTTTCATCGTCCTAGCTTATGTGGAAGTGCCCGAACTAGCAAAGAACGGGCCGACGGACGGACAGAAATTGCGATCGCTATATGGCACTTGGCCGAAGGGCAAGTGCCATAACGAGAAGCCCAAGACATACATACGTTAAAACTTGAACAGCAATCATTGATGACGCATGGCCGAGGATTTTACTGACTGACTTACACTTTTGCATGCAAAAAGGCATTGTCCGGTTTACCGAAGAACAGCGAAAATGGCCCTCATCACATCATAACCAGAAGGGATAATTTCTTCGGCCGCGATGCACACGACAATCTGGACGAGAAAACTGGTTTTAGGTTTCTCTGTGCGGTAGCACGTTTGTCTGGAATGAAAATTTAAAGTTTATAACGGGTGTTATTATACCAGTCCATTTTTTTTTCCTAAGCTAGGTGCCCACAGACCGTGAATTCGAGATCGCTAGGAACGGAAGAAAGGAAGAAAGCCGAGAACATATCCTTTTTCTGATAATAACGATTTTCTTGGTTTAGTATAGGATAGGTTTGTCAATTCTATGTAGTTCTGTTGGTTAAAAAGTTTCCTTAATGAATATTGAACCAGATAAACTGGGCCTGCACCCCCAGCCACTACCAGGTGCAGTCAACGATGTTGTCATGAGTGACCAGATCTCCACACACGAGTCAGGAAGTTCTACCACAGGAACAATGAATACTGTTGAAGGGAGTCACATAGGAAGTGATGACCCAGGCCTTGAGTGGGAAGACTTCCTAGTTGTGACTAGAAACCGTGAGCGCAGAAAGAGGAAAGCCAACGAAATGGGACAGAAAACAAATCAACAGCAGTCACTCACACCTGTAGAATCTCCAAAAGACCTTCCTGTTATAAGAGTGAGACTGACGCCAGCAACAAACGAGAAGTTCTTACCTGCTAATGTGGGCAGAATCAGAATGGGGATCTACATGGCACTGAAAAGTGAATTTGATGTTTACATCAACAGAGATGGGACTGCTGATATCTTCACCAAGGATGAAAAGACCAAAGCCCTTGCATTAACCATCACCTGCATAACTGGAATCCAGACTACTAGTGCACACATACCTAATTCAAGAGCAGAAACGAAGATTGTTGTGTACAACGCCCCAGCAGATTATGCCGAAAATGACCTCAAAGAGGGACTCTCCGATGGTTCCCCCAGTATGATACCAGTCAAGGCTGTGATTCGACTGAAACGAAAGAATGAGAAGTTTGAGTTAGTTGAAAGCAAATCTGTTTTGTACGTGTTCGGAGGAGAATATCACCCTGATAGGTTGTTCCTTTTCGGGGAGAGAATGAAATTCAAGCCATACAATGACAAGCCAATGCAGTGTAGACATTGCATGAAGTATGGTCACCAAGCTGCCAATTGTAAAACCAAAGACATTCTGGTCTGCAAGTCTTGTTTACGTGAAGGCCACACAGCTGAGGCTTGTGTTGCTGACCCACTCTGTGTTAATTGCGGTGGTAGACACTGCTCCGAAGACCGGCGGAATTGTATTACGTACAAACAACGTGCCCAAATAGTAAAAATAGCACGAGAAACTACAATGCCAGTAGCACTCGTTGCCAGCAAGCTGAAAAAATTACCACTGGAACAACAGACACATCAGAGTAATGCAGCTACGCCTGTAGATATGCAGCATGTCCATAGGCTGTATTTTCCTGCAAAACAGGGAAACTCAACGCCAAGTACAAGACTTTCCACTCCAAACCACCCATACCCTCAGCAAAAACAGGGAAAAGCCACAACTAGCCAAAACCCCCTCAATCTAACCCCATCAAACTTCCCTGTATGGGGTAGACCAAACCACGCACAACCTGATGCACCCCTAGGGAGAGCCATCAGACCAAATACCTTACCAATCGAGAATGCAAGATCACCATCATTGGTTAGACCCACAGCTCCAGTCCCAACTCCACCAACACAACTTGGAAACCAATTACGAAATGTGACAAAGTACCTTATTGCACTTCAGATGATCAAAAATAGCAAGTTTGAGGAAGGTCATAAAGCAGCATTAGCTCAGCAAGCAGCAGTGAAGTATTTCCCAAGCAGTTTGATGAAGGAGGTCACAGAAGATTTTTCACAGTTCGTTGCAGCCCTAAACCTCAACCAAGTGACACATGACTAAGGACCAAAGTATTAAGATACTTCAGTGGAACGTTAATGGTCTGTCAAAAAGTAAACTAGGACAAATAAATAGTGAAATTTCAAAGAAAAATATTGACATAATATGTATACAGGAAACACATATGCATGATTTGCATAATGTAAAAATTAGTGGTTTTGAGTGTTTTCGTAAGGACAGAAGTAGTGGCCGAAGTGGAGGAGGCGTTTGCATATTTATTAGTTTAAAACTAAAGTTTTGCGGTCTACAATTGAAGAGTTATGAAAATGAAGTTGATGCAGTTGGGGCTAAAATTTGGACTAGTTCAAAAGACTACGTGAACATTATAAATGTATATAATCCAAATGGTAAGAACGATGCAGCTGATTTTTTTAGTGATATAGTTGAGAAGATTGAAAACGGAAAAACTATAATTTTAGGAGACTTTAATGCCCACAGTAATCAGTGGTGTAAAGGAAGGGAAAACAAAGCTGGAAAATTTCTTGCTGAGTTCATGAAAGATAACCCAACAGCTACCCTCCTAACTCCAGAATATCTTGAAACGCATTTCGATACTCGTACTGGGAAATTTTCAACAATCGATCTGCAAGTTGTCTCAGCACAACTACTACAAAGCTTAGAAGTTTCCAAGATAAATGATCTTCTGACAGACCATTACGCAGTTTTCGTAGAGTATAAACGACATGCTGAGACTGTGGTATATCCCCCGACCTTCAACAATAGAAACGCAAATTGGGAAAAATTTAAACAGCTTCTAAAATCTGAGGATTATTCGCAGATTGAGAGTCACACTGATCCAGAATCTTGTGCTAAAGATATCACAGAAATTTTACTTAAAGCAGCAACAGAAGCGATACCTAAAAGTAGAGGTTTCAAACCCAAGAATGGAAAAGCACTGAATCCATGGTGGACTCTAGAATGCGAAAAGACTTGGAAAGAGAAGAAAAAGGCTGTTAGTAACTTCAGGAAGAATCCATCACCGTTGTTACATATTGAAACAAAAAGGCTTGAAGCTAAGCTGAAAGGTGAGATAAGAAAATCCAAAACACACGCATTTATGCAGTACCTGAAAGGAATTAACTATGAAACTCCTGAAGGTAAAGTTCACAGTTTCATAAACAAAATGAATGGATCAAATAAATCTAATCCCCACCTCAGATACCCTCTAAAGACAGGTAGTCTAATTGCTGAGTCAGATATTGAGAAAGTAGAAGTGCTTGCGAAAATGTTTGAAAACAAACTGAAATGTGATTTACCTTTAAATGACAACAAACCCAAAAGAAGTGACGCAGTACGCTACAAGATTTACCAGGGCACTGAAGCTTTATGTGACCAGATTACAATGAAGGAGGTGAACAAAGCAATTGAAGATTGCAATCCAAATGCGGCACCAGGCACAGACGAAATTCACCACACTTGGCTCCAGCAAAGCCCACCAGAATTCCTAAATGCACTTCTAAAGTGTTTTTGTAAATGTTGGGAACAATCGAGATTCCCAAGTATTTGGAAAGTAGCCGTACTTACCCCTGTCTTAAAGCCTGGTAAACCTCCAGACGACCCTCATAGCTACCGCCCAATCATGGTCTTACCAGCACTAGGTAAAGTCTTCGAGAAGGTGATCTACAACCGTCTCTATTGGTTTGTCGAATTCAACAAGATCTTACCAAGTGAACAGGCCGGATTCAGAAAATACCACTCGACTATAGATCCGTTAATTAGGATTACGGAAGATATTAGAAAAGCTTTTGAAAAAGGAGAATTGGTAATTGCAGCATTTTTGGATATCATAGGAGCTTACGATAGCGTCCAAAAAGCAAAATTATGTAAGAAGCTACTGACGTTAGGATTCCCAGAACATCTGGTGAATTTTATTCGTGATTACATGGAAGACCGTCGTTTTCAAGTGAGAATTAGACACACGTTATCTACCATGAAGAAGATTGGGAAAGGTCTCCCCCAAGGAGCCCCCCTAAGCTGCCTCCTCTTTGCAGTTTTCATATCGGACTTGAAGCTTTCTAGTTCACATGGTGAATTTGCTGATGATTTATCAGCATGGCTCCAGTGTAAGACATTCAAAGAAGCCCACACTAAGATGAGCATTGTGTTAAAACAGCTAGAACACTTCTCTGAAGAATGGAGTCTTCCCTTTTCCTCTCAAAAGTCAAGTGTTGTAGTATTTCACAGAAAAAGGAAAATGGAAATGGAACAACTTTTGTTGGATGGGAGAGTACTTCCTGTTCGCACAACAGTGAAATTACTAGGATTGACCCTAGACCAGAAGTTATCCTACCAACCTCATATACAAACAGTTACAAAAGATTGTTTTCGAAAAATGAATCTGATGAAAAGATTGGTTGGATCAACATGGGGATCGTCAGATAGAGTTCTGATAAGGCTTTATGTTTGTTATATACGACCAAAAATTGAATACGGCCTTATAGTGTATGGGAATTGCACAGCAAAATTGACAAACCAGCTTGAAACAATCCAAAGAAGTGCCATTAGACTTGCCACGGGGTTAAGAAGAACAACAAAATCACAAGATCTCTACAGATTGTCAGGACTACCATGTTTAAGCGAAAGAAGATTACTTCTTATGGCTCGATATTTTGTGAAACTAGCAGCTACTCCACATCACATACTTCATGAACAGATTTGGAGTACATCCCATAGACCTAAAAATAGTATCTACAGTGAATTTTACCAGAAATGCAGAACAATTCCAATGAGCCGAACAAAGATTACTCAGAAGTTCCACACCACACCACCATGGCGTCAACAGCGCCCACAAGTAAGACTAAAATTCATAGATAAGAAAAAGGAACTGTTAGGGCCAAACGAAGTAGTGGCAGAATTCCAGTATATTTTGGAGACTTATTACAAAAACCATCTGGCAGTTTTTGTTGATGGTTCGAAATCTGATAGCGGAGTTGGATGTGCAGCAGTATTTCCAAAGTGGAATCTACATGCCCTCGAAAAGTTAAACCACCAATCATCAGTTATGAGTGCCGAAGTGAGAGCAATTAACATTGCCCTAGAGTCGATCCAACGAAAAGATTTAAAGGACCAGAAGTGTATTATCTTCTCAGACTCTATGTCAGCCCTGGAGGCAGTTAGAAGTTATGACTGTGAGTCACGAGATACGGATCTTTACCATTGGAAAACAATGATCCAAACATTATTTGCCAAAGGATTGGTGATTGACTTCCAGTATGTTCCCAGTCATATGGGCATAAAAGGAAACAACGAAGCTGATGAAGCAGCGAAAAAGGCAGCTTCCCTCCAGACTAATGCTGCAGAAGGACTACTAATTAGGGATGCTATTCGACATTGTTCGAAGGTTGTTTCAAAAAATCATGAGGCTATCCAGTGTTCACCTTTTCATGGTCGCCAAAATACAACATGGTATTACCGAATAAGAGCTAACACTTGCAACTTTAACAAACATTCATACACATATAAAATATGTAATAAGGACCTACAAGTTGCTACATCCCCACTGTGTCGTTTTTGTCAACGAGATGAAGAAACTTTGGAACACATCCTTTTCTCATGCCACAATCTGGGACCAATCCAACAAAAAGTTAAAGATACATTTTCCCAGTTGCGAATAAACCCAACAGTGAAGTCGCTTAGTGGTGATCAAAATATTCAGACTAGTGATGTTAAAGCTATATTTAGTAGCATTTTCCGTCTTATTTATGACCTGAAACTAGAAGATTCAGTGTAATTTATTTTTGACCCCAGAAAAAGATAAGGCTCAAGTGGAACCCCAAGTCGTCCAACGAGCCATATTTAAAGAAGAAGAAGAAGGGGAAGATCTCATGCCGTCAGGCCACATAATTCTTGCCCCGCCGTTTAACTTTCAAGTAGAATTTCATTCGTTTTGGCGATTTAGTTTATTAGAGGAAAAAATCGTGTTCTGTGGGCACCCCCAAGCTTATCTCTCTCCCAGCCCAGAGCTGGAGAAAAACTTCAAAAAGTATATTTTACTGTAGTTTCAATCTCTTGTATCTTTTTCCTCCAGCATTTTCGAATTACGCTCCATGTCGTTTCGTTTTTCAGCGGGAACCTTGAACCTTTCTGATAATGTGACTATTATGAGTTTATCAGGGAGATTGTGTACTCTCTCTCCCAGTGGGAGGTTTGTAGCTTCTGTAGACAAAAACAAGCTCAAAGCATATGAATCAGTCTTGTTTTCCCAAGAAGGAGCTGATGATGAAGAGTCTCAGACATCCAGCCTGAAAGAAAAGTGTTGCTGGTTGGTTCCAGAAACAGCTGAGGTAAGATGTTAAGAGAGGCACATCATTTGCTTATCCTATATCACCCTAGAATCAGGCTTTCAGAGTAGACCCTGAAGCCGTGCCAAATGTCAGTAGCGCATCTCCGAAAATAACTCAGCGGGCAGCTGCTGGCAGCTGCTGGAAAATTTTGTTCACTGTTGGTATTGGAACTGCTGGCCTGCCCGTAAAATCATCATGTCATATCATGCTTTGTTACCTCTACAAATAGCTATATGGCTTTGAAGCTTCATTGAAGAAACTTTCAAAGTCAAAGCCAATTGGATCTCTGGACGCGATCCAGAGCAGGTTAACGACCAGCATGGCTCCTGCACTTATTGCTCTGCTACAAGCAATGGCGAAGATGTAAGTAGACCGGTATCAGCTTAAAGCAAGAGCAAGTACCTCTAGCTCTGCTCAGGTTTGTCGGGGTATCCGTAGCCGCTGCATGGGAAAAAAGATGGAGGTTCTATCTGATTATTTGTTCTTGCTAATACACATCTGATTTCATTGAGCATGTTCCACCCTCGTACCAATAGTAACTAATAGTTACTAAATCCGTTCCAACCTCACGAAAAGTTACTACGCTGACCGTTCCAGCCTTCTCGAAATAGTAACTAATAGTAACTATTTGCTTACCACGCTCGAGCGTGGTAAGCGTAGTAACCACGAATCTCTGTCACGTGATTGGTCGGATTCGCCCGTGGCATGATATTCCGCTGGAAAATAGAAAAATCGTTCCAGCCTTGAAGACAGAAAGGCAGAATTTGTGACGTCATACGTGGTAACTACGGTAAGTAGGATGGAACACGCTCATTATATTCCACGGATCCAAGATGGCTGCCCTAGGCTGCCCCGTCAGGCAATGTGAGATGACCATTAGATTCCTCCTGCCAGAATTAAATTTGATGCATATGTATCATATGACATCCTTACTAAATTGTGTAATAGGACTCTACCATTTGGATTCAGCAGTCTGGAGCATCCCAGCTAGGATTCAAAATTGAGTCCCTCACCTGTATTATGAAAAGGAGGGAGATAAAATCAGCTGAAATTTTGTTCATCCTTTTCCAGAACATTGTGTGGTCAGATGATTCAGAACTGATCCTTATGAAAGCATCAGAAACAGCTCATATCTTCAGTGTACAGTGCCAGCCGTGGCTTTGCGTTTTGACCTCAGGTGTCTTTGGAAGTTCGGCTTTCCTATGGTCACCAGACAGCAGGAATGTGTTGGCATTGGCAAGCCTAAATGTAAGCTATTTTATGTGTCTGTCTGTTATAGGCTAACAACCTGTATCTACTAAACTTCTTTCCAGACTGCTGCCCTTCTTGTACCCACTTTTTGTTCTACATGGAAGTAACATTTAAATACGAAAAAATAATATCACTGTTATGTAGAGTTTTTATCATTTTTTTCGGCCAAGGCCTATTGAAAGGCCTCCGCACAAGTGATATCGAACTAATAGTGAAAGTCTAAAACTAACAAAAGGAAAGAAAACTTTTTCCTATAGGCTACATCACAGAAGTGACAGGGTCGGTTATACTAACCTACATTATAAGTAGATATTCCTTCAGCCCAAGCTGACTGCGAATCATATTTGACGTATCCGTTTTGCACAGTCAAATACATTATAAGTATTCTGCATCATGAAATTCGCTGGAGGCATTGGGCATTGATAAATAAAATTAATCAGCCTTATTCTGCGAGTAAGCTGCACCGGAGTTTTAAGTAACTCTTCCATTGATACAGTCATACATCCAAGTTTTCTCATCAGTTCTAAGCTATATTCAAGAATTAAGGTTAGGTAAGCTACAGTTTTATTGAAAATGGTAAAAAACAATATTGATATAAAAGCGTCAGACATAATCGTAGTAAATCGCTGTGGTAATTTACATTGGATGCCATCAACTAGAGCAAAATAACACTAGGGAGTAGTGTCAAGACCTATGCTTGCCATGCTTTGCAAACGGCCTAATTTCATAGCGCCGCCCACTATGCTTGCGTCATTTAAAGCGAGACAAACTTCCGGATTCAGAAATTTCTAGTTAAGCTAAGATGCGGACTGCATACACCAAGGAAATAATGGAGGCTCTATCCTTTTTTTTGCTGTCTTCGGAATATTAATTTGTCAGAGCCAGCGCTGGTGAACGATTAAATGAGTTTCAGTAGGGACGTCCACTAATGCTGGTGGTGCCAGTGTCGCCGCAATTCGAGTGTGTGACACTCAAGTGTGTGGTACCGGAACCGTAACCTTGTTTCAGTTTTCGGGTTTCCAGATATAACCGGAAAGCTAGTTGCGCTTGCTGACAAACTCCCCCAGACAGTGAAGGCTCTCCCAGCTCATCATGGGTTTGTCCGCCTCCTTAATTAATCAAGTGTTTTTGTTGTGTATTTAGTCGTTTCTGTTGTATTTTTTCTTTTTTTTGTTTATACTCCGCTTTTGTTCATTTAGCGGGTTAAAAAATAAATTAATTAATTAATTACTACTCCCTAGTGTTATTCTGCTCTGCCATCAACTGACAGTGTTCCTGAAGTATCTTGTAGGCTACAGCATTACTGTTTCCACCATCAGAGTTATTTCACAAAAATAGGCAGGATCAGGGTTGCCACTTAACTAAATAAAATTTACTTCCCAAGTGACAAAAAAGTACTACCAAAGAAGAACAAGACCAAAGGTTTCAATGGGATCCCACAAATTTAATGTTTATTGGACTTCTTGATCCAGACAATCGGATCTTGTAGATTTCCGAGTCTTCGCCAGACCCGTTTAACATTTTGCTATTTATCCGTAATCAACCGCTTGAATAATGCTACCGTTTTGGATTTTTTTTGACGACTTACGGCCAAACAACTAATCAGATAAGAAAACCAAGTTCAGATATGGATTCAGTAAGCATGTTTACTCCAGTATCTAATCTCTAATCGACTTCAGAAAGGTCCTTTACTTTTGGCCAAATTCCTAGCCTTGTTCCTAGAAGCCTATTTCAGCAGCTTCTCGGCGAACTGCATGCAGAGCAAAAGAGCTAGTGACATTGAGAGGCTCGTTGAGAGGCGAACCTTTCGATCCAAATTTCTGGGTTTTGGCAAATTTTGTCAGCTTTTGCCAAATTTTGATGTCAAGGAAATAAAGTTCAAAATTTGGTTCAACATGTCTCCTTACCCCGATACTGAATCTCGAATCCGATACTGAATCTCTAATCGATTTCAGAAACAGCATTGAGCTTCAACCAAATTGCCAGTTTCGGCCGAATTCCGGGTGGATCATTTGTCCGGCAAGAAAACGAAGCTCGGATATTTGTGAATTGGGGGATTGAGACAATGGCCCTACAGAATAAGCAATAAAAATGAAGCTCAGAAATGGATTCAGCGGGACTTCTTACCCCTTAAACGATCTTATTAGCTTAAACAAAAAATATTTTCCCTTAATTCGAACCCCTCCTCTGCCTCTAAATATAGGGTTACAGGACCCATCTACGAACTTTGCCTGTACTTTGCCAGTGAATCCTCATACCAAGTTTGATCAACACATCTCAGCCTCCTTGACTCCCCGACACGACACGACTTACACGACTAACTAAACACAAAGAATATGTACGCTAGATGTAAACAGTCTTTTGAGTAAACCCAAGAAACATTGTGCATTGCACACGTGACCGGAGCAGTATCGCTCCGGCGTCCGTAGATTAAACAAAGATTATCGTCACCGACTGTATGAATAAAGGGGTAAGATAGGGGCTGGTATCGCCACCTGGTTTTTCCGAAAATTGGTCACGAGACAGTTGTCGAATGCATTCACTGGAGATAACTAAAGTGATCGCATACACTTTTTGTTTATCTTTAGTATGCTCGAAAACTGCAATAGTCTCCTCACCCTATATCGACTATATTATTGGGTTTTAAAACTTCATTTTAAATTTCCGGATTTGAGGCAAACTCCGGCGAGAAAATAATTTTCATATTCGGATTCAGCATGTCTCCTTACCCCTGAATTAACCTCTAATCAACTTCAGATTCAACTTGTACTTTTTACAAATTTTCCGTTTTTTCCGGATTCTGGGTGAACTACTTGTCGGGCGAGAAAAAATTTTCATATTCGGAATCGCCCCTTAATTTGAAACCCCTCCCCCACCCCTAAATATACAGCCATGGGGCCCATCTACGAATTTGACCTGTACTTTGATCCAAAGGATCCTGATACCAGTTTTGAACAAAATATCTCAATCCCTTCGAGAGTTATCGTGCTAACAGACAGACGGACGGACGGACAATTTTACGAAGTCATAGGTATCTCGCCACTTACCTTTTGGGATACTAAAAGTAAAACCTACAACAACTAAATTTTGCGCTTGCGCAACACGCTCATTGGGCAGTATAGTGGCTCTAATTTGATTGCTTGTTTTTCGTCATCCTGTGTGATATCATCCGGGTCTTATTTCCAGCCTAAAGTCTATAAAGCTCTTCTAGGTGTGTGTTGTTTCCTGGTCTCTTGTGGACAAGTCAGTTTATAAGTTTGGATCTCCAAAACTAAATAACTGCCAAATGCGGTTTTCCCCAAATGGATCTTGGCTGGCAGTCACAGAAATGACAAAGAAAGGGCTGGATGTAATCCGGATATATGCAAACGTTAGCTGGACTTTAATACAGGTAAGCAGTTCTAGGATTGAGTTCGTCTATATTAATTCAGTAGGCCTACAACCACAAGTGAAGGTTCACTAAGCAGAAGAGTTTCCCACTTCTGCCTTGGAAGGCCACAGTCCTACTGTGGAAGCAATAATATACTTCCAAAACAAATCAGTAACTCATGAAAAGCTATTTGTGTCACAACATACCAGTTTCCATACTAGGGGACGTTTACCAACATATCAACCGTCTCTACCTGTGATAGCTCCACCTCATAACGTCTTGTTGGGCCAAGATCTAGATTTTCTGCATGAAAATTCCAATTACATTCGACTCATCGCTTGTTTCATTCACAGCTCCGAGCGTTCGCTTACGCTGCTTGCGAGGGGTGACTGACTCTGTCACACTCCCTACCCCTTACTATACACTTGCCCCCAAAAAATATTTATTCTAACAATAACTGTAAAGCACTGAGTGAAAAAACAATATAACACTGAAAAAAAAATATAAAGCACTGGAAAACTTCTCGCACTCTATTTACTCTTCAACTTAAAGTATTTTAAAATAACTGAGTACTTTAAAAAAAAGGCTGTGCTTTCAACAAATAAACCACGGTTTTGGCTGTTTTAAGCCTTTTCCGAGACCCGTTGACTTGTAGTGAAAATAATTTACATAACCGGTTTTTCTGATGGAAAAAATTCTCGCAGACAACCGTCGACAGCGTGATACACATCGAAGGTAGCAAAATACGGCAAGTGAGAAAATCAGCGTGGGTTGCGTTAGTATTAAAGGTAAGACAGGTCCTTTAACTTACATGGTTGCATGAGCAGCAGCCAACGTGACAGGTGACGTCGCCTTCGACTCCTGGCCAGAAAAACTTGGCTCGGACCTTCGCTAGGGTTATATCGCCCCCGAGCTGTTACGTCCCCACTCGGTGTGGTCTTTCCATTGCCCTACTCCGCCATGCCCATGGCAAAAGTAATTGTAACTGGATCAGGTATGGCACTTCGGTTTGACACGGGATCAGTCGAATTCGTTGGAGAGATTGCAATTCCGAGCCCTCCTTGTTACTTCCAAATCGCCAAAGGTGCCATACATTGAGCTTCTTCGGAGCTTCAAGCTGGAATCTTTGGCCCAACGTCGGGAAAAAATGTGCCTTAAATTTAGAGTTGAGACGCTTGAGAATCCTCGTCTGCGAGACATTTTCCCGTCTGAGTTTGAACCCGTTAGGCCTAGACCTGCGCGAATGGTTTCGCAGCCGATTCCTAAGCTACACCCTGTTTCTGCATCTCATGACAGATACAAAAAAAGCTTCCTACCGTCATTCGTCGAAATGTATAACTCATCGTAATTCTTCTATAATTCATCGAAATTCGTGCTTATTTTATAATTGTTGAATCCTAGCTCTGACATACGTGTAATGTGACGTCATTCGTCGAAATGCATAATTCGTCGTAACTCTTGTTTATGTTATAGTTATTTGATTTTCAGTTCTGATATAAGTGTAATTGTAAATGATCACTTGCAGTGATTCGAATTGTATATAAGTTTATTATTTATGACAAAATTATGACAAAGATTTTGATGTTACTGTATTCATGACGAAAAATCCAATGTTCGGCTTGCCCGTGAAGGAATTTTGAAAATAAACTGAATTGAACTGAAAAATGGATACTGTCTGTAGTGAACACCATCTACCTCAATGATGCAAACAGCCGGCGAGGACTGCGGTTTCTCCAGTAGCCATCAGAATATATTTCGTTGCTCGGAAGATAAATCTACCAGGGCAACGCTCCAAGGCATTGCGGTATCAGATACTCCTCGAAACGTTGACTAGCCTCTTCGGCTCTCTCCTCTAAACAAGACCAGAGGCTTCGATGGGATCCCAAAAATTCAATATTTGATCCAGATAATTGGGTCTTGTCTTCGACAGATCCACTCTTCGCCAGACTCCTTGAACATTTTACTATTAAAATTCAGAAACAGATTAAGGCCAAATAGCTAAGCATCTGAGAAAACCAAGTTCAGATATGGATTCAGCATGTGTGTTTACCCCTATAAGACATATCAGTTTTGACGAAAACTTCCTGCCTTACTTCTGCCAGTTTTCCAGTTTTGGCCGAATTTCGGAACTACTTGTCCGGCGGGAAAAGAAAGCTAAAAAACGAATTCAGCGTATCTTCTTTCCCCTTTACCGACACCGACCGAACATCTAATCAACTTCAGATAAAAATTTAACCTAAAATTTTCCGGTTCCATCCGGATTCCGGGCGAACTATATTTCCGGGTAAAAAATGATTGTCATATACGGATCTCTTCTTACCCCTAAATCGTATATCTAATCAACTACAAATAAAACTTTTACTTTTAACAATTTTTCGGTTTTGGCCGGATTCCTGGCGAACTACTTGTCCGGGTAGAAAATGATTTTCACAAAATCTTCAGCATGTCTTCTTACCCCTAAATCGAACATTTAATCAACATCAAATAAAACTTTTACTTTTAACAAACTTTCGGGTTTTTGCTGGATTCCGGAAGAACTACAGAGCCCACCTACGAGCTTGACCTTACCCTTGACCCAAAGGATCCTCACACCAAGTTTCATCATAATATCTCATTCCCTTCGAGAATTATCGTGCTCACAGACGGACAACTTTTGCGATGTCGTAGTTATCCCTCCACTTTCGTTTTGGGATCCCCAAAAAATTCACAGGTTCGGAAACTACTAGTGTTTACACGTCTACTATCCGTACGACCTAGATAGAGCGCGCGCGTTTCCGTTAGCAGAGCCTCGCTTGGCTGACTTGACTACGATTGTCATATTTAAATCTTGTAGCGACATGGCCCATCGTGAAAGTCTGGGATTCGTGTCCCACCGCTGCTACCAGTGTGATAGCTCCACCTAATAACGTCTCATTGCGCCAAGATCTAGTTTTTCTGCATGGAAGTTCCAGTTACATTCGACTCGTCGGCTTATTTCATTCATAGCTCTGAGCGTTCGCTTAAACCGCGTGCGAGGGATTACTGACTCTATCACACTACCAGATCGAGTGGCTAGTCAATGCATTTGTTCAGTCATTCAACGGTGTGTGTAATATAAACAATGAATTTTCTTTGATTTCCTGAATAGCTCAGATCTATCTCGGTGCTATCGTCGGACTTTCATACGATTTCATAACTAAAGCATACAAAATTTGGAAATTAACTAATAGTTACACAATTTACAATTAATATATATCTACCATTTGGTTAATTGATTAGGTATATTACAGCATAGAATTGAACTGGTGAACCAAGTAGGGTACAAGCTCGAAAGGTACCAGTCGGTTAAATGTGTTCAATTTAATTGCTAGTAGCTTGCTTTCTCGCTACTGGTCCGGAGGCGCTTCCAATCCGCTTTCCAATGTTGGATATCCCAGTTTGAATCCGTAGCCTACTGTTTTTATGGCACTTGCCCTTTGCCCAAGTGCCATATAGCGATCGCAATTTCTGTCTGTCCGTCGGTCTGTCGGGCTGTCCGGGTTTTGCTAGTTCGGGCACTTCTACATAAGCTAGGACGATGAAACTTGGCAGGCGTTTCAGGGACCCGACCAGATTCCCGGTCCGAACCATCCGGGGGGAGTGGAGAGAGGGGGGATCCGGAAAATTAAGGTATGTATAACTTTCGAAGGGTGATCGGATCTTAATGAAACTTGATATTTGGAAAGACCTCGTGTATCTGACGACCCACTTCAAATCCAGACCGGATCCGGTGACTTTGGGGGAGTTGGAGGGGGGGGGACCAGTATCTTGGGAAACGCTTAAAGGGGAGGGATTGGGATGAAACTTGGTGGGAAGAACAAGCGCAAGTCCTAGATACATCGTTGACATAACCGGGCCGGATTCGGGCACTGTAGGGGGAGATTTGGGGGGGGGGCGGAATTCGGTGATCCCGGGCGTTCGGTACTTCCTGATGTACTAGGACGATGAAACTTGGTACGAATATCAGGGGCCCGAACAGACTCGAGAATAGTCCTATCTGACAATCGTGGGGGGAGTAGAGGGATGGGGAATCCGGAATCTAGTGGCATGCATTACTTAACGGGTGATCGGAACTCCGGTGATCGCGAGTTGGGATACTTCTGGATGTGTTAAGGACGATGAAAATTGGCAGGCATATTAGGAACCCGACCGAATAGACTTAAGGACCCGACACAATGCCCTAGGAAAATTTTCGCTCCTGGATCCGATCATTTTTTTTGGGAGGGGGGGGGGGTTCAGGGAAGGCGGAGATTACTGACTTCCGTGGGATGCGAGCGAGTGGTTCGATTCGAGTGAAACCTTATGGGGGATAACAACTGATGACCTGGATATGCAATACATGTGTCCAAACCACATGATGCCATGGCAAGGGGAGTTGGAGGGGGGGAGGGGGGGGTCCAGAAACTTTGTGACATGCTAAAAAAACAAACGAATGGGCCGAATGGGATACAAGTTGGACAGTACCGATTGTATGCGGCCTAGATTTGTTGTTTGGCGTCAGGACCAGTTGGGAGAGTTGGCGGGGGAGTCCCAGAAATTCTTTGGCTCGCATAGGGGCCCGACGAAAAATTTATCTCAAAATAGTACTATGAAGTAGTACGAAAAAGTACCGTGCAGTACTAATGATGCTACTACATGCTTCTACTTCAAGGCTACCGTGTTACTGCATACTACTATATGCTACTATTAGCAAGACTGGATGCTAATATGGCAAGACAGGATGCTACTACATAAGATTGGAACAGTCTGAGGCACATTAAATGATAGTATTCTTTGCTGTTACATAGTATTATATGCAACTTTTTCGTACTACTACCATACTACTACGCAGGCTACAAATTTTTCATCGGGAGCAAACGGGTGGAGCGATTTAAATGGAACTTGGAAAGTAGAGAGATCATACGCCCTTAAATGACATATTTTGGGGTCTGGACCGGATCCGAGCACAGTGAAGGGGGGGGGGGCTAAAATTTCGCTTGCTGTGGCTGCGATTTTTAGATTTCTTCTATGAGACTTGAAGTTCCTTCTTTTATTTTTATTTTTTGGCGTCAGCATTTCTAAGAGGCGAACTTGGCCTTATTTTTGTATTCATGATTGAGCTTTGAGAACAAAAAAAACTTCGCTTCCCAGTTGAAACTGTCATACGGAGATGTGCGAAAACGTGAACGAAGGGGGAAATAAAATCCCATACATGATAGTTGCTATATATATGCAGATCACAGCCCCGTGTCTATTCTGTTTTTGCAACATCTATTTTCTAAATTCCATCACTCCTGTTTTTAATTCTCAGTTTGCTGACTAAACTAGTCCCTTTCGTTCACGGAAAGTCCCTTCTCAACTGAGGTTGCTTTTCTTCCATCTTTATGGTAATTTTTCACTTTTGTCGGTAATTGACTGGCGGAAAAGTTGGCTTCAGCGTTGCTTGAAAAAAAATGAAATTGGAAACTGAGATGTCCGAGAAAGGATACGGCTGCTTTTTCGTAACATCTGCAAAATGTCACTTCCGCGTATTTTTTTTTTTTTTTTCAATCAGATAATCCGAAGGAAATTACTTAGTGGAGCCACAGAAAAATACTAGTACGAAAAGATTGTCGCAAACCGGGGCAATCACAGAAGAACAGCTTCAGCAAAACTTTACGGCTCTTTATGCGACCCAGTTGTGCTTTTCTCGGTTGGTCTGTCATACGTTTTTGATAAACGGGATCTATCCAGAATAAGGATAGATTATTTCCGTTACTTTAAGTTTCTTCTGTATCTGTCGCGGTCCGATAGGAACCTTAGAATTTGATTATTCTAAGATCATTAAATCTTCGGAGCTGCCAACATTTTGTCACGGCTGCTCACTATCACACCAATTTCCGTCAGAAATCTAGTCTACGTATGTTGCTGCATTATCGACTGCATTTGTAATGTATGTTTGTAGGTTAGTTTTCTGTCGTCTTTGTTCTTTTCTCTATTATCTCCCACTTTCTTTAGTTGGAAAACATTTTGTGGGTTATTATACTAATTTGTAATAGATCAGATGCCAAAAATCTCGTGGCGGCCGACTCCCTTTTTCGGATGGGATGTCCCAAGGCAGTCTCGATGCATATCATGCACTGTTCCAAGAGGATACTACTATTCATATGGTTTCTTACTCCCTGACAGTGTTGCAACTGGTCGCGGAATTCTGCGGTTTGCCACTGGTTTTCGACTTCTCCCCAGATTCAGAGCTGTGGAAGATTTGTCACAGTAAATCCCACTGTTGACAATAATGTCGCAAATTCTGCGATTCCAAAGAATTTTGGCCAGTTTCAAGGCAACTCTTCGGAAAAAAGTATGTTTGTATTTTACGATTATTACCTGATCTTATAAGAGCGAATTGGAACCTTAAAATCGAAGAGTTTTTCATTTAAATTGAAAAAAATCACTGAATTTTATTGGCGCCAGAATGTCACAGATTTTTGCGGCCAAACGTCAGAGATTCCATCTGAGAAAAGTGGCAACACTGCTCTCTAATAGTAATTTAGCTTGCTCTTATTCCTTGTGGATGCAGGGGTTTTCTAAGTTTGAGTATAAGCTAGCTTACTACGGTTGCTTGTGAAAAGTTTATTCATCAGAGAATCGGTTATGCGAATTTTCCCCTGTTTTTGCTAGAAGTCTGGAAAAAGTCTTAAAACAGTGAAAGCCTTGCGTAGTTTGTTGAAAGCAGAGCCTAGTATTGAAATATTAATCATTTTAAAATACTGGAACCAGTGAAGTGCGAGGGGTCCTTTAACTTCCGGTCCGACTTGCGTTTTGCCGGAAAATCTGTCGCGAATTTCCCATGCGAAATCGCACGTGCGAAATTTTCATGCTATAATCAGTAACTATACCAAATATCCATGACTGTACCAAACAAATTTGGCGTGAGGCATGATAAGTGTTTGGTGAATAGAAAGATTTGTCTATCTATCTATCTATCTATACTCACCGGATTTAGCTTTTAAATTTAGAAGAACTATTTTCTTTGGTCCTTTCAGGAAGTCCGATGTGAAACCAGCGATCCTATTGGCCTGTCATGGATAGATGAAGGTTCGTTTCTTTACTGGGACGAGGCATGGTCAAACAAGCTATATGTCTCACTCATCTGTGGGGCCAAGATGGCGGACTTTGAAGCTACCAACTCCATTAACCTCTTGAGTATCTCAGAATCTAGTCGATATGTCTCTGTACTTGGAACAGACCGGAAGGTAGGTCTTGTTCAGGATATATGGAGAGCCTATTAAAGGACCTGTCTTACCTAAAATACTAACGCAATCTACTTCCATAATCACTCCATTTCCTAAACCCGGAGACCCCAATTTCGTACGATACATTCTAACCCCTCTAACAAAACCACGCTGATTTTCTCACATGCCGTATTTTGCTACCTTCGATGTGTATCACGCTGTCGACGATTGTCTGCGAGAAGTTTTTCCATCAGAAAACCCGGTTACGTAAATTGTTTCCCTGTTTTCGCTGTAAGTCAACGGGTCTCGGAAAAGGCTTAAAACAGCCAAAACCGCGGGTTATTTTTTGAAAGCACAGCCTAGTTTTAAAGTATTCAAATATTTTAAAATACTGTAAGTTGAAGAGTAAATAGTGCGAGGGGTCCTTTAAAGAATTTGATTCATGTGGGCGGAGAAGGTTGGAGACACCATTATCTTTCGACGGGTCAGATTTTTACGAACACACTGATACCTTTGTTTTTCTTCAAAGTCCTCACGCTAGCCGATTCTCCACAAATTACTGGAAGACAGTGCACTCTATAAAGCAAGGTGGCCATTGCCCATTAATTATTCAGTGATCTCCCGTCGTGGTTAACTGGGAATTGCCGAGAATTGCCGAATGAAAGCATGCCGACTGATATGCTCTTCAATAAGTTTCCTTGGCTTCCACCAGATAACGCGCATACCTAAAAGACAGAATTTGGTGCTTTTGGACAGATAGTGCACTGATTTGGTCTTATTCAGCACAAAATAAAATGATATAAACTTTCATCACTAGAGGTATTTTGTAAAAGTTCCTTGCAGCGCCATACCAGACTGATGGTGAAAGGTTCTAAGAGCTTGGTCAACCTTGGCTCATCTCCTGGCTTTTTGGGTTGCAAAAGTAGAAAAAAGAACAACACTGTCAGAAGTTTCATAACAGATTGCGCATAACACTTTCAAGAATAACACCTTTTCACTTAGAAATAAAGTGTTATGACCAATTAAGTGTGCACTATTTCGTGGCTAGATCTCCAACAACACCTTCAATTGGTAAAAATACTAACGGGAACGAAAGAAACATTCATATAACATCCCAAAGTGTTATCTGTTGAAACCGCGCATCCTGCTGTTGTCATTATGTAACTTCTGACAGTGTAGTATTTTTACCTATTGAAGGTGTTGTTGGAGATCTGGGCACGAAATAGTATAAACTTAATTGGTCATAACACTTTTTTCTAAGTGAAAAGGTGTTATTCTTGAAAGTGTTATGCGCAATCTGTTTCTGACAGTGAAGATACAACTAAATCTGAATGTTGTCGTTTTAAATTCAGGAGAACAATTAGAGCAAAACAGCGTGTATAGTTATGTTACAGGAGCCCTAATTGACCCCTAATTGCAGTCTGCTCATTATCCCCAAGCTGCCACAAAGCCAATCAAATCTCACGTCCCCTAGGGATTTTCAGTTGTTTGTCGAATAGGCGGCTTTTTGAGCCCGGTGTGACCAAGCTCTAAAGGGTTTTTCCGGGTGCAACGAAGTAAAACAAAATATAGGGGATCAGTAAAAATGGGAGGGCAAGGCAGTGATAAAAATAAAAAAATAGGTCGTGTAGTCTAATGACCGTTACGTCAGTCCTAACGTATGAGCTGCCTCCCTCTGTCCCGTCTCAAACGGTCGTCATTCATAGCGTTACATATTTTAATGTGTTTGACAGACATTGCGTATTCTCAGTAATTATAATTTCAAAACATGTATTTTCGAGAGAAAAAAGGTTTCTCCCGTGGCATATTTCGGTCCCACAAATTTCTGATTGTTTGCCACGGAAATAGTATGTGTCACGCGCTTGGCCCACAGGTTGAAACTCGAGGAAACCCCGTTTTTCTGGGTTTTCTCAGGCGGTAATTCAGATAGCTGAAAAGATTTAAATAAAATATTCACTAAATAGAAGATCAGGGTTACGTCCTTACCACTCTGTATTAGCAGGGCCCTCAGTTTTCTGTCTTTCTGCTGACGACATACTCATTTCGTTATTTGAATTTTTGTTTTATTATTTGGACCGGGGCCGCTTTCGCGGTGAGCTTGGGACCCAATGCAGCTTCCTGGTTTGCCTAAGCCAGAGCAATAACACTAGTAGGAAGTAGCACCAAGGCTTGACGAAAGTTACAAACACTCGAACAGCGGCGACATTAGCATCATTGGCGGTAGAGAATGTCATTACTGTAACACAATCAGTCGTTCACTAGCGCTGGCTCTGATAACTCCGTAGTCCACACAGCAAAACAAGACCAAAGGTTTCGATGGGATCCCAAAAATTTAATGTCTCATCCAGACGATTTGGTCCTGTCTTCTCCAGACTCCGTAAGCATTTTTACTACAAACATTCAGAAACAGCTTAAGGCCAAATAGCTAATCATCTGAGAAAACCAAGTTCAGATATGGATTAAGCATGTATGTTTACCCCTAGAAGTCATATTTGTTTTGACGAAATTGATCGAAAATTTCGGGAACTACTAATCCGACGACATAACAAAGCTCAAAAACGAGTTCAGCGTATCTCCTTACCCCTATATCGAACATCTAATCAACTTCAAATAAAGCTTCAACTCATGACAAATTTTCAGGTTTCAGCCGGATTCCGGGCGAACTATGCGTCCGGGTACAAAAACGATTATCATATACGGATTCATTATCTCTTCTTACCCCTAAATTGGAATCTAATGAACTACAAATCAGAGTTCTGCTTTTAATAAATTTTCCAGATTTGGCCGGATTCCGGGCGAACTACTGGTCCGGCGAGAAAATGGTTTTAATAATCGTGTTCAGCATGTCTTTCTACTCCTAAACCGAACATCTAATCAACTTCAAATAAAACTTTTGCTTTTAACAAATTTTCCGGTTTTGACCGGATTCCGGGCGAACTACTTGTCCGGCGAGAAAATGATTTTCATAATCGTGTTCAGCATGTCTTTTCATCCCTAAATCAAACATCTAATCAACTTCAAATAAAGCTTCAACTCATGACAAATTTTCAGGTTTCAGCCGGATTCCGGGCGAACTATGCGTCCGGGTACAAAAACGATTATCATATACGGATTCATTATCTCTTCTTACCCCTAAATTGGAATCTAATGAACTACAAATCAGAGTTCTGCTTTTAATAAATTTTCCAGATTTGGCCGGATTCCGGGCGAACTACTGGTCCGGCGAGAAAATGGTTTTAATAATCGTGTTCAGCATGTCTTTCTACTCCTAAATCGAACATCTAATCAACTTCAAATAAAACTTTGCTTTTAACAAATTTTCCGGTTTTGACCGGATTCCGGGCGAACTACTTGTCCGGCGAGAAAATGATTTTCTGTGTTAAATGCTTCTGCACAGTTCATTCTCATAATTGGCTAGTATTTGTAATACGCGGAGGCTGTTAAACGCTGGTGCGAGAGGTGGAAGAGGCTGGGGGTCTATCTCCTGGGTCCAGACACCCCCGCCCCCTAAATACTCCTTAAGCCCAAGCTGACTGGAAAACAACGGAACTCCGCCTGCATTAAGCAGCCTGTCCCAAGCCAGAATAGAGGAGGAGGGACCGTCGCTCTGGGGAACTGACGGTGAGTCAAACTCCCACGAAACTTTCAATGAGAGGTGGTCCAAGAATTATTGCGTCATCTACTGCGGCGTTCCCAGCTTCAGGCGACGCGGCACCACTCCCAGAGGTGGCGTGTGGGCCGACAAGTGGACAGGTCACCCTCAAACGAATGAATGAGGCCAAAGAGCCAAAGAGCCTGCTGGAATGTCCGCTCTGTTAAAGAAGAGAGTACTAGGAAACTGACAGCGTACAAACTCCACCGCTGATGTGGTATGCCTGGTCAGAAACCAGAATTAACGGAATAAACTCAGAGATGATACTGGTGCCAGGAACACAAGAAGCATATCAATTCCTCAACTTCGGTATCGACGAGGGATCATGGCTGCATGGCGTAGGGTTCATGCTCAACAAACGTGCTCAGCACGCCCTACTTGCATGGGAACCAGTGAGCCCAAGGCTCGCACACCTGCGCCTCAAGGGCACACTCTTCAACATCACCATCGATGCCTCAGTTACATCCTCAGAGTGAGATTTGCAGACAGAGAATCGAACGTTGGCTTGGTCACAAATGACCGCCTAGTCAAACAAGGTCTCTTAGCAGAACCCCTTCCTTCTTGGCGAAGGAGACCGGGTGGTCAACTTAAGAATTGGTGGACGACTGTCAAAAGGACCTTGAGCCGGTAGGCGGTTTCCGCCGCTTCGGCAGAAGATGGGACAACTGCTGGCTACATTTCGACCAGGAACTGGCACTCCTGGGTCACCACCGTTCGGCAAATTATGGACGCCGGGTGAGGCGGCAATCGTCTGGTCCCGTTCCAGGTACAAGTAAGTAAAGAAAGGAAGAGAGAGAGAGGGAGAGAGCGGTTTATTGTACAACTTTCGTAGCTCTTGGCTAATTTGCAGTTCAACCCCCCCCCCCTGGTGAAAAACCATGGGAACTACCCCCCCCCCCCCCCCCCAATGCAAATATATATGAAATTAGAAAATCACTGCCACGTTTCCTCTCTTTGCGTGACATAATTTGGCGACAAGACCGGTTATGCAAATTTGGTCAGAACTGTTATCCAAAGCAACGGACAGGGAAAGAGGCTAAAAACAGCCGAATCCTTGCGTAATTTTCTGTAAGCATAGCTAGGTTTTAAAGGACCTGTCGTACCTATAATGCCAATTCAACCTACTTCCGTAACATCATTCATTAGTTATTAAATCCGGAGATCCAAATTTTCACATTCTATATTCTGAACGTGCTAACGACACCTCAGTAATCTATGCACTTGCCGCGCATTATGCTCCGGACGAGTGTTCGCGTGTCATGCTGTTGGTGCTTAAAACCGGTTTTCCGAATTTTGCCGAAAGCTTGCTAGAAGTCGATGGGCCTGGGAAAAGGCTTAAACAGTCAAGGCCGTGGATTTTTTTTTAAGCAGAGCCGAGGCCTACAGTATTCAGATAGTTTTGTTTACTGGAACATACATAGTAAATAGTGCGAGATGTGCTTTAAAGGTGATCAGTTGTCTCAGAACATCTTAGCAGAAACACTATATGTAGTGTGAGGTTTCCTTTAAGAATTTTCCATAGACATGCGACTTAAATGTAACGTCGGGTGGCCGGGTTGGGCTTTCTTTGTCGCTGTTTTCTCTAGCTGAAACCCCTATTTGCTAGGGTCGATGAGATTCAAACAGACAATCTTTACAGTGTTCACTATGTAGTATATGTACTCACTTCACAATTAGTTATCCAATAGTCATTTTGCTCAAACTGATAGGAAATTAGGGATCTCTAATCGGATCTGGATCTGGAGATCAGGACTTCACAGGGAACATCTGAGACGATAGCTCTTTCCACTTGCCAAGATTCATTCAGTTCCGATCACCCATTCAAAAGTTATGCATGCCACTAGATTCGGGGCTCCATCCTTCCATTCCCTCCATGATGGTTGGATCGAGAAAAGGACTATTCTTAAGTCAGTCTGTTCGGGTATTTAATGCGCATTCAAGTTTCTTCGTCCTAGCACATCACGAAGTATCGGATACGCGGGATCACCAGAATTCCGGACCCCCCCCCCCCCAATTCCCCAAAGTGCCAGAATCCGGTCCGGTTATGTCACCCGTTCAAAAATAATAAATGCCTTAATTCCGGATTCCCTCTCCCCCCACGATGCTCGGATCGGGGAAGTGACTATTCCAACTTAATCTTTTGGGATCCTGTCATGCCTGCCAAGGTTCATCGTCCTAGCTTATGTGGAAGTGCCCGAACTACAAAATCCGGACAGACCGACAGAAATTGCGACACAAAAAGCCAATTCTACCCCCCCCCCCCCCCGAAAAATACAAAAATAATCGTTTTCGTTTAACTCTTACGTTTTGTGAAGAATTTTCTGTTGAACTTCTAAATTATCCTCGTCCGGAATTCTCCGCTCATTCCAACAAAACTGTATTCCGTGGCAATTTCGTCCTCACAGGCGAGTCCCCAGCGAGCTGTTATCTTTATTCGCTATCAACCGTTCCGTCATAAATTCTTTTGTTTATTAATTCATGCCTAATGTTGGGAGCTCTCATCCCTGCTCTTTCTTTCCCCAGTTGGAATTTCATCGCCGCAGTTCACTTCCTTATGAGTCCCGCCCCCCCCCCTTGTTCGGCATTCCAAAGCTTTTCTTGATCCAGATGAAATGGAAGTACCGTTAGGATTTTCATAGGGAGGGAGAAATTTGAAGAATGCTCGCTACGACCACATTTTCTAGAAAGGATTTGTCCCTATATATTTATTTTTTTTTTGCGAAAATGGGGTAACAAAGAGTCCATTAGATAAAATGCTGTTTTTGGGAGATCTAACTGATTGTTTTGATTGCTGGGCTGCCGTTTTTATTCCGAGTTTCCCAACCACAAAACGCGGATATCATTTACGGGGGCCGCGCAAAAAGACCAACGTGGAATAAGGTATTTACCAAACAACAAGAGCTACGAGCTCATATGGCACTTGTTACGAGTAGGCGGTACAAGAAAGTATATGAGAACGTAACAAAATACACCCGTCATCCAAAAATGCGGTTCGGAAATAGAAATAGGATATTTAGTTTAACCCAATTCTCAGCAGTTCCGGCATCGTCTCGGATTATCTGTAGCTGATGCGCATGACTGTTCAAATTTCCAAGTTTCAGCCCAATAAATCCACTCGTTTGATCCCTAGACCTGCTACACGGTTTCTGATACTCCCTCCATCATCCCCTACCGCGGACGAATCTGGTTCGGACTAAAATATGGATCATCTAAAGCATCTTCTTTTATACCATCTATCAAGTTTCGCTCGAATCTGAGCATTTTTGGAAAATTCCGGTACCCCCCCCCCCCCACCACCGTTGTCGGATCCGGTTCGGACCCTAGAATATCTCATGTAGGGTATATGCTCTCTTTACATTCCAAGTTTCGTTTAAATTGATGCACTCGTTTGACCCCTATGTGACCCTCATAGTTTCCGGCAATCTTCCTCCAACTCCCCCCACTGTGACTCCCCCCCACAGAGGACTTGGGAACATAAACGTCATATCTCTTTAATCCCCTCTTCCCGTCCATCAAGTTTTCGTGAAATCGGAGCATGGCCTATCTGCAACTTTCCGGTACCCTCCCCCTACCTTGGCCAAATCCGGCCCGGACACCAAATACCAAATCTAGGCCGCATTAACTCGGCACTGTCGAACTTGCATTTCATTCGGTCCATCCGTTTGGTTTTTGTGCATGTCAAAAGTTTTCGCCCCCAATACCCCCAACCGTGGTCGCATATAGTTCGAACGCATGTTTTTACATGTCTAGGTCATCGATTCTTATCACCCAATAAGTTTCACTCGCATCAGACCACTCGTTCGCAATTTGCATAAGTCAATTTCCATATTGCCCTTCCCTCGCTCCCCCAAAAATGCTCGAATCTAGGAACGGAAGTTTTCGTGGGTATGTTGTGTTAGGTTCTTAAGTCAATAAGGTCTGGTCATTATTATGCCTGCAAAGTTTCGTCGTCTTATACATCTGGAACTATTCTAACTCGTGACTACTCGAATTCCGGGAAACCCCCTCCACATCCCCCCACAGAGCCTCGAAACCATCTGGCTCCGTCAATTTCGTATCTAGGCCTAATGCTTATTCTCTCCATTAAGTTTCGCCCCAACCCCTCTGCGTTTCTTGAGTTTTCCACCCCCCCCCCCCCTTCCCATCCCCCCACAGGTATTGGACCCGACCCGGACTTGACACTGAACATCTGAGCCGATAGCTCTTTCCACCTGACAAGTTTCATTCAAATCCGATCATCCATTCAAAAGTTATGCATGCCACTAGATTCCGGACTCCCCATCCATCCACTCCCCCCACGATGGTCTGTTCGGTTCCCTGACATACTTGCCAAGGTTCATCGTCCTAGCACATCAGGAAGTATGCCGAACTCGCGATATCGCTAGAAATCCGGACCCCCCCCCCCCAACTCCCACCAAGTTTCATACCGATCCCTCCTCAATGCCCGGATCCGGTCCGGCTTGTCAATGACGAATCTAGGACTTGTGCTTGTTCTTCCCACCAAGTTTCATCGCGAGCCCTCCACTCTAAGCGTTTCTAAAGATTTCCGGTTCCCTCCTCCAACTCTCCTCAGTGTCATCGGATCCGGTCCGGATTCAGAGTGGGACGTCTGAGAGACGAGGTCATCCTAAATATTAACTTTCATCAAGATCCGACCACCCGTTCGCAAGTTAAAAATACCTAAATTTTTGGCTTCCCCCTCCATCCCCCCCCCCCCAGATGGTCGGATCGGTGAAGTGACTACTTCCTATTTAATCTAGTCGGGTCCCTGACATGTCTGCCAATTTTCGTCGTCCTAGCACGTCAGGAAGCACCGAACTCGCGGGATCGTAGAAATCCGGATCCCCCCCCCCCCAACTCCCCCAAAATGAGCGGATATGTTCCGGTTATATCAGTCACATATCTAGGACTTGTGCTTGTTCTTTCCACCAAGTTTCATCCGGGCCTCTCCGATCTAAGCGTTTTCCTAGATTTCCGGTTTCCCCCTCCAGCTCCCTCCAATGTCACCGGGTCCGGCCTGGATTTAAAATGAACGTCTGAGACTCGAGGTCCTTCCATATATCAAGTTTCATTAAGATCCGATCACCCGTTCGTAAGCTAAAAATATCTAATTTTTCCTAACTTTTCCGGATTCCCCCTCCCTCCACTCCCCTCCAGATAGTCGGATCGGGGAAGCGACTATTTCTAATTTAATTTGGCCCGGTCCCTGATACGCCTGCCAAGTTTCATCGTCCTAGCTTATCTGGAAGTGCCCGAACTAGCAAAACCAGGACCGACAGACCGACAGACATTCCAATCGCAAAAACGGTTCAACATTAGCGGTACTGACCAATTAGGAAGACAGGCTTTGGCTGCCGACCAACAGGATGCTACACTTAAAGTTTAACTGAAAAGGCAGCTTATTTTTACATCGGATATTTGAACACACATAACTATTTTGACTCATCTAAGGGTTTTTTCACTTTTTCACCCGGGGCTCTAGTAATGACATTCAGAATGTGCACTGCTTGCACGACAACCCAAAGTCTCGTCCGGACGCGGAGAATTTGAATTTCGATAGATGCCTGGTGCATTTCCAGTGCGACATGTGTGAAGCTCGGAAAAGTAACCCCTATAGAAAGTGAGAAGATGATGTTAAGATCTGTCTTGTAAGGAATTGGATGTTTTCTGTCCGTCAGTCGGTCTGTCGGTCCCGGTTTTGCTAGTTCGGGCTCTGCCAGATCAGCTAGGACGATGAAACTTGGCAGACGTATCAGGGACCGGACCAGATTAAATTAGAAATAGTCGCTTCCCCGATCCGACCATCTGGAGGGGAGTGGAGGGAGGGGGAATCCGGAAAAATGAGACATTTTTAGCTTACGAACGGGTGATCGGATCTTAATTGATTGATTGATTGATGTTTTATTGGTCCATCAAAATTCATGATAATAAGATAAATGATACATAAATACGCAAAAATAGACCAACAGTAAAGCAAACTTTAATCTATCGGAACGACTAAAATAAACAACAACAAATGAAATGAAACTTGATATATGGAAGGACCTCGTGTCTCAGACGTTCCATTTTAAATCCGGACCGGATCCGGTGACATTGGGGGGAGTTGGAGGGGGAATCCGGAAATCTAGGAAAACACTTAGAGTTAATCAAGCTCACCACTGCCCACTGAAAAGCCGCGTTTGTGTTGAGATTAAAATTTCCCGCGTCATAGTAGAATTGCGGGGACGGTCGTAGATATTCTGAACGTATAATTAGAGCAGATAGTGGAAAAAAAAATCCCTTAGCAGAATCCAGATTATTCAACTTTTCAGTTAAACTTTAAAAATTAATCAATGCAGTTATGGAAGTAGGTTGTGTTGGCATTATAGGCGTGTAAATGAATTCAAGTATTCCTTCTTTAAATATATACGTTTAATTTAAATTTAAGGATTAAATTTTAGAAATTTAATGATTAAAGTTAAGAATTTAAAGATTAAATTTAAGAATTTAAAGATTATATTAAAAAAATTTAAAGATTGAATTTAAGAAATTTAGGGATTCCGGATTAAACTTGGTGGAAAGAACAAGCACAAGTCCTAGATACGTGACTGACATAACCTGAACTGATCCACCCATTTTGGGGGAGTTGGGAGGGGGGATCCGAATTTCTAGTGATCCCGCGAGTTCGGTGCTTTCTGATGTGCTAGGACGACGGAAATTAGCAGGCATGTCAGGAACCCGACCAGATTAAATAGGAAATAGTCACTTCCCCGATCCGACCATCTGGGGGGGGGGGGGGGTGGAGGGAGGGGGAAGCCAAAAATGTTGATATTTTGAACTTGCGAACGGGTGTTGATGAAAGTTGATATTTAGGATGACCTCGTGTCTCAGACGTCCCACTTTAAATCCGGACCGGATCAGATGACACTGGGGGGGGGGCGTTGGAGGAGGGAACCGGAAATCTTGAGAAACGCTTAGAGTGGAGGGGTCGCGATGTAGCTTGGTAGGAAGAACAAGCACAAGTCCTAGATTCGTCGTTGACATAACCGGACCGGATCTGGGCATTGTGGGGGAGTTGGGGGGGGGGGGGGGGTCCGGAATTCTTGCGATCCCGCGAGTTCGGCATACTTCCTGATGTGCTAGGATGAAACTTGGCAGGTATGTCAGGGATCCGAACAGACTGACATGAGAATATTCGTTTCCCCGATCCGACCATCGTGGGGGAAGTGGATGGATGGGGAGTCCGGAATCTAGTGGCATGCATAACTTTTGAACGGGTGATCGGATTTGTATGAAACTTGTCAGGTGGAAAGAGCTATCGCCTCAGATGTTCAGTGTCAAGTCCGGGTCGGGTCCAATACCTGGGGGGGGGACTCAAGAAACCCTTAAAGTAGAGGGATTGGGGCGAAACTTAATGGAGAGAACAAGCATTAGGCCTAGATACGAGATTTACGGAGCGAGATGGTTTTGGGGAGCGAGGGAAGGGATATATGGAAATTGACTTATGCAAATTGCGAACGAGTGGCCTGATTCGAGTGAAACTTATTGGGTGATAAGAATCCATGAACTAGACATGTAAAACATGCGTTCGAACTATATGCGACCACGGTTGGGGGTATTGAAGGGGGGGGGGGGGGGGTCGAAAACTTTTGACAGGCACAAAAACCAAACGGATGGACCGAATGAGATGCAAGTTCGACAGTGCCGAGTTTATGCGGCCTAGATTTGTTATTCGGCGTCCGGGCTGGATTTTGCCAAGGTAGGGTCGGGGGTACCGGAAAGTTGCAGATAGGCTATGCTCAGATTTCAGTAAAAGTTGATGGACGGGAAGAGGGATTAAGAGAAACCACGTTTGTGTTCCCAAGTCCTCTTCGGCTATAGTGGGGGGAGTTGGAGGGAGATTGTCGGAAACTTTGAGGCTCGCATAGGGGTCAAACGAGTGCATTAATTTAAACGAAACTTGGAATGTAGAGAGAGCATTTACCCTACATGACATATTTTAGGGTCCGAACAGGATCCGACAACGGTGGTGGGGGGGGGGGGTACCGGAATTTTCCAAAAATGCTCAGATTCGAGCGAAACTTGATAGATGGTATAAAAGAAGATGCTTTAGATGATCCATTTTTTAGTCCGAACCAGATTCGTCCACGGTAGGGGAGGATGGAGGGAGTACCGAAAATCGTGTAGCACGTTTAGGGATCAAACGAGCGGATTTATTGGGCTGAAACTTGGAAGTTAGAAGAGTCATGCGCATTTGCTACAGATAATCCGAGACGATGCCGGAACTGCTGAGAATTGGGTTAAACTAAATATCCTATTTCGATTTCCGAACCGCATTTTTGGATGGCGGGTGTATTTTGTTACGTTATCATCTACTTTCTTTTACCGCCTATTCGTAACAAATGCCATATGAGCTCGTAGCTCTTGTTATTTTAGTTTTCGGCAATGGCTTACATTTGTAGTTTGTAAATGTCAGAGATGGGCGAATCGGATTGTGAGAGGAATCCGAATCCGAATCGAGAGCTAGATACGAATCAAACTCCGAATCTGATTCCCCAATTTCCTTCTGAGGATGCGAATCTGGAATCGAATGCAACCCTTTACAAAAATCAAATCTTGCACGTCATCTTGCTTCAGTTTAAAAATCAGAAGTGACAAAAAAGCACTGATGCGTAAGGCACACGTAGACGGTTACACACGAGACGGTTAACTGGACGGTGTAAACCATATTTAGAAGTTTTAATGTATGCATGCTATAGTATGGGTTTCCTCTCGGGAACCAGGAACGAATCTGGGGCTCGTTAAACACAATACGTTAAGCACATGTGTAGAATTGAGAAAAGAGTAGAAATTGGAGCGGATTCAGGGTTTGGATTCCGAACCCGAATCCAGCTTGACAAGCACAAGATTCGAATCCAGCCAAAACGACGAATCCTGGATTCGAATCCGGATTCGGATTCGCCCATCTCTGGTAAATATTTGAAGCGTAAAGGGACAAGCACATAAGAGGTACCCCAAATCCGAGAGAATAGGTTCATCTGATGAGATGGATCATCTGTGGGTAACGAACACAAAAAGTAACGCATTTTTGTCGGGTTTTCAGCACTATTTAAGTGAATAGGTGATGTGTAACTAGATGGGGGCCGAGCTAACGAGCTCGTATCCTTGCCGGCCCCCAGTGATCGAAATATATTGGACTGGTTATGAAGTGTTTTGAAATTAAAAGAGCCTGAACCTTAAAAAAAAGCCTGTTTGATATCGAGCCTGTTCGGTTGAACTTTTAACAGTTTGCAACCTTTACGATCTCATTAGTGATTAAACTGTTCTCTAACACTGTGGTTAAATAACGAAGAAAGTGCCGGAAAAATGTTTTCATTTGTTTCATCTTTAGACAGCGTTAACACCTGTCTCAGTATAAACAATATGTACAATTATTGGTCAGAATGTTTGTAATTCAACAACAAACAAAGGAGGTGTCGTAGTGCAATGCGCGTTAAATGAATCAGTAAAACTTTGCTGGTATCGGTTGTTGGAAAATGGTACTGCAACTCTTGAATGGGCTGAGCAACAGAACGTGCCTATGTAGGCGCGTGTAGCGTCATGGAGAATAGTTTTTTTTGCAATGTTAAACAATAGGCGAGGATCCGTGGGGTAGCCCCAGCCCATAGGGATTGGTCCTGATAGGCGTTATTATTTTTGTTTGTTTATGTATATTTTTCATGTATTTGCCGTGGCCGTTGGCTCTTACCGTGAATAAATCTTATCATGTCTTATTCAGGGGGAAGAATTTTCTGTTGCTCATGGCTCTCAACGTTTTTAAACCAAAACTAAAACACATAAATAATCCTTGAGCCCAAGCTGACTGGGAAACATATATTCACACAATGCATAAAACGGATACGTCAGCTGCGATGCTTTGGCAGAATTTTGTCTGGGCTTTGGAAGCTCCGTACTTCGTAGATAAACTCCTTGAGCCCAAGCTGCCTCGGATAGAACGGACGTCAGCTCCAACAGTATTTTCGTGTTGCCTTCGAGCTGCATTTACGACCTGCCGTAGCATCATAGCTGGCGCTGGCGTATTTTATGCATTGTTTGAATATATAACTGCAAAAATTATTGTAGGATTTGTGAGCGGTAGGTCTCAAATTCTGAAATATTGTAATAATTTGTCGGATCCGCAGGCAATTTTTTGCGGTGTTCCACAGGGAACAATTTTAGGTCCGCTACTTTTTCTTGTAATGATTAACAATACAGCTTCTGACAGACCGGAAAGATGCAAATACGTCGACGATCTGTCTCTTATTGAAATATGTGGGAAAGGACAAAGTAGTGAGGGTGCCAATATAAGTTCGCAGGTACGAGCCGAAGCTGTAAATTCAGACATGACTGTGAATGAAAAGAAGTCCTCAAAGAAGGGCCAATTTTTGAACTTCCTATTCCGGATACTTTGCGTGTAAACCAAATAAAACTCCACGGTTTAATTACACCAACCGATTTGGTAAGTCGCGGAAGGGGTGGTAAGGCGTGGACGTACCGGCCTTCATATGCTGAAATTAGTATAGGTTCCCTGAACAAGATTTGCTCCGTTTTTACGTTTCTTTTAGACGTTTGGGGCTAGAATACCTTGTGGAAGCTTGGCACTTTGGCCTTACTGATGACCAGGCTTATCGAATCGAAAAAATACGGAAGCGTTCCCTACTGATTATGTCAAGATGCCCCAGAATTCCTTCTAATGAGCTCCTAGAAATTTAAACCCGAGTCCCGTAGGTTGAAACTGTGCATTCTGGTATATGCTTCTGGTAAGAAAGTGCTTGAGCACCCTATCCATAAGTATATACTTCCGCCACCATTTGAGACTGCTCGCGAACGACCTGCAAGAGCGGCTTCAGTGGCGATCCCAAAACTCCAGCAGGTAAAATGTGACCATGTACGGTGTATGAAAAGACGTTTGTACCGTCTTTCGTCAAATTTTTTAATCTTTACTAATGTTTACATTTGGATATGTTGACGACTTCGACAAATTTGGATTTTACCATGATAGTTCGTTAACAATAAAAGCGACGTCTATCTATCTATCTAAATACAACTCTTAAGACAATAGATTCTGTATTATTTAGTCTTTTCCCTCCTAACCAGAGATGTCATGTAGGGCTGACCTCCCCCCCCCCCCATTTTGTCAGCCAGTCGGTAAATAAAATTAGTCGGCTTGAAGCGCCGCGATCCCTTAAAAACAGTCGTTTTTTTTGGAAAAACAGTCGACTTTTCTTAAAAACAGTCGTTTTTTTTCTGTGACAGTCGTTTTTTTCTGAACAACAATCGGTAGAAATGACCAACGAGTCGGTAAATAGCCCCCCCCCCCTTCCCAATTATTTTGGCTAGTAACACCTCTGGTCCTGACAATCCTGGATTTCTGACAAATAGGCAATACGCAAGAAGTCGCACAGCCATTTCTCTGAAGAACTGTACACTTTGTAGAAAATTTCCTTTCGTAGCGTGTCGAGGAAGTACCATTTTCGAGTCTGTTTGTTCCCTCGCGTTTTCCCACCCATACACTGTCTGGTCCCAGTCCAGCCAGACTTCAGTCGATTCTGCAGTTGAAGTTCAAAATTGCCCCTTTGAGCTTATGGCAAGCTTGGCGGGTAAAGTTTGAAAGTTATTATACTGTCTTTGGCTTAACTTCTCTGTTAGTGTCTGCGAAGGAAAATGAATATGTATTTCTGGCGAGATTTGTGTCTGTATCCTGCGAAAACCGGAAATGTATCTATCCGTTTAATTTCCTTGGCTCGATATGATCCTGCAACGGTAGATTGAGGTAAGCAGAAAGATGTCCAGGCAGACGGACCACTCCCGGCGTGGACAGTTCGTCACACGGATAGTTCGTCACAAGATTAATCGGCCGCGCGGATGATTTGTCACAGAAATATTTCGTCCCACGAGCAACCGGTAACTTCGACAGTACGTCACATGGATATTCGTCCTCGGGCAACCCTTCACATAGAAAATTATTCACACCTGTGTCTTCGTAAAGTTTGTCCGTCCGTCAGTCTGTAAAAATCGTACCTTTTCGCTTAGCGGACTGTTGTGAGCGAATGAAAAATTTTGAACAGTGATTACAAAATAAAAATAATCAGTTACTTCAAACAGTTCATTGCAGATCGAAATCTTCTCCTTGGAATCCCTGAGAAGTCTTGGCTTTGTAACCTGCCCCCGAGTGATTGAATCTCGCACTGTCGCTGTCCATACAGAGGAGCTGCTCGATGAGGACCGTTCTAGCCAATGTAAGTTGGTATTCCCTTCTAATTAGTAATTTGTAAGTTATTCATTTGCTTTAGAAGTATCCCCTTTGTAATTATTTTATTTATTGGTATTAGTTTTCTCTTAAGTTAAGTGCTCACAGAATGCGAACTCGGGCGATCGCAAGCGGAAAAGATCTCTCGTGGTTATGCCAAAGAATTCACCCGCGCTGTTTCAACTAAAAGTCGAATTCTATTCGCGTCGTGTCTCAGTTTGCAAGCGGATAAGATTCGCTTTCTGTGGGCACCTACTTTTAAATGTGAGTTACCTAGGCACTGACTCAGGTCAGGCCCAAAACTTTATATGAGCAAGTTTAGGGTGTACAGGGTGTTTGTAGGGGTTCTAGGTACTACAGACTTACAGAGCTTCTCATGATTCTCAAGATAAACTGATGCCTTCGCCCCCGCCTTCGGTGCACGCACAACCCCAGTGGGCCCTGCTCGCCTGAGCTAGATTGGAGTATAAGCACTCGTTTACAACACTTGCTGCAAAGGCGTCACGTGTAGGGGGAAGGCGAATACCCCCCGCCCTCGCCCCCCACCAATGTTGTTGGCCACTCGGTACAAGAAACTTTAAGTCGATATTTACCCTTTCAAACCCGAAATATTTTCCTTGGAGCTAAACAAAAACTGTTTTTGAGTGTTAAGGGGTTCAGTATGAACTTGCGCAAGTTTCATTCAGTTACTGCAATGCATTCTTAGAAATCTACGGTCTGTCAGTTAACGTGGACGGGCATGCTGAGTATGAACCAGAGCTCTGTCAAATGACGCACTGAGGCTTTTAGGTCACAGCTTTAATCATAATGTCCTGGTTGACACGGTAAAAAACAAAGGAAATTTATACAAAATGGAAGTTTACTGACAGTGGTGCTTTTATTGAGGCAACAACATCCCACTTTGAGTACTTGATGCTTGATCCTTTTTTTGTCTTTTTGAATCTTTCTCGCACCTGAAGAGTTCTTCCCGGCCGTCAGTGTGGATCTGGAAGCGATTGAACTTATCATAGCTTACGTTTTTATTTTTCAAAGTTGGCTTTGATGTTGCTGTTGACGTAGTAGCAAGTAAGGAGATCTCGTTCCTTAATGACTGCTGATAACTTTTCTGCATGGTCGATCGCGCTGTCGTCACGGAGTAGGCTACCTTCATATTCACAGCGGGTCAAGATTTCGGCTATGTCATTCGGAACTTGAAAAGAGAGACGGGCTTGTAGGAACGATCTCGATGTCCGAAACATCGGTGCTCAGGCCACGAATTACCAACGTGAATTTCACTCATCGTCAATTCAGCGAAAGAAGGTCTTCAGTGTCCATTTTCTGGTTATCGTTTCGATCCTGTATGAAGCGAGAAGGTAACCGAATTGTCCACCCATGTTACGCTTGTAGTCTACAGTGACATCAGGACGTTGACTTTTAATGATAGATAGATAGATAGATGTTTAATGAGGCCCTTGGGCCATGAACAAAAACAAAACAAAACAGTACATCCTTTACATTCATTATACGGGCTAACTTTTAATCAACTTAAAAAACAACTTCCCTCAATCTCCAACTGACCTCACATACTTTTAATTGTCTTACTTAAATGGTCCATAAATGCACCAATCCTGCGAGTACTTCTAGGGTTTGTGCTATTAAGTAGATCCTTTACTGACCTATCTATACCACTCAAAAACTTCTCACGCGGGACAGACAACTCCTGGCACTTGTAAAGAAGATGGTCCAGCTCCCATATATCAACTTTACAAAATTCACAACTCCGATTATCCCATGTCCCTGACCTTTTAGTATATATTTTATTATAATACATTAATACATTTTCTTCTCACTGCTCCAGCGTCTTACAACTTCTCCTTGGCTAGCTCCACTATTGTTTGAAGCCAGATTGAATATGCTGTTGTCTTACCAGTGAACTAAGCTAATTTAACCTTGTTCGACTCGCACATCTCATTCCATGCACCTTTCCATTTCTTCTTCAGCTCTTTTTCTTCTAACAGCTTTGCTTTACCGAGCCTGTCTTTTCGTATGATACCAGCTGCAAGAAGACCGTCTGCGTCTTTTTGATGAGTGCGGTGAGTGGAAGGGTGGGGAAACAATTATAGAAGTAAGCATGCTTCTCTATTTGTTCGACAAGCAGGGGGGCGATAGCATCTTCCACTCTTGCTCCAGCTTCTTTACGAGCTTCACTGATGTGGGTTGTTTTTCCGTGGTAAACCGCGAAAGTCATACATAATTCCAGACTCCTCACAGGGGCCCAAGGGCGAGCTGGGTCCACAAGCCCCCAAGGGCGAGGGTTCTATGGAGTATATGATTTCAAAATTCAAGTTATTATTTCAAAAATTATTATTATTTTATTGCGGAGTTTGTTTTGGTGTTCAGTTCCTGCTGCGACTCTCGTTCCACTTCCTCTAAAAATTCCTTGTGCGGTTCGATCCTTCTTCTGGGATTCACTGAGAAAAACGTCAACCGCCTCTTCTGTTCTAAGCTTCGTGCAACCAGAAATATTTGCACGTTGAAGCCTTCTCGGGTTCGAGGACCCCACTCAGGGCTGATCTATATCCATCAGAAAGAAGACTGGCTTTTCCATAAAATGTGGACATAAAGTTGAGTTGGAAGATATCTTAGATTAGAATGTAGACCCATCCAACCGGGTCCAAAAAGTACTATCATAGATACCATTTTCATTAGACTTTCATGGAAGCCGTACTCTGTCATTTGACGACAACCTCAATTTTACCTCTCTGTCCTGGGTCCGTCAATTGCCATGGGAGATGTTTCAAAAACTCTCACGGCAGACCTATTGGAGATTACAGTCCGGGATCGACTAAAACCAGGAAGGGAAGGGAACGCCAGAAAAGCAGGAAGGCATACTAAAACCAGGAAGGGCATACTAAAACGAGGAAGGCTGTCGCTAGAATTCGCCGCACCGTTCACTTCCTCTATTTAGTTTTCTTTGAGGGGTCGGCAACTTTTCAAATTCAAAGTTCACCGTCCCTTCCTCGTTTTAGTACCCTGACATGGGTAGGCATTAAGTTCAGCGAGGGGTCGGCAACTATAACAATCCTTATTCACCTTTTCATTTCTCGTTCTTACGGTAGGCGACTAAATTCGGGGTCCAGCGAGGGGTCGGCAACTAAGATATTTCAAGTCCACTATTTCCTTCCTCGTTTTAGTAGCCTCCCAGAGGTTTGGTTTTCTGGTTTTTGCTTTTTCCTAATGAGAGATTTCAGGAACATATACCAAGACTATAGCTGGACTGTAAGGGATCGACTAAAACCAGGAAGGGAAGGGAACGCGAGAAAAGCAGGAAAGCATACTCAAACCAGGAAGGGCATACTAAAACGAGGAAGGCTGTCGCCAGAATTCACCGCACCGTTCCCTTCCTCTATTTAGTATTCTTTGAGGGGCCGGCAACTTTTCAAATTCAAAGTTCACCATCCCTTCCTCGTTTTAGTGTCCTGACATGGGTAGGCACTAAGTTCAGTGAGGGGTCGGCAACTGTAAAAATTCTAATTCACCTTTTCATTTCTCGTTCTTACGGTAGGCGACTAAAATCCTCCTAGTCCAGTGAGGGGTCGTCAATTAAAATATTTCAAGTCCACCATTTCCTTCCTCGTTTTAGTACCTTGAAAGTACTAAAACGAGGAACGAAATTGGAAATTTTAAATTAGTCTTCTTTGAGGGGTCGGAAACTTTTTTAATTCAAAGCTCATCATCCCTTCCTCGTTTTAGGATTCTGATATGGGTAGGCATTAAGTTCAGTGAGGGGTCGACAACTATACAAATTGTAATTCACCTTTTCATTTCTCTTTCTGACGGTAGGCGACTAAAATCCTCCGAGTCCAGTGAGGGGTCGGCGTCGGCAACTAAGATATTTCAAGTCCACCATTTCCTTCCTCGTTTTAGTACCTTGAAAGTACTAAACGAGGAAGGAAATTGGAAATTCTTCTTCTTCGAGGGATCGGCAACTACCAAATTTCAAAGTCCACCATTTCTTTCATCATTTTAGTTGCTTTCCTTAAAGTACTAAAACGACGAAGGAAATGGTGGACTTGAAATATCTTAGTTGCCGACCCCTCGCTGGACTCGGAGGATTTTAGTCGCCCACGGTCAGACCGAGAAATGAAAAGGTGAATTACAGTTTTTATAGTTGCCGACCCCTCGCTGGACTCGGAGGATTTTAGTGACTACTGTCAGAACGAGAAATGAAAAGATGAATTACAATTTTCATCGTTGCCGACCCCTCGCTGGACTCGGAGGATTTTAGTTGCCGAAGTTGCAAAGAAGAATAATTTAAAATTTTCAGTTTCCTTCCTCGTTTCAGTACTTTCAAGGTACTAAAACGAGGAAGGAAATGGTGGACTTAAATATCTTAGTTGCCGACCCCTCGCTGGACTCGGATGATTCTAGTGTATTACTGTCAAAACGAGAAATGAAAAGGTGAATTACAATTTTCATCGTTGCCGACCCCTCGCTGGACTCGGAGGATTTTAGTTGCCGAAGTTACAAAGACGAATAATATAAAATTTCCAGTTTCCTTCCTCGTTTTAGTACTGTCAAGGTACTAAAACGAGGAAGGAAATGGTGGACTTGAAACATCTTAGTTGCCGACCCCTCGCTGGACTCGGATGATTTTATTCGTCTACCGTCAGAACGAGAAATGAAAAGGTGAATTACAATTTTTACAGTTCCTGACCCCTCACTGAACTTAATACCTACTCATTTCAGGATACTAAAACGAGGAAGGGATGGTGAACTTTGAATTTGAAAAGTTGCCGGCCCCTCAAAGAATACTAAATAGAGGAAGGGAACGGTGCGGTGAATTCTGGCGACAGCCTTCCTCGTTTTAGTATGCCCTTCCTGGTTTGAGTATGCTTTCCTGCTTTTCTCGCGTTCCCTTCCCTTCCTGGTTTTAGTCGATCCCTTACAGTCCAGCTATAGTCTTGGTATATGTTCCTGAAATCTCTCATTAGGAAAAAGCAAAAACCAGAAAACCAAACCTCTGTACTTTTCCTGTATTTCTAATTAGAAATTACCCACCTTTTTGTCTGTAAGAGAACCGTTTCTTTCAAGGTCTGCATACCCTTGAAGTTGTTATCCTAAATGAATGAACGATATCCCGACCGAACCCTAAAGACCTCAAATCAGGTCCCATATGTGGTGTTTTCAATGCGAGATGGCAGCTAAGTAACGGAAAAGAGTAGACTGGCAAATGACGGCGATAGGGTTAAACGGTCGATTTTCTCTTAAAATGTCTCGATTTCTCTTAAAAACAATCTTTTTTTTAGTAAAAACACTCGAATTTCGATAGGAGAATAACTAGTCTATTAAAAATTACCAGCCAGTCCCCACAAAAAAAAAAAACATTTTGGATAGTGCCGACTCTCCTTGCTTAGAGAGGGAGAGAAATCAATATTATCAGAAACCATCGTAGCATAACTAATGTCAGTTTCATACATGATAAATATAAAAACAAACACTGTACCTTGACATAGGGGTAGATTACGGACGCTGTTCGGACGCAAAAATATGGGAGTTCCGGGCGTGAGTGACAAAAAGTCACAATGATTCGCTGAGAACTTTGTTGGGAAACCTTTAATATCCAGTCAAGTTTTTTTTTTGCGATACAGGAGTGTTTCCACTTCTCATGATTTCACAGGAGATCTAGTTTTTTTTCTGTCAATCTCATTGGTTTTTTTTTCCAATCTCTTGATCTCATGATTTTGAGGATTTCTCACCTTTTTACTCCAAATGCTTAAATTGGCTGGCTTGTATTCCTAAGATGACAGGGATCCTGCAGGGATCAGTTGGGATCCCAAAACGGCAATCTGATCATGGATACTTTCGAAAAAATTGCCTGCGGTGCCTTTCCTGGTATTCTACACTGGATTCCATATTTGTTGGAAGGGCGCGTCATTTGTGTTGGGTCTCAGACTGAGGTTCGACATTTTAGCCATATTAAAGCCAGAACTAGGGGAAATAATTGCCTGAGGTGCTCAAGGTTATTTTTGAGTAGTTGACAGTGATTCAAGCTACTGCTGCCAGGGGTTCACTGAGGGGCAGCCAAAATAACGGACCTGCTCATACTGCTATTATGAATGACTTTTTTAGAAATTGACGGTAATATGTCGTCAAATTCGTTCAGTTTTGGGGGGTTGAGACTTGGGGGGAATCACCCCCATGCCTCAGAGAACCACCTCTCAGTCGTATGTTGAGCTTGTCCGAATCTCTGATGTTTTTCAAAAATTCCGGCAGAGGCGCCTTTCGTAGTATTCTGTACTTCTTCGAAGAGCGCGTCATTTGTGCGATCTAGTCTCGGGCTATCATACATGTTACAAGCTAGAATCTATTTGGAAAATAGTTGAATTTTGCTAGAATAAAGCTAATTTAAATATTTCGCCTGCAGTCTTCAGTTTATCGTGGTGTGTAGTAGCTGCTGCCGAGGCTTCGCTCTCTCTGGCGTTAATGCTTCTAGGAATTTTGTGCGATCTGACTTGTTGGATTCACATCAAAAGCTAGAATTTGCAAAGAAAAATATGATTTTCTGAAATTTCGCCCACGGCGCTTAGTTTAATTTTGTCTTCTGTACGTACAGTAGTTAGAAGCTGCTGCAAGGGTTTCGCTCTCTCCAGCGACAGCTTAAACAACGGGCCTGCTGGAATTCATGGGATTACGAATGACCTTTTTATATTTTTGCATGTGGAGCTGTTTTTGGGATCCCAAAACGTAAGTCGAGGGATACGTATGACTTCTTAAAAGTCCGTCTGTCTGATAACTCCCGAAAACTTTTAGAAGTAAATGTTTTATTTGAAGTGGATTAGATGTTGATTTAGGGATAAGAAGATATACCGCATCCATATATGACGATTATTTTCTACTCCGACGTATGGTTAGCCGGAATCCGGCCGAAACCGGAAAATTCGTTGTAAGTAAAAGTTTTATCTGAAGTTGATTAGAGGTTCGATGTACTGATAAGGAGGCAAGCTGAATCCGTGTATGAAACTTATTTTCTCTCCGGACAAATAGCTCGCCCGGAATCCGGCCAAAACTGGAAAATTCGTTAAAACAGAAGTCCTGAAGTTGATTAGAGGTTGGATTTAGCAGTAAGAAGACGTACTGAATCCGTTTTTGAGCTTTATTTTTTTGCCGGAAAATTAGTTTGCCCGGATATGATATGATATTTGTTACCCACCTTTACTCCAAACATTTCTCTTCTCAGATTATTCAATTCCCTACAATCACACATAAGATGTTGACAAAGTAGATATGACGTGCAGAGGCTAGCCAAATTGTTTGGGGGGAGTATTTACCTAAAGGCTGATTTTTGTCGGCTGTTTTTGCAGAAAAAACGGCTTTTATGAGAAAAAGGCCCTGTTTTTGACGAAACATCTACTGATTTTCAGAAAAACCGACTGTTTTTAAGAAAAATTCGTTATTTTTTTACGAAAAACTGACTGTTTTTAAGAAAAATCGTCTGTTTCCAAGAAGAAAATCGATCCTTTTTACAAAATATCGCCGCGCTTCGCGGTGACTTGGTTAATTTTTACCGACGGCCCCCCCCCCGCCACTGATGACGCGTAAGGGTAAACCCACATTGTGAATCAGTATCCGAACTTAGCCATTGGCCTTAATCTGTTCCAAAATTTTAATAGTCGAAGTTTAAGGACTCTTCGGACAAGGCCCAAATGTCTAGATCAGATATTAAATTTTCGGGATAACGAAACCTTTGCTCTTGTTGTGTCTTTTGTTTCCCACCGTTATAGTTTTTTAGCATTGTCGGGCAGGCCAGTCGTATGCTTCGAAATCGCCCCCCCCCCCCCCATCCCCAAGCACTTTAAAACGCTCCTGGACCCATGCAATTGGAACCGTTATACTGTTGATCTGCTGTTGAAAATTGATTGTGGAAGGATTTTTAACTGCTATGAGTTGGCTATAAGAAGCCATGAAAACGTATTCTTTCTTTTCGCTGAATCCCTATTTCAAATTAGAAGATGCTGAAATGCTTTTTTTCTGAATGGATACTGATACCTACATGACTTTTGGAAAATATCATGGTTTTCTCGTCTATTTTTGCTTAAAAATCTCAGATTTTTCTCAAGATTTTCTGGAGCAAATCTCATGTGTATTTCTGGAATGTTTCTCTTGATTTTTAACATTTGCGATTGGAAACACTGGGCGATATTGACCACACAGGCGACTTGTCCTGTTTGTTTCAGTTCGGGGGCGATTCGAAAACCGGAACCTGAGCAGGCAAGAACGGGGTCATTTTTATAAATAAATCAGACGAGCATAGCAGGTCCTTACCCCCACGTTTCGATAACGCTGATCAGAAGTGGAACATAGATGTCCTATATGCCGGATCCGGTTTTCGAGAGAACCGAATCCGGGTTTCGAAATCCGAAAAAGTTCTATCTTTCCTCCTAGAATCCCCAGCCCAAAGTGTGTGGTAAACACCATAAATGCTCATTTTCATTTAGTTTCGTTTTTCATCCCAATCGATCTTCGCTCTAGTGCTGAGGCCCACTCGAGTTTTCTTGTTTGACTCGGATCTTCTTCAAAGAAACCAACTTGAAGAATGAGGTGTTCGAAGCTCTCGATTTTGTTTGGTTTGAATCTTAAACTTTGTTGGAAATTCAAGGGGAAATGGAGAGCGTCTTTCCCATGCTAGTTAAGTTAGAGATTAGATATTCGGAAGGCAGAACTGACGAGAGATAATCATTTTTTTTTGTCTGTATGAGCTTTGATTGTCACGCTAAATCCTTTTCTCGTAAGACTCTTAAAATACATCTGAACCATATTCTGTTTAGCCGCTCTGTTACTTTTCGTTGTGTACACTTTCATGTTAGTTACTGTTTAAACTTTCATATAACACCTTTTTGTATAAACGCTCGTGAAAACCACTCGGGATTTTGACGTCCGCCATTGAACCGATGACGTACTTTGGGGTGTTCTGAGCCGAAGCCCTTAGGCTGACCAAATCTTGGTAGCGTCGAGCGGTGGGGAATATTCAACCTTCGAAGGCGTATGGGGATCGTAGTCTTTCGTTTAGGCAGGTTGGTTCCTTTTCTTCGACACTTACTTTATTTCTTCCTTTTAGTTGCAAATATATGTCCATTAAATCACCACTCGGAATCATCTACAAATCATCTCCCCAGTCTTCCTTCCCCGGTACGGTGATGTTGGGGGGAGTGGAGGGATGGGGAATCCAGCATCTAGTGACATGCATAACTTTAGAACGGGTGATCGGACGTGAATGAAACTTGACAAGTGTCAAGAACAAGTGTCTCAGATGATCAATTTCAAGTTCGGAATGAATCCAATAGCTGGGGGGGGGGAGCTGGAGGGGGGTGCAAGAAATCTCGTGAAACGCTTAGAGTCGAGAGATCGGGATGGGACTTGGAGGAAAGAACAAGCATAAGCCGTAGAGACAATACTGACAAAACAGGACCGGATCTTGTCACAGTTGGGGGAGTTTGAGAGGGTTTTCCACAATTCTGGTCACCACGAGCTGGGGTACTTCCAAATGTGCTATGACCATGAAACTTGGCAGTCTTTACTATGACCATGAAACTTGGCAGGCATGTTAGGGACTCTGTCAGATTGGCTTAAAAATAGTCCTCACCCGATCCGATCATCGTTGTGGGGGAAACAGTTATCAGTGAGTGGAAGAACCATTTCAGATTTAGTAGATCAAGCCGATTTTCTGATGCAATGAATATCGAGAGAGAGATGCAGCATTGACAACTGCAAACCGTATCTGACAAACGTGTCAACTGTTCATACAAATGCCATATGAGTTTTCAGCTCTTGCTCTCAATAGTAGTCGTTTTATCTGCAAAAACAGTCGGTAAATACCTTCCCCTCCCCCCCCCAAACATGGCTAGTAACGCCTCAGGTTAACATACCTCCATCTCGGTTCATATCAGAACATCAACCTCGACGGCAATTAAAAAATATCAACCTCGCCTTCGGCTGGGATAGGTTATTTTCAATGACCGTCTCGTTGTTATTTTCCGATAGATAGATAGATAGATGTTTAATGAAGCCCTTGGGTCATGAACAAAAAACACAAAACAGTACATTTACATTCATCATACGAGCGAACTTTTAATCAACATAAAAAATAACTCCCTTCAATCTCCAGCTAACCTCACATACTTTTAATTATCTTTCTTAAATGGTCCGTAAATGCACCAATCCTGCATATACTTCTAGGGTTTGTACTATTGAGTAGCTCCTTTACTGACATAATTATACCATTCAAAAATATCTCGCGCGGGACAGATAACTCCTGGCACTTGTAAAGAATGTGGTCCAGCTCCCCTACCTCAACTTTACAAAATTTACAAATCCGATTATCCCTTGTCCCTGACCTTTTAATATCCCAAATATTCCCCAAAACTGGAAGGCAATTTGCTCGCAGCTGAATCCATGAAGGCAAAACTCTTGAAGGGAAATTAAATTTGAAATAAACCTCTTCACCAAAACTTACCTTTGCTGCCTTGTAATACCGAAGTGTTTCAGACCTTTCCATTTTCCCCGCCCATTCCTGGATTTCTTGTCCCTCCATTGTCTCTCTGACTATTCTTACTATATCATTTGGCATTTTTGTTGGTCCTAGGCCTCCATTCCAAATCCATGACACACCTGCTTGATCCAATATGCCTTTGATTTGGTGGGGCCAAGATCGTTTTTTATTCATCTTTAGTGACTCTTCATATGCAGTCCTAATCATTCATTCTCTAGGTAAGCTAATTATTTGCAACCATAATTTCAACATACTTACTTTTCTTGCTAGACTAAGGGAGAATAGGCCTACGTCCCCTTGCATTACTAGGCTATGGGTTGTTACATGCAAGTCGACCTAGGAGAGTACCTAATATGTCTGCCAAATTTCGTGGTCATGGTACATCTGGAAGTATCCTAACTCGTGATCACCGCGGAAACCCAAGAAACCCCCTCCGCACCCTCCACTGCGACACGATCCTAAGCGTTTCAAAAAATTTCCGGTCCCCCCTCTGTCCCCACCCCCAGTTATCGGATTCGGGCCAGATTTGAAATTGAAAATCTGAGACACTTGTTCTTCACACTTGTCAAGTTTCATGCATGTCCGATTACGCGTTCCAAAGTTATGTATGATTCTAGTTTCCGGATTCCCCATCCCTCCACTCCCCCCGCGATGGCTGGATCGGGCAAGTGATTATTTCCAAGTTAACCTGGTGGATTCCCTCATATGCCTTCCAAGTTTTATTGTCCTAGCTTATGTGGAAGCGTTTCATGAAATTTTCGGTCCCCCCCCCCCCAGGTATCGAATCTGGTCCTTGAAACTGAATATCCGAAACACTTGTTCTTGACACATGTCAAGTTTCACGCATGTCCGATTACCCATTCCAAAGTTATGCATGTTACTAGTTTCCGGAGTTCCAATCCCTCCTTTCCGCCCACTATGATCGGATCTGGAAAGTGATTATTTCCAGGTTAATCTGGTCGGTTCCCTGATATGCCTGCCAAGTTTCATTGTCCTAGCTTATGTGGAAGTGTTTCACGAGATTTGTTTAAGTAAGGAAGTAAGTAAGCATCAGAGCAAAATAGCTCTAGTTATTTTGCTCTGGTTAGCATTTAGCATTCGTTCTGACCACTTAGTCTTACTTTAACCTTTAAACCGTATCTCTTCCCGCATTCGCTTCTAAATACATCAAGTCGTAGTGCTGTGGTAGAGCACTGGCCCTACGCCACAGAGGTCCGCGGATCGATACTGCATTTGGACAGCGCTCTTTTTGCTTCCTTTTGCTCCCCTTTTGCTACCGTTGTTCCTAGTTTCCGGACTCCCGGATCCTGGGAAAGTCGGATTGGGGAAGTGATATTTGTAAGTTAATCTGGTCGGGTCCCTGATATGCCTGCGAAGTTTCGTCGTCCTAGCTTGTGTGGAAGTCCCCAATCTATATCAACCCCTACTAAGATTCAACAACATATTATACCAACCCCTTTGACCTTCGATTGCTCTAGCTCTCTCCGAACGAACTTAAGCAAAGAATGACTCATCCACGAGCAGAGCTATACTAGTGTGAAGAAAGAATGACTCATCCATGCGCAAGGGTAGAGATTTGACAAAAACTAGAAAAAGCGTTTCAGGAGATTCGGGGGTCCCCCTCCTGCCCCCCCCCCCCCCCAGTTATCGGATCCGATCCGAATTCGACAATGAACATCCAAGACACTTACATACATGTCAAGTTTAATGCACACCCGATTATCCGTTCCAAAGTTATGAATGTTACTAATTTCCGGATTCCCCATCTTGTCACTCCCCATTGATAGTCGGATGGAGGAAGTGATTATTTCCAAGTTAATCAGGTTGGGTCCCTGATATGCGTGCCAAGTTTTATCGTCCTAGGTCATGTGGAAGTGCCCAAACTAGCAAAATGCGGACAGACCGACAGACAGACAGACATTAGGATCGCTATATGGCACTTGAGTAAGCTCAAGTGCCAGAAAAAACGACTGTGTTGACGAATAATCGGCTGATTTTAAGAAGATATTTTACAGAAAAAATCGACTATTTTTACGAGAAACCGACTGTTTTTAAAAAAAATCGACTGTTTTTACGAAAAATCGCGCTGCTTCGTGCCGACTCGGCAATTTTTTACCGACTGGCCAACATCATTCTGGGGGGGGGGGGGCGTCCCCCCCTCCCCCCCCCTAGTCGTGACGCCCCTGATGTTAACGATTATAACTTTTTCGAACAGGATATGTTTATAGGTAGGACTTATGGTTCTTTTGTTGTACTTATATTTGACGGGGCAAAACGGATAAGTCAGCTACATTTTACTAGAATTTCAGTCCTTCTTGGCAAGGTTCCGCTTCAGACTCAAGATCATTTTCCAGCTTGAGCGGCTTGAGGGTCTTGGGTACGAACCCAAGCACTTGCCAATATAGTCTTTTACTTTTTTTTTGCGATTCAGATGCCATCTAGCGGTCGTGAAAGCCTACTATAGATCTACTAAAATGACTACTCTAGGGGTCGTGGAAGTAAAATTAAACAATAGCAAAACCACGCGTTGGCTCTTGAAAACCAGGCAGTGATCAGTGCTGAATAACTAGCTTTTGGAAAGCCAGGGATACAGGATCTTGTTTCGGTTGACAAGCTGTATTTTCAGTGGAAATCTGACTGTGACAAGCAAGACCTATGGCCTAGGCTGGTTGTCTAAGAGAGTAAGATGTTCTGTCATTTCTCAGCATTTATTTTTTTTATTGTATCTTTTATATAATTTTTAAGTATTTTTTAGTGTTTTTTACTGAATGTATCGTTTTTAATTTATTTTTTGGAGGTCAGCTTCTACTTTTCAGTTTTTGAGGAAAAGTGCTCGGTGAACATCTGCAGACGCTGATACGGCCTCGTATCAGCCTCTCTGGAGGATGATACCAGGTCGTAACAACCTCCACAAAAGTAATTGTCATAATATAACTTCGTGTGGAACATAGGAAGATATGCATTGAATACCTATTCGAGTTAGAAGATAATATTCAAAGTTTTTATCCGTCACGATGTCTACGATTCAAAAGGATAAAGTTCAACTTGCTGCGAAGTCCATTCTTCCGATATTCTTTTTTTGTTGTTTGTTCAACGCTGAGGAATAGCCTTTGATCATGTGATTACTGATTGTGTCCTTCTTGGAACATACCGTTTTGAAAGCTTCGGTGGGCTGTTAACATCCGCATTTAACCGATGGCGAAGAAACAAAACCAAAGGTTGCCGCAACGCTCCACGTTTCCCAGGCAATGTAGATCTAGTTTGCCTTCGGGCCGGCTTCTGACAATTGAGTGGTTTGCGAACTATGTTCACAAGCCCCTTAGTAACTTAAATGGTAGAGCGTCTGCCTTGTAAGAAGAGGGTCCTGGTTTCAAACCCCGGCTGAGGAGTATTTTTGTCTTTCAGTCCTGCGAACTTAACCTTTACTTTGACCCAGTTTGACCTCACACAAAGTCTTAGCAAATTGCCTCGATCACTTCGAGAGCATATCGTGCTAACGGACGTAACCCGTAACTAAAGTTTTAGGACCCCCAAAACCCCGCAGAGTTTCAAAGGAATCACTTGCTTTAGAATATTGGAATAAAATCTTCTGCGAAATTGATGTTTCAGTTTTCAGTTTCAGTTTCATTGGACTATATTTAAAGACAAAAATCATGAACATTCCTACCATTAAAGCTTAAATAATCTATATTAATTAAACAAGAAACGGAATCAACTAACTGAATACCCTAAATAAAGAAAAAAGAGGAGAGAAAAAAAACTATGGTTTCAACTTAAGATGAAAAAGAGTGAAAAAACAAGAGAAACAAGAAACGAGAAAGAAAGAAAAACGATGGGACTGTCCTTTAGCTTTCTAGAATTCATCTGCGGGATCTGCCCCTTCGTTTCTCGGACCACTGGAGAGAATCATTGGAGTTTCCGTGGACGCTTGAGTGTCTCGCCAGAAAATCATATGTGACCGGACGGAAAGAGCTGTAAACGGCGGGACCTTCCCTGGCAATAGAAAACATTGAAAGTAACATTTTCCTAAAATGTCGTATGAACCGGTATCAGAAAGGAAAACTTGGTGCAATGTCGCTTTTATTTTTATCTTCACTGACTGTCATACGAACAGGGGTCATGTCGAATTTTTCGTATAGTTACCGATCTGTGATCCTGGTAAACCTTGCTAATGAAATTTTATTACCCATCAACAATACAAAGGAGAAAAAATGGAGTATGGGAAAAATGAAGAAAGAGAACAACAACAAAAAAACAAGACATAAACCTTGATACAAAATCAAACGAATCAGGGGTGGGTTTGGGTGTTGGGATTTGGTCATCATGACATTTCTAAGCGATCTGTTCACAACCGCTTTAAAGTTTAACTGAAGAGCCAGCTTATTTTCAAATCTTGAATTAGAATCTAGTGTTTGAAGCCAAGCTGACCATTCATTGCAAAAGAAATTGAAAAACGTGATTTTCGTTTTTCTTCTTGATCAGCTAGTTATCCCACTTCGGATATTTCGGTTGCACTTCAGGCGAACCGTCAACAAAAAAATCCACTGAATTATTTTGAAAATTCACCTTGGGCTCTAGTGGTCATCATGACGCGAAGAATTTGAGTTTGAATGAAACACTTCGAGCGTGTTCCACCCTCGTACCAATAGTAACTATTAGTTACTAAATCCGTTCCAACCTCACGAAAAGCGACTACGCTGACCGTTCCAGCCTTCTCGAAATAGTAACAAATACTAACTATTTGCTTACCACGCTCGGGAGCGTAGTAACTACGGATCTCTGTCACGTGATTGGTCGGATTCGCCCGTGGCATGATATTCTGATGGAAAATAGAAAAATCGTTCCAGCCTTGACGACAGAAAGGCAGGATTCGTGACTTCACGCGTAGTAACTACGGTAAGTAGGATGGAACACGCTCTTTAATACTCATTAACAGTATTATATAGCCACACCAACCCGACAAGACAAAGAGCGTGTTCCATCCTACTTACCGTAGTTACTACGCATGACGTCACAAGTTCTGCCTTTTTGTCGTCAAGGCTGGAACGATTTTTCTATTTTCCATCGGAATATCATGTCACGGGTGAATCCGACCAATCACGTGACAGAGATTCGTGGTTACTACGCTTACTACGCTCCCGAGCGTGGTAAGCAAATAGTTACTATTAGTTACTATTTCGAGAAGGCTGGGACGGTCAGCGTAGTAAATACTGAAACGTAGTGAAATACTGTATTACCCATCAACAGTAGTAAGGAGAAAAAATGGAGAAAGGAAAAAAGAAGAAAGAGACAAGATATCAATTCAGAGGTGGGTGTGGTGTTGGGTCCGGGTTTGGTCTTTATGGCCTTCCTAAGCGATCTGCTTAGGACCGCTTTAAAGTTTAACTGAAAAGCCAGCTCATTTTCAAACCTTGGATTAGAATCCACTTAATTTTTTGACTCTGCTAAGTGTTTTTTTTTTTTGTTCAATTTGGGCTCTAGTAGTGGCGTTCAGAATATGCACTGCTGGCCCGATAAGACAAAAGGCGTATTCTCGCCTTTCCCCGAGGACTCCTTGGGGAATCAAAAGGAACGGCGAGAATAGAGGGAGTCACTCCACGCGGACCCCGCCTAGGAAAACAACGAGAACACGGGGAATGCTTCTAAAATGGATTTTGTTCGAAAAAAAAATATCCATTTGATGAAATTAGTCTGGATCCACTTTATTTTTGGTTTGTTTACTCTGATTCTTTTTAATTAATTTTACATTGCACCAACACCAGCAAAAATGTGTTCCCCTCCGAATCTGAAAGGGAGTCCTTTTTGATGATGGTGATGATAATCAGAGCATTCCGCGTCCGAGGGGACTCGCGAGAATACGGGGCATGAGTCCCCGGGACAAACAAAAACGCGGGGACTCCTCAAGGGGAGTCCTCGGGGAACGGCGAGAATACGCCTAAAGCTCATCCTGACGCGGAAAATTTGAATTACAACGAAAGCGTGCATTTCTATGGCCAGTGAAGCGAATCAGGAAATGCTCAGTTCTAGATTGTGAGTTGAAGGGCTCTCGTATTTCAGGCCTATTAGGTGAAACTTTAAGCAGGTCTCGCACCGGCTGGCGGGGAAGGGGCTGAAAATCGAGAGATCTTTCCTCACAGTATGAATGAAAAGCATTGCCTGTGCAGCGTCCTCAGATACATAAAACGTCCACTGTCAGGAGTTTCGTAACAGGTAACACAAGGATGCGCAGTTTCAACAGACAACACTTGGGATGTAATCTGTTGTGATTTTTAGAACGTGCTATGAAGTGCTAAGTATAACAAGAAAATTCAGGAGATGCTTTTTTGGCGGTTTTTTTTGCTCTTCCTGGCAAACTTTCAAGGAGTTAAATCGGAAGCTTTCTAGCATTTATAATGTTTAGCAACCCAAATAAGTCTCGACTTCAAACCGGGACTTGGTGCGAACGTGGTGTCATCTAGTGGCGCTATTCGGAAGCATTCTTATGGTGAAAAAACTCAAGCAAAGAAACTCAAAAGTCTAGCAACAAAGCAGCTTAGAATCAGACATGTTTTGAGTTTTTCTACACTAAAAAGTTTTCATGAAGAAAAGGCTTGTCTTATGATCTAGTGCAACTGTTTAATCCACTGAACATCTTATCAACAGTTGGGATTCACTATTCGAACCTGTGTAGCCTATCTGTTCGTATAAGCTTCACTCCAGTTCGCTGATGCTCTTGTTTGCCTGTCTTTACACTTCCTTTATCGTCTTCATATCTTCAAACGAAGGCTAAAACCGGTAGTCAGTTACGATGCTTCGGCAGGGATATTTCGGCCCTTCTTGGCAAGGGTCCTCGTCAGGGACAGGAAGAAACGAACCTGCAAAATTGTTACAAAATATATGTTTCCCAGTCAGCTTGAGGTCAAGGAGTGTTCTTGCGTCTCATGTCTTATTTTAGAAGATCTCGGTTCGGCTCCAAATCCCACAGCAGAGTTGCTTTAGTTTTGATTCTTCTTTGCCACTTTGAAAGTCGTCTCCGCAATATCATCATCTCCCAAATTGACATACGACGTTCTCGAAGCAATCGCTCAATAATGACGCCGCAAGCAATTTTCGAAAGAAGCTTAGACTTTGAACTCTCCCATTTTCTATTCTCCAGGGTTATCCCTTCGGCAAACAGCTTTTGATTTGAAGTTGAAGGGTTTCTCCTGGGACCTCTTTCTAACACGTGTTTTCTCCGGTCTGAGGCATTTACTTTGCTTTCGAATGTTTATGGGATGCTCTTTCTAATTGGTCGTTTTTCACTGTCGTCGCTGAGTGCCCTGAACTTTTTTCGAACGGCAGGGATGTGCATCAATCACATTTGGGAGTTCTCTAGGCTGAAATATCGGTTGGGATTTGTTTTCGTCTGGCATCCGTGTGCAAAGATGAACGGGCGTTTGTCTTATGTAAACGACTACTCGTTTAGATGGTCAACACAGCTCGCAGGCTCAGTCTTTTTCTGTCCTTCAGATTCAGCGTAGCCAGAAATAAGTGAGGTTTTTCATTAGAGCTTTCCTCGTGGCTTCGAGGTCCCCTTAAGTTCCCATATCTCAAGTTGTTAAAGAATTTCAAATTAGAAATGTTAGCACAAAGCCGAAAGAAGTTGTGTTTCAGTTTTGGTAAAAATGTTGGGGAAACCTGGTTTATGAGAAACCCTTCCCCCTGAATATTTGCCTATCAGGTCAGGACCTGATGGCTTGATGGCTCGTAACCACAAAGTCACGCGACTGTACGGTCTTCACGATCAATATGTGGCTGTGGACCAACGCCCTGCCGACTTTATCTCTCCTTTAAACCGCAGCCATCCATAATATAGTGCGTTTGTTTAGTTTGTTTATTCTAGTCTGATCTTTTCTTTCTATTTCCTTTATTGTTCTTCAAATACGCTACAATACGCTACAATTGCGAGAGCAACACTTTGCAGCACCAAAGCAACACTTTGGTTTTGTTTCCTGGCTAACGGTTAAATGCTGAATTTGTCAACCCATCGAGGTTTTCAAAATGGTATGTTCCAATCCATCGAGAATGTTTTTCTGAACTGATGGCACAATGTGTAATCACATGGTTATCCCTAGTTGACACCTAGTTGACATTATCAAGCTGTGCCTTTTTTTGACATGGGTTAATAAAATTATTGATTGATTTATTAATGGATTTCTCATGGCCGATATACTGACTTCATTCACTGACCTTTTTAACTCACATTATGGAGTACCTACTTAGATACAAGTTCATGTTTTATTTGTTGTTCAAATATTGTAAATATTATAACCCCCCCCCCCCCAATTGTATATGCTTTTTTTTTCAGAAAGTTGAGACAGACAGTGTTTTTCTTAGACATAGCTGTTTTTAAATTTGTGAGATATTTGATTGTAATAAGCTATATGCATGACGAATGTTCGGCCTCGTTCTTGATGGAAAATTAGATTGAACTTTGTTTGCAATTTCAGCCGACCCGTCAAAAGTGCTATATATACCGGTCCACTTTCCGTCGGTCTGTCCGGTCATGATGATGTTTAACCCATGATGATGATGATGTGAAACTACAGGCGTTTAGGGGTCTGGCCGGGCTCTGGGAGGAGGAAGGAACCTTTTGAACTAGTATTGGATATATGCACCAATTAAACAAAAATGTAGTGAAAAAGACTCGCAAGGGCTATTCCTGAGTGGGCCGCAGAACGGGGAGCGTCTGAGCTTGCTAGGATAATACATGGGGAGGTACAAATGGGGAGAATGAAGAAGTACACAGTTAGACGAGGTGGAAGAAACTCGATCGGGTTAGAAAACTGTATTCGAAACGGACACTTACATTGTTTAGAGTTTTGTGTGAAAAATAAATTTAATTTCTTAGCCTTAACTGTGAAATATGAGCTTTAGAATCAGGGTAGGTTCGAAAAGGACACCTGAATATATATCAATAAATACTCTTTTAATTTCATAACTACTGCTTATGGGTTGGTCCTTAGGAGCACTGTAATACAAGATTCTACTTCACTGTAAAAAAAAATCTTGCAGTATTTGCCACTGAGATTAATCTTGTCTCTGTTGAGATAAGATTATCTCTAATTAGGATTAATCTTATCCCAGTAGAGATAAGATTAATCCCAGTAGCAAATACTGCAGATAACTTTAATCCTTACTAGGAGAAACTTTTTACAGTGTGGGTAAACCGGACTCGCAAGGGGGCGCAGTCCTGAGCGGGCCGCAGAACGGGAAGCGTCTGAGCTTGCTAGGATAATACATGGGGGGGGGGGGATAAAAATGGGGAGAATGATCGAGTTAGAAAACTGTATTCGAGACGGACACTTACATTGTATGTTGATGAGTAATCAAGTACAACGATATATAGGCTAGACGAAGCTCCAGAGTGATACAGATCAAACCAGATTAAAACAAGTAAGAAGAGAAGATTCTGCTACCTATCTGGCTTCGGCTTAAATAGGTAGCTCCAACACTTTCGATCGTACATCCGGAAAACAGTTTACTTCACTAATTTTGCAACACCTTGCAGGGGGTTATCCCTGTCTTCAGATTTTCCTTATCTCGGAGTTTCCTTGTCTTAAAACTTTCCGCGCCCGCCAGGTAATGGTCGGTCGTAACTCTTTCTAGAATCTGAGTTGCGCTCTAATTATATTTGTTACATTAATAATAAGCGACAAAATGAAGCAAGGAACCCGACTGGCAAACATGACTGAATTATTGACGAAAAACGTGAAATTTGATTGATTGTTGAGGTAATTAGTAAAAAAAAAAGGTAAGAACGAGTAGAGCCGACTTGGCTTGCTCGCTGCCTAATAGACGCCTTTTGTTCCGCATCGGTAGAACTAAGGTCCTCTCCAAATGGAGATCGACTAAAAACAGGAACGCGTGCTAAAAAGGGGAACAACGGACTAAAATCTGGAACACTGCACCAGGAGGAACACTACTAAAAGGGTGAACGCTGCACCGTCCTTTCTTTTTTTAGTAGTTTGCTTGGGCACGAGTTCCAGATCATTCCCATGCACATTCGCACGAGGGGCAAGGCTCCTATTCTTTCATTCCGGTGCACGATCCCTGTTCTAGTAGTCGTGTTTCTTCGCTTAGCTGCGTTCTAAGCAGCGCCCTTGTTCTTAGTACTTACTGCAGGAGGAACAAGTACTAAAAACAGGAACGACGGGACCCCTGTTCTTGGTACGAATTCCCGGTCCTGCGAACAGGGATCCCGCATTCCCATTTTTAGTACGCGTTCCTCCTGGACCGTAATGGGTACATCTCTAGTCTCGTGGATGGAGGATCTTGACAGAATGAACAGTGTTGCCACTGGTCGCAGAATTCGTGTCACAGGTTTTCGACTTCTCCCTATATTCACAGCTGTGAAAAATTTGTCACAGGAAATCCCGCTTTTAAGGCAAGAATGTCTCAAATTTTGTCGATTCTGGAGCATTTTGGCCAGTCTTTTCCGGAAAAAGGATTTATTTTTATTACGAATATTAACACCTGTTATAAGAGAAGGCATAAGATTAAACTAGAATCCCCGAAAACCCATAATCCACGTGTTTTTGAATGAAAGCCAGATGAAAACAAAAAAAAAGGACCGAATTTTTAAGGCGACAGAATGTCACAGAATTTAGTGGCGAAACTTCACAGGTCCTGTTAGAGAGAAGTGACAAGACTGAGAATGAGATGTCCCGTAACATCAGATCTCTTCTCTCGTAAATAGCGCCCTCTCTTTCCGCTCGAGGAATAAGTTTGACTTCCGAGCACTGTGTGGAATGAGAGTCAGCGGAGGTTCGGAAAGTTAGATACCAACTTTCTCTCTTTCCGACTGTCGATTACCTCCCTCACCCTTTTCGTGTTAATTGAGTTCCTCGTAATTAGGAGTGCCACTTCTGTCTCGCACCCCCTTTATCTGTCGGTACTATAACACAGCTGGAATTAAACATTAGGACAATGGTTTAATGGCTTCCAGTAGATTACTTGCCCTTTTCTCTGATTGATTCTTCTCATTGACTAACTGACTGGACATCCATACGAAAAGCTTTTATGTCATAAAACGTGGAAACCCGCCCGACAATCATGACAACCCGGAATTAGCTAGGTTTCAGACATGGTAGAATGTTCCTGATCGAACCTATAAAATTTGAATGCTTGTATTTTAACCGCACAAAAGTTGTATTTTATTTTATTAGTTTTTTTTTTAAGAAATGAGTAGTTTGATGGTAATGAAGAATATTCGTTCAGTATGGTCGTAACTGCAGGGGCGTCACAAGTGCATTTCGTTGGGGAGGGGGGTGCAAAGCCAAAAATTTTACCGAATCTCTCTATTTACCGAATCCTAGAAACTGAAAATTCGAGCTTTAAATTATTGAACAGAAAGGATTACGTACAAAGAGTAACACTAAAGGGCAGCATGAAAGACGATAAGACGATATAGGCGTCGTTTTGGCGAAGCCCACTTGGACAATATATTGCCAGGCACTGTTACAGTAACAGTTTCTATCAATACCCAAGACAAAATTGTATTCTAAATCCAATCTTTTTTGTTTCCCTGTAGGCTAAAATACACCAAGATCCTAAGAATTTCCAGAAACCGAATGGAGCGACGTCCCGGCAGCAGCAGATACTGTAGGCTAGTCAATACCACCCGTGGATCACGTAAAGTGAGCGCCGCAAGCGAGATTTTTTAAAGTTAGCTTTTCCCTGCCAAATTTAACCATTTCCATGCAGATCCTAGCTTTTAATGTTTCTCAAATCCCAATCTTAAAACTCGCTTAAAACCCCAGTTAAATGACACACCCTTCCACAAAATAAGAATATTACGAACAGCGCTGCTGGCGGAGTTTTTGAAATATTTATTGTCTGTGACCAGTGCTTCACTCGACCTCTTTCAGTTTCGAGGTTCGTGGTAACTACCGAATCCGGCATACTGAATAAATTACCGAATCCCAGTTATTATATCGAATAAGTTCATACCGATGGCAATATTCGGGATTCTGTATGACTATCGAATCTCGGTTTCATACCGAATTGTTCTGGTGTCGAAAAATTACCAAATAATTTCAGTAAATTCTCTTACCGAGTTCGTGATCTCATAATAAATATATCGAATAGTTCTGGCATAAAAAAATTACCAAATAGTTCCAGTAAATTCGCATACCGAATTCGTGATAACTACCGAATCCTGGAAATTTTACCGAATCCCGATCATTATACCGAATAGATCTGTAGCGATAGCCTATTGGGATTCTGTATAACTACTGAATCCCGAAAATATACCGAATAGTTGTGGTATCGAAAAAATACCGAACAATTTTAGTAAAGTTTTGGGCCTCCAGACAAAAATTTTACCGAATCTCAAAAGAGCTGGGGCGGGGGGGGGACTGCAACCCCCCCCCCCCCTTGTGACGCCCATGAATTTAAGTTGTAGTAGGGTTGTTTGAAAGATAGTTTTTTATTAGTACTATTAGCGTAGATGGCATTAGTAAGGAAAGATTAGGGTTAGGTTAATGTCATCGAGGTAGGAGAAGACGTAGCATCAAGCTGGTGTCAAATCTACTTTGAGAAGTGTGAAAAAATTGCAACGCGGGATAAAAAAAAAGAAGCCGAGGTTTGCGGGCTCGACTTCCAATCGAGTTGGGTTTCGTCTTTTATTTAACTACGTACGACTTTTCTACCTGAGGGGCGCCGTTTCCAATTTTCAAATTAATTTATTTGCTTCGTTTCATTTTCTCAGTGAGTCTCTGCCATTAAGGCCTCGACTCGTTCGAATCCTAGCCTACTCAGTTTGATTAAAAATTATTTCAGGTTATCTGTTCATACTTTCCTTTTTGACGTAAAAAGTAAAAGCGGGGACATACCGAAAATAACGTTCGTGACAGCTCTGTACGAGCTAGACGAAGAACAAAACCAAAGGTTTCGATGGGATCCCAAAAATTTAGTATTTGATCCAGACAATTGGTCTCGTAATATCCGGTAACGCCAGACTCCTTGAACTACTGAAACTTACTATTAAAATTTAGAAACAGAATAAGGCCATTGACTAATCATCTGAGAAAACAAGTTCAGACATGGATTCAGCATGTGTATTTAGCCCTATACGCCATATCTACTTTGACGAAATTGATCCAAACTTCCCTGCCTTATACTTCTGCCACATTTTCGATTTCAGCCGAATTTTGGCCGAACTACTTGTCCGGCAAAAAATCAAAGCTCAAAAACAGATTCAGCACATCTCCTTACCCCTATATCGAACCTCTGATCAACTTCAGATAAAACTTTAACTTTTAACAAATTGTCCGGTTTCCGCCGTATTCGGGGCGAACTATATGTCCGGATAGAAAATGATTGTCATATAAGGAATCAGCATGTCTTCTTACCCATTAATCGAACATCTAATCAGCTTCAGATATAACTTTTACTTTTGACAAATTTTCCGGTTCTGGCCGGATTTTGGGCGAACCGGCGTCCGGCAAGAAAATGGTTTTCATATTCGTGTTCAGCATGTCTCCTTACCCCTATATCGACTATCTCATTAGCTATAAAAAAAATATTTTGTTCGCCCCTTAATTCGAAAACCCTCCCCCAACCCCTAAATGTAGGGCTTCAGAGCCCATCTACGAATTCGACCTCTCTCTTGATCCAAAGAATCCTCACACCAAGTTTCATCAAAATATCTCATTCCCTTCGAGAGTTATCGTGCTCACAGACGGACGGACAGACGGACAACTTTTACTAAGTCATAGGTATCCCTCCACTTACGTTTTGGGATCCCCAATGCAACCTACTTCCGTAACTGCATTCATTATTCTTGAACCTGGAGAACCGTATTTTATATGTTACATTCTGAACCAGCTAAAGACACTTCACTAATACTTGCCACTATTTACTATTTTCCACATGCATTATGTTCCCGACGAATGCATGAAACCGGTTTTCTGAATCTTGCCAAGTTTTTGCTAGAAGTCAGTGGATTTGGGAAAAGGCTTGAAACAACCAAAGCCATGGATAATTTGCCAAAGCAGAGCCTAGTTTTACAGTATTCAGATAGGAACCTAAACAGTAAAAAGTGCGAGGTGTGCTATAAAGACCAGTTAGTGCAGTGTTTCATTGAGTTCAGTATTTTAATTCACGGCTCAACTCCCAGTCTGGGGAAAACGGAAGCAACGACAATGTAGATATTCAGTTTTTGTACTAGTCTGATCTGTTTTTTCTGTTTCTTTCTGTTGTCATGGCCCACGTTTTTTGCTATATATTATATTCTGTTCTGTAAACAAACTTACCAAGAAAGCACAAGAACGTGCGCTTGGCTAGGACAGGCCACTAACTAATATTATTTAGAAGACGAAACAAACAGAAACAACGGATTAATTGAAATATCAAGAAAAAAAGAAAAGACAAAAAATAATTGACCTAGGTTTCCGACATCATATTTAAAAAAAGAGAAAGAAAACACCAAAGAAGGAAAACAAAAACTGGCGGGAAAATTTGGAGGACAACACTAAACTCAACTGCTAAACACTAGTTCTGTAGTGGCCCTTCGCTGCACTCGTGAAGGAGATAAGATTATTCCAGTTTACGATTTCGAAGGGATTAAATTCCAGATAGCTGGTGCAAAGAACCTAATTAGAAAGGAGCTAGTTTTGATGATGGTGCTTCTTGGACAATATCACAAGAATTTCATGTGTCGTAATGATGCACCTTGGTTTAGAGCGAATAAATAAAAAGGTACTTAAAACAAAAACGTTGCAATCTGGAAATCTCGAGTCTTCGATATCGTGGTAAACTTGAGATGAAGATTAATCTTATCTGTGTGTTAAGCAGGTGATAATTGCCTTATTCTGGATGATTTAAACTCCTTTGCAACATGAAATGAAGTTACTAGCCAAAATGGAGCAGTCATATAACAAATGGTGATTAAAGATGGAACGATAAATCATTTTTGTGGGAAAACTGAATTTAAGACGGCCGATGACCATTAAAAATTATAATTCATAAATGCACTTCCTTTCAGGAAACGCAGGTGATGAAAGAAGCTAGAAATAGCTTTTTTCACGACAAAACGGTCCAGAAGTACTCTTTTTTGGAAATACTCATGCTTGCCTCGTCTAACTACCGATTATCTTGTTAGCCCTTGCCGACTCAGAGCTTGGTCACACTGCGCTCAAAAAGCCGCCTATTCGACAAACGACTGAAAATCCCTAGGGGCCGTGAGATTTGATGGGCTTCGTGTCAGCTTGGGGATTTTGAGTGACTGCAATTAGGGGTCAATTAGGGTTCCTGTAACATAGTTATAAACGCTGTTTTCCTCTGATTGATCTCCTGAATTTAAAACGACAACATTCAGAGTTAGTTATATCATGTTCTTTTTCTTTTTTCTGCTTTTGCAACCCAAAAAGCCAGGAAATGAGCCCAGTGTGACCAAGTTCTCAGGGCGGGATTCGCACAACCTGTTTTTTCTTGCGAAAAATTTGAAAAAAATGCGTGCCGTGGTTAAATGCCGAGAAATCACAGCGAACCACGTGGGACGTCGACGCAGGGACGAAACCAGGCTTGGCATTGCCGGTTCGCTGGCGTCTCGACAAAATAAAGTTGCTGTCTGGCAACCCAGGAAATTCTCGGCTAGCGCTGAAAAGCGAAAAATTCAAATACAGTGATTCAAAAGATTCTGAACAAGAGCTGGAAGCTCATATGGCACTTGCAAGTGTCAGATGGAAGTGATGGTCAAAAGTATTTTTTTCACTTTTCGGTTAAGATGCGCACTTTAAGGGTGCTAAAAAGTAATTTCTAAGCAAAACTCTTGAGGCAAAAAGGATCTGTGCTCATGGCGATCGTGAAAAAGTAAATTTGCTTAAAAGTATTTTTTTTGCACTTTGCGGTTAAGGGATGGTCGGATCAGAGAATTGACGTTGTCTAACCCAATGATGTCAAGTTTCTAATGCTCCAGCAAATCTTCCTAGCACATGTGGAAGTACCTTAACTCATGACCACCGGAATTCCGGTCACCTCCATACAGCCTCCCCCCTCGGTACCCGAATCCGGTCCGGTTCTGTCACTGATGCACCTAGGACTTGTGACTGTACTTCATACCAAGTTTCATCCTGATCGCTCCACTCTATGCGTGTCACGAGATTTTCGGTTCTCCCGTCTGCTCCCCTCTCACCAGTTCATCGGATCCGGTCCTGAATTGAAATGGGACATCTGGGACATGAGGTCTTTGAAGATATCAAGTTTCATTAAGATCCGAAAACCCGTTCGAAAGTTATACATGCCACTAATTTCTAGATTCCGCCGTCCCCTCTCCCCCCCCCCCCCGGTGATCGGATCGGACAAGTGACTGTTTCCAAGTTAATCTGGTCGGATCCCTACTATGCCTGCCAAATTTTATCGTCCTAGCCCACCTGGAAGTACATTAACGACGGATCGCCGGAATTCCGGAACCCCCGTCGCAACTCCCTCTACAGTGCCCGAATCCAGTCCAGTTCTGTCAGTGATGTATCTAGACCTTGTGCTTGTTCTTCCCACCAATTTTCATCCCGATCGCTCGGCTCTGAGAGTTTCACACGATTTCCGCCCCCCCCCCTCCGACTCCCCCCAAATTCATCGGATCCGGTCCGGACTTTAAACAAGACATCTGAGACACGAGGTCTTTCCAGATATCAAGTTTCATTAAGATCCGATCACCCGTTCGAAAGTTATGCATGTCCCTATTTTCCGGATTCCGCCCCTCCCCCCCACGATGGTAGGATCGGGCAAGTGACTATTTCAAAGTTAGTTTGGTCGAGTCTCTAATATACCTGCCAAGTTTCATCGTCCTAGCACTTCTGGAAGTACCCTAACTCGAGAAGAGTGGACCGACAGACAGACCGATCGACCGACCGACCGAAAAGTGATCGGTATATGGCACTTGAGCGGAGCTGCAAGTGCCATAAAAATGGAAATTTCAGAGGTCAGTAGACCACGCACGTCGCCACTGGGGGGGGGGGGGGGGGGGGTGGTGGAGACAGCGAAAAGCAAGAGGGGCTTTTCAAGAATGTGTCTGTATCCCTTCATTCATACTTCTTTTTGCAGACAACGTTGTGACAAGCCGCCCCTTCAGCCTGAGGACCACCGTGGTTAACCGAAAGCCCATCCGTCACGTTGCTTTCAGCAGAGATGATAAATTCCTGTCTGCGGTTGTCGAGTCGTCTCCGTCCACTGTTTACGTTTGGGATCTTGAGAAGCTGGGATTGATCTGTGCACTGGCGCATATAAACCCTGTCCGTTGTAGGTCATAAATTATCTCTTTTTCTTCAAAGCAAACCTCCCCGTATGGAAATAATTCAAGTCGTCGTATTATGGGACTTTTTTTCCAACCGTAAACAACTGAAAACAATTGGAAACGATCGTAAACAACTGTTTTTTACGATTAGAAACAGTTGTTTACGACTGGAAACAGTTGTTTATGATTGTAGACAGTTGTTTTTAATTGTTTCCAATCGTTTGCGGTTGTAAGCAGTTGTTAACGATTGTATTTTTACGATTGAAACCGATTGTTTCCAATCGGTCCAGTAAAAATTTCCATACGGGTCGCACTACAGAATGTTTCTGCTAAGATGTTCTGAGATAGTTGACTACTTTAAAACTACGCCATGCTTACAGAAAATCACACAAGACTTCGGTTGTTTTTTAGCCTCTTTCCGTGTCCCTTCGCTTTGTATGAAAACTTGGCAAAATTTGCATAACCGGTACACATTGCGTAAAATCCGAGCGTATTTGAAATCCGAGCGTATTTGAAATCCGAGCGTATTTTACGCTCATATTTGGGCTTGAAAAGATCTAGAAATTGGCCTGTTTTGTATCTCAATACGTCCGTATTGCTAGAAATATTTTCAAGCTCAAATACATGCGTAAAATACACTCGGATTTCAAAAAATGCTCGGCTTTTACGCAGTGTCTAAACCCACCATAAGTTTCTCAGGTAACGATGATTGAGAGCCTGATATGTCGCGTAAAGAGAACAAACGTGGCAAGGGTGATAATCAGTCAAAAGATTTCGGTGGGACCCCGAAGGACAATATTTATTGGAATTGTAAATATGTTGTTTACCCCTAATCAGCCACTTAACTTGATCCATTTGTAAACTGTTTATGTCTTTAGTTTTCGGTTTAATTCGATTTAAATTATAAAGGATTTCTTTTTCTTTAAAAAAAAAAAATGAAGTCTGTAGGACAGTGTGCGAAGATAAAGGTCTCAGATGCCAGTGTACTCAGATGGTTAAATCAAGCTTTCAGACCAGTGCCATGCTAACAAGACCAAAGTTGTCGATGGAATCCCAAAAATTCAATATTTGTTGGATTTCCTGGATCTTGTAGGCCCCTTAATAAACATGTTAATTGTTATCCCTAACCATCCGCTTGAAAATGTACAGAAATTTTACTTTTTGACAGATCAAGGCCAAACGGCTAATCAGCTGGAAAAAAAACAGATTCAGATTTGGATTCAGCATTCCTGTCTCATCTATCTGATCTCCATATCTCATTTCTAATCGACTTTAGAGTCTTTTACTTCGAAACAATTCCTTGTTTATCTATATCCCGGGTGAACTACTTCTTCGATAGGAAATATGAAGTTCGAAACCGGATTCAGCATGTCTCTGCACCCCTATATCGGCCCTCTGGCCAACTTCATAAAAGATTTTAGTTTTACCAAACTTCAGGTTTTGTCCAGATTCCGAGCAAACTCTTTGTCCAGCAGGAACGTAATGTTCATATATGGATTCAGCGTGTTTCGTGAGAGATGAACCAAGTAAATTTCGATCTGCAGTCTGAGAGCTTGGTCACACTGGGCTCATTTCCTGGCTTTTTGGGTTGCAAAGGTAGAAAAAAGAAAAAGAACAAGATACAACTAATTCTGAATGCTGTCGTTTTAAATCCAGGAGGTCAATTAGAGCAAAACAGCGTGTTCAATTATTTTACAGGAACCCTAATTGACCCCTAATTGCAGTCTGCTCATTATCCCCAAGCTGCCACAAAGCTTACCAAATCTCACGTCTCCTAGGGATTTTCAACTGTTTGTTGAGGAAGCTGGTTTTTGAGCCCAGTGTGACCAAGCTCTGACTCCCTAACGGTTGAGCTAACCTCCTCTGTGTTTCGTTCAGACTTGGAAGTCGATTAAAACATTCAACTTCTCTCGAGTCTACCAAATTTTCGTGTTTTGGCAAATTTAAGCAGAATTACTTGTTTGAAAGCACAGGTGCTACCCGAGTTTTTTCTGTAAAAGTTCCTTCAACATCTTGACCAGTTCGACTACTCAAAATTTCTTAGAGTTATTTAGAGGCGAAAGCCTTTTCTCTTGCTTTGTATTATCTGTTTCATACACATGGCTGGTAGATACATATTTTATAGAAGCTTTTATCCTTTTCACTTGTACGGAAAGACTTCACAGCACGCTGCAGTTTGCTACATTCTTTCTACCTGTCGTGTTAGTCCACTATATGCATTTCGCTTGATTGCGATCGTTGCTCCCCCCCCCCCTTTCCGAATTAAGTAAAACCTTTCGCAATTTAGTAAATTGCTTCATAATCGTAAATGGGAGGGTACGCGTCGATAAGTTTTTCCTCCCTTTGTTTTTTCACTGTACCAATTTATTTCCATCTTCTCCGTTTTCGCTGGAAATCGAACGGAAAGGGCCACTATACGGGATCGACTAAAAAGAGGCACGGCACGGCACGACATGTAGGAGGCACGAGTACTAAAAAGAGGCACGAAAACTAAAAGGCCCTTTCAGGCATCGGAGTGAGGGACAGGAAAGATGTTCTAACGTGCCTTCTTTTAGGCTCTGGAGTAACGAAGTCTCACTTACTTGTCTACTTCTATTAATTGCTAATCTCTTTTTATTACTCGTGCCTCCCGCGCCATAGCATGTCGTGCCGTGCCTCTTTTTAGTCGATCCTCCACTGTACTGGTCTGTCCTGGATGGGATTTGGGTCGGAAAGCTGTTTTAGTTGGGGCAATAGTGAGAATATTGAAGGCAGTGAAAACTAGCAGGGATCGGATATCGTTGATGCTCCGGAAAACGTACATCCTTTACTTGTCTGTTTACACAACTATGCAAGCTTGCCTTGATAGTTGCGTTCGTCATTCTAGCTCCAGCCGTGGTAAAGTTCAGATGTTAGCGGCTACCTATCACGAGACAAGTTTTCACGAGACAAGTCTATCACGAGACAAAAATTTCTAGACAAATTTTCGCGAGACAAGTCAGTCATTTGGCAATTTTTCACAAGACAAATTACCAGGAGACAAATTATCACGAGGCAAACCTTGCTCAAGACAAATTTCCGGGAGACAAATCCTGCATAAAGATGCCCGAGTTGGTGTGCTGGTTACAGTGGCATGTTCGAACTTTGTCGTTGACGCTGCGGGGTTACATTTGTGGTTGTGGTCAGCCGTGGAAGTTAGAGTAAACTTGCCATTACATTCTTTCCCTCGTACTGGACAGCCTTTGTCAGAACATCTGTAGTAGCTGCTTTCTGAAGATGTTGAAAGCAGAAGGAACTTGTAGCCACTAGTATGGACTGCAGTCCCTCCTCTTGCAGTTTTCACCATTTCAAACTGGATTTGGGTTGACATTATGTTTCCAAAATAACTGACTACTATCCTAACATGCACCCTCTACTATATATACAGTAGCTCACTCTAAGCTCATTGTCTTAATCCTACTTTTCTTAATCCGGGTTGTCTCGTGGAAGGGTTGCCTAATGAATAATTGCCTCTCGAAGACTTGTCTAATGCTTTAATTGCCTCGCGCGGATTTGCCTAGTGACACTTGTCAAAAGCCGATTGTCTCGTGAAAACTTGTCTCTTGATATGCTCCTATCTTAGCCACGGTGCAATTTGGGCCCGATTGCCCCAGAACCGGGTGAGTGTGGGAATTGGGGACCACAAAAAGTACAACTAGATTCCAGTTCCAACAATAATACCAAGTTTCGAATTGATGCCTGTCATGGCTCACGAGTTATGAACTCCACTATTTGATCAATCTGGGCCCAATTGCCCCTGAACTAGGTGGGGGGGGGGGGGGGGCTGGACCCCTAAAAAGCACAACTAGACCCCAGCGCAAACACTTGTACCAAATTTAAAGTTGATCTGTGTCATTGTTCACGGGTTATGATCTCAACTCAATGGGCAATCTGGGCCGAATTGCCCCTGAACCGGATGGATATGGGGCGTCACTCCCAGGGGCGTCACGACTGGGAGCCCCCCCCCCCAATCTTTTCGGCGCCAATCGATAAAAAATAACCGATTTTTCGTCGATACAGTTGATTTTTTGTCAAAACAATCGGTTTTTCTGAAAGTCAGTCGACTGTTTTTTAAAACTGTCATTTTTTTCTTGAAAATAGTCGTTTTTCTGCAAACACAGTCGGTAAAAATTACCAGCCAGTCGGTAAATGCCTTGTCCCCCCCCCCCTAAACATTTCGGCCAGTAACGCCTCTCGGGACCCCTACTGAGTACAACTAGACTCCAGCGCCAACAGTTGTACCAGCTTTCAACTTGATGTCTGTCATTGCCCACTGGTTATGACTCTACTCAATGAGCAAGCTTTGCCGCATTGCCCCTGAACCGGGTGGGTGGGGGAGTTGGGACCCCCAAAAGGCACAACTAGACCACAATACCCACAAGTTACCAAGTTCGAATTTGATACATGCACTGGTTCACGAGTTATGAGCTCCACAAAAACGGTGAAAGCTGGGATCCGAGATCTGCTACAGCGCTCGCAATAGTGGATTGTTCCAAGGAACACTCCGCTAAAAACGGGACAAAACCAAAGTGTTGCTCTCGTAAACAATTAGCTTAGGGTCTCTGATGCTTTAAAGGACCCGTCGTACCTATAATTCCAAGGCAACTTAATTCCGTAATCGCTGAAGACAGAGATCCGAATTTAATAAGACCCCGCCTAACTACACGTCGCTGATTTTCACACTTGCCTGGTTTCGCTGTTTTCGAGTGCTGTTCACTTAAATAGTTTTTAAAAGCCGATAAAAATGCATTACTTCCTTGTTCCACTATTCACTAATAATCGATGTTCATATAGTGGACTTTTCCTGTCGGAATTATGGTACCTCTATGCTCTTGTACCCTTTTTGTATGTTTGACAGGAACGGTTTACTAAAAATAAAATGGCAAGTGAAATCGACTTGGGGACAGCAGAAACTGAGGATGGAGTACTAGGCATTCTTTCCTATATGTTTGAGCCACAGTGTTCACCAAACTCACCACTGCGGCTATTGAAAAGCCGCGTTTGTGTCGAGATTCGAATTTTTCTCGTCGTAGTAGAACTTTGCGTGACGACCGTAGAGATTCTGAACGGGATATATAGTATAAAATAAAAATAAAAATCGCTCAATTCAATTCAGGTAATTCAGTGTTTCCAGTTAAATGATACAAAAATCGGTTGGCTTTTCAGTTAAACTTTAAAGCAGCCAAAACTGTTGGCAGGCATATTGCTTTTTAAAAGCAGAGCCTGGTTTGAAAACAAAAATAGAAAAACGAGATTTTCGGGTTTTTTATGGCACTTGCAGCCTCTGGCTCAAGTGCCATATACCGATCACAATTCCGTCTGTCGGTCGGTCCGAGTTTTTTGTCCCACATATCCGAGTTAGGGTACTTCCAGATGTGCTAGGACAATGAAACTTGGCAGGCATATCAGGGACCCGACCAAACTAACCTGGAAATAATCAGTTTCCCGATCCGACCATATGGGGGGGGGAGTGCGGGGCGCTGGAAACTTGCAAATTTAGGGCATTTTGTCACTTTTTTCTGAGTTAGGGTACTTCTAGATGAGCTAGGTCAATGAAACTTGGCAGGAATATCAAGGACCCGACCAAACGAACCTGGAAATAATCAGTTTCCCGATCCGACCATATGCGGGGGAGTGGGGGCGCTCGAAACTTGAAAATTTAGGGCATTTTGTCACACTTTTTCGAGTTAGGGTACTTCCAGATGAGCTAGGACAATGAAACTTGGCAGGAATATCAGGGACCTGACCAAAGTAACCTGGAAATAATAAGTTTCCCGATCCGACCATATGCGGGGGAGTTGGGGCGCTGGAAACTTGAAAATTTAGGGCATTTTGTCACACTTTTTCGAGTGAGGGTACTTCCAGATGAGCTAGGACAATGAAACTTGGCAGGAATATCAGGGACCCGACCAAACTAACCTGGAAATAATCAGTTTCCCGATCCGACCATGTGCGGGGAAGTGGGGGCGCTGGAAACTTGAAAATTTAGGGCATTTTGTCACACTTTTTCGAGTTAGGGTACTTCCAGTTGTGCTAGGACCATGAAACTTGGCAGGCATATCAGAGACCCGACCAAACAAAATTAGGAATAATCATTTTTCTGATCCGACCATTTTGGGGGGGGGGTGGAGGGCAGGGGAATCCGGGAAACTGAGAAGTGTGTAACTTTCGAACGGATGATCGGATTGTAATGAAACTTCATAACTGAAGAGAATATATATCTATAATGTCCCGTTTAAAGTCTTGACCGGATTCGGTAGCCAGGGGGGAGTTGGGAGGGGGGAGACCGGAAATTTCAAGAAACGGTTAGAATGGAGGGATCGGAGTGAAACTTGCTGGGAAGAACAAGCATCTGCTCTAGATAAGTCCTTTAGACCATTGTACTGGATCCGGACACTTATGGGGGGGGGGGGGGGTCCCGGAATTCCGGTGATGGTGGTTTTTTGGATTTTCACGATGAAACTTGGCAGGCGTATCAGGGACCCAATCAAACTGACTTCAAAATAAAAATATTGTCGATCAGATAATAGTGGGGGAGTGGAGGGATGGGAATCCGCAGGGGAATCCGGGAAATTGAGAAGTGTGTAACTTTCGAACGGATGATCGGATTGTAATGAAACTTCATAACTGAACAGAATATATATCTGTAATGTCCCGTTTAAAGTCTTGGCCGGATTCGGTAGCCAGGGGGGAGTTGGGGGGGGGGAGACCGGAAATTTCAAGAAACGGTTAGAATGGAGGGATCGGAGTGAAACTTGCTGGGAAGAACAAGCATCTGCTCTAGATAAGTCCTTTAGACCATTGTACTTGATCCGGACACTTATGGGGGGGGGGGGGGTCCCGGAATTCCGGTGATGGTGGTTTTGGGGATTTTCACGATAAAACTTGGCAGGCATATCAGGGACCCAATCAAACTGACTTCAAAATAAAAATTTTGTCGATCAGATAATGGTGGGGGGAGTGGAGGGAGGGGAATCCGAAATTTTCAGTCATGCGTAATTTTGGAATGGGTGATCGGATTCGAGTGAAATTTAAGAATTCAACAGAGGACATTTCTCCGATGATTTTTTTCATATCCGGACCGCATCCGGCAACTATTGGGGGGGGGGGGCGGAAAATACGTGCCCCGTTTAGAATGGAGGGATCGGGATGGAACTTTGTGGGAAGAACAAACAGATGCTCTAGGTAAGTCATTTGCTGAGTCGGATTGGCTACGTGCACCGCGGGGGAGCTGGGTCGGGTGGGGGGGGGGTGGACCGGAAATCTCAAGAAACGGTTAGAATGATGGTATCGGAGTGAAACTTGCTGGGAAGAACAAGCATCTGCTCTAGATAAGTCCTTTAGACCATTGTACTGGATCCGGACACTTATGGGGGGGGGGGGGTCCCGGAATTCCGGTGATGGTGGTTTTTTGGATTTTCACGATGAAACTTGGCAGGCATATCAGGGACCCAATCAAACTGACTTCAAAATAAAAATATTGTCGATCAGATAATGGTGGGGGAGTGGAGGGATGGGAATCCGCAGGGGAATCCGGGAAATTGAGAAGTGTGTAACTTTCGAACGGATGATCGGATTGTAATGAAACTTCATAACTGAACAGAATTTATATCTGTGATGTCCCGTTTAAAGTCTTGACCGGATTCGGTAGCCAGGGGGGAGTTGGGGGGGGGGAGACCGGAAATTTCAAGAAACGGTTAGAATGGAGGGATCGGAGTGAAACTTGCTGTGAAGAACAAGCATCTGCTCTAGATAAGTCCTTTAGACCATTGTACTTGATCCGGACACTTATGGGGGGGGGGGGTCCCGGAATTCCGGTGATGGTGGTTTTGGGGATTTCCACGATGAAACTTGGCAGGCATATCAGGGACCCAATCAAACTGACTTCAAAATAAAAATTTTGTCGATCAGATAATGGTGGGGGGAGTGGAGGGAGGGGAATCCGAAATTTTCAGTCATGCGTAATTTTGGAATGGGTGATCGGATTCGAGCGAAATTTAAGAATTCAACAGAGGACATTTCTCCGATGATTTTTTTCATATCCGGACCTGATCCGGCAACTATTGGGGGGGGGCGGAAAATACGTGCCCCGTTTAGAATGGAGGGATCGGGATGGAACTTTGTGGGAAGAACAAACAGATGCTCTAGGTAAGTCATTTGCTGAATCGGATTGGCTACGTGCACCGCGGGGGAGCTGGTTGGGGTGGGGGGGGGGGGTGGACCGGAAATCTCAAGAAACGGTTAGAATGATGGTATCGGAGTGAAACTTGCTGGGAAGAACAAACATCTGGTCCATGTAAATCTTTTACATAATTTGACTGGATCCGGACACTTGAGGGGGGGGGGGAGGAGGGGTATCCCGGAATTCCGTTTTTTGGGGGATTTTCACGACGAAACTTGGAAGGCATATCAGGGACCCGGTCAAACTGACTTGGACTAAAAAAAATCCTCGATATGATAATCTTGGGGGGGGGAGTTGAGGGAGGGGAATCCGGAATATTGAGTCATGCGTAACTTTGGAACGGGTGATCGGATTCGAGTGAAATTTAATAATTAAACAGAGGACATTTTTCTCTTGTGACCTTTTTCATTTCCGGACCGAATCCGGCAATTATCGGGGGGAGGGCGGAAAATACTTGACCCGCTTAGACTGGTGTGATCTGGATCGAACTTCGTGGGAATGACAAACAGATGCTCTGGATTAATCATTTACAGAACCGGATTGGCTCCGGTTATTGTGGGTGGAGTTGGAGGAGGGGGAGGGGGGTCTGGGATTCCGGTGATTGCGCGTTAAGGTACTTCCAGATGTGCTAGGACGATGAAACTTCGCTGGAATATTGGAGACTCAACAACATTTGCTTAGAAATTGCTACTTCCCAAATCCGATTATTCCTTAAAGTACCAATCTTGACCGCAAAGTAAAAAAAATACTTTTAAGCAATATATGCATTTTCGTGATGCCCATCAGCCCATTAGCAGTTTTGCCTCAAGGGTTTTGCTTACAAATGAAGTTCCAGCTCCCTTATAGCGCGCATCTCAACCGCAAAGTCGAAACTTACTTTTGATCAATCAGATCATCTTGACACATGCAAGTGCCATATGAGCTTACAGCTCTTGTTTCTTGATCAGCTAGTTATCCCTCTAAGATGATGTGCGAGGGATAAATAAAATTTCGGATATTTCCGTTGCCCTTCCGGCAAACCGTCCTCAGCGAAGCGAGGGATAAATGAATTTTGGATATTCGGTTGCACTTCCCGCAGACCGTCCTCAAGAGGGATCATCTTAGAGAAAAAAAACGAAGATCTCGTTTTTCGATTTTTGTTTGCAATGGCTTCAGACCTTGTCAGCTTGGCTTCAAACCTTATAATAATAATAATTTATTAAAGCCAACAAAGGGCCATACATCAGCATTCATTCTCGCACTTGACTAACAAAATTGACCTTCAATATTACATACAATAAAATTATTCCTTTTTACCCTTATCCTGTTAACCAAATTAACTCCAATCTAAGCTTCCAGTATACACTTAAAATATTCACATACAGACCGAATTACCTGACGATTCGTCGACTCCATAATACCAGGAAATAGTATATATTAGCCTGGTTTGAAAGTATTAAACTATTTGCGAATACTGGAATGTAAAACACTAAATAGTGTCAGGTGTCCATTAAGAAACGTCAATTCATTTCCGATGTTCGGGAGCCACTTCCAAACTCGCGGAAAATCACACTCGCGATCAAACAAACAAAAATCGCGAACAAAAAAAAAATCGAAGTCGCGGAATTTTCCAACTCTTCGGTAATCACATCTCGAGTTACATGCCCATGACGAATCGCTTATTCCCAGCGATTAAAAGTTTGATTTTCAGTGGGTTCCTTGTAATATGATATAGAATAGCCAAGGAAAAAAACCTGTTCACTTCGTTCTGAAACTGAGAACAGGATTCGCGCATGGGGGGTCCGAATTCTTGCAACCGTAGAGCCTGGAAGGCTGGTAGGTAGACATTGTGTTTTCATCTAAAAATTCCTAAAGAGAGTTAAAGTTTAACTGAAAATCAAACTTATTTTTGTATCATTTAACTGAATTCGCTGCATTATTACGATTAAGGATTTTTTTTTTTTTCACTATTTGCTCTAGTATGAGGTTTAGAATATCTACGGCCGTCCTCGCAACGCACAATTCTACTATGACGCGGAAAATTTGAATCTCAATAGAAACCCAGGTTTCAGTGGCCAGTCGTAATCTCGCTGAAGATAGCTCACTGCGTGACCGCTTAGTTTTCGTCAAGCGTACAACATAGGTACAAGCGCATAGAGGTACTACAAATCCGAAGGGATATTCCACCATTTAGAAATCGATTATTTATGAATAGAGGAGCAATGAATTGACGCAATTTCGTCGGGTCATCAAGCCTCTTTAAGTGAATAAGTCATGAGTAACTAGATTGTCTTATCTCAACCCTTTTCGGTTAAACTTCAAGCAAAATGAAGACGTGTGTTGAAGCAAAAGAAAGACGGCTTACGTGCTAACCCTTTCAAGACCATGTCTTCAAATAAAGAAAGCGAAAAAAGAACCGACAGACAGACAAACACATTTATAACTGGAATATAAACTCGTCCCCCTCAAAACGAATTAGAAGAAAGGCAAACAATATATGTAGGTATTTGGTAGGTAGGACGATAGTGACCCATCTAGGAGTGGGTCTAAATAAATGTTCCTTCAGCCCAAGCTGACTGTGAGTCTTTAATTAACAGTGCTAAACGGATACGTCAGCTGAATTTTATTATTGAATTTTGTCAAATTCAGATGACGTATCCGTTTAGCACTCTTAATTATGGTTTTAGATTTTTAAACATAACATATATGAATAATCGACATCCGATCAGTTGCCGTGTATGTTTACTCAGTGGTAACCCATCTAGGAGTGGGTCTATATAAATGTTCCTTCGGCCCAAGCTGACTGCGAGTCTTAATTAACAGTGTTAAACGGATACGTCAGCTGAATTTTATTACTGTATTTTATCAAATTCAGATAACGTATCCGTTTAGCACTCTTAACTATGGTCTTGGATTTTTCAAACATAACAATTATGAATAATCGACATCCGATCAGTTGCCGTGTATATTTAAGTGTTATTGATTTTGTTCAGGAATTCTTTTTACATTTTCGGTTTCCTTTAACATACTCCACTACACTCTAAAAAGTTTCTCCGAGTGAAGATTGAAGTTAACTGCAGTATTTGCTACTGGGATTAATCTTATCTCTACTTGGATAAGATTAATCCGAATTAGAGATAATCTTATCTCAATAGAGACAAGATTAATCCCAGTAGCAAATACTGCGAGATTTTTTTTGTTACAGTGTAGTTCTCGTGTAGAACAGTGGGTCAATAAAATTCATTCATTGATATAATATATTGCACTAAAATCCGAGCTAAGATTTCTCGTTAAGCTGTTACCAGAACGTTGTGAAGCTTCGGCGGACGGGGCCGAAACATGGAGTCTGGTTGCAGGGAGAAGTGATGGGCCCCACTATAGTCACACCTGGTAATAGCGTCGGTAATAAGACCGTTTACGGTCGAAACTGGGAAGAAAAGACGCTGAAAACGTAAGATAGTTGAGATGGAAAAAAGGTTGAAACGTAAAGAGTGGGCAATAACCAAATTAACGAGCCAAATTACGTACAGATGTGACTGAATGTGGCCCGGGCATAATTTGTTTTAGACATCAGGAGAAGTTTCTGAGATCCTCTTCTCCTGGCACTCCAGTGTGTTCCTGCATTGCGTATGGTTAATAGAAATACTCCTTCAGCCCAAAATGACTGGGAATCGTAGTTCAGCCCAAGCTGACTAGGGAGTACTTGGGACCAAGGCTCAGGCTTAGAGTGATGTTTCACGATCGATTGTGAACTGGGGGATTGAGACAATTGGCCATTTTTGTGGCCTGAGTTTTGGCTAGATTTATTGTATCTGGCATACCCCACAGAATAAATAAATAAAAAACTAATAAGCTGACTAGGATATTCGTCAACGATCTTCCGGCCCTTCTTGGCAAGGGTCCTTTGAGGCTGTAGCTGTAAGTGTATATATATACAATCCTGTTTTGGGGACTTACATTGATTCGAAATTCTGTAGGGGTAAAACACAAATTTCTGTAGGGGAAAGATAGTGCTGAGGTTTTTTTCTGTTTTGCTGCTCGATTAGTGGAGGTGGTGAGACAGCGCTTTTTTTCTTACAGGTTTGAAATGGTCTCCTTTCTCCAACCAACTGGCCATTGCAACAGGAACGGACGCAATTTTCATATGGAGCCCCATAGGTTCGACCGTTTATCCGCTATGTGGCAGCACCGGTCAATCTACCCTGCCAGCCAGCCGAGTACAGTGGAACGCTAATGGACAAACTGTACTTGTAACCAGTAAACATTCGTTTCAAGTTGTCGATGTGACTGACAGACGTTGTGTGTGATTTGCGTGCGGGCGCATGGCGTTAACTGTGCAAGCATTCTCCATGTTATGATTGATCTGAGGTGCAGAGTAACTTTACCACTACCACTGTGAATGCTGGTGTCACCTGAACACCATGAGGGTAATAGGAATGTTTACAACTGACTTAGGGATTCTGAAACCCCTCCCACTTCATCTTCACGATCTTCTAAAAGTTTGGAGTCTCGAGCTAAGGTTTAAGTGTGCAATCTAAACGAGATCTCTGCGTTTCTAAGTGCATCAGTTCTTCGATTGATTGGGGAACGTTGTCTGTGGTTGGCTCGTGCGTCAATACTCTTGATGACTATCTCTCCCTGCCGATGCAGAATCTCTGGGTACCTGCGGAAGAAAGCCAGAAGCGGTATCTCAGCTGCTCCCAAAGATCGCCGTGATTGTTTGACACAGGATTTGAGTCGTTGAGTTTGAGTCGTTACGTAGACGTTTACTCCTTCTTCCTGAGGATCACTGGCGTGTTTTGGTCTTACTCATATAGAGTATTGTGCAAACATTTTCCTCGCTAACGACTGAGTTGAGGTACAGAGAGAATGTACGACTACCAATGTGACTTTGGTGTCACTGAATATCATGAGGATAATAGGAGTTTACCCGACTGTCCTAGGGAGTCTGAAGCCCGTCCAGTTCGCCTTCACGATTCGGTGAAAGTTTGGAGTGTCGAGCCAAGGATTATTTGGGAAAGTGTGCAATCTGAATAAAATCTCTTACTTTCTAAGAGCTTGGTCACACTGGGCTCAAAAAGCCGCCTATTCGACAAACAACTGCAAATCCCTAGGGGACGTGAGATATGATGGGCATTGTGGCAGCGTGGACTGCAATTAGGGTTCCTGTAATATAATTATACACGCTGTTTTGCTCTAATTGGTCTCCTGAATTTAAAACGACAACATTCAGAATTAGTTGTATCTTGTTATTTTTCTACTTTTACAACCCAAAAAGCCAGGAAATGAGCCAAGTGTGACCAAGCACTAAGTGCAGCAGTTCTTCCAAGTGGCTGGGAAACCTTGTCTGTGATTGGCTCGTATCAATTGTGAAAACATTATCCGCGTAATGATTGAAGGAATGTTCGATGACCAATGTGACTTTGGTGTCACTGAATATCCTGTGAATGGTGGGGATGTATTCGAAAGACCTAGGGAGTCTGAAATCCGCCCCAGTTCGGTTTCACTGATCTGTTAAAAATTTCGAATCTCGAACCGATGATTATTTAGAAAGAAAAGTGCAGTGACTTTGCCAATGGAGATGCAATCTAAGTGAAAGCTCTTAGCTTTCTTGAGTGCCTTACCAGGGAAAATGGTGGATCAATGTAGCGGAAGCTGAACAAGCGTTGCTGTGGAAATCTATCCCCTGTAGTTTGTCTCTGAGCCAAACTTGAATTTAAGGCCTGTCTACGTTTAGTGGACCAGACATGAAAATCCGATTTTGATGGTGGAACCGGAAGGGACGTCGGGTAAGGATTTTGTTCTGTATATTGGCTTTTGTTTGTGATGTCATAAGGGCAGTGAATAATGTTTCCTTTTATGTCTGGTAGAGGTATTTTCATTTGTAATAGTTTCATTAAGGTTGCAATTCTCATGCGTGGTTGTGATGATTTGCGGATAAGGGACACGAAAAAAGATGTATACCAGTTATTAATGAAAATTCGGATTATAAGTACACACGTTTAAAGGATTTTTTTTGGATTGGTATTTGGAAGTATAAATAATACAGTATAAAATTAAAAGTTGAAAAATGCAGTGGAAATCGAAAGGAGAATAAATATTTGAAGTTGAATGTATATGTGGAAGAATGATTAAGTTAAGTTTGTCTGTTTTTGTTTCGGAAAAAGTAAGTGACTTTGAAGAGGTTAACGAAAGAAAAACAAAATTAAGAGTCTTTTCCAAAAAAGTAAAAAACTAGAAAAGATGCTACGGTGGTTAAAAACAAGACCAAAGGTGTCGATGGGATCCCAAAAATCTAAGATTTGATCCAAACAATTGGGTCTTGTATTCGCCAGATCCAGTCTTCGCCAGGCTAATCATAAAAAAAACCGAGTTCGGATATTCCATCTATCTATCAATCTATACCTCTATAGGCCATATCTATTTTGACGATACTGACCGAAACTTCCTGCTTTACTTCTACCAAGTTTGCGGTTTCGCCCGAATTCCGAGTGAACTACTAGTCCAGCAAAAAAAGAAAATTCAGAAACGAATCCAGCGTATCTCCTTATCCCTATAAAGAACATCTAATCAACATTAAATAAAACTTTGACTTAAAAAAAATTCGGGTACAACCGGATTCCAGACTAATTATATGTCCGGGTGAATGAAGATTGTCATATACAGACTCAGCGTCTCTTCTTACCCCTAAATCTAACATCTAATCAACTTCAGATATAACTTTTGCTTTTGACATATTTTCCGGTTTTGGCCGGATTCCAGGCGAACTAGTTGTCCGGCAAGAAAATGATTTTCACCATCGTATTCAGCATGTCTTCTTACCCCTAAATCAAATATGTAATCAACTTCAAATGAAACTTTTACTTCTAACCAACTTTCCGGTTTTTGCCGGATTCCGGACGAACTACTTGTCCAGCGAAAAAATGTTTTTAACCATGGTGCTCAGCATGTCCTCTTACCCCTAAACCAAACATTTAATCAACTTCAAATGAAACTTTTACTTTTAACAAACTTTCCGGTTTTGGCCGGATTCCGGACGAACTACTTGTCCAGCGAGAAAATGATTTTCACCATCGTGCTCAGCATGTCTTCTTACCCCTAAATCAAACATTTAATCAACTTCAAATGAAACTTTTACTTTTAACAAACTTTCCGATTCTGGCCGGATTCCGGACGAACTACTTGTCCGGCGAGAAAATGGTTTTCACCATCGTATTCAGCATGTCTTCTTACCCCTAAACCAAAACATTTAATCAACTTCAAATGAAACTTTTACTTTTAACAAACTTTCCGGTTTTGGCCGGATTCCGGACGAACTACTTGTCCGGCGAGACAATGATTTTCACCATCGTGCTCAGCATGTCTTCTTTCCCCATAATCGACTATCTCATTAGCTGTTTAAAAATATTTTGTTTGTCCCTTAATTTGAACCCCCTCCCCCACCCCCAAATATAGGGCTACAGAGACCATCTACGAACTCGACCTTACCCTTGACCCAAACAATCCTCACACCAAGTTTCATCAAAATATCTCATTCCCTTCGCGAGTTATCGTGCTTACAGACGGACGGACGGACGGACAACTTTTGCGATGTCATAGGTATCCCTCCACTTACGTTTTGGGATCCCAAAAAGGGGTTGGAGCGAATGATACTGGGGTTGTCATCAGTTGCGTCTGCATCAGTTGCATCTCGTTTTCCTTGGCATCCGCAGACGCAACGAAAAATTTCGTCAAAAAAGTTTTGTTTGTATATTGTATTCTTTCACTCCTCGGTTTCTAGGGAAATAAATAAAAAAATAAATAAACAGTTACGTCCAAAAACTCAGGAAGAATCACGCGAGAGCAATGGCGGGGTACAGAACTTCTTGGTTGTTCGTTTCAACCAGCAACGCCCATCGTAACCTTTCGCTACCCAATTCTTACTAACGCCTTTTCGTTAAGCATTGTCCAAATAGGTGTAATAAGCTAATAGCGCTATACGCGATGTTTACGTCTTAATACACACGCCTGTTCAAATAGGAACTCAATAGATTCTTATCGATGCAGCATTGGGTGTTGCCACGCTGATACAATTTTTCGAGCTTTTAAGATCAGGATACCGAGTACAATTTGACGCCCTGTATATTGTAAAAAGCTATTAAATTAACGGATGGACAGGCATTGGTCCTCGAACTAACAATAAGCAGTCGTAACAGAACAAAACGTGTTCTTCTGAAGAAAGTTGTTTCTTCAGCTTCCAACAAAGTAGAAATTTAGTGCTTACCGTGGTAACCGTGACGACACAGCTCCTTTCCTCGGCCCGCTGGCGGGACCAACCAAGCGATCTGATTGGCGCTTCGTAAGCGAGAATAGAACGGGAATCTATTCTCCTTATTCGCCTTATAACAGTGCGCCCCAAGGGAAAGAGGAATCTGTAATAAGCCTTATACGCCGTAATACACCTTACAACACCTATTTGGACAATGCTTTAACTAGGGAAATAATAAAAACGTCGAGAACATTACGACCCTTCTGATCTGGCGAAGGGGAGAGCGCTGAAGTGGAACTGATAGATGCCAGGCACTCTAGTACGTCTTTTGTTTTTTCCCTCGTTTTTTCGTGCTTCGGACAAGTCAGATCCCCACTGAGAAGCTTTCAGTACATGGTAAGAGTTGCGTTTTTCAGATACCGTGGTATGTGATATCACTGTCTAAAGTCATTTGCAGTTACCGTGGTATCTGATACCAGGGTTAAAGGTCATTTTTGTAGTTACTGAGTACCTGCCCAGTTACCGTGGTATCTAAAAATCGTCTCACTTTCATTATCACCAAGACCAGAGCCTAGGTTTTTGTCAAATTTGTGGAAAAGAAGATTGGAACTTGGGATAATGTATTTATGTATTTCTTTTGGGAAATAAAACTAGCTCGAATTCGACAATTTGTCGTTTTTGAGAGACAACCGTAGTATCAGACACCAAAAACAACAACATGCAGATCCAGTTAACGTGGTATCAGAACCATGGTATCAGCAAAAACGCAACTCAAACTATTCAGATCCCCTTTGAGAAGCTTGGGGCACATGACAAGGTCATTTCTATTTCTGCGATAAATGGGAGATACAATCTTGATTCCCTTCAACCTGGACACCAAAAGTTGCTAGGAGTAACAAATCTGTGCGCTTGACTCTTGTACATCATAAAATCCGGCAGGCTAACTGCGGGACTGAGACAACGTGCCGGTGATGGTGACGCTCGCCGACCCTTCCCCAGATCTGTACGGCTTTTTGGAACCAAAGGTCCACCTCGTCCTCGCCATATACTCATAACACACTTCACATTTCTCTCGTCAGCTGGAATTGCTTGTTCTTATCAACTGAAATTCCACGCGCATTATTTATTGAGCAAAAAGCGAGTTAGATTAGGTTATGGCACAAAACATAAATACTGTCAGCGTTGCCACCGTTAAACTTAATTCCGAACTTAACGGTTTGAGGAGATCAGACACGAGATTGTCATTGTTAGTGTAGCACTGCATTCTTTAGGTTTTTCTGCCTTTGCCAACGCCCTGTAAGATAAGCTCTGAAGACCAAAGTTACTCGGGAAGCCTAAAAGTCGGTCGTTTGCCTGTGACTTGATGAAAGTGACGCAGCTGATTGTCGCTGACTTGAAAACACCTTATTCGTATTCAGTTTTCGTCCCAAGCCTTGTATGGAAAAAGGCGAAAATGAACGACGTGCAAAAATCGCCCTTTTTACCTTTCATAGATCGCCTTTTCACTCAGGTTTCGAAATTCCCAAGGCTACTTCGCTATAGGCCAGGAAGTCGGCCCATTCGCCCGTGACATGATGAAAGTGACGAATATGATTGTCGCCGACCCGAAACCACCTTATTCAGTTTTCGACAGGCTCGTAACAGTAGTCCAAGCCTTTATACGGCAAGCCGAAGCTTATGACTCTGGGAATTCTGAGTTGCAGTTCGCATGGAACACTTTAGTCTTATCTGAGCACTCGAAATACGCTTGAAAAACGTCCTCGTAGCCTCGATTTTCCCACCACCGACAGAGCTGTCGGTTCCACCCGCATGGCAATAAGTAATACAACTCCGGATATTCAAAACCAGTGAGTGTAAAGAAATCCTGGTCCCCGAGATGCCCCTTAAAGCTGTACTTAGCTGCCAAAACGTCAATGACTGTTTTACTGAGTAAAGATGAATATTCGCTCGATTGTCTCAGCTTATTCAAATCCATTAGAATAACACCGCTGTTGAATCCGGGGAAGCCCCTACCATGTGGCTCACCGAAAAGGGTGGCGTTGTGCTTCGACCGGAATGAGTATAAAACGTGGCGGTACACGGGAGTCAGTTCGTGGGCGAGGCCGATAACCTGCTCGCTTTGGAAGTGGCTGAAGTGATCGAACAACTCTCGGACGTCGGTTACGACTTTGCAGTCGACGTCGATAAAAACTATTCGGTCGAGATTAGGTGGAGCCACCTGGTAGAAGACGAGCGAGAGGAAGAACAAGACGTCGGCGTAATATGCACCGGGCTTAGCGCTGAAGTACTGCTGCATGACTGTGATGACGTCTTTCGTTTGTTGGGCGATGTCTTGGACGAAGTAGGGGCTAACCTGGAAAAAGGGGCGGTTCAAAGAGGGCCTCAAAATGTGCCTTAGAACCAACTAGAAAAATGTATATTACTAAACGTATTTTTTGTACATTGCGGTTAAGACTTAAGGGATGGTCGGATCTGGGAAGTATCTGAAATGGACATCTGAGACACGAGGTCTTTCCAAATATCAAGTCTCCTTAAGATCCGATCACCCGTTCAAAAATTATACATACCTCAAGATTGAGGATTCCCCCTCCCTCTACCCCCCCCCCCCCCCTCTACGATGGTCGGATCGTGGAACTGACGATTTTCCAGTTAATCTGGTTGGGTCCCTTATATGCCTGCCAAGTTTCATTGTCCTAGCCCATCTGGAAGTATCTTAACTCCGGGAATTCGGAACCCACCTCCAACTCCCCCACAGTGCCCAAATCCGGTCCAGTTCAATGATGTGCCTAGGGCACGTGCTTGTTCTTCCCACCAAGTTTCATCCCCATCGCTCTACTCCAAGCGTGTCACAAGATTTCCGGTCCCTCCCCCCCCCCCCCGACTCCCCCCAAAATCCATCAGGTCCGGTCCGGACTTGAGACGCATTTTGGGGGGATTGGTAAATGGAAACTGAAAAGATAGCTTAAACAGAAAAGGAAACCATTAAAAGTATGTATGATTATTTTGTTTTGGAAAGAGCAGGTGAAAGTAAAGGAGTTTAAGGAAATACTTAACGGCACCGCGTGGATGAGTCGTAGCCCAAAAAATAAAAAATCCTTAAAAAAAAATCAGAAAGATACAACCCCTCTCTGTGTATCGGGATACCTAGGCTACAAGCTAGTCCATCCACAAAAAAATCACAAACACTGATAATTATCATAAACATCATAATTCACTTCCTTCGGGTTGCTACTTGGAAGTGTCGTAACCCATTTGCTCGCCCCTTGAATAAATTGGCGACGCTGGACTTCTTAAATTAGCTCCATGCCATAATGAATCATCAGTGGATAATTAACAATGTCATAATCTGAGAGTCGTAAATATCATCATGTATTAAGTTGCACGGAATAAGGGAACCATACGAATATCTTGAATGTCTCCTTTCATTGTTATTTCTCTTCTTGCCCGAAACATGTTGTTATGTAGGAGAAGAACGTTTCCTACCTGAAATCTTGGGTGGTACTGATGGCGGCCCAGGAGAGAAGTTATGTTTGTATCAAGCTGAAGCTAGGATTAGCCATATAGGCAGAAGCATAGGATTAATATCTCAAGGATTTATTACCGACTTTTCGTTCGGTCGTATCATTTAGAAGACACGCCAGACTAGGGCGTGTCCATTCATCATCACGGTCAGAATCTAGAAATTAATTTCCCGGAAAGGAGTTCACATGTACGAGCCCGAAATCCGGTTATTCAGCTCCGGCTTAGTGGAAAAGGACCTGTCGGAAAGCTGACTGAAAGACTGCCTGAAATACCAAGTGTTCTGGCAACACCAGAAAGGCTGATTTTGTTGGCGATTAGCATGAAAAGGTTTTCGCAACTGGTTGCTTGAAACATGGCTTGTGCCACATATTTTTACTAAAATATTTTTGACATGATTTGCTCTTTGTGAAAACTGCAATCTGTTAGAATACATATCCGGAATACATGTACCATTTTCCTGCCTGAAACCCGACAAATTTGTGCCGGTATGGAAAGTCGGTAGTGCCTGGGTCGTCAATTCCGTGTTCCCCCGACCCCGGGAGAAATGTCAGGATCGCATGACGCGTATATGGCGCCAGGCTTTCCTGCCAAACCAGCGCTGAGCTTAGCATCTTCCTAATTACTTATAATATGTGGCATGATCTTGTTCAATTTTCTTATACACGATTGACTCTGACTTGATCGTCCGTAAAAAGGCAGGGCTTTGCTGGCGTGTGTTAAGTTCCCAGTTACGGCCGGATTAGAAAATGATTTTCACATAAGTGTTAATCGACTATCCCATTAGCCGTTTAAAAATATTTTGTTTGCCCCTTAGTTTGAACCCCCACCCCTAAATATAGTACTACAGAGCCTAAATACGAACTCGACCTTTCCGTTGACCCAAAGAATCCTCACACCAAGTTTCATCAGAATATATCATTCCCTTTTGTCATGCTGACAGACGGACCACTTTTGCGATGTCATACGTGTGCCATCAAAATATTTCTAACATTCCTAAATCAAGCTGAAACTAGACCTACGTTGCCTGGTCAACGTGAAGTTTTGCAGCAACCTTTGTTCGGCTTCGCCGACGAAAGTCCACTCTAGTACTTATTACGAAACTATGTCATTACTAAATTGGCTTTGCAGCCAGTTGAACTTTATCATTTTCAATCATAGACATCGTGACGGATGAAAACTTGGAACATTAACTTATATAATCTAGTTAGTGTTATAAAGCTATCCGTAACTTTTCTGAATCAAAATACTATAGGTGACACCAGGGGCGTCGCAAGGGGGGGGGGGGGGGTGCAGCACCCACCCACCTTTTTGAGATTCGGTAAAATTTTGGGCCGGAGGCCCAAAATATTACTAAAATTGTTCGGTATTTTTTCGATAGCAGAACTGTTCGATATATTTACGGGGATTCGGTAGTTATACAGAATCCTAAATAGGCTATCTGTACAAATCTCTTCGGTATAATGATCGGGATTCGGTATAATTGCCAGTATTCGGTAAATCACGAATTTGGTGAGAGAATTGATTGAAATCATTTGGCAATTTTTCGAAGCCGGAACTATTCGTTATATTTATGGAGATCCCTTAGTTACACAGAATCCCGAATAAGCTATTGGTTCAAAATTATTTGGTATCATGATTGGGATTGGGTGATTTATTCAGTATAATTTCCAGGATTAGGAAGTTAACCACGAATCCTGACTTTGTTCCAGTTTCGACGAAAGTAAACCGAATATGAATATTGTTCGGTAGTCTTTCGATACCAAAACAATTCGGTATAATAACCGGGATACGGTAGTTATACAGAATCCCGAACATGCGATCAGTCTGAACATATTCGGTATAATAACTGGGATTCGGTAATTTATTCGTTACAATTGCCAGGATTCGGAAGTTACCACGAACCTCGAAACTTAGAAGAGGTCCAGTGAAGCACTGGTCGCACACAAAAGGGATGATCAATGATATCATCGATAGTCCTTATTTTTATTTTGAATCCCAAAAAGAATATATAATCATAAATATTTCGAAAATTCCGCCTGCAGCGCCTTTCGTAATATTTTCTACTTTGTGGAAGGGCGCTTCATTTGACGGGGGTTTTAAGCCACTTTTAGAATTGAGATTTCGAAACATCAAAAGCTAGAATTTGGATGGAAATTAAATTTGGCAGGAAAAAGCAAAAAAAAATTTTGCTCGCTCCCTTTATGTGATTATGGGTAGTAGCCTATAATGACTAGACTACAGTTGCTCCTGCTGCCGGAACGTCGCTCCATCCGATTTCTGGAACTTCTTAGAGTCTCGGTACTTAATCAACGGTAAATGATAGAATTTGTAAGAGAAGCAGTTAAATTTTAGCCTAAAGAAAAAAAGTGGACTTCGGAAATTTTCGCCTGCGGCGCTCGATTGAAGTTTCTATTGGCTATAATAGATAGAAGCTGTTGATGCAATCATGTCCGGCAATATATTCTCCATGTGGGCTTCGCCAAAACGCCACCTAATAGTTGGCTTATCGTCTTTCATGCTGCCCTTTATTGTTACTCTTTCTACGTAATCGTTTCTGTTCCATAATTTAAAGCTCAAATTATTAGTTCTAGGATTCGGTAAAATTTTTTGAAAGATTCGGTAAAATTTTGGCTCTGCACCCCCCACCGAAAATGCACTTGCGACGCCCCTGGGTGACACTCTATCCCTTATTGTGAAACTACCTCATTGTTTTATTCGTTTGTTTTATTCATTCGTACCCGTTAAAACTTAATTCTAGTTTAACAGTAATAGACCATGGAGACGTATTTTACACAAATTTCCAGCCCCTCATGAACCCCCTCTAGCAACCGATTCTTATTTACAAGTTCCTCTGCCCGTCATACACATGGTACCAAACTGTTCTTACCATCAAATACACCGGAAACAAATAATAGGCTTAATAGGTACACCAAGTAGCTAAAGTTGCAAACCCCTCTTCGCCGAAGACGATTATGGTCTAACAGCCGACTGTTGGTTACAAGTCCCGTACATGTCTCACAATTGGGATCGGCCTATTTTTGGTTTCAGTGTGTACCTTACTACTGAAGATGTCAACCCCTCGAAATTTTCAAACTGTTGTATCTCATGAAAGAATTTGTGTACCAAAAAAAACGAATGACGTATACTTTGATCAGCTCATCAAGGTCTATCGATTGCCGTTGAAACAAAAATTCTATCAGTACGGTATTAGTTCAAAAGTTGACTTATTGCCGTAGGCTAGCTTTCTAATATCACCACTTAGAAAGGAGCAAAGGATAAGCTCTAATTTCTTTAGCAATGAGAGAATTTTTAAATTTTAAGAGGCACATCTGATACCATTTCTCTTCCTCGATCCCAAGTGCAAAAAATGGAATGATAAACTCAGCAGAAATGGGAAGAAACAATAGATGGCGGCACTTTCGGACCCGTGGGAAAATGCCATTTTTTTGTATCTGTAAATTTTTCTATTTATCACTCAAAGAAGATATTTTGGCTGTATGGTCGGTGAACTACCGCACATATTTAGCACTTTTAGATTTTGGTCCATCTTCAGTTTGAAACTGGTGCCTGACTGCTTCCCTGCTAGAACGAAGCTTTCCACTCGAAAGAAACACGGTTTGATGGAACGAAAGCTTGGCCGCATAACTTCAGATAGTCCTCTCTGACATAGGCTATACAACTCCACTTCACTTCGCACACTGTAGGCTCTGGCTCAGTTACAAGCAAAAAACATCCTTTTTGGCCCCAGGCAAGACTTCTACGGAGCTTGCCAAAAGGTACTGTCGTATTCATCAATCCGGCCAGTGGTCCGCACACATTAGACCCTGACCGTCTTCTAGTAATAAGATGAAATCGGACGACTAGGGAAAAAAAAGAACAAGAAAAAAACACGACAAAACCAAAGTGTTGCCCTCGCAACACAATAATCACGATGAAATGGAAAAGGTATATTGATCCTGTTCAGGTGATGGTGTTCCATTAAATCGAATCGTCAGCCATAAATAACAAACAGTCAGAAAGGTCTTTCACGCGAGGTATATAGATAGGCTGTATACCGCCTTCGATTTGGGGTTGGGCATGAGTCAACCCGAAATTAGTTTCGGTTTGGTGAAATAAAGGCATTTGAGGTTTTGAATATAGCATCCCGAAATAAACTTTGATTGTGGGTTCCTTTGTAGATGAAGTGACAGCAAACCTACAAAACTTCAGAAGCTTTCGAACATTGTCGAAAGGATGGTTCGTGACGGTCTGATGACAGAACCAATTTCTTTGATGGGATCCAAACGGCAATTTTTTTTTCTGTTTAAATCTTATCGGTGCTTTCAATAGATAATCCTAAGTTGCATAATAAAATTATTATTAAGCTCCAACTTCTTAACTTGACGGATTTCGGTGAAATCGTCTTTCCATCCGAGGAAAAAATATTAAAAATTTACTGGTTCTGTCTCCCCCATAAACCTAGGTGGGGAACTATTGCATTCAATTGCTATATGCACGATATGCAGTCTGTTGTTCTGTTCCTTCACAAAAACTTCGTTTGACAGAAGATAGACTAACAAACAAGTTAAGTCCAGGATTCGCGGAAGTGAACTTCGGACTTGATCCTCGTCTTATTTGCAGAACTTAAAGGACCCCTTTTGCTTTTTCTGCCCTTTTCTAATATACCTAGCTGCCTTGTGGAATTATAAGCTTCTGAAATCCCCGGCTTTCGCCACTGTTTCGTTTAGTTCCTAAGACTTTTTAGCACTTTTTCGGCAGAGCCGAGTTTTGCGCAATGCAAACTTTGCCGAAAGCTTCAAGGTGCGCGAACATCTCTTCCACACATAAGGACATGAGAAGCTCCAAAGTGTTGTTTTCGTTGCAAGACATGCTAGATCATAAAGTCTATCTCCTGTTTTGTGCTTCCTTTGTTTTGCTTTGTTTCCACGTTTTAGCCCAGTTTTCAGAAATTGTGCGTCCAGCCGCCGCGTCGAAGAGCAGGAAGGCTGGACAGAGTCGACAAGCGCTAACAAAAAATCGCTAATTTCACGTGGAAAGTTATGGTGTTTTCGAAAAACGATATTCTGAGCCATTTCATCACAGAAAGATCATTTCTAGTAAGAGTTGTGCTTCAAGACTTACGACGTTACTCTGTTTCACTAACGTCATTTTACTTGTCCGTCATCCTGGCTTAAAGTCCAAGTCTTAGTCATGATTCAATCCTTAGCTTCTGCTTGGCATAAATCTCCGGTCAAATCAGCAGCCACACAGCTACACAGCAGCCAATTTCGTACAAGAACACAAATAAAAATGAAAGGATTCATTGAAATAAAATTGCAAGGACGAAATTACTACATGTTGAAACTCCTAGACGCTGCATTTATACTTATTCATAGATATTTATTATGCTCACGAAAGAAACTAAAATCCCGGCATCTCAGATCCGCGTCCAGGTGGTGAGGTGAGTGAAGGGCTTGGAGACTTGCGGATAGCAACCCGAAGGGAGAGAATGTTTGAGCTTGTCAGTGTTTATGGCACATTTGACACTGCAAAATGGCTCAGTCAGCTAGCCTACATTTTATTAGAGCTATATTTAGGTCATGAGCTGTATACTAGTCATTTTCCAGCTTTCCATGAACTTGTCACTTTTCCGGCTTGCGAACTTGTATTTTTCAAGTTCATTTTCTAGCTTGCTGGAGCCAAGAAGGGCCTAAATACAGGTACAATAAATGTTCAAGTTCATTTTCCAGCGTCTGTTAGCACGATAACTCTCGATGGGTATGAGATATTTTGTTCAAATTTGGCACGAGGACTCTTTGGGTCAGAGTACAGGTCAAGTTTGAAGATGGGCTATGTAGCCCTATATTTAGGGGAGGGAGGGGTTTCAAATTAAGGGACGAAAAAAATATATTGTGATAGTCGATTTAGGGGTATGGAGACATGCTGAAATCGAATATGAAAACTATTTTCTCGCCGGAAAACCCTTTCAACCGGAATCCGGTAAAAACCGAAAACAAAAAATAAAAGTTTAATCGTAAGTTGATTAATTAGAGGTTCAATCTAGGGGTAATGACACGCTGAAAACGTATACGAAATTATTTTTTCGCCGGACAAGTAGTTCGCTTGGAATCCGGCCCAAACCGGAAAATTTGTTCAACGTAAAAGCTTTATTTGAACTTGGAGGTTCGATTCACGGTTTATAAGTAAAAGTTTTCTCTGAAGTTGATTAGAGGTTCGATGTAGTGGTAAGGAGACATGTTGAATCCGTATATGAAAATTTTTTTCTCGCCGGACAAGTAGAAAACCCGGCTAAAGCCTGAAATTTTTCTAAAAGTTAAAGTTTAGTTGGAGTTGATTAGAGGTCTGTCCGTCTGTTAGCAAGATAACTGTCGAAGGGTTCGAGATAGTTTGTTTAATGGGACGAGGACTCTTTGGGTCGAGGACTCAAGTAGTTCAGCCGGAATCCGGCAAAAAACGGAAAATTTGTGAAAAGTCAAAGTTTAATCTGAAGGTGAGTAGAGGGTCGATTTAGGGGTTAGGATATACCCTAAATCCATTGTCGGCAAAACCCAGCAAACCGGAAATTTAGCACGAGGTCTTAAAATCCAATGGTATAGTCGATATATGCCTCTTTTGACACAGACTATAGGCCAGGTCCGTATCCAGGAATTAATGTCGGAGCGGGTCTTCCCTGCGGATCGAAGGTGGTTTTAACCCCCACTATAAGGCTTGATCAGTTTCTAAATTTTAAAAGTAAAATATTTAACTGTCCGGATCAGATATTAAATTTTTGGGATCCCATCGAAACCTTTGGCCTTGTTAACCACGGTGCATTCAGTTTTCAAACGTTTTGCGCCCAGCCGGCGCGTCGGAGAGCAAGAAAGCTAGAAAGAGTCGACAGGCGCTAACGAGAAAATCTCTAAATATCTATCTCTAAATCTCTAATATTTTCGAGAAACGTTTTTAAGGATCCGTTTCATAGTGAAACGATCATTTCTAGTAAGAGTTGTGCTTTGAGTTTTTGTTTGTTTGTTCAGTTTTCGGAATCGGTTTCATATTTTATTCGACAGAACTCGGAAAAGCAGAAGACCAAGTTTTCAGTCCTGTTTGCTAATATGTCAAGTCTCAGAAAGACTGGAAAGAAAGCCAGATAGGTAAGAAAGGATTGACAATGAGGAATGGAATGGAAACTAACAGAAAGCAGTTTACTTTTGCAATCGAGAGCGAAAAACAGCCAAACTTGGTCGAGATTGTTTCCATCCTCAACATAGTAGGAGAACTGTGGACCCTAGGGGATGCATACGGGGATCGCACCCTACCAAAATCAGACTTAATCAGCCGTAAAAGTTTGGAATACTCGGGATCTCATTTCTGATTAAACTCTCCTCCAATACAGTGATTAAACATTCAAGAAAGTAACTTAAAGGTTCAAAATAGTAACCAAAAGCCAATAATTCGGACTCGAAATCCTAAAACTCTCTACGTTAACTTTTGCAATCGAGATTAGTTTTGCAATCGAGAGCGAAAAACAGCCAAACTTGGTGGAGACTGTTTCCATCCTCAACATAGTAGGAGAGCTGTGGACCCTAGGGGATGCATACGGGGATCGCACCCTACCAAAATCAGACTTAATCAGCCGTAAAAGTTTGGAATACTCGGGATCTCATTTCTGATTAAACTCTCCTCCAATACAGTGATTAAACATTCAAGAAAGTAACTTAAAGGTTCAAAATGGTAACCAAAAGCCAATAATTCGGACTCGAAATCCTAAAACTCTCTACGTTAACTTGTTCGGTGATGGTACATAAATATTCTTTTTTGTCGGGAAGGTTGCAATAGGCTACCTATGTATTGTTACCTCTCGTCGTATAAGGGCACGTGCCTCTGGGCTAGCGTCTTGGTATACCCCAAGTCGACCAACGATCATCTCGCCATTTGAATCAGAATTCAGGGTATAAGCTTCTATTCGGGTCACGCGAAAGCCGGGGGAAACCTCTAAAACCGGTGAGGGTTAAACTACTGTAGCCTACTTCAAGAATTAAGTTAATTAAATTTAATTAATTAAGTATTAAACCTGCTGTACCCCTGTGACTCAAAGCCACTCAGCCTGATTGAGAGGTTATTCACTTGAGTTTTTGCGTACACGAGTGCCAGCTCCGTGCCCCGTTTTTTTCGTCGGTGCCCGCCTGCTCAACGTTATAAATATCCACTTAGTTAGATCCTGTCACCAAAACACACCAGTATGGCCGGTTTTGGGGGTCATGAATCGATAAGTCATTGATCGACAAGCACACACCACATCGTGCCAAGTTAATGTAAGCTTATAACGTTCGGCTTTAAATATGTGCTAGGAACCACAGGTTCTCGCTCCGCTCGGCTAATTTTTGTGATCCCTAACCGCATGTGGAGGGATACCTATGACTTAGTAAAAGTTGTCCGTCCGTCCGTCTGAGGGCACGATAACTCTCGAAGGGAACGATGTATTTTGATGAAACTTGGTGTGAGGATTCTTTGGGTCAAGTCAAGGGACAGGTCGAGTTCATAGATGGGACCTGTAGCCCTACGTGTAGGGGTGCGGGAGTGGGTTCAAATTAAGGGGCGAACAAAATATTTTTTAACAGCTAATGAGACAGTCGCTCTAGGGGTAAGAAGACATGCTGAGCACGAATAAGAAAATGATTTTCTTGCTTGACAAGTAGTTCGCCCGGAATCCGGTCAAAACCGGAAAGTTTGTTAAAACTGAAAGTTTTATTTTTAAGTTGATTAGATGTTCGGTTCAGGGGCAAGAAGATCATTCTCATTTTCTACCCGGACTTATAGTTCGCCCGGAATCTGGCTGAAACCGGAAAATTTGTTATAAGTCATAAATATAATATTTATCTGAAGTTGATTAGAAGTTCGATGTAGTGGTAAGGAGGCATGGTGAATCCATATATGAAAATTATTTTCTCGTCGGACAAATAGTTCGCCCGGAATCTGGCCGAAACCGGAGGTATCAGAACTAAGGCAGGAAGTGTTGATCAGTTCTTGAAAGTAGATATGACGTATAGCCATGCTGAATCCATATCTTAACTTGGTTTCGCGATTCGCCATGGGCCTGTTTCGAAATCTTAATAGTGAAAATGTTCAAGGAGTCGTCTGGCGAAGACCGGATATCTACAAGAACAAGTTGTCTGGATCAGATATTAATTTTCTGGGATCCCATCGAAACCTTTTGGTCTTGTTGCTTGTCAATATCGACTTAGTAAGATCCTGCCACCAAAACACACCAGTTCGGCCTCTTTTGGGGGCCATAAATCAACAACTTCATTAATCGATGTCAAATCAATGTAAAACGTTCCGCTTCGAACAAGTGCAAGGAATCACAGGGCCTCGCTCCGCTAGGCCAGTTTTTTACTTATTTGCGTAAAAATCTGTAAACTTTCTTTACTAGAGAAACGCAACGATCAATGAATCCTCGAATGAATCATCGATTGCTTGCCCCAAAATGCTACCATACATCAGTGTACAAGCTTGATGCAGTAAGAAAAGCAGGATATGCCGCAAGCAAGGGGATACCAACTCCCAAAAATCAGGGTAGGCTACAATGTGCCCGGCAACTGAGTGTGCCAGATTACATTATGCCCGAGGTGTGCCATCCGACCCCCCGGTACACAGTGTGCCCGACAATTGGTAATCCCTCGGCCGCAGATTAGAGAGAATGGGAGAAAAGAATTTCAAATGTTCAGGACAAAATGATGACACGGGACTGGGGGGTTTCCGGGGCTCCCTCTTGATTCTCGGTTCGCAGCCCATCCATTCAGTTAACTGTGTCCCGAGTGTACACAAGACGTCCACGGATGATCGACCCCTCGGATGACGTCCCCCTTAAAGGACGCGTCGTACTTACGATAGCAATTCAGTCTACTTCAAAACTATTTCCATCCATTCTCTTTCTCGAGATTCTACACTTGTAAGTATATCCTCTATCGGCATTGCACTGATTATCACATTTGCCAAGTTTGTTTTCTTTCCGTCACATATCATTCTCCTGATCACTGTTTCCGAGAAGCCAATTGGTCCTAAGACTGGCTATGCAAATTTTGGCGAGGTTCTTATGCAATTCAAGGGTTATGGGAAGGTGTGGACTAAGTTGTATCGGATTCGATGCAGTCGTGACGTCCATAGTGACGTCATGTGATTGTATAGGACCCAACAGGGGATTTTATAAATGTAAACGCGCTCGGCTCTATGTATATCGAGATGTATATATATTCAAATATATATTCACCGTTAGGAATAAACTACAATTTTTCATTTTCGAAGGTAAGATAGATCAAATGGGTGCGACGTCACGCTTGTGTGGAATTCCGATACAACTTAGTTTAGACCTAAGGGAAGGGAAGAGGCGAAGGGAAGATGACGAAGCCTTGTGTAGTTTTTCTGTAAGTAGGCCTATAGCTAAGTTTTAAAGCAGTCAGCTATGGTGCCCTTTAAGAAATCAGTTGCACAAACTTACTTTAACTGGTACTCGATGCTGGTTCTCCAACATGTTCGTTATGTGCTGTGCAGCCAGCAGGCTCTGCTCGTCTGTTATTAGGTGAATGTGAAGTGGTGACCTGGTATTCTTCATAATCGACCGGAGCAGGGTCTGGAACTTGTGCTTTAAGATTCCATTTCCCGAAACTTTCGTAAAAATAATTCCCAGATTGAGATAATCACTCTCGTGTAACAAGTTTTCACCGAGGTACACCGTTTGAACTTCTTCACTGGAAAGCACCGGCACCGTACTTGGCACTGATCCAGCCACTTCTGGCCGAGTATCTGCATGTGACTCAGCACCGTTGTTAGTATTCACCAAGCTTATCACAAATCCACTTGCTGGGTCTTTCACATTCACCACCTGTTGCTGGAAGTTCGTAGAATTCCTGTCTCTCTGACCGTACAAGATTTCATCTCTAGTCTGTCGTATCCCACGCCCGAAAATCATCACAAAGGAGAAACCGCAAATTGTGAACAAAACGGCAAGAAAACATCTTCTCGCAATTCTATTCATTTCGGCCGCCTCACATTATTTGACTGTGCCTTGCCTTTTCACGGCACTTGACTCTTTGATCTGGTCTGTTGGAGGTATATCGTATCCAACATCCCTGTTCTCACACATCTGCATATGCCCTTTGGCTTTTATGGCCAAGTCGTATTCGACGATTGCCAGTCCCCTAGTTGAGCTGGGTAATAACAGATTGCGCATGTGCGGCAACCTTCTGGTTAAATGGTTGATCGCTAGATGGTTCTTGACGCATCTTTTGCGAAACGGGGGCAAAATGTAAGGACGTCGTTCGCGTACTGTGCGTAAAGTTTTTCGCAAAGTTCATGAAGTTGCTCCGTAAACCCGCGTAAAGTACTTTGCGGAAGTAGGCAAGAAGTTGAACTTCAGTTAACTTTTTTCATAAAGTTCGGAAGGTGGACCAGTATGAAATATTGAAAATGTGGGATTAGGAAACTGAAAAGTGATGAGAGGATGATTATTAAAGCACAACTCTTACTAGAAATGATATTTTCCCTACAAAATGGATCAGAAAAAACGTTTTCGAAAATACCATTACTTTCCACCTGAAACTAGCGATGCTCTTGTTAGCGCTTGTCGATTATATCCAGCCTTCCTGCGCTCCGACGCGGCGGCTGGCCGCAAAAGATTTGAAAACTGAACGTGCCTTGGTTGAAAACTAAGCAAATAAAAGAAGTAATAAACAGAAGATTATCACATCCTTATGTGTGAAAGAGTTATCAGCGGACAGTGAAGATTCCGGCAAACTTTTCGTTTGGTGACGGGAAAACTCGGCAAGTCCGAAAAAGTGCTAAAAAATCGTAGTTGCGAAACGAAACAATGGGGAAAGGTGGGGATTTTAGAAGCTTGTAATCCCATATGGGAGCTAAGTATATTATAAAGCAAGAGGGGTCCTTTAAGGTCTGCATGTGGGAATAATAATAAGGTCAAATAATTTGAAACGTTTTTTGCAAGAATAATTAGAAACATTATTTTGTAGGATTTTGTTGTTCTTCTGGTTTTTGTCAGGTGAGTTAGGTTAGAAAGTTTTATTTGTTGTTTTGCGTAATTTAACTGGTTTATTTATTTATATTATTTTTGTTTTTGGATGTATTTCAAAAAGTGATTAGATGATGATTATTGAGGTCTGCATGTGGTAATAAGAATAAGGTCGAATAATTTGAAACGTTTTTTGCAAGAATAATTAGAAACATTATTTTGTAGAATTTTGTTGTTCTTGTTGTTTTTGTCAGGTGAGTTAGGTTAGAAACTTTTATTTATTGGTTTACATAATTTAACTGGTTTATTTTTTTTTATTTTTTTTATTGGATTTATTTTAAATTTGAAGGTTATTTTTTTGTATCTGAATATTAACAATGGCCCATTGGCTTTCATTGTTAATAAATACCTACCTATGGTTTATATATGATAATAATAAAGTCTTATTGATTTTTTTTCTTTCGAGAATAAATTGCCACGCCCAATTTTCATATACTTAACTACGTCTTGGTTAACTAAAGTCTCGTCTGAGCTGCGTCAAACTTTCCGGAACATACTTTGTGAACAAGACCAGAGGTGTCGATGGGATCCCAAAAATCTAATATTTGATCAGACAAATGGTTCTTGTCTTCGCCAGATCCAATCTTCGCAAGGCTAATCATCAGAGAAAACCAAGTTCAGATATACCTCTATAGGCCATATCTATTTTGACGATACTGACCGGAACTTCCTGTTTTACTTCTGCCAAATTTGCGGTTTGGCCCGAATTCCGAGCAAACTATTAGTCCAGCAAAAAAAGAAAATTCAGAAACAAATTCAGCGTATCTCCATATCCCTATAAAGAACATCTAATCAACTTTAAATAAAACTTTGACTTAAAATATCCGCTTACAACCGGATTCCGGACTAATAATATGTCCGGGTAAAAAATGATTGTCGTATACAGACTCACCGTCTCTTCTTACCCCTAAATCTGTCATCTAATCAACTTCAGATACAACTTTTACTTTTCGCATATTTTCCGGTTTTGGCCGGATTCCAGGCTAACTAGTTGTCCGGTGAGAAAATGGTTTTCACCGTCATGTTCAGCATGTCTTCTTACCCTGAAATCGAACAATTATTTTTTACTTTTAACCAACTTTCCAGTTTTTCCGGATTCCGGACGAACTATTTGTCCGGCGAGAAAATGGGTTTCACCATCGTGCTCAACATGTCTTCTTACCCCTAAATCAAACATTTAACCAACTTCAAGACATGCTGAACACGATGGTGAAAACCTTTTTTTTCGCCGGACAAGTAGTTAGCCCGGAATCCGGCCAAAACCAGAAAGCCTGTTAAAAGTAAAGTTTTATTTGAAGTTGATTATATGTTCGATTTAGGAGTAGGAAGACATGCTGAACACGATGGTGAAAACCATTTTCTCGCCGGGCAAGTAGTTCGCCCGGAATTCGGCCAAAACCAGAAAGCTAAGTTGATTAAATGTTCGATTTAGGGTAAGAAGACATGCTGAACACTTTAGTGAAAAGTATTTTTTACCCCGACAACTTGTTAAAGAAAATCGAAAGACTAATCTGACGGGTTGAGTGGACACACAGAGCCCAAAATGTTCAAACTTTTGAAATGATGCAAACAGAATGCTTTGACAAGTGTCTTGCAGTTAAGTTGACTGGGATGGTTTCAGTGTCCTCCCCCCTCCCCCTCCCCCCAGAGTTCTCGGATCCGGTCCGGAAACGAAATGGTAATCCGCGGCACGAGCTCTTTACAACTGTCGAGTTTCGTTTGTGTCCGATGCCGCGTTCGAAAGTTATGCTGCTAACTGCTAAGTGCTACGGCCAAACGCAACTTACGATGCAATTCCTTTAATAAAGTGAAACTTCCTAGATTTGGTGTCACCACAAAAGATTTTTCTACCAACCATCCTTGCCGTTTTCCTGTACCAATCTTTATGAATGCTACACGAATGTCACAGCGAACCTGGCGGTGTGCAAAAGAAAGTAGATCTTTCTCCTCTTCCGAACAAATTTCATTGTCAAGTATCATTTGGGAGTTTTCCCAAATTTCTCAAAAAGGGAACTTCTTCCTTGGATATCATTAGCTCTGCTCTCATATTCGCAAGTCGTTAGTAGGCTACGATTTTAGTATCGTCTTTAGTATGTCAACAAAGAAAAAAATGATCACGAACCCGTGAGATCGGATTTTAATGGAAAACATTTGGGAAAAGAAGATAGGTTGTCTTTTTTTTTAATACAACTTCTCATTTGCTTAACTGGTACTCAGCCAAAAACAGATTCACTGATACATATGTCAAAGTATTCCGCTTTAAAAAGTGACAACAAGTTACCTGCGACGGAAAAATGGAAAAAAAATCTTAAGTAGTATGTTTGTAACAAACAACCACTACTCACTAACCTACTCCTTCTCTCTTCAAATGCTTTCTTCCCTCAGACATCCCTCCACCTACTCCTTGCATCTCCCCTCCCAAAAACCTTCGTTTTGTTTTTTTTGTAACTACAACTTTGTATTAGGTTTATGTCTGGTCGCCTGGTCTGGTCGATCTTTGCTTTCTGCAATAAACTATATACTGCATCAAGGCCGTATCCAGGGGCAGGTTAGGGGTTCGCCCCCCCCCCCAACATTCAAAACTAATCGTTATTATAGGATTTAATCTCTGATTTGTGTTATTGTTTTACTGTTTGGTATGGATTGTGTTCGAGGGGAGACCCCCACCCCGACATAAAGTCCCAAATGACACCTGTAACCGATATTTCTTTGTTAGTTCTCATTCTGTCACACCTCTATCGCCTACTCTACCTGTTATTTCTCACAGAAAAAGATAATACACCTCCCCCCCCCCCCCTTTGTTTGTAAATCCCCAGCTTTCAAAGTTGCTATCCCTTTCAGACCGAATGCAGTCGAAGCATCAGGTGCTCATTGATTTTCTTTGTTAGGAAAAACTCGACTCTTCCTCGAGAGACGCTCGGGTTTCCCGGCCACTGGAAAATTCGCCTTAATTAATTGCAACGTCGATTTTTGTCTTCATTTCGGGGCCCATTATCAGAAACGCCGCGAAACGCTGTACTGGAACAGGTTGGTTTCACCGGTAATCACATTCCTAATTGCCTGAAGCCTCCGTTTCTGTTTTCATAGGAATTGGTTTCGGAGAAGGAGAATGGTTTTTGACAGTCGGCTGACTCCGATAGTCTGCGTGATAGAAAGCTGATATAGGTCCTGGAATGAAAACATAAAAGATTAGAACAATAAATCAGGTAGTCAGTGGAGCGACGCCTTTTGTCATTTTACTAAAAGGGGAAAAACAGGCAAGTTAAAAAAAAAAATAATGGGATGTCGGGTGGAGAGGTCGTGACTGTATAGGCTTGGGGAAGGAGGCATGTTGTCAAATTTGACTTTTCCTAGTAAAAATTAATCTAGTAAGTGACAAAAGTAGGCTACATTTAGAGATTTTCTAGCACACGGGTAAGATCTAGCAAAGGTTCGAAAGATGGTCCGAAAAGGATGCCCGACTTAAATAGAAGATGGATTTGTAGAAATAAAAAGTTAGTTCAGTGCTAGCCTCTGACGGGATGGATTTACTCTAGAAAAACTACTCTAAAAATAACTAGACCCACGTGCCTGAGCAACGTGACGTGTTGCAGCAACCTTTGTTCGGCGACGCCGACAGAAGTGTTCCGAGAGCAACACTTTGGTTTTATTTCTTCATTATGTGTTAGATGCTGAAGTTGTCAATCCATCAAGATTTTCAAATGTTCTAAGAAGATTTTTTTTTTTTCGGAACTGATGAGACCATAATCACATTACGAAGCGGCAAAAGGGGAAGGTTGAAAACAAGTGCCATACAATCCTTTAACCTATATAGGCTGGATTCAGTGGGCTTCCTTACTCCTTAAACGAATATTTCATTAGCTTATAAAACAAATTTGTTTTTACCCTTAATTCGAAACCCCTCTGCCTCTAAATATAGCGCTTATTTATTAAATATAGGGCCCATTTGTATTCTCTATACGCTTGTGCTTGTGTTGTATGACCGACGAAAACGATTTACGAAAAATAAGGGTTCACGCACTGAGCTACCTTCCGTAAGCTGGTCACTGGCCACTGAAACGCCGCGTATGTATTGAAATTCAGTTTTTCTGCGTCATAGTAGAAATTTGCGTTGTGAGGACGACCGTAGGTATTCCGAACGTCATTCTAGCGCAAATAGTAAAAAATAACAAAAATCCCTTAACACATTCCAAAAAATGCAGTGTATTCAGTTGAATGATCCAAAAATAAGTTGGCTTTTCAGTTAAGCTTTAACTATCAGTAAAATTAAATGGGGAATCCCCAGTACTCGAGGGGATTTCTAGGGAATTTCGAATGTCCAGCAGTCGAGGGGATTTCAAGAGAGTTAAAAAGTTTTCCGACGTTTAGTGAAATGGCGCTACTGTCCGCAAAGAATGGAAGTTTCACCGCCCTAGCTTGTCCGGACTCCGGAAGTGTCTGATTATGTCTGAACTAGCAAACTTTGGACAGAGCGACGGACCGGCAGGAAGTACGGTCGCTATTGGTCACTTTGTTTACGCGGTGTGGAGCTAACATAAAATTTTTGGTAATAAATAATAGTTCTGCATTGCCGCCGCAACCAGGCGACAACCGACGAGTCTTTCTTTTTACTTGCTGATGGCAAAAATAGAAAAACAAGACCAAAGGTTTCGATGGGATGCAAAAAATTTAATATTCGATACATACAATTGGGTTTTGTCTTTGCCAGATGCAGTCTTCGCCAGACTCCTTGAATATTTTTACTATTAAAATTTAGAAACAGATTAAGGCCAAATAGCTACTGATTCAGCGTCTCTTCTTACCCTTGAATCTGTCATCTAATCAACTTCAAATAAAACTTTTGTTTTTAACAAATTTTCCGGTTTTGGCCTGATTCCGGGCGAGCAAGTTGTCGGGGTAAAAAATACTTTTCACAAAAGTGTTCGGCATGTCTTCTTACCCTGAATTGGACATCTAATTAACTTAACTTTCCGGTTTTGGCCGAATTCCGGGCGAACTACTTGCCGGGCGAGAAAATGGTTTTCATCGTCGTATTCAGCATGTCTTCCTACCGCTAAATCGAACATCTAATCAACTTCAAATAAAACTTTTACTTTTAACAGGCTTTCCGGTTTTTGCCGGATTCTGGGCTAACTACTTGTCCAGCGAAAAAAAGGTTTTCACCATCGTGTTCAGCCTGTCTTCTTACCCCTAAACATCTAATCAACTTCAAATAAGACTTTTACTTTTAACGAACTTTCCGGTTTTGGCCGGATTCCGGGCGAACTACTTGTCCGATAACAGAATGGTTTTCATAATCGTGCTCAGCATGTCTTCCTACCCCATATTCGACTATCACATTATCTGTTTAAAGTATTTCATTTGCCTCTTAATTTAAACCCCCACCCCCTTACTGTAGGGCTACAGAGCCCATCTACGAACTCGACCTTACTCATGACCCAAAGAATCCTCACACTAAGTTTCATCAAAATATCTCTTTCCCTTCGAGAGTTATAGCGCGCACAGACGGACAGACAGACGGACAACTTTTGCGATGTCAGAGGACAATCCAAAACCCAAAGAATACGTACGCTAGGTTTAAATAGTCTTCTATCAAACCAAGAAACTTTGCGCCTATACACGCGACCGAAATCGCCATCCTTCCTGGGCTTATGATTAAGCAAGTGACGTCACTCACGCGCAGAGCTTTCGCCTGTGTGAATAAAGGGGTAGGGTAGGGACTGGAAAATTGGTCAACAAATTTTATAAAATTTTACCAGATTACCAGACAGTCGGATGCATTCCGACTTTTCGACCCAGCCGGTGGGGACTTTGAAGATAACTAAATTGATCGCATACGCTTTTTGTTTATCATTATTATGTTCGAAAGTTGCAACAGCATGTCTCCTCACTCTATATTGACTATGTCGTTGGTTGTTAAAACTTCATGATTTCCGGATTCAGGGCGAACTACTTGTCCGGGGTGAAAATAATTTTCATATTCGGGTTCAGCATGTCTTCCTACACCTGAATCGAACATCTAATCAATTTCAGATATAACTTTCACTTTTTCCAAATTTTTCGGTTTTTGCTAACTACTGCTATCTCCGATTTTCGCGAACTACTTGTCCGGCGAGAAAATATTTTTCAGATTCGGATTCAGCATGTCTCCTTACCTCTAGATCGACAATCTCATTAGCTTTTAAAAAATATTTATTTTCGTCCCTTCATCCGAAACCCCTCCCCCACCCGTGAATGTACAGCTTTGGGGCCCATCTACGAACTTGACCTGTCCCTTGGCCCAAAGAATCCTCACAGCAAGTTTCATCAAAACATCTCATTCCCTTCGAGAGTTATCGTGCTTACAGGGACGGACAGACGGACAACTTTTACGAAGTCATAGGTATCCGTCCACTTGCGTTTTGGGATCCCAAAAAGAACTTGTAACATTTCACCTGAATAGATTCGGCGGCATAACTTCACCGGCTGGACACCGCCGCCGACCCCGAAGGCGCGCGCCGAGATGTTTTCGGCGGCGGCCCGCTGAGTTATTTTCGGTGGCGCGCCGCCGACTTTCGGCGCGGCTTCCGGGACTAATCCGGCCTAAGGTCTACACTTTTCGTAAAAACCGCACAGGTCCTTAGACCCTTACCACTTTCTACCAGTAATCTGAAATCGGGGTACTACTGGTACTAGGAAAAAAAAGAACACACGACAAAACCAAAGTGTTGCGCAACACTATGGGATGAATGAGAGAGTACCGCAGAGTATAAGTCGAGGTAAAAGTAAAGACACAGTTAAAACTTATGTTTAAAAAAAATATAACAGTTAATTTTCCTCCATCTCGGCTGAGATCGAAATGACAATCTCTACAGTCATTTAAAAATATCAACCTCGCTCCTGCTGGGTAGATATTTTTCATAACCAACCTGTCTCGCCTTCGGCTCGGATAGGTTATTTCCAATGGCCGTCTCGATGTCATTTCCGATATCAAGTTTTCAAAATCATGAGCAAGAGCCCAAAAATAATGAGTTACACACGAGATTTGTGCTAAGAAACCATGAGAAAAGATAGACGAGGAAATCGTGGGACTATCAAAAAGTCATGTGGATTTTAGCAGCTTTATTTTTAGCAAAAAAAAAAACTCCAGTAGTGATATTTTAACAACTACTGACCGAAAACATAATAGGGATTCACTGGTCACACCTGCAGAGTCGCTACTAGCCAAAAAAAAAAATTTGGGGGGGGAACGAGGCATTTACCGACTGTTTTGCAGAAAAAACGACTGTTTTCAACAAAAAAACGACAGTATTGAAAAAAATCGGCTGATTTTCAGAAAAAACGATTGTTTTGACGAAAAATCGACTGATTTTCAGAAAAAACCGACTGTTTTCATGAAAAAAATCAACTGTTTTTACGAAAAATCGCGGCGCTTCGCGCCGACTCGGTTATGTTTTTTTACCGACTGGCCGACAGCATTGCGGGGGGGGGGGGGCGTCCCCCCCCCTCCCCAAGTCGTGACGCACTTGCACACCTGTACAGCGACCAGAGAACAGTGGGTCTTGTACAGTAAAAGGCACAAGTGTGTATCCCATCGGTTCACTGAGACGAACTCAGGGGTCGTAACTTGTAAGTCATGTATGTTCAGCTTGGATAATTAGTTCGGAAAGGCCCAGCCTAAAGCCAGAAAAGAAATTAATGAAGGTTTTATAAGACTACATTCACTCCGCAAGAGCACAAATGGTTTGAAAAGTTAACAATGAAATTATTTCCCGCCGGAATTAGTTGTACCGTTTTGGGGAGGCAGGTTGCACGTTAATCCGGTTTCGTGAACTGAGAGGGTAGTGATTTTGTTGACCTGCATTCCGAACCTTGTTGAGATAAATCTTGGAACTCCTTGATCGTGCAGTCATTTAGTTACAATCAATCAATCATTAATTTTATTACCAGTACAAAATATGGTTCCCAAATTCAGCATTGGAAAAAAGAACGAAACGAAAGTATAAAGAAGAAGCAAGAAAAGAAACCCGACTAAACCAAACGAGGTAAAAACACTAAAATATGAATGGCTCCGGTCTAAACTCCGTTCGGCAGCCACAAATGGATCGCCAATACCGGGATAGACTAAAAAGAGGCACGGCATGGCGCAGGAGGAGGAGTAATAAAAAGAGATTAGTGAGTAGTAGAAGTAGACGAGTAAGTGAGAGTTCGTAACTCCAGAGCCTAAAAGAAGTCACGTTTAGAACATTGTTCCTACCTCTCGCTCTGAAGCCTGAAAGGGCCCTTTTAGTTTTCGTGCCTGTTTTTAGTACTCGTGCCTCCTACACTATGTCGTGCCGTGCCGTGCCTCTTTTTAGTCGATCCCGCCAATACCTCTGAAAGTAATGCAAAACGCCGGACGCCGTAGCCTGGCGGGGAAAGGGTACAGAATATGGCGAGAAAAATACTCAAAAGAATAACGGTTTGTGGCTACATTTTGCTCGTTGTTTTTACTTGAATTACTGTTTTCGCTCTGTACTGTGCATGAATTTTTGCTAGGTTTAATGTTCACCATTCCTTGTTGCGACTTCCAAATAATAAAATCTCTGCTGCACGTCATATTTCCACGAGGGGTTTACCACTCCCCGGTACCTGCTGTACACCCTTTTCTCGGCACCGACCGAAACCAGTGGTGCTAATACTGGCCATAGATTAGGAGATTCATCTTACAAACACTTTTAAACAGGCTGATTTTTATGTTCTGACACATGGCGACTGGTGACGGATGGTGTCAGACGGTGCCTGCACTGATCGGGTACCGCGGCACCGAGTGGGCACGCAACCCCCTCGCTTTCCGCGCGACATAAGGTTTTTCGCACCAGATAATGCCTGTTTCTTTTCAGTAGCACTCAGGTATTTTCACTCCAACCACTCAGACTTCTCAAGATATTTTCTGTCCCACCACAAAGTCGCAACAAAAGAACCTACGATGCGACAACTCACCGTGACAACGTCAACAATCGGGGGTAGGGGGTGCCCATCTATCTTGAAAGGGGGACAAAGGCCATTCAATAAAGGTAGCTACACCTGCACCACTAATGTGACCCTAATCATTCCTAAAAGGATTTCCTGGCCGTAAACACATTGACAAAATCCTCGAAGAGACCAAGGAAGATGGTGAGGATGTTTTGACGGAATCTGTATAGGTCTTCCATCAAAGCACTATGCTAAATTGTGGAGAGATCTTGTAGTCCACGTCAGGCGGAAGAATATCGGGGATTGATTATAGGGGAATACGGCTCTTTGGTTCCTTCTAGGACACAAAATAGGATTAAGAAGGTTGAAGGAACGGTGGATTTGATCGCGCTGATCGGGAAGGGAAGTGGAAGATACCACTGAGATCACAAATGTTTCTATCCACCTGTCCGTGTCTCAGAAGGCCCAAGTGAAGTGTCCGGCCTTCACATCAGCAGCCAATCCCAGATATTCGTTTCCGCGTGTATCAAAACAGTGTCATAGACAGAGCAAAAGTGTCGGACAACTGAATGAAAATCAAAGAAACAGTTTTGGTTTTTCTTCGGCGCTAGGGCCCCTTGATCGGCCTTTGAATCAACTATTCAAAGTAGATTTATGTCCGGACCAATGCATTTTTCATGGCATGAGCTTTTATTTCAGGCAGCCCTGAAATACTCAGTGGTCGAGAGACATTTAAGTAAGGAAACTGGTTATAAATACTCTGCAATAAATATTCGTGTCTGTGGCAAAAGCTGTACTCAGTACAAGAGCCTATTTCGAAGAAAAAAAAATCCCTAAGTATGAGTCAAAATAATTCAGCGTATACGGATACGAGATAAAGCTTTTCATTTAAACATTTTTTACTCGTGTGTGGACCTTCCTCTGTCTGGCAAGACTGAGCTGGTTGTGATCTGGTTAAGAGTGTTCAGCTGACCTATTGCAGTTTGAAGCTATCATCTGGATCACTGTCCCGTGAAATTTTCGACCAGCTGCAGTTCTTATGTTTAATCCTTACGAAGGCTTGATAGGCAAATCAGCCTCTAAATAACCCACAATATCTAACAACACGTCAATTTGATGTCAGCTTTACATAGTAGATTGGATCCCACCCTCTAATCTCTTCATTTCTTTTTTGTTTGAACGTTAATTCCTGCGTCCCGAATCCGGCTAACTCGATGCTTCGGTAGATAAAAGATGAAGAGCAATATCCTCCGAGATGAAGGATAGGCCCGGTTTTGGTTTGGAATCGATCTTCTTTACCCTGCCTTTAGAGATCAAAGCTCGGCAAATAGCGTTTTTTCTTAGGATTACTCGTTCCAGCAATCATTCCCAGTCAAGTTGGTGGACGGACTTTTGAAGGCTCATATTAAGGGGAATAAGAAAGGCAATAAATCCAGTATGTTTGGGCTTGGGATATATCCAAGGGAGCAAGGGGGAGACGGAGAGTCTAGTCAGACAATTTTCTATATCGTCTTTGTGGCGATGTTTTTATCCGAAAATTCAGATGTTGTCGCTTTGATCATCGATATCACGAGATAGCTAACACGCGGTTTGATGTATGTAGTTGTGTTGAGATAGACAGAGTAAAAGACAAAGATAACAAGACCAGACGTTCCGAAGGGATCCCAAAACTGAATATTTAGAAGAGTTTTGGTCCAAACATTCCGGTCTTTTAGATTTCCGATTTTCGCCAGACCCCTCAACCGCTTGTACAAGAAATGATACCGTTTTGGTGCTTGTTTGACAAGTTATGGCCAAACAACTAATCACATGAGAAAACCAAGTTCAGATATGAATTCAGCATGCATGTTTACCCCTATATCTGATCTTTAATCGACTATAGAAAAATCTTTTACTTTGACCAAACTCCTCGTTGCTGCTGTATTCCAGGCGAACTGCATGCAGAGCAAAAGTGCTGGTGACATTGAGAGGCAAACCAAGAACCTTTCGATCCAAATTTCCGATGTTTTGCAAAGTTTGGGAAAATTACTTGTCTGACAAGAAAAGAAAAGCTCCGATATGGATTCATCGAGTGTTCTTACCCCCGACACGAACCTCTAATTGAATTAAGATTGAACTTTTGTTTTTACCAAATTTCCGGTTGAACCGGATTCCGGGTAAACTTCTTGTCCGGCGAGAAAATTAGTTTCAGATCTGGATTCAGCATGTCTCCCCACCCCACCTTATATGTCGACTATCTCTTTGGGTTTTTAAACTTCCTGGCGTATTTCCGGTTTAACCGGATTCCGGGTGAACTACTTGTCCGGCAAGAAAATAAAGTTCAAAAACGAATTCAGCATGTCACATTCTCCCGACGTTGAACGTCTAATAAACTTCAGATAAAACTTTTACTTTGAACATATGTTTCGGTTTTGATGGATTCCGGATGATCTACATGTCCGGCGAGAAAATAAATTTCATATTCGGATTCAGCATGTCTCATTACTCATTAATTGACTATCTCATTAGCTTTTAAAAAATATTGTTTTGCCCCTTAACTTGAAACCGCCTCCCCCACCCCTAAATATACAGATACAGAGCCTATCTACGAATTTGACCTGTACTCTGACCCACAGAATCCATATAACAAGTTTGAACAAAATATCTGAACCCCTTCAAGAGTTATCGTGCTAACAGACGGACAGACAGACGGACGGACAAACTTTACGAAGTCATAGGTATCCCGTCACTAACGTTTTGGGATCCCACAAACAGTAACATAAAGCTTAACCGAACAGGGCTGAGGTATGACACCCTGGTTACCCATCATATTTGTATCTAAGTAGGCTAGAAAACCTGACGAAAACGCGTTACTTCGTTAATTTATTATCCGCAAATATTGAATTTTAGCTGACGAGTTTGTTCTTCCGAAATTGTTGTACCTCTAGACGGATGTACCTCTACGTTTGAAGTTTAGCAACTACAGCGGCAAGCAGTTGCCGAAAAAGAACCAGCAATGGCGGATTTTAATTATTCAAGCCAGGAAGATGAACGTGAGTGAATATGGGAAGTGACCAGGAAGCACTTGACATTCGCCCATACATGTTGATTCTGGTGTGATTCTGCAGTCTGAAATAGAACGTTTCAGAATCTTCACTTTGTTAGCCATTGAGACGCACGCTTTTCCAGATATTCAAATTCTCCGCCACTTGACGAATTTTTATTTGTCGTGCAAGCAGCGGAGATTTCCAACGTCACTACTAGACTACGTGACGAAAAAAAAAATCTCTTAGAGGAGTCACAAGAATCCAGTGTATCCAAATCAAAGGTATACAAATAAGTTGGCTTTTCAGTTAAACTTAAGGATGATCGACAGTCGATTCTGGAGAGCTCGCAGTCCCTTCTTTTCGCACCCCGTCGTGTGCCATTTGTATCCTGCTTCGTAGGACACAGGGTATCCCTTGAGGTCTCCGGTTCGGGAGGAAAAGCGACACCTTTCTTTAGCGACCTCCTGTCATCTCCTTGTTTTGTAAGTCTGTTATTCTTCCCTCTTTGAGAATTACCTTAATCGATATTACCATAGAGGGTGCCTCGGGGGCTTCTTCTATCTATGAGGAATGCTAACAAAAAGTTCCAACAAGAAATTGGATTCGCTTACAGGCTTTACGCTTGCCCGGGAAGTTCCCTTTGAACCTAAGGCGGTTCGGGAAATATTATCCCTATTTGAACTTAATCATACGCGTCGTTAAATGATTCAAGGGGCGTGTAGGGACTAGAATAACTGATGATAATTGCCAAGTTTTCATAACGAGCTTAGCTGATTGGAGTTGGTAGGGGAGGCACAACCTTTGCCCTCCTGGTCTAGAAACGTTTTTTTCTTGCGACTCACCTGTTAGCGATGCATTCTTCTCTATAGGAATAGGCATGACATCATGATACGTAGAAGTTCGTTTCTGTGTCCAGTCGATTTCCATCCAGCGCTTCCACTTCTGCTCTGTTTCCAAGTAGATTACTACCCTACGGCTCAGAAGCTCCAGTTTTTTTAAAGAATACCGAAATCAGTAAAAATAAAATTAAAGGGCACGCTGAAAAAGGATATAATGAAAGGGAATCCGAACAAATTAAAGGAAATATGAAGAAGACATGGACAAAAACTAATGAAGTAATGGGCCATAAAATAGAAAAATAGCAAACCAAAGAGATGAAATCGGAGATAATATTGTTAATGAGCCAAAACAAAATACGGAGAATCTGTGTAAATAATTTTCTGAGGAAGGTTCAAAACTGCGCCATGAGGCCGCCAAAAGATCAACATGCCCCACTGTCCCTATACTCCCAACTAACCTCTGAATTCCTGTTTACGAAATGCGATGGAATATGGATATCCGATATCGAAATTAAATAATCATGAAATTAAATCACAATCATGTGGAATCGACGTTGGTCACGTTCGTTAAGGCAACCAAACAAATTTTTGGTTATTTAATAACTTTATCACTTGAAGCTGGGACTACCCCAGAAAGACTTAAAGTAGCACGTGTACTACCCCTTCACAAATGAAAGTAAAAAAATGACCAAAGCAATTCCCGGCCCATATCCATTCTTCCTTTTTCACCAAAATTTATGAGAAAGTAGTTGTCATATTTCCGGTTTTCCCGCTTTCTGTTGTATCTGCCTCCATGGTACAGAAATCGGGACCTCAGATCAGTTTACAGTTTCCTGGATATCGAGTCGAAACTTACGGAGCTTGCTGGGAAGTTACCCCAGTCATCTTATAAGTATCTGCCCGTCCACAGTGGCCTTTCTTGTTTTGTGAAGTGTTTGTTTTGTTTCTTATTATTATTATCACTATTAAAGACGAATGTATATTTATCTTCAGGAGCAGGATATACTTTGCAAAACGCAGTTTGGTTTCAGAAAGGACTTTCAACGGATCTTGCCATTTTAAAACTAGACCTACGTTGCCTGGACAACGTGAAGTGTTGCAGCGCCTTTGTTCGGCTTCGCCGACAAAAGTGTTGCGAGAGCAACACTTTGGTTTTGTTTCTTCGCTATCGGTCCACTTGAAAGCAGGAACATGGTTTGATGAACGAAAGCTTGGCAAAGACTTAGTTCTAAGTTACAGAGACTAATTTTCTTACCCTCAGATTTAAAGAGATAAAATCAAATGTGCACCAATTTTCCCTAGTTTCTAGCCCTTACTTACAAGTCCATCTCCACGTGATAGACATAGTACCAAATTTTTCTCAATTCAAATACGCCACAAACAAATACAAGGATTAATAGGTACACCAACTAGTAATAGTTACAAGCCCCTCATCGCCGAAGATGATTATGGTCTAACAGTCGATTTTTGCTTACAAGTAAAAACAACAAAAGAATACTAAATTAACTTAGCAGCCAATTGAACTTTATCCTTTTCAATCGCAGACATCGTGACTTTTGGATACTTGGAACATTATCTTATATAAACTAGTTGGGAATATAAATCTGTCCGAAGCTTTTCAGGATCAAAATACCATAGATGCCACTCTGCTAATTATTTCGAAACTATATCGTTGTATTACATTATCATTTATATCCGTTGCGTTAACACTTAATTCTATGTTACAGTGGACAGTGGTAGACCATCACCATAGAACATTGCAGCATCTCATGAAAATGACAATGCTATAGCAGCTGATTCTTGAACGATGACATGAACCAAACTTTTCGTATCATCGAAACACCGGGAACAAAATAGGTGAACAAACTAGGAAAAGTCGAAAACCCCTCACCGCTGAAGATAATTATGGTTTAACAGCCGATTGTTACTTGCAAGTCCCTGGAATGTCTAACAATTGGGTTCCACCTATTCTTTGTTTGAGTGTGTACCCTACCACTAAAGTTGTCAATCCCTCAAAGGCTTAATTTTAAGTTGCAGTGATAGATCAAGGAAACTAATTTTCTTACCCTCAGATTTACATAGATCAAATAAAATGTACACCAATTTTCACAAGTTTCGAGCCCCTCAATAATCCCCTCTAGCAACCGATTCTTACTTGTATGTCCATCTCCCCGTGATAGACATGGTACCAAATTGTTCTCGCGACCAACTACACCAGAAAGAAATAATAAGATTAATAGGTACACCAACTACCAAAGTTGCTAACCCCTCATCGCCAAAGATGATTATGGTCTAACAGCCGATTGTTACTTGTGTACCAAATTGTTCTTACCATCAAATACACCAGAAACAAATAATAGGTACACCAACTAGCAAAAGCTGCAAACCCCTCATCACTGAAGATGATGATGGTCTAACAGCCGACTGTTGCTTACAAGTCCCCTACATGTCTCACAATTGGGATCGGCCTAATTTTGGTTTCAGTGTGTACCTTACTACTGAAGTTGTCAACCCCTCTTAAACTTTCAAACTCTTATATCTCATGAAGGAATTTTTGTACCAAAAAACGGATGACATATACTTTGATCAGCTCACCAATATCTATCGACTGCCGTTGAAAAAAAAATCTATCTGTATTAGTTCAAAAGTTGACTTTTTTGCCGTAGGCCAACTTTCTAATATCACCACTTAGAAAGGAGCAAAGGGTAAGCTCTAATTTCTTTAGCAGTGACAGAACTTTTAAAGTTGAAGAGGCCCATCTGATCTCACTTCTCTTCCTCACTCCCAAGTGTAAGAAATGGAATGATAAACTCAGCTGAAATCGCGAACAGACATGGATAGAAACAATAGATGGCAGCACTTTCGGACCCATGGGAAAATGACACTTTTTTGTTTCTGTAGATTTTTCTATTTATCACTCAAAGAAGATATGTTGGCTGTGGGGCCGGGTAACTGCTGCGCATATTTAACACTTATAGATTTTAGTCCATCTTCAATTTGAAACTGGTGCCTGCCTGCTTGCGTGCTAGAACGGAGCTTTCCACTCGAAAGCAGAAACATGGTTTGATGAAACGAAAGGTTCGCTACACAACTTCGATAGTCCTCTCTGACATGGGCTATATAACTCCACTTCACTTCGCACACCGTAGGCTCTGGCTCGAGGACAAGCAAAGACCATCCTTATTGGCCCCAGGCAAGAGTCCTACGGAGCTTTCCAAAATGTAATGTCATATTCATCAATCCGGCCTAAGGTAATTAGTTGATAATTCACGCAGCATAATTTTTAGACATTAAATAGACATTTGATACTATTGATCATGATAAGTTGCTCCAGATTCTTAAATCAGCAGGGGTAGGCAGAGGCGTTACTAGCCAAAATGTTTGGGGGGGGGACAAGGCATTTACCGACTGGCTGGTAATTTTTACCGACTGTTTTGGCAGAAAAACAACTGTTTTCAAGAGAAAAAATACAGTTTTAAAAAAACTCGACTAATTTTCGTAAACAAAACCACTATTTTGATGAAAAATAGACTGATTTTCAGAAAAACCGACTGTTTTCATGAAAAAAAATCGACTGTTTAGACGAAAAATCGCGGCGCTTCGCGCCGACATAGTTAGTTTTTTACCGACTGGCCGACAACATTGGGGGGGGCGTCCCCCCCTCCCCCCCAGTCGTGACGCACCCGGGGGGGGGGGGGTAGGTAACGTGACTTTAAAATGGTTTGATTCGTATTTAAGTAATAGGGCGCAAGTCATGCATGAGAGCCATTTTATAACATTTGGAGTCCCGCAAGGGTCAATATTTGGACCCCTATTTTTCTTATTTATGTTGACCAAAAAAACTATTATTTAACTGAAGCTAATGTAATACTATTCGCAGATGATATACTTCTTTTTATTGCATGTGAAAGTCTACCTCTGTGTTTAAAAGAATGGAACAGCTCTCAGTGAATTTGTGTCATGGGCTGATTCGAATTATTTAACACTAGCTTATAGTAAGACAAAATGTATTTTATTTTCTAGAATAGCATCAATCCAAACAGATCTGAAATTAAAAGTAGTTAATAAAATCATAGATAAATATTCCTTCAACCCAAGCTGACTGCGAATCATGTTTGATAGTGCAAAACGGATACGTCAGCTGAATTTTATTGGAGCTATATTTCGGCCCTTCTTGGCAAGGGTCCTCTTCAGACTCAAAGCCCCTCAAGTTGGAAATACGAACTTATAGGAAAAACTTGTGGGTTTTCCACAAGGTTTTCAACATTACTCACTGGGCAATCTGGGTCCAATTGCCCCTGAACCTGGTTGGTGTGGGCTTGGGACCCCCAAAAGGCCCAACTAGACCCGAATACCCACAAGTGTACCAAGTTTAAACTAGATACATGCACTGGTTCACGAGTTATGAGCTCCACAAAAAAACGGTGAAAACCGAAAACTGAAAACCGTAAACCGAAACCGAAAGCGGCTACAGCGCTGGCAAGAGTAGATTGTTCATAAATGAACAGTCGACTAAAAACTAGCAGATATCTTGGATTCATAGTTGATGAGAATGTTTCGTGGAAAGAACATACGAAAAAGTTGGTAATAAATTTTCAATGTCCCTTGGAGTCATCCGCCGTTGTAAATTCCGTTTTCCTAAAAACAATGCCAAAATTGATCTATCATTTTATTTTTCATCCTCATTTGTCCTATGGGTGCTCCGTATGGGCAAGTAACTTCATTTCTTGTTATAAAAGGGTTCAAATAATCCAAAATAAGACAATTCAAATTATATCCCCGGTTCAACACGGATAACATTAATCTTCATTTCTAATGTGCCAAGATATTTGATGTACCGAATATCCGAGATTTCCAGAACGCAAAGTTTTGTTTTAAGTACTTCAGTACCCTCCTTCCGTCTTCATTCCGAAATATGTTCACACTAAATCAAGACCTCCATTAAGCGATCAGTGAAAGCTCATTACAATATTTTTTTTAGTTTTCTCTCCTCCGGAATCCCCTCCCCCCCCCGTTTGAAACTGAAATTGAACTGAATTTTGAATCTTTCTACCTCACAATTTTCTTACTAAACTGCTTTATTTCCACTTTTGTGGAAAGTCTTAGTTTTTTTCTTTTCGTCGGATTGCCAATCAGAAAAGAAGCTTATATTCACGTTTTGAATACAATTATTTTTGCATCAAAATCTTTGTATTTGTATAGATTTGTCTCTGGTCGCACAGTTGGAAAAGAGGCTGATTTTCAGAGCCTTAGCACAACACAACTAGTTTGCGACATCGTTTTGTGTCAAAGCTCTGTCTTTTTAGTAGAAAAACAAGCTGATTATGTTTGGCCCATGGCGCACAGTTTGCATATACTTTGGTCTTGAATCGAAATCTCTGCATTTTAGCAGAAAAGAGGCTAATTTCTAAACTTTTTTTCCTGCGGCGCACAGTTGAGAAAGAGGCTGAGTTTCGAAATTGTACCACAACACACATTGTTTTTATTTTAGTAGCAAATGAGCTGATTTTTTTTTTTTTTGCCTCTGGTGCACAGTCTGAACATTACTTGGTTTTGAATTACTTCTTTGTATTTTAGAAGAAAAGAGGCTAATTTCTTTTCGGCTCACAGTTGGAAACAAACCTGATTCTCGCAACTTTCGCAGAGCTAGTTTGCACACATCGTATTCTGTCAAAATACTATGCATTTCAGTCGAAAATAAGCTGATTATTTTGTTAGCCTGTGACACAAGTTCGAACATACAGTTGTTTTGTAAAAAAATGTCTGTGTCTTAGCAGAAGAAGTTGATTTTTGATATGTTTTCCTGCAGGTTTGGACATAAGTTTTGAACATTTTCCGTAATTTAGTGTGTTTTTAAAGTATATGAAAATAACGTAGTCATTTTTATGTACATTGTTTTGTTTAGTATTTTATTAGTTGTATTTTATTTTGTGTATTTTACTCATACTCCGCTGTTATACAATAAGCGGGTCACACATAAATAAATAAATAAACAAAATAAATAAGTGGACTTTGAGAGAAATTGAAATGGTCGACCCGATGGCTGAGTACGCCTGTATATTTTGATTTAAAAATCTATTTTTGTTTGCTGTAAATCAAAACAAATCTACGGTATATATTTTACTTTGGAAGGCCACTCTTTTGTTCGGAAAGGGTCGAGTGAAAGCACCAACGCCCCGAGCGCTCTTCAATGTGCATTACTGTGATGGTCCTCTTTGTCCGTGTTTAAACTTATGAATAAAAAATCGAATAAAATAAATGCTTGATTGTTAATTCCTCGGAAAGCACCTTCACTAAAACGGTCATACGACCGCGAAATTTCATTCCCATTAGGTAGCTGTAGGGCCGGATATTTGCGGTGTGCCTGTGTCTGATGTGTAAATCCCACAAGCCATTGCAAAGCTTCGCACAGATTACCATCCTTCCAGCAATGCCTTTGATTGGACCACAGAGCTGATTTTCATTGTCAAGGTAGATTACCTATTCGTCTTTCAGGCTTCGAGCGTCTCCTTCACGAGATCTAAAACCGGAAAATATGTTTTTTTCTGTCGATTCAAATCAAGAATTCTAGAAACTCTCAGCTGTTTCCCGGGTTTGGGCTGAGTTTCTCCGAGGGAAATTAGGTTCTAGTCACTCTAGTTCCGCGGCGCTTCCAGCTCTATGTCCCAGACGTCAAAGTCTGGTATAAATTTGCGAACAAACTGTATCATCGTGGGTAAAATGGCGTGATTGCGTAAAGGGTCTCTGCCCTGCCTCATCTGGTCTAACAAGACGATATTCCTCAGGCTGTTTATTAATTTCGCAGTAAAGGGCTGAAATAGGCTGCTAAAGCTGAGGAGTTGCCCACGCTCGAATTTGGCGTGACTCTTCCATGTAAAATTTTGATTCATGTTCGGATGAGCTCACATTCATCAGAACAGACAGTCACGCCGTCCCATCCATTCGCATTAATATTCCCGAGATTTTGATTCTCGTACGGTATTTCCATTCCGCTCTAACGCTTGAATGAGGTTGTGCTCCATCTTCTCTGTTAATGTCATGGGCTGACAAATTTAAGGGGAGACATTTTTGAGCAGGGTAGAGTTGTTAGATAATGGTTAATAGACAAAATCGGAAGTACAAATAGGAGGGAAATTCATAAATTTCCCTCCGAGTTGCAATGTCCTACAGAGAGCGCATTTTGCATAGTGACTAGTTTTTTCTTTTTGTGTCGCCATGGCCCAGGTTTTTTTGTGCAATATATTCATTCACTTATTCCGTCACCCCGCTAATACTAATCCACCCACATTCTCTGAAATTCAATCAATCCTCGTTCCCTAGATTTTGAATTTCGTACAGAAAATACAATCCACTCTAACGGCGATAGGAGGATTTTACGATTGCCACTTTAACTTGGTTCTATTCGAGTCTTACCTGAGTACCGAATATTGTTTCCGCAGTAGTTCATTGGTCGGAACGATCGACAATGTAAGTTGTTGTGTCGTGTTTGCAATGGAAGCCAAGGTACTTGAAGAGCGGATCAAAGTAGCCGGGGAAGTATGTGATTTGTTGAAAATTAGTGGTAAATTCTCTTGGGAGTGGTGGAACACAAATGGTCTCTGCTGCAACTTGTCATTTAAAGCACAATTATTTTCACGATAAATGGTTCAGTAATCCGCTGTTCAGAAATACCAGTTCTTGCCCCGTCAAGTTCAGCGATATTCTTGTTGATGCTTGCCAACTGTGGCAGCTCCTCGCTCTCCGAAGTGGAAGTTCGACGCAAAGTATTTGAAAATTATGCGCGCCGCGGTTAAAAAGTGTGGATAGCCAAACAGAAGAAAAAGAGTCCGAAACATAGGGTAGACCTATTAGCTTATCAAGAAAAAAGAAAATTTTGAAGCTCCTCATGCTCTTATTTCTGAAAAATTGTCAGCGGACCTTGAAGTCATGCGCTGTTCTTCCGAAAAAGGGCTACCATTTATTCAAATAAAGCACATCAGCATGAAAAATGAAAAAAAACGAAGCATCGTAGCTGACGTATCCGTTGTATACTTTATTTGAATAAATCTTATCAGCTTGGGCTCGAGGAATATTTTAAAAGCGCTACCGAAAGTATTGTAGGTGTTAAACGAACCACGAGGCGACGCAGGGGTATTTATGAAGCTTATTATTCCATAGGGGTGCTGATGATAATATACAAGAAAGAATAAATAAGAGGCGTCCTTTGCACGTCTCAGTTTTCCGTGCCCGGATCCAGCTAGACAAGTGGAAAAACAAAACGTTGAAAATACGGATAATCAAGGCAGGAGAACCATATCATGTGTCCAAGACCTTATCGGTAATGCTCGCGCAGAACCCCGCATTAACATGGGGGAAGCTCCCCCGTCAGGCGATCGACTAAAACCAGGAACGGAAGGGAACGAGAGAAAAGCAGGAAGGCATACTAAAACCAGGAAGGGCATACTAAAACGAGGAAGGGCATACTAAAACAAGGAAGGCTGTCGCCAGAATCCGCCGCACCGTTCCCTTCCTCTATTTAGTATTCTTCGAGGGGCTGGCAACTTTTCAAACCCAAAGTTCACCATCCCTTCCTTCTTTTTTGTATCCTGACAGGGGTAGGCATTAAGATCAGTGAGGGGTCGGCAACTATCAAAATTGTAATTCACCTTTTCATTTCTAGTTCTGACGGTAGGCGACTAATCCCCCGAGTCCAGCGAGGGGTCGGCAACTAAGATGTGTCAAGTCCACCATTTCCTTCCTCCTTTTAGTACCTTGAAAGTACTTAAACGCTAAAGGACTAAAAACTAAAAGTTGCCAACCCCTTGAAGAATACTAAACAGAGGAAGGGAATGGTGCGGCGAATTCTGGCGACAGCCTTCCTCGTTTTAGTATGCCCTTCCTCGTTTTAGTATGCCCTTCCTGGTTTTAGTATGCCTTCCTGCTTTTTTCACGTTCCCTTCCTTTCCTGGTTTTAGTCGATCCCCCCCCCCCCCCGTCAGTCTTTGAGGGACACGTCGTACTTATGATAGTAAATATTCCTAATTCATTAGTATTTTCCTCCATTCAGTTCCCAAGATTCTTCTCTTCGTAAATGAATGAATTAATAACTTTATTAGCCATCATAATGTATAAATACACAAAAAATGGAGTAGGAAAAATAAGGAAAAGCTACACAATAAACAACACTACGTAATCAACAACAATTATCAACTATTTCAAGAGTCTATATTTATCGCTTGTCCGATCCAGACCTTGCCTATACCGCAGTGAACGTTTCTGCACAGCAGTTACGGGCTGTGCTACTCCATATCCTAGATACTCGTGTATACTACATACTCCTATATACTATATATATCTATAAATCCTATATACTACTCAATTATCAATACACTGATTATCACGCTTGCCACGTTCGTTTTCTTTATGTGACGTATCATGCGTCCGATCATTCTGGAGGTTATTCGTCCGGAGACCGGTTATGCATTGCTAAGATTGTCATCCAAGGCAAGGATTGTGGAAAGAGGCTAGAACGGCCAAAGCCATGTGTAATTTTCTGTAAGGATAGCTTAGTTGTAAAGTGGTCAACTATCTTAGAACATCTGAGCAGGAACACTGGTTGCATTCCACAAACTTAACAATTGTTAACAATCGTTAACTTTACTTCGGGGCGGAGCTAACTGCAGCTTTAACGATCGTTAACTTTTCCCAATTCTACAGTTGTTAACTATTTTGTAACGATGCTCACCGAACATCGTTACAAAATAAATCGTTAAGCTCTGGAACAGAAATTGTAGGTGGGCGGAGCTTAAATTTCGAAACCAGAAACGTGGAACGCAAAAAGTTAACAATTGTTAACAATTTGTTAACGATCGTTAAGTGACGGAACGCAAACACTATGTAGTGTGAGGTGTCTTTTAAGACGACAGTAGGCGCAAACGGGATCGACTAAAAAGAGGTACGCATGGCAGAGCATGGCGCAAAACGCTCGAGTGATAAAAAGATATTAGCAAGTAGTAGAGGTAGACATTTAAGTTAGAGTTAGTAACTTCAGAGCCTAAAAAGAAGGCATGTTAGAACAATGTTCCTGCTCCTCACTCTGAAGCCTGAAAGGGCCCTTTTAGTGTTCGTGCCTCTTTTTAGTACTCGTGCCTCCTACACCATGTCGTTTGTGCCGTGCCTCTTTTTAGTCGATCCCGGCGCAACCTCGCTATCGAAAGTCGGTCACAGTTCTCGCGGGATGTTCCCTACAAAATTTAGATTATTTGCAGACAGTATGAACCAAGCTTTACACTAACGAGAATTGGTCTTAGAGATCATTTCAAATTGCCTATCAACCTACCTTTCATCCCTTCTAAACCTTACCATTTCCTTTTCGTCAGTTCCCTTTCTAGCATATTGGCTCCCCAGCGGATTTCCATACCTGATGAACTTGGATAGATTGCCTGTTGTAGTTTAAATATTGTATAATCCTCCAACAAAGCGATTTAACCCAAACACTCATATTGAGAGGTCTTCAAATAGAAAGCTATTGGATCCGGGAGAGGGATCAGTCGGTTCCAGTGGGTTTTAATAGATTAGAAAGACCTTTCGAAAAAATTAATAAAAAGGGAATGACGGATTAGTTGGTATTTGTTAATGTGAATGGCAGATTTGTATGATATAGTGTTCTGAAGTGGATTCCTAGAATCTATCATAGCCGACCGTGTCACTGACTTTAAACCGACCTAGCGTAGATGCGTTTGAAAAATTCCAGATAGCCACTAGATGCGCCAGGGTAAAGTAAACAACGATAGCCTACTTTAATTCTTGGTGTACGTTTAACTTGGTTTGTTTGGCTATTTTTAATTTCCTTTGTGTTTACCTCTTAGGCATGGCCATGTTTAAAACTGTTTAAAATGTAAAACTTTATCAAGTTTGTGAATTCTGGCTTCTGAACAAGTGTTTCTTCAGCCTAAGCTGAATGCAAATCAAAGTCGATGGTGCTAAAGGGATACGTAGGTTTCATTGCAAATTTGTTCTTCTATCCACAGCCTGACAGAGACCCTTGCCAAGAAGGGCCGCAATATCTCTGGAATAAATCTCAGCTGACTTGTCCGTTTAATGCCAAATGTAAATATATTTGTACTGAAAAGGCCAAAGGCCATATAACAGGACAAAGAAACAAAACAGATAGAAAACTAAGACTAAATAACAAACTAAGAAACAGCGCTTGTCAACTCGAGTACTTTTCTCACAAAGTTACGTAGATCGTTAAAAACCAAGAAGCTGCCCAACATTCCGACAAAACAATGAACCCCTCAAATGCGAAAGCTCCTGGTGAGAAAGCCCTCCTTATGTTATGAACAAGAAAGCCTGTGATTGCACGACATAGCCTGTGCGTAAGCTTACCGCATTCGCTTACAGGTCGGATGTTCGGCTTACGAGAGACAAATTAAAATTTATTCCCCGACAATTTCCGTGCCCCCAGTATTCGCGCTACTGCCAAAACAGCGTATCGCTCTGGTTCTACATTGTACCAATTCAGCGCTTGCGATTATTATTCGTTTGTGACGAGTTATCTCATCTTATCTTCTGGATTTGTCAAGAAACTTCTCATGATCCGTTTTGCAGGGTTCTTTTCTCGAGGGATTTGTACAAAATGTGTGAATAAACTAAATCATGCTGCCATGCATAACACTCTTCCGAATCTAGCCTGGCCTACGCATTCACCTTAAAGTTTAACTGAAAGCCAACTTATTTTTGTATCATTTAAAGGACACCTGAACAATGAAACCATAGTTGAACACACCGAATGCATTTTACAGACATGGCCACGGAGAGCCAAAAAGCGCAATTCATTCAAATCTTGTACAGCGCTGGCCGGATCGTATTGGAATTTCTTCTAGATATACGTTTGGGCTTAACTGGTTAAAAAATATTCCAGAAGAAGGGTTGATTGGAGACATTTGTTCATTTCTAAAATTATTCAGTACTGGAATAAGGACAGATTCAAAATTGAGCAAAAATCATAGCTCGGAAACACTATTTCGGATTTGGATCGGGTTTTCTGCAGGCAATGTTAACGGAAGTCATACAGATAGGGATATACTTGGTACTTTTCATTCAGGTGTCCTTTAACTGAATACATTGCCTTATTTGGATTGTGTTAAGTTTTTTTTAATTTAATTTTTCACTATTTGCTCTAGTATAACGTTAAGAATATTTATGGCCGTCCTCACAACGCAAAATTCTACTATGAGTTCGAAAATATGAATCTGAGTACAATCGCGGCTTTTCAGTGGCCAGTGATGAGCTCGCGGAAGTTAGCTCACTGTGTGAGTACTTGTTTTTTGCAAATAGTTATCGTCAAGCATACAACACAATACAGGTACAAACGAAGAGAGGTACCACAAGTCCGAAAGAGAAATTCTACTATTTAAAAATCGATTATTCATGATGGCGGAGCAACGAAGCAACGGATTATCATCGGGTCTTCAAGCCTATTTAAGTGAATAAGTGATGGGTAACTAGATTGTCCTATCTCAGGCCTTTTCGTTTAAGCTTTAAGTGTACAGTAAAAGCTAACGCAGAGTAAGCAGTGCTATATAATTGCACGGTTAACATTACTAGATTCATGTTATCGTGCGGTTACTTCACAGAAAAAGTTCTATGTTTTGAGAACAATGATTTTTGTTTTTCCACGAGGCTTTCAAGAAACTTGAATATGAAAAAAAAAAACTTCCTACGCGAAATCGGATTCCCTTAGAACTGTCAGAGGTTAAAGCACCGGTCAGATCATCTTTTGTTGTTGTTTTGTTGGGACTCCCCTGACCCCTATAAAAAATAAACGTATCTCATTTCACCAAACACTGTGACATTCTTCTGTAGCGGGATTTTCGAAAATGTTCATTCAAGGCAGATATTCTGGATACCACCAAGAACAAAGAATCACAAGAACCTCCGTCTCAAAATTTGCAGGTTTGTAACCTTCGCCGAAGTTGACCCTGAAGATTGACAGCCTGAAGAGGACCCCTGCCAAGAAGGGCCTGAATATCGCTGCCAAAGAATCGTAGCTGACATATCCGTTTTATGCATTATTTGAACATGACTTCCGCCTCCCTATCTCTGTAATACGACCATAAGGAGTCTAGTTTATTCTGATACCTACCCGATGTAAAGGAGGGGAGGAGGAGCTACGCAGAACATCATAATTTGTTACCTCTACCAACAGGTATACGGCTGAAGATGGTAGCTATATGGTAGAACCCCGCAGAAGAAATGTCCTAATACGAACGCCGTCTGCTGAATCGTCCTTTACAGCTGATTGGTTGTCTACCATTGTGACTCCAAGTCTGACTCGCTGCAGACCGGGTTCTCCCTCCCTACAGGCATCCTACTGTTTTTCATCTGGTATGCGCAGCGGCGAAGAGGGAAGTAGAAGGGTATCAACTCAAACTTCACTGTAAGTACCTCTAGCTCCGCTCAGTTTTATCGGGGTATCCATAGTCGCTGCGTGGGACCAAAGACCAGAGCAAATTAACACTCGGGAGCTGGGTTGTCACAACAAAAACATTTAGAGAGTGACTTTTGGCCCAAAACAGAGAGTGAAATTTTATTTTCATGAAAAAACGTGAAATGGTCACTTTTAGTGGGAATCAACTCTGCAAAAAATGACACATCTTGATTTAGTGTTCTTGAAAAAACTTGAAATAGTCACTTCTGGCCAGAATCCCTGCAGCAAAAATGACACATTTGGACGTTATCTGAAATGAAGTGTTTTTTATGTCCTTCGAAGGACAAGAATGACAACAAAATAGAGTGACAATTCACACTATTGTGCGACATGTGGTTCCCTGCTAGGGAGTAGCCATGCTTTGCAAATGGGCCATACTCATAGCGCCGCCCACTACGCTTGCGACAAATTTGCGGGTTTAGACATGTCTAGTAAATCTGAGATGCGGTCTGCACACATCGAGAAAACAGGGGAGGTTAAATCTTATTTGGGCTGTGTTCAGAATTTGAAGTTCTTGGAGTCAGTGTTGGTGCTCGACTCATTGAGTTTCATTTGGGCCGTTCTCTGTCGCTAATTGTGCAAGTGGTGCAAGCTTAGTGGCGGCGCTATGAGTATGGGTACGGCCCGTTTGCAGAGCAAGGAAGGCTGCCGGAAGCCATGGGTCTTGGCGTTACTCCCTAGTGTTATTTTGCTCTGGCAGACGGAGGTTGTATTGGATTATTTTTTCTTGATACTACTTACGTTGCGCGACTAGTAGCTGATGGAAACATGACCGTCTCTGTTTCCTAGGAAAAAATTTGTTCGAGAAGTCCGTGATGGCGTGTGTTCTAAAATATGTAAACCGAATGGTCAGGATTATTTTGCATTTTTGTCCTTTTCTTTTTCATGTATGTGACCACACAAAAATGAAACTGCTAAAGTTAACAAATGCCCTTTTCAAAAAACATGCACGTCTTCTGACGTCATTTGCTTCCAGGCTTTCGTAAGGGTTCAATCCTGATCAGGCACACATATTTTGCTTATCCACGATCATGATGGAAAAAAACGAACGGACACGGTCACTGGATTGGGCGCTTTAAGGATATTAGCGATATTAGCACTCCTAGTCTGGTATCTAGAGCTTATAAACTGTGACAAGAATAATAATAAATACAATGCAAAATATAGGTCATTGGCCTGTAAATAAACGAAATATGATAATGCAGTGGCCGACTGGCTAGCAGGATAGATGCATTATTGATTGGTTAGTTTATTCGCACCTGAGTACAGTTCATTTTTCTCTGCATATCCAGTCTCCGTCGTTGACGTTAGAAATGGATTGTGTCGAAATGATAAGTCGCCTCGAGACAGCGAAAATGTATGCTAAGGGTCCGGGACACGAAAGTATTGATTTTCACTTGAAAGTGTTCTTGTTTTGACTGTTAACTGGGAAATGGGATCATAAGAGCTTGGCTAGGGTGTTTGTTCACAGGTGGCTCGCCACCTCTCATCCTGGGCTTTGGATATACAATAGTGATGATGACTATGGTAAGTTTGTTTCTCTTTTATTGTGGTTAAAACTTCCTCCCCCAAAACGAGGAGTACATTTTTTTTTAAATATCAAGGAAACTACAAATCAATTTTTACTTGTATGACAGAAGATCATCTTAAATGAAATTTGGGGAGGGAAAAGGTGCGCGGAGTGAAAAATGAAGATTTGTTTCATTTTGTTGTTGTTGATTGTGATGAGCTGGGAGGGCTAAGAAAAGAGATTTTTGGAGTCGAGAATGGGGATTATAAATAATAAGACTTTTGTAACTGTAAAATGTTGCGCTAGGTGCATCCGTTTGGGTGTGGCACATCGTGAAAGATTTTGAGGTGATAGTCTTTGCGCTTTATTTTTTCATTGGTGTTTATTTTGTGTATTGCCGGCTCGAAATTGTTTTCTTTTTAATAAATATCATATCATAAAATATCGTTGCTTTCGCAATAAAACAACGGCGCGGTTACGTGTCGAAACCGCGAAAACAGAAAAAAACGACTGCAAATGTCGTGAGGGTCAAAACTGCGTTCGCAAAACCGCGCCATACAAAAAACGCAACACGAAAAAAAGAGACGGTCGAACCCGCGAAGCGATTTCCTTCCAAACACACGACGTTCAAAACCGTGAAAGCAAATACAACACTTTACAAAAACAGACACAGGACAACAAATGTTGCTGTGAAAACAGCAAAAGTCATTACCAAGGCAGCCTACGACAACGGTAAGGCGGCTGACTTACTCGTACACTTTGATTTATAACCCCATGGATCTGGTTGACGGCTATGTTAAATATGATGTGACACGTAATTCCAGAAAAAGCCCATCGGGCCATAACTGAACAAAAATACCGACTACATGGCAACCATGTAAACGTATGGCAACTCGACAAAACGAATACATTTAACAATTTGAATCAGATAAAATAAAAAATATCTCGATGTTCAGTAGATATCTTTAGGAACCTCCTTAGTCCCTTTAATCCCCCCAAAAATTCTCTCCCCATTATTTGAACTACCCAATCCTCCCAATTCCTCAAATCACACAATTCCTTACAATCACACTGCCCATCGAATGGAGAAGATCACATCACCACACACCATCACACATCTCACACATCAAGTGGTCAAGATATCAAGATTCTGATTGAAACGTTCGATTGAAACGGTCGTCGTAAACGTCAGATGCGGATTTTTCGTACTTGCATTTACAGAAGTTTAGCTAATGTAGGGTTACGATTGCGTTGCAACATTAACGATTTTGTATCAGCAAGAATTGATAATATTCCTCAGGTGGTACTAGGTGATAAAATTCCTCATGCATACAGGTGTAAAAGTGCTTCGCATTTTCGTCCGCACGATAAATATTGAAAGCTCTGTGCTTCGCATTGAAGATTAATCATTATCCAAAACTGGACTCATTAATCCTAGTAGAATTTTTCCGCTTTTAATACATACAAACCAACCCCTTCATGCGTTCCACGGTCTCGGTGAGATAAGATTTTGGACATAGCCCATTCCCATCGTAAACAGCAACTACATTCGAGCAAGAAAGATCATGAAAAGTAAAGAAGGCGCGAGGGGTTGCTCACTCGCTGGGCACCACTGTACACCCTCGCTGGGCACCGGCTGGGCACCGGCTGGGCACCGGCTGGACACCGGCTGGGCACCGCTGGGCACCGGCTGGGCACCACTGTACAACCATTTTGGGAGTGAGCAACCCCTCGAGAAGGCGTTCGGAATATCCGTAAGGATGAAATACTCACAGGCTGATACTCGAAGCTCATAAATACGTAGCTATTAACAATTCACTTATTATCATTACTCTCCTGGAAGGAATTTGAGAACCCCGGCGTCCGGGAACTACAAATTTGTAAGTCAGGCAATGAGCAAGGTAACACACTGAAGGAAGTGAATGTTTTCGCTGTTTTGTAACTATTTGACATTTCAGGCTTAATTGCCATAGCTAATAAGTCACTTGCGTAATTTTCATCTGTATGTAAATAGTATCATTCTAGTTCCTCTAACTCTTTCCCATAAAAGAAATGGCGGCGCGTTTGTTCCCGCGCACGATCGCCTGTGGATCCTGATCGAGAGGTGATGAAGAATATGGTGGAGCCGAATCTGACTGAACTAAATCGTAATGTTTTAGTCGCGTGCTAGCGGTTGGTCAGTGAAGGTGGATCTGTTAATCCCAGTTTTTAAGAGAACGCTGAAGTTTGCGTGTGAGTGCCAGTGATTTGTCCGAAGATAATTTGGATTTACTTCAGAGGCTATAGCCGTAAAAGGATAGGACGAAAATAATTGTTTAAGGTGTGTGGACTTGATTTCTTTGAGCCAGATTCGAAGTTTGTTTCCAACCTTCATTCGTTGTGTGACATACAGTAGAGGTATGTTTGTGTGAACAGTGCAGTTTCGGCTAAATGGTAGAATGAAGATTCAAAACACCTATTCAGGTGTTTTCAGATGTCCTTAATTACCTATTTTGGCTAACTGGTAGTTAGCTTTAGACACAGCAAGTACATGAAAATGGCAAAGTACAATTTCAACAAACGTTCACATAAGCATACGTCTAATGCAAATCATAAGCATAATGCAAATCGGATACGTCAGCTGAATTTTATTAAAGCTATATTTCGTTGGCTTTCCCACAAGTTCATTTTCCCAACTTTAGTGGCCTGTAGAGGACCCTTGCCAAGCGTATCCGTTTTGTACTATCAAGAATGATTCGCAGTCAGCTTCGGCTGAAGGAGTATTTATCCTCCAGTGGGGATTGTACATATTAGACTGAATATATATTCAAATAATGTATAAAACGGATAACAAACCTGTAAAACAGTTACAGGTTTGTTTTGTTACAGGTTGGTTTCCTTGCCCGACGTTGACCCTTGAGATTGACAGCCTGACGAGGACCCTTGCCAAGAAAGGGCCGGAATGGAAATGACACATATTAGGCCTATAGTATATTTCTTCTAATATCAGCTGGCCTGGCATAGCACATCCTTGGCTACAAACAGCTGCAGTATTATAGGCCAAGTTAAACGTAAAAGGCCTAATCTGTTATCTCTTAGGTGTATTCCGGGGGATGGTCACAGTCTACCACAAATCCCTGATTTTTGGATACCCCATGCCAAACGCTCTGTATGTCTAGCATTTGGCATAGCCTATGCCTAACGCTGGATACCCTATGCCAAACGTTGGATACCTGTTGGTAACTTAACCCTGACCTACCTCAATATAAAGGAGTTCTGATTGGTTGATATTTTAGCTTCACTCAAATCATCAATATTTTACTAGGTTACAGTATCCAGCACCTGGCATAGTGTGTGCAGCGTTAGGCATAGGGTATGCCAAACGCTAAACATATCCAGCGTTTGGCATAGGGTATCCAAAAATCAGGGGTTTGTGGTTGACTGAATGGTCACCAAAAGTTCGTCATCCTACCCACAAGTATCTTTAAGTGGGCTCTTATCAGAGGCGTTACTAGCCAAATTGTTTGGGGTGGGGGTGGGAGGCAAGGTATTTACCGACTTGCTGGTAATTTTTACCGATTTCTTTTGCAAAAAAACGACTGTTTTGACGAAAAACCGACTGTTAATAAGAAAAAATCGACTGTTTCCAAGAAAAAAATCGACTGCTTTTACGAAAAATCGGATTACCGACAACATTGGGGGGGGGGGGGGCGTCCCCCCCATACGTGATGCCCCTGGCTTTAATTACTGTAAACAATGTAGCTCGTACACCCTGGTTCTTAGTGACCAACCCTGGGGCATCTTTAAAAGCTCGGTAGATTTCTTTTCGGTGAATTAAGAAGTAGGTACTGTAGATGGATAGGTCCGAGGGTTGGTTCACTCTCGAAATATCTGTACAGTAACTGCCCAGTGACCACCACTAGAGGATGTGCAGTGGTGTCTACCTAGTGAGTAACCCCTCGGGTGGGTCCTCGATTGTCACACCGCTAATGAGGTCTAAGTAAGCAAGGGTATCTGTCGCTTGTTAAAGAATAAAACGGTATGCACTATCGGTAGCATGGTTTTTTACAGCCCTGTGTATGGGTTAGATAGACCTATTGTTTGTATTCTGCCTGCCACTTCCCCGCACCTGAACTTCATACCGTTAGAAGTTTGGTCTATTATTATTATATTGTCGTTTACTAAAATTAACATTCTGGCCGTTTTATGACGCTTAAAGGACACCTGAAGGAAGAGTACCAAGTATCATCCCTATCTGCATGACTTCCGTTAACATTGCCTGCAGAAAAGCCAATCCAAATACGAAATAGTGTTTCCAAGCTATGATTTTTCCTACGTTTTGCATCTGTCCTTATTTCAGTACCGAATAATTTTAAGAAATTAACAAATGTCTCCAATCAACCCTTCTTCTGGAATATTTTTAACCAGTTAAGCCCAAACGTGTATCTAGAAGAAATTCCGCTTCACAAGATTTGAATGAATTGCGCGTTTTGTCATGGAGTCTGCATGTGCAAACCCCCAGAAACGAACATCCCTATTTTGAAAACGTCACGCTCAGGAGAAGAATGCTCTCCGTGGCCATGTCTGTAAATGCATTCTCCATGGTGTGTTCAAGGATGGTTGCATTGTTCAAGTGTCCTTTAAAGCCCTTTCCTGTATTCAGTTCTCGAAAAGATAACTCATTAACACTTGATGACACCCGTTTCCTGCAAATCCTTCATAACATATAATTTAGATAAATTAAAATAAAATTTTATTTATAACCCGTCTAGTGGACAGATCGTGTGCAATGAAACATGAAAAAGAAAGAAAGAACACTTTAACCACAACCAAAATAATTAAATTCACTAAAACACGAGTACCATGGGTGATCAAATTTAGCTTCATTCTGTAAATGGATTAAAAGGACCCATCGTCCATCTTACTATCTTTGCCTATTGATCACTTCTCAAATAACCTTTGGAGAAATTGGATTATTGTAAAATTTTGAAATATCCTGTGAGTGTCTCGCTTCACTGGGCTTGGTTGGAAATGGCTTCTTTCACGTGACCGAATTTAACGCCTTCCTCCTTTGTAACACACCACTTCCGTCGTTTAAATAAGCATCTTCCGTGTGAAAATTTTGACTGGGACCGTGAATCTGATTCTGTGCGAAGACATTGAGCTTGCTGGGATTTTCTTGGGAGATTGAAGTTTGAAAGGAAATGAAAAACCAAGACTTTAAACTATTTCTAGAAAAAAACTTCCTGGCTTCCGATTTGGGATACACGAAAGAAATAAAATGTTCGGCCGTATAACGAAGAGCCCCTTTTTGCTTGGTTGCTACTGTGGTTTCGTAGTCATCGTGTTACAGTTCCATACAAGATAAAAGATGATGGCTGGGCTCGCCTTTCCTCTTAAAATGATTTGAACGATTTTTTTTTTAGTAAATTTATTGATCGTAAAAAGTCAAGGAAAAACATTAAGTTTTTCTTTACGAAATGGTTTATTTAAAAATCTAAATAGTAAAGATTTCGAAATACAAAATACCGACTGTGTGATACTTCTGCCTACCTCACCGATAGCACCTGTTTTTGCTGGACCAACTAAAAATTTGAGTTTTTCCGTGACATGGGTATGTGAACTGGTTAGATGAATTTGCCTTCGGGCGGGATCAATGTTCCCATGGCCGGCTTCTATCAGACTATTGTAGTGGTTTGCGAACTCTGTTCACAATCCCCTCGGTAGCTCAAATGGTAAGAGCGCCTGCCTTGTAAGCAGAGGGTCCTGGGTTCAAATCCCGGCTGAGTAGCATTTTTGTCTTTCAGCTCACTACTTATGAAAAAGAAAAATACTTACTTTCTGTTTACGGATTTTGTGGAACGGCGAATTTTCCCAGGTTTTATTTATTGAGTTTTGATTGGGGGCGGAGATATTGTTTACGTAATCAAAAACAAGATGCAAAATGAATCGTTGAGCTTCAACGGCTTTTGGGGTCCAACCACTTATGTGGACGACAGAGAATGTCGATTTTTGTTTCAAGGAAAAGGATGCCCCTCCCCCCCCCCGTACTTGACTGTCAGTGAGAATGTAAAACACTAGTGCAATTTAATCGGGACTCGGTAGGGCGTGAAGTTTGCGTGGTCCTTAGACCATTCTTTCACAAACTTTACTGAACGTGTCTGGTGACTTGGATGCCGTCAATATAAGTTCTATGTCACGCTACATCCGTCGCAGTGATAAATCAAAAAGTTTAGGAAAGTCGAGCCGCTTCCGTGACCATACTGACTTTTATTCCGAGTGGTAATCACCTAAAACTAAGTAATCGAAATTTCTTTTACCTTTTTTTCTGATATTGACTTTTCGCATGGGATGTTTGAAGCTGTTTGTCAAATTAAAGGACCCATCTTGCTTATTCTGCCTTTTGTATTAGCCTCAGCTCCCTTATGGTATTATAAGCTTCTGAAATCACCACCTTTCGCCATTATTTCGTTTTACCTACGGCTTTTTAGCGCTTTTTCGGCCTTGCCGAGTTTTTACAATCTCGTAACGCCAACTTCGCCGAAAGCTTCAAGGTCCGCCGACAACTCTTTCACATTTTGGAAGAGATGGTAAACTATCAGTCTACCGTCTGTTTTGGATTTCTTCGATTTTGCTTGTTTTCCCACCTTTTAACAATGGCGCTTTCCGCTTTCAAATGTTTTCCGTTCAGCCGCCGCGCCGGAGAGCAGGAAGGATGGATAGAGTCGACAAGCGCTAACAAGAAAATCGCCAATTTCACGTGGCAAGTAATAGTATTTAGGAAAATCTATATATCTCATAGTCCAAAAGGTCATTTCTAGTAGGAGTTGTGCTTTAAGGGTTCCTTAGGTTATAGGATGTAAAAAGCGACATGTTCCAAACCTGGTGTTACACTGGTGTTACATTTTTAACTATAAGCGGTTGCGCTTTAGTGCACTCGTAGCTCTCTTTCCCGGTCACTGCATTGAAAAATGACCAACGAACCATCCTGATTTGCCGACAAGTCTTTTTTCAGTAATCGGAGTGCAGCATGATCACTCAGATGTAGCTTGTTCATTCGTGCGAACTTACAAACGACCAACAGACGAAACAACGATTTACCGGCACCCAGGCCCGTATCCAGGAATTTATTTCGGGGGGGGGGGGGGGGGGGGTGCCTGCTGGTCCGACAAAAAAGTACAAAAACGACCTCGAAAACGACATAGATCAGAGGGAAAAGCCTATAAAAATGATTATTTTTGTATGTTTCGGGGGGGGGGGGGGTCAACCCCCTACCCCCCCCCCCCCCCCCGATATGGCCCTGCCGGCACCGATTTGTAGCTTTTTTGTTTTAATCAGGTACTTCTGTCAGTAACACACATATGTAGCGCGTTTATTGCTATTCTCGCCATCGTATTTTATGGTTTATTTTAGGACTCCCTTTTCCCGAACTATTGTTGAGTGCGTAAGTCTACAGCGCCTGCTTTTCTTCCAGAAAATGTCCAGAAGATGAGGCCAGACAATTACATCTCCCTAATCCGCCTTTCAGAGCTGGGTTAGAAACTTGTTCATTTCTAAGGATGGGAGCTTTAAGGATACATTTCTTCCGTCTAGTATTGCTCATACTCTCGTCAGCTTTGGTAGTTTCGGCTTCAAGAGCTTTTGGTAAGTCTCTTGTATTTTCTTTGATCGAGGACTGTGCCACTGTCAAATTTACCACCCTTGAAAGGAGGCCCCAGAAAAGGGTTGTTCGTTTGTGTTAGTAAATATCTATAAATAACACACAAATTAGTTAATCTGGCAGGGAGGAGAAAAAAATAGCCAGATGGCAATCACTTACTCATAAAACTGCCACAACAAAACGAATTCTAGTAGTAATAGCAATCATCAGTCCAGATCAACACGGGGAGACAGAGAATGGGAGTTACTGCTGGAATCAGCAACAACTGGACTAATAAACATAATAGTTATTTTTGTTTCCTAAAAGCATTGATTTGTTGTGTGATTCCCCATGCTTATAAAGTTCCAATGTTTTCCCATAGGTCTATGTCCTGAAATTTATAATGTAAATTTTCGGGAATGTCCCATCTAGGAATATAAGTTGAAGGAATGAATTCATAACGTCAGGGCATTTATTTGTTAGTGAAAATCTTGATTGTTCCAAAACCTTGAACTAGGCCGACTTCGTCCATAATGTGTGGCAGCATGGATGAGAATTTACAACATTTATTGTGTGGATGCGAAAGTTTGAGTGAACTTCGGTTAGAAATTTTTGGAGTGAATGGAAGGGGTATGGATGAAGAATGGATGTGTGATGTAATGGGGAATAACTGTTTTGGAAATATAAAACAGGTGGTGAGGCTCCTCAGGGTAGCCCTAGCCCATAGGGATAGGTGCCAATAGGAGTTTAATATTTGTTGTGTGTGGTGTTGTTTTTTTGTTCTACATGTAATTGCCATGGCCGTTGGCTTTTAACGCAAATAAAATCTTATCCTTATCCTAATGTCAAGCTGAAGTACAGACTTCAGCTTAATTGCTTCTAACAATCGAAGTTAAAAAAATGTGGGGTGAAATCTGGGCTAAAATCCATTCCGCAAGGAATGCTGTTTTGTTTATCTTGTTTTGCAAGAAAAACAGCTTGGCCGAACGGCATGAGAGGGTTCGAGTTATTTGGCTAGTTAATTTCTTCGCTTTTTTGTCGTCCTATAAAAAAGCGCGGCTGTTTATTGGAGATAAGCAGCATACTCAGCGGGACGAGTTTCAGAAGGATTAAAAAGTAGGGAGGGTCGCGATTCTGTAATTATAGTGATTTGAACGCCTGAGTTGCTTAAGCCTATGAAGATTAAACAGTGGCATCTGGATCAGAGGTGACTGGTGATGCGACTGGTCTCAGCGGTGTTCCCAGTCATGAATAGACTTTGTGTCGAATATATTCCTATCTGAATAATAGGTAGATACACAATAGGAGGATTATGTCGGCCATGTGTTGATTGTTGATCGGGGTTCAGATTGCAGTCCGGACTTGTGTTTGGGTAGGATGTAGGCGTATGCGGAGGGGTATCTTCGGATCAGGCAAGTCTCTTGCAAAGCATTTCTGGCGTTTGGAGATGAAGTTGGACAAATCCGGAATAATCAGCGTAGAAATGGAATAGGGAGGGGGAGGAAATGTTTGGGAGGAAGGGTTAGTATATTTGATTGGAGATAAGTGTTTTGCAGTAATGAGAAATTTGGCAGTGTTCGTCCGGTTGGCAGCGAAGCATCGAGAGGATCTAATGTAAGTGTTATTAAGCTATATCTAGGATTTTCCTTTTTTGTTCTTGTTGTTTTATTTTTGTTGTACGTGATTTTTTTTTTGTGGTAGTTGCTATGGCCAGTTGGATTTTTGCAATAAATATCATGTCATCATATCATATAAAAGAGTGGTTGGCGAAGAAGTTTTTCTTGTTTAATCGTTAGTTGTAATAAAGTTTATTGTGATACAGTGTGATTTTAAGTATTTTCTCCTTGTTCAGGTGGTCATGACCACTTCTAGAGGATAAATGAGTGTTTTTCACAAATTTTCGTCTATCAGTGGAAAATTTAAAGAATGATAAATAAATAAATCAGAATATTACAGCAACAACAACTAATCTAACCAAGTCGTAATTCTGGATCTATAGACCATGTTTATATCACCTGATGATCACCAAGAGTCATGGGACCTTGCAAATGAGGTAGGCTATTGGCGCTCTGGCGCCCATGTCGTCAGTATACAATACTTTTATCACTGTACATTCACCTTTTTTTGGAAGGAAAAACTTTCAAAAATGTTGATCCTTTAGATCATATCGATTGCGTTGTATTTTCCCGTGGTAAGCTGAACCGGCGCAAACATAGAAGAAATTTTTCGACGCATGATAAAACTATCGAGACACAAATGCATGCGCCAAACCTTAGCGTTTCAAGACAGAAATACACTGTAAGAACGAGGAAGATTTCATATCACAAGCAGAAGTTGTCAAATTCAAATTCACTTTATTTATCCAAAAATTCTTCATTGCGAAAAATAGCATAGGAAAATGTCAAGAAAAATGCACTAACATACAAGTACATACTATTACTTTACATAATCAAAAGTTTTGTCTGTTTGGCTTTTCGCAGCCCAGATTGGGTCGTTACTTCTTAGCTGTTAGTTCACGTCGTGGCTCTATTGATATAAACCATCATCTCGTTCCAGAAATTAACTTGACGGAGGGGCGTGTCGATCGTTTACGTTGATTTTAGTGTTTCGTCTTCATTTCTGGTAACATGCTAGTTTCCTTGTCTTTCCCTTCAAATCGTCCATCATCTTATCCGGTGTTCCTTTAATAACATCCGTTGGATTCTAGAGCACTTTACATGTCCTTTGGTTTAGTCAGTGCTTGAGGCCATGTTGTGGTGTGTGGCTTCGTTCCACTGGTTTTGCATTTACTTGTGAACGTCCATTCAAGCTGGGACAGTGCTAGGTTTGAGTAGATACGAAGATATCAAATAACTGGTCTGGCAAAGGCTTTTTCCGCGTCGGATTTCGACCGGTTGAAACTTCAGATCCTCGGTCAGATCACAAACAGTCGACTTGTTCTTGGTGATGATTCGGATGATTCCTACCCGAATAAAAGGGCAAATATAAATCTTGATTGTCTTTCATAACATCATGACCTTCTGATAGGTTCCACCCTTAACTGGTACAGTAGTAATATGCTTTTTTAAGCGTTAGTTAACTTTAAACACTATAGTTTTGGGCCAAACGGTGAAACGAAGACCCAAAACACCCATTCGGGGTTCCAGCACTTTAATTAGCGACTTTTTCTGACTGGTAGCTGACTTTTGCCGCAGTTAGTTGATGAAAATGGCCCTGTTCAATGTTACTGACGTCCAAAGAAGCTCTACGGTTTCGAGACCGAAAACATTTCGTTCAGATGCATGCTATCTATAGCCTTTTTGAATTCGTTGACCGTATCGTCTCCACGTCGACTACATCGTCTGGTAGGGAGTTCCACTAGGCGGCCACTCTGTTCCCGAATGCCCAACGGCCGACGTCTTCGTCAAACTTGAAATAAACAGTCTTAAAACGATGGCCCATCAGCTTTGGTTAAAAACGATCAGGTTGTCGTGGGCGTACATTTCTTTCAGACCCCTCCCCCCCCCCCGATGAAATCTTTGGCCAACATGGGAAGAAAAAAAAGTTATGATGCTGTCGGCTCTATCCTGCTGTCTGGCGGGACTTGAAGGAACGTGTAAGGTAGCCTATAAGAGCGAATCTACGAAAATTCATAGACCTTTGGTGATGGCAACACGTTGTTAATATAACATTTGACCAAACCATTACTCCTAATCCAGCTGAATCACTCACCTCCAGCAGTCCCTAAGAATCAACTGCCCAAAGTTGGATACTCATATTTGCTAGAAACTTAATTTATTTTATAAGAGGATCGCATTTGTCGCTGGAAACGAGGTGTAACCGACTCTCCGGTACCTGCTGTACACCCTTTCCCGGCACCGACCGAAATCAGCGCTGCCGGCCATAGTTGGGTGATGTTTTAACACGTGGCAACCGGTGCCTGCTAGTGTCGGCACCGGCTGGGCACCGCGGTACCGGGCACTGGCTGTATACTAATATCGATAGTAGGCAACCCCTTCGCTGGAAGTAGACCCTTGCCAGGAGGGGTTGAAATGTCGCCGAGAAATATCTCAGCTGACTTCTCCGTTTAGTACCACCGATGTACTTGGAGTATCCTATCGCTTTGGTTTTTGCGAATTGCCAAGACGGACCGGAATTTCGTGTAATTGTTTTTTAGCTGACGTATCATTTTAGTGCCATCATGATGCTTGGACTAGTCTACCTATTGCTTGTGGTTTTGTGCATAATAATCGGCAGCACCATTTTATTTTTTCTTCTACAAAAACCTCAGTCAGGATCAAATGTCCTCGAAGAATCTGACCAAACCCCAAGTCCGAATTCCGCTTCGCTAAAACGATTACCAGCTTCTGACCGCAAATGAGCGGAAACGGAACAACCGCCAAATTACCAACTTGAGGATTGTGCCGTGACCGTTCCGATTTCTTTGACACGACCATTGTGTGATTGCATGGTTAGTGAGCGAATATTTTTTCAAGCAGTTTTTAAAGGAGTGAATAATGTGGCGTAAAATAGCGGAGAAAACATTGCCAGTCGACCGGGTTGATTCCTGTAAACACTTCTGTACCGTTTCTTTCTTAAAAATTTTGTCACCTCCCAACGTTATTCCCAATTAACAGAAAAATCATAAACCCTTCATGACATTGATTAATCCTCCTGTTCATGAAATATTCAGGCCAGACAGTGCAACCTTTCCACACTTTGCCTCCTTGAAAATTCGGCTGATTGTTGGGAAGAAATGACAGAAACACTCTAAAACAAGTTACTGAAAGAAAGAAATAATACCAAATATCTAGCGTTTTTTTTGTTAAACTTCCTATTCATACATCACGAGCCAGTGCTCTGGTGAGGGATAATAGGAGGATCAGGCCCTTATCCAGGAATTTTTTTCGGGGGGGGGGGGGGTGCCTTTCGGGGGGGGGGGGGGTGCCTGCGGGTCGGACAAAAAAGACATAGATCAGAGGGAAAAGCCTAAAAAAATAATATGTTTCGGGGGGGGGGGGGTTATTTTTCGTATACCTCCAAAGAACTTGTATCACGGGCTGTAAATCCTGATTTGCCGAGCACGCTACCCGCTCGTAGGCCGGACGCGGATCTCAGCTGAACTCTCACTTCGCCAGTGCTCGCCTTGTTCGGGATAACAAGGACCAAGCTTCACCTTTGTAAGGCTTGTTTAATCCAACCAGATCTTTTAATCCAAAAGATCTAGAACGTCAGATTAGAGTGGTTGAAGGTCAGGAAATCCAGTGTTGGCAGAGTATTGTTAATAGTTCTATAACATTGAGTCATTATCAAGTGGTAAAAGTTTGTTTTGGAGAGGAAGTGTATTTTAAGTTCAATCTACCCGGGAAAGTCTTATGTCGTTGGATCCAATTAAGGGCAAACTGCCTTCCAATTCAGAGCAGGCAGAAGGTTTTTGAGAGAGGTAGTGTGATTCCTGATGGGAGGTATGCTTGTCCACTTTGTGAGAAGGAGGACGAAAATTTGGACCATTTCCTCCGTAGATGCCCGAAACTTTCTGATTTAAGGAAAATGTATCTAGAGGGTGTGATTTTATCACTTCCTGAAATTTTGAGTAATATTAACCCTACCGTTATTACTCGAGTGGGTGTGTACATAGATAAATCTTTAGAGTTAAGAAGAAGTCTGAAGTCTTTTTTGTTTGTTTGTGTATATGGCCCGTGGGCTTTTGAAATACACTGATCTATCTAGCTATACTAGCTAGCAGTGTTTTTCCTTTTGTATGATTTTCTTATTAAGATTTGAGCTTGTCCGTCCGTGTGGGTGTGTGCGCCACTAGTTTGATCCCTCGGTCGAACCGAGACCTTGTTTGAAATGGCGACTTGGAGGGGGGTGACCCATATAAGGGCTCGGGAGGAGGAGATAGAGACGGCTAATAATTTATTCTCACCTCTCCTATCGAGGGTCAGCAGAAAAGGATTGGGGTAGCTACATAATGTATAAGCCTCCGATTTAACTTCTGAACTCCGGGAGCTTCACGAAGATTACGAGTCAAACTCCGTATGACGTCTTTTTTGTTTAATTCTTGGTTCTTTTTTTTTATTTCTTCTTTTTATATCTTGCACTTACTGCGTGTTTTGATATTTTGGTGTTTTGAGCGAGTAATAAAAAATCATTTGGCGGAGGATGAGAAAGAAAGTAAATACAACTAAAAACCCGAAAAGTAACTAAATAAACAACATAACCAAACATTGCCAATACAGACGAATGAGACCGTGATATGTAGAAAGCCTTCCGTAAGCTTGAACTGATAGTTTTTCGGGACGCTCTTGAAGTTTACATCGGGCGCTCTGCACTTGTTGTGCCTGGAATGTCTTTCGTTGCTGCTATTGCTTTTCCTTCTTTTTTTACTTTTTAATCTTTTTGTTTACGCTTATTAGTACGCTAATGTAAAAGATGGACACTGAAGTACTCAGTGAAAGTTGAGTATTCTTCCAAAAGCGGGGACCGGGGAAGCTTTTGAATATTATTTGTCGTGTATGAATGTAAATTTCGTCCTTGCTTCAGATTCGCTCAACCATGTCTTTCCCCGTAAAATTAGTATTCTCTGCGATAGCCTACAGTGATAAGAACCCACTACCTACCTACCTACCTGTACTTGTTGTGCCTGGAATATCTTCGTTGCTGCTATTGCTTTTCCAGCTTTTTATACTTTTTAATGTTTTTATTCACGGTAATTAGTACGCATGTAAAATGTCTAATGTAAAAGATGGACACTGAAGTACTCAGTGAAAGTTGAGTATTATTCAGAAGCGGGGACCGGGGAAGCTTTGAATATTCTTTGTCGTGTATGAAAGTAAATTTCGTCCTTGCTTCAGATTCGCTCAACCGTGTCTTTCCCCGTAAAATTAGTATTCCCTGCGATAGCCTACAGTGATAAGAACCCACTACCTACCTCCCTACCTGTACTTGTTGTGCCTGGAATATCTTCGTTGCTGCCATTGCTTTTCCAGCTTTTTATACTTTTTAATGTTTTTATTCACGGTAATTAGTACGCATGTAAAATGTCTTGTTGTGCCTGGAATATCTTTCATTGCTGCTATTGCTTTTCCGACTTTTTATACTTTTTAATGTTTTTATTCACGGTAATTAGTGCGGTTGTATAAAGTCTAATGTAAAAGATGGACACTGAAGTACTCAGTAAAAGTTGAGTATTCTTCCAAAAGCGGGGACCGGGAAGCTTTTGAATATTCTTTGTCGTGTATGAATGTAAATTTCGTCCTTGCTTCAGATTCGCTCAACCATGTCTTTCCCCGTAAAATTAGTATTCCCTGCAATAGCCTACAGTGATAAGACCCACATAGATATTGGGAATCGGTAGTCTTTCGCGTCGCTGACTCAGAGATAGAAGACAACTGTTGACATTGAAAGGGGCATGCGAGAATGCCTTCTGTCTTTCTCGGAATTTCTCAGCCGTGAATGAGATTGAAACGGATAAGGAAATCATTTGTTTCAAGCTTAATCTGTCATGGGGAAATGTGGGGTTCTCGGATAACTCTTTGTTTTGCGGCAGTGTATAATATTTACCGATTCTAATTATCAACCGCTGAATGCACGAGGGGACAGGGCAGTTGGAAAATAAGACGTGAAAGAAAATCAATCAGCGTATTAACAAACAGTTAAAAATTTAAATAGTTTTAGCAGTTGGGTTTGAAGAATTTGTGAAATACATCATGTGGGCGACGAGGGGTTACCCACTCCCAGGCACCTGTGGTACACCCTTTTCCGGCACCGGCCAAAAGCGGCGGTGCCGGCACAGGTGTCAGCCGTAAATTAGGCGATTCTGCTTCTAACCATGCTGATTTAGACTTTTTTTGTATGATCTGATTGATGTCCACAGTTAGCTTCAGTGCTATTTACAAGCAACCGTTTTCTTTTTGCCCGTCTGCTTAATGCTGGTGTTACTTTATATTTCGCCACTTCGGGAATACCCAATGGTAACAGATCAAAGAAAAATACGTAGCAATCACCACAAGTACGCCAAATTTGTGCTCATTGTCCCTCTTCGGTGTTCAAACACGGACTTACCGGCCAAATGTAAAATAATCAACTACCTACACAAAAGTAAAAAAGTAAAAAAAAGTGCTTCAGCTAGATCGTTAAAAGTTAGCGCAAACCACGTATTAACTCAATTCGCTGTAATGTCTTATCGTTGCTGTACATCAAATATATACATTTGTTATTTACTGGCTGTCCAATCTCCTCAATCATGGCTAGTTTGTCCGAAAGGCCCGGGATCGAATTTCAGTGGGCACATTTTCCTGTGGGATCATTCTTTTGGGGAATTGGGGGCTTCGGTGGTATTTGTCGAAAAATCCTTAGTGCCTCTGTCAAAGGGAGTCAGATTACCTATGGAATTTACGCAGACACAACGCCAATTTTGTATTAAAATTATCATGCATGTCTGTCGAATGGTGAGTTGGTGACAATGGGGTCATCTCAATGCTGGTGTCATGTAGGCGTGGAATAACAACCTGCAATAATTGGATAGTTGAAGAGCGTTGTAGTTATAGCTTTCAGAACACCAATCATAGGGCACAGAGGATTCTGGTGAATGCTTTTCGGATTTCTGTGGGGATTGTGAATACAAATTACAGAATCCTAGCGCCACTATGGTAGAGATGGGCGAATCCGATCATGAAAGGATTCGAATCCGAATTCAGGGCTAGGTACGAACCGATTTCGAATCCACCATTTCATGCTGAGGATTCGAATCCGAGGTTTAGGTTAGTTGGACGAGTTAGGACATAGTTTAGAAATCAGAGATGACAAAAAACACTGGCGCCGAAGGCAAATGAGATGGTTAATTGGACAGTGTGAACCATATTTCTAGGTTTTCGTGTGTGCTTTTTATACTATGGGTCTCTCGGCAATCAGGAATGAATTTGGGTCTCGTTAAGCACAATAGCTTGAGCAGTGTGTACAAATTGGGAAAGGATTAGAAATTGGAGTGGATTCGTAAGACCCAGGATTTGGAATCCAGGTCCGAATCCGAATCCAGCCTGATAAGCAGAAGATTCGAATCCGGCAGAAAGGACGAATCCTGGACTAAAATCCAGACTCGGAATCGCCCATTTCTGTACGATGGTAAATTCGAAACTTTGGGGATTGTCGGGAGCTCGTGCTCCGTTCGCTTGGACCAGGCTTGTTCCGCTATGGCCTATGGCCAGATGGGGTTTATTTCGAATTATATCATATCATATAGGGAGCTGATTCGTGGTTATACTGAAGACAAAGTCATGAAAATCTCGTCCTTGGTGTCATATATTTTTGTAAAGTCTGGACTTTCATGCTGTCATGCTTTGGTCTGGCAAACTTGACCATTGGCGAACTATTGCCTAGGGACCGTGGCCGGCCAAGGGCCAAAGTGTTACTCACAATGTGTAAATAAGTTTAGCTGGTACTTTCCTGTTTGATTCTGAGTCTTCTTGTATATTTTCTAAACTCAAACAGGCTACACAGCTTTGTCGCTAACAAGTGTGATTTAGATAATTTAAGGTAAAAGTAGTTTACATAAATAAAATTTTAACTCTGTTTGTTTGCCTAATTACCGAACAGAAGCCCCGACTCCCAACTGCCTTGGTGTCCTGGATCACTATGTCCGGGCCTGGATGTAATGCAGGCTCTTTAATTGTGGGGCCCTGTAGTGCCATACCAGGAGTGGACAGAAGCAATCCTAAGTTAAGCGGGGACAAAATCCCTCTGTTAAAGGATATATAGAGTAATGCCCTTGTTAATAACGAGGGGTTAACCACTCCCCGGCACCTGCTATACACCCTTTCCTGGCACCGACTGAAATCGTAGGTGCCCGCCATAAACTAGGCGATTCATCTTTGATACGCTTTCTAAAAATGCTTATTTTGATGTTTTAACACGTGGCAATAGGTGTTACCTATGGGGTTACCTTACCGGTGTTGCACCGGGCACTTGCTTTGCACTAAAATCGAGAGTGGGCAACCCTTCGGTAAATGACTAAGCTATGAACAGCTCATCCTGCCCATCCATATCTGCAAAGTCTTGACTTTCATTCTGTCAACTTAAACGGTCGCCTTTGCAGATTTGATACGGGCTTCTTCATTCAAACACATTACATGAGTTATTCTGGGTAATTGATTCACAATCGTGCGGCTACCTTTACTGTCGCATGATGTTCAGCTACTGGAAATGACATCCGTTTGTACAATAATACCTTTTCTGCTGCTGAGAGCTACCGAGGATTTTGTTTACATGGGCACTGAACCAGAGACGAACTGGTCAATGAGGGTAAAGGCAAACCCGGGCATTTGAACAGTGAATGGGGTTTTGTTGAGTTTTCTATGGGTCTAGGTATGCCCGGTAGTCGTATCTATTTGTGCTCCGAAATGTCCGATACTCTATTTAAAGAGGTATGGTATGGAGACTCGATGTCAAATGGGTGGTAGCCTTCTTTGCTTCATAGGCTCGGACAGCTGGGTTTGGTGCTTTTGTCGTAGAGGCGGTCCGCGTTCTGGAATATTGAGAGTTCGGAACTGTCGGGATGTCGGTACCCACAGCCTATTTGATGTACTTGATTTGACTGATTGTCTGCTGTAGTCTTGTAAATTCAGTTTCTTGGCATACGGGATATAAAGCGTAGTTAGCTTTTCAGTTAAACTTCAAAGCTTCACTGCTATAAGGAGGACTTCTGGAGGAGTTTCCTCAGAAACTACAGTGTTGTCACTTTTCTTTGACGGAACCTGTGACATTTGGCCGCAAAAATCTGTGACATTATGGTGCCTACAAAATTTGGTTCAGTTTGAAAAAATTCAGTTTTCAGTGAAAAACTCGTGATTCTGACCCTCCAATTTGCAGGAGGAGTTGATACTCGTGAAACAAATAATTCCTTTTCCGGAAATTACCATAAGTGCGATCTCGGCGATTTCCTGTGACACATTTTTCACAGCTACATCTGGGGGAAAGTCGTAAACCTGTGACAAATCGCAGAATTCTGCGACCTAGTGGCAACACTGAGAAACTATCGCTGCGTTTGCTGGGGTTACCAGCTCATTGAATGTGAACCCATCTCCATGACTGCATAAATAAGAATTCATTTGTTTCCCGGAAACGCCTCGTTTAGCTTTTCTTCTTCCCTAAATGCTTGTATCCAAACAGATGCGCCACCGGGGGCGGGTGTATCTCCAACCGTTGAAGCATTTTTTAGTTTGAAAGGGGCGGAAGATATCTGATATATTACCTTTTGATTGCCCGTTAACTACTCTATAGCTCAGTTACCTCTGTCAGGGATTCTAGTGCTTACTGATTTATTATCAGAATTATTCCTCAGATTTTACCGGGGGGATGATTCCGATTATTGCCTGAACCTTGCCACCCAAGCGGGCCACCCGTTAAAAGGCTTCCAATCTTAGACGCGTTTTTCGCTGCTAGGTTGACTTAATTACCCTAATGAGCTCAGAGTGAGATGTTGAACGGCTGCTGAAATGCCTTGTTTTCGAGGAAATAGAGTTTTGAATTGCCTAAGTGGCGAGATGAGCAGCAAGGAGTTTTGGTGTTGGAAGCCTCGAGGACAGCGGATATGCGAGTATGAACCTGGAAAGTAGTTTCGAAGGAAGTCGTTTACGTTTTCTCGTTATTGGCAGGAAATGTACTGTTTACCCTTTTTTCAGTCGGCTGTTTCCTTCGTGATTCGAGATCATGTAATCTGATGAAATGAAACTACCGAGGGTGAACGTAAAGGCTTGAATAAAATGTTGTAGAGTAAGTTATGCTGCATAAAATGTACGCCTATCTCTATTAAAAAAAGAAATTAACGAAGCCATGTAGTTTAGTTGCGACCAAATGGTTTGGGGGGGGGGCGATTTTCGATTTTTGTGTGTCCAGAAAATGCGCTGTCTGGGTTTCAGATTTCAGATTCAGATATTTTTTACTTCACAAAAAAACAACTACATCATACAAAAAACTCAACAACCACATAAAAGACAAAACAAGTTTGAGGGATAAATTGATGCAACAAGCCAGGAAGTACAATCAGCGCTTGGAGCAAGTGATCTTTCGTACACCCTTCCTATCACATTCCCCAGATTCATCCAGGTAGCCTACTTATTTGAAGTTGGGGGGCTTTAAACTGTCTTACAGGGCTACGCCACCAACCCCGCCCTAAATCAGCCAAAGCTAAATAATAAAAAGTTTCTTGTTTTATTTTTACAACCCTTTCCGTTTGTTGTTCCTTATCGACCTTAATGCTTGACCTAAGCAATTCTTATCTGTCTGTTGCTTCCTCTGTCTTTTACGACAGTGATTCGCATAATTTCCTTGGAACTTTGTTCGGAAGTCATCGTTATTTACAAGCCTCGGTGGCTCAGTTGGTAGAGCGTGGGTCTCATAATCCCAAGGTCGTGAGTTCGAGCCTCACCCGGGGCAAACCTTTTGCTCTTTTGCTTTGGATGCCGCTTTGGTTTGGAAACACACTGTAGTCTATTATGAAGTGTTTTTGTTTCGCACTCTCCTCTCCCGTCGAAGACCTTCACAAGTGTAATTTTCTGGAGGGTGGTGTAGTTACTAGTTCCAATAAACCTGGAAGCGATGACGGTACCAAGTTCTGCGAGGTTTTTTTCGTTGGTGGGTTTCTGGCCAAAAAATCAAGGGACTGCTTACTCATTTTGTCAGGTGTACATCGATGCAAGGGGGTGGGTGACCATTCGACCAAGCGTTTGGGAGTGAGTTTTTCGCTCGTGGCTACCATCTGGATCCATGGAATTACAGTTGTTCATTCATTATTTTTTATTCCGGCGTAGAAGACGACCTAGAAACACTTGTACTATCAGTCAAAATCCAACTCATAATCTCGCTCATAATAAGACTCACAGTTCATACACAGCCTCCGAATCAACTCACATATAGTATATATATAATTATATATATGCTGGTTTCGAAACAGGGACTAGACATAAATAAAGCATGCTATTGGATTAAGGTCGATCAGATTGTAAATTTTATTTTGAGTTGGAAAAAAAAAAATTAATGGCATTATGGTTAACCGAGAGAATGGGTCAAAGACAAGGCTCCGGCCAATAATTTTTTTTTCTTTTCTTAAAAGACACGTCGTAGCCTCGGTCGTAGCCTACTTATGATAGTAATTAGTTCTACTTCAGCAATATTTCCATCCATTCTTGTTCCCGAGCTCTTCACTTCATAAGTGTATCCTATCTCCTCTATTGGCAATACACTGATTATCATGCTTGCCACGATTTCTTCCCTTTATTACTTTATTTACTTTACTTATCAGGTCCTGATCGTTGTTTCCGAGGAGCTTATTCGTCCAAAGACCGGTTATGTAAATTTTGCCAAGAGTGTCATCCAAGGCAAGGCACATGGAAAGAGGCTAAAAACAGCCGAAGCCGTGTGTAATTTTCTGTTAGCATAGGTTAGTTGTAAAATGGTCAACCATCTCGAGTCAACATCTGAGAAGAAACACTGAGGGTGTTCCACCCTACTTCCCGTGTTTACTTCGCATGACGTCACGAATCCTGACTTCTTGGCGTCAAGGCTAGAACGCGTTTTGTTTTTGTCAAAATATCGTGCCGCTGGCTGATAGGGACAATCAGGTCTCAGAGATCGTAGTTGACACGCTAACTACGCTCCCAAACATGATAAGCAAATAGTTACTGTTTTGAGAAGGTTGGAACGGTCAGCGTACTAAATTTTCACGAGGTTGGAACTAGAATATTATTGTTAGCACGGTGGAACACGCTCACTATGTAGTACGAGGTGTCGATCAAGACGGAAACCTATGATTTAATCAGCGCCATGCATTCTGTGGTAAAATCAGGCGCGGAATTGGTGAATCAAGGTATGTAAACGAAGCTTATAATGCGTCATTCTTATGTCGACAGAGGAGATGCGATCGAAGATAAGACCCTGAATGAATGACTCCTTCCCATCAGCCTCGTGGGACTTCAGCTCGATAGGGTGTCGCTATAGTAGATTGAACAGTGGATAGCGCAGGCAGTCACAGTCAGGACGAGAGTAATTACTTGCCTCTAGTCACCAAGGCTTTTTATATGGTAATTTAACAGGTAAGCTCTCAGTATGGACACTTTTGACGAAAGGTGTGGTGGCTGTCATTGTGACTTCGAAGTTTATTGACGATTAAGTGACGGTCGTCAGTGGGCGGAATTTTCACGCCTTGTCGACGTTGGCAGTGGGACGTTAGATAGGGTGAAAGTGAGAGATTTTTTTTTATGAAAAGTGGAATTGTCGCGGAATTTTCAGGAGGATTTTTAAGGAGAATAATACAAACCGGTATACAAAATATAATGTTTAGAAAGGTGGAAGTTCGTTTGAAGATAAGTTTGGAAATTAATACTTTTGTGAAAAAGGAAGTGTAAAATCAAAGCGTCTAAAGCTAGTTGACTCGGAAGTTGGCATCTTATTTTTGATAACTGTCAGTTGTTGGCCCGACTTGGCGGACATTTTTACCACACATGCAAGACACAGCGAGGATAGGGCACTGATAATTGCCCAATTTCGGGAAAAATGTCGCTATAACCTTTTTGAAAAAAAAAACACCTTCGAATATCAAGTTGTTAATGGTTTCGTTCATACTTTTAGACCAGTGGTTCCCACCTTTTCTGTACCGCGTAGCCTACCCCTGATCAAGGATAAAAAGGTTGAGTACCCCATTTTTCAGAACGTAAAAAAGACGATATTTATTGGCATAAATCATGCCTAAGGTTTAAAAATCAATGGGACACTTGGGACTGCTTTTGTAGCTAAAATTTTGTCAGATCTTTGCTCTATGTCACTAATGACAACAATAAAAATATTTGTTACACTCAGCCTGTTTATATGTTTGGTTATGATCAAAGACATTGCCACAAAAAATCAACGAAGAAACCATCGAAAATGAGGTTTGTAAAGGCCAACGAGTATACTGAAATAAAAGGCGAATATTTCGGGAGGACAACCGCCTCCCTTCTTAAAGACATCGCCGAAAAGGTTCTAAGATAAAAGTTTGTTTCTTGTAGAGATTCAGATCATGTTTCCATTAAATGGATTTCGGATCCAGTCCTAAGGTTTACCCTGGGTCTTAATTTTTTCTTTCTTATCCAGGCCTGAGCCCATTGTTTTTCCATGTTGTGGCGGAAGGCTCATAAGCACCAGTTCCACAAGATACCCTTTTGTACGAACAATGTACCGATCACTTTGAATAATTTTTCTCCTGTTGTTCTCGATTGGAGGTTTTCGCAAGCCAGCATAATTTCTCTTGAGGCGTATTCTCGCCGTTCCCCGAGGACTCGTCGGGGAATCGAAGGGAACGGCGAGAATAGAGGGAGTCCCTCCACGCGGACTCCGCGTGCAGAAACACCGAGAACACGGGGAATGCTTCCAAAATGGATTTTGTAAAAAAAAAATGCAGTTGACGAAATTAGTCTGGATCCACTTTATTTTTTGTTTTGTTTATTCTGATTGTTTTTAACTGATTTTACGTTGCACCAACACCAGAAAAAATTGATTCCCCTCCGAATCTGGAAGGGAGTGCTTTTTGATGATGGTGATGATAATCGGAGCATTCTCCGTCCGTGGGGACTCGCGGAATACGGGGAATGAGTCCCCGGGACGAACAAAAACGCGGGGACTCCTCAAGTTGAGTCCTCCTTATAATCTGAGTTTCACCTGACACGTCCATGGCTACATCAGGATGCATCGCAACCATTTTCGCACCACAATCTGGACGTCAATATCACTTGCAAAGTTCTGAAAACATTTCATTTTGTAACAGTACTGTTTGACACAGGAATAGCTTTTATGGCAGTCGGCTAGCTGTTTTCGGATCAAAATTATTTAACTGACTTTCATTAGGGCTGGTAATCAGATACATCACGTATGGGGGGACCCCCCCCCCCTCCCAAAAAAAAAGAGTTGTCGGCCAGTCGGTAAAAAAGAAAGGAACTTCACGTCGCGGTTTTCCGAAAAATAGTCTATTTTTTATTAAAAAACAGCCGATTTTTTATGAAAAACAGTATTTTTTTTTAAACAGATCGGTAAAACTGACCAACCAGTCGGTAAAAACAACCTTGTCCCATCCGACACATTGGCTAGTAATGCCTCTGCTGGTAGTATTAGGCTACGGTATATCGATAAGCAATCAAAAAAGAGTGAGGCTAGATTTGAACCTACAGATTAAACTGATTTTGGCACCTTCGCGTACCCCTTGCAAGGGTCTCGCGTACTCCTTTGGGTAGGCGTACCACCGGTTGGGAACCACTGTTCTAGACAGTAGGCTACGGAAAAAGGGAGAATCTGGAGAACGAAGGAGATAAAGAAATTGTCAAACGTCTCCAAAATACTACATTCTTCTCAGTATTATGGCAATGCTGAAAATCCTCAAAGTATGTAGTTTCTGGTCGGCTGGCATTTCCCTTAGGGGCTGTTTCTGCGGACGTCACTGCGGGCGTATGACGGTAGTTACACACTGTCTAATGTCGGTAAACCATATCCCATTTCACATCTAATTAGCTTAACTAATGCCATAATTCCCGGAGGCGCGTATATGCGACACCTATCAACGCCTTCAGCTCGTCCTTTATTTTGTTCCATAATCTTCTGTTAGCTGCGCTCATTAAACGAAGTCGGCTGTCCTGCGGGACGCGATTCGGCGGCGTTGCTTCGGTGGGGGCATCATGCAGAAGTGAATGGTTTCTGTAAACAGTTTTTGTGTAATCTCATTTGTGCGAATTAGTGTATTGATCCATTTTGCGAAGTTGCTATTTCTGGACTTCGTTGGGCGTAGCACTGATACTTTCTACCGCCTTTTCCGTCGACTGTGCTATTGCCCCGAGCCACCGAATGGATGAAATGATTGTATAAATTTAGTAAAGAATAGTCCTGTACTAGTGTAATTTTAATATGTGATGATATATATCGTGAATTAAAAAAATTGATTGATTGATTGATTGATAAACACCGGGAAAGTCAAGACCGGATTGTCAGTGTAGGTTTCCTAGTATCCCCTAAAAACACACAGGTGTGACGCAGACTAGTGGTGCCATGCTCGCTAGACTTCTGGCTGATAGAAGTTGTTTTTTATTATTGGAAATACAAAAAGAATGTGCCTAAACTTACCAAAAAGGTGCAACCAGGCAATGCGAAAACGTGAACCTAAATTAAGGGTCGAAGAAGATCGCTTTAAAGAATGTAAATTTGTTCTTCAAAATTAATTGGTTTCCTATTCGTAGATGTCTTTTGGAATGCATGATAGAAATCTACCAGATGTAGCAAAGCTGCTCTTTTCATTGTACCTCCCCTGTTTCCTCCGTAAGTGCCTTTGCTGTCTGCCCTACCTCTAGTTCACCTTCCTTGGCCCACCAGTGTCGTGTCAAAGTATGAATGTTTATCCGCTTTTTTTATCTCAAATAAGTCAAGGTCAGGATGTGGCTCATATTCACGCGACACCATTTTTTTGTTCCTTTATTCGTTTTATACTGGTTCAGGACACAATACTTTCTCTCATCTGACTGAATTTTGCGGTTTAAGTTGGTATTGTTCCTCAAAGCCCCAAGCCCGGGTTTACGATTCAGTTCTTTGAAGTGAAATATTGACGATGGCATACGAGTTGGCTCCATAACTTTTTCATCGGTGTACTTCTTCTACATTGTTTTTCCAAACTTATTTTCATTTACAATCAACATAATGGAGAACATAACACTCCCACCGATAACATCCATGTTCGCGAGGCAGTGGAGGCAGGTGGAGCATTCGTAATTACCATAATATTAGATAAGCATCACAAAAACGTATACTACGTATTACTTTACATACGTAAACATAGGCTAGTAACCTAATACATGTTTTTTTTTATTTAAAAAATGATTTGCGTCTAGTGACAAATTATCCAGTAAAATTCGTTAGCCATGTTTTGATGAGCCTAGAACTGACTGTTGTAACTTCCTCACCGTGTGTGTTCAGTTCTGTTTAGTTCATTTAACTATATTTAAAGAAAAATACACAACAAACATAACATTCGCGCCAGGATAGCACAAAAAGACGTGCTTGGCTAGCTCAGGACACTAACCAATAAACAAATCAACAGTATTTGTAGCTATTAGTAGGTTGTGAATACTGCCCAATTAAAGAGCTGCGCTATTGTAGGGTGTTTGATTCCATGAAGGACTGATAGTGTCAAGAACTCTTAATCCTTAAAGGACCCCTCGTACTCTTTACTCTTCAACTTACAGTATTTAAAAATATTTAACTAGGCTAACTAGGCTGCGCTTTCAACAAATAACCCACGGTTTTGGCTGTTTTAAGCCTTTTCGGAGACCCACTGACTTATAGCGAAAACAGGGAAACAACTTACATAACCGGTGTTTCTGATGAAAAAACTTCTCGCAGACAACCGTCGACAGCGTGATACACGCCGAAGGTAACAAAGCACGGCAAGTGCGAAAATCAGCGTGGTTTTGTTAGAGGGTAAGAATGCACCGTACGAAATTGGGGTCTCCGGGTTTAGAACTATATGGAGTGACTATGGAAGTAGGTTGCGTTAGTATTATAAGGTAAGACAGGTCCTTTAACTCAAGGCACTGTGCACGAACCGCGATCTCGTTTGGTAAATATCATGTGGACCGTCTGAATCGCATAGCACCATAACCCCTGGTTCACGCTGCTGCGTTATATGCGACACAGTTTGTGTTTGATTTTCCGACGTACGACAAAATCGCATGAATGTCCGCGTCGCAACGTTGTCCAACGTTGTCACATCAACAAGTTGTTGTAGAGCTAAGGATCTGGATGTTGGGCGGGAAGTGTGGAAAAGCAACCGCGTTATAGACCATAGAAGTCATGGGGTGTTCTTTTATAAAGTCGATCATCAGTCATATTTCATGAACGGGTTCCTGCTTTGGACACGTGGGCATCCTATGATGCCTCCAACAAAGCAGCCCGGTGTGATCTGCGTTTCCGAGATGGATGATGTCTCAGTTCCTGTAGTCTTTCCTCGTTGCTTTGCCGGTGATAAATTATGTCTCGAATGTGTTACCACCGAATGAATTACCATTCAAATGGCAGATATGCATGGATTAAGCGAGTCGTAAAGATTGAGGAAGCTGCTTCTAAAAAAGAGCAAGTTAATCAAAATGGTACCAGCTCCGCGGTCACCCTCTGCGAGATAATTGCTATAGTAAACGAAGGGAAAGATCACTGATAAATCAAGGAGGCTCATGCTAGCTATGCGGAATTTTAAACTTGAGTTGATCTTTGGCCGATAGTTTTTGTAAGCGTTTGCCGGCCTACTAATCACCTGGATAATATTCGGTAAACTTTTGCAGGGAATTTGCTGGGATTTTATGATACAGAGAGTCGAAAGTTGAAAATTATAAAGTTTTGTTACTTGTTAGTTAGTTTGATATTATTTGTTAGTTATTTTTGTTGTAGTCATCTGAAGCGCACGCCTTTAGAGTTTTGTTTGGCTGCGTGGTGTATTCTTTTTTCTTCGTTGGTTTTGTTCTCATGATTAGCTGAACAAAATAAATAAGCCTAATACGCTTCTTATATGTAATGGTTTTAGTAACAGGTGTAACAGTTTATTTGTGTGTACTGTCAGAAGTTTCATAACAGATTGCGCATAACACTTTCAAGAATAACACCTTTTCACTTAGAAAAAAAGTGTTATGACCAATTAAGTTTATACTATTTCGTGCCCAGATCTCCAACAACACCTTCAATAGGTAAAAATACTACACTGTCAGAAGTTACATGACGACAACAGCAGGGTGCGCGGTTTCAACAGATAACACTTTGGGATGTTATATGTTATGTTTCTTTCGTTCCCGCTAGTATTTTTACCAATTGAAGATCCAGGCACGAAATAGTGTAAACTTAATTGATCATAACACTTTTTTTCTAAGTGAAAAGGTGTTATTCTTGAAAGTGTTATGCGCAATCTGTTAAAAAACTTCTGACAGTATGGTTATACATGTATTTAATCTCGTATGACCTTTTGGCTGAATAAACAAACGTTGTGTTATGTTCTTCGTGTCACATAAGCCTAAGCATACATGGTGCTCACACGTATGTGTAGTCGTTTCGTCAAAACAAAATCTGGATCGTCTAATTACTAAACTTATACTTTAACCCCTCTTGGGGAAAAGGGATAGCCATACTTGTGATCACCATGCACACCCGTGCCAGCATGAGACAGCGTTTGAGCAGACGTTTGTCTTTTTTTCAGCGTCCCTAGGCTGATCTCAGATTGACCTAACAGAGAGCCGACCAAAAACTGGTCCTGGTATACTCGGGTTCCCGACCCCTCGCTTTGATACCCGAAGTCCTAATTCAATGAGTAATCATCCATTTCCGCATTAGCCCTTCCCTCTTCGCGACCGGCCGGTTAATAACTGTCCCGCTGAGTTCGGATCCCCCCCCCCTTCCTACGCGACAGCTCAGGCACTCCCTGATAAGTGAGTGTCATTTCTCCCATTTTCTTTTCCTAACTCCCTTGATACTCTATTCTCTTTCCTTTAATAGTACTATGATGTCCTAAAAGAGCCTCCACAAAGCCCATCGATGAATTCCAGTGGGACGCTTCAGCCGCTTAGCCGTGTCCATGGACTTCCCCGGCTCTCCTTTGTCAAAATTAACAGAATAAATATGTTCTTCTGTCTGTGACTTGACGACATTTCGTGTGGGGGTTGAGAAATTATGTGAAACTTGGTAGTATCTTTTGTTTGGAAATCTATGTCCGGATGTTTGGTAGCATCGTGCTCACGCCTTTTTTTTTTTATTAAGTCTGCACTTAGAAAGTGAAATCAGTTAATTATCAGTTTACAACACACTGACCAAGGTTGGAAGTGCAGGAAAAAGAAGAAAGAAATTTAAGTTTTTAATCTTTTGCAGAAACGTTATTGAACAATGTAGGGCTAAACTGATGGGATCATGACAAGATAAGCGGCCAATGGAAGGAGATAAATTCTGTGCCAGTATTGGGTCAAGAAGTGACAAAACAGTGTACTGTGCCCTTTGGCTTACTTTTACCTATAGGCAAAATTAGGGCTTGCCCCTCGGTAGCCCAGTTGGTAGAGCGGTCGCCTGGCATGCGAAGGGTCCTGGGTTCAAATGAGGAACATTTTTGTCTTTTAGTTCTCTACTTGTAAATGTTTCCACCCAAGAGCATCTTCCCCATCAAACTTTGGTTTCCACCACACTGTCAGAAGCTTCATAACAGATAGCACAAGCATGTTCAGTTTCAACAGACAACACTTGGGATGTAATCTGTTGTCGCGACAAACGTTGTGCATGAAATGTTCTACATAACAAGCATTGCCAGGAAGAGCCGAAAATCCGCCAAAAAAACATTGCTGAATTTCCGATATCACGACGACAAACAAAACGTCAGCAGATGCTTTTGGCGGTTTTTCGGCTCTCCCTGGCAAGGCTTATTACGCATAACATTTGCCGCGACAGTAAATAAACATCCCAAGTGTTGTCTGTTGAAACCTCTCATCCTTGTGTTATCTATTATGAAACTTCTGACAGTGCATGAGGCCCGCCATGTGGGTCCTGGTTGTCCTACAAGGCTCCAACATTGGAGTCCTAAGACTTGTACAAGCAATTAAAAAATTTGGTTCTGGTTCATTTGTCACGGTACAAGTCCCTTGTATAAGCCATCTACATAATATATAAAATGAGGCAGCTGAACACGGGCCGAACCGAAGTGGTAATGATAATGTGTTAAAAAATATAGTTTGTACTTGTCTGTCTTATTTCTGAGTCTGCCTATCTATTGTCTAAAGTCAAAGGATACAAAAAATAAAAGCAAAGTCTGTTTTTGCTTAAAGCACACCTCGCACTATTCACTTTTTATGTTCCAATATTCAAAAATTAGCTGAATACTATAAAGCTACGCTATGCTTTTTAACAAATTATCCACGGTCTTGGCTGTTTTAAGCCTTTTCACAGGCCCATTGACTTCTAGCAAAATCTCGACAAAGTTCAGAAAAAACGGTTTTCTGCCAATAGGATCAGACGCGAACAATCTCCGGGAGCATATCTGCATAATGAGCATTGAAACTAGTGAATCGCGGCAAGCGCAAAATTCTGGGTCGTCTCTGGATTTAAGAACTAATGAATGCTGTTACGGAAACAGGTTGCATTGACATTATAGCTACGACAGGTCCGGTAATCACCAAAACACTGGGCCCCGGTTCAGACTGTCCCAGCCTGATTAAGACGTTTGAAAGCAGGATGGCTCCAGCAAGAAGACTATAGTCTGTTAACACGAGGTTATCAAAGTCCGCAGTGCTTAATGGGTTTGCTTCACTAGTGTTGCCTTTTATTTTTTATTCGTTGCTGGAGGCCTAGAAAAGTTCTTTCATAATAGAGAAATCCCTCTCTCGCTCCCTTACTGGAAAGCTCATTAAGAAAACTTCCGCTGATGTACTTTGACTCGAAGTTCGTAACAGACTTCGACTAGCTTCTTCTGAAAAGACTCTTTTAGGCCTATAGTAAGCATAGCTCTAGAAAATTGCAAGCTTTCATAATGCAACGGCTCATGAAATGCATCTTTAATGCCAAGCGTTGGGCTTGGCGAGAATTAACGGCATGTGCAATATTTGCAACTTTTATACTGCCCGACAAAAAGAGGGACTGTGAGTAGTGGAAGAACTCTTACACTCTTCTATTAGATCACTGTGCTTGTAACTAGTCAAACAATAGGAAAGTGTAATTATCTGTCCTTGCCTGTAGGCAGTGACTGGAAATATGTTATTTTTTCGTTTGCTTATGAGCAATAGCGCATGCTCCATGTCGTCTCGGCGATTCGTCAAACTTATTTGTTTTAAGGATATGAAGCTTTGGAGCTATATATATAGATATACAGAATATAGATTTGCGTCATAAGAGACTGTCGCCTCTATAATTTACGAAACAGTTGGGCACTGAGTAGAATTAAGAATCTTGGCATTAATTCACTGAAGCTAACAATAGGCTCAGTATAAACCGCATCTTCAGTAGGCTAAGGCTCTTCCAGGGGCCAGCAATTGTGTTGGCCTCCTGTTCACTTGAAAAATATTTCAGTGTTTTCTGCAATATTTTCACTAAACTTTGGTCAGTAATTGTTTACTTCGACCATTTCGTTCATTTTTTCCTGTTTCCGTTCGACCTAAACAAAACGAAGAATCTGTGGGTGGAGAGGCAACTGCTTCTGAGGGCCTCCCCCCCTCATATGCGCTTCTGCGTTTGAGTTTCTCTTTTACGGGAGCTACTCGCATACAAGCTGTAAACTTTATCGTCTGTGAATGTCAACCTGTTTCCTTACACTGGATTTATTGCCGTTTTCTTTGCAGACTATGCGAGTTTGCCGCTTGAAAAAATCGAAGTCGACGCTGGCCTGAACATTACCATTCCCTGTCCTGGGGTTTCTTCGCAGTCCCTGGTTGCCCTACTGGAGTGGCGGTGCAAGGGATGCGAACCAGGAGTACCTCACGAACCAGCTGGTTCACCGAGCAGCGTGCCACCCGTATCGGGAAGCGGAATTGAGCATCGGCTGGTTGAGTTCGTTCGAGATGAAGCTTTTACAGTTGCATATAATAGAGACAGGCTTCAGGTTGCCTCAACTAATTTCGCAATGCACTTTCAACCGGTCAAAGCCGTCGATAGTGGGGATTACGCCTGTCTTGTCAACAATCGGCCGAGGCCCGAGGCGATAGTGCGGATCGTCGTACATGGTAAGAAATCTCCCCAATTTACGATTAGTTAGTGCCTGCGATAGAAATTACTGGAACCATCAATCTCGTAGGAGAACATCCGCCTTCTCCAAGCGCCAATAAAGCATTGAAGCATCTGGGTGGCATAAACATGGGGGTTTTATGAGAAAATTGATTAGGAAAAAAAAAATACTAGACGAACCCTGAAATTCACTGATTCATTTTCATCATCACTTCATTTCCAGGCATAAAGTCGCTCGTTACTATGGATGCGTAAAGTAAAGTAAAGTGCAGTGGCTCGCGTCGCGTCATTGTTGCACACCGCACGGGCTAAAGGCGGTGATTCTTCTGTATATCATTATCGGTTCTTGATTTTACGCTAGCTCGCAACTTGTCTTTTTCTCGCGTTTCGTGTTGATAATAGTTTTAAAAAACTAGTTTACTGTACGAACGGCGAATGTCAAGGAGTAGGAATGAATGAAAGAGAATAATTTCAACGAATTGAAAAAATAAACAACTCATCAAATATTCAAACCAATGGGTTTGTTGTAATCATCATAAAGCTCCAACGGATTATATTTGACGGTGTTCTTTTGAAATTGTTTTTTTTTGCAGTTTTCAGAGAAGAAGTTCACAAAATCAGATATTTAAGGAAGAATCTTTAATTGTTTTTCCACGAGTTCATTTTCCAGCTTGAGCGGCTTGAGCCTGAAGAGGACCCTTACCAAGAAGGGCCGAAATATAGCTCTAATAAAATATAGGTGACTTACCCGTTTTGCACCGTCAAATATGATTCGCAGTCAGCTTGGGCAGAAGGAATATCTCCAATAGAACACTATCAAGGGGTTACCCACTCCCCGGCACCTGCTGTACATAATTTCGAGGCAGCGGCCAAAACTAGCGGTGTCGGCCATAAATTAGGCGATTCATCTCTCAACCGCTTCGAAACATGCTGATTTTAATGTTCGAACACGTGGCACCTGTCATTTTCTATACATTAAAATTGAGAGTGGGCAACCCGTCGCACTTTATCAGTGTATAAATCTGGAGTCGAAGGGCGAGTCCGAAGACGAGACTAAACACCGTTATTGTCCATAGTCTTTTAGTGACTTGGTGAATAGCGATATTCTTTCTGTTGACCTAGTCAAACACGAGGTTACAAGGTCTAAACGCATCTATTTGGTCATTCAGACCGCCTCTGACTCTCGACAGCTTAAGAAACTAGACCCTTTCTTCAGCCTATGCTGATTCATGTTTTCTGAAAGAAAAAAAAAAAAAACACGTACGTGCTCTGCCGTACAAAGAGACCCTAGTCTTTTTTTTCGGAAGTGCGTGTTTCCCTTTTCTCTCAGTCCGGCCGAATTGCAGTCCGCTCACATCACGTTTGCCGCCTCAACTTGAAAAGTAACGACCTCGTTGCTAATGAAACTCGACGTTCAGGGGCGTCCCGGAGGAGTCCGGCTCTCTGAGGCAGAAACAGGTCAAGGGAGAATGAATGTACCACTGAGATACTAATCCTTTGTGAGGGGGGGATTTCCAGAGGTCTAAGCGAAGCTCATCTTTTGGGACAGCAGTGTTTGGAAGTTTATATGCTCAGTATATCAGTGGCAATGATTTGCATTCGGTAATTTTAGTTTTTGCTGAACGGCTATCAGGCTATCTTCAGGTCCAACTTCGGGGAAGGAAACAAACCTGTAATAAATAACATAACTTCTACCGACTATAAATATCTTATTCGGGCAAATTACTTACAGCCTGACGAGGACCCGTGCCAAGAAGGGCCGAAATATCGCTGATGAAGCATCGTAGCTGACATATCCGTTGTGTACATTATTTGAATAAATGTTTCAAAGTCAGCTTGGGCTCAAGGAATATTTACGGCTTAAACTGTCAGGAGTTTCATAACATTTACACAACCGTGTTCAGTTTCAAGAGAAATGAGTAATGTACTATTTGTCTACGTCGCAGAAAAATTGTGTTCTGAAGTGGTGTCTTCCCCATCAAATTAAATGGATGGCTTTATTCTGTTTTCACCATGTGGCTCAGTCATGAGGGTCCTGGTTTGTCTACGAGGCTCTGACATTGGTGTCCTAGACTTCTAAATTGGATTTAAACATTCATTTCTGGTTTGTTTGTCACAGTCCAAGACCTTTGTTCAGGGGCGTCTTCCCCGTCAGATTATGTTATGTTTAGTTATGTTTAGTTTATTCATAAACAATAAAAACACCATTAACTCTTTGTGGCCATACCATAAGGCCTAACATAAGGCCTGGCAATGGGCGGGGCTTATTCTTTATTCATACAGTCGTAAGGGAAACAAACCAAAGAAATAAAAAAAAGAAATAGAAGGAGAGAGAAAAAGAAGAAGAAGAAAATAAGAAAGAAGACATAAAAACTGACAAGAAAAATTCACTAACGAACGATCTCCCATCAACAAAGCGGCCTTGCCCCCCCCCCCCAACTCACCCCCCCCCCCCCCCCCAAAAAAAAAAGAACCCACTGGTTTTCACCATTAAATATCTGGTTTTCACTAGACTTCTAAATTGGATTTAAACATTTATTTCTGGTTTATTTGTCACATTACAAGTCCCTTGTACAAGGGCGTCTTGTCGATCAGATTAAATCTTTGGTTTTATTTGATTTCCACCATGAGGTCCCGCCATGTGGGTTCTAGTTTGTCTACGAGACTCAGACATTGTAGTCCTAGACTTTCCAAAGTATTGTGTTTCTGTAAAATAAAAAGACGAAACATATTTTGCAACGTTATTTTTACGAAAAAGGCACAAGGTAAATATTCTGTAGCGTCAGTAGATACGGTACAGTAGAGGTATTCTTATTTGAACAGGTACTTAAATTTGACCGATGCAGTTTTGGGCTAAATGGTAGAATGAAGATCCGAAGTACCTATTCAGGTGTCTTCAGAAGCCATTAATTACCTTCTTTGGCTAACTGGCAGTAGACTTTTAGTCATAACAAGTGCATGAAAATGGCTAAGTTCAAAGTCAACAAACGTTCAAATGAGCATACCTATACGTTAGTATTTTGTCTCTTGAAGTTGCGCGCGAGGTTGCGCGTCCTTATGTGATGTTACGAAACTTCTGAGAGTGTGACAGGCGTATTGGCAATCTTCTAGAACCTACAACCCTCCAGTAGATATCCATGCCTTATCCAATGTCTAAAATTCCTGCCGAAACTCAGCTCCTGTTCTTCTTTTCCTCGAGGAGCTAAATCCCTTGAAGTCCCTTTGTACTCTTATGAACCTTTCAGCAGTTCTGCCTTCCACAGTAATCGAGTCAGTGCCTTTAGAATTTTCTTCAAAGACTACTGTTCACCTTACCATCGGAAGCCTGTGATCCCAGCAACTCTTTTTGCAAACAATGCTCATTTCTTTCCCTTCTCTTGTTCTCATTGTACCGTGAATATCATCTGACGAAGAAAAGGAAAATGGACCTCCAGGTAGAGGAAATTATCCCAATTGGTAGAAAAAAGCGGGGGAAGTGTAGAATCTTGTTTCTGCAATGGTAATGGCTGTTTCTGGACCTCTAGGGTATTCTGCAATCAGAAACACGTGGTATAAAACTAAGTGGTGAAGATTGTAACGCAGTAAATAAGATAGGGACTAAGTTTGTATCCTCAACGCCATTTTCATAATGGGGTCATATAGAATTGTAAGGAGTAGGCTTAAAGTTTAACCGAAAAGGGCTGAGATAGGACAATCTAGTCTCCCATTACTTACCCGATGAAAATGCGTTACTTCGTTGCTCCGCTATTCACGAATAATCAGTTTTCATATAGTGGAATTTCCCTGTCGGATTTGTGGTGCCTCTATGCGCTTGTACCTGTGTTGTTTGCTTGACGAAAACGATGTACGAAAAATAAGGGTTCAGCGAAAGCAAGTCGCGTTTCTACTGAGATTCAAATTTTCCGCGTCATAGTAGAATTTTGTGTTGTGACGACGGCCGTATGTATTCTGAACGTCCTACTAGGGCGAATAGTGAAAAAAATCCCTTAACACAATCCAAGTAATGCAGTGTATTCAGCTAAATGATACAAAAACAGGTTGGCTTTTCAGTTAAACTTTAAAGAGAAATGGCATGTTCTCTTTTTGATTGACTGGCATAAGCGAACTTGAAGTTAATGCATCAGCTAGATACCTCAGCTCTCCCAATGTTCCAAGATATTTTCCTCATTTCGAATGTTTATCTAACTCGGAGATGATCTGATTACATTTTGGACATTGAGATGATTTTCGCCTCAACGCTGTCGGCCCTTCTTGGCTGTATAAGGGAAGAAAAAGTTCCAGTGTTCCAGGACCTCTAAGAACCCTGACAAGCGTTCCTGGCGAAACGAACCAGCAGGCGTGCAGGTTTCTTCCAGCAACAGCCTGAAGAGGACCCTTGTCAAGAAGGGTCGAAATATCGGTGAAGAATATACTAGAACATATAAAACATTGAGACACAAATCATTTCACAAACAATTACTTAGGCTGTAGGTGACGCTAATTAGTTAGGTCCGTCAAATTGATTAAAGGAAAGTTTTGTTGTAAGACCGTTTGGTGTCACCAAGGCTAAGTGGAAGCGTAGTCACCGGTCGTTCATATTGGACAGGAATGAGGTAAAAGATACTACGCGGCAAAAAAAAAGAAAAGAAAAAAGAAAGGCTACATATAAAGCAGCTGACCATGACCAGAGACATAACCTACTAAATCTACAATAAAAGACAAAAGTGCCCATTTATCATAAAAAACGTGCCCAGATAACTTTTTTTGTGAAAGTTTTGTTTCTTACTATTCAAACCTCCAAAGGATTCTTCACTTTAAAATTGTTAGATAAGGGTTACGAGTGGAAATGGGAAGACAAGGTGGAATTTAGAGAATTTAAAATATGTGAATTTTTGAAGCAGAAACTTCAGAAGGACGAAGAATAGAAAAGAAAATAGATGAAACAGTGTTTGATGGCCATGAAAATGATCTTACTTCAGAACCATCAAACACTTTTCCTTTTGTTTTGCTGTGTACTTTCGCGAAAAAAGAGGGAGGCACGACCCCTGTTCGATTTTTTTTTTCTTTTCATCAAAACTGCCACCTACCGACACTGTTTAGAAAGTTGGCTTGGTGACCGCCAGTATGCGACAAAACCATTTCAGTTCGTAAGTCGATTTCCGAAACGGAACCTCCCGAAGATGCTTGTATTCCTCTTTGATTGTAATAAAGAGATTGTTGTAGGTCCTTCAGTGAAGGTATTATCATCCTTTTATTGTCTAGTCCTTCCAAGTTTCTTTTATTGTCTAGTCCTTCCAAGTTCGTGATGGACTCCAGATTGCCATGAATTAAGTTTATTGGCTGTTGTATCCTGATTGTATGGCAGGCTGTATAAACGCTCATAAAACAACAATAGGAGCGTATTGTCCGCGACGGAGATGAAGTCGTTTTATTCGCTGTATAATTTAAGATAACAGAAACCAATTTGTTCTCATTCTCCGCATTAAGAGGGAATGTTGTTAATGTCGATGAGCATCGACTTTTACTGCATGACCGCTAGGGGGCTCCGGTGGGGAATGGGAGGAAAGGCAGACAAAATTGGCTTATTCAGGGATATTAGACTCGTTATCCCAGGCAAATTAATCTCGTTGGGGCGGTTTTCATTTCCTGTTTGGTATTCCGCAGGAGATCTTAGTCAATGTCTTTGGAATGAAGGAAGAATAAATTGTAAATGCCTGATCAAGGCTCAGTGGGGGACAGGCCCCTCCGTGTGGCAGATGTTCACTTTGTTGCCCGACTCGGGCAGAAGCCAATAGTATTCGGGATGACCCATGGCGAAAGGATTTGGGATGTGATGAGGAACAAGATATAATGAATTACGTCGTTCCGATCGCGTTAAGGACGTTAGGTCCTCGTTGTGCTTGGATCTGTTGGTCCATGGGGAGCTTTTATGTGGGTGGTTTGTTTAGTTCAGTTCCAGTTTCGGTCGGGTTTATTTGATATTAGCACTCAATTCTTGAAATAAATACCATCTGTTGCAGAGATTGACTATTAATTTGAGATTTTTAGCTTGACTATTTAATTTGACGTAGCTGGACTTGACATATGTATGACTATTTGTGATTTATGACTCCGCCTCTATTTTTGTGAAAATAATGTGAAATAAAACGAATTATTATTATTAAAATCGAAGGGAGTTCCAGTTCCAATCCGTCTGTCATACACAAACCCTAAATTTGTGGGCACAGTGCTTCAACCTCGTATGAACGCTGGAGCACAGTGCGCAAGGGGACAGTACACCCATTGAAATCTATTGATTTGAAAATCTGAAATGAATTTTTTTTTCATGCAGATTTGTATGTGGTGTGTCAAATGAGTGTGGCTGCACTCCTTTCGGGCTAACATGTCACGGTCAATTCTACGTAGTGAAACATCACACCTCTCATACCGACGCTACTATTTCTTAAATTTTTAGTCGTCGACATTATTTTTATTTCTAGATGTAACTGATTACATATGCAACCTGGATGTCTCAGTAATATTACGGGTGCGTGAAGACGGGTGACAGTCTATTTTTCACATGAGATAACTTAATTTGTATTTTGTTTTCCCCGCCATGACCCCCGGGCTTCTGGAAGACGTTCATTCACCCATATTCTGTAGGAAGATGCTGCATATCTGAGTCCGGGTTTTGGGACTGTGTTTGATTACGGTTCCAGCAAGAACATATAGGCCAATAGAACCGTCTCTGGCCCCATGAAGCGACTATTGTTACCCCGACAAAACTGAGCTGAGCTAGAGGTACTTGCTGCACTGTCAGAAGTTTCATAACAGACACCATAAGGATGCGCGGTTTCAACAGACAACACTTGGAATGTCATCTGTTGTCGCGACAAACATTATGCATGAAATGTTATGCGTAACAGGTATTGCCAGGAAGAGTCGAAAAACCGCAAAAAAACATCTGCTGTTTTTTTGTTTGTCGTCATGATATCGAAAATTCAGCAGATCATTTTTTGGCGGTTTTCCAGCTTTTCCTGGCAATGCTTGTTATGCATAACATTTCATGCATAATGTTTGTTGCGGCGACAGATAACATTCCAAGTGTTGTCTGTTGGAACCGCGCATCCTTATGTTGTCTCTTGTGAAACTTCTGACAGTATGGCTGAGCTTTGAGTTGATGCCCGTCAACTTCCCTCTTTGCTGCTGCGCATATCAGAGGAAAAAGTGCAAGAGGCGCGCTGACCCGCTCTGCAGCGCGTCACATGTGACGTCACAATGATAGACAACCAATCGGTGTTTACTTTGGAAATTTCTTCTCCGGGGCTGTACTGCGATATAGCTGTTTGTAGAGGTAACGAATTGTCATGTTCCGCGTAGCTCCTACCCTCCGGTCGTTTGCATGGGGCAGGGTATAGGGTTCTATTCGACCCCCATGGTCGTGTTACAGAGATAGGGAGACGCGGGTTCTGTTGCTTATTTGTCCTTGGTTCCAGGAGAAGGAGAAAAGGCAATGGGTGAGCTGTTCAGTTAAACCCTACATGTTTGGATCAGTGTTGCCAAGTGTGACACTTTGGGTGTTTTTTTTTTGAACTTTTTGTCTCTGGGTGACACCGTGACACCTTTTCTCTGAAAGTGACACCTTTTCCTATGAATGACACTTTTTAGGTCAGAAAAGCACTTTTTCATTTACTTTACTAAAGTGACGGATTACCACCCCCGAAACACTGCTAGAACATGTACTTTACTTTGATTGTGTACACAAAACAGTTTGAAGCCTTAAATAAAGCTCATTTCTGATTCAGTTTTTTTTTAAATTGCGATGTAAACTGTGTTTGAAAAATGTTGTTACAAATTCAGTTATTACCGATTTTGCGCTTTATGCAGAGGAATGCAAAGAAAAATTGCGAGGTGTCAAAAAACATCTTTTTGTCGGCAATTATGACACTTTTATGAGACGAGCTCTTGGCAACCCCGGTTTGGATTCTCGCAGCTTACTTTGCTCTTTGGAAGCGTGTTCCGTCTGGCCCCTTCCGCTCGAACATGTTCTCAAAGTTTTGTTAAGCTTGTCCAGCATTACGACGGTTTTGGAATATACATTCCGTTGGCGAACGGACTAATTCTATCTCCGAGACACGAAGCATTCGTCTGCGAAGGGGAAGCGTCTCTGTCTTTCCTCCAGCGTGTTTGCAGACGGATTAGACAAGTTCGATCCAATAATTTGATCAAGAGTTGCCCCTCTGGAGTGGATCACTTGCCCCTCGCACATCGGAAGAATGATTGGCGAGATGCACCCCAGTCGCTTCTTCACTCTGTCTTTTTTCTTTTATCGCAAATCATCCATCCATTAAAGATGACACGCGCCAGTCTGAGTTCCAGCTAAAAACGGAAGCAATTGTTGGTCGTTATCGCTTTTTTTTGTCCTGATTGGATTGCGCCCTTCCTGAATTATGAGCAATGTTCTCCTTTGTGATACGGTTATCTTTATACAACACATGTATTACCAGGAAAAGATTGAGACCGAATTTCTTCGCTCCTGTACTGCGTTTTCTTGGGGGGAGGGAGGGGGGGGGCATCTCAGGAAAATAAGGGATATCCTCTCTTTCCTTACTGTCGCTTGAACTATAGTAGGCGGCTACGACTCCTCCACCACTTAGTGACGTTAAAAAATGCACTATAGAAGAACCCTAATATCATGATACTGGAATAATTACCGTCACCTAAACTATGAACGGCTATATTTATAAATTAAAATTCTTAATCCCATCCACAAATTTCAGTATGATCTATTTTTTCTACTTTTATGTTAAACTAAATGTCATTATTTTTTTACGCCGTTTGTTCACATTTTCACGGCAAATACCGGAATGCACCCGTTCTGCGTTTTTTTTCAGTCCGCTCTGACTTAGTAAAAGTAGTAAATTAGTAAGTTCTACAGCCAATCGTAACCGGCTTAGTCTTCCGTCACCGCAGCCAGTCTCCCTCTAGTTTTATTTCTGAATTTACTAAGATCGCTTTCCATAATTTGGAATTTTTATAACATTTACTGGTAGTGAGAGTACGTTCTCGAAATTACAACACGGATTTAGGCTGATTGGTTGGATTTCAGTGTAGATAAAACTTTAGCTGTCGGTTTCAACCTTAAGGGCAATTCAGACAAGTGATTCGAAATCTCTATCCCTCTTTCTGATAGCATTCTCTGTCTTGGTAATCTCGGTATAGCGATTTGTATTATTACTAATTTTATTACCCATCTTAATGTTCAAGTACAAAAGAATAAGCCCGGACTGTTTCATAGATGTGTGTTGTGTGTGTGCCAATGTGTTGCACAAAAAAAAACGTGGGCCGTGAGAAAAAAAGAAATTTCTAACTCGGAGAAATTTACCAAACTTGCGGATTTCCCTCAAATTTGTTTTTCCCATCCCATCAGTTACCCAGTTTCGCACTTTTAGTAGTTAATTTCTTTTCCGACAATACCTCGAACCTCTTCTATATCCTATTCCGTGTTTTTTGGAACGAGCATGTTTAAAAAAAATAATGTCCGCCTTTTCCAGCTTTTGTCAATCGGGATTGATTATTTTCCCCTGGTCCGCACCCTTCAGTCAGCTAATAAGGTGAATTTTAAGTAGTTAATTTCACACGCGAGTTCTCAATTTTTAAGTGGTTTTCAATTGCCCTGCTGTCAGCATTTAGTGGCATATGGTGAATCAGGAATGACAGTACGCACTGACTAGAATCTAATCGAAGGCCTCTGATACCGTGAAATTGAAAGAATGGAATCCCATCCCAAACCCCAACTTTTACGTATAAGATCGGGTACCACTCTCTACCTATGCGTTCGAATCTGTTTTGGAATTTGAGAGTATCATGTTCTTATAGAGGACTGAAAATAACATTCCATCCGTCTGTTGACTATCAACCGAAGATTCGAAAAATTCCAGACAGATTCCAGTTCTTTATTTTACCCCTGTCTATTACCCCGAGAAGGTGTCTTTTAACTCGGCTTGATAATTCCTCTTTACTGGACCAAATTTTCTATTTATCTTCCTTTTATCTCTCTCGGAGTATCTTAGTTGCTTTCATCAGATTTTTCGCAAAAATTAAAGATAGATCAAGCTTATCACGGTACGATCACCTAGTTCAGTTCAGTTTATTCATAAAAAAACAAACAAAAAAAAACACCATTAACTATTTTTGGCCCCATCATAAGGCCTGGCAATGGGCGGGGCTTATTCTTTATTCATATAATCTTAAGGGAAACAAACCAAAGAAATCAAAAAAGAAAGAGAAAGGAGAGAAAAAAGAAGAAGAAAAGAAGAATGAAGACGTAACAAACTGACAAGAAATGTCCACTAACGAACGATCTTAAATCAACAAAGTGCCCTTGCCCCCTCCCCCCCCCCTCAAAAAAAGGAAGGAAAAAAGAAGAAAGGAAATTAGGTTTTGGAACATTATGTTTTCGATAAGAAAAAAGACTTGGCAAAGACTAGAAAACACTCATAGCCTACTTTAGAAATTGCCCGACACTTGGACAAGGTATTTTCGCTCATGTGTCGTACGTTTTTTCCTTCACCATTCTACAGTTTAATAGCTTATAAGCGCAGTTTCTTTTTTCTTGTCCTTAAATTACGTTGATTCTAAACGCTTGAAAAGCTTGTTCGTTACAGATTAATTTGTCGATAGTGTTAGTGAGCAATCACACTGTTGCCTTAATGTTACCTCATCTTAACTATGGTATTTTTTTTTACAGTTTGGAGGGTAATCTACCTTTAGCCTAGCCAAGGAGAATAAATGTCCCCGGAGAATAAATAGGTTCTAGCAGGGACCCATAAATTTCCTGTAATGACTCGCCATTCAGGGGGCTTGTCATTTCCTATGCTTCTATGTTGCTATGTTGCCCGAGCCTCGCCTAGTTTCCAAAAAATTCCGCTTGGGTCGAATCGGCGTTCTTGCTCAGATAGACAAAATTTGTTGGGACTATTCAGCATGCCACCAGGTACCTAAGCTAGGACAAAAGATCCAGGATACTCTTCCATTACAGAGAAATATTTCTAGTTCAGACCATTACAGGTTTGTTTCCTTCCCCGAAGTTGAACCAGAAGATTGACAGCCTGACGAGGACCCTTGCCAAAAAGGGCCGAAATATCGCCGATGAAGAATCGTAGCTGACGTACCCGTTGTAAACATTGTTTGAATAAATGTTTCAAAGTCAGCTTGGGCTCAAAGAATATTTAGTTCAGCACAACAGTTTTGTCTATCTGGATAGTTGGGTATTTTATCCCCGTGGGTATTTCTCGAACTATCTGACGCTCGGTCAAGAGCGCAACAGAAATCTCCTATTGACAAGCCCCCTGAATGGCGAGTCATCACAGGAAATTTATGGGTCCCTGGTTCTAGTGAAATAAGAAACATTTTCTTTTTTATCTTTCGATTTTCTCGGTCTGGATTCAGGGTGGATTGGAAAACTCTCCAGTCAAAACCTCCCCTCTAGGAACATTTCTAGTGTCCCCGAAGGTGTCGTAGAGAAGTCGATCGAAATGAAATCCGTTGGAAAGTGCATAAGTAAAGCCCCCAAGAGACCCGAAACATTTGTCCGCGGAGTTTTTCAGTGCCCCTCCGAGGCAGGGGTGTGTCAGCGAAACATTGTTCGGCTTTGATGTGCAAAGTATTAGAACACTGGTGGGTAATTTCGCTGACTGCGGATCTAGTCAACCAAAAACCTTAAAGGACCTGTCTTACCTATAATACTAACGCAACCTACTTCCATAATCACTCCATATATTTCTAAACCCGGAGACCCCAATTTCGTACGGTACATTCTAACCCCTCTAAAAAAACACGCTGATTTTCTCATTTGCCGTGTTTTGCTACCTTCGATGTGTATCATGCTGTCGACGGTTGTCTGTGAGAGCTTTTTACATCAGAAAAAACAGTTATGTAAATTGTTTCCCTGTTTTCGCCATAAGTCAACGGGTCTCGGAAAAGGCTTAAAACAGGCAAAACCGTGGGTTATTTGTTGAAAGCACAACCTAGTTTTAAAGTATTCAAATATTTTAAAATACTGTAAGTTGAAGAGTAAATAGTGCGAGGGGTCCTTTAAGCCCAACGAACGCTTTAGCTTTTACAATACCAATACTGCCCCATTCACCACCCATGATGAGAGCGTAAAGTTGCAGAATAAATTCAGTCTGGAGGGGCCAAGCTTAAGTGACATCCTTTTTTATGGTTAAACCTCTCAACTTCTCAACATCGCTTCATTCATTCTGATCTCCAGAAACTCGGAAAAACTTTGCATTTCGTACAATAACTTCGATCCATCCTAACGACATAGGCCTATTTGTTTTACTTTTATCAGGCCCTTTGGTATCTGGCAGTATTTTCGCAGCTAAAGTGTAGGAAGACTTCTTGTCTATATTTTTTCATTTTATTTATTTATTTATTTAACTTTGACTACGGCTTCTAGAGCCATTATGCAAACAACACTTAAAAACAACAACAAAATAAAGATTGTGAACCTTCTACGCCGCATGCGTAAAGTTCGCGGTTCCAAACTAACCACACAGGCATTTTTACATTTTACGCATTGAAGCGGAGCAAGTCATTGAAGACCTGGAAAGAATTGGAGCGTGTTATTTTCGAAGTTGGAGAAGAATCACATGGAGAAGCACATTATTCTGCCCCCTCCCTCAAAAGTTGATATGATTTGAACAATAATTTATAAAATCAAAAATATTGAAAGTATTTATATGACATATTCGAAATAATAGTGAAAATGATTGTTATTTCTTCTGTGTGTACCCCCCCCCCCCCCCTGACTGCTGTGCCCTAGGCCATGACCTAGGTCGGTCTTCTGGACAATCCGACCCTGACTGCAAACCATTCACGGGACAATTATCTTGTGAAACGAGGTTGAGCATAGTAATGCACAGACGAACAAAAGTATATTCGATGCAGGCCACCCCTTGGCCACCTCTCCAGCCTGATGTTTGTGAGAGCCATTCGGTTTTTGTGGCCTGACTCTCGTGCCCGGAAACTAGCTCTGATTAATTGTTTCCAAACCTTGACCTAATATAATTGAGCGTGTGTTGATAAGTTGCTTTCAGTCCATTAACTTAATGCCGTATGCTTTCTTTTTGCATCATTGCCTCCATAGTCTTCCGGAGGGGAGCTTCTCCCTTTTCTTTGTTGTTGGTTCATTCTGAACAGTTCCCAAGTCTGCTTGGGAAAGTTAGTGACTCAGAGATAGTATGTTTCGTACTTCTAAGCCATTAAGAGTTGCTAAGAACGGCCTTAAAGTGCCTTCTCTATCCGGGAGGAGGTTTGTGAATTATCGAGTCCAGGATCTTAGAGGAAGTGTGCAAGGGGTTACCTACTCCTCGGCACCTGCTGTACACCCTTTCCCGGCACCCGCCAGCACCGACCGAAACCAGCGCTGCCCGCACCGCTTCTAAATGTTCTAATATATGGCAACCGGCACAGGACACTTGCTGCACACTAAAATCGAGAGTGGACAACCCCTCGGAAGTATGTGGAAGAAAGGAGTATCTTGCAGTTCCGCTAAATTACTTCTTTAACCTTTCTTTTTGAGATCCCAAAACGTAAGTGAAGGGATACCTATGACATCTCAAAAGTTGTCCGTCTGTAAGCACGATAACTCTCGAAGAGAATGAGATATTTTGATGAAACATGGTTTGAAGATTCTTTGGGTCAAGGGTAAGGTCAAGTTCATAGACGGGATTTGTAGCCCTACATATAGGGGTGGGGGTTGAATTTAGGGGCAAACAAAAATTTTTAAACAGGTAATGTGATAGTCGATTATGGGGTAAGAAGACATGCTGAACACGATGGTGAAACCGTTTTCTTGCCGGACAAGTAGTTCGTCAGGAATCCGGCCAAAACCGGAAAATTTGTTAAAAGCAAAAAGTTATATTTGAAGTTGATTAGATGACAGATTTAGGGGTAAGAAGAGACGCTGAGTCTGTATATGACAATCATTTTTACCCGGACATGTATTTCGTCCTGAATTCGGTTGTAACCGGATTTTTTTCTATAAGTTGAAGTTTTATTTTAAGTTGATTAGATGTTCTTTATAGAGATAAGGATATGCGCTGACTTCGTTTCTGAATTTTCTTTCTTTGCTGGACAATTAGTTCGCTCGGAATTCGCCGAAACAGGAAATTTGGCAGAAGTAAAGCAGGAAGTTTCGGTCAGTATCGTCAAAATAGATATGGCTTATAGAGGTATATCCGAGCTTGGTTTTCTCTGATGGTTAGCCTGGCAAAGACTGGAGCTGGCGAAGACAAGACCCAGTTGTCTGGATCAAATATTTGATTTTTGGAATCCCATCGATACCTTTGGTCTGGTTTTGAAAGGAAGTAAAGTAGTCAACCGTACTTAATTGTTTTTGCGAATATCGATACGGATGGCAAACTTACGAAATATCCATTTTCTGAAATTCTTATGAAACGCAACTGTATTGCTTCTCTTCTATAACTTATTCTAGCGTGCATTTAGGCCTATATTTTTTTTATTTTTTTATTTTGTGATTTCGAAGGTTTTCATAAGTATGAAATCGAAAATCTCTCCGTCCGTATGTCTGTGACCACGGTATCTATGAAAGTTGCAGTGAAGCGCGGTAAGATCAAGGGTAGATGGGCTTTATTATATTATTCATATCAAAGAGTAGCCAAAGGGACCGCTGCATTACTAAAACAACTAAATACAAAAGAAATAAAAACAGAGGAATGTAAGTAGAAGTCATGAAGCCTCCACCAAAAAGGCTTGCGAGCCTCGATTAATTGGATCGAACCCACTATTTTGTATCTCAACATTTAGGAATGGGAAGGGGCAGACGCAGAGCCGCTAGGGCTAGAAAGCAAATGAAGTGAAAGCAGCGCAAGGACGAAGTTTCTGTTTTTGGACTGCCTAACAAAAGAAAAAGCGTTCTCGTCCATTTCCGTGAAGTAGTTCTTCCGTACAATGTTGAAACCTTTATGTGGCGGAACCTTTGACAGTGAGCCACAAAAGAAAACGATGACATTGATTCGGTTCTTTTTTTACTTCAGCGAAAAAAAAAAAGATTTCTTTGGTAGACAAGATTCGAAAGGAGTTTGCCAAAGTTCGTTCTAATAAACCCTTTTCCCCGAAAAGTGTTGAGGTTTGGAATCGCAGAGTTCTGCGATATTTTTGGCACAAGTTAGATTTGAAAATTTTCGTCGAAAACCTATGACAATTCGCTGGATTTAGCAACCAGTTCGACCACATCTTCCATAAGCATCTGGGAAGCCTGATCGAGCTGTAGACATCTCTTTCCTTGAAGATCGATCACGGACATAGAACCTAGGAAAATAATCAGACAGTCTCGGACAAATAATCAGATCCCTTGTCCCATAATGGCATTAATCTGCTCTAACATGGAAAAGGATGACCAGTCGAATCGAAGTTCCCCGGCTGAAATTATTGAATATCTTTGGCAGGGAAAAACCAATCGTCAGCAGGCCACGGACTTTCTGAGGGGGAGAGGGGCTACGAGGGAATTGTTATTATGCCTTCTCAAGTCAACCTTCCTTGCCATAAAGTTTGTAAGAGACTTGTTCTTGGTTCTAAAGCTGATTGTGTTCCTTTTGTGCTATGTAAGCAAGGTCGAGTTGGAATAAAATATACATACGTTAAATCTACCGTCGCCAAATGGTACAGATGGAGTACGAGACAACAAAAGAAAAAGACCAAAGGTGTCGACGGGATCCCAAAAATTTAATAGTTGATCCAGACAATTGGGTCTTGTCTACGCCAGATCCAGCCAGACTCCTTGAATATTTTGACTATTAAAATTCAGAAACAGATTAAGGCCAAAAAGCTAATCATCTGAGAAAACCAAGCTCAGATATGGATTCAGCATGTTTGTGTTTACCCCTAAAAGTCATATCTGTTTGGACGAAAACTTCCTGCCTTACTTCTGCGAATTCCCCAGTTTCGGCCGAATTCCGGAACTACATGTCCGGCAAAAAAAGAAGCTAAAATCGAACTATCGAACATATCTTCTTTCCCCTATATCGAACATATAATCAACTTCAAATTAAAATTTAACTTAAAACAAATTTTCCGGTTCCAGCCGGATTCTGGGCGAACTAACTACTTGTCCGGCGAGACAATGGTTTTCACCATCGTGTACAGCATGTCTTCTTCCCCTTAAATCGAACATCCAATCAACTTCAAATAAAACTTTTACTTTTAACAAACTTTCCGGTTTTGGCCGGATTCCGGGCAAACTACTTGTCCGGCGAGAAAATGGTTTCCACCGTCGTGTTCAGCATGTCTTCTTACCCCATAATCGACTGTCCCATTAGCTGTTTAAAAATATTTTGCTTACCCCTTAATTTAACCCCCCCCCCCACCCCTAAATATAGGGTTACAAAGCCCATTTACGAACTCGACCTTACTCTTGACCCAAACAATCTTCACACCAAGTTTCATCAAAATATCTCATTCCCTTCGAGAGCTATCGTGCTTACAGACCGACGGACGGACGGACAACTTTTGCGATGTCATAGGTATCCCTCCACTTACGTTTTGGGATCCCAAATAGAGAAAAAAGCTAACAATCCTAATGCAACTGTTAGGCCTAATGTATGTTCTTTTGGCTGAATATATCTAATAAATAAGTAATACACAAATCAGTGACCATAGTAATAAATAATGCGTCCGACCCAGAGGCGTTACTAGCCAAAATGTTTTGGGGGGGGGGGGGGGGGGTAAGGAATTTACCGACTGGCTGGTAGTTTTTACCGACTGTTTTTGCGGAAAATACGACTGTTTTCAAGAAAAAAACGACAGTTTCGAAAAAATCGACTGTTTTGACGAAAAATCGACTGATTTTTAGAAAAATCAACTGTTTTGGCAAAAAATCGCGGCGCTTCGCGTCGACTCGGTTATTTTTTACCGACTTGCCGACAACATTGCTGCGTCCCCCCCTCCCCCCCCGGTCGTGACGCCCCTGGTCCGACCGTCCAGTATGTTCGCTCTTGAGCTACTAAATGTGTCTGTACATGCACTTTGGAAGTATGTACACCTGTTGATTCAGTGGCCAGTGGCAAGTTATATAGTCGGCTTCTGGGCATTATTTATTATTTACCAACTGTCAACAGTCGCCATACGAATCTTCAAGTAACAACAGAAAACAAAATTAGCAACAGCACAATAGTATACATTACTCCCAACCGGGAAGAAGTGGCAAAACAAAAACTTTCCCTACGACAACCATATTGGGAGCGTCAGTCTCATGTGCTGCTCAGCCAGGTGCCCAGGACCAGTGTTGCCACTATCTCTGACGGAATCTGTGAATTTTGACCGCAAACCTGTGAAATTCTGGCGCCTTTTTACCAATTATTGACGAGAAATTTGACTTTGTCATCGTCATAATTATTATATAATTTTTTTTTTTTTTGATTTACTGGTAAGGAAACCGCAGCAGAAAAGCGCATAATTTCTGGAAAAGAGCGAAGGCCGTCACCCTCGCCTTCAGCAACGAACATAAAATTATCTTGACACTACTGAAAAAAGATGAGGCAGTTCCTGCCACCGTCAATGACGGAAGTGTTGTACTCTAAAAAATTGTTTATAACGAAGCTTTCTTCTTCCCCCTTTATTTGGGTTCATGTTTGCCCACTGGCCCACTAACGAAGCTTTCTTCGTTCCCCTTTATTAGGTGTCGTGTTTGCCCACTGCCTCACGCTGAGTGTCACCTTTTCTGGTCAAATCATGAAGTGGAAGTCCGTTTTGTCTTGCTGGGATTTCAGCAAAATAAACCAGGTTTACTGTTGGGCGCGATATTTGGATTTTAAGATCGATATTTTCACGTTCGATATTCGATAACCAACATATAGATATCAATATTTCGGTACCATATTTGCTGTAGTATTCGTCTCGTTTCGCCTAAATTTAAGAACAAAATTGTCGTAAAAAAACGTCTTGCCTCATCCCCAACTTAGAATAAATAAAAAATGAATTACGGAAAACATATTGCTCCAATTTTGTATATATAAATGTAACTTATGTTGGATTGTTTACAATAATTATAAACGTACAAATATCGTTTGCTTACGTTTCGATATTCGCTATCGATATTTGGTCCGATATATCGCTATATCGTTATCAATATTGAACATCCCACAACCAACCAGGTTCGTGTTTCACACAGAACGCGCAGAGCACCATAATGTAGCCAAACTCCGCGCTCATCTGAGGAAGGGCAGGACCCCTGTTCTGATTTTCTTCTTCCTTATCTCGTGGCCCCTGTTCTGGTGTAATTCGTCTTCTTTTTCCTTGATGCCTTTTCGATGTTCCGAGCCTTGTTCGTCTATCCTCATCCATTTATCCAGGCATCCAAATAGATTAGACTTGCTTCTGTGCGCCATCGAGGGCAAACTTAAAGAGTCTTGCAGGAGGGGAAGAAGGTGGCCGGGCAATTATGCTAGTGGAAGGTCCTCTGTAATTTAACCATCGAAAACAACACATCATGAGACAAACGTTCCTTGGTTTCTGCACGTTTTTTAGTGAATACAAGTTCCAGGACACGGGTGCATAACCAAAGGTTATTTAACTACGGGTTTTGCACTCCCGCGTACATATGGTTGTGCCCTTAATGGAAGCTTTATGTATGCCATGTTAGGATTTATTTACACTAAGAACCAAACGCCAAGGCAAATGCATGATAAAATAAACACCAACAAAGGCAAATAATACCTCCTATAAGTACCCATTCGACATCTATCTATGGGTTAGGCCTACCCCAACTGTTCCCTATGAGCCTACATCACCCTTCTTACGTTTAATAAAAAAAATAGTGATTTTTCACCCATATTTTCACATTCATACGACAAAATGTTTCAAGTTCTCATCCGTACTACCACAAATCGTACATGAGTTTGGATCGGACGACTTGTTTTATGCTGATTTGTTGGATGAATGAAATAGGAAATAATTTTGAATTGTCCGGGTCGATTTGGAGTATTTTAAGACATGTCTTGAACAAGTTGATTGCACTTGCGGTGCCTTATTGTTCTCGTCATTGTCTGCTTCTCACGGTTTGTGATCCGATGACTAGCCGAAAAAAAAATGTGTTTTTGTGTCTAAGTTCACCATTAAAATCCATAGTGAATTGTGGAGATGGTCGCACGAGCTTCAATCGAGATCATCAGTCAAGTAAACAGCGAGGGATAAGACACTCAGTCGCATCCTACGAGGGTTGTATCACAGTTTAAGCATTTCTAACATGTGTTCTAACAAGTGGAAAAATCGTTGCTTGAGAACTTCAAAAGACCGATGTGCAACATTACCAGTGCCATATCGTATGTCTGTTGGGTATGTCTGGTAGTTGCGGAGATGCAGAGTTTTCTTTCTGGGCCTTACAGGCCTTTCCTGGTCTAAACGTGAAAGGTTTTTAGCTGTTACTGTAAAATTTGAAAAATGTCGCTTGTAGCTTTTTGGAAAAATACCGTCGCAGTGCAAGTTTCTGGATGCAATCGGCGACGACGGGAGTGTAAAATCTACAGAAGAATTAAAGCAGTATCAATCCTGTTGCACATCTGTGAAGCCGGTTGTGTTTCTTTGGGTATAGAATCAGCAAAATAAACCTGACGAAGGCGAATCTGATCGGCCTCCGGGCTGGCCTTGAATTGTAGTAGCTAAGAGATAATACACCGTTCGATTGCATTTCTGAGTTTGTCAATCCCTCGCTAAGAATGTTCAAAATCTCGATTACACGCCTTTGTCTATTTATCAAAGCGATTGATCCGGTTCTATCCCCTTCGACCGTCATCGCTGATATTGGAGGTGTTTCTGGATAGTCATTATGAACTGCATGATAGATGGTGCTAGGAATTTCGAGGAAATTTGTCATATCGTGTTTGAATTGACGGGTGTAGAGCATCGCTTTCCTTTACATGCTCTTGAAATGGGAAGTTTAAGGAGGACTCGGGGCCCTCAACAAGTTTGAGTGGATACGTACCGATATACTTGGGGGATCGCCCACTATCGATTTTAATCTGCAATGCTAAGACCGGTGCCGGCACTGGTTGCAACGTGGTAGAACATCCCGATGAAAAATTTGTAGCCTGCGTAGTAGTATGGTAGTAGTACGAAAACGTTGCATGTAATACTATATAATAGCAAAGAAGACTATCATTTAATGTGCCTCAGACTGGTCCAATCTTATGTAGTAGTATCCAGTAGCATCATGTCTTGCCATAGTAGCATCCAGTCTTGCTAATAGTAGCATATAGTAGTATGCAGTAACACGGTAGCCTTGAAGTAAAAGCATGTAGTAGCATCGTTAGTACTGCATGCAACTTTTTTTGTACTACTTCATAGCACTATTTTGAGAAAAAATTTTCATCGGGATTAAATAACCATGTTTAAAAGCGTTTGAAAGATAAATCGCCTAATTTGTGACCAGCACCGGTGCCTGCACCGCTGATTTCGGCCGGTGCCGGGGGAGTGGCTAACCCCTCGGTACTTGACGCTTGGAAACCATGCGAACCAACTTTGGAAAACGGTATCAAGCTGTACATTACCTCAATACCTCATTCGACTAACCTTGTACCCTGTGGTCTTAAAAAAAGGTCAATGTGGCATGCTCGTTGGCATTGGGGCATCCTGTTTCAGAATAATCTATGCCCGTACACTACGGAGTATATCAAGCCAAATGCTAGAGTGCCCTGGCGTTCAATCGCCTTAAATTTAAAAATAAAATATATAGCATTGAAAGCTCTTTGGCCTGTTTAGTGGGCACCATGAATGTCGATTGTTCTTCGAATATATCAACTCTGTTATTGCAAGGTATTTTGGCGTTTTTAGTGGAGTGTTCCTTGGAACAATCCACTATTGCGAGAGCTGTAGCAGCTTTCGGTTTTCGGTTGTATTTTGTGGAGCTCATAACTCGTGAACCAGTGCAAGTATCCTTGTTATTACCTTGCTAATGGAAAAGAGGTTTAAAGGGTCGGACTGGCTGGCAGACCATAGTTGGAACTCAAGCTATCCGTGAAAGATCTTCAACATTTCTTTGGATTTATACCTACGTTTTGTTTACATTTAAAGCTTTTAAAGTGGGATGATTACAAATTAGGTTATTTCAATACTTGTTTGGTTATTGGGGATATGAAACGTCTTGGTTCTGAAGCTGTTCATGCATAATATGTGATAAACATTTTACTTTCACACTCCACGTCTGAGCGTTTGCGCACTTGTTACGTTTACCCTTTCACTATGTCAACTGTCACTGCACTATGTTGCTTGTCCGTAAGAACCCTCCCCCCCTCCGTCTCACTTCCGCGATTACAGCTCTTCTGGTGCTCATTTTGCAAGAAGATCCGAACAGAGAGATCGTATTCAAGGGTTACGGTTATTTCTTCAGAAATGGCCCGTATTCCAAAAGTTCTTGGCATTGAGGTACTTTTTTATAATTAAATCAAGGATTTTGTCGCGATCTCTTGACTCTCTTTTTCCAGCAACAAGGGTATCAGTGCACTTTTGTACTTGGAGATCAAAGGATGGAACCGAGTGAAGAGAGAATACTAAAGTGAGGACAGCGATACCCTAAAATTCCTATTCCGAAGATCATTGATTTTTTCGTTCGTTTGTAGTGATTTACGATGACGCTAGCAGTAGCAGGATTTCTAAGTAACGTTCTTCCTAATAAGCTTCCTCAGCACACGATCTCCTCTGCGTGCACTACTTTCGTCATCAGTTGCGTTTTTGCAGATACGATGGTATCTGATACCACGGTTTAAAGTCGTTTTTGCAGTTACCGTGGTATCTGATACCACGGTCTAAAATCGTTTTTGCAGTTATCGTGGTATCTCAAAAACTCATTTCACTTTCATCATCACCCTCTTTCATCATCACCATCGTCACTAACACAAGAATCTACTTTTTTTGTCAGATTGGTGAGGAAGAAGTAAAGTCACCAGAGGCGTTACTAGCCAAAATGTTTTTTTTTTTTTTTTGGGGGGGGGGGGGCAAGGTATTTACCGACTCGCAGGTCATTTTACCGACTGTTTTTGCAGAAAAGACGACTGTTAAAAAAACGACTGCTTTGAGTAAAATCGACTGATTTCGAGAAAAACCGACTGTTTTTAAGGAAAAATTGAGTTTTTTACGAAAACCGACTGTTATGACGAAAAATTGACTATTTCCAGGAAAAAAAAATCGACTGTTTTTACGAAAAATCGCGGCGCTTCGCGCCGGCGCGGCTATTTTTTTTTACCGGCTGGCAGACAGCATTGGGGGGGGGGGGGCTATCTATCTAAAAGTTAGTTTATCCTAGTACTTTCTATCCATTCTCTCCTGGACCAATTTCTGCGTCTCTTCGGTAAACCTGCGAGCACTCGCCCCCCAGAGCATATGACATGATTCACCGTTTTCTCTTCTTTTTTAATGAGGATTAGTTCTGAAAACTACATTTATTTTATGGACCTGTCGGGCCTATAATACCAACCCAATCTACTTCCGTAACAGCATCCGTAGTTCTTAAACCCGGATACCCAAATTTCACATGTTAAATTCTGAACCCGCTAACGACGACACTTCACTAATCTTTGCACTTGCCGCGATTCACTAGTTTCCATGCGCATTGTGCGTCCAGCGAGTGTTCGCGTCTCATGCTATTGATACTTAAAAACGGTTATCTCAGTTTTGCCGAGATTGTGCTAGAAATCAATGGGCCTGGCAAAAAGCTTAAAAACAGACAAAATTTGTTAAACGCAGAGCCTAGCTTTACAGTATTCAGATAGTTTTGAATATTGGAATATGAACAGTAAATATTGTGAGATTTGCTTTAAATCTTCTTACTTCGTCTCTTAAAAACGACGGTCATATATTTATTCAAACAATGTTTACAACGGGTACGTCAGCTACGATTCTTCACCAGCGATATTTCGGCCCTTTTTGGCAAGGGTCCTCGTCAGGCTGTCAATCCTCTGGTTCAACTTCGGGGAAGGAAACAAAACGCAGAAAAAATGTTTCTTGCCGTCGCCCCAATCGTGCAGCAAAAACAGCAGCCGTGTCAAAAATTAAATCTCAGCACTAGTTTTTCCGCGCAGTCTTATTTGAAGTAATAGATACAGACGAGTATTCGAAAATAGAAACGTAGAACGAGGTTATTAATAAAATAATATTTAAGTTTTCAGTCCCTTATTAATAAAAAAAAAAAACCGAAGTTGACCAAAACGCAGAAAAAACCTTTCCTGTCATCGCCCCAATCGTCCAGCAAAAACAGCGTCCGTGTCAAAAATTAAATCTCAGGACTAGTTTTTTCATTATAGTGGTATTTGAAGATAATTTACTTGAATAAGATATTTATAGTCGGTAGAAGCTTCAGTTATTTATTACAGGTTTGTTTCCTTCCCCGAAGTTGAACCAGAGGATTGACAGTCTGACGAGGACCCTTGCCAAAAAGGGCCGAAATATCGCTGATGAAGAATCGTAGCTGACGTACCCGTTGTAAACATTAGTTGCGTTTTTGATCCGAATTCTCCTCGCGATTCTCCTCCGAATTCTCCTATTTCGTGTTTTTGGACTATTCAGATGAAGTGAATTCTCCTTTTCTTTCGTTTTTGTCAGAACTGAGAACGGGGAAAGCCTCGCGATTCTGCAGAATCGAGAATTTGCTCCGATGGTGAATTGTCGATTCTCCTCTCTCCGTTCTCCTCCCTGATTGGTCAACAGCGTTCGGGACAGTTCGGGTGTTCAATATGCATATACACGTATACCGGGTTGTGGATGAGCTGCAAAATTAGTGTTTTTGTCAAAAGCGAGAATGGAGAAGTCAGAGGAGCAAAAACGGTAATTTGTACGAGAATACGAGAATTCAGAAGCGAGAATTCGGAACGGAGAATTCGGATCAAAAACGCAACTATTGTTTGAATAAATGTTTCAAAGTCAGCTTGGGCTCAAAGAATATTTATCGACGGTCATATATATTCCTATGAGCTAGTACTGCGAATCATAGACTCTAACGGGTTTGTCAGCTGATTTTATTTTGCCCTTCTTGGCAAGGCTTCGGGCTGAAGCTTGAAAATTCACATGAATGCCCAATGATTCACAGGCTCACTTTTCCTCGCACTTTTCTAACGTCAGCCTGAAGGAGACCGTTGCCAAGAAGCGACGAAATATCGCTCGATGAAAATCAGCTGACATGTCCGTTTAGCTCAGTTAGCTATTGCCGGTTATAAGTAAATAATTTTCGGAATTGCGATTTTGTCGCGATCTGCTAATTTCTTTTTTTTTTGTGCGCGAGGGAATTTTAGTCAACAGTTTATACTTGATTAATTTTATGCTAACAAGGGAGTGAAGTAAACTGTTTATGAGTAGTTTATTTTCACACTCGACACGCAATTAATGAATTAGTTTTCGTTTCTCAAGTTTTATTCCGCCATAAGGAAATGTGAAACAATGATAGCTATGAAACAAAACCGACTCGCTTCTAAGCCGATTTTGAATGAAGGCAATTTATTTGTAACCCGTCACATGATCAAAATGACACAAGACAGACTATGAACTAGGAATGAAAAGAGAAAAGAAGAAAAGAAAAAAACAGCAAACAAAATCAAGAACAAAAATAATCAGTAAAACACTACTTAAATGAACAAGAGCTGTAAGCTCATATGGCACTTGCATGTGTCAAGATGATTTGATTGATCAAGAGTAAGTTTCGACTTTGCGGTTGAGATGCGCGCTATAAGGGAGCTGGAACTTCATTTGTAAGCAAAACCCTTGAGGCAAAACTGCTAATGGGCTGATGGGCATCACGAAAATGCATATATTGCTTAAAAGTATTTTTTTTACTTTGCGGTCAAGATTGGTACTTTAAGGAATAATCGGATTTGGGAAGTAGCAATTTCTAAGCAAATGTTGTTGAGTCTCCAATATTCCAGCGAAGTTTCATCGTCCTAGCACATCTGGAAGTACCTTAACGCGCGATCACCGGAATCCCAGACCCCCCTCCCCCACCTCCAACTCCACCCACAATAACCGGAGCCAATCCTGTTCTGTAAATGATTAATCCAGAGCATCTGTTTGTCATTCCCACGAAGTTCGATCCAGATCACACCAGTCTAAGCGGGTCAAGTATTTTCCGCCCTCCCCCCGATAATTGCCGGATTCGGTCCGGAAATGAAAAAGGTCACAAGAGAAAAATGTCCTCTGTTTAATTATTAAATTTCACTCGAATCCGATCACCCGTTCCAAAGTTACGCATGACTCAATATTCCGGATTCCCCTCCCTCAACTCCCCCCCCCCCAAGATTATCATATCGAGGATTTTTTTTTTATTCCAAGTCAGTTTGACCGGGTCCCTGATATGCCTTCCAAGTTTCGTCGTGAAAATCCCCCCAAAACGGAATTCCGGGATACCCCTCCTCCCCCCCCCCCCCCCTCAAGTGTCCGGATCCAGTCAAATTATGTAAAAGATTTATATGGACCAGATGTTTGTTCTTCCCAGCAAGTTTCACTCCGATACCATCATTCTAACCGTTTCTCGAGATTTCCGGTCCACCCCACCCCCCCCCCCCACCCCACCCAGCTCCCCCGCGGTGCACGTAGCCAATCCGATTCAGCAAATGACTTACCTAGAGCATCTGTTTGTTCTTCCCACAAAGTTCCATCCCGATCCCTCTATTCTAAACGGGGCACGTATTTCCCCCCCCCCCCCCAATAGTTGCCGGATCCGGTCCGGATATGAAAAAAATCATCGGAGAAATGTCCTCTGTTGAATTCTTAAATTTCACTCGAATCCGATCAACCATTCTAAAATTACGCATGACTGAAAATTTCGGATTCCCCTCCCTCCACTCCCCCCACCATTATCTGATCGACAAAATTTTTATTTTGAAGTCAGTTTGATTGGGTCCCTGACATGCCTGCCAAGTTTCATCGTGAAAGTCCCCAAAACCACCATCACCGGAATTCCGGGACCCCCCCCCCCATAAGTGTCCGGATCAAGTACAATGGCCTAAAGGACTTATCTAGAGCAGATGCTTGTTCTTCCCAGCAAGTTTCACTCCGATCCCTCCATTCTAACCGTTTCTTGAAATTTCCGGTCTCCCCCCCGCCAACTCCCCCCTGGCAACCGAATCCGGTCAAGACTTTAAACGGGACATTACAGATATATATTCTGTTCAGTTATGAAGTTTCATTACAATCCGATCATCCGTTCGAAAGTTACACACTTCTCAATTTCCCGGATTCCCCTGCGGATTCCCCTCCCTCCACTCCCCCACCATTATCTGATCAACAATATTTTTATTTTGAAGTCAGTTTGATTGGGTCCCTGATATGCCTGCCAAGTTTCATCGTGAAAATCCAAAAAACCACCATCACCGGAATTCCGGCCCCCCCCCCCCCATAAGTGTCCGGATCCAGTACAATGGTCTAAAGGACTTATCTACAGCAGATGCTTGTTCTTCCCAGCAAGTTTCACTCCGATCCCTCCATTCTAACCGTTTCTTGAAATTTCCGGTCTCCCCCCCCCAACTCCCCCCTGGCTACCGAATCCGGTCAAGACTTTAAACGGGACATTACAGATATATATTCCCTTCAGTTATGAAGTTTCATTACAATCCGATCATCCGTTCGAAAGTTACACACTTCTCAGTTTCCCGGATTCCCCTGCCCTCCACCCCCCCCCCCAAAATGGTCGGATCAGAAAACTGATTATTCCTAATTTTGTTTGGTCGGGTCTCTGATATGCCTGCCAAGTTTCATGGTCCTAGCACAACTGGAAGTACCCTAACTCGAAAAAGTGTGACAAAATGCCCTAAATTTTCAAGTTTCCAGCGCCCCGCACTCCCCCCCATGTGGTCGGATCGGGAAACTGATTATTTCCAGGTTAGTTTGGTCGGGTCCGTGATATTCCTGCCAAGTTTCATTGTCCTAGCTCATCTGGAAGTACCCTCACTCAAAAAAGTGTGACAAAATGCCCTAAATTTTCAAGTTTCCAGCGCCCCAACTCCCCCGCATATGGTCGGATCGGGAAGCTTATTATTTCCAGGTTACTTTGGTCAGGTCTCTGATATTCCTGCCAAGTTTCATTGTCCTAGCTCATCTGGAAGTACCCTAACTCGAAAAAGTGTGACAAAATGCCCTAAATTTTCAAGTTTCGAGCGCCCCCACTCCCCCGCATATGGTCGGATCGGGAAACTGATTATTTCCAGGTTCGTTTGGTCGGGTCCCTGATATTCCTGCCAAGTTTCATTGTCCTAGCTCATCTAGAAGTACCCTAACTCAGAAAAAAGTGACAAAATGCCCTAAATTTGCAAGTTTCCAGCGCCCCGCACTCCCCCCCATATGGTCGGATCGGGAAACTGATTATTTCCAGGTTAGTTTGGTCGGGTCCCTGATATGCCTGCCAAGTTTCATTGTCCTAGCACATCTGGAAGTACCCTAACTCGGATATGTGGGACAAAAAAACTCGGACCGACCGACAGACCGACAGACCGACAGACGGAATTGTGATCGGTATATGGCACTTGAGCCAGAGGCTGCAAGTGCCATAAAAACAATGCATTTTGAAAAATACCAACTATGAGTGCTAGAGCGTTGCATCAGTTCTCTAAATTGCATGTCAGCTGCTATTATTGGCTCTGCAATGCCCGAGGGAATGCTCACTCTCTGGCAACTGGTGTACACTCATTCCCGGCACCTTTCGGCACGTTCCCGCTTTTGTCAGTTTTTCACCTGTCAACGGTGAATTTTCGTAAATCAAGTAATATGATGCTGTCTAGCGTCAAAAAAAGTACTATAACCGATTAACTGCATCATAATAATCAACAACTACGTTGAAAAGCACCTCTCGGTGCCGGAAGGTACCATCCTATTTAATAGTCGGTGTTGTTTAATAAAGGTGCATTTGTAAAAGTGTGAAAAAAAATTACTTTTATAATTTTTTCATCATCAAGAGAAGAGCTCCAGTGATCCCAAATTTGAGAAGTAACTAGCCTACGGAGACTAGGAGCTCAAGAGCGAATGCTCAATCTATTTTATGTGAAGAAAAGGAAAATCTTTACTGTGTGTTTTGGAAAGGAAAAACTGCTGTTAAAGCCTAGAGATTCATGAAGCTACTTGTGTATTACAGGAGAAAAATACTTGTTATAAGGCGACTGGGAATAGTGTTGGGCGATATTCGATGTCGATAGCCATAAATCGGACCAACTATCGAATATCGAAACGTAAATATCGATATCGGAAACCATATTTGTTCATGTTATAATTATTGTAAGTAATCTGACATAATAAATCTTATATATACGAAGTTGGAGCAATATGTTTGTCGTAATTCAGTTTTTATATATTCGCAGTTTTTACCAAAAGAAGATGCAGAATTTTTTAAATTTGAGTGAAACGAGACGTATATGAGAGCGAATATGGTCCCGAAATATCGATATCGAATATCAAAAGTGAAAATATCGGAAAATCAAAGTATCGCCCAACACTAACTGTGAAAACTAATGTTACATCATTAGGAGCCTGTCAGTTTTTATGAGCAATCTAATAAACATTTTCTTTTTCAGAATACACAGTAAAGATTTTCCTTTTCTTCTCATAAAATAGACTGAGCATTCGCTCTTGAGCCCCTAGTCGCTGTAGACTAGTTACCTTTTCAAGTTCCTGTAATCACTGTATCTCTTCTCTTGATGAAAAAAGAGTATTTTTTTATACACTTTTATTCAATGCACCTTAAACTTTGTAAGTTTGAAACACCGACTATTGAAGTTTAACTGAAAAGCAAACTTATTTTTGCATCATTCAAGTGAATACATCGAGTTATTTGGATTCTGCTAAGAGATTTTTTGATTTTCCACTATCTGCTCTGGTAGCGAGGTTCAGAATATCTACGGCTGTCCCCACCGCGCAAATTCTACTATGACGCGGAATATTCGAATCTGAACACAAACGGGGCTTTTCAGTGTATGGTGATAAGCTTGGTGAAGACTGCTTAGTGCCTGAACAAAAAAAAATCATAAAGGTTTTCGTCAAGCATATGACACAGGTAGTACCACAAATCTGACAGGGAAATTTCACTATTTGAAAATTGATTATTCGTGAATAGTGGAGCAACGAAGTAACGCATTTTCATCGGGTCTTCAAGCTTCTTTAAGTAAACAAGGGAGGGGTAACACGACTGTCTCATCTCTGCCCTTTTCAGTTAAACTTTAAATAGGATGGTATTCTTCCGGCACCTCCCGGCACCCGGTGTACACGGGTTTGGGGGAGTGAGTATCCCCCCGACAATGCCATATCGGTTTGCCACAAAACCGTTCCTTTCCACGGCGGGACCTAAAGCATTTTTAAGAATTTGCAGAATACCCTCTGCTGATGCATGCTCCAAACAGAAACCAGAATTGGCCAAGTCCAGCTTACGTGCGTAATCCGATAAAGGACCCCTCTTGCTTATTCTGCTTTTTATAGTATACTGAGCTCCCATACAGAATTATAAGCTTCTAAAATTCCCACCTTTCTCCACTGTCTCCTTTTGTGCCTATGAATTTTTGCGCTTTTTTGGCTTTGCCGAGTTTTGTCCGTCACACAGCGAAACTTTTGCGGAATCTTCAACGTCCGCTTACAACTCTTTCACACATGGGACATCTGTTTATTACTTCTTTTATTTGCTTAGCTTTCCCACTTTTTAACCACGGCGCGTTCAGTTTTCAAATGTTTTGCGCCCAGCCGCCACGTCGGAGAGCAGGAAGGCTGGAGATCATCGACAGGCGCTAACAGGAAAATCGCTAATTTCAGTTGGAAATTAATGGTATATTCGAAAACGTTTTTTTTTTATCCATTTCATTGGGAAAAGATCATTTCTATTAAGAGTTGTGCTTTAATGTAACTGTTTTGATAGCGTATCATCATCATTTTTTTCTTTTAGCTTGAACTTGGCACAGATTATCAAAGAACCACTACTGGTTTGTCGTCTGTTATAACAAAAAGTTCGATAAACCAAATAAATATTGACACATTGGTGACCTACTGTATAGGTTCTTGAATGAGTATCCGTCAAGTAAAGTTCAAAGATCGTGGGTTTTGAGGAGTAGACTCCAGATGTTTAGTTTGCTCGTTTGCCTCATAAAAAGCTGGTACACTCCCAGGCCCATATTGATCTGTTTTCATGGTGACATTATGTGATTAATAGAATGGAACATGCTAGAGGTACTTTCTGTTTTAGTATAACTATTCTACTAAATAAATATACAGAATAGTGTAAAAAATGAATATTAATTACATAATTAACTAAAAAACCATTCCTCAGCACGAGCTAGTGTAAAACGGATACGTCAGCTGAATTTTATTAGAGCTATATTTCGCCCTTCTTGGCAAGGGTCCTCTTCAGCTCAAGCCGCCCAAACTGGACAATGAAATGTTTTCATTTCATTTCAGTTTCATTTTCCTGTTTGAGTGGCTTGAGCCTGAAGAGGACCCTTGCCAAGAAGCGCTGAAATGTAGCTCTTATAAAATTCAGCTGACTTATCCGTTTTGCATTGTCAAATATGATTAATTAAAGTTTTATTAAATGAATATCCCATTTCCGCTGGCTGCTTGTGAGTGGCACCAGTAAGCAATTATAGTTGCATCCAAAGACTGCGAATCTAATGTGTATATAATAACTTTCCACGTAGAGGGTAAGATTTTTTGGTTATATTGTAGGTTATATGTAAAATTTAGTTTGATTTATGTAAAGTCTTAACAGATAATTTCCTCTGGTGTGATAAATGTCTTTAATTTTGAATGGCTTTTTGGCTAAATAAAAAAACATATAATCGTTCTTTAGGGGGTGCGGCCAGATTTAAAGGAGCCATCTTGCTTATTCTTCTTTGTATGCATTTTTAAGTTTTGTACATACGGCTTTTCAGCGCTATTTCGGCCGAGCCGAGTTTCACCAGTCATGCAACGAAAATTTCGTGGAAAGCTTCAAAGTCCGTCGACATCCCTTTCACACATAACGATATGAAAAGCTTCAAAGGGTCGTTCTTCAATATGGAAGACATCCATCAGGTCGATCTTCTTTTTGGACTTTGCTTAATTTTCCTACTGTCTTAACCACGGCGCCTTCAGTTTTAAAAAATTTGCGTCCAGTCGCCTCGTCGGAGAACGGGAACGTTGGATCGAGTCGACAAACGCTAACAACAAAATCGCTTTTCATATCGAAAGTAATGGTATTGTCGAAAACGATATTTCTGACTTGAAAAAATATCATTTCTAGTAAGAGTTGTGCTGTAAGAATCTGAAAGGAATACAACCTTTTACATTCCTAAGTTTGTTTTTCTCTTGCAGACGTGCCTGATCCACCCGGGCGGCCGCTAATTCTTGGTTTCACCTCAAGAACCGTCAATCTTTCCTGGGCACCTAGTGTTCATACGCACAATAGCCCTATTAGCCATTATGTAATTTACACCAGGTAAGAGAATCAGTCATCTTCAGAAGTATGTAGAAATCGCGGCATCAGGTATTTGCCAGGGGTTGGCTGCTCTGAAGTTCTTAGGACCCCTCGTACTATTTACTCTTCAACTTATAGTATTTTTAAAATATTTGAATACTTTAAAACTATGCTGTGTTTTCAACAAATAACCTACAGTTTTGGCTGTTTCAAGCCTTTTCCGAGACCCGTTGTAGCGAAAACAGGGAAACAATTTACGTAACCGGTTTTTCTGATGGAAAAACTTCTCGCAGACAACCGTCGACAGCGTGGTAAACATCGAAGGTAGCAAAACACGGCAAGTGAGAAAATCAGCGTGGTTTTGTTAAAGGGGTTAGAAAGTACCGTGCGAAATTGGGGTCTCCGGGTTTAAAAATATATGGAGTGATTATGGAAGTAGGTTGCGTTAGTATTATAGGTAAGACAGGTCCCTTAATGAAGTTCTTAAAATTGACCTAGTGACAAGTCGTCATTTGCGTTTTTCGTCTGTAGTTTGGTGTAGTTTCACTGTAGTTTGACGTACTTTCGTAACACAGAGTAAGTCAAAGTAGAGTGAAATTACACCGCCTACAACCGAAAAAGTGCAATGCATATCACTTTTGGTCGAGCTTTTAGTGCTAATAAATAAATAATAAATAATTCCTTTCGTCGACTACTGTTTTTTAAGGAGATGTAATTTAGATATGAACAGTAATGTAGATCAGAGGCAAGACAAATTTGAAGTGAGCGACATTTTAGAATTCAATATCCATCACGTTTCCACTATTACATAGGTTATACATTCGGGCCCTAGGAGAGCTTTATTAATTAATTAAAACCAAAATGACAAGACAGATATCCCGATGAAAAATTTGTAGCCTGCGTACGGTATGTTGTATCCTGTCTTCTAGTCTTGCTAACAGTAGCATGCAGTAGAATGCAGTAGCACGGTAGCATTGAAGTAGAAGTATGTAGTAGCATCAGGTAGTACTGCTTGCTACTTTTTTGTACAGCTTCATACTACTATTTTGAGATAAATCTTTCATCGGGATAAAATATAAATAAAAAAAGACGCGCTTATGGTTTAAATCAAAGATTATCAAAGATGCTGTTGATGCTGAATCTATCAATATCTTATAGTAGATGATACGTACTATGTTATAGTTGATGCAATTTAGTTCAGTAGCCTATGGCTATTCCTAGTTTCTTCGTGAGTTCAAATTCAAGTTCTTTTAAGAAAGAAGACGAAAAGTTGAACGACTTGAAGACGAAAATACGTTTGTGATGTGATAGATTATTAACTAGATAGATTGAATATGCTTTATATTACATTTAGCCTTCTTTGTCGTCGAAACAGTGATGTCACACGGTCACGTTGGGGGGGGGGGGGGGTCGCCGTGAGTATTTCGCCTAGACCCAGTTCGCATAACCGAAACCCTTAAACCCATTTCCGTAGTCGTCTCCGGGATATGACCAGAACAGATAGTTAATTAAATTACGCAAAGAATGCCCACCATATACCTCCCGTGTTTGTTTTCGCTTTTAAATGCGAAGTAATAGTTTTTATGTTTAAAGTGATTCTGTTGGAAACAATTAACAGCAACTCAACTCATATACGTCCGTGAAAGTAGATTGATTAAATAAAGAAAATACCACTGACATGTACTCTGTTCGTAAGGAGTGCGAGACCCTCTTCTGTTGATGGATCAAAAGTGAAATATAATGGAGTTAAGACTCGCTAATCGTCGGTTTGCACATGTTTCGCGTAATCTGGGATAGGTTGCTCGATCTTTGTTCATCTTCAAAGGAATCTGCCAGACCATAATTCGCAATTGTTAATGGTTCTGTTCGGGCTATAAACCGGAATTAGGATAATCATGCTGGGTTAGCAGTCGTCGTCTTGATGCTTCTCGATCTGCTTTGAATAACCAGCTCCCCCCCCCCCCCCCAACAAACACTATCGTTAGAGACATGTCCAGGAATTTATTTCGTGGGGTAGCGTCTACCCGCGATTAAGACGTGATACATACCAACAAGTCGGACAAGATCAGAGGTTAAAGCCTACACAAAATGATTATTTCTTGTATTTTTCAGGGGAGGTCTAACCCTCTACTCCCCCCTGGATACGGCCCTGGTTAGAGAGGGGGTGTTGTCTTTGACTCTATACATGTTTTTTCTGTAGTATGGGTAGTAGCCTACGATCGTAAGTGAACGAGATGAAATGAGGGAGATCACCTCGGTTATTCCACAGCTAATGAGCTATTTAATTTTTCTGCTGTTAGTAATGAGGCGTCTCTCTACGGATATTTGTGTGACACACATCTGTCACGGAAACAAAGGGGACCCAAAAGGGGAAAAACGCCGTTTTACTCTTTTTTTTTAAATTTCGAGTGTTTGAAAATAAAAAAAAATCACATAAAATCACAATAAATAGAACTTCAAGCTTACTCCCTTACTGAAATTTGCTAGAAATATCCTCAGTTTTATTTCTGTCTGCTTGACGAACTAGCTTATTTTATTTTTGGACTTAAAATTTGCCGCTGGATTTGAATTTCGCGCCAAATTCGATCAAGAAAGTCGAAGATCACCCAGACAGTTGTTTGTAAACACAAAGCAAGCCACAAATCTTGTTGGTCGCGGAAACACTTGTAAGCAACACGAACGACCGAGAAACACTCTTTCTTCGAGCCACAGCCTGTTTGTGGGGTCGCGGAAAATACGCATATGGCGTTGGTCCGAAATATCATTGTCGCAGACCTAGCTCAGGAAAAAAACAAGGCATTCAGAAGAGCTCTCGTTAATACCAGAGGACTTGTATTGTTCCATCACTCATGTCACATTTTTCATCTCTTTTCATAGAAAAAATTAAGGGTCACTCTTCGTTTCGACACGTATCGTAAATCTGGATCTTGTTATAGGTGTCGGCATCCTAGGCTATTATTTTCCCCCCTACACCGTTCTTGGGAGTGAATAGGCACTCAAATGCGTTTTTGAGAAAAAAGGGGGAGTGATGTAATTGCGCTAATGTTTGATTTATTGTATGGCGCTATCTATCCCCTTCTGAACATATGTCCATTTGTCGCACGATGTTCTTTCCAGAATACCCTAACGGGACGTTCAGTGGGTTCTTTGATGGGTAGTAACATTCAGGACTCGCCAGTTTACGTGGGCTAGGCTATGGTTGCAATTCGCTATACTGGTAAAAAAACGTGGGAAATATCGCCGTTTCAGGTAACTTTTGCGCCTTGCCAATGAGTACAGCTCCTAATCCGCAAAGGGTGGTTCCCAAAATCACCAGGATCTTGCCCACTTTCACAATGCCCACGCTCAGAATTCCTACGGTTCAAAATGCCCACGATTCAGAATGCCCACAAGTGAGGTCGAAGACACAGAGAAATCACGGAAAACGAGATATAGGAACAGGATTACCACGGATCAGTTTGTCTGTTCAGAATTCGGCAGAGAGTAAACGTCTTGAAAATTTTCAAGGTCGTAATTCATCTTGCATTTTGGGACCCGACACGTTACTGACAGGGACACAAAGTTTGTAAAGCCTCTCCGTCCGCCTGTCTATTAAGAAGATAGGCCTAACTCTTTTAAATCAGGCTTGATGTGTAAGGCTTTTGGTACAGACGCAGTTCATTGCCTACCTAGCATATACACTGTAAAAAAAAATCTTGCAGTATTTGCTACTGGGGTTAATCTTGTCTCTAAAAAGATAATCTTATCTCTAATTTGGATTAATCTTATCTCAGTAGAGATACGATTAATCCCAGTATCAAATACTGCAGCTAACTTTAATCCTTACTCGGAGATTATTTTTTTTACAGTGTACTATTATAAATGTATTACTACGACTGAACACCTCAAATAATTAAATCGTGGGCATTCTGAAGCGGGGCATTTTGAGCCGTGGACATTTTGAGTCGTAGGCGTTTTAGGTCGTGGGCATTTTGAGTTGTGGGCATTATGAGTGCTGGACATTTATAGTGGGCATTTTGAGTCGTGGGCACTGTGATCATGGGCATTATGAGTGCTAGCCTCCGCAAAAGCTGTAACGAAATTTACAGTGTCCTTCGAGGGGTCACACAAGTTTCATAATAATTTCGCTTCACGAAACCTGATTTGGGCAAAAGACGCATGTTTGTCGTGAATGCCCATGCGCATGTGTGAACGGTGCAAAATCTGTTTACGTGCACAAATGAATATGGCGTCATGAAAACCAGCAGGAATAGCCAAATAGGGCCATGGGTGCTTTAAAGCAGAACTCAAATCCTAGACTAAATTGTTGTTTGACACAGTCGCTGTCGTGCATTCGCTCGGAAGCCAAGTCCCATGTTCGATTGTGCTATATTTTCACAGCGAAGCCACGCCCACTCTTTGTCTGTGAGTTTTCGAGTAAGAGGCAGCTATTGCGGGAACCAATCAAATAAATGTTACTCCGGATTTTGGATAGAAGGTAGCGTATTTATTGCGCACTCCCACAGTAAAGAAAAGTGCGAGCGCAAATATGTGGGAATTTCTTTTTTCTTCTTCTTCTGGGAACTGAAATGCAGGAATTAATGGCCTTCGTACTTTCCGAGATGTCTTATTTTTTTATTTATTATATTTACTTTTACTTTAGCATCTTCAGCAGAAGAAAGCTATGAAGTTTTTTTTTATCAGTAAATGATTTGATTTGATTAAGCCCTTCAGCTGAACTTTAAAGGCGATTGCCTCCTACTTGGAAAAAAAAAGATTCACTGCACTTTTTTACGTCTGTGCTTTCCCTCTTCCCCTTCTGGTTGGTTCTAAGATCTGTTTTGACACTTCCTGTTGTCCTTTTGTTAGTCAATCCCCTTTGTTATCGGTTTCTTTTACTTCAACATCACTCAACGAACAAAATGCAAACACTAGTGAAGTATAAATATTGATTACTTTGTTTCCCTGATTTTTAGACAAAGAGTCTGCGAAAACACTGGAGAAGATGGATGACATTCATTACTTATTCCGTTCCAGCGAGTCAATACTTAACTATTTATAACCTCTCGTACTCTTTCTACCTCTCCATTCATATTTAAATTCATCATTATAAACGACAATGCTCCTGGCTAACTATGGGCGCGCTAAGCGTTCGCGCTACCTTTAATTTTTTAGCGCCCAACTTTAATGGCGGTTGAATATTCTTCAATCAACATCAAGTAGGCTGAACCAGAAGCGAATATGGGCTGAGTGGTTGCTGTATTAAGCGACATAATGGTCTCTAGTCTTTCAATTAAGCTAAGCGCATTACCTCTTTCCTTTCTGTTTAATACCTTCTATGGAAAAACAGCTAAATTTCAATGTTGGTTCGTTGTCTTTTTTAAGTGAATTATAGTCGAGTGGCAGTTGTCGGAAATTGGTGGTTGTGGTGGTTTTAACATAGAAACACGTTAAGTCTAACAAGCACTGATCAGTACTTAGACCACCCTGTTTAAAAAAGAACAATACCAATATCAAATAATTGTAAGTGCAGAGTATCAGATTATTAATGTTAATGTTTGTGTATCAGTTACAGTAACAATAAAAAACCTTGAACCTTGAACCTTATCGGCGTTTGTTTACCTTGTCCTTTCCAGTCAGGCAGTACTAAACGTGTCTGCAGTATCCTCGTTGTCTCCCCACCGGTTTTCGCGGGCCCTGGGAGAGGTCTCTCTGTTCAGCTTGTCCTGGTAACTCCTCACCGGTTCAGAAAGCATCAGCGCCGTGCATACTCTGTCTAAATCATTCCTTAGGCTGCTCTTTTTTTTCACTAATCTTTAGTCCTTCCGAGGGGTTGCCCACTCTCGATTTTAGTGTACAGAAAGTGCGCGGTGCCCGGCTGGCAACGGTTGCCACGTGTTACGACATAAAAAAAGCATGTTTAGAAGCGTTTGAAAAATTAATCGCTTAATTTCTGACCGGCACCGGTGCCGGTACCGCTGATGTCGGTGCCGGGAAATGGTGTACAGCAGGTGCCAGGCCTTAAAAATATTTTTCCTAGAATGTAAAACGGAAAAATGTCAAGGGCAGAAACGTGAATGTCTCTTGCAATGGACGACAGTAATGACGTGGGAGTTCCCGTACCGTCAAGGAAGGTATAAAAGAAATTTAAAGTATTTGAAGCAAAAAGTCCTGACGCATTTATAATCTTTTCGCCCTATAATGCCAAAAATTTTCAGAAGGTTGCAAATCGAGCTAGAACAAAAGCTAGTATCAAGAATAAATAAGGGAAGAATTGAGAACTAACATAACCTCGATGTCAGCATCCTGGATCTTTTTCTGTCCGATCTTATTTACTTATTTACGATCTTATTTGTGGGCGAGACAGGCGCCGAATAGGCTCCACCCCCGGTACTTGAGAATCGGGAAAAAAATCGGCGTCCCATGATTCAAGTCTTCTCAATTCTTCCCTAATTTATTCTTGCTAGTATATAAGTTACCAAGGGTTATCAAATGGAATCTGCTTTGTAGAGAAGGCGAGGAAGGAGACTGGTCCACAGACGGAGTGGTGACAGAAACCAACAAGACCTCATACCAGATTCGAAATCTTTTACCCTATACGGTCAACAGCTTCCGTGTGGCAGCCGTGAACGCGAAAGGACCCAGTCAACCTAGTCTGGCTTCGTACTACATGGTCACGCTCAGAGAAGGTAAGCAGAGTGAGGTTGTCTGTTAGACGTGTGTGAAGAGCATCAAGTTTAAGTTCTGTGTATTGTTACATACGACATACAACATCATTTTATAATTCACTCTAACATAAACAGAATCTACTTATTTAAACAAAATCCGAGGACTCTATGGCCCAGTCCTCTCATCATCTCAGTTAACACTAGTAATTTTTTATCGCAAAAGGTACAGGAAAAGCTTCGTTACATCTTTCGTGACACGTTTTAATTCTCGAAACTAAAATTCAATTTGTATCCTTCCATTTGAATTTATATACTTAGGTTGTATTTGAATCGCATATGTATTTACATCTGTAAATCTGCTGTAGGCTAAATGTTCGATTACCTTTGAATGAATTAATGAATTCTATTTGTAACCCGTCACACTATCACAAGGACACAAGACCTAGTATGAACTAGGCAAAAGAAAAGAGAAAGAAAAAAAAGGAAAAACAACAAACAAAAACAAGAGCAAAATACAAACACAAAGTAAATGAAAAACTTTGTTTTATTTTATTTTTAAATAAAAAGCCGAAGCTTGTTTGACGTTCTTTGTCAAATACACTTTTGACCCCCATAACTCTAAACGGGTTCTGGATTATAAAATGGCTAAGAATTTCGTTGTCTTATTTTCTGTCAACGGATTTTGGAAAGAAATTTAAGGTACTAGCTAAGATATAGTGCAGAAGAGCTCCATCCTCCTAACACATCGCATCGATAGTTTTAGGCCGTCCTTTCTGCCACGGCGAATGCATTCATTACTGCTTCTCTTTGTCTACCTCGTGTCATCTAAATCTCTCCACTAAATCCCAGAGATATTTTTCATGTTTATGCGAGCAGCTTCTCAACCAACCTGACTGTACTCACCGATATGTTTCTTTGCTTCTCTTCGTTTGATTTACGCCCAGCGCCAACAGGCCCAGTGGTACAAACGGCTTCGTTAGCGTTGCTTCGGCCTCTTTCAGGTCCCCGTTTATTTATTCACGGCTCCATTCCAATAAATAAACTTCCTTCTCGATCTGCCATCGCTTTTGAGAATTTATACTTGTCCACTAAAAGGAAAGCTTCCTAGAAGGTAGAGATAATGTTTCTCTAGGAGGCACGGCTGCCAAGTGTGACACTTTTTTCGTGCTTTTTGACACTTTTTGCCTCTGGTTGAGACCATGACACTTTTTCTCTGAAAATGACACCTTTTCGTACAAATTACACTTTTTAGGTAAAAAAAAAAACGGCTTTTAATTTACAGTGCTAAAGTTACGGATTACCTCCCCCTAAAAACGTGTACTTTACTTTGATTTGTTCAAACTATTATTTGACAAGTAAGAAATGTTCTTACGCCTATGATTCAGTCTCGAAGCGGAAGATATCGTACCTCGTAAATGTTAAATTCTTCACCCTTTTCTTGAGGTGTCAAAAAGCACCTTTTTGCCAGGAGTTTTACACTTTCATGAGCCGAACTCTTGGCAACCCTGCCAGGAGGGAGGGGGTCGATGATCTTCTTGTCGTAGTGTTTCGCACAAGATCAGGATTTCAGTTAAATTATCTGGACAAAAATTGGAATTTTCTGACAAGTAATGTGGATGCCAGTAACAGCTCACTTTATATAATAAAAATAAGTTCACCACCGGCCAGAAACCAGTTTCCATACGAATAAGTTTTTTCCGGGACAGTAAATACTTTGGGTAGGAAAAGGCCAGAAATTACAACGGAGTGATACATTATTTCATAAAAAGCAAATTACGCCAGTAAATAAATAATAATCGAAGTAGACAACAGTTGCTCCACAAGCCAGTTTCAAAAGTTTCCAGATCAGTGTCCAAGAAAATCACTTAATAATAGTAATTGTATTTTTCACCCATCAGAAAACAGGAGAAATGAAAGAAGGAGGAGAAAACACAGTAATAAGAAAAAAATACAGAGACTACGTCAACATTACCTACTACAAAATAATATATTGTAAAAGGATGCACTTCCATTTGTTTTTGACGATATTGTTGAATCTGAATAAGTTGCCCGAGTGCTATTGTAAGCGGGCCAGTAATACTGTAATACTCTATATGACTAAGTCCGAAACAGGCCAGTGATCCTCAGGAAGAACGAGAAAACGTCGCATTAACGAATCAAACTGAACAACTCAAATCCTGTGTCAACCAATCGGGGCGATCGTTTGGGATAGCTGTGGTGCCGCTTCCGGCTCTTCCGCTAGGTACACGGCGACTTTGCATCGGCAAGGAGAGTTTTTCATTTATTTATTTATTTATTTATTCATTTATTTCCTTCAGAACTGAGGAGTACAAAATGATGTATAAAACAGAACTATGCCTAAACCATCTGGTCAATTCATTAACACATAAATACTAAAAAAAAAATACACATGATTTCGACAACTAAATTACGCACTATATTATTCACTTGTTAAAAGATGGGTACAGGTTGTGGGTTTGGAGGGCTACCGGAGCTTTTTTTTTTATAAAAGTTGGTCATCTTTTTCCTCAAAATTAAAACTGGGTCTTTTACTTTAAAATTGGAGACCAACTGCGAATTACTGAAAGAAATGGGGAACCCAAGGAGAAATTTGGAAAACTTGAAATCTGAAATTTTAATAGCAGATATGTCGCAAATTCGAAAATTTTCTACGATTGTTAGTCATCAAGAGTATTGGAAGTTGCGGCTATTTTGCTATCTCGGGTCCTAAGCCAGTTGGCGCAAACTTATTCCGTCTGGCAGCACTGGAGTGAAGTGATAAGTTCCCGGCAACGCCTGTAAGAACTCGGACGGTTAAGCGACGGCAAACCCTGGAGCGAGGAGATGCCTGTGACAAATTAGATGTGATTTATGAAGGCTTGCTGTCATAAGAGAATGCAAATTTTATCTGGGAGTTGGAAGGATGTCAGTCATCCTCTCATCACTTGCTCAAAGTAATTCTGAACGACTGGGTCAATAGTGCTTATGGCGATACGGCTTATCTAGACGCGGGATAAGTGAATGGTGAAACAGCACTTGAAAATGCGAGAAGGTGCTAATGATTGGTTCTTCCCAGCATAGGTTTACTTTTGACATGTGGGAATGTGATAATACCTAGACAAATTCTCATTGAGATGGAAACTAACTAAGTTAGTTTGCATCAAAACGCCATTTGAGATTGTTTGAAAAACAATTTTACCTTGGTCTCCCCATTGGCACTTCATTAAAACACACCCGCCGGCTTCTCTCTGAACATTTTGAAAGAAAAATATGCAGTTCTTATGCTCTAATTGTAAAGAATGTAACCCGTTACAACCGAGAAATCCTAGGGTCCCTGATAACTCCGTTGCAATACCCCAGTTTCTTTACCTAGCTCCCTTCTGGCAAATATTCTCAGCTAGTGAAAAAAATAAACTCCGTTCCGTCTTCTTCAGATTCTCTAAATACCTACTTCGTCCCCCCCCCCCTTGGACAAGAAATGCCAAAATTATGAAATTACATAACATAAGAGACCCTGAGCTTGCTATTGCTAACCTGATTTATAAGTACAACTCAAAAATCCAGTAAGAGTCTAAGTGTGTATGTATTTAATCGTGTTCAGTTGTCAATCAGAGAGTTTTTCAGTGTTATTTGTTGATTTGTTTTTCTATGAAAGTGCTATGCTTTTCTTTGGCTTTGCTTTTCTTTTCTTTTTTTTACTCCGTCCTTTTTCTTTTTGAAATGAAGGGTGATAAATAAATAAAAAAAAAATAAAAATAGAAGACAGGAAAAGAGCAGACTAAACTAAATAATTAAATAAACGCACTATAATAAGGGTGGTTCTGGGCTAGAGAAGAAACAAACTCGGCACGGTGTTGGTCCACAACCACAAATGGATCCGCAAAACCGTACAGTCACGTAACTTTGTGGTTTCGAGCCCATTTAGGGAGACCTGGTAGGTACTTGGCATACTTATAAGACAGTTTAAAGGACCTGTCTTACTTATAATACTAACGCAACCTACTTCCATAATCGCTCCATATATTTCTAAATCCGGAGACCCCAATTTCGTACGTTACATTCTAACCCCTCTAACAAAACCACGCTGGTTTTTCTACTTGCCGTGTTTTGCTGCCTTCGATGTGTATCACGCTGTCGACGGTTGTCTGCGAGAAGTTTTCCCATCAGAAAAACCGGTTGTGTAAATTGTTTCCCTGTTTTCGCTACAAGTCAACGGGTCTCGGAAAAGGCTTAAAACAGCCAAAACCGTGGGTTATTTGTTGGAAGCACAGCACAGTTTTAAAGTATTCAAATATTTTAAAATACTGTGAGTTGAAGAGTAAATAGTGCGAGGAGTCCTTTAAAGACTGTCCTTGAACCAGTCATGCTAAATAGCTTCCAGAAAGGAGATAGGGCTAGAGTATGAGGGATTGTGTAATCGTTATGTACTTTAGCCTACCGATCGCGTTATTATTCCTTTTTTTTTTCTCCGGCACTTGATTGCGCATATCGCTTTTAATCCGAGCCGATTCCTTCACATTGAGTCCTATCTTATTCAGTTACCTTTTGTCATCGCTGTCCTTGCCATTCTGATTCTTTTCCTCTGAAAAGATTTCCGAAGCCCCTATATCCCCCCCCCCCCACCGGATTATGCATATCCCGGAAATTGTTGGGCTACAATGAAAGACGTTACCCAATCAGGAAGGTTTATTTCATCGCTTCCGGCCTCTACGAACTTGTGCAACAAACAAAAAGCAGAAAATTCAAATGTCGGAGTGGCTCTTTTTTGTACTCTGAAACAAATGGGACATTGGGGGCTAGACCGGGAGACCTCCCATCGTAGCGAGATATCAGCGGAACCGAAGAAAAAATAGAGAAGATTCAACCTGTCTTTTAGTTACACTGTGTCCCTTTTCCCATCTCCCTCCCGTTTATGATCCTATGAATCTGTGACTGACGACGACTGAATTCCAGTGAGTGTTTTTGAAACTGCTCATTTTCTGCGACTCCCCCTGGTCTCCGATTTCCTTTGTTGCTTGGAAGTCGCTTGAATTTAAAATGAGAAAGAAGAATAATCTGATGCATTCTGGCAGTTTTGGGTCCCTGAGGAAGCGGGATTTTACTTACTGTTGCTGGATTCAGTTAATGGAAATTTTTTGATCCGGTTAATGGAAAAATTTGAATTAGGCATCAGCATACAGGATGATAAAAATTCCATTGGCATTTGAGCGTGGCAGTGATTAACGGCGGAGTCTTCTGATTCGTTTGTGAAGCAAGGACCAAATGACTGAAAGGGATAATAGAATGAGTAATAAAACTCAACCAAACGATTGTTAAAACGATTTACATTAAACGTTAGGAAAGACGCGAAGTGAATCAGTCAGTCAGAATTCGTGTCCATTGTTTCTCAAGAATTGTATAGTACAATAGTAATACTCGTTTATCTCCACACTCGTACTTAGATACAAGAAGAATACGAAAATACTTAAAAGTACGTATCTACACTTCCTACGTCTTTAATTAATCACAGTTGTCATATTCAGTATGTGTGAACATCAGCATTTAAAGCAGCAAATTGAGCACGGTACCTCATACTATTATAATTTATTTATTTATTTTATTTATTTATTTACTTCAGCCACAGCGATATACACATAACTACTACATAATATTCGACCGACACCATTTCACGTAACTTGCCCAAATTTTTGGTTTATGTATTCGTTTATTCATCATTTATCTGCATTTTGTATTTGTGCTTTTTTGCGTTGCGGGGGTTCTAAACACATAACAAATAAAACATATTGGAGATTGCACCCTATGATAAACGCATCCTTTCTCCCCCCCCCCCCCCCCCTTATTTAAATTTCCCACCGTTTCCCATTGATTGCCGGACACGACGCTTCCCTTGTCCCGGTCCCTCTGTTTGTTGTATTTCAAAAGCTTTCTCTCTAGTTCCTGATGGCAAGCCCCAGATTACCTCCGCTCACAATGTCAGTTCAACGTCCATTCACCTCACTTGGAGAGCCCCACCAAAGAGCACCCTCCATGGGGAATTCTTGGGATATCGACTGGCCTACAGGCCGAGGAGTGGGGATACGGACAGCGTTGAGGAGATTTTCATCAGAGACCCATCCGTAGAGGTAATTATCGGCAACAGGATTCTTTTTTCGAGTGAGGCTTAGTGCTCAGGAGAGTCTAAATGAGTTTCTTGTGTTGGCTAAGCCGAAGGGAATTGTTGTGGTGACGGGTTAGGCCTAGGGTTAATAAAGAGATAGTAATGAAATCAATACGTTTTTCGAGAGAGCCTTTCTTGTACACGCGTGATTAGTGAAGAAGCTACTAGAAAACAAGACCAAAGGTTTCGATGGGATCCCAAAAATCTAACATTTGATTCAAACAATTGGGTTATGTCTTCGCCATTCAGTCTTCGTCAGATTCTTTGAATATTTTACTCTTAAAACAAAGTTCAAAAATGGATTCAGCATGTCTCCTTGCCACGATACGGAATCTCTAACTGATTTCAGAAAGCTTCAACCAAATTTCCAGTTTCAGCCGAATTCGTGATGAACCATTAGTCCAGCAAGAAAACTAAGTTCACATATGGATTCAGCGGACCTCCCTACCCCCTCAATGAATATCTTAATAGCTTATAGAACATACATGTTTTACCGTAAATTCGAACTCCCTCCTCTGCCCCTAAAAGTAGGACTAAAGGACCCATCTACGAACTTGACCTGTACTTTACCAGTGAATCCTCATTGAACAACATCCTCGCTTGAACAACTTTGAACATTATATATCAACCCCCCGACCTTCGATTACACTAGATCTCTCCGACGTCACACAGAATAAACAAATGAATGTCGGCATCCACGCGCAGAGCTATACTAGTTTGAGAATAAAAGGGTAGGGACTGTTATAGCCGAAATCTGGTCGACAAATTTTGTGTCCGGTTTTCGCCGATTCCGGGTGCCGGCAAGAAAATAGCTTTCATATTCGGATTCAGCATGTCTCCTTACCCCGGACAACACAGACGGACAACTTTTGCAATGTCATAGGTATCCCTCCATTTACGTTTTGGGATCCCAAAAATAGAATTCGAAACAGACTTTAAGATTTTCTTTCTGCCAGAGAAAGTCCTATTTTTCTTTTCATAAATGCGTTTCGTCTGTTACTTGTTACAAGCCTTGCCTTCACTTCAAGATTTTTTTCTATTTATTGTGGTATGACGGAAGATCGTTCGCTTGAATTTATTTTCGTTTATTTTGTCTTCTTAGTTTAATAGTTTTCGGTTTTATCTCTTCTGTTTTTTTTTCTCCTTCCTTTCCTTCCTTTCCTTTTTCTGCTTTGTCTGATTTGTTTCCTTAAAAACACATTTTTATTAAAGTTAGGCCCTACTATTCTGGCCCAACATTTTCAGACGGTAACCTCTTGGTGTGGTTATGGTGAGTCAATGAATTGTGATGATGAATTTGCGATTAAAGCAAAACTAAACTAATCCTTTGTCTGCGCATTTCTTAAGACATATATTAACGAGGGAGGATATATGAATAATAAGACTAAAGGCCTTTTTCCGCGACACAGCTGTGGGCCACACACTTCTGATATTTTGCCACACAGTCGAGCCACTAGTTGAAACTCGCGGAAACGCCGTTCGTTCTATTTTTTTGGCGGTAATTTCAAATATCTAAAAATAAAAATAAAATTCATGTAAAATATCAAAAAATAGAACTCCAGGCTTATTTCCTTACCATTCTGTACCAAAGCATCTTCAGTTTTAAGTCTACATGCTTGAAAAGGTAGTTAGCTTTATTCTATAGACACTATTTTACTGCATAATTTGAATTTCCCGCCAGAATCGAGCCACAAAATCGACAATCACCTCGCCAGTTGCTTGTCGAGTTTGAGCCCCAAAGCGAGTCACGAAAACCTCGTTGGTCGCGGAAACACACTTTTGCGCCGCATGAAAGACCGCTGAAACACCCTTTTCGAGCCACAGTCGACCCACCTGCGACCCACAAACTGTTTGTGGGAGTACGGAAAAACGCCTTATGGAGATAGGCTGGAAACATGAGGAAGTAACAACTTTTCATTTCTGATTTCCAAGCTTGAGCAAAAAATATGGTACCGAATCTATCATTTCCATCCACGTCAAAAGAAAATCTTCACCGAATGAAAAATTTCATTTGTCCCCGGACGACTAATTGGCCTTTTTTTCCTGAAAAAAGCTCTATCTCGTTTTTTTTTTCGAATGGATATTTTGACCGGAATTTAGGAGTATACTTTCTGTCAAGTATACTGTACATTGTTCCACCCGGGATCCACCCCAACAGCTCTGACATACGAAAATCACAGGCTGAGTTCGCGGGGCACCAATCCTTATTAGATACGCAATAGTCTCCGGCGTCAGATAATTCTCTCCCTCAAATCCTACTTTCTATCCAGTTTTAATTTTGTGTCGCCTTCTGTTCTGTGTCTGATTATGATGAGCTTCGATGAGCATGTCGCAAGCATTCTTTTACCTCCCTTTTGTCCTCGGACCAGTAATCGTCCTTTCTTCTGCTTCAGTGATTCTCCTTTACGAAAAAAAGTTTTCCTCGATGTTTTTAAACGAGCACATTGTTACGACTACTCGTTATGCTCTTGACTTAGCAGATTTTGGCATTCAGTAAACCGTCGACGATTTCACGGTTACGATCCAGTTTATGCCTTCACCGAAATTGTGTTTAGCTTTGTCTGCTACGGCTTTTATTGTACCACCTCTTCCGTACGTTACTCGTGGAGGTAGACACACGCATTGGAAAGAGTGGCCAGACTGTTTGAAAACTTGCCCTGCGCTCAGAGAAAGCTGAATTCATTGTTTTTTTCTGTCATCGCCTGGGTAGCTTTCTTGTTGCCCAGAAATTCGTGCCGCGGCTGCTTCAGTTTTTTAGCTAGCGAGTGTTTTTTGTGTTGACGACAAAATCAAATTCGGCGTCTTCCCTATGAAAGTTACTTTTCGAATAAATTCTTCTTTAAGTCCATCCGAAAAAATGGTCGCGTCGCCAACACCCATCTGTAGCTTGAAGATCACTTAGCTTCCCGTATAAGTTGAACATACGTAACATATGTCGGTCAGGTCAGTACGCAACATATGTCGGTCAGTCAAATGAAAGCGGAGCATATTCTGTTCGAATAATAGGCTGATGCACTTTGAAATGTACATAGGCATTTCTTCCTCTCTGCCAGATTGTCTCCTTTCTGAAAAGAACTTGAACTTAAAAAATTTGTCGAGTTAAAAACTAACCCTTCTCAAAAGGTCCGCTTTCAGAGAGTCGTCATCCACGCATTCTTTAACGGAAGTTTTACATAGGTGAGACCGACAATACTCTAGTGAATTATGAACGAAAAGTAAACTATATATTCCCGAAGACGTACAGAAAACAGATTTTAGATATTAAGTTTATACATATGCTGCTTTGCACCTCGTCAACTAGGTTTGGGCCCACTTGGGAAGCCAGGGGGCAGCTGCCCCCCCCCCCAAAATGACGCCCCGGTCCGCTTTATTTCCCTGGTACAATCTGTGGTTTTCACTCAGTTTTCGCAGGACCTTAAAGTTTAACCGAAAAGGGCTGAGATAGGAACAATCTAGGTACCCATCACTTATTCACTTAAATAGGCTTGAAGACCCGATGAAAATGCGTTACTTCGTTGCTCCGCTGTTCACGAATAATCGATTTTCGAATAGTAGGCTTTCCCTGTCGGATTTGTGATACCTCTATGTGGTTGTACCCGTGTTGTATGCTTGACGAAAAATAGTTCAGACACTAAGCAGCCTCCATCAAGATCACCATTGGACACTGAAAAGCCGGGTTGTGTTGAGATTCGGATTTTCCGCGTCATAGTAGAATTTGCTTTGTGGGGACGGCTGTAGATATTCTGAACGTCACTGCTAGAGCAGATAGTGGAAAATGAAAAAATCCCTTTGCAGAATCCAAATAATTCAGTGTATTCAATTAAATGACACAAAAATATGTTTGCTTTTCAGTTAAACTTTAACCGAATACACTGAATTATTTGGATTCTGCCAAGGGATTTTTTCATTTTCCACTATCTGCTCTAGCAGTGACGTTCAGAATATCTACAGCCGTCCCCACAACGCAAATTCTACTATGACGCGGAAAATCCGAATCTCAACAAACCCAGCTTTTCAGTGGCCAATATCTGCGGCCGTCCCCGTAGCGTAGTTCTACTATGACGCGGGAAATTTTAATCTCAACACAAGCGGAGCTTTTCAATGGGCAGTAGTGAGATTGATGAAGATTGCTTAGTACCTGAACAGAAAAAAATCAAAATCTTTTTCGTAAAGCGTACAACAAAAATACAAGCGCATAGAGATACCACAAATCACACGGAAATTCCACTAATTGAAAATCGATTATTCGTGAAAAGCGGAACAACGAAGTAACGCATTTTCAGCGGGTCTTCAAACCAATTTATGTGAATAAGTGATGAGTAACTAGATTGTCCTATCTCATCCCTTTTCGGTTAAACTTTGCACGATACAAAAATAAGTTAGCTTTCAGTTGAACTTTACCCTCTTAAGCTACCTACTCTTGACTGAGCGTTGTCGGCTTAAAGATGTCTTGGGCGAACTGCGAAAATTCTTCACTGCCAAAGTAGAGGTGAACGGCAATGTCTGTTGGGACTAAGTTCTTACTTCTGCCTGTGAATGTCAGCGGCAAGCTTACTCTTCTGAAGGAAATTTAGACCGGCAAAATGACCACTTCTATCCAAATCTTGGTGCCCAAAGAACGCGGATGCGCAGTCGGCTTGGCGAATTCAGCGTCGCTAGCGGACAAAAGTTGCGCTGCACCATTTCAACTAATTCACGGTACAAAAAAGTCTCCGCTTTCAGATAACTTAATCTGCAGTATTTTGCATTCCAGCGTTTTAATCCTTCATCGGAGTTTAACTCTCTGAACTCAGATTAAAAATCTTTGAATCCGGTGATGTACAATTACTTATGTCCGAAGTTTGCGTCGTGGAAAATATTTTCGTTCTGCGGGCAAAGCGACGAAATTCAAGACATGTTTCCTTTATGTAGCATAAATATTCTTGGAGTACTCCTGTTTTCGGAAAAAATAAGAATATGTCTGAAGAACTCCATGTGATTGGGAATACTCTTGATGACTATCTCTCCTTGCCGATGCAAAATCTCCGGCCTCTCCGGGCTACCTAGCGGAAGAAAGGCAGAAGTGTTGTCATAGCTGCTCCCAAAGATCGCCGTGATTGCTTGACACAGGATTTGAGTTTGAGTCGTTACGGAGACGCTTACTCCTTTTTGGGATCCCAAAACGTAATGGAGGGATACCTATGACATCGCAAAAGTTGTCCGTCCGTCCGTCTGTCCGTCCGTCCGTCTGTAAGCACGATAACTCTCGAAGGGAATGAGATATTTTTATGAAACTTGGTGTGTGGATTGTTTGGGTCAAGAGTAAGGTCGAGTTCGTAGATGGGCTTTGTAGCCCTATATTTAGGGGTGGGGGAGGGGGTTTAAATTAAGGGGTAAGCGAAATATTTTTAAAAAGCTAATGGGACAGTCGATTATGGGGTAAGAAGACATGCTGAACACGATGGTCTAAACCATTTTCTCGCCGGACAAGTAGTTCGCCCGGAATCCGGCCAAAACAGGAAAGTTTGTTAAAAGTAAAAGTTTTATTTGAAGTTGATTGGATGTTAGATTTAGGGGTAAGAAGACATGCTGAACACGATGGTGAAAACCATTTTCTCGCCGGACAAGTAGTTAGCCCGGAATCCGGCCAAAACCGGAAAATCTGTTAAAAGTAAAAGTTTTATTTGAATTTAATTATATATTCGGTTGAGGGGTATTAAGACATGCTGAACACGATGGTGAAAATCATTTTCTCGCCGGGCAAGTAGTTCGCCCGGAATCCGGCCAAAACCCGAAAATTGTTAAAAGTCTTCGTAGTTGATTAGATATCCGATTTAGGGGTAAGAAGAGATGCTGAATCCGTGTATGACAGTCATTTTGTACCCGGACACATAGTTCGCCCGGAATCCGGCTGGAACCGGAAAATTTGTTTTAAGTTTTAATTTGAAGTTGATTGGAAGTTCGATATAGGGGAAAGAAGATACGCTGAGTTCGATTTTAGCTTCTTTTTTTTGCCGGACAGGTAGTTCCGGAATTCGGCCGAAACTGGGAAATTCGCAGAAGTAAGGCAGGAAGTTTTCGTCCAAACAGATATGACTTATAGGGGTAAACACAAACATGCTGAATCCATAACTGAACTTGGTTTTCTCAGATGATTAGCTTTTTGTCCCTAATCTGTTTCTGAATTTGAATAGTAAAAATATTCAAGGAGTCTGGTGAAGACTGGATCTGGCGTAGACAAGACCCAATTGTCTCGATCAAATATTGAATTTTTGGAATCCCATCGACACCTTTGGTCTTGTTCATGAGGATCACTGGCGTTTTTTGGACTTAGTCATATAGAGTATTTGTTCACCTCAGCCCTCAGGTCGGCTGCTCTGTGACCAGACCGTAAAGTTGGTTCCTAGAACGGACAACAAAAAGTGTTTATTGCCACTACGGCACAGGGAGATGTTTGTTTGTAATACGACCCTCGAGTACTTTTGAGCCTTCTACTTGACAACGTCAATGGGATACTTGAAAACGCTGTTAGGGGCAACTGGGGTCTCCAAGGAGTGTCTGTTGCCCAAGTTTGCTCGAATGCCAGAAGGGACATGTAAACTGTTTATACTGAGAAGAGTGTTTGTGGAAAGGTTAGGTTGATACAGACATAGCAAACATTGCCAGACAAAAAAATCTGTTACTGATTGCTCCCGAGGGGTATGACAGCTTAGCCTGGATTGTATGTAGAGTCGTGCACTCAGTTGTCGCAGTGAGGTCGGAATATGGGAAGAAGCTGTTTTTGACTCGCGACAAATGCATCGGACTTGCCCTGTCGCCTACGAGCTACCTGCGACAGCACTTAGTACAGTCAAATGCCTATGCAGGTGTAACAAGTCGGACTTTCACTTTGCTTGTAGATGGCGCAGGCAGAAAGAACGCATAAAGACGTGCTTTGGAACTTTCACATTCAAAACTGAAAAATACAAGTTTTCACTTGTATCTAGAAATGACAAAACGCAGGACATGTTTCTTTGGAGCCCGGCTTCACCTTCTAGATTTTTCTTCAAGTTCAATGGGCACATTAAACTACCCCAATCCCACTCTGTAACAACCTAGGAACAATGCTTACCCCCTAGCTCAGCAGCTTTTTCAACAGTTTCCTCTCTGTGATATTTCAAAGCGTAATTTTTTGGGCCAGTACATGCTCAATTTACTAGCTTGGACAAAGATAAAAGTGATGTTTCTTAAAACACTTAGTAGATCTTTATTTCATGCATAAATCAGCTTGTCTAATTCAGATTTTAATAGGCTATTTGTTTTTAAATGATTTTTGTAGCTATGTTATTTTTTATAAACTCACTGCATATTCTGGTACATTTTATAAAAGCAAGTTAATCAAGCTTCACAACACTATTCCACAAAAAAACTTTTAATAGGCACTTAAAACATGGAACTTCTGATGAAACACTAGAACAATCAGGTAAACTGCATCTGCGGCTTGACTTATTGATGACATCTCAAATATATCCTTTTCTATCAAGCATTGCTGGGAGTTTTTGAATTTCCTGCCACGATATCCCAGCTCCTAAGATTTGGATCGCCAGAGAGGTAAAGACAAGGGATAACAAAAAAACCGCCGAACTTCTTAGCGCCTTCTAAATGAAGTCGGAAATGTTTTACTGTGGAGCATTTAATACAAAATAAAGCATTGGAAGTGTCCATTGTGCTTTCAGGATTCCAGATGTCGTATTCGTCGACAAGGATCCAAACGATGAATCCAGATCGTAATTGTTTGGAAGTCCGGGCGTGATTGATTGAGAGTTGAGCGATACTAAGAGAAAATGCGTCTGCGAAAATTTTGATAATATAATTTTAATAGCGAAACTAACTATCGTCGTTTTCACGGTATCCGGGAGAGTAAGGACTAAAGCCAGGCTTCGCCTTCCAGACTTCCTGGCAGCTGAGGGGTCCGCACAGTCAAGCCAACCTTTCCGGATTTTCATGATAATGATGCTAGCTAATTTTGCAAGTCTTCAAAATTCCTTAGATGACACCTTGCAGATCTTTTGTCTCCCAATCACGACTTTCCTTCCTCGCCTGCTCCATTCATTTACATATTTACTGTGTCTCTCGAATGTATTGGCTCTATGGCACTTTCGAGGTATCCGGAATATGGGGTATACAACACCCCGGACATCCGGACGTTTTGTCTTGGCTTCAATTTCCGGATCCATCTGAAAAAACGGATGTCTGGGATCCAGAAGAAAAATGTGGAAGATAAAGCCTTGCTTTTACCCAACTATCTGGGGATCTGGCTTTCATAGAGTTGAAATGTCCGGGAAGGGAGTAGACCATCCCTCGGATTCTTTTTGAAAAAAAGTCTATTTGTCAGTGAAAGCTCCCATAACTAGTCGGCTCCACGATTTCTCCTCGCTGAACAAATTCTTCCGTCAGGTTTTCAATTAGGCTAATGGAACCGTACTTCACATAGCATTCCCGGGGCTTTTTAGAACTTGGCGGAATGTGATATTGCGGGAAATACACTCGAAACATACGTTTGAGTTTCCAAATGGACAGGCTGAATGGGTACGTTGGAGGAATCCTTTGATGTGGGACGCGAGGTTGTGAATTAAAGGGGGAAGGCGAGAAAGCTGGAGCACTTTGGTGATGATTATGTTTGTAGTGCAATCCTTCGACGTGGCATTATTTTGACGACAATGGTGTCTTCTAGCGACTAGCTTGGAAAACAATCGAACGTCGCCAAGCTTCTCAGCTTATGGTGGGTTAACACATTGCGTAATATCCGAGCGTATTTTGAAATCCGAGCGTATTTTGAAATCCGAGCGTATTTTGAAATCCGAGCGTATTTTGAAATCCGAGCGTATTTTGATATCCGAGTGTATTTTACGCACGTATTTGGGCCTGAAAAGATCTCTAGCAATACGAACATAATTCATATACAGAACGGACGATTTGTCAAATACGTCCGCATTGCTAGAGATCTTTTCAAACCCAAATACATGCATAAAATACGCTCGGATTTCAAAATACGCTCGGATTTACGCAGTATGTAAATGTACCATTAGCGCTCAGTTCACAGGGAGAGTGAATTTCGCCACGCCTGGCGATATCGATCACGACAGGCGTAGAAAAAACGCATCGTCTGGTCAAAAAATCGCTTCGTGTTGCTTCGGCTCCGAGCCGAAAGATCGCAACGCCAGGCAAATAATTTGAAATATAGAAAAACCGGTGTAGAACAGTTAATCAGTTCAGTTCAGAGTTACCCAGTCATTTCCGATGTTGGTATCAGGGAGTAAAAAGGCAATGGATAAGAGAAAATGCACTTCTGGAAGCAAAATCGGGCGAATTCAACCCCCGTCTGTCATACCGTGCGATTCCGCTTAGATGCCGCGAAGCGTATTTTACCCTGCCAATGTTTAGACGCCGTCTGTGTGGATTCCGCTTAAGTGAGGATAAAGCGACCTGAACACACAGTAACATAAGATTCTGTATGCGAAAATACGCATGCAAAAAAATGTTCTTGCGAATTTCGCCTCATTCTGGGGAAAACATGCATGCGACGCTTCTTTCTTCTATCTTCATGTGTTTTATTTATTTTCTTCATTTACTCCGATTTTTCGGAATGGCGGGTTATAAATAAACTACTTTACTTACTTAAAATCTCGGGACGAAAATCGTACTGTCTGTATAGGCTACCTTAGAAACAAAGACATGTTCTTTTCTCCTGCGCATTGTGCAGAAGATCATTTACACATTCATTCTTGATTACTATGAAAGAATATTATGTTATAAATATTTCTTGAGCCCAAGCTGACTTTGAAACAGTTATTCAAATAATGTATACAACGGTCAGCTACGATGCTTCATCAGCTGATAAATATTATGTTTGTTAAAATAGTATTGTGAAGGGGGTGTTTCTGTTACAAAAATTTGACAGTGCAAAACGGATACGTCAGCTGAAATTTTACTAGAGCTATATTTCGGCCCTTCTTGGCAAGGATCAGAGCAAAATAACACTAGGGAGTAGTGCCAAGTTCTATGCTTTCCATGCTTTGCAAACGGGCCATATTCCTAGCGCCGCCCACTAGGCTTGCGGCATTTGAAGCGAGACAAACTTGCGGGTCTAAAGATTTGTAGTAAAGCAAAGGTGAGGTCTGCACACACCAAGGAAACAATGGAGGCTGCATCATTTGTTTGCTGTGTCCAGAACATGATGTTATCCACAGCGAGACAAACTTGCAGGTTTAGAAATTTCTGGTAAAGCTAAGATGCGGTCTGCGTAAATCGAGGAAACAGGGAGATTCTATCTTTGTTTTTGCTGTGTTCAGAATAGGAAGTTATCGGAGCCAGCGCTGGTGCACGACTGATTGACTTTCAGTAGAGACATTCTCTATCGCTAGTGATGCTAGTTTCGCTGCTATTTGAGTGTGTGTCACTTTTTTCAAGTCTTGGCACCGCTTCCTAGTGTTATTTTGCTCTGATGTTGTCGGAGCTAGCGCTGGTGGTGAACGGCTGAATGAGTTTCACTAGGGACGTCCTTTATCGCTAGTGGTGCTAGTATCGCTGTTATTAGAGTGTGTGTCAGTTTTGTCAAGTTTTGGCGTTACTCCCTAGTGTTATTTTATTCTGGCAAGGGTCCTCTTCAGGCTCAAACCCGCTCAAATTGGGAAAACGAACTTGTGAAAGAAACAAACTAAAGATTACAGCTCAGCGTTAAATATTTGACTTCGTACCATTGTGAGAGTTTGGAGAGCTTGGAGTTAGAAAGGTTGCTGTGGTTTCATTTTGGACACGGCTGCTGTTTTTGTTGCTCGATTGGGTCGTTGATCGTGTAGGATTTTTCTGCATTTGGGTTGACTTTTGTTTTGTTGTAGAGAAGAGCTTTTTTACACAAATGTTTCTTTTACAGACCCATACCATACAGAACCTTGAAATCTACACCGAATACATCTTCACACTCCAGGTCTTCAACCCAGAAGGTCTTGGACCCCCCATTACCCAGATGGTGTACACCGACGAAGGAGGTTAGTCCACGTTTGCTTTATTTTAGGATACTGGAGTAACCCAGTATTTCTTCGTGACTCTCCTCACAGGTAAATGGTTTAAAGCACAAGCTTACTTATTACTGACCCTTGTTTTCAATATAAACAAGACCAAAGGTTTCGATGGGATCCCAAAAATCTAATATTTGATCCAGGTGGAAGAAACGAACCTGCAATCCTGCAATCACTTTTTTCTTCCACCTCCGCACTACATTTTCTTCTAGCCACTACCTAAAGAGGACCCTTGCAAAACAGGGAGAGAGTTTTTTTTTAGGAATTGTTTCGAGTAGAATGTTTTGAAGTTGATTTAGAGATTTGGTTAAGGTAAACAATTAAGGTAAAATGTATGGATTGAGAGAAAAACTAAGAGATTTTAGTATTAACAGGGATCCATAAATTTCCTGTAATGACTCGCCATTCAGGGGGCTTGTCATTTCCTATGCTTCTATGTTGCTATGTTGCCCGAGCCTCACCTAGTTTCCAAAAATTCCTCTTGGGTCGAATCGGCGTTCTTGCTCAGATAGATATAGATAGCCATCTTCAGTCAGGACTATTCAGCATGCCACCAGGTACCTAAGCTGGGACAAAAGATCCAGAATACTCTTCCATAGCAGAGAAATATTCCTAGTTCAGCACAACAGCTGCGAAAACTTTTATCTATCTGGATAGTCTGGTATTTTATCCCCGTGGGTATTTCTCGAACTATTTGACGCTCGGTCAAGAGCGCATCAGAAATCTCTTATTGACAAGCCCCCTGAATGGCGAGTCATTACAGGAAATTTATGGGTCCCTGGTATTAAGTATGATAGAAAAGGTTTTATAGATAGGGTACTATAGAGGAAATAAATAAATAAATAAAGTATAAAATAAAATGGAAAGTTTGAAAATAGAAGTTGGCAAGTATTAAAAGAAATTATGTTTGAAATGAAAGCATAGGTGACGTTAGAGTAGGGTAAGCTGTTAGGTAAATTTTGTATTAACGTCACTGAGTTGGAGTTGGAGACGTTCGATCTAAAGCAAGAACGAGTGGAAAAGAAAAAGAAGCTACGATGGAAGAAAAAGAGGACCCTTGCCGAAATATCCCTGAAGAATAAGATGAAAGTGTAGGTGACGTTAGAGTAGGGTAAATTTTTTAGGTAAATTTTATATTAACGTCACTTAGTTGGTGTTGGAGACGTAGCCACTTGCTTTAGTTCGATCTGAAGCAAGAACGAGTGGTAAAGAAAAAGAAGCTATGATGGAAAAAAAGAGGACCCTTGCCGAAATATCCGAAGAATATCCCGATGAAAAATTTGTAGCCTGCGTAGTGGTATGGTAGTAGTATGAAAACGTTGCATGTAATACTATGTAGTAGCAAAGAATACTATCATTTAATGTGCCTCAGACTGGTCCAATCTTATGTAGTAGTATCGAGTAGCATCCTGTCTTGCCATAGTAGCATGCAGTCTTGCTAATAGTAGCATATAGTAGTATGCAGTAACACGGTAGCCTTGAAGTAGAAGCATGTAGTAGCATCGTTAGTACTGCATGCAACTTTTTCGTACTACTTCATAGTACTATTTTGAGATAAATTCTTCATCGGGATCGTAGCCAATCTATCCGTTTTGAGTCATTTCCTATACATGATATATTGTTATCAGTTTTTGTGTCAAAGAAAAGGAAAAAGTTACACTGAGCTTCCAGTAACGGAATAAATGCACAAGGCCAAAAATTAACAAAAAAAAAAATCAAAAGGAACTAATAGGGCCTAAAAACTCTCCTTCCTAGAAGTCTTCGTTCTCGTGTCGTTCACTTGGAGTTTATGAGCGTGTTCCACCCTCGTACCAATAGTAACTATTAGTTACTAAATCCGTTCCAACCTAACGAAAAGTAACTACGCTGACCGTTCCAGCCTTCTCGAAATAGTAACTATTTGCTTACCACGCTCGGGAGCGTGGTAAGCGTAGTAACCACGAATCTCTGTCACGTGATTGGTCGGATTCACCCTTGGCATGATATTCCGCTGGAAAATAGAAAAATCGTTCCAGCCTTGACTGCAAAAAGCCAGAATTCGTGACGTCATGCGTAGTAACTACGGTAAGTAGGATGGAACACGCTCTATATCTGGTTGGGTGGCTGGCGAAATCGGAAAAATTCAGGCGCCGACTTCATTAAATCTAATGGTCCCGAGATTGCCGTCTAGAACTCCAATTCTATGATCCCAGGGTTCCTCGTACGTGCAGCTGTGCTGGAATGTCCGCCCTTTATTCGTCCAATAAAAATTTTCAGGCCCTCTGCTCTATGGAATCTTCCGGAAAGTTTAGCGACGAGAGTAAAAGCACCGATTTCTTCGACCGATTTCTCAATAGGATACATACAAATAATACAGTAAAACTACCATGAAAACGAAAGCTAATATTTTAGGTTTTATGTATTAGGTCAAGGTTAGCTCAAGCATATGAATGAATGAATTTGTTCCCCAAAAGCCCGTGGGGTCATGGCGTGAAAACAAAATAAAATACAAAATACGCTCGAAAACTTAATGTAAACTTCAAAAAGAGCCAATCTTTACTCCAGCAAGCGCTGCCGATGCTCCATAGCCTGGTTCAGGAACCTCCCAAGCCGACAAAGGTCAGCAAAATTTTCAGCACCAAACGAAAATTATCCTACCGTGTGAACCGAAAAATAGGGCAAAAGTAATGACCAGAACCCGACGTAACGCTTCACGGATACCAGGAAGTGTCGGGATAACCCCACCGAAAATCTTCCTTTTGAGGTCCGAAAGCTCTTGGCACCGGCTTAGAAAATTACCGATATCCTCATCTTCACCACCGCAAAGAGGACACGCATATTTCCCATCCGGATTCTTCTTCTCTCTATCAAACACTTTTTTCTACCGTGCAGTGGTAGGCAACTAGCCCTCATTTGGATCCAGTACCTCAAATAAATCGCGGGTAGATTTAAAATAAAATTCTGGCTCATAAACTATTTTCACCATACTATAGTTTCTAAGGGTATCCGATGAAGAAATAATTCCAAACCATTTCTGTGTTTCCTGGTCTTCAATAACTCTCAGTACTTTATATTATGAAACCTGGAAATTGATCAGGAGGGCCCAATACAATACCTCATTAAGTATGGATTTAACTTGGAATGGCCATGATTTTATTTTCCCTGCGTTTAACATTTCCAAATAAGCTTATACCTTCGCATGCCTGTCGTCTGGCAAAGCGATTATTTTGTGCCAGAATCTAATAATTCGAGCAATATGTGTGCCGCTCGTTCGGAAAGAAATCATATTATTTGTATTTCCTGAAATTTTCCTCACTTGCGTCATCTGCTGCTTGTCGATTCCGACGCTTTTATCGTGCTTGTAGATGGCGTTAGGCCAAATGCAATTTCTAAACATGGCGGTTTATTGACCTGTGTTGTGTCTCATGAATTTTATGATCCAGCCATGCATTTTGTGTTGTATTCACTTACTTTGATAGCTTTCTCGGGGCAGATTCGATCTACAGATGTCAATAAAAAAGGTAGCAATACTATATTGATCTATGGCACCTTTGTTGATTAGGTCAATACAGGCTGTCCAAGAATTTAAGTAGCCCCTAGCTGCCCTCTAGGGCCAGGTTAGGCCTAACACTAGTGCCGTGGTTCAAAGTTCATGCTGTTCCTGCTTTTCTAGTTGTGTTCTCCAGCAGGGGTTGCATGGACATGGTACGATCATACCATAACTCCATAGGCCCTCGATAAGCATCTCAACTTCAAGTGTCGGTGCGACAACATGAAATTTAGGTTCATTTCCATGCAGCTAGTTTCTGATAAGACTAAGAGTCTGACAAGCCCTGGACAAGCCACTTTATTTGCAGGTGTGTACATTGCCAGCAAACCTGCAGCAAACAGCAAAGGACCCTATCATATCATGCATTTGGATCTTTTCAGGCTATTGCAGAATTTATTCTTCTTGATAATCAGGTTTCTTCCACTACACTGTAAAAAGTCCTTCCGTAAAAAGATTAAAGTAAACTGCAGTATTTGCTACTAAGATTCATCTTATCTCTGTTTGATATTAATCTTATCTGCATAAAGATAAGAGTAATCCTAGTAGCAAATACTGCAGCTAACTTTAATCTTTATACAGAAAAACTTTTTAAAGTGCATCCCTATGATTGTGTTTTCTGATTCACTTAATTTGTCTTTCCTGTATAACTGAAATTCTAAGGATTGGGTTCATAGTCTTGTCACTTGTTTGGTAACAAGGTATTTCATTATACACCACTTAATTAACCTTATGTGTTTCCTTTTAGAACCCAGTGCACCAAGAAATGTGACAATCCTGGATGTGACAAATACAACAGTTAGACTGAAGTGGGAAGAGCCTGAACATCCAAACGGACTAATTGCTGGATACCATGTGTACTACTTTCATATTGAAAAGAGTGATACTCAAGTGAAGATATTTAAAAATTATGAAAGGTTTCAGATTCATGAAGTAGATGGTCTAGGTAAGTAACATTGTTTATGAAACTTATTGTGTTGTAGTAAACAGACAGACTTGAAGTGAATGTCACAACACTTCTTTTGTGGAGTAGGCTATCTCTTCTCTTTGTGTTCCATGTTAGAGCATAAAGCCGTTTGGAACAGTCAGCTACTAACCCCTGATTTTTGGATACCCTATGCCAAATGTCGGGTATATCTAGCATTTGGCATACCCTATACCTAACATATCTGATGGTGCAAAACGGATAAGTCAGCTACATTTTATTAGAGTGATATTTCAGCCCTTCTTGGCAAGGGTCCTCTTCAGGCTCAAGCCGGTCAAGCTGGAAAATTAACTTTTAATTAGCTTGACCGGCTTGAGCCTGAAGAGGACCCTTGCCAAGAAGGGCCGAAATATCGCTCTAGTAAAATGTAGGTGACTTATCCATTTTGCACCATCAAATATGATTCGCAGTCAGCTTGGGCTGAAGGACTATCTACCTATACCTAGCGCTGATACACTATGTAGAACGCTGGATCCTCTAACCCATTAAAATATTGATAATTTGAGTGAAGCTCAGATATCAACCAATCAGAACTCAGCTATAGTAGAGCAGGTCAGGGTTAGGTATCAACAGGTATCCAATGTTTGGCATAGGTTTTCCAATGTTAGGCATAGGGTATCCAAAAAACAGAGATTTGTGGTTGACTGATTTTGAATTATCATTCTTTATGAAGGCCATACCTTAAAGTCTATGTTTGATCTCAGGTAATCGCAGCATTACATTTGTTCTCGTCCCAGGCCAAGGCTTCATGCTCGTCCAGTTACGAGGGCCTTCTTTGTCGTTCAGATAGTGTGAAGTCAAGCTGTGGGGCATGTTTTCGAAACAAGCTTCTAGCAAGGAGTGTGCATTGTCCAAGGAAGAACTATGAAAAAAAATATGGAAATGTAAAAGATTTGTGATTAGAAACACAACTGCCATTTAAATAGAAGTAATATGCTCTTAAGAGTTGTGGGTGGTTTGACAGAAATTATTTATGAAGCCCTGTTGGTCTTGGTTCCTTTGTGTAAGATGTGAGTTATATTTTTTTTTTTTTTTAGAACCTAACACAGAGTTCAAATTCTGGGTGAAAGCCATTACTTCCCAACATGATGGAGAGCCGTCAGAACATCAACTTGTTCGTACAGATGTCGGGATCCCTTCAGCACCCAGGATAGCTAACTTGACATGTTACTCAGAAACTGTCCTGTTTATTCAGTGGCTAAGACCTCTACAGTTCTCAAACTCAATTGATTATTACTACATTGAGTACAGGAACGAGAAAGAGTGGGAGTTTGATGTACAGGAAGTAGCATCCACAAACAACAGAAATGACTTCATGGTAAGTGTCAATTTTCTTTTACTTTTTCGAACAAACTCGTAGGAAGGTCTAGACACGTGTTAGGGACAAACAAGTGAGTCTCGGAAAACTACATACAGTCTGAGAAGAAAGGTGACACAAGAAAGTCTATGGTTTCGTATGAATATGCAAGGAGTAGCAGGAAGGGTTTTTGTTGCTTTGTTATTTTGGCTTCTTCCGAGAAGAAGATGTAGCCCACGTTTGGGGGTTGGGGGTGGATTTAAAAGTTGATAAAACTATGGAAATTAGCCACGACGAAGTCTCCTTCAAGTTCTGATGAAACCATGCCAAAAACCCATATGTAGAACCCAGTTGCTCCTCATTTGTTTGTCTAATATCAGGCCTGGCATTTATTCAGTTACAGTAGGGTATTTGGAACTAATAGACTTTTCTTTTCTGATTGTCATTGGATTCCTCACTGTCGTTCGGGATACCGAAAAAGGTTACTGTTCTTCCAGGGGCTAGTGGTGTCGCCAGCAGTGGTACTAATAAGTTTATTAATTGTAGTAGGCTACTGATGGAATATTGTAGGTTGACTACAATAGGCCTATTCCAGTATTTACACGTTAACGTTGTACTTATTGAGTTCCAGTGAAAACCCTATCGGACATAATCCCCACCCCCACCCCACACACACTCACAGTGTTAATAAAATAAAATATGTTTTTATGCGAAGTATATGTAGTGGCGAGCGGCCAGGAGCCGCCTTCACGCTATTACATTTAACTCACGTGTCTAGTGAAAATCCTTAAGTGCTTGCGGTCCAAACTGCAGTTGTCAGTAAGATTTTCTATATTTCCTATGTGTTTGCATTCTCCTATGTGTTTGCATTCGAGGGGTGGGGGACGGGGGTTGGTACCCGATTTTTTTTTCGCCAGGGGGGGTTTGGTACCGGGGGTTTTGGTTTTTATTTTAACTTATTCTCCCAAGTCGATCGACCTTACAAACCTTTTGCAGATGCTCATCTCCAATTTGACCAGTAACGCTATGTATGAGCTCCGTATTCGAGCAGGAACTCGCAGTCTGAAGAGTCCACATTTTGTCTACAAGGGAAACTACTCAGAGGCTAGGAAGATCCTTGTCCATCACGATTGCGGTCGCCAAATGTCCCTGAAAGACAGCATTGCCAATTTCTTGGAACATGGAGAAATAACGTCGGGAATGGTCGCTGCGATGTCTTGTGCTGCCTTCGCCCTGATCCTTGTCGTCCTAGCCTTCGTTCTTTGGAGGTAATATTTTGTCAGTATTTTTTACTAGTTGCGTTTTTGATCAAAATCTCCTCCCGATTCTCCTCTCAGTTTTCCTATTTTGCGTGATGAAGCCGAGAACGGGGAAAGCTTCGCGATTCTGTAGAATCGGAAAGTTGCTCCGATAGTCGACTCTCGATTCTCGCTCTCCGTTTTCCTCCCTGATTGGTCAGTAGGCTAAAGGGCGGATGTTTGTCCGTTTAAGCAAGTATTAACGGGTGGCTAAATTAGTGTTTTTGTCAAAAGCGAGGAGAGCAAAAACGTTAGTTTGTACGAGAATTGAGGATTGAGAAGCGAGAACGGAGAATTCAGATAAAAAACGCAACTACTGTCTTAGGCGGTTTCAGTTTCAGTTTATTTCAAAGCATCAACACAAGTCGTGGCTTAGGGCCAAATGGCGTGTTGTCTAAGTCAAGATACATGATATTAAAACAATAATGTCAGTCAAAACAACAGAATGAATAATTCGGACCGAAAATGGTCATAAAGTAAAACACACACAAGGCAGACTAAAACTCATTGTTGAAAACGTGGATTGGGGATAAATCTATTACGGTACCGCTCCGTTAGGAACCGGGTTCCAGCTTGGGTACTCGCACACTGTCTTTGTGGATGCAAACGTTGGACCTGGACGCAAACTGTTTATTCTCAATAAGCCCTTGGCTCTGAAGATTAAGAGGTGGGATCCGTCGGACGAGTGAGGCTTTTGCTAAGAAAATCTGCCGGGAGATTTAGCTGTACACTGTCGGAAGTTGAAGTTTGATAACAGATAACAAAAGTTTGTGCATCATTGTGTTAAACTTTACTAACATGTTATGACCCTTTAAATTTTAAATTTTCGCGAAACTCTTAGAATGAGGATGCGCAAAAATGTGTTAACTGTTATCAAACTTCTGGTAGTGTAGTCAAGCTCTTTTTAAAATAATAATAATAATTGTAGTTGAAAAAGCCCTAGGGCCATATACCAGTCATGCCAATATCTGTGTCTGCAATTCTCTGGTGTGTAGAATCTCCGCCACCCCAACTTTTTGTTTTGCCCAAAAGCTTAAAAATCTGAAAACGGGGTATTGAGGACCCTCAAATGCCATATCCAGGGGAGGTTTGACTAACAAATATATATATTTTTTGTAAAGGCTTTAACCTCTGATCTGTTCTTGTTTTACTGTTGTGGGAATACCCCCCCCCCCCCCAAAAAAAAAAAATGCTGGATAAGGCCCTGATACCCTCAGAGCTCGGAAGTGATATTCTAATAAATGTTCAGTCGAAACCGGACATCATAATTTTGCTCTGTAACAAAAAGCTTAACACACGGGGATGTGGGCATGATTAAACTAGCACAGTCTGTACTCACCTTCAGTCATTTTCAGTCGATGATCAGTATCCGACTAACCATAATTGGTTCAGACACATTATGTCCATTGCGTTCTATGCTTCTTAACGTTCGACACTTACTTAACTTCTTTATCAAGAAATCCGTGTTCTCTGGCATCACACCACCTTATTGCGTCACCTTTCATCACACATACTAAAATTACCTTTCCAAAAAAAATCTGCACTGCTAATCTCGTCTTTGGTTCGATGCCAGATCACGTCTTTTCTTATCTTATTGATAGTCGATATCAGTAAGTCGAAATTAGTCGCTTACTTGACTTGGTTGCATTATGTCGTGTTTTCCTTGTAGGAAGTATTTTCAAGCCGCCTACTACTATCTTGAGGACGCTCCGCCCCCCACTCCTCCCAATGGAGGGGGCGTGGCTTGGGACGGAGGGAGCGCAGTGATCCGCGCCGAATCGGAAAATGGGGACCCTCCTGAGGACAAGGGGCCTATTCCCGTCCCCCTCTTCCCGAAACACGTGACGGCGTTGCATGCAGATGGCGATATTGGATATAGTAAAGAATATGAGGCAGTTCAAGCTGGCAGTCTCAAGGCAGAGATGACGACGAATCATTCGATGCATGTCGATAATAAGGCGAAAAACCGCTACCACAACATAGTGGCATGTAAGTTTTAAGCTTTCTTTGTATTTGCTGTGATTTTTAATAAGCTAACTGAGGCCAGCTCACTACTTAGGAGGATAGGAAAAAATACTCTTCGCATGCGTTTAGTTACAAGAACCTTCGAAAATATTGCGAACAACCTCTATGCGATTGTATCAGTATTATATGACTTACCAGAAAGATTTATGATTTTTTGTTTGTTCAGGCACTAAGCAGTCTTCACCAGGCTCACCACTGCCCACTGAAAAGCCGCGTTTGTGTTGAGACTAAAATTTACTGTGCCATAGTAGAATTTACGTTGCGGGGACGGCCGCAGATGTTTTGAACGTCATAACTAGAGCAGATTGGGAAAAATAAAAAAAAACTCAGCAGAATCCAAATTATTCAGTGTATTGAATAAAAAGACACTAAAATAAGTTGGCTTTTCAGTTAAACTTTAAGTTTCTTAGGATCTAGTCATCTAAGTCGTGTTCGCGTATCGACAAGCCTCGGTTTGGCGGTAAGGGGATTTATGCATTGAGAAAATGTATATTTGGCCCATTATGGTTTTTTTTCTCTCGAAAATTCTTACCTGCAAATATACATTAACGTCTCCATTAACTTATAAACTCCAAATTAGTGCTTATGAACCGAAAAAGGGAGTCTTGCCCGACCTCCTCCTTGACTCGGATATCGTGGTTTGGAAAATTGAGATAGGATGGGTAAAGGTCAGTCCGTTAATACTCCTATTTCATTCCTGCCCCTTCATCTTGACTACAGCGTACTTCAACCACTAACTGTCCTTACTCTCTTACTTCAATACCATGCGCCATAGTACGACTCAGTATTACCCTCATTTCAGTGGAACTAATTTATTCATTTCAAATTGGTTAGTTGACAAGTGTTTTCCCCCGCTCTAGCTTTTATTACGAACTTTTTTGAAGGGCTGCTTTCTGTTAAACCGAATGTTTTGTCTGGAAAGTTTTATATTATAAACTGCTTGACATTTTAGTAATTTGCAATATCTGATAATAAAATAAAATAAGCGATTATCTGATTTTGTCCATCTGCCGATAGCTTCCATGTCCGAAATGGCTTTCTCAAGCCATATAAATACTTGAAGGATGCCTCTGTGGTAGGCTACTTGTTTTTACTTTTGCCATTTTTTTTTTTTTGTTAAACCACTATTTTTGTGGCTTCTGTCTGATGACTCTTGTCATGCATAAGCCGTACACACTAATGCGATTTTTGGATTACTGGGGAATTCTTTGTTTCAGCTGTCGCCTTGCTGGAAAAGTTGAAAGAGATAAATTATAATTTCGGACTTAAACGTAAAGTAACTTGTTCCGCGACTTCCCCGCTGTTCCTAAAGCCAGATGTTTTCTTTAAATACTCGGTCTGTTCGGTGACGAGGGGTGATAGCGAAATTTAGATCTTTACCAATTATCTTATTTATAAGATCTTACTAATTTTTCTTACAAGGCTATGATGTAAATAAAATTTTATTTACGTCTTCACCAACAATGTGAAAATGATGAGAAACTTATTTTTTGTAAATATTCTTTGAGCCCAAGCTGAGTTTGAGACAGATATTCAAATAATGCATATAACGGGTACGTCAGCTACGATGCTTTAGCAGCGATATTTTGGCCCTTCTTGGCAAGGGTCCTCAAAATAAACCTGCAATCTTGATTTGCAATCTTGGATTACAGGTTAGTTTCCTCCCCCGACGTTGACCCTGAATATTGACAGCCTGACGAAGACCCTTGCCAAGAAGGGCCGAAATATCGCTGCTAAAGCATCATAGCTGACGTACCCGTTTTATGCATTATTATTTTCTGTAACGAATACGAAAAGGAAAATCGCCCAGTACAAAGAAAGAGAAGGAAAAAAATAAAAGTAAAACCACCTTAAATTGCACTTGGGAGCAGTCTAAGGTATGAATCCGGATGCGATGGGCGAAGAAAAAAGTTCTAATCAGGCCGAAAAAATCTTTTTCCGTGATGGCAAGCGGAAAAAATGTTCAGGGGCAGAAACGTGGTCTTGGGCATTAGACGGTAACTTCGCAGAAGGGTCAAAAACAGTTTATCGCGGGAGTTCCTTTGTTGTCGAGGATTCACAGTATATGAAATAAAAAGTGCTGATGCGTTTAAAGCACTCCTCGCAGTGTTTATTTTTTAGCATTCAAAACTGTTTGAGTACTGTAAAACTAAGCTCTACTTTTCACGACTTTGGCTGTTTTAAGCCTTTTCCCATACCTATTGCCTTCTAGCAAAAACTCGGTAAGATTCGGATAATGGGTTTTAAGCATATGATACGCAACAGTCGTCGGGAGCTATAGGTACGACGGTTTCACTGTGGGCACGACGGGTCCTTTAAATCTTTTCGTCTTCGAATTCCCTAAAGATTGCAAATGGAGGTCGAACACAAGCTGTTGCATAAGTATTTTATTGTGTAAGTGATAAGAGTCAAGGAATAGGCGATCGCTTAGGAGAAAACGATAAGCTTGCATAAAAATGTCAAAGCGTGTCTCAGCTCTAAGTTCCCCCCCCCCCCCCCCCCCGGGTCGGCGTTGGCTATGGGTGGGAGTACTCAAATGCGTGAGCTCGTCTCTCGATTTCTCTTGCTGTACCAGATACATAGACCTTGAAACCCAGTGCCCTAGAAAATTTGCCCCACCAATGTCGAACCTGTCACTCCCAGAGATACTTGTCTTGAATACTATTTTCATGAAGTTTTCAGGCCCAGTTAGAGATTATGTCTAAATTATGTGTGTTTATACTGTTATTTATCTTGTGTTGTTTTTCCTTGTTCTCTTTACTTCGCTACCGCCTTGTGTATTTGGCAGGTTATAAATAATACATAGATGCTAACGTTTGTTTTTTCGTAGACGATCAGACAAGGGTAATCCTGAAACCTCTTCCAAGTCAAAAGAGAACTTGTGACTACATCAACGCAAACTTCATTGACGGCTTTCAGAAGCCCAGGGCTTACATTGGGACCCAAGGCCCGCTTACGAATACATTCGATGCTTACTGGAGAATGGTTTGGGAGCAGAAAGTGGCTATCATTGTCATGATCACAAACCTCATTGAGCGTGGCAGGGTAAGTCCTGGTAATCTATAGTACTTGAACCAGACATTATATTCGCCCATTTGTTAAACGCAGAGCCCGGTTTTAAAGTATTCAACTGTTTCAGAAGTTTTGGAGATAAACAGTAAATAGTGCTAGAGTCGTATTCTCGCCCGTATTCTTACCCGAGGACTCCACTTGAAGAGTTCCCGCGTTTTTGTATGTCCCGGGGACTCACTCCCCGTATTCTCGCGAGTCCCCACTGACGGGGAATGCTCCGATTATCATCACCATCATTAAAAAGGACTGCCTTTCAAACTCAGAGGGGAATCACCTTTTGCTGGTGTTGGTGCAATGTAAAATTAATTAAAACAATCAGAATAAACAAATCCAAAAATAAAGTGGATCCAGACTAATTTTGTCAACTGCATATTTATTTTTAAAAGAAAATCCATTTTGGGAGCATTCCCGTGTTCTCGTTGTTTTCCGTACGCGGAGTCCGCGTGGAGTGACTCCCTCTATTCTCGCCGTTCCCTTCGATTCCCCGAGGAGTGCTCGGGGAACGGCGAGAATACGCCTTAGGTGTGCTTTAACAATATCCTCTTCCTTTTTTTAGCGGAAATGCGATCAGTACTGGCCAACCGAAGGCACGGAAACTTACGGAATGCTGGAAGTAACCCTCATCAAAGAAGACGTCCTTGCCACTTACACCGTCCGAACGTTGAAAGTGAAACACATCAAGGTATGTTCAAACCTTCGTAGAAACTTGCTTCTTTTTTTACCTTGTTCGTGATTCTTGTGATTTTGAAGATTGCTGTTCGCTTTGCGCCCATAGTTTGGCAACGTCGTTTCCCATTGCCCAACAACAGTTGCCGAGCAATAGGAGAACTCCAAAACGGTATCAGAAACTCACCTACCTGAAGCTAGATAAATCTTTTCATTCACCAAAAACTTGTCATGTCTTACGCCAAATTTGTTTGGTATAGTCTTAGATACAAGCTATGAGCACACACATAAATCATAATAGGCCTACGTATATATTTATTTTTATTTATTTATTTAAACTAGGATACGACCAACTAGGCTCAAACAAATGACAAAATAAGTAACAAATATAAACTACAAATAAAATAAAACAAGATTGTAACACATCAACCTGGAGAGAACCCACTATAAAGTAGGGCACACACGACAGCCAAATTGGCAAACTCAGCCGCATATGGGAACTCGCCATCACCAGAAGAAAAGGATTCTCAGCGCGCAGAATTCGTGTCTGAAGTGATATGGCAGATGCCCGCCTCACGTCAACAGTCATAAATAACGTTACTACAAGAGTCATAAATAACGTTATACATTTAACTAGCAGCTCAGCTTACGCTTCGTTATACAACTCTAGAAATGAAGAGACAAAACTCTTTGCGAACCTCTGGTGGGCACATTTGATTGACTGCAACTTCTCAACCGCAGTAGCTACGTTGCGAGGGAGACTCTTGTCAGCTTTTCGGAAGGGAAAATGTTTTTGTGGATTGGTTGATTGAGAGATTTGAAACCAACTGCGTTCACAAGCATGCCCAGCTAAGCACAGATGCCTAGGCACATGCCCAAGCTTAGCCAGGCACCGGGTTTTCGAGCCCAGAACTCCGTGGCTGGCCCAGAATGTGTGCCTAGGCTTGGGTGTGGACGGTGATAGTAGGCACGTGCCTAGGCATCGCTGCTTTGCTAGGCATGATTGTGGACGGGGATTAAGAAACCCTTGGGCCTTGGACAAACCTACACACGCTAGCCATGGTTAAGTGCAAGCATTGTGCGAACGCGAGAGTATAGTAGTTTCTCTCACAGTACTTTACGGGCTTATTTTAGCCCTATTACTTAACTGTACGGCAGGGTCTCATGTCGGCCGTTCTACGGTTTGAGAAACATTGACAGCCCTCTTGTCTCATCTCTTGCACATTCGTCTATCTGGTTTTTAGATAGTTTATATCATCATTTATGTCGGTACGTTTTTCGTAAGTTGTCTGGATGAATTTGCACCAGTTCTTCGAATAGATGTCAATTGCAAAAAAAATATCGACTTCGATTTTCTAATATTTTTCTTTTCATGTTGATTGATTAAAAGCTGTGCTCCAGCAAAGGTACTATCGTTCGGGACTACCCGTTTGTTCGAATACTATGTCGAGAAGGTGAATCTGGCTTCATGTCCAGACTCTTTTTTGTAAAGAACTTTCAAGTCATCTGATTCACGTTAGTTGCGTTTTTTGTCACTTATCTACCAAGGCCTTGGTTAATTTTCTCGTTTTTGGCACCAAGGGCTGAATCTTCACTGCTCTTTTGACCGTTTGTGGACCAAGCCCTTGGTCTTTTGTGCCCAGGCCTTCCGATAAAGAAGACTGGCAACTCCGAAGTGAGTTGACTAATGTGCTCAGAAGAACCGGACCTGACTCATCTCTGCCAAAAACGGTCAAATTACCAGAAAGGGAGCTGAGCTCTTTTGGCAAAAAACGCGACTATTCTGTGTTGACGCCGTTAACTATTTAACCATTTACTATTATTTTTCAGCTTCGGAAAAAGAAACACTGCAACGTCGAGCGCACTGTCTATCAATATCACTACACCCACTGGCCCGACCATGGGGTCCCGGAACATCCCCTCCCAATTCTCAGCTTCGTTCGAAAATCCTCCGCTGCCAACCCATCTGACGCTGGACCAATCATTGTCCACTGCAGCGCCGGGGTTGGTCGAACTGGAACGTACATCGTCCTAGACGCTATGCTTCGCCAGGTCAAAAGTCGCGGCGAGATTAACGTCCTTGGTTTCCTGATGCATATCCGATCCCAGCGCAATTTCTTGGTTCAAACGGAGGAACAGTATATTTTCCTACACGATGCTCTGCTTGAAGCTATTGAGGCTGGTGATACCTGTATTTCAAGGGCGCAGCTCACGCGTTATCTGACGGCGTTGCAGAGCTCGTTGCCACTACAGACTGTGATGGAAGGCAACTCGGGAGCGATGGATATGCATGATATGCTCTCGAGTGGCATGGGGCATCTACTCGGTCATCAGTTTAAGGTACGTCCATATTTTATTTTACATATCCCACCAGAGGCAAATCATTCTTGCTCGGGATTTCTACCTCGATGGTTTCTTTCAGTATTGTAAATATTCTCTTACTTTTCTCGTCGCTACAGGAATTCGCGCGTAACTGCAAACTTCTTACTATCTGACCCTTATGCAAAGCTATCCTCCGTTGCTCAGGACCTCAACGTTTCTGCCCTTGACCATTTTCCTCTTTCCATCTGGGAAGAAGATTTTTAGACCTGATTTGTCCCTTTTTTGTGTTTTTGTGTTCTTTTTTTTGTGCATTTACTACATTATCAAAAGCTCAGTGTAATTTTTCCTTTCTTTTTTTTGTACTGCGCTATTTCCTCTTCTCGGTTAATGCGCTAACAAAACTTCATTATCATCATCATCATTGCGGGTACGTGACGCTAGTGGTTCCATCGAAAAAATCAAGGTGTCTAGAGAAAATTTTACTTGGAGCTCAAACTCCTTAGAGCCCAAATCCAGGACATAACACTTGGACTGAAAGTCGGACGAAGCCCCCTGCAACCTGGTCAAAAAATGTCGTTTCCTAAACCGTGTCTAAAACCGTAGTTTCTTCGTCGTACTGTTACCCAAGACTCATTTCGGTCGGAGTGACCTATCTTCACGAGATTCGAACACCTCGGGCAGTAATTTAAACGAGCTGCTCTGGACTACACAACCGTTGCAAAATCTAGTGCCGGACAGTTTTCATACTCCATACAGAACATTTTTGACTACAACGGACTGAGTGTGGACTGAGTGTGAGTAGAGCGCCGAAGTTAAGCCACTACGTAGTAAGGCTCCATAGCCGGATGGAAGTATTTTTAAGTTTTGTCTTGTATATGGGAAATACACTATTACTATTATTATTATTGTACTGATTGGATTTTTTTTTCAGCTTGTAACTTCGTTCGAGCCCAAAGACTTTCACTTGGCCTCCGCTCAGAAGTCGCTGAATCAGCAGAAAAACCGACTACAGTCCTTAGTGCCAGTTGAAACTGCGCGCGTCCACCTTACACCTAAACCAGGGGTAGAAGGGAGTGACTACATAAATGCATCATGGATCCAAGGTAAGGCAGAGACGCACTTCTTGATACACATTGCCAATAAGTGACTGCTGCAACTACATTCACTTCCGTAAATCGTATACCAAGTCTGCAACGTTATTATGCAAATGGTTATGTTTTTTTTCCAGACGTACTAATTTTCCATTTGTCCAACGGCCCCCAAAAAACCTTCCGGTCTCGTGCTGGAAAATTCGTTCTTCCGGGTGAAAGCAACTATTTGCATAGCAACGGAGCAAACTGACCCGTTGGCTCGCATCTAGTTTTCGAAGCTAAAGAAACAGTCACCATTACATTTCAAACCTTGTGTTCAAAGCTCATGAAGTGGACACAGGTGTCGCAGCTAGGACCCATGGTACTATTGCATCACCATGAGTAGGAAAAAAGACAGAATGAGTCATAAATCAAATAATATTGTCTCAGGTCGTTTTTATCTTGCAGAACTCGGTTCCTTTCTTGTCAAACCTTATTGGACAAAAGTGCGGAGGAGCACTTTTATTTTTTAGTTCGCTACTTATTAATATACCCATTTCAAGGGCGCTTCCCCCATATAATTTTCACCAGGAGGCCCCACCACGTGGGTCCTGGTTTGTCTACGAGCCACCGACACTGCAGTCCTAGTACTAGGCTTCTAAATTCAGTTCAGAAATGTATTTCTCGTTTATTTGTCACGATACGAGTTCCTTGTATAACGTTCCATCTACGTAATATCCACTTATTGGTTGTTTCTGAAAGAGCCGCGACCCACCCACCCCCCACATACACACACCGTTCGGCGCCTCTGAATTAAAATAGGGTCATTCAGATGCAAAGACAGATGACTTATCTTGTCGCTGGAAAACGGGCGACGGGAGGGGAGGGGGGAATCTGGGGACAACACACTGTCTTTGCTCCAAATTTTTTTCAAAGAATATTTCAGTCCGACCACTTGTTCGACAACTGCTTTCTCTCTAGGTTACAACAATCTTCGGGAATACATCACTACACAACATCCCCTCCCCACAACGACTGCCGACTTCTGGCAGATGGTCTGGGATCACAACATTCAGACTGTCGTCGTGTTGTCGAGCGTCTATGATAGCGAGTATCCTCAGTTCTGGCCCCGCTCTGATCTCGATATTGAGTGTGAGCATTTCCGAGCCAGACTAGTACAGGAGGGACCGCCAGATGGTTTCATGAATGTTCCGGAAGAGCCAGTGCTGATCTCAGATGTTATTGCTCATTCGCTACAGGTAAGAGTTCAGTTCGTTTTTCACGTTTTTATTATCCTGTAAAAACTGACACAAATAAGCCGTTTTTGCGTAAAATCAACTATACTCTCTGTTTTGGAATGCCACATACCACGTTATAAGCACAACTCTTACTAGAAAGGATCTTTTAAGGAAATGATCACGAGGAATTACAGATTTTCGTATTAGCGCTTCTCCACTCTATATAGCCTTCGCGCTCTCCGACGCAGCGGCTGGACGCTAAATATTTGAAGATTGAACCCGCCGTCGTTTAAGTGTGGAAAAACCAAGCAAAACAAAAGAATAAGATTGACCTGATGGTCTAACATGTCTTCCAAAATGAATACATTACTTTGAATCTTCTCATATTCTCATGTGTGAAACAGTTATTGAAGCTACCTTGAAGCTTTCGGAAGTCGGTGTTGCGTAAAACTCGACAAGGCGAAAGAGCGCTAAAAAGCCGGGAGCACAAAACGAAAGAAGGGCGAAAAGCGGGGATTTCAGAAACTTATAATTCCAGAAGGGAGTTTGGGATAATTAAAAAAGGGAGAATAACCAAGAGGGGTCCTTTAAGACGCTTCGGAGAGTAGTGAGTAAAAAAGAGCAAAAGGTAATTAATCGTCTTTTGGTCAACATAGTTTTCTCGTTACAACCTTGAACGGCTAAGCGATCAATAGGGGTGAATTCCCTTTTTTTTGAAAAAATCGCGTTCCATGACGGGGTAACGGCGCAAAAATAATAGTTGTGTTTTTGCAGCTACCATGGTAACTGGATCTGCATTTTGTCATTTTTGCAGCTAATGTGGTATCTGGTTCTACGGTTGCTTTGCAAAAACGACAATCGCCGAATTTGCGTTTAAAGAAATCATCCAATAGAAAAACTGATATCCACTCACATCACAAGTCTTCTTCCACTTCTTCTTCACCAATTTGACAAAATCCTAGGCTCTTGTGTTGGTGATGATGAAATGGTATTACTTTTTCAGATACCACGGTAACTGGCCAGATACCACGATGACTGCAAAAACGCCTTTTGACCGTGGTATCACATGCCACGGTAACGGCCAGAACGACTTTAGACCGTGGTATCAGGTACCATTCAATCTTCAAAAATTTAAGTGTATCTTTTTTTTGTCTCTCCTGAAAAGTTGCGTTTTTGGAGCTATGGAATTTCAATGACGTTATTTTCCAGGACGATTATGAGCTTCCTGTCCGACTGATACATTGCCCTGGTTGGCCTCAAAGAGGGGTCCCGCTTGCCAATCTTCTCCGTTTGCCGGCTCTAGTGAAAGAACTTCACAACGGAGCAACTAATGGACCCATCGTTGTGGTCGATAGGTAAGTCATATTTTTTTATGGTAGGATTTATCCATTCTCAAAGGGGGGGGGGGCTAAATGATGGCGTGTCGTCCCTGGTGATATTGGTTTTATACACTCTAAAGGCCGGCTGCCCGCTGGATTCTTCAGAAGAAGGATAGTCTCTTTTTTATTACTTGTGTTAAGTCTTTTAGACTGGTCACTTGGAACTACCCAACTGCCATTCCACAGTTTGTCGTGGGTTTTGTCACATAACTTCTATGGGTCTTAGGGATTTTAGTAATTTAGCTGTCATTGGGCTGAAACTGAAAGGAAATTGGAGTGAAAAAACGAAAATATTAAACTTATGAGTAGTCAATGGCAATATAGAAAATCTATTTAATAGTTGTAAAAGATGGTGGGTTAAAGTTAATATTGTTAGAAAAATAGTTATAGTGTACATGATATTTATTAAGGAAATAAGTTAGGATTTAAGGCCATTGAGGGATGATGAGAGGTAGCATCAAGCTGGTGTCAAATCTAGTTTTAAAAGTGTGAAAAAATGCTCCGCGGGTAAAAAAAGGAAACTGGAGTATAGATTTCAGTTAATAATTGTAATAATAATTGTATTGGAAAAACGCCCGAGGGCCATATTTACAGTTTACACTTTCAGCTAAACAGTGCACAAACACTCAAGCATCCCGCATAATCAACAAAGCCCTTCTAACTCATAGCGCTCTATTTATGAATCTGCCAACCTTACTTATCGATTGGGCATGAGTGCACTTCAGAAAACCAGGAAGTACAGTGATATCGTCTCCAAACACCTCCCTTCGAATATCTGAAAGCTCTTGGTACCGGCTTAATCTTAAATCTTGATCTTAAAGAACAAGGATATCATCGAAATCTGAATAATAGAAAGTGTACTTTACGTGCATGAATAGCCATTATAACAAGAGAGAGAGAGAGAGAGAGATAGGTTTATTATTCAGATTAGCTAACAGCTAATTTGCGTTGCTTCACTATGCTAAATAACAAACTGACATAAAATCACTCGGCTTTGTTTAGCAAATCCGTAAAAAAAAAGTACAAACGAATTTGCGTGGCGGTTCGTTCGCGAAGCTACTGGAACCAGTTTATTTTGGTGGCACGTACGGTTGTTGGGCGGTGCATTGGGTGGTAACATGTCTCGATGCTGGGGTTTAGAGAGAAGAAACTTCCCAAACCTCAGGATAATCTGCTCGTATCTTTGGGCCAACGTGGGGAGGTCGAGTGTAACAAGCGCTTCACCATAAGATAGCTGTCGATCGATAAAAATCGTCGAATGGAAGTTTAGGAAATAATAGCAACCAATTGCGAGGGTGTATCAACTTCAATATTACACCTTTAAGCTATCGGTGCTTCTGTATAGTTTACTGCCCATCTGTCGTGCCCAAGACATGTTCTTTTTTAAACTGAAACTTTTTCTTACTTATATTACTGCTTCAGTCTGGGTGCCTTGTCGTTCCGTCCTTTCTAGTTTCCGAGAATTTGAACTTCGTGTGTCATTTTATCCACTCTTGACGACACTGCGCTAATTTTTACATTTGCCGTGTTTGGCTGTTTTCGAGACCGAATAGGCCGCTTATTGCTTCCGATTAGTCAGAGATACCGATCATGAAAATTTTTCCTCGCCTTGCATCTAAACCAAGGGGGCCAGGCGAAGCTGACAACAGCCGGGATGGGTTTGTAGTATTTGAGAAAGTTGCCGCTTTTTTTGGTATTGATGAATACAAATGAATAATTTGTTTCTTTTGTAGGTTTGGAGGCACAGAATCAGCCACGTTTTGCTGTCTGTCATCGCTTCAAGATCAGCTAGCATATGAAGATCACGTTGACATCTACCAGTCTGCGAAACTGTATCACACAAAAAGACCTGGAGTTTGGTCGACTGTGGTGAGTGTCCCATTCCCACCTCGACCTCCTCCGAGTAGTAGTAGTTTTTACATTTTTGTGGGATGGTGGTTTTGTTCTCTTTCGGGATTGTTTACATCAGCAAAAAAGCACGATCTGCGATGTTCTATTGCGATAAATGCGTCTGGAAAAAGGGAATAGATTCTGTTGATTGATTTACATTATTACGGAACGAAATTTCAGACTGCCGAATTTGTCGTTTTTGTCAGGTAGGCTATATTGTAAAGAACGTTATAAGGCAATGGTCAGTATACCCGTCAGAATAAAACACTAAAAGCTACAATTTTATAGGGAATACATTCGTCATTTGTTCAAAATTTCAATGAACGCTGGCAGAAAGCTCTTTCTGGAACCTTCGGTTCTTGCACTGAATGGTATCATTTGCTGTGTACCCATTTTTGGCTTATGTGACATTTCATAGTCTCCTGCTATTCGTAAAGACTGTAGCCCTTTAGGAGTTAAGACCCTATATAAGATGCTGATCGTGTTTCGGTGCCGGAAGGTCCATGAAGCCGAAATTTTCAGTTGGTGGTTTCGATCCTATCATCGTAGCACATTTGGATACAGTAGTTGCGTTTTTGCAGATACCATGGTATCTGGTACCACGGTAACTAGACCTGCACTTTGTCGTTTTTGCAGTTACTGTGGTATCTGATACTACGGTTGCTTTGCACAAATGACAGTTGCCGAATTTGCGCTTTTTGAACTCATCCCAAAAGAAATACTGATACAAATGCCTCACATCACAAGTGCCAAACTTCTTTCCCACCAATTTGACAAAAACCTAGGCTCTTTTCTTGGTGATGATGAAAGTGAGGTACCGTTGTATCAGAAACCATAGTATCTGCAAAAACGCAAGGATTATTGTCTCAGTTTTAAATGCTTGGTGAATTAGTCTTGGTTCTCCTTTGCTATTTTTGCCTTAAATCCAGGCTGAGTCTTTTCCCGAAGTTGTGTAGCTGAACTAATTAGTCAATTAATTGCAGGAAGACTACATGTTCCTCTACCGCACAATCGAATCATTCGCCTCCTGCAGCCCATCGTCGACGAACGCTGGGACGACGTCTATGGCGTCTTCGCTGTGCGTTCCCTCCATCAACGGCAACGGCTACTCACCCAGCGACTCAGTGCAAATGATTGGGTTCAACGCCAATGGCTATGTCCAAAACGCGTGCGACTCCTTGAGCCTCAGTAGCATGACTCTGCCTCCCCCAAATCTGACCCCTACTCCCACCCTCCCCAAACCGTTCCTGAACGGGGGACTGCAGTATGTAAACATTTGTGAGATTCAGCCGAGTCGGAGTGCGACGTCGAGTAGTTTAAGGAGTGGCACTTCAGATTCCTCTAGTGTGTCAAGTGGTAACAGTGTGAAGACAGTGACTCGAGTCCCGCCAGAGGGAATGGAGTGTAATATCAAATCGAACGAAGTCGTCTCGATTATTATCGCTTAGAGTTCGTGGACAAGTGCAGCGGTGAGCGAGCGACGTGCAGCTGTGTGTGTGATTTTCTGGGAAATCTTCGTCCATGATACGGTGGCATCGCCCTTATGAAACTTCGTGGTTCGATCTTTTTAGTGGACAAGAAGAACTAGTGAGATCTTGCAGCTTCAGTATGTCCCAGTCACTATATGTGTCACGTGTCGTGTTCGCACAAGCTGAAAGATGTAAATGAAAACCGTCCTGTGTAGTTGCCGCTTTAAGCGTTTGTGTCGCTGCTGTGTAAGAAATCGAATGACTTTTTGCGTCGGAGCAAGAGTACTAGTTTGGAAGAATTGCACTCGCGGAAGTGTTTCCTTTGACGTGATCACCACCCGATGCCAAGCATAGTGTGCGCCTGCAGCTTGTCGGACTAGTTATATTTTCTTATTTGTTTCGTGACGTTAAGAGAAGAACAGGCGGCAGCTTAGCGAGCTGGGAGGAAAGAACAAAGAAAAGAACCAACCACGTGTCGTACCGGTAGAACATTCTCACAGCTCTTCGGTATCCCACTGATAGTGCAGTGAGTTACGGTAGCGTCACCCTCCCGAGTTCAGAGCACCGTGTGGCTTCTAATGTAGTGTTTAAAGAGTTGCGAGCTAGTAGTTGTCAACCAAAGAATGTACTTGCCAGTTACAACATGTTTCCTATATGCTCCATTCCAATAAGGACCCTTATATTTCGATCACCGTTTTCCCGTATGGCATCCTACCTTTATTCTCCCGTAATGGAATTCAACCATAATCGGGGTTCCTTTCGCCCAGTATACCCTCGTTAGAACGCAGCGATGCCGGCTCCAGCTTTACTCGAAGCTTCTACCGGGACTGACAGAAGAATCCGGTGTGGAGAATTTGGATGCCACTGAGAATCGTAAGTGATCGAAAAGAAATCAGGGTCCCTTGATTCCAGTAAGTGATGGTAGGGCCGGTCGGAGGCAGTTTTCCGTGTACACTACCTCTGCTGGCTTGTTGAGTTCATCTGTTTCTGCCGTTTGGTTTTCCGGTACTTCTGTTCTGTGTACTCATTCCCACCGTTAGTTTTGGATAGACAGATCGTGTACTGTGTCTTTTTTTGATGATTTAATACTTCAGTTTGTCATGCCGAGGGACTGTGGTATGTTGCTCGTAGTGCTTCACTAGAGTCTTCCACTAGAGTAGTTTCTGGGCGATCTCCTTCCCCCTTTATAAGTTTCTTCGTTTCCCGCGACATGGCGCGCATCTCGCTGAGGATATTGTGCATTATGCGGTTTTTGGGCAGAATCTTTTTTGATACTCCGGTAGTGAACAAAATTGACCCTGGATAAAGTGGGAAGAAGATCGCTCTGTTAGAGGATAGTCAGTGGAAGGTCCTAATAACGAACAACTTGTATTGGGCCCTTGGTCAAACGAGCTTGTCTTTTCAAGGCTGAGACTGTCCATCCAATGAGCTATCCTGTTCCTTCAGTTACGTCACGACTGGCGTTTTTGAAGTTTGAGGGACTAGTTTTGCGAAACTTTTGGTGATCTCAGCCTTGGAACAATGTTGCGCCTTTGGGAACCCAATCCATGACCGCTGTTGTTGTGTTGCCCATATAACCGTTACAGCTGAACTCTTCCACTTAACATTCTGGTATTGCGTTACTTTCCTAGACTTACTTAAATTACCCCCCGCCTCGTAGCATATGAGGCAGCAATGCCGAAACTCCAAGAATCACATCCATACATCAAAATAGAAAGAACCTTACTATTCAGTATTCGTAATTTCAGCTTTTAGCTAAATTTTACTGTACGCAGTCATATAAACTGTTGGCTCATGTAGTCTTGAAATAGTGGTAATTATAAAAAGCAGATAGGCTAGTACATCCGAGATTAGGCTATAATATTAACCAGTCAAACACAAATCCTCAGTTTTTTGGCATGGCGTCATAAAATTTGTCTGAAAAACAAATTTCCACCCACGCTTTTTTTCATTTCAACACATTTTTGTGGGGGTGATGTGTGAAAACAGCTAATACGTGTGACGTTGTTTTGCGGGGGGGGGGGGGGGGGTCACATGACACTGTTGGCAGGTTCAAGTCACCGACACGCCAATTTGTAAGTTTCTCTGGGCAAGTGAGTTTCGGTGCTTGCCTTCTTTCATACAATTCCCAGAGATATCTGAAATATTGGGACCCGTTGATACACACTACATCAGACCGTCAGGATCATTGTCATTTAGCGGCTCAAAGTGATGTTATTTTGGTACTCAAAAGTGCGTTTTCTACCGAGTCAAACCTGATGCAGTGATTTATGAAAACAATCGTTAATTTTGTATAATTATTGTTCATCTAGTCATCGTTTTATGTGTTTCTTTGAAATTCGGGTGGCCAGCCATTTAGAAAAATCTGGTTCTCCCCATTTCAAGTATTTACCAACTTTGCTTTTTGGCAAAATAAACGTTTTTACATGGAATGGTATATATTCAAATAATGTACACAACGGCCCTTACATTTCGGCCCTTCTTGGCAAGGGTCCTCGTCAGGCTGTCAACCTTCAGGTCCAACGTCGGGGAAGGAAACAATGGAATGCTAAAGCTGTTACACAGGAACAGTGGTCTCCCGAAAATTCGTCAATCGGCAGGTACAGTAAAGGTATGCTTATTTGAACGTTTGTTGAGTTTGAACTTTGCCATTTTACGCAAATTATGTAGCAGTTGAGTCACTTATCAGCAGTGCTATCAGCAAAATACTTAAATGTGATCAAACGTGAACGGAAAAAACGCTTTTGGCAAGTATTTTATAGTACAATTTCTTTTGTTTTGGGTTATAATTTTTTCTTCGACGATCGTTCACTGTCAGGCGACGTTCACACATCAGCAAATCTCTACTGTGCTAATTTCCTTCTGCTTCAGTTCCGTCCGTTCCCGTTCCCGAGATTCTACACTGTATAAATGTGTCCTATCTTTCCTATTGGCAGTATTATCACGCTTGCCAATATTTCTGTACATGACATGTCAGACTTCCGATCATTGTTCCCGGGAGCGGCGGGAGCTTACTGGTCAGCAGACGGGCTATGGAAATTTTGCCATGTTTCCCATCCAAGGCAATGGACACAGAACAACCGAGGCGTAGTGTAATTTGTTGTAAGCATAGCTAAGTTTTAAAATAGAGCATTTGAGCCGAAATGCTATTTAGTGCGAGGTGTCCTTTTAAGGTTCGCATATTCAGAAAGGAATCCCGTTCACTGACGATGGAGACGCGTCAGGATTCTTCTCTGGTTTTCCGGCCGAAATCCGCGATGCCATCAGTATGTATAATTTCTGTATTTTCTTTTCAATAGTGGAGGAATCTGGAGGGAAGGACGGACAGGACCCCGACCGCCTGTCCGGTCCGTAACGGCTAACCCACACCACCCAGGTTTTGTTTCCGGATAGAAATAAAATCTGTCCAGAGAAGAGCCGTACCGGATTTTTAGTCCTACCAAGATTGAAATGAGAACAGGATTTTCCGGTACCCCATCTGTGGATAACATTATGCGGACGTCTCACCTCTAGCAAGAGCAAATAATTACACACACGAACCTCCGGTCTCCCTATAGGCGTGTTCTCGCCGTTCCCCGAGGACTCCTCGGGGAATCAAGGGGACGGCGAGAGTAGAGGGAGTCACTCTACGCGGACTCCGCGTACGGAAAACAACGAGAACACGGGAATCTTCCAAAATGAATTTGTTCGAAAAAAAAAACGCAGTTGACGAAATTAGTCTAGATCCACTTGATTTTTGGTTTTGTCTATTCTGATTGTTATGGCACTTGCAGCCTCTGGCTCAAGTGCCATATACCGATCACAATTCCGTCTGTCGGTCGGCCCGAGTTTTTTGTCACACTTTCTCGAGTTAGGGTACTTCCAGATGTGCTAGGACAATGAAACTTGGCAGGCATATCAGGGACCCGACCAAACTAACCTGGAAATAATCAGTTTCCCGATCCGACCATATGCGGGGGAGTGCGGGGCGCTGGAAACTTGAAAATTTAGGGCATTTTTTCAAACTTTTCCGAGTTAGGGTACTTCTAGATGAGCTTGGACCAGGGGCGTCACGACTGGGGGGGGGGTAGGGGGGGGGACGCCCCCCCCCCCCCCAATGCTGTCGGCCAGTCGGAAAAAAAATAACCCGAGTCGGCGCGAAGCGCCGCGATTTTTCGTCAAAACAGTTGTTTTTTTTCACAAAAACAGTCGGTTTTTCTGAAAATCGGTCGATTTTTCGTCAAAACAGTCGGTTTTTCTGAAAATCAGTGGATTTTTCTGAAAATCAGTCGATTTTTTTCAAAACTGCAATTTTTTGTGTTGAAAACAGTCGTTTTTTCTGCAGAAACAGTCGGTAAAAATTACCAGCCAGTCGGTAAATTCCTCGTCCCCCCCCCCCCCCAAACATTTTGGCTAGTGACGCCTCTGGCTAGGACAATGAAACTTGGCAGGAATATCAGGGACCCGACCAAACGAACCTGGAAATAATCAGTTTCCCGATCCGACAATATGCGGGGGAGTGGGGGCGCTGGAAACTTGAAAACTTAGGGCATTTTGTCACACTTTTTCGAGTTAGGGTACTTCCAGATGAGCTAGGACAATGAAACTTGGCAGGAATATCAGGGACCTGACCAAAGTAACCTGGAAATAATATGTTTCCCGATCCGACCATATGCGGGGGAGTGGGGGCGCTGGAAACTTGAAAATTTAGGGCATTTTGTCACACTTTTTCGAGTTAGGGTACTTCCAGACGATGGTTTGGGAGCAGAAAGTGGCCATCATTGTCATGATCACAAACCTCATTGAGCGTGGCAGGGTAAGGCCTGGTAATCTATAGTACTTGAACCAGACATTATATTCTCCTATTTGTTAAACGCAGAGCCCGGTTTTAAAGTGTTCAACTGTTTCAGAAGTTTTGGAGATAAACAGTAAATAGTGCTAGAGTCGTATTCTCGCCCGTATTCTTACCCGAGGACTCCACACTTGAAGAGTTCCCGCGTCCGACCATATGCGGGGGAGTGGGGGCAATGGAAACTTGAAAATTTAGGGCATTTTGTCACACTTTTTCGAGTTAGGGTACTTCCAGACGATGGTTTGGGAGCAGAAAGTGGCTATCATTGCCATGATCACAAACCTCATTGAGCGTGGCAGGGTAAGTCCTGGTAATCTGTAGTACTTGAACCAGACATTATATTCTCCCATTTGTTAAACGCAGAGCCCGGTTTTAAAGTGTTCAACTGTTTCAGAAGTTTTGGAGATAAACAGTAAATAGTGCTAGAGTCGTATTCTCGCCCGTATTCTTACCCGAGGACTCCACACTTGAAGAGTTCCCGCGTCCGACCATATGCGGGGGAGTGGGGGCGCTGGAAACTTGAAAATTTAGGGCATTTTGTCACACTTTTTCGAGTTAGGGTACTTCCAGACGAGCTAGGACAATGAAACTTGGCATGAATATCAGGGACCCGACCAAACTAACCTGGAAATAATCAGATTCCCAATCAGACCATATGCGGGGGAGTGGGGGCGCTGGAAACTTGAAAATTTAGGGCATTTTGTCACACTATTTCGAGTTAGGGTACTTCCAGTTGTGCTAGGACCATGAAACTTGGCAGGCATATCAGAGACCCGACCAAACAAACTTAGAAATAATCAGTATTCTGATCCGACCATTTTCTTTTTTTGGGGGGGGGGAGTGGAGGGCAGGGGAATCCGGGAAATTGAGAAGTGTGTAACTCTCGAACGGGTGATCGGATTGTAATGAAACTTCATAACTGAATAGAATATATATCTGTAATGTCCCGTTTAAAGTCTTGACCGGATTCGGTAGCCAGGGGGGAGACCGGAAATTTCAAGAAACGGTTAGAATGGAGGGATCGGAGTGAAACTTGCTGGGAAGAACAAGCATCTGCTCTAGATAAGTCCTTTAGACCATTGTACTGGATCCGGACACTTAAGGGGGGGGGAGGGGGTTTCTCGGAATTCCGGTGATGGTGGTTTTGGGGATTTTCACGATGAAACTTGGCAGGCATATCAGGGACCCGATCAAACTGACTTCAAAATAAAAATTTTGTCGATCTGATAATGGTGGGGGGAGTGGTGGGAGGGGAATCCGAAATTTTCAGTCATGCGTAATTTTGGAATGGGTGATCGGATTCGAGTGAAATTTAAGAACTGAACAGAGGACATTTCTCCGATGATCTTTTTCATATCCGGACCGGATCCGGCAACTATTGGGGGGGGGGGGGGAATCCGTGACCCGTTTAGAATGGAGGGATCGGGATGGAACTTTGTGGGAAGAACAAACAGATGCTCTAGCAAAGTCATTTACTGAATCGGATTGGCTACGGGCACCGTGGGGGAGCTGGGGGGGGGGGACCGGAAATCTCGAGAAACGGTTAGAATGATTGTATCGGAATGTTTGTATCGGAGTGAAACTTGCTGGGAAGAACAAACATTTGATCCATGTAAATCTTTTACATAATTTGACTGGATCCGGACACTTGAGGGGGGGGGGAGGAGGGGGTTTCATGGAATTCCGTTTTTTGGGGGATTTTCACGACGAAACTTGGAAGGCATATCAGGGACCCGGTCAAACTGACTTGGAATGAAAAAAAATCCTCGATATGACAATCTTGGGGGGGGGGGGGAGTTGAGGGAGGGGAATCCGGAATATTGAGTCATGCCTAACTTTGGAACGGGTGATCGGATTCGAGTGAAATTTAATAATTAAACAGAGGACATTTTTCTCTGGTGATCTTTTTCATTTCCGGACCGAATCCGGCAATTATTGGGGGGAGGGCGGAAAATACTTGACCCGCTTAGACTGGTGTGATCTGGATCGAACTTCGTGGGATTGACAAACAGATACTCTGGATTAATCATTTACAGAACCGGATTGGCTCCGGGTATTGTGGGTGGAGTCGGAGGAGGGGGGGGGGGGTCTGGGATTCCGGTGATCGCGCGTTAAGGTACTTCCACAGGTGCTAGGACGATGTAACTTCGCTGGAATATTGGAGACTCAACAAAATTTGCTTAGAAATTGCTACTTCCCAAATCCGATTATTCCTTAAAGTACCAATCTTGACCGCAAAGTAAAACAAATACTTTTAAGCAATATATGCATTTTCATGATGCCCATCAGCCCATTAGCATTTTTGCCTCAAGGGTTTTACTTACAAATGAAGTTCCAGCTCCCTTAGAGTGCGCATCTCAACCGCAAAGTCGAAACTTACTTTTGATCAATCAAATCATCTTAACCCATGCAAGTGCCATATGAGCTTCCAGCTCTTGTTTTTAATTTCATATTGCACCAATACCAGCAAAAATTTATTCCCCTCCGAATCTGAAAGGGATGACTTTTTTATGATTGTGATGATAATCGAGCATTCCCCGTCCGTGGGGACTCGCGAGAACACGGGAAGTGCGTCCCTGGGACAAACAAAACGCAGAGACTCCTCAAAAAGAGTCCTCGGGGAACGGCGAGAATACGCCTTATCTCTGTAACACGACCATGCGGACTCGAATATATTCTCGATACCCTACCTGATGCAAATGAGCTGAGGGTAGGAGTTACGCGGAACATCATAATTCGTTACCGCTACAAACATCCATATCGAAGTAGGGACCCGAAGAAACTAGCCGTCTGAATCGTTCTTTACAGCTGATTGGTTGTCTTTGTTGTTGATGTTTTGTTTTGATGGTAATTAGTCCCTTACAGGTTTGCTCCTGGGCATTGAAGATTCTAGTTTTTTTTAAATAAACCCTTTAGTCTCTCTCTCTCACCACTGTGACGTCCCGTCTGACTCGCTGTAGACGAGGTTCTCCACGACTGCAGGCATGTTACAGTTTTTCATCTGGTATGCGCAGCAACGAAGAGGGACGGGTATCAACTCAAAGCTCACGGTAAGTACCTCTAGCTCCGCTCAGTTTTGTCAGGGTACCCATAGTCGCTGCATGGGACCAAAGACGGAGGTCCATTGAATTATTTGTTTTTGCCTGTAGCATATGCATTCCTTGACTGTAAATCATATTTTATGGTGCTAAACAAATAAGTAAGCCGAAATTCATTCGATCGATGTTTCGGCCCTATGGTCCTCTTCAGGCTCTGACTATAAAAATGAGCCTAGGATCGCTCGAACACATCTCAGCTGGATTTGCCTCTTGTGCGGGTATCATACCGTTTTTTTCGGGCGGGAACGTTGAAAGAGTCTGTACCATTTAAAGGACACTGTCACTTTGTCACTTTACGTTTACGACATTGTCACTTTACGTTTGACGTCATTTTATATTGGTACAGTTATTTTTGTGCACAAAAAACGAAAATTCGGCTAGTCCTTGAATGGTTTGAAAATAAATTTTATTGAACTGAACTGCTGTATCTGTATGTCCAAAAACCTACTTCGCGGTAATCGCTCCATCCATTCTCAAAGCACAACTCCTACTAGAGTTGATCTTTTCACGACGAAATGAACCACGAATACGGTTTTCGAAAAGAACATGATTTTCTAGGCCAATTACAGATTTTCTTGTTGGCTGTCCTCGACTCCATACAGCATAAGCGCTCTCCGACGCCGCGGCTAGACGCAAAATATTTGAAAAATGAACGCGCCATGGCTTCAAAGCGGGAAAACCAAGCAAGGGAAACAGAAGATGGAGCTGATGGGCTGCCATGTCTTTGAAAACATTATTCTCACATTCTTATGTGTGAACGAGTTGGAACTTGAAGCTTTCGGCGAGGTTCGCGTTGCGTGACGGGCAAAACTCGGCTAGGCCGAAAAAGCGTTGAAAAGCCATGTTTACAAAACAAAAGAACAGTGAAAAGCGGGGATTTCAGAAGCTTATAACTTCATAAGGGAGCTAGGGATAATAAAGAAGGCAGAATAAGCAAAAGGGGTTCGTTAATACCTTCCAACCCTCATTGATCGTCCTTGTTTCGCTATTCTCAGTGCATGTCATGCTCCCGATGACTGTTTGCGCGAAGCTCACTCATCAGAAAAATGGTTATCGAAATCTGTCCGTGATTTGCTAGAAGTCACGGTCTTGGAGAAAGGCATGAAACAGCCAAGGGCAACGGAAATTTGTCAAAAGCATAGTCTGGCTCAAAAGAATCCAACTATCTTACAGTAGGTGCATGGGAGCGTCGTATCTTTTAAAATTTAGCTGTAGTGAACAAGAATGGAACAGCAACAGGGATCAGTAATAACAGTACAGGTATGCTTATTTGAACACTTTTAGAACCGTTCCACTACCTTGGCTGTCTTACTTGCATATAATAAAGTAAAACGGAAAAGATAATAAAAAACTTGATATCAGCTAACAGCTAACTATTTCAGGGTTATCTTGGCACAAACTTAAAGTAGAAATTCAATTAACTTTCTTTGATTTCGAATTTATTAAAAAGGTCCTTCCTTTTTAGAAGGCATCTGCCGGTTCGGACCGCCATCTTCTCCACTGAAGGTGCGTTCCTCGTGGCAAACTTTTCAAATTATATAGGGGCCTCAATAAATTATTATTATTATTATTATAAAAAAGCAAACGAGGTGTCAGCTGAGTCACTTTCCGCCATGGACTAGCAAAGCAAAATATGCAAAAAATGACAAAAGCGTGAGTGATTGTTACTTGTATTTATAGGGGATAATGCCTGGTTTGGGTTTTAGTTTTTTCTTCGGCGCTTCACTGTTAGCAGACGTTCACATAAGCATACCTCTACTGTACTGCACTAGTTTTCAATTCGGAATCCCGAGGCTTTGGCCAACAGCAAACAAGAAATCGGATAAGGTCTAAGGTGTCGAAGACCAACAAAACTCCCAGGATTTTCAGTGGGCTGCAGTATCTACATCGAAACCGTGTCGTATATTGTAAGCATAAACAAGTAACAAAATCCGTATCACAATAGGAAATGCCGGCAACGTGGGATTTACCAGTCCTACACAAATCCTCGGTTTTTGGGCAACGTCAGGACACGGTAGCTACCAGAGATGGGCGAATCCGACCATGAAAGGATTCGAATCAGAATCCTAATCCAGGGCTAAGTGCGAATCCGAATCCACTATTTCATACTGAGGATTCGAATCCGACCTTAACAAAAATCAAATCATAGACATAGGTTATAGTTTAAAAACCAGAGGTGACAAAAAGAGATTACTGAGGATGGTTGGTGGTGGATACCAAACAGTTGGAGTGCCTAAGCCCACTGTATAAACACTGGGAAAACGGAAACTGGAAGGATGCAGACTATAAATTTGAGCGGATTCAGAAGATTGAGGGTTTGGAACCTGAGTCAAAATCCAGCATGACAAGCATAAGATTCGAATCCGGCCAGAATGACGAATCCTGGATTCGAATCCGAATCCGGATTCGGATTCGCCCATCTCTGGTGGCTACCACCATAAAAATTATCTGAACAGCAAATTTCCACTTAAGCATTTTTACAAATTCAACTAATTTTTATGCGGGTTCTGTGGCCATGCTGTAGGGCACGGTGCTCCAATGCATGAGCACCGGTGCTCATACGTTCGGGCATGCCCTGGAGCACCATTCCCTGACATCGGAGCACCGTGCCCAAAAATTGAGGAATTGTGAACGACTGGGATTTATCCCCCATCGGCCTTCACCTCCAGCTCTTCGACAAACCGTTTCGGGATTCCGGCCTCCCGTAGCTCTTCCGCCGACCGCTTGCTCAGGTTGGATCGGCCGTAGAACAGCATAGCCTCCCATGCCATTCTCTGAAGCTTAGGTATACCAACCCATACAGAGTACAGGTCATTGGTTCGGACGTTATGTTCCATATTTTCTACATTACAGACTCCGCCGAAAATGAACATCCGGCCTTCCTGTAAGAAGCGTTCGTCTTAGAGAAGTTCTATGCCGTCTAACTACTGGTGATGTCGCTTAAGCATTATTCAAATAGGCATAACAAGCTGCATAGCGTTATATGATGTTTACGTCTTGACACACCCTTGTTCAAACTGAAAGTAAAAAGGTTCTTATCACAGCAGCGTTGGGTTTTGCCACGCTGATACAGTTTTTCGAGTTTCTAAAGATCAGAAAAAGTGTTCTTAGTAGACGGGTATCATCTCAAACCTCATAGCAAGTACCTCTAACTCCGCACAGTTTTATCGGGGTATTCATAATCGCTGCATGGGACCAAAGACGGAGGTTTTATTAGGTTATTTATTCTTGATATTATGTAAAGATGGAACATTATGATTACCGTGACAAATAACCCGTTGTCATAATGAAGCTTGGTCATTGATCTGGTTGAGCACGAGGTAGTTAAGCCGACGGATGGCAGGCAGGAAAGGCGGTAGGGTTTCAGAGACCCTATCTACCAGCCTAAATTCAGCCCTTCGGTTGTGCGACCACTGGTGCATCAAGAATACAAATCAAAGTCACGTTTGATTTTAAGCTGCTTTCGATTTGAGTCCTCCTTGTCTCGGTCTTGTCTTCTTGTTACTGCCTTGTCAAGGTTTAAAGCCATTTTATTTAGCCTTGTCAGGTGAATGACTAAACGGACAAGCACCGTACATAAAACGCAGTCGAGAGATCTACCTGGCACAGGATCATCAGACGTGTCATCATTCACGGCGTCTTGTCTGACAGGGTACTGACAACTGTCAGCTGACAGGACAAATAAAACGGCATTAAGCGGACAAGGTACTCAAATAAAACGGCATTTCGCTGTCAGGACTGAGACACGAACGAGACAAGGGTAAATCGAAAGCGGCTTTATCCTTGTCTCTTGTCTCGGACAACTGTCAGTGTCTTGTCAGACAGGACGCCGTGAATGACGACTTGATCTCTGAGCAAGTTTCGGTCCTGTCTTGGGTAGATTTCTCGACTGCGTTTACTTGTGATGCTTGTCCATTGGATCATTCACCTGACAAGGCTAAATAAAAAGGCTTTAAAACAGTGACAAGGCAGTAACAAGAAGACAATACCGAGACAAGGAGGACTCAAATCGAACACAGCTGAAGTAAGTCGATCTTGGTTTGGGAATACAGAGCGTGTTCCATCCTTCTAACAATAGTAACTGTAACAATAGTGTACTATTTTTGTTCCAACCTCGTGAAAAGTTACTACGCTAACCGTTCCAACCTTCTCGAAATAGTAGCTAATAATAACTATTTGCTTACCACGCTCGGGAGCGTAGTAAGGTGGTAATTACGGATCTCTGTATGTGATTGGCCGGATTAACCCGTGGCACGATATTTCGCGGAAAATAGAAAATTCGTCCCAGCCTTGACGCCAAAACGCCAGAATTCGTGACGTCATGCGTAGTAACTACGGTAAGTAAGGTGGAACCCGCTCATAACAACTGACAAATTATCGGTGCTACGTACCTCTGTCAATGTCGATGAGTGAAAGTACACTTTTCTTGGGACGTGCTCGATAAGCCTCAGCCAAGAAAACGTGTCGAGGTCCAGCCGCCACATGTCGTCAAAAATCTGGGTACCATTGTAGCCGCCAAAGACGTAGACAACTGAGAAATCACCAGTTGCATTAGTATCAACTTGAGGGAGAGAGATCGGCATATTTCGAAACTATCGTAGCATTGCTAAATTCACTTTCTTACATATAAACAACAAACATATAAATAACAAACACACACTATGATTCTGCATTGAAAACTGAAGTGAAAAAAGACACAAACGAGTTTCCGTAACGATTTGTCCGGACTTTAGGGTGTTGAAGTTTATTTTGTAGCCGGGTTCGATGATTGGGAGGGGCTGTTTCTGGTAACAGTGACCGGTGGTTCGTATTAGCGAGGACAGATTTGCCGAACTGCAATATCAGGTGTTCAAACCGGATTTTAAGCGGTGATAAATTCAGTTTCGCAAGGGCTTGTTCGTAGGGTATGTCGCGGTTTCGGAGTATGACCCGTGTTGCTCTTTTCTGGACGGAATCGATGACCTGTAAAAGGTACGCTGCGCGAATTGCAGTGGACCCCATCACGGGTACGCGTATTCGAGCAACGGGCGAACATAATACAGGTAAGCACGGATAAGACTTTCAGTATCACACCCAAATCACCTCATTTTGGTAAGTGTCTGAAGGCTTGCACCAGCCTTGTGGTACGGTTATTTTAATGTGGTCACTGAAACTCGTGAAGTTATTCCTAAAATTTGTATCTCGAACTACAGGCACAACTATATTCCGTTTTAGGGGTTGAAACGAACTATCTTCGACTCAGATACGTTTACTACCAATATTATAAAAGAATCATCATGTCTGTCTGTCTGTCCGTCTCTAATCCATTCGTTACATTCAAACACAACAAGAGCGGCGTAAACCAAAGAAAAATAAAGAGAAAAGACAAATAGCGGTCTACGTCAAACCATCTACAACACTACAAACAAAATGCAACAAGGACGAGTTAACCGTTGGTCGTCTATTGAGCATAAGGTATTGGTAACCACGGGTGTGCGGCCGTTCGAAGAACTAGCTTTTCTACAGCATCGTTAGGTTCTACCTGGCTGGATTTTCTAACAAGGTACCTGTTAAGTGTCCAGGGTGGCATTTTCAGTAAGTGTTTTAAGTAGCGACCGGATTCGAGACTACTGGGTAGCAGTGAATAATTTCCAGAATGGGGCTAGATATAGGACGTGGGGTAGCGCCACAGCGTTGTGAAGTTTTGTTAGCAAGCCCCGTCAAAAGTGGTCTCATTGTTCACCGCCGTTGCTTTACGTCGTGTTCTTTTTGATGCAACAATCGTATAATTTTTTTTAATCTGCGACGTATCTGCTATTAAAATATCATATTTAAAATTTTCTAAATTTCTTCTCGGGTTCCCCATTTCTTTCATTAATTCGCAGTTAATTTTTGACTTAAAAGTAAAAGACACAGTTTAAATGTTTCGGAAAAACGACAAATTTTTACAAATAAGCATCGGAAGCAGTCCAAACCACATATTTTTCACGTGTGAGTAATGTAGTACTTAAACAATTATATTTAGTTGTCCATGTCATGTTTTTTTCTTATATAGTATTCATAGTGTCAGTTGACATATATAGTATTTATAGGGATCAGTTGATTTAGGTATAGTTTTGTATTACATATTACATTTTGTACTCCTCAGTTTTGGGGGAAATAAATGAATAAATAAAGTGACACGGGGGTAGGGAAATATTTATATCTATACTTACATTGCTCCTTTCGTTCTATTGAGTGACAGCGCCTCGGGGAGGGGTAGCCTGAGACCGGGTCTGGCTTCGACTCCCGTTTTATCCATCTTCTTGATGGTAAATCAAAGATATCGAAAGAGTCCAGCTCCTTTACCGAAGTTGCAGTTCCACCTCCAATGACGATTATTCCTTCGTTGTATAACACAATCTCGTGGCGATACCTACGTCATATGATAAAAAAAATACGCAGATTTTAAAATACAAGCCGCAGTACATACAATAGTTGCGTTTTTGCAGATACCATGGTATCTGTTAAACGGGAACTGGATCTGCAATTGGTCATTTTTGCAGTTATCGTGGTATTGATACCACCGTTGCTCTGCAAAGGGATGATGTCTCTACGTAGACACGATACTACGAGGACACGACGGTACATCGAAACGAAAAAAGCGTCAGTACATGGACACGTCACTACAGAGACACGACGGAACGAAGACCGATACTACATGGACACGACGGTACAAGTACCGACACTACATGGACACGACGGTACATGTACCGACACTACGTAGACACTTTTTGATTTTCGACGTAGTGTCGGATTTTGTCCTTTTAGTGACGTGTCCATGTAGTGTCGTTCGACGTACTGGCGTGTCTATGTAGTGTCGTTCGATGTACCGTCGTGTCTACGTAGTGTCGTTCGATGTACTGTCGTGTCTATGTAGTGACGCCTTTTCGTTTTCGACGCTGTGACGTGTCTTCGTAGTGTCGGGCCTTTGTTTTTCTCCGTTCCGACGTGTCCATGTAGCGTCGTGTCCCTGTAGTATCGGACAATTGTGTCTCTTCCATGTGGAATTCCAGCTAAGGATACTGTCCAGGATTTTTTTTTGGCATGTTGAAGTACAAACTAACAATTAAGTTTCTGCCTGCTACCCCTTTGTTTACGCCAACACTTTGGTTAAAGGCAAGTATATACGCTAGATGATACCCCAACCTCTGTTATAATTCGGCTTCGGGTTTGCGCGTCAGCGGGATCTCGGTTTTGGGCACTTCTAAGTAAGCGAGGACTATGAAATTTTAGAAGCGAAAAGCGAATAAAACTTGGGACCTGAAATAGACTGAAACAAGTCCCATAGTTTGGGAAAGGGAGGGGCTTTCCGGAATTCCAACATCAACATATAGACCCGAAAGAATGGTCGGGTCCCAACCAAATTTGGTGGGAATTCAGAGCTTGGGTTCTTGTTGTGCCTCCTTGGGGGTCCGAACCCAATCCTGCCTCTGTGGGGGGAGTGGGTCTGTAAGTTCTTGCTTTCAGGCCATCTGCTAGGAGCGCTGGTGGAATTCAAAAATGGTATACGCGCGTAATTAGCAGTAAGCAAAAGCATTCGCAAAAAATCCAAAATCAGCCACGTGCTTATTTTCATCGTGGTGACGGTGATTGATGAGGATTACAAATCCTTTGGGATGTGAGCTTTGTTCTAATCTAATAGCTTGTTCACACGGGGCCGAAATAAACGCGTAAACAGCGGCTGATCTGTTCAGACGACGGATCAGCTGTTTGGGTCGAATATTCTTTTTGTTTGTAACTAAATATATAAAATTAACACAAACTATCTTGTGGGTATGTCACAGTCACATATAGTTGACTTGTAGTCTTTAGACTAGTAAAAGTCGCAAATTAAACATTGACAGATGACTTGGTGATGGTGACTTAGCAATGTTAAGTTATAAAGATGCCTTCATAACGAGTCATAACGCGACAAGCTAAAAGGTTGACGCGAAATGTAATAATAATTTTTTTTTTTTTTTAAATATTTTCGTTTTTAAATGAGAACATACGAAATTATTATCAATAATATAAATAATACGAAAACAGAATGCAATCATTTAGTGTTTTTGAAATAACTTTTCAGTGAGGGCTGAACGGGAAAATCACTTAAATTATTGTTTTTTTTTAAATAAACATAACAAAAGAAAAATCATGCATTAACAGAACATCCGCTAATGTAAATTTTTCGAAATCATTTAGTAATCCTCGGATGCTTAATATAAAAATCATGCTATGTTCGACATTGGTCTGACAGAATCTGAACTGTATTGACCTAAAACTCACCAAGTTTGACCTAGTTGATTAATTACAGTTTGTTTACTGTCCCCTGAGTCATCAGAGGTCACATTCCGAAGGATTTACCTTATCCCAATAATACGGGCCTATTTGGAAGATAGGCCGATGTTTTTTTCAACCGCTAATCGCGCGCGTAAATCAGCTAATGGTGAGGAGGAAACTAGGCTAGGAAGCTCGAGAAATCTCAGCCCATAGGTTGGCTCAAGCGATATGGGTATCTGGGAATTTTCCGGCCTCTATCCAAAGTGCCAATATACAAGCCGATCTTACTCCTCAACCAAGGAATACAATGACAAGTTCACCGGACTTTCTCTTTCTGGCCCGTCCGCAAGCTTTCTACAGACCGAAGATATGGTCTCATGCGGGATCCAAAAAACGCGTCAGCCTTACTCAGGGATGAAATGTTGCTGGTGAATTATAATTCTCGTCAGAATTTTAACCATCCCACCATACCCTTCCCACCCCCTAAATACTAACCCATGCATACTCAAGTTCAAAGCCATGCAATCCGCTTCCCACCATCAAGTTTGCCATTATACAAAACGGCTTCCGCAAACCTATACCGCCATCTAGTATCTGGGCGCAGAACATGACTACAAACATGGGCGGAATCAAACCAAGAAGTAAAAGCGAAGCTAGCCAACAATACAGTCGAAGTTCGTTAAAATAGAAACGCTGGAGAATTTTAACAGACTGGCGACAAAACACGCAGGCGACACTACGTAGACACCTTTATGACCCGACACTACCGAGACACGACACTACATGGACAGATTTTGTGGGCGACATAACATGGACAGACGCTACGTAGACACGACACTGCGTGGACAGACACTACAGAGACACGACACTACATGGACAGACACTACAGAGACACGACACTAGAGAGACAGGTTCGTAGTGTCGGATTTTTTTGTCTCTGTAGCGTCGTTCGACGTACTGGCGTGTCTTCGTAGTGTCGTTCGCTGTACCGCGCACCATTGGGCATTGGACATTGGGCTTTCAAAGGGTGCGCGCCCCTACGTAGACACGGCACTACGTAGACACGTCAGTAAGTGGACAAAATCCGACGCTACATGGACAAATTTTCCGACGCTACGTGGACAAAAAAAAAACCGACACTACATGGACACGACGGTACATCGAACGACGCTACGGAGACACGACGGTACAGCGAACGACAGTACGAAGACACGCCAGTACGTCGAACGACGCTACAGAGACAAAAAAATCCGACACTACGAACCTGTCTCTCTAGTGTCGTGTCTCTGTAGTGTCTGTCCGTGTAGTGTCGTGTCTCTGTAGTGTCTGTCCACGTAGTGTCGTGTCTACGTAGCGTCTGTCCATGTTGTGTCGCCCACAAAATCTGTCCATGTAGTGACGTGTCTCGGTAGTGTCGGGTCATAAAGGTGTCTACGTAGTGTCGCCTGCGTGTTTTGTCTCTGTAGTGTCGCCAGTCTGTTAAAATTCTCCAGCGTTTCTATTTTAACGAACTTCGACTGTATTGTTGGCTAGCTTCGCTTTTACTTCTTGGTTTGATTCCGCCCATGTTTGTAGTCATGTTCTGCGCCCAGATACTAGATGGCGGTATAGGTTTGCGGAAGCCGTTTTGTATAATGGCAAACTTGATGGTGGGAAGCGGATTGCATGGCTTTGAACTTGAGTATGCGTGGGTTAGTATTTAGGGGGTGGGAAGGGTATGGTGGGATGGTTAAAATTCTGACCAGAATTATAATTCACCAGCAACATTTCATCCCTGAGTAAGGCTGACGCGTTTTTTGGATCCCGCATGAGACCATGTCTTCGGTCTGTAGAAAGCTTGCGGACGGGCCAGAAAGAGAAAGTCCGGTGAACTTGTCATTGTATTCCTTGGTTGAGGAGTAAGATCGGCTTGTATATTGGCACTTTGGATAGAGGCCGGAAAATTCCCAGATACCCATATCGCTTGAGCCAACCTATGGGCTGAGATTTCTCGAGCTTCCTAGCCTAGTTTCCCTCTCCGGTTCACGGAGCGCAGACAAGCCCATGTTTGCGCGTTTATTTCGGCCCCGTGTGAACAAGCTATTAGATTGAAAACTCCAAATTAAAGTCTGCTGATTGTCCCCAAGGTCAACAAAGCTCACATCTCAAAGGATTTGTAATCCTCATCAATCACCGTCACCACGATGAAAATAAGCACGTGGCTGATTTTGGATTTTTTGCGAATGCTTTTGCTTACTGCTAATTACGCGCGTATACCATTTTTGAATTCCACCAGCGCTCCTAGCAGATGGCCTGAAAGCAAGAACTTACAAACCCACTCCCCCCACAGAGGCAGGATTGGGTTCGGACCCCCAAGGAGGCACAACAAGAGCCCAAGCTCTTAATTCCCACCAAATTTGGTTGGGACCCGACCATCCTTTCGGGTCTATATGCTGATGTTGGAATTCCGGAAAGCCCCTCCCTTTCCCAAACTATGGGACTTGTTTCAGTCTATTTCAGGTCCCAAGTTTTATTCGCTAATAAAATTGCATCGTCCTCACTTACTTAGAAGTGCCCAAAACCGAGATCCCGCTGACGCGCAAACCCGAAGCCGAATTATAACAGAGGTTGGGGTATCACCTAGCGTCTATACTTGACTTTAACTAAAGTGTTGGCGTAAACAAAGGGGTAGCAGGCAGAAACTTAATTGTTAGTTTGTACTTCAACGTGCCAAAAAGAAATCCTGGACAATATCCTAAGCTGGAATTCCACATGGAAGAACTGTCCGACACTACAGGGACACGACGCTACATGGACACGTCAGAACGGAGAAAAACAAAGGCCCGACACTACGAAGACACGTCACAGCGTCGAAAACGAAAAGGCGTCACTACATAGACACGACGGTACATCGAACGACACTACGTAGACACGACGGTACATCGAACGACACTACATAGACACGCCAGTACATCGAACGACACTACATGGACACGTCACTAAGAGGACAAAATCCGACACTACGTCGAAAATCAAAAAGTGTCTACGTAGTGTCGGTACATGTACCGTCGTGTCCATGTAGTGTCGGTACTTGTACCGTCGTGTGCATGTAGTGTCGGTCTTCGTTTCGTCGTGTCTCTGTAGTGACTTGTCCATGTACTGACGCTTTTTTCGTTTCGATGTACCGTCGTGTCCTCGTAGTGTCGTGTCTACGTAGAGACATCATCCCCTTTCAAAGTCATCCCAAAGGAAAAAATGATATCCAGTTGCATCACGAAGTGCCAAACTTCTTTCCCACCAATTTGACAAAATCCTAGGCTCTATTGTTGGTGATGATGAAAGTCAGACGACTTTTTCAGATACCACGATCAATTACCACGGTTGGACCGTGGTATCCGAATATGAGATACCACGATGACTGGCCAGATACAACGGTAAGTGCAAAAACGCCTCTTGACCGTGGTATCAGATACCACAGTAACTGCGAAAAGACTTTAAACCGTGGTATCAGATACCATGATATCTGCAAAAACGCAACTAATATCTATTCAATATTCTAACGTGCATGCCTTCCTTGAGACAGTGCTGTGTTTTCAAAAAATCACAGGCCCATTCCGAGCGTGTTCCACCCTACTTATCGTAGTAACTACGCATGACGTCACGGCGTTCTTGGCGTCAAGGCTGGAACGAATTTCCCTATTTCGGCAAAATATCGTGTCGTGGGCTGATCGGGCTTATCAAATCAAATAAAAAAGCCAAAAAAGCATCTGTTCACTTTTGTTTGTCGTCATGATTTTGGAAAATTCAGCAGATGCTCTTTTGGCTGTTCGGCTCGTCTTGGCAATGCTTGTTATGCATAACGTCTCATGCATGACGTTTTCAAACACAACAGATAACATCCCAAGTGTTGTCTGTTACGCACTGTCTGTTGAAACTGCGCATCCTTGTGTTGTCTGTTATGAAACTTCTGACAGTGTATTAGTTACTATAGTTAGTAGGGTGGAACACGCTCTCCAAGTGTTTTAACCGCGATCTGCCTCCTCAGCTTTGGTGAGAAACATGGTTAAAATTGCAAAAAGTCTGACCAATGAGCTCCTCGGAAGCAATAAACGGGTGCCTTATCCATCTCAAAAGTGTTGTGGTGCCATTAGGTTGGATAAAAATGTCACCGGACCTTGGAAGTCTCGGAAATCGGCAGAGATATTTGGGAAGTCAACTGAACCAGTAATATAGGTACGACAGGTCCTTTAAGACGAAGATGGTAGGGTGCGATGATTTCTGGCTACTAATTATTCACGTGTGCCTTTATCCCAGAGGCGTATGTTCGTGTTCCTCACAAAGGGCTTTCCGTTGGCATGCTTTCTCAGCTTCCCGCCCCCCCTTGTAAGGTTGCTCGGTTTCCCCGAAATGACTCGCATCAATGACAGTGGAGATGGTGCTTTTCTAGAATGAAGTAGGCTACTTAGTCAAGCATCCACTACTTCCGGTCAGAGGAGTTACTAGCCAAAGTGTTTGGGGGGGGGGGGCAAGGCTAGTAATTTTCCGACTGTTTTTGCAGAAAAATTACTGTTTTTAAGAAAAAATTACTGCTTTTACGAAAAATCGACTGTTTTAAAGAAAATCGAGTATTTTGACAAAGAACTGACTGAAAAAATCGACTGTTTCCAAGAAAAGAATCGACTGTTTTTACGACAAATCGCGGCGCTTCGCCGACTCGGCCATTTTTAACGACTGGCCGACAACAATACGTGACGCCTCTGCTTCCGGTGATAATCATGATAATGATGATACTTTATTACGCACTGGACAAGAAAAGGGAAATAGTTCAAAAACTGGAATCAAGAAAAAAGAAACAATACGGTAATATTCCAAAGAGAAGGAAAACAATGACACTGAAAAAAAGAAAAGGAAAACAATGACACTGATCTTTCAGTAATGAGGCATATTCGGAAGATACAAAAGAAGAATACCGAAAAAAAAACAACCGGGCCTAAGAAAATCTTCTCTATGGCTAGCAAGCGGGAAAAAATGGGCAAGAGCAGAAACCTGAAGGACCTGGGCAATACACGAGAACTTTGCCCAAGGATTAGTGTGCATAATAGTCTGACGTATGCACCCTAATGGTCAAACGCATTTTTTTTTTTTTTTTTTTTTTTAACTCGAGCGCGCCTTCAGTCGAATAAGCGGAAAGCCAACTTCAATACCGTACTTTTTGGGCTGAAATGTATAAACATCACCAGGGTCATACTCAGGCCCGTATCCAGGAATTTTTTTCGGGGGGGGGGGGGGGTGCCTTTCGGGGGGGGGGGGGGGGGGGTTGCCTGCGGGTCGGACAAAAAAGTACAAAAAAGACATAGATCAGAGGGAAAAGCCTATAAAAATGACTATTTTTGTATGTTTCGGGGGGAGGGGGGTTAAACCCCCTACCCCCCCCCCCCTGGATAAAGCCTTGGTCATACTATTCATTTGTTTTGACGCGGAGCAACGGGAAAAGTAGACTGTATGTGAGCTAAGAGGATTTGTCACTTTTATTTATAGATGTGTTATTTACCCACTGTAGTTCCAAAACGGTAAAGATGGAGTACATCTAGTTATCGAGTTCTATCTAGTGTGTGTTTTAAACTATATGAAAAGAAAGTAGTCTTGTTTATTTACACTGTTTTGTTTAGTGTTTATTGTGTGCAGTAGCATATATTACATTTGTTTCGGGGGGGGGGGGGGGGGGGATCTCGACCTTTCTCTAGAAACCGAAGTATGATAAGTCCCAGGGCCTAAAGCGGCAAGCGCTTTGTATGCTACACGTTAAAATGCGTAAATTTTAAGAGATTCCTTTTTTATTTGAACTAATACTTCTTTCAAATAAATGTGCCTAATATATGGAATATTATACGATACAGACATCAGGAAACTTCGTACAGACTACACAACAAACAGGAGGGCAGTTAACACTTAGTATTAGACAAATGATTTAACACTACGCGCCTAGCCCGGCAAATTAAGTATAGAGGAAAAGTAGTTCACTTTTTCAGACGGCGAGACTTTCTGGGCTTAAAGATGTCAAAAACTTCGTCGGTTTCTACTTCAACATCTCTGTTGATTGACATGTGAGCTAACCCATTCAGCATGTCTTGGGTCATCGTAGCCCGCAAATCCGTTTTGATGTGCTTCAGGTTGCTGAATGCTCTTTCAGCACTAGCGATAGGAAGGTTTGCGAAAATCACTAGAAGTTTGTGAATATTCAGGAAAAAACGCTTATCAAAGACATTCAGAGCTCCCACGACAGACCTAGGAGCTTCTGTATTCACAACGCCAGTCCACTTTTTGGGATCACAAAACGTAAGTGGAGGGATACCTATGACATCGCAAAAGTTGTCCGTCTGTCCGTCTGCCCGCACGATAACTCTCGAGGGGATTGAGATATTTTGATGAAACTTGGTGGGAGGATCCTCTAGGTCAAAGTACAGGTCAAGTTCGAAGATAGGCTCTGTAGCCCCGTATTTGAGGGTGGGGGAGGAGTTTCAAATTAAGGGGCAAAATTTTTTTTTTAAGGCTATTTAGATAGTTGATTTAGGGGTAAGGAGACATGCTGCCGGACAAATATTTCACCCGGAATCCGGCAAAATCCCGGAAAATGTGTGAAAAGTAGAAGTTTAATATGAAGTTGATTAGAGGTTCGCTTTAGGGGCAAGCAGATGTACTGAGTCCGAATATGAAAATTATTTTCTCGTCGGACAATTAATTCGATGAATCCGGCCAAAACCGGAGAATTTGTTAAAAGTAAAAGTTTTATTTAAAATTGATAAGATGTTCGATTTGCGGGTAAGAACACATATTGAATTCGTATATGTCAATCATTTTGTGACCGGACGTATAGATCGCTCGGAATCCGGCTGAAACCGGAAAACTTGTTAAAAGTAAAAGTTTAATCTGAAGTTGATTAGAGCTTCCATGTAGGGGTAAGGAGACATGCTGAATTCATTTTTGAGCTTTAATTTTTTGTCGGACAAGTAGTTTGTCCTGAATCCGGCCGAAACCGGAAGTTGGTTAGAAGTAAGGAAGAAAGGAGATACGACGCATAGGCTACAGGGTAAACCATATGCTGAATATTTGACAGCGCAAAACGGATATCTGAATAGATCTGAACTGAAAATTTTGGGATCCCGTCGAAACCTTTGGTCTTGTTGGTCCAGATTTCAATTTCTGCCTGAACGACAGAATCGCTATCGCAGAATCCCAGATACTTTTGACAAGGTAATGCGTATAGGGAATGAAAATCTCGTTTTCGTAACAAGAAGGACCGGGGTCAGTCCCATCAATGCGCTTGCGCGTGTTTCTGGGCACATTCACGTCAACGACTAGGTTCTCTGCAGCTTCGACTGCTTTTTCAAATACATCTGTAAACTTGACTACATCCGAGCCGGCAATCAGCTTTGAAAGGCTATCAATCTGTTCGCAACACGAAACCAAATCCAAATCTACAGAGCCTACAACGACAGCCTTCGTTGGATCTACACCCCGAAAACGCTCGCGATACTCTATATCTACCTAACCCACGAAGGTCCCCATGATAGTCTACAGGTCTAGCCCAGTTAAGTCATCCACAGCGTGTTCCTGCTCCAACTTGCCCTAGTCACTTCTGAAACGCTGATTTTAACCAGCGTGCGTCTATTCGATATTCAGCTCTATTTGTACAAGATATATAGTCCTAATTGCGGAAATTTACTGGAATGTCACGTTACTCACATTTTAGCAATGTCACGCTACTCACATTTTAGCTCATCAGGACGTTCACCCGATTAGGTCAATCAGACAATCAGAAACTGATCTTTAGTTTTTACACTGCAGAGTGCAGACTGCACGCGGTTTTTTGCACTTGCCTCGGTTTGGCCAAAACGGACAGCCAATAGAGCACTTGTTTTTTTATTAGTTTCAACCGTGTGGGAGGAGCCAGTCTGTAACGCATTGTTTTGACAATTGAATGGACGGTTATCGGGTACAGGAGCTTTGCTTTGTGGAACGCGATATTTGGCAGGAACTAATTAATATTTGTAGTTCCAACTTTAGGGCATTTATGACAAACTTTGCCAGATTTCGGGGGGGGGGGGGGGCAATCGCCCCCCCCCCCTAATACACGCTACTGATTATGTGTATTTACTCATACTCGAGGGGTTGCTCACTCGCTGGGCCCCACTGTACACCCTCCCTGGGCACCGGCTCTCGCCCCGAAATAAAAATGGCTGTGCACCGGCTAGGCACCGGGCCCCACTGTACAACCATTTTGGGAGTGAGCAACCCCTCGCCCATACTCCGCTGTTATCCAAAAAGCGGGTAACAAATAAATAAAACTAAAGGGTAGTTTTAGACAGCGTGAATCTTGGTCAAGTGTAATAAATACAATTTAATGTGTCCTGCCGCTTTAGGTAGACTACAATATTGACATGTACTCGATGAAAAATTATCTCAAAATAGTAGTATGAAGTTGCACGAAAAAGTAGAATGCAGTACCAATTGATGCTACTACATGCTACTATAGCCAGGGGCGTCCCGAGGGGGGGGGGGGGGGGGGGGCGCTGCGCAGCGCCCCCCTACGTTTTGGGCATTCGGTAAAATCGTTTGTCCCCGCATTTCGAAATTGGGCGATTTAACGTGTTTATTGGTTCCCCTTTCTTTATCGAATTTGCTAATTCATCCGACTTTTGTTCACTCCGCATCGATCTCACCGCATTCGGTATGTCCCTTCGCAAATTCGGTTATTTAACCTGTTTATTTGGTCTCATTGGTCTCAAAACTTAAAAAACATTTATTGGGAGAGGGGAGTTAATTTTCTTTCTTTTTTCTCTTTCTTTTTTCTTGGATTTTTTTTTAATTGAGAGTGTTCTTGTCCTTTTTTTTATGAAACTTGATATAGGTTGAGAATCAGAGGATTGCAGTCGTCCATCATCAGGCTTTTTGAGCCTTCCCCGGGCGGTTGCGTGTTTTTATAGTTTATTTTGTATTTAGTAGTAAAATAAAGAAAGTCAAAGTCAAAGTCATTAGTTAGCGAATTCGGTAATTCCCCAGACTTTTCTCAAGTCGGTATCTATTCTATCGCATTCAGTCAGTCCATTTCATAATTCGGTCATTAATCAGATTCATTTGGTTCTGATTCGTGACCGAATTCGATAACTCATCCAACTTTTGTTCAGTCCGCATCGGTTTCGCCGCATTCGGTCCGTCCTTGCAGAAATTCGGTGATTTAACCTGTTTATTTGGTCTCATTCTTTACCCAATTCGGTATTTCGGTCGCATTCGGTCAGTCCATTTCATAATTCGGTCATTAATGAGATCCATTTGGTTCTGATTCGTGACCGAATACGATAATTCATCCAACTTTTGTTCAGTCAGCAGCGGTTTCGCCGCATTCGGTACGTCCCTGCGTAAATTCGGTGATTCGACCTATTTATTTGGTCCCGTTCTCTACCTAATTCGGTAATTCGGTCGCGTTCGGTCAGTCCATTTCATAATTAAATTCGTGAGATTCACTTGGTTCTGATTCGTTACCGAATATGGTAATCCACCGGATTTTTCTTTAGTCCGTTTCTATTACTAGACTTGTCGAATTCGGTTGTTTTAGGTGGTTCTAACAAGGGTCTTATTCCATACGAAATTCGGTTGTAATACCGCTCTCGAACTGTTCCTTATTTTTTTAGGTAGTTTTTCGTTACGAATTCATTAGTTGCTTCAGCCCAGTTACTGAGTTCGGTAATTTAAGTGGCATTTATTTAGCTCTCGTTCATTACCATTTACGGTAGCTTCAGCTGGTTGCTGTTCATTGGTTGCTACTTCTTAGGATTGCAGTACTTCAGGAACAAGCACGTCGCTTGACGTGAAAACTAGCCTACTTTTATTTGCTGTAAATTCCGAACAAATGACTTTGTATCCACTTTACCCTGGACCGCCCCTTTCGTTGCCATACAACTCTGGGTTGAATATATAATCTTGGGATCGCAGAAAGGCACTATTATCATCAGTGTTTCCACAAAATTTCGCCTGCGGCGCATTTCGCAGTCTTCACTAGTTAGACAAAGGTTGCCTTATTGTGTTGCGAGAGCAACACTTTGGTTTTGTCCTGTTTTTTTTTTGTTTTGTTTTTTCCTATGACTCCGATTTCATTTTATTCCTAGTAACTGGTAAGGGTCTAACCTGTGCGGTTTTTACGGAAAGTGTGGACCTTAGGCCGGATTGATGAATATGACATTACATTTTGGAAAGCTCCGTAGAACTCTTGCCTGGGGCCAATAAGGATGGTTTCTGCTTGTCCTCGAGCCAGAGCCTACGGTGTGCGAAGTGAAGTGGAGTTATATAGCCCATGTCAGAGAGGGCTATCTGAAGTTGTGTAGCGAACCTTTCGTTTCATCATACCATGTTTCTGCTTTCGAGTGGAAAGCTCCGTTCTAGCACGCAAGCAGGCAGGCACCAGTTTCAAATTGAAGATGGACTAAAATCTATAAGTGTTAAATATATGCGGCAGTTACCCGGCCCCACAGCCAACATATCTTCTTTGAGTGATAAATAGAAAAATCTACAGAAACAAAAGTGTCATTTTCCCACGGGTCCGAAAGTGCTGCCATCTATTGTTTCTATCCATGTCTGTTCGCGATTACAGCTGAGTTTATCATTCCATTTCTTACACTTGGGAGTGAGGAAGAGAAGTGAGATCAGATGGGCCTCTTAAACTTTAAAAGTTCTCTCACTGCTAAAGAAATTAGAGCTTACCCTTTGCTCCTTTCTAAGTGGTGATATTAGAAAGTTGGTTAGTTTTGAACTAATACAGATAGATTTTTTTTTTCAACGGCAGTCGATAGATATTGGTGAGCTGATCAAAGTATATGTCATCCATTTTTTGGTACAAAAATTCCTTCATGAGATATAACAGTTTGAAAGTTTAAGAGGGGTTGACAACTTCCGTAGTAAGGTACACACTGAAACCAAAATTAGGCCGATCCCAATTGTGAGACATGTAGGGGACTTGTAAGCAACAGTCGGCTGTTAGACCACAATCATCTTCAGTGATGAGGGGTTTGCAGCTTTTGCTAGTTGGTGTACCTATTATTTGTTTCTGGTGTATTCGATGGTAGGAACAATTTGGTTCCCAATTGTAAGATAGGAAAGGGACTTAGTAAGTAATAATCACCTGTTACCATCTTAAGCGATGAGGGGTTTGCAACTTTTGCTAGCTGGTGTAGCCTACCCACTATTTGTTTCCGGTGAACTTGATGTCTATCATGGGAGAGGGACTTGTAAGTACGAATCGGTTCACGAGCGGCTAGAAATTTGTGCAAATTGGTGCACATCGTATTCGATTTCTATAAATCTAACGGTAAGAAAGTTTGTATCGATGGTCTACCGCTGTAAACTAGGATTAACTATTTACGCAACGGGTACAAACATAATTTAAAACAATGAGGTAGTTTCGTAATAATTAATAGTGTCATCTATGGTATTTTAATCCTGAAAAGTTACGCATGGCTTTATGATACCAACTAGATTATATAAGACATTGTCCCAAGTTTTCATCCGTCACGATGTCTACGACTGAAAACGATAAAGTTCAACTGACTGCAAAGTCAGTTTAGTTCGTTCTTCCGATGTTCTTTTGTTGTTGTTTTTACAACGCTGAGGAATAGCCTTTGATCATGTGATTAATGATTGTGTTCTTCTTAGAACATACCGTTTTGTAAGCTTTGATAAGTTGACAACTTCAGCATTTAACCGACACGAAGAAACAAAACCAAAGTGTTGCTCTCGCAACACTTTAGTCGGCGAAGCCGCACAAAGGTTGCCGCAACACTTCACGTTGCCCAGGCAACGTAGGTCTAGTTTAATTGGCGTTTGAGGCTTGGAATTTTGGGGGGCTTGAACTATATTAAAAGCTAGAATTTGCATGGGAAGTAGTTAACTGTTGCCAGAAAAAAAAGGCGGATTAAAAAAATTTCGCCTGCGGCGCCTTAATTAATCACCGGCACAGCGGTTAGCGACGTTGTCGCTATGCAGCAACACCATTGAGTTGCGGTTATTTCAAGTCCTGTTGGCAAAACTGGAAAGGTCTTCCAAAGGTAACACGCTAGTGACGGCGCATCCGTAAAAAAAAACAGAAGCGGAAAAGCGTGAAAACGCGCCAATTTTTCTCTTTACACTTGTTTGTATATACTCTGCAAAGTTTTACGTTGTAGCTTCATGAAGGCAACTCACTGTATTTTTTATTTTTGTAAATAAATTCAGTAAAAATCAGGTACCGATTCGGTCAATTTCACCAGGTGCGCCCCCCCCCCAATGAAGAAAGGCTCGGGACGCCCCTGACTATAGCAAGACTGGATGCTACTGGAGCAAGGCGAGATGCTACTGAACACTACTGTTTAAGATTAGCCCAGTGTGAGGCACATTAAATTAAAGAATTCTGTACTACTGCATATCAATACATGCAACTTTTTCGTACAACTACCAACACTTTAACCTAAAAACACTGCAGGAGCGCAGAAAGGAGCTAAGCACTGACTTCGGTTCAGCCATGGTATCTCATCCTCTCCACTCCCAAGTACTCCCTCCCCCCTATCAAAATGTTAGAAGTAAACCAGAATGAGTGGTAAGTTCTAAGGTTCCCAAGCTCTGTCCCGTACCTACAAAACACGCTAGATATGTAAAAAGTTTTATTCCCGAGTTCGTGAAATATTTTAACGAAGCGTTAATTTTTAGGCGTACTGACATTAGATACATATATTGTAGTTTTTTCTGTTTGTTTGGCAATAATCGCAAATTTGGTTTATAACCACGATAGTCGATTTTTACAATAAACTTTCTATCTATCTATCTATCTGCAACTACACAGGTTACAAATTTTTCATCGGGTAGGGCGTGATATGCCCTCAGAACCGTTACCGACGACGACAATACCCCATAATAATAGTAACAACCATAATAATATAATGCAAAAAATAGGCAATTGGCCTCAACAGTGTACGTCTAAATACTTTTCACCAATGTTTTTTTCAGCGTACAGGTTGTCCAGATAAATTTTGAAAGCGTTGATAGTCACCCAGAACTACTTCAGATGGGAGGGCATTCCAGCAGTCCGCCACTCTGTTTTGAAAAGATCACCTACCAATGTCTTTGGAAAACCTCTAGCCGCTCAGCCTGAAGTCGTGTCCGCGCAGGACACATGCTCTTGAATAACGGCAGACTGTAAATTTCTTACCTATTTCGTTCAAAACTTGTGTCTGACGGGAGATTGAGTTTCTCCCACTGTCCATCACGGAAGTCAAACCTGTGGACGTCACTTGAATAGTCATGACCAGACGTGCCTCCTAAGGTGTAGAAGAAGCCATCATGGAACAAAACAGCCTAGAGAATGAGAAAGGCTTTACCCACAACACAATTGACAGCATCTAAGTTTCAGATAAAGACGACTTCCAAAGAAGTTTGCGTTTGGTGGTTATTATTTTTCACAACTTATGATTTGTTTGGACAACTTCATTACCTCAAATTACACCACAAGTGTAAAGATTGTAGGTAGGCCTGTAGACGTCACGATTTCAGTTGGTTTCACTATTTAGCTGCATCGCACAGTTGGTTTCAGGGATTAGATCTTAAAGGTCTCTAGAGGAGGAATTTCGTAGTCTCGATCGAACTTCCACGCCTTTGCAGCCCAGTCGTGTTCAACTCCATTCCTGAAGCCATCGACAGCAGAGTGGCCGCGCTCAAGGAATTCCAAAGCGGGATAACAATCAAGTTGTTTCTCCCTCCCCACTGAGATGGGGGCGATAGTTTTCGGTCGTTACCCCAGGTACGACTGCGTTTACGGAATCTTGAAGGTTTCGGAGAAGAAATCTTCTAGTCTCGTCCGAACTTCCACGCCTTTGCAGACCCGCCATGTTCCAACTCCACGTGTTAGCGCTTAAGGAATTCAAAAGCGGGATAAGTGATGAAGCTGTTTCTTCCTCCCCACTGACATGTGGGTTGCCGATAGTTCTCGGGCGTTACCCCAGGTGCGACTGCGCTCATGCAGCAGCTTAGATCCTGGAAGCCGTAATGAAGTTTTTCTCATTTCCGGCAGTAGGTTAATGAGAGAAGCTTAGTTTCTGTGCCCGGCTGGATAAGCTGTGGGATCTGGTGGCTACATGTACCCAAAGGCGCCTTTACCGCGGCACAATTGTGGGCCACCCACTTCTGGGTGTTTGTCGCGGAAACACGACCGTGTGACTGTGTGCCGCGCAGTCGAGCCACAAGTTGAAACTCGCGGAAACGCCGTTTTTTTTGTTCTGTTTGTAAATGTTTGGGAATGAACTTAAAATCCAGATGAAATCTCTAAAAATACAACTTCAGGTCCTGTCCTTACCATTCTGGGCAAAAATGATCCTCAATGTCTATATGTTTGATAAAGTAGTTAATTTTATTTTTTAGACTTTATTTTGCTGCCAGATCTGAACTTCCCGCCCAATTCAATCGGCAAAGCGAATGTTGGTCGCAGAAACACACTTCGGGGCCACACAAACGACCGCGGAAACACTCTTTTTTAGACACAACCAAGCCACAAACACTTTGTCGGATCGCGGAAAAACTACTGCACATACATACTGCACTGTCATGCCGTCATATACCCAAGTGACATTATCCCACCAGAGTGAACAGTACCACATGAGCTGCAGACAAAAAAAAATCAACTTCTTACCTGGCCATAAAGCTGCTCTGGAGCGTTCTGCTCTGGTGACGTATGCACTACTTCTTTCCACCTGAGTAACCGAGTGTTGAAAGCATTGAGTCTATTTGAGGCGTTCCTTCCAAATGGGTGGCCCGTACCCCCATACACCAGGACATTCTCGCAGTCAGGTAGCATGACTGCAGCGTGAGACGCTAGTTGGGTTGGCATCGGCCCTGTGAACTCCAGTAAAGTCCAAACTTTCCTGGCTATGCTGAACTTCCAGATCTATAAATTATATATTATTTAGAGCGTGTTCCACCCTTTTAAGAATAGTATCTATTAATTACTATTTTCGTTTCAGCCTCGTGAAAAGTTACCCCGATGAAAAATTTATCTCAAAGTAGTAGTATAAAGTTGTACGAAAAAGTAGCATGCCGTACGAACTGATGCTACTACATGCTTCAATAGCAGGCTACCGTGCTACTGCATTCTACTGCATGCTACTATTAGCAAGACTGGATGCTACTATAGCAAGACAGGATGCTACTGGATACTACTGCTTAATATTGGCCCAGTCTGAGGCACGTTACTATTACACATCAATACATGCAACTTTTTCGTACAACTATCATACAACTACGCAGGCTACAAATTTTTCATCGGGACTACACCGACCGTTCCAGCCTTCTCGGAATAGTAACTTATAGTAACTACTTGCTTACCACGCTCGGGAGCGTAGTACGCGTGGTAAATAAGAATCTCTTTAACCTGGCTGGTCGATTAGCCCGCGGCACGATATTTTGCTGAAAATAGAAAAACGTGTTCCAGCCTCAACGCCACGAAGCCAGAATTTGTGACGTCATGCGTAGTAACTACGTAAGTAGAGTGGAAAACGCTCTTGCCTCGGCTCTTGCAATGCACATGGCGACAGTGGAGCAAGACAAAGCAAAGGAAAAACAGCACACAGAGAAAAATTAATATAACACAGACAATTGGACTGAACTTGTCACCGGGACTAAAATATTCGTGGTAAAGACGATAAATTGGATGGCGTGGTCTGCATATTAAGACGCCGACGTTCTCTCCAGTGACTGAATGACATCGTGTACGCTGGATTTCTGGAGTAATCTACGGTTACACTACTGAATATAAATACGCCTTGAGCACAAGCTGACTGGGAAACACATATTCAAACAATGGATAAAACGGATACGGAAGCTACGATGCTTTGGCAGTGATATTTCGGCCCTTCTTGGCAAGGGTCCTCGTCAGGCTGTCGAACGTCAGGGACAACATAGGGGAAGAAACGAACCTGCAATCACTAACCCTTGTCAAGAAGGGCCGAAATATTGCTGTCAAAGCATTGTAGCTGACGTTTCCGTTTTATCTATTATTTGAATATATTTTAAATTAAACTCAAGAAGAATATCCAGGAATAGACTACAGGTGGTTTCTTTGTAGATTTCGAGGAGTGACATTCAGGCCAACATCTAGTCCCTCGTTCTTGGAGATGAAGCTCTGAAGTTTGCACCTTTCAAGTTTTCAAGCAGTTTCCTTCTTCTGTCGCGTAGCCTACTGCGTAAGGCTGGATAAACAAGTGTCTTATCACACAATCAGAGGCTTTACAATATCTCATGTATCTGCCACTAGCAAAAACATCAAAGAGGTTATACCATGATACATGATCACGTTATGTGTATAGCTCATGAACTCAAAGAGGTACATCATGTGTGACCATGTGTCAATATTAATCCATGAAATATAGAAATATGTTAAACGTCGACACAAATTCTAAGGAGATGATGCACCTCTAAGTCTCCATGTGCCAATCCATCACGATAGATTATTATGTGTGGAAACTGGATGTCCTTGGGACTGGACTATTAGGAGGCAACCTCAAATATGCTAGGTCATTAGTCAAGATGCCATAGTTGCTAGGTAAGTGAGCCCCACGTTACTTCCAGCGGTTTACACGGACAAAGGACAGAAGAGGCAGCTAATTACTGGGCGTCTTTCAACAGCTTTCTCCACCACAGAGAGTTGAGGGGATGGGCTTACAAAGAAGTTCTCACCTCATAGAATAGCGGTGCACTTCCTTGCAAAAGACCACGACCATCCAGGCTAACCAACGGGTCATTGACTATGTGTGGATTATAGCCACCAATTGCATAGAGATTTGATCCGTCATTCACAAGTCTGTGGCCACTCCTGGGTAGCGGCTTATGTGGTTCACCTCCTGAAATAGTTTGAAGGCCCTTCAGCTTCCCTTCAGGAAGACAGGGTACTTCAATGCCAGACATGGTTCGCTAAGAGTCTTGCTAAGCATAGAGCAAGCGTAATTGATAAGCATAGCCAGTCTCTTCGCAGTGATCCAAAAGCCGTTTGGAAGTTTATAAAGCGGAAGGCTGGTATAGCGCCACCTGATAAAGCTGTTCCCACCGATGATGAGCTGGTAGAACATTTTACCAGCGAGTTTACTTCCCCTGATTATGATCTCGAAAAAAGTTTAACTTAGAGCTCGATGAGGCCCTCGAGTCCCATGCTTGTGATCTTGGGTTTGTCATCACCCGTTCCAAAGTTACGCATGACTCAATATTCCGGATTCCCCTCCCTCAAATCCCCCCCCCCCCCCAAGATTATCATATCGAGGATTTTTTTTTATTCCAAGTCAGTTTGACCGGGTCCCTGATATGCCTTCCAAGTTTCGTCGTGAAAATCCCCCAAAAAACGGAATTCCGGGAAACCCCCTCCTCCCCCCCCCCTCAAGTTTCCGGATCCAGTCAAATTATGTAAAAGATTTACATGGACCAGATGTTTGTTCTTCCCAGCAAGTTTCACTCCGATACCATTCTAACCGTTTCTCGAGATTTCCGGTCCCCCCCCAGCTCCCCCGCGGTGCCCGTAGCCAATCCGATTCAGCAAATGACATACCTAGAGCATCTGTTTGTTCTTCCCACAAAGTTCCATCCCGATCCCTCCATTCTAAACGGGTCACGTATTTTCCGCTCCCCCCCCCCCCCAATAGTTGCCGGATCCGGTCCGGATATGAAAAATATCATCGGAGAAATGTCCTCTGTTCAATTCTTAAATTTCACTCGAATCCGATCACCCATTCCAAATATACGCATGACTGAAAATTTCGGATTCCCCTCCCTCCACTCCCCCCACCATTATCTGATCGACACAATTTTTATTTTGAAGTCAGTTTGATTGGGTCCCTGATATGCCTGCCAAGTTTCATCGTGAAAATCCCCAAAACCATCATCACCGGAATTCCGGGACCCCCCCCCCCCCCCATAAGTGTCCGGATCCAGTACAATGGTCTAAAGGATTTATCTAGAGCAGATGCTTGTTCTTCCCAGCAAGTTTCACTCCGATCCCTCCATTCTAACCGTTTCTTGAAATTTCCGGTCTCCCCCCCCCCCAACTCCCCCCTGGCTACCGAATCCGGTCAAGACTTTAAACGGGACATTACAGATATATATTCTATTCAGTTATGAAGTTTCATTACAATCCGATCATCCGTTCGAAAGTTACACACTTCTCACTTTCCCGGATTCCCCTGCCCTCCACTCCCCCCCAAAATGGTCGGATCGGAAAACTGATTATTTCTAAGGTTGAATGGTCGGGTCTCTGATATGCCTGCCAAGTTTCATGGTCCTAGCACAACTGGAAGTACCCTAACTCGAAAAAGTGTGACAAAATGCCCTAAATTTTCAAGTTTCAAGCGCCCCCACTTCCCCGCATATGGTCGGATCGGGAAACTGATTATATCCAGGTTAGTTTGGTCGGGTCCCTGATATTCCTGCCAAGTTTCATTGTCCTAGCTCATCTGGAAGTACCCTAACTCGAAAAAGTGTGACAAAATGCCCTAAATTTTCAAGTTTCCAGCGCCCCGCACTCCCCCGCATATGGTCGGATCGGGAAACTGATTATTTCCAGGTTAGTTTGGTCGGGTCCCTTATATGCCTGCCAAGTTTCATTGTCCTAGCTCATCTGGAAGTACCCTAACTCGGATAAGTGGGACAAAAAACTCGGACCGACCGACAGACGGAATTGTGATCGGTATATGGCACTTGAGCCAGAGGCTGCAAGTGCCATAAAAAGAATTTGAAAAATATGTTAGCCGTTTCTAGACTTCGTTATGGCCTATTCCACGATAGAAATGACAACAAAAAAATTTGCTGATGAAGATGACGAAACAAAAAAAATGGTTCGCTCAGGAACCATCCGGCAATCATGGCACAAAAACACTCAGATGGGCTGGATAGTGCGGTAAGTCAGAAAACAATTCCTGTTCGGCGCGAAACACAAGGCCACTTCACATTTCACTTTGGACTGAGCTTGCACACATACTCTGCATCTCTGTTTGCTCTCTATTCAATCTGGGGGTGCCCCTGGCCATCGAGTCTTGTCGAGTCTGGCCAGCTGTGAGTCTGGCGGACGACACGTATGCTTCCTTTTCTTCTGAGAGGTGGCAATTGTGTCGTTGAGGGGTCTACCTCTCTTCGGCGTCGCCAAAGACGCTCCAGATAGTAGCGCATGTGCCACGTCTGTCTTGAACTGTAGCAGGTTCATAGGTTTCTGCCCAGCAGGCCACCTGCGATCACTTAGAGTCTGTGCCAAGTCTAGCGAGGAGAACCAATTGCCATAGAATGTTTTGGTAATCCCCTGGCAAGCCACAGGACACAATCAGTTCCAACCCCCAGGTCACTGACATCAACCGGCCCCTTACCCGTATACATCTCTGTCATAAACGAACCCACTCTCCCCAGCCCTTGAGATGAACTTATAACCCCACTTATGCGGTTTCTTGGGATTGTACTGCTTCAACGATATCCTTTGTTATTTTGGCACAATTTGTTCGTCTACTGCCTGGTGTTCTTCTGTGGGTATCACCTTCTCTATCAGAGCCCAAAGGACGAACTTTGTGGATCTTATCGTGCTCAAGGTCTCCTCGCGTTTCTGGGTAAGATTGTTGTTGAAATGAAGATACCTTTTGATCTGTTCAAATCTGTCACGCGACATGGCATCAGCTATTACAGGATAACGCGTTTCGTTTGACCAATAACTGCGATAGGAAGGCATTTTCACTCTTCCTGTAAATGCAAGGATCCCTAGGAAGCATTCCACATCGGCAGACGAAAAACCAAATTCTTTTTACATCTTTCTGAAGAGCATACATTTTCGTTTGATCACGTCTGTTCACCACTCCTTCGTCAAAAAACAGCCTGACAAATTCCAGAGGTGTCTTACCACTCATTTCTTGGTCGACGACAAGTTGATCCTTCCATGTAGCGTCTGGCTGGACGAAATCGACCTTTCTGCAAGCAAGATCCCGTCGTTTGCTTGGTTTTGAAGAAGCAGTGACCTGAGCTCGTGGCATTTTGACTCTCGATATCGACGTCCTCGTGACCATCCTCGCTTTTGTGGTCGTCAGCTTCAGTTCGACCGGTTTCTATTCCTAGTTCAATCTCTTCTTCCTGCAGGTTATTGTCAGGATCAGGACGGAAAATGTTATGATCAGATGGGCCTTCCTCTTCATCGTACAGATCTTCCAGGTCGGAGTTATCTTCCGGGCAAGGAACAAAACTCAGAGCTTGTGCTAACGACACTGCACGTGCTCTAAGTCTTCGCTGGACAGCCGAATACTCATCCTCCATAATTTTAGAAGTAACCGGGAAAGGCTGTTCCATTTCGGCACTGTAAAAATATATTCGATAACAGTGTAGTACATTGGTACAGACGACGGCGCAACCCCATTATTTCTTGTCTAGATGGCTGTTCAGAGTGATAAAATTGGGTGCTGTGCATGCCGGATGGTTCCTCAGAGCCACAGAATGTTATTTTACATGGTCGAGCTCTCCAAATTTTATCTCAATGATGTAACGCAACTGTTTTCATAATCTCACACTGTGTGTACACTGTATACGGCTTACCGTCTTATCTGTAACGCCATTGCCGGATGGTTCCTACAGGAACCACGATATTGGGGGTCGTTCCTGTTCTCTGGTTTTTCAGCTACAGGAGCTTATGATAGCTCATTCGAACAAACAAAATGTCATCTTTCTAAAGCTTTGGAATCAAAACTCTAGCACAACAAACAACAAAGTTATTTACAGAAAAGTGTTCTCACCTTTCAGGAAAATCAAGCAAGGCTTAAGGTCACAAGTTCAAACGTGATTACCTCGCATAAGGGTGCCAGATTACAGACCGGGAAAAATATAACTGGTTTAGATCGATCAGATTAAAGCAATTGCAAAAGGGTTGACGTTAATAGGTTGAACGGTCTGGATTAAAATAAATTAAACAAGTTGGTGGTTCCTCAAAGAACATTCAGGCATCAAAGGTTTTGTGAAATTTTCCTGGGCGACTGGATTCGGACACGCTCTCAGTTATTTATCACGTTATCTGATTACTTTAGATTAGGATTATGCATGAATAATCGTTATTCAATGAATCACAATTCAATTCAGGTTTCTACGAATAATCGTGAATCGGATCGTAATCATCATTTGTTTTCCCCCCTGAATCCTTGAGTGAATCGCAGTGTGATTCAGCCGCAAAAAATGAATAAATTGCAGTGAATCCTCCTTAAAAAGGATCAAAATCAGTTTCCCTATGGGTATGTATAGCTCACATTTGCCATACTAGTTGCGTTTTGGCTGATACCACGGTATCTGTTACCACGGTCTAAAGTCGTTTTTGCAGTTATCGTGGTATCTGGCCAGTTATCGTGGTATCCGATATTCAGATACTACGGTCCGACCGTGGTAACTGGTCGTGGTATCTGAAAAGTCATCTCACTTTCATTAAATTTTGTCAGATTGGTGAGAAAGAAGTTTAGCACTTAGTGGATATCTAACTGGATATCTGTTTTTCTTTTGGGATGACTTCGAAAAGTGCAATTTCGGCAATAGTCGTTTTTGCAGAGCACCGTGTATCAGATACCACGATAACTTCAAAAACGACTAATTGCTAATCCAGTTACCGTGGTAACAGATACCATGGTATCAGCAAAAAATCAACTATTGTTCACAGATTAATGGTTCTCAATTTCTTGCCAGTAATGTCCAATATTTTAAGCCTCTTGAGGAAGCATAGGGGTATAAATGCGTTGGACAATGGTTATTGATTCATTCTGCTGGCAACTCATGGTCTGTTAACATGTCAAAAGTTTGCAAGCATTTTATGTCACCTGGCAATTCAGTTTCTCTGAAGAAGGGTGAAAACGTTTTGTCGAAATGCTTGCATTGTGGAGTAACTTCGACATCAAACCTCACCCGCCATTTCAAGGTCAGTTCATACATATTTTGGAGGATTTATTGCTCTTATGTGGGTCTGACTACTGACGGCCGTTTTAGAAATGTTGTCCATTTCCAGGATGGAATTATCCTGAGGGTAAATTTAGCTGTATTTAGAGAAATCGCAACTTCCTTGCTAGACCAGTAACAGCCGAACATTCTCAAAAACTGAACTGAAACCTTGAGGAGGCAACCTCAAATAGCTTCTTGTGTGACTATATAGTATATGTACTTGTACTGTACTGTAGCAGCCTTTCTTGCATCTACGATGTTGGCTTTCTAGACACTTATTTGAAAATAAAGAACCGGGATCGGGCTATGTCGTAAAAGAAATGTTAGTGTTATGTTTGTCAACCCAGATGATGACGGGGAAGTCACAGAGGTGACGAAAAAAAGACGACCCACTGTCGACTGCATCAGAGTCCTGATTCTTAAATTGCAGGGGATAGGTAAATTGATTGAGATGGGGCTTAGGTTTTCCATAGGTAAAGAGTTATTACGTTTTAAATTTTTAGTTGATCATTTGGATACTGAAGTGTTTTATTTTATCTTCTTAACCAGACAGTGAGCGTAGCTTGACGTAGTCTCTTCCTTTTATAGTGTGACGCGAGCACATATGGTCAGCTGCGTTGACCGAAAGCGCCAAACAACCAATCTACTAGGACCATCCTGCACAGTTTGCCCCCTCTCTCATCCTTCTTTGGGATCCCAAAACGTAAGTGGAGGGATACCTATGACATCGCAAAAGTTGTCCGTCCGTCCGTCTGTGAGCACGATAACTTTCGAAGGGACTGAGATGTTCTGATGAAACTTGGTGTGAGGATTCTTTGGGTCAAGTTTAAGATCAAGTTTGTAGACGGGCTCCGTAGCCCTACATTTAGGGGTGGGTGAGGGGGTTCAAATTAAGGGGCAAACAAAATATTTATAAACAGCTTAGGTGCTAGTGGATTATGGGTTAAGAAAACATGTTGAACACGATGCTGAAAACCCTTCTCTCGCCGGACAAGTAGTTCGTCCGGAATCCGGCAAAAACGGAAAGTTTGTTAAAAGTACAAGTTTTATTTGATGTTGATTAGATGTTCCAATTAAGGGTAAGAAGACATGCTGAACACTTATGTGAAAATCATTTTCTACCCGGACAAGTAGTTCTTCCGGAATCCGGCCGAAACCGGAAAAACTGTTAAAAGTAAAAGTTTTATTTGTAGTTCATTAGATATCGATTTACGGGTAAGAAGAGATGCTGAATCCGTATATGACAAACATTTTTTACTCGGACATATAGTTAGCCCAGTATTCGGCTGGAACAGGAAAATTCGTTGTAAGTTAAAATTTTATTTGAAGTTGATTAGATGTTCGATATTAGGGAAAGAAGATACTCTAAATCTGTTTTTGGTATCCCAAAACGTAAGTGTCACAAAAAATCAACGAAGAAACCAATGAAAGTGGGTTTGTAAAGGCCAACGAATATACTGAAATAAAAGGCGAATATTTTGGGAGGACAACCGCCTTCCTTCTTCAGCGCAGACAGAAAATTTCGAGGAAAAATGCCGAAACGAGGATGAAGATCAGCAACCAAGAAAACCAAAACTAAGCAGAAAACCAACAAAATAACGAAAATTAAACAATTGGAAGAATTGAAAGCCTAAAATAAAGACAAAGGCAGCGAGCCACTCACCAATACCTGCGAATAACAATTACGGCTGTTCTCGCCCGGTACTAGCTAGTGACTGTTGAAAGAAATTCTATCCCACAAGCAAGCGACCTTGTCAAACAGCTTGTCCGCACGTCCGTCTGTCCTTCTGTCTGTCTGTTAGCACAATAACTCTCGAAGGGGTTGAGATATTTTTTCAAACTTGGTGTGAGGATCCCTAGGATCAAAGTAAGGTCAAGTTCTTAGATGAGCCCTGTAGCCCTATATTTAGGGGTGGGAGTTCCAAACTAAGGAGCGATTTTTTTTTAAGCTTATGTGATAGTCTATTTAGGGCTAAAGAAACATGCTGATTACATATCTGAAACTTATTTCCTCGCCGGACAAGTAGTTGGAATCCGTCCAAAACCGGAAAATTTGGTGAATATTAAAGTTTTTTCCAGACATGCAAAGGTTTTTTTCCAGACAAGTATTTCGCCTGAAATCAGTCCAAAACTGGAAAGTTGTCAAAGGATGAAGTTTTTCTGAAGTCAGTTAGAGATTCTATGTAGGGGTTATAACAAATATTGAATTCATAGCTGAGGTTTAGAGTATTGATAGTCGGTTAAGCTGGCATCTTGAATAAATTATTTTGCTTTGTTTTATTGCTTGATTGATAGTATCAATGGAAACCAATGAAAATCGGGAATTCGCTAGGCATTGTGTTATGTCTTTATCAGGTTGTTCGAGTTCTATACAAGATAAGAAGACATAAAAAATCAATCTTACTGCTTCATTTTCCTACGAAGTCACTTGGTCAGCCAGGTTCCCAGGAAGCCAACAAAAATGGGAAATTTATCAGTTCTATTAAATGTCTTTGCCCAGCTGTTTGTCTCATTATAGAAAGAAGAAGCCTGCTTTTTGATATTACTGGGTAAATGGTAAGATCGTTTCCTGATGTAAACAAAATCCTCAATGGTGTGCACATAGATAAAGAACATGTTGGATCAGAATCAGAGGTGTTACTAGCAAAAATATTTGGGGGGGGGGCAAGGTATTTTTGGCTGGTCATTTTTAATGACTATTTTTGCAGAAGAAGCAACTGTTTTGAAGATAAAAATTACACTTTGGACGAAAATCTGACTGATTTTCAGAAAAACAGACTGGAAAAAACTTACGCTACCGTTTTGATGAAAAATCAGCTGATTTTCAGAAGTGTTTTCATGAAAAAATCAACTGTTTTGGCGAAAACTACAGCACTTCTCGCCAATTTTGTTATTTTTTACAAACTGGCCAACAGCATTGGAGGGGGGTGTCCCCCATCCCACCATATGTGAGGCCCTTGATCACAATATCCTCTGTGTTTTCAACAAGCACTAGTATTCCCATCATATACTGGGCTTGACCCAAAACTATAGACACAAAGGAATTACTTGACGGATTTGGTTAAGTGGTTGATTAGGAATAAATAACATGATTACTGCACTCAGTGAAGACTGAAAATGTATAAGACCCGGCAGCCTAGACAATACCATCTCACAGTGGGTCTTGAAGTGCTAAGTCGTCTAAGAATGGTGCAGTTATCATTGGCCATTAATTTTTAATCCTTGGAACCAACGAAATTTTCAAGATTAGCTTAACAGGTTTTTTTAATCACAGGTTAATCTTATGAAAATCGCAAGTAAAGTTTATACTTGTGATTTGAGAAAAAAAAATGAAAAAGCTCAGAAACTTCAGCTTTGGCCATTTTTGATGAGCAAGTAAGTTGAAGGTGCAATGGTGTAGGACATTTTACAACTATGAGCGTGTTCCATCTTACTTACGGTAGTTACCACGCATGACGTCACAAATTCTGCCTTTTTGTTGTCAAGGCTGGAACGATTTTTCTATTTTCCAGCGGAATATCATGCCACGGGCGAATCCGACCAATCACATGACAGAGATTCGTGGTTACTACGCTTACCACGCTCCCGAGCATGGTAAACAAATAGTTACTATTAGTTACTATTCCGAGAAGGCTGGAAGGTCAGCGTAGTAACTTTTTGTGAGGTTGGAACGGATTTAGTAACTAATAGTTACTATAGGTACGAGGGTGGAACACGCTCTATGTGAACGTATTTGTTCGCTATGTGCAGTGCAGCTCTTCTGTATGCACTCTCTGTGAGGTCTATGTGAGGTGATGTCAGGGTGATGTGAGGCCACCCTACCAAAATATCAGGTGATTTGTGGTAAGGTAGCAGTAAGGTGGTGGTGTCAACTGGTGGTGCACTTGAAATACGGCAAAATTTGTGTTGTTTACAGTTATAACTAAGAAAAAATGAGTACTTTTGTGAATATTTACTACATCCTCCTTCGGTAATATCATTTTCTCCAGTTTGAAAAGTCGGAAACCATAACACTTCTGTTTCTGCTTGGTTCGAGTCAGAACTTTTAGATGCCCGCTGAAATCCATCTTGCTGATTTTGAGTGGAGTATCTGCTAGGCTCTGGTTAACCCATTTCAAACAAAAGCAAAGCAACCTAGTTCAAGGTTTTAAATTGACTGCGCAAACAAGCAGACAACAGCAAGATATTTTGAAAATCACTGATTGATTAGAACGCTTTTACTAGACACTATTCCCTACTATTCCTAGAAACTTGTTTTGTAATATTCTCGATTTGTGCAGATATCTTCTCACTATTTATTGGTTTTGTCTTCTCTATTGTTGAGTTGAAAAACGCCAAAGCACACTTGATACTGAATTTTCTCTGCAAAGACCCTTGATGTTAATTAAAACAGTATATCCAAAGATATGTTTGTACAACTCTGTTCGAAAATTCAGCCCTTCTGTCGCTCAGAGACAGTACCTTGTAGGTTTACTTCAGAATTATTAATATGTAGGTTTCGCCATAGTCCAGGCCAAGCCTTGACTAAGCTAAGCTCTGGCTAAGCTAAGCTAAGCAATGCAGAAATATTCCTTCTTCTTCTGAGTCATGGTTTCAAATTTGGGCATCCTTTATTTAATGTCACCTAGCATTGAACCCTTGTCAAATAAAAAAGCTGAAACCATAAATGGCAACATTTACTGCAAAATATTTGCCAAAATGCTGGAATAATATCAATATTAACAAGGTCTCATCACAAATTGAATATTTTGGGCTCTGTTTCAGTCATACACAAATTCGCAATTTTTAGGCGTGATGCTTATATTTTATCATATTTCTGTCAATGGTAACACACCCACAGAATTTCTTTTAATCTTTCTTTCATCAATAGGTAGTGCATTTAAACTGACAGACAACTTTTTATGAATTTTTTAACTTTGCTGCTAGTTTGGTTGAACCAGCAAAAGGTGAAATGTGTAAACACAACTTTTTCAGTTTACTTTTGTGACAGAAAGGTTGCTGAAACAGTTTCCTATTTACAAATTCTGAGTTTGTTATTTTCTCTTTCTATGCGACTGTTTTATAGACAAGAACCAGAGCCAAGGTAATGAAAAACTGAGAGAGGTGTTCAAATAAGCTTACCTCTACTGTAGGGTATATCAATCTGGAAGTTCTAAAGATCAGGTGATTGCTCCACATCCCTGACACACCCCTTTAAACCTAACCACCATTCTTTGTTTCATTATTTATTTCTGATTTTGGTATAGGCCTAGTCTATGCTAAATGCTAGGAACATTCCCTAACTCAATAAAATATTGATGATTTAGGTCACACTGAAATGGCCAAAGTAGTATGACACTTATTTTTCTTTGTTTATTAGTTCCCTGAAATTTGTATGTATGCTGCCAAATTTGGCAGCGTGTAATAGATTCCCTATAGAATCTTTGGGACTTTTTTCAGATTTTTCTCTTTCAAAGTTTTTCAGTAGTAGCCTAGGCTTAATTCTGGACATGGTGATTGTGTCATACTACCCGCCAGTGGAGGTTCGTACTACCTGCTGGTGGAGGGTAGTATGACACACCCAGGGTTCAGTATGACACATCTTTAATTTTCGCCTTTATTACTATATTTCACTCAAAAACTTTCATAAAAAAAACCCATATAAGTTGGAATCATGAGGAATCAAGAATACCGTATGGTGTTTTCAGCAACATCAACTAAAAAAGAACATTCCAAGCTTCATCCCAGTCACCCGATCGCCTGACCTCTAGCTAGGCACATCTGACAATTTTTGAAGCTCTAGCAACCCTCCCCCCCCCCACACACAGTGGCCAAATTTGGTTCGGACATATTATCTATGCTAGGGCATCTTCTCATACTGCCTATAAAATTTCACTTAATTCTGAGTTTCCAGGAAATTTCCTATCCCCCTCCAACCCCCTCCCTACCAATCCGATCCAACCAATTAGGCTATCTTGGCATATGAGCTCCATGCCTTCGAAGTTTCATCCCAGTCGCTCCACACATTCCATCACTCAGGCTGCCAAAAGATTTCTGGTGCGCACCGTGGACGAATCAGGTTCGGAGACAAAAATGTGTGATCTGTGGCATATTCTTTTACCATCTATGAAGTTTCACTTGAATTTGAGCATTTCAGGAAAATTTATGGTACCCCCCCCCCCCCTCAAGCTCCCCCAGCCGAGGCAATATCCGACTGGCTAAAAAAATTGGATCATCCGGAGCATATGACCTTCATAACTTCTAAGTTTCATCCCAGTCACTCTACTTGTTTCTTCCCTATGTCTGTCACAAGATTCTTTCCATCCCGTGCATTATGAATTTGTCTTCTCAGCCGGGCTCTGGACATTTTGTTATTTAGTTTGTTATTAAAAAGAACCAGAACCTGAACCTGAACCTTTGTGTCCCCTCCAACTGTCACAGTTGCCGAATGCGGTTTGGACACATATATTTGAGGGCATTTATTCTACCCAGAGGTGTTACTAGCCAAAATATTTGGGGGGGGGCCAAGGAATTTACCAAGTGGCTGGTAATTTTTACCGACTGGTTTTCAGAAAAAAAGGACTGTTTTGACGAAAGATTGACTGATTTTCAGAAAAGTCGACTGTTTTTTTTGGCGAAAAATGGCGGTTATTTTTACCAACTGGGCGACAGCATTTGGGGTGGCGTCCCCCCCCCCCCCCCCCCCGTCCTGATGCCCCTGATTCTACCACCCATTATGTTTCACTATAACCGGTTGACCGGTTCGCAACCTATGCATGTCACAAGGGCAGAAGCGTTACTAGCCAAAACGTTTGGGGCGGGGGCAAGGCATTTACCGGCTGACTAGTAGTTTTTAACGACTGTTTTTGCAGAAAAACACTGTTTTCAAGTTGACTGATTTTCAGAGAAACTGACTGTTTTGACAAAAAATCAACTGATTTTCAGAAAAACCGACTGTCTTCATAAAATAAAAATCAACTGTTTTGACGAAAAATCGCGGCTCTTCACGCCGAATCGGTTATTTTTTAACCGACTGGCCGACAAGATTGGAGGGGGGGGCCCTGTCGTGACTCCCCTGCACAGGGGTCCTGATTCCCCTTCCCTCTACCCCCCATGGTTGACTGAACCGATAAACGAAGGTTTCGTACATTTTTGTTGCACATTATGAGCCTCAATACTTATATACTGAAGAAATAACAGAGCCATCCAGATACAATAGAAATCTTACATGTCAAAACGTCAGTCGGGTACTATGACAGGTGTCATACAAGCCCACAAGAAGTGTGTTTTTTATGGGATCTGCATTTCCTTTTAAATTGTGTGAATGTCCAGCAGTTTCTCAACTGCCTATGATAATTAAATACCTTACCTAGGCCCCTGCAAGAAATGGTTATTCTTTAACACCTTATCCACATGAGAGTTTGTAGTTCGACAAAAAAAAAATTACTTTGAGGGTAAAAAAATATGTTTTTTAGCATAAGTTCCGAGTGAGGTCAGCTTGGGCTGAAGGAATATTAGGCCAAAGTACAAAATGTCAAAGCTTGTTTTCTTAGGTTAACACTGGTAACAGTAGGAACTGAACTTTCCTTAAAAAATTATTCTTACCAAGAATCAAAAAGCAGCTTCAGTTATATTTTTTCTTTTTTATTTGCCACGTAGTATCTTTTCAGTTCTTCCTGTCCAATAGGATTTGGCCAGGTGACTACGCTTCCACTTTCCCTCGGTGACTCCAACTTTAAACTGTTATTTTTTTTTGTTTTTGTTTCAATGACCGACCTATATATTTAGCATCACCTACACCTACAGTTAATAAATCTATCTTTCTTAGCACAAGAAGACCAGATATGCATTTTCTCTATAATCCAGTTACCACTTTCTGCAAAAAAAAAATACATCTGATTTCGTATAGTTTCACAAAGATGGCTGCCCCATAGCACCATGCCAGACTAACATTGGAGTTCTTGGATTTCCTGCTGTCAAAATTGAAGCTGTGGCAAATGCTTCGTCATACTATTGTGGCCACATTTCCAATAAGAATTCAGTCCTTTCTGAGAAGAATTAAAGTACTTATGAACAAGGTGGAGAAGTAATTTTGACCTCAAATCACTACACCTTTGTTTTCTTACCTTTTTGGTGCTTTAACGCAGGGACCCTGCTTTTAAATATGCCAATAGTCATGTACTCTGCCTGGCTGTAGCTGAATTACTATGGCGTTGAGCATACAGCAGGTGTTTTAGATCTGTAATTGAAAACTTGATGACATGTATAGGTAGCGTATGCTGAGTAAGTAAAATGGCAAGAAATTTTGATGCAATCCTGATATGACACCATCCAGAGACACAAGTGGTACTTAACTGCAGTTTGCCTGTAACTGAAGACATATGAATGCTCATTTCCTTAACTGTGGTAAGTTTAAGGCTGATGTCTTGCCACAGTATTGTATATGCTTAGCCAGTGTCTCTAGCACTGAGACGACAGTCCTTAAAAGCTGGTATGCATCTCCCAGATTGATTGATTGATTTATTTGTGAAAACGAAAAAAATCAACAGACGAATCCCGGAACTGCCAAAATGCCAAAGGCTCTAAACGGCCAGTTCAGGAACTCAAAAAGAATCAACACTTCTGTAAAGAAGAAAAATTGAATCTCTTAAGAAAATCACTTGGCCCGAAGCACTCAGGCCAGGGGGGTGAGACCCCCATTTCGACAACTTCCGGATCACAGCATACAACTCCAATGTACCGACAAAAGCACCATCGTCGTGACGGCAGATTTCCCGCCAACAAACAACAGAACCGGTGTAAATAACTGCAATAACTGCAGGCTTCGAAAGGGTTTCGCGGGGCTCCTTTCATTTGAATCTGAAGGCTTTTCCATTGCGTTTAAAAATTTCATGCCGTCTTTTCACTTGTAGTCAAAGTTTGACCGACAGCCCATGTACTTAACCTTGTCTATTGCTTTTGGTTTCTTCATGTTATCCACTACTTTACTTTAACAAGTAACCCATAGTAATTTTGACAGGCTCTACAGGGTTTACAAGTAGAGGAAAACTTGAACAGAACCCGGTCGTAGTGACAAGATTATGTTTACACACAGAGTAAAAAACTGTTTCTTCAAACCGGAATATCTGATAAAAAATAAATTCACTAGCCAACAGAAAAATGTTTTGGTAGCATTTATGACATTAGCACTGGTGATGGCTGCTCTGAAAAGCTAGCTAGACTTTTTTTTCTTTTTATCAGCGCCACCGACGAGATTCCTTTCAAGTAGACCGGAATGCCTTTCATCTTGAATGGAATTCTCGTCACGCTAGACTTTTTTTCTAGTCGTCTTCACCGACGGAATCCTTTCAGCTCGACCGGAATGCTTTTCTACGTGGCGGGATTTCTTGTTCGCGTAAACGCCGAAGTGAGACAGATACAGTCATATGCGAGTAATACAGTTTTTGAACAAGGCGAGTTGCTGGCTGCCAGTCAAGTCCCTTCGTTTGAGAAATGAGAATCATGTCCCCGACCTAACAGGGTTATGAAACCTGGTTTAAACGACTCGGCTTGCCTTTGACTGGGATGTGACGACTGAAGCTGGATGGTGTCAATTTTTTTTTTTTTAAACGGCTCGGATTATTTTTTTAACTAAATTGAGCGCCCGGGGACCTCCGCGAGTCAAAAATAAATGACTGATATGACTTAGCAAAAGGCAGGGGGGGGGGGGGGGGTGGATCATCACCCCACCCCCCTGGTGGTCTACACCCAAAAAATTAAAATAAAAAAGCATACTACTTTCCAATCTTTGCTGCTCAGCACAAACACCATCGATCTTGGTGAGAAGTAGTCAATATTAGTATTATTATTACTAATTTTATTACCCATCATAATGTATAAATACAAAAAACATGGAGTAGGAAAAATAAGGAAGAGCTACAATACAGAACACTACGTAATCAACAACAGATTATCAACTATTTCAGGAGCTTATCGCTTGTCGGATCAAGATCTTGCCTATACCGCAGTAAACGTTTCTGCACAGCAATTACGGGCTGGGCTACTCCATACTCCTTGACATGCTGATGTTGCTTAACCGAGGCGGAAGTCTCAGCAGATATTGATATGCATATTTCATGTAGTACTTTATAATGGCTCCAAAGCTTGTTGAACTCCACTCGACATACTCATGTGTACAGGGGCGTCACGACCGGGGGGGCGGGGGGACGCCCCCCCCCCAATGTTGTCTGCCAGTCGGTAAAAAATAACCGAGTCGGCGCGAAGCGCCGCAATTTTTCGCCAAAACAGTTGATTCTTTTCATTAAAACAGTCGATTTTTCTGAGAATCAGTCGATTTTTCGTCAAAACAGTCGCTTTTTCCTGAAAATCAGTCGACTATTTTGAAAGTGTCGTTTTTTTTCTTGAAAACAGTCGTTTTTTCTGCAAAAACAGTCGGTAAAAATTACCAGCCACTCGGTAAATTCCTTGCCCCCCCCCCCCCCCCCACAAACATTTTGGCTAGTAACGCCTCTGCATGTGTAGGCTGTGGTATTTTTCTTAGACAGCCATAACAGTTATGCATCTTTTCAGCATGATTTTACTGGAAAGACACTTGCGATACGCAGAGAAGATCAGTCAGTATGGGAAAGGCGAGCACCCTTATCACCTGCAAATGTGAGGAAGCTTGTCAAAGCTGGGGTCAAGGTTATTGTCCAGCCCTCGAACAGACGGGCATATCCCATGCAGGTAGTTTTTGTTTTCAGTTATTACCTGTACTAGCTCTCCTGTTCCTGTTTTCCTCTATGCTATCTTAAGAGTGGTAGGTAACATTTCCGTTAGTAGGTCTGTTTAGATTCTTATCTCCTGGTAATGATAGTCTGACGAGTTCGTAAAATAATCAGTATATTTTCCATTGTACTGGGGCCCAGGCTTCAGGGGAGGCCACTGTGTAGCTATCGAACAGCAGGGGAAGAATTTGTGTCAGTTATAAACCAGACCTGCCACTTTAATGTCTAGGGTTCAATCTCTCATAAGTTGTATCACAACCATCCAGTTGCCAATCCACGCATCTTTTCTAGGTTCCAGTAGGACAAAGACTTGTGGAAACAAGATTATTATGTGATCGCTCAAATGTTTGAGCCAAGGTAGAATTTACTGTCCGCCTGGACATAACTGGTATTAGGAGTAGAGCTACAACTAGCTACATTATTTTTTACTTCTTTTATCAGGCCTATGCAAATGCCGGAGCTGTCATTCAGGAAGATATATCAGAAGCTCCAGTAATTTTGGGAGTGAAGCAGGTTCCAGCTGATGCGTTGATTCCAAACAGGACCTATGGCTTCTTCTCTCACACAATCAAAGCTCAAGAAGCCAACATGCCTCTACTAGACGCTGTGCTTGAAAAGGTAGGCATTATATGCTTTGAAGTATGGAGTCTTAAGCTGTAGTTCTCTGAAGTCCCTTTCCTGCAGCCCTGGAATAAGATAGAGACATTTGATAAAGGAAGATATCCCGGCATAAAGGAAGGACCGACGGGCGGGAGAACTGTCGTCAAGTGGACGAACAGACGGGTGGATGCAGTGACGGGTGCCCGATATCCCACAAGTAGTGGTAATTTTGGTGAAGCAGGTATCCATCGACTGAAAAATTGGAAGATCTGTTAAGATCGTTAGGGGGTGCATATCAGCAAGAACGAATAATCAGATAGAACTTATGTCTTTAGTATATGTGGAATAGAGGGGAGGGTCCGGGGAGAGAGTTAGGATTTGTGTCAAAAGAAGTTAGTAGTAGGTTAATTGACCAAGAAATCCAGGTCTGGTTAGCTAGGGTAAGAGATAGTGGATCCTTGAGTTTGTATGCAGAGGCTAAAGAGATTTGGGGTGAAGAAATTTATTTTAAAGCGGGTCTAAATAAAGAGGAAATGAAACTAATTTTAAATATGAGTGCAGATAGCTTGCCACTTGGTGAAAGACCTAAGTATTTGGGAAGTGTTAGGGAGAAATCTGGTCCTTACTTTTGTTCAATGTGCGGTGAGGAATATGAGGATCTAACTTATTTTATGTGTGAATGTGATGAAATTGAGGATCTGAGGGAGGAAATTTTTAAGGGAGGTATTCATGAGAAAGTGGTTGTTAAATATTATGCGGAGTAGGGATTTTCTTAGTATAAGAAACCTGGCGAGGTTCCTCAGAGTGGCCAGTCTTCACAGGGAAAAGTGTTTGAGTGGGGTTCAATGTAGTAGTGTGACCGTTTATTTTTGTATTTACATGATATTATTTATGTGTGTTTGTTATGGCCTTTTAAGACAAAAAAATATCATATCATATCAGCAAGAACAAATAATCAGATAGAACTTATGTCTTTAGTAGCATGCAACGACTAATAAAACCCCGACAAAATTGAGCGGACCTAGAGGTATTTACTCTAGCTTTCAGCTGATGTCGATACCCGTTTACTCCTCTTGTGTCTTCACGGTTGCTTATCGCACAAGAAATATTGACGGAGGCAGCAGGAGGCGTACCCCGCGCGCCGACCCGCTCTGGAGCGCGTCCATAGAACCAATCAGCTTGACTGCTACATTTCCTCTTCAGCGACTTAACAGCGATATAGCTATTTGTAGAGGTAACGAAACGTGATGTGGTGCGAAGCTAGTAACCTCCGCTCGTTTGCGTCGGGAGTCGGCCGTATTTTACTCGACTCGGCATGTTTTTATGACCGAGATAAGGAGACAGCAGTTCTGCCTCATTATTTGTTCTTGATATCAGGCATTTAAACAATATATGGTTGAGTTGCAGATTCCTATTACATAAGTTTGCTAGTATTCTTCACTCTCATGTTCGAAGTCTCTTCTTAAATACCGTTTTTGGTTGCCGTTCGTCGATCACCTATCGCCACTATTTTTCTTCTTTTCCTTCAGACTCTGAACATCGAGCTTAATGAGCTAGCAAGTTCAAAGTTTGCCTTTAAGGTTGACGAAACGAATCACCTGAGTCGAAAAAATGTTAACGGTCCAGGCTTAACTGGAGGGGGTTCTCAGCTTCGTTGACGCATTGCCGAGGTCAGAGACATGATATGGTAACGTAGGTCAGACGAGCAGATTTTCGGTTGCGGGATTGTACTGCTGGTTTAGGATGGTGTCAGGTGAATAGACTAACTACACTGTAAAAAATTTCTCCGAGTAAAGATTAAAGTTAACTGCAGTATTTGCTACTGTGATTAACCTTATCTCTACTGGGATAAGATTAATCCGAATTAGAGACAATCTTATCTGAGTAGAGACAAGATTAATCCCAGTTGATAATACTGCAAGATTTTTTTTACAGTGTACATAATTTACATAATTGCGGGTAGAACTCTGCACTTAAATCCTACTTGTCTTACTGGATCACGGCAGTGAAAGAAGTATCGTTGAAATCGCCCTTATTTATGCAATTGTCGCACTCCCCAAAGACCTCCGCGTGCCGGAATCAAGAATGTTCCTTTGTCCAGCGGGCCCCAAACCATCTTGACACGTGTTGAAACGTTCATCCTTCCGGAGAAATTCAAAGGCACTTGCATAGCAACATAAAAGTGGAAATTAAGCAATCGGCAAAAACCACGGCGAACAGATTTTCGATTAAAAACCCAGCTGGCGATACTTCCTTTGATTTTCTTTCCTTTTAGAACATCCGGCTCATTGACTACGAAAAGATGGTAGACGAGCACGGACATCGAGCCGTAGCTTTCGGTAAATACGCAGGCGTGGCTGGAATGATCAACATTCTCCACGGACTTGGCCTCCGTCTCTTGGCCCTTGGACACCACACTCCTTTCATGGTCAGTTGCGTCGTATTTCATCTGCTTAGTTTATTCTCCCTTTTCCAAAGTGTATTCACCGCTGCTATCGTCGTTCAGTCTGTAGCATGGTTACTACAGAAAATGTTACTACCGTAGACAAATAGTTACGGGTGGCACTTTTTTTTTCGATTTGCCATGCTCCAGAACATGTTTTTTATTTACCGTGCTCCAGAACATGTTAGTCAGTCATTAAAAAAAATCCTAATCTAAAAGTCTAAATAAAATAAAACTTTAAATCAGTATCTGTGCAATCATCATAGTATGGGGTCACTAGAAACTAGAGAGTGTAAAAACAAAATAATCAATTATGTCTCTTAAACAAGAGCTGAAAGCTCATATGGCACTTGTAAGAACAGTTAGCATGTTTGTCAGATACGGTTTGCAGTTGTCAAGGCTGCATCTCTCTCCCGATATTCATTTCATCAGAAAATCGGCTTCATCTACTAAATCTGAAATGGTTATTCCACTCACTGATAACTATTTCTCCAACAACGATGGTCGGATCGGGGGAGGGACTATTTTTAAGCCAATCTGACAGAGTCCCTAACATGCCTGCTAAGTTTCATGGTCATGCACAGACTGCCAAGTTTCATGGTCATAGCACATTTGGAAGTACCCCAGCTCGTGATGACCGGAATTGTGGAAAACCCTCTCAAACTCCCCCAACTGTGACAAGATCCGGTTCCGTTTTATCAGTATTGTCTCTACGGCTTATGCTTGTTCTTTCCTCCAAGTCCCATCGTGATCTCTCGACTCTAAGCGTTTCACGAGATTTCTTGAACCCCCTCCAGCTCCCCCCCCCCCAGTTATTGGATTCATTCCGAACTTGAAATTGATCATCTGAGACACTTTTTCTTGACACTTGTCAAGTTTCATTCACGTCCGATCACCCGTTCTAAAGTTATGCATGTCACTAGATGCTGGATTCCCCATCCCTCCACTCCCCCCGACATTACCGCATCGGGGAAGGAATCATTTTCAAGTCGACCTAGGAGAGTACCTAATATGTCTGCCAAAAATCATGGTCATAGTACATCTGGAAATATCCTAACTCGTGATCACCGCGGAAATCCAAGAAACCCCCTCCGACACCCTCCACTGCGACATGATCCGGTCCTATTTTGTCAGTAAAGTATTTAGGGTTAATGCTCGTTCTTCCCTTCAAGTTCCATCCCGATCCCTCGACCCTAAGCGTTTCAAAAGATTTCCGGTGCCCCGTCTACCCCCACCCCCAGTTATCGGATTCGGGCCAGATTCTGAAATTGAAAATCTGAGATACTTGTTCTTCACACTTGTCAAGTTTCATGCATATCCGATTACCCGTTCCAAAGTTATGTATGATTCTATTTTCCGGATTCCCCATCCCTCCACTCCCCCCGTGATTGTTGGATCGGGTAAGTGATTATTTCCAAGTTAATCTGGTCGGTTCCCTGATATGCATGCCAAGTTTCATTGTCCTAGCTTACGTGTAAGTGTTTCACGAGATTTGTTTAGTTTAAGTTTAGTTAGCATCAGTGCAAAATAGTTCTAGTTATTTAGCACTCTTTGTGACCACTTAGTCTTACTTTAATCTTAAAACCGTATGTCTTCCCGCATTCTCTTCCAAAAATACCAAGTTGTAGCCCAGTGGTAGAGCGTTGGACCCAGGACACAAAGGTTTGCGGTCGGTTCCCTCATATGCCTTCCAAGTTTTATAGTCCTAGCTTATGTGGAAGCGTTTCAGGAAATTTCCGGTGCCCCCCCTCCAGCCCCCCCCCCCCCACAGGTATCGAATCTGGTCCAGATCTGAAACTGAATATCCGAAACACTTGTTCTTGACACATGTCAAGTTTCACGCATGTCCGATTACCCACCAGAGTTATGCATGTTAATAGTTTCCGGATTTCCAATCCCTCCACATCCCCCACTATGATCGGATCTGGAAAGTGATTATTTCCAAGTTAATCTGGTCGGTTCCCTGATATGCATGCCAAGTTTCATTGTCCTAGCTTTTCTCTTCCACAAAGGTCTGCGGATCGATACCGCATTTGGTCAGCGCTCTTTTGCTTCCTTTTGCTCCCCTTTTGCTACCGTTGTTCCTAGTTTCCGGACTCCCGGATCCGGGGAAAGTCGGATTGGGGAAGTGATGATTTGTAAGTTAATCTGGTCGGGTCCCTGATACGCCTGCGAAGTTTCATCGTCCTAGCTTGTGTGTAAGTCCCTAATCTATATCAACCCCTAACATATTATACCAACCCCTTCGACCTTCGATTGCTCTAGCTCTCTCCGAAGGAATTTCAGCAAAGAATGACTAGTGTGAAGAAATAATGACTCATCCAGGCGCAGAGCTATACTAGTGTGAAGAAAGGGGTAGGGGTTTGACGAAAATTAGAAAAGGCGTTTCAAGAGATTTCGGGTGTCCCCCTCCAGCCCCCCTCCCAGTTATCGGATCCGATCCGAATTTGACAATGAACATCCAAGACACTTGTTCTTGATACCTGTCAAGTTTGATGCACGCCCGATTATCCGTTCCAAAGTTATGAATTTTACTATTTTCCGGATTCCCCATCTTGCCACTCCCCCATGGATGGTCGGGTCGAGGAAGTGATTATTTCCAAGTTAATCCGGTTGGATCCCTGATATGCGTGCCAAGTTTTATCGTCCTAGGTCATGTGGAAGTGCCCAAACTAGCAAAATGCGGACAGACCGACAGACAGACAGACATTACGATCGCTATATAGCACTTGAGTAAGCCCAAGTGCCATAAAAACGGTTGGCGCATCAGGTCCAGTAAGGTTTTCGACCAACCAAAAGAAAAAAACAATCTGTTCAACAGTCACTTTGCATCTGTCTTCTCCAAAGATACGGACACTTCCGCCCCTCAGGAACCTGAAGAACATGAGAGCGAAACCAGTAGCGACAGGAACCTTCGTACCATATCCCAGTCCACAGTAACCCAAAGCTGAAAGAACTCGATCCCAAGAAATCCCCAGGACCAGACAGGCTACACCCAAGGATGATGAAAGAACTAGCGGTTGAAATATCTGCCCCACTTACATATTTCAGCGATCGATCCAAACTAGTACCATCCCATCTCTATGGAAGAAAGCTATCGTGATCCCGAGCTACAAGAACGGAGACATGCAAGATCCCGCAAATTACAGACCAATAAGCCTGACGAAACCAACCTCGTGAAAGTTTACTACGGTAAGCAGGGTGGAACATGCTCCTAGGCATCATTGTTGACTCGGAGCTCAGCTTCTAGGCCCACTCTTAAGGCGTCATTCTTAAGGCACAAAACTTAGCTGGGATCATCCGAAGGTCGTTCGAACTTAGGGATCACAGGGTCTTAGCCACACTGCTCAAATCCCTTGAGCGCACTACAACAAGGACTTGGTCGCACTTGAAAAGATGCGACCACGTTTTGCCCCGCACTGAAAGACTTTTCAAATGAAGAAAGGATGAAGACGTTTAAGATACCGACACTGGCTTACCGTCTGCACAGGGGAGGCCTGATCAAAGTATACAAGATTTGCAGTGGAGCTTACGATAGTCGGCTCGCAGGCGAACTTGTTACTCTCAATCCCAACAACTTCAGGTTCCACGACTTCAAACTTAGCTCTCAGCGATTCAAGAAAGACGTCGGCAGGTGGAAGTTTGGAAATCGAAGCTTTGGAACCAACTTCCGTCCCACGTCGTTGCTAGCCCATCAGTCGACGCTTTCAAAAATGCTCTGGATGAACATGTCGGAAACGCCAAATATTGTGTCTGTAGTTTTCGCAGAATTTTGTAGAGGTTTCGTTTTTTTTATATTAATAGCAATAATAATAATCATTATCACTACCACTAACCTTTTACGGAGTTTTAAACTTGTAACTCTTTTGAACCGCCGTGAAAAACTGTAGGCTACTGGAGACTTGCAAAATTTTCTTTTTGTCTTTTTGTTAATGTTATGTTAATGTCCATAATTAGTATCTTTCAACTAAATTTCTAACACTAAACTAACACCAACGTCACAGACACTGCACTGTCCGAAGTTTCATAACAAACAATACTAGGATGCGCGGTTTCAACAGATAATGCGTAACAGATAACACTTCGGATGTTGTTATGGATGTTATCTGTTGTGTTTCAGAATGTTATGCACAATAAGCGTTACCATCAGGAAGAACTGAAAAACCGCCAAAAAGAATCTGCTGAGTTTTCCGACATCATCATAGATGCTTTTTTGGCTCTTCTATTGACTGGGGTGTCCAGGGTTAACTGGAGCGGTTCCCAGCTTGGTTCTCGTAAACCTCCGCCGGGGTCAGAGACCTAATATGGTAGCGTAGGCCGGACGAGTGGATTTTCGAATGCGGGATATACTACATCCCTAATGTGTGGTATAGGACGGGATAAGACGAACACAACTAACTATATTGAAGATAACATTAACTCTACATAGTTACTGATTAAACACTTGTACATAAAGTATAAACTTATCTTTTGATCTGCTCTGGATCATGGCAACGAAGGAAGATCGATATCGGTCTTGTCTCGTCTATATCCTTCTGTCGCGCGCCCCAAAAACCTCCGCGCCGCCCCAGAAGCAAGGGTGTTCCTTTGTCCAGCAGAACCCCAAAAACTACTGGACGCGCGGTGGAACATTCGTCCATCCGGAGAAACCAAACGCTTGTATAGCAACCTAACACTTCCTAACAGAGCTTGTTATGCATAAAATTTCATGCATAACGTTTTCAAACACAACAGATAACATCCGAAGTGTTGTCTTTTAGGCATTATCTGTTGAAACCGCGCATCCTCGTGTTATCTCTTATGAAAGTCGCTTTTCCATCTGCTTAAGTAGTGGCTCTGCCATTGCTTTGATAAATTCCTCGGTCAATCTCTTAACAATCTTAAACGTCGCATGTCAACTCATGGTCATGGTCACTCTGTCCACTGTTGTGGATACTTCTTGCCAGACTGCTTAACATGGATGGTGATTACAAATTGCCCGTTATTTTTTTAAAACGAACTCTGATACTGGTAAATGCCGGACTCGCGAGGGACATATAATACAGAAATTTGAACATACAAAAAACAACGGGGCTTGTCATCGAAATTTGAAGAACAAATGAATAAAAACACTACCAAAAGAACAGAAATATAATTTTTTCGCCTATGTCAATAAACACCGAAAAAAAAGCTCGACCTGTCATTGAAACTTGAGTAAAAATTAATAAAAATACTGCAGAAAATACTAGAAATTTTATTTGCTCACCAAGTCAACAAACGCCAATACAAAGCTTTATATCTGTCTGTTTTAGAAGGCATAGGGGCGGCCCTAACGTTTTTTTTTGTCGCAGCACATTGGCTTAGCCCACAACTACCGGAACTCCGGAATGGCCCGGCAATCCGTTCGTGACGCCGGATATGAGATCTCCCTCGGTATGATGCCCAGGTCCATTGGACCTCTTGTGTTTGTCTTCACTGGAAGTGGAAATGTGTCCCAGGGAGCTCAGGAGATCTTTCAAGAGCTGCCTCATGAGTATGTTCCACCATCTCTGCTTAAAAAGGTGGCTGAGCATGGAGGTAAGTTGACTCTTGCCAGAAATACATAACTTTAGGGAATGTCCATAAGTGTTATCTCTGGTGTGAATAGTTGCGTTTTGGAGATACCATGGTATCTGATACCACCGTCCAGGGGCGTCACTATGGGGAGGGAGGACCCTCCACCCCGCAAACGTCTTTGGCGAAAGTTCACGACACTGTCAGAAGTTTCATAACAGACTGCGCATAACACTTTCAAGAATAACACCTTTTCACTTAGAAAAAAAGTGTTATGACCAATTAAGTTTATACTATTTCGTGCCCAGATCTCCAGCAACACCTTCAATAGGTAAAAATACTACACTGTCAGAAGTTACATAACGACAACAGCAGGATGCGCGGTTCAACAGATAACACTTTGGGATGTTATATGTTATGTTTCTTTCGTTCCCGTTAGTATTTTTACCAATTGAAGGTGTTGCTGGAGATCTAGGCACGAAATAGTGTAAACTTAATTGGTCATAACACTTTATTTCTAAGTGAAAAGATGTTATTCTTGAAAGTGTTATGCGCAATCTGTTGTGAAACTTCTGACAGTGTATAGTGAGTTTGCGCGGAGCGCCGTCAAACACAGAAGAAAAAAAAATTGTATGCTTTTGTCGGGCGTCGATCGACTCTTCGGCACGTCCGGTTCTTTTTATATGCAAGAAATCAAATTCTTGAAAAATTTGTCTGGCAAAGCACAGAAAAAATAAATTCTGTATGCTTTTGTCGGGCCTCGGGTGTTCACGTCGGCACATCGGGTTCTTTTTATACAGAAGAAATTGGATTTTGCATGCTTTAGTCGGGCGTCGGTCGACTCGTCGTCACATCGGTTTTGGGAAGACCCTCTCTGACACGCCAATTCCTCCAGTCCTACGTTAACTAAAGTTTATTATAACGACAACGACTATTTACAGATGTCCAGGTCAGGTATAAGTGTAGTCAGGAACCTTATAAATAATCAATCTTTTACTTTATGAATGAATACTTCAATTCAAAGTTTATAATTTCAGTAAATATCTTAATTATATAACTAATGTAATAATCCGAAAATTAATGCAAATCCACTTTAAATATTTCTAGCCATTAATCTGGTTGAAGGCTGTCTACCGACTGAACTGGTGACGCCTCTATCAAGATGTATTACTGTTAACTTTACCCAACACTGCTAGATGGCGTTAAAACGGGGAAAAGTGCGGGAATTCAGATAGGATGAGAAACGGAATTGGACGACGTCCATTCGAAGTGAAAAATAACCCTTTTTATTTATTATTACATTTGGCGTTAAGCTTTTAGCTTGTCGCCATTTTAAAGTGGAATGACATGTGTACGCCATAATTCTGTCTGTGTCTTTACTTACTCTGTTTCCCTTTTTTCACTCTCTTTTTTTACTAAGTCTTTTTTGCCTCTGTCAGTGATCGGTCGAAAATAAACAATAATAATAATGGTTGATTTTCTTATCGGAGGGGGTATAAACACCAAAGATCCCTACCGGCGAACTGCCAAGAACTCCGAACTCTGTTTATCATAGAAGTAGTTGCAGTTCCGAAATGTGAGCCAGAAACTGAGATTTTGGAAAATAAAAGTGTTCGAGAACCATTCAATATTTCTTCTACAGCATTTCTTGTGCCTATATAAGTATACTTGCTAGGAATTTTCCTATAGTGTGGACCAGTCATGTTAGTGCACAGTAAAAATTTTAATGAACACCAAGAAAGTTATGACTGACTTCCACGACATTGGCTTGAGTTCGCTGGGAAAAAGATTGTGAAACGAATATATGCTTTTCATGTGATGGCGAGTTCCCCTCCTCCTGGTGGTGGTGAGTTCCTATATGCGGCCAAGTTTGCCAATTTGGCTGTCGGTAGATACCCTACTATATTGTGGGATTTCTCCAGGTTGATATGCTGATATTTTTTTTTCTTTTCTTTGTTTTTGATCGTCAGTGCTTTGTTATTCATTTCGTCATTTTTGGCCTAGTCGGTCGTCTCTTATAGTTTAATCAAAATAAATAAATAAGTTTTTATTTCAGCTACCAATAAGATCTACGTATGCGAAGTAAGCCGTCCCGATCATCTTGTTCGAAAGGACGGAGCCCCCTACGACGAGAAAGACTATGATGAAAATCCCGAAAATTACATTTCCGTCTTTTCTCACAAGGCAAGTCTTATCTCGTTTGTTTTCGCCCGAAGGACTACTCAGTCGGCGTTCGTAAGGTTTGTCCGTAGGTTCCGGCTAAAAAAGCAGGCGACCCCCCTCCCCCGGTCATACCCCCCCCCCCCCCCCCCCCGGTACCAACCCTTCTCCCTGGCGAAAAACCCCGAGTACAGTAGAGGTATGCTTATGTGAACGTTTGTTGACAGTGGACTTTCATGCACTTGCTGAGTCTAAAGCTAACTACCAGTTAGCCAAAGTAGGTAATTAAGGGCATCTGAATACATCTGTATAGTTATTTTGGATCTTCATTTTACCATTTAGCTCACTGTTCACATAAGCATACCTCTACTGTACCAGCCCATCCTTAAGTTCTCGCGCTCCAAACTGCAGTTTTTTTTACTAAGATTTTATAATTTCCCATAGGGGGGGGGGGGGGGGTACCCGGGATTTTCTCGCCAGGGGATTTTGGTATGGGAGGGGTCGCTTTGTCCCTGCTCCGTAAAGTCTGTCGCCGCTCAGCCGAGAATTTTGCCTAGTTAACTTTACGAAAGTTGTGCGTTTCGGTTTTATATTCTTGAAAAGTATCAGCAGCCTTTTAGTATAAGTAGCTTACATCCTGTTTATCATAGATTGCTCCATATGCTTCAGTAATCGTCAACGGCATCTACTGGGCTGTAAACTCTCCAAAGCTCCTTACGATTCCTGACGCGAAAATGCTTCTGAGGCCAGCGGACCTTCCTTGGATCGCCACTTCGAAGGGATCCCCCGCCCTGCCTCACCGGATGCTTGCCATTTGCGACATTTCAGCCGACCCTGGAGGTTCCATCGAGTTCATGAATGAATGCACCACGATAGACAATCCGTTTTGTCTGTATGATGCCGAGCAACATATGGATACGAAAAGGTAGGCGTCCCTCTTTTCTATCCTTTGTACGTTTTGGGATCCCAAGTAACCTATGACGTCGCAGAAGTTGTCCATCTGCCCGTCCGTACGATAACTCTCGAAGGAGATATTTTGATGAAACTTTCTTACTCTCTTGTACTGCCTACTCGTAACAAGTGCCATATGAGCTCGTTGCTCTTGTTTTATAGTCGAATAAAACAAAGTAAATGTCTACGACTCTTCTTCCTCTCAGTGACTATCGCAAGCCGCGCCGAAAACGACAAAGCCAGGATCCCTAAATATTCCTTCAGCCCGAGCTGACTGCAAATCATACTTGACGGTGCAAAACGAACACTCAGTTGAATTTATTAGAGCTATACTTCGGCCCTTGTTGGCATGGGTCCTATTGAGGCTCAAAGCCGCTCAAGTTGTAAAAAAGACCTCGTGGAAAAACTAAGCGAATGGCTTTGAGCCCTAAGAGGACCCTTGCCAAGAACGGCCGAAATATAGCTATAGTAAAATTCAGCTGACGTAGCCTATCCGTTCTGCACTGTCACACCAGCATCCCTGTTCTTTTGGATTTCTTCTTCTTTGGATTCATTTCTTCTTCTTTAAGTATTAACATATCTACCAAAGTTTTTCATTCGTGAAACAATACAACTTTAATGGCTCCTTCACTTGTCATTCTTTTACAAACACATAAGCGTGATAGATGGTTTTAAGCCATACATTCCAGTAAATAAAAAAAACCTCTAAAATCAAATCATCTAATGTATGTTGTGATCCCAGCAACCTTTATGGCGTTCTTAAAGTCTTTGATTCATGTGGTCCGAAAAGGTGGGAGAACCATCATTATTCGATGGGTCGAATTTTTGCGAACACACTGTTACCTTTGTTTTCTTCCAAATCCTCACGGTAGCCAACGTTATGCACAGATTATTTGAACATAATTCACTCTTGAAAGCAAGGTCGCCATTGCTCATTAACTATTCATTAATCTCCCGTCGGAGGTGACAAAAACGACGGGAAAATGACCAAAAAAATAGACGGCCCCCACGGGAAAACGTCCCCTGGCGTTCGGAGAAAACATTAAGGTAGTGTTCCAGTAACTTATTATTAGTTACGATCGTTACTATTCTTGTTATTATTGCCGTTCCCGAGCACGCCGTAATAAGTAAATTGGCTCCTCCCACTTATTATTTTCGTTCCACGACTGTTACGATCGTTACAATTTACTTATGATGGTCGCGAGCATCATAAGTGATAATAACTATCGGTTCTGCAGGAATCCCGTAAGAATGATGACGTATGTCCGCGTTGTTATTATTTTCGTTCCAGAGAGCGTGGTAACCACGACAATACGGCGCTCGCCCCTCCTCTTATCATCGTAACTTGTAATAACTTCATTGGAACGCTACCTAAATGACCCCTCGCAGTATTTACTATTCAGCTTGCAGTATTTTAAAATATTTGAATACTTTAAAACTAGGCTGTGCTTTCAACAAGTTACTCACGGTTTTGGCTGTTTTAAGCCTTTTCCGAGACCCGTTGACTTACAGCGACAACAGGGAAAAAATTTACATAACCGGTTTTTCTGATGAAAAACTTCTAGCAGACACTGTCGACAGCGTGATACACATCTAAGGTAGCAAAACTCGGCAATTGAGAAAATGAGCGTGGTTTTGTTAGAGGGGTTAGAATGTACCGTACGAAACTGGGGTCTCCGGGTTTAGAAATATATGGAGTGATTATGGAATTTTTTTTCAGCTTTAAAGGACCCGGTGTTCTGGTCTGTTCGATTGACAATATGCCAACGCAGCTCCCACGTGAGGCAACTGATTTCTTTGGAGACTTGCTGTATCCACATGTGTTTGACTTTCTCCAGTCTGATGCGACAAAACCCTTCGAGGAGCACAAGTTCTCGCAGTTCGTACACAGCGTAAGTATAAGTGTGTGTGTGCGTGGGGGGGGGGGGGGGGGGTAATAATGTCGTCAGATTTTCCTAACTTTAAATATTGTTACCGGAGCTGTGTGAAGTAAAAGACGGAGAGCTAATCTGCGAGTAAAAAAAAGATTAACAATTGAATAAGCAAAATCCTTCTCGCGTACTCGGAGGTACTGGACACAAAAACGCCCTCTACTTCCGTTTGCGAAGTGTTTGCTGCGTTGTCCCATGTGAACGATAAATACTTACATGGTAGGAAAACACCAGATTGCTGACCCTTATCCTTGGCTAAAACATTTCTATAGTTCTTAAGTGTGTAACGTTCTGTATAATGTGTTTTTTTTTATCTCATTTATGTTTTTCTTCCGTCTTTTTCTCTCTTCTTTTCTCCCTTATGATCTGCGTGAAAAACATTTTTAATAGATACATTACTTGCTTACATACTGGTGTTCAAGCACTTGTTGACAACAAAACCAAGGCGGAGGAAAATCAACAAAGACAAGAAAAAACCTCTGTCGTGTCAACGACAGAGGTTCTGCAACAAAAACAGCAGGCATGTCCGAAACGAAATAGTTTTAGCCTCCATCTCCCTAAAGAATAGATTTAAAGCCGCTAAATACTATGAACGTATTCATATGTGTTTTTGGGATCCCAAAACGTAAGTTGAGGGATACCTATGACTTCGCAAAAGTTGTCCGTCCGTCCGTCCGTCCGTCTGTAAGCACGATAACTCTCGAAGGGAATGAGATATTTTGATGAAACTTGGTGTGAGGATTCGTTGGGTCGGCGGACCAGTCGAGTTCTTAAATGGGCTTTGTAGCCCTACATTTAGGGGTGGGGGAGGGGGTTCAGATTAAGGGGCAAACAAAATATTTTGAAACAGCTAATGTGATAGTCGATTATGGGTGAAAACCATGGTGAAATCACACGATGGTGAAAACCATTTTGTAATCGGACAAGTAGTTCGCCCGGAATCCGGCCAAAACCGGAAAGTTTGTTAAAAGTAAAAGTTTTATTTGAAGTTGATTAGATGTTTGATTTAGAGGTAGGAAAACATGCTGAAGACGATGGTCAAAACCATTTTCTCGACGGACAAGTAGTTCGCCCGGAATCCGGCCCAAACCGGAAAGTTTGTTAAAATTAAAAGTTTTATTTGGAGTTGACCAGATGTCCGATTTAGGGCAAGAAGACATGCTGAACTTTTATGTGAAAACAATTTTCTTCCCGGACATGTAGTTCGCCCGGAATCCGGCCAAAACCGGAAAATTGTTAGAAGTTAAAGTTTTATTTCTAGCTGATTAGATAACCGATTTAGGGGTAAGAAGAGACGCTGAATCCGTGTGTGACAATCATATGTTACCCGGACATATAGTTCGACCGGAATCCGGCTGGAGTCGGAAAATTTGTTATAAGTTAAATTTTTATTTGAAGTTGATTAGATGTTCATTATTGGGTAAAGAAGATATTCTGAGTTCGTTTTTGAGCTTTCTTTTTTCGCCGGACAAGTAGTTCTAGAGTTTGGCCGAAACCGGGAAATTGGCAGAAGTGGCAGGGACTTTTCGTCAAAACAGATATGACTTATACGGGTAAACACACATGCTGACATGTGTGAGGATTCGTTGGGTCGGCGGACCAGTCGAGTTCTTAAATGGGCTTTGTAGCCCTACATTTAGGGGGGGGGGGGGAGGGCTTTCAAATTAAGGGGCAAACAAAATATTTTGAAACAGCTAATGTGATAGTCGATTATGGGGTAAGAAGACATGCTGAACACGATGGTGAAAACAATTTTGTAATCGGACTAGTAGATCGCCCGGAATCCGGCCAAAACCGGAAAGTTTGTTAAAAGTAAAAGTTTTATTTGAAGTTGATTAGATGATTGATTTAGAGGTAGGAAGACATGCTGAAGACGATGGTCAAAACCATTTTCTCGACGGACAAGTAGTTCGCCCGGAATCCGGCCCAAACCGGAAAGTTTGTTAAAATTAAAAGTTTTATTTGGAGTTGATCAGATGTCCGATGAAGGGCAAGAAGACATGCTGAACTTTTATGTGAAAACAATTTTCTTCCCGGACATGTAGTTCGCCCGGAATCCGGCCAAAACCGGAAAATTGTTAGAAGTTAAAGTTTTATTTCTAGCTGATTAGATAACCGATTTAGGGGTAAGAAGAGACGCTGAATCCGTGTGTGACAATCATATGTTACCCGGACATATAGTTCGACCGGAATCCGGCTGGAGTCGGAAAATTTGTTATAAGTTAAATTTTTATTTGAAGTTGATTAGATGTTCATTATTGGGTAAAGAAGATATTCTGAGTTCGTTTTTGAGCTTTCTTTTTTCGCCGGACAAGTAGTTCTAGAGTTTGGCCGAAACCGGGAAATTGGCAGAAGTGGCAGGGACTTTTCGTCAAAACAGATATGACTTATACGGGTAAACACACATGCTGAATCCAAATCTGAACTTGGTTTTCTCAGATGATTAGCTATTTGGCCTTAATCTGTTTCTGAATTTGAATTGTAAGAATGTTCAAGGATTCTGGCGATGACTGGATCTGGCTAAGACAAGACCCAGTTGTCTTTTTTCTGTACATAGTTCGCTCGGAAGTCGGTCGAAACCGGAAACTTGGCAGAAGTAAAGCAGGAAGTCTCGGTCAGTATTGTCAAAATGGATATGGCTTATAGAGGTATATCTGAACATGGTTTTCTCTGATTATTAGCCTGGCGAAGACTGGACCTGGCGAACACAAGACCCGACTGTCGGAATCAAATATTAGATTTTTGGGATCTCATCGACACCTTTGGTCTTGTTTAACTATGTTGTTAAATTATGGATCTTGTGGTACCTTTACGTTTTAACTTGTTGTCCGAAACCGATTATCTAATATGCTTTTAGCGTGTACCCGAGCGGTTGGTACACATTGGGCTATACCGGTACTCTTAATCCTCGAAGGGTTGGTTCGTAACTGTGGACGGGGAAGTTCGGACGGTAGGTCCTGGGTCCTACATTCAGTAAACAGTGTTTATCAAAACACACTTATGTTTAATATTGAAGTTCTGCATACATCGAACACCTCTGTTAATCCAACTCTCCGTAATCACTACTGACTTAGGTAGGACTCACTTGCTACTGATTTCGTACTGAGGGCTAATTAATACATACACATTGATCCTTATATACCTGGATCAAAGCGGTAGCATACAAACTGGCACTGCGTCAATGCAACTTACGGGCGCTGTGCGAGAAAAGGACAACTTGGTCAACAAATCTTTTCTTGGAATTAAACATCTTGGACGGTTTGTCTGTATGGGAATGTCGCACAGGGAGCACTTTCTATAGGGTTTAAGGCTTGGATTGTGTTTTTAACATATGTAAATTTTGTTCTATTGTTTTATGATTACCATGGCCGCAAGTCTTTATCGTAATAAACTACGACTCTACTTGGCAGGGGCGTCACGACCTGGGGGGGGGAGGGGGGGGGGCAATCTTGTCGGCCAGTCGGTAAAAAAACGAGATTTTTTGTCAAAACAGTTGATTTTTTCATGAAAACAGTTCGCCCCCCCCCCCCCCCCCCCCAATCTTGTCGGCCAGTCGGAAAAAAAAACTAGATTTTTCGTCAAAACAGTTGATTTTTTGTCAAAACGGTCGGTTTTTCTGAAAATCAGTTGATTTTTTGTCAAAACGGTCGGTTTTTATGAAAATCAGTCGACTTTTTTTCAAAACTGTTCTGCAAAAAAAGTCGGTAAAAATTACCAGCCAGTCGGTAAATGCCTTGCCCCCCCCCCCCCCCCCAAACATTTTGGCTAGTAACGCCTCTGCTTCTTGGTTGAATTGCAATAAACGTTTGGAATTGAATATTTTGCGTCGTTACAATGATCTGAAGAGGGCTCTTAAAGGACACCTGAACAATGAAACCATACTTGAACACACCATAGAGAATGCATTTATAGACATGGCCAAGGAGAGCATTCTTCTCCTGAGCGTGACGTTTTCAAAATAGGGATGTTCGTTCCTGGAGGTTTGCACATGCAGACTCCAAGACAAAAAGCGCAAGTCATTCAAATCTTGTACAGCGCTGGCCGGATCGTGTTGGAATTTCTTCTAGATATACGTTTGGGCTTAACTGGTTAAAAAATATTCCAGAAGAAGGGTTGATTGGAGACATTTGTTCATTTCTAAAATTGTTCAGTACTGAAATAAGGACAGATGCAAAATGGAGCAAAAATCATAGCTTGGAAACACTATTTCGTATTTGGATTGGGTTTTCTGCAGGCAGTGTTAACGGAAGTCATACAGATAGGAATGATACTTGATACTCTTCATTCAGGCGTCCTTTAATAGGAAGGGCCGAAGTGTCGCCGAAAAAAGACATCAGTTGACTAGTCCTAAGACCAAACACGTGAGGCCTTGCCTATGGTATACACTATTTTACGTAGATAGGAGGGCCTTGTGGCATTTCGGTTTCGGACCGCTCCCAGTACATATGTTTGGCTTGATTTTTTTTTTGATTTTTTTTTAATTTCTGTTTTCTTTCATAGGCTGTGATAGCATCAAACGGACAGTTGACGCCGAACTTCAAATACATCCAAGCTCTGAGAGATGAGAAGTAAATATCAGTTTCATTACGGTTTCGATTTCTAGCAAACCTTATCCATTCGTCTGAAGCCTGATTTCTGGTCTCTTTCGTTTTCGGAAGTTTGATAACGTAGCGTAAAACAGAAGGAATCGCGATTTCAACGGTTTATACAGGATATTTCTATGATGACTTGGCTATTAACCTGTTGTGTTTCCGTTAAAAGTAACGTCGCAAACGATCTTTAACATTATGTTGTACGGAAACAAGAACATTTAAATGCTCCTAACATACATTTTCTATAGACATACAGTGCCCGAAGTGTTTTCTGTTGTAATTTCAAATACCCTTTTGTCATAAGGTTATGAAGTTTCTGACATTCTTACCTTAAATTGCAGCTTAAGCAATTGAAGGATTCTGCTTGGAGTAATTGAAGGACTTTGTTGAATCCTATAGATTCCCTAGAATTTGAATTCAGATTGTTTTATTCGCGAAAAAGCGCAAAAGCGTCAACTGCCCGGAATTACTATTGGAAAAATCTGTATTATCTAAAATTGAATTGTTCTACGATTGACTTTCCACCGCTACTTTGGGGAATTAAACGTTTTTTTCTTTATTTCCTTATGACTTTTCAGTTGGAGAAGACTTACTATCTCGTTACAGTTAAATTGTGACAAAACAAAAACTTATGTTCGTTTTCATCTGTCCCCGATTTTTTTTCAGAAACAACCTCCTCCTCCACTGCCTATGCGTCGAATTTCGCAGCGTAATCTGTTTGTCAACATCAAAGTGTATGAAAACGGTAAAAAGATACGAAAAAAAGCAGGCATGGCCAATCTTTTGCATAATATTATCATTATTATTAAAAAATCCAGTCCTCGACGCGCCACTGATGCTGTGTCTCGTCTAGGCGAACAGCTAGTCGTCATAAAGTCTCTGGTCAAGAGTCAAACAAGAAGCATGTCTTGGTCCTTGGAGCTGGCTACGTTGCTGCCCCATTAGTCGAGTATCTGTCTAGATCAAGCACAATAGAGCTGAGGGTCGGTAAGTGGGATCAAATCAAATCGTTTATTCATTAAGAATCTTGCACACAGCATATGCCGACTAACTGATTCCAACGTCAACACATCAGTATATATAAACAAACAAGAGGCAAGCGTAACTGCCGAGTCAACTGCTATTTCGGTTTGCATCGAAACAACAGAGAAAAACAAAACAAAAAAAAACACTATACTAATCGGTCAAATATATGTGCTTAAAAACCATCATAAAATCATGTGGGCTCTTTAATGGTGGATGAAGCGTTAAACAGTTTAACAAATGCCGGAACAAAGCTGTTACTGTATCTTACGTGGGTGCATTGGAGAGGTTGCAGTTTTGGAATTGGGTTCGCAAACTAGTCTTGGAGATCTTGGCCGTTCGGTCTCAAAATCAGGGGGGAGAATTTTACGGAGGGTTGGGTGTTTAAGAGTTTTTAAACCAAAATTTACCGATAATTCGTGGATATTGTGGATACCGGTAAAAGTCCTAGGTACCAAAGAAAGTAGTAGTAGTAGTAATCCTGAAACTGTTCCGACAGCCAAGAAAATCGGCTAAGAGGGTATGTTGCCGGAATGATATACACCCCCCCCCCCCCCCCCGCCCCTAGGTACAACCTCTGCCTGCAGAGTCGTTCGTAGCCTCGTCCTTGTAACCAGCACAAGGCACACATGCGGGAGAATACTCTTGATGACTAACTCTCCTTGCCGATGCTAAATCGCCCGGTACCTAGCGGAAGAGCCGGAAGTGGTATCACACCTGCTCCCAAAGATCGCCGTGATTGGTTGACACAGGAATTGAGTTGTTGAGGTTGAGTCGTTAGTAAGACGTTTTCTCGTTCTTCTGAGGATCACTAGCGTGTTTTGGACTTAGTCATATAGAGTATTCAGATAGGGAGACATACTCTGTAAGATGCGAGTGTTTATTATTACTTTATTGAAGAAGGGCTGAAAAAGCTCGTAAATTCTACCTTACGCGACTCCTTCTCAGTTCAATAATCGTCTGATTTGAAGAACTGCTGGGAAGACAACTAAGCGTCATATGTGCGCACACGCGATTTTCGCGCCCAGATGCGAATCGCATGCTGGCTATAAAACTGAAAGGCAGCTTATTTTACATCTGATATTTGGATAAAGTGAATTATTTTTACTCATTTAAAGCCCAATTCACACAGAGAGCGAATTTCGCCACGCCTGGCGATATTCGTCACGCCAGGTGTTAAAAAACGCACCGTCAGGTAAAAAAAAAACGCTTCGTCGGGCTTCGGCTCCTAGCCGAAAAAAATTCGCAACGCCTGGCAAATAATTTGAGATGGATGTGCAACAGCTAATTAGCCTAGTTCAGAGTTATCCAGTAATCTACGATACTGTTATCAAGGAGTACAAAGACAACAGAATTAGGGGAAATGCCTGGAAAGAAATTATCAAAGGAATCGGAGAATAAGGTACAGCAGAGACATGTAGGACAGCACAGCAGTATAGTCAGCAGGAAGCTCTTGTCCTTCTTTTTTAAGTTGTGCCCAGATGCCAGCTGTACACAGGCTGGATGGATTTGGGCTGTGCTGTAGCAGAGCAAGCTACTCCTCTAGGCTTCATACACCTCTCTATTTTTTTCTGTTCATAGTTCTGGAAATAAAATTCGGGCGTATTCGCTCTCCGTCTGACACACCCTGCGATTTCGCCTAGATGTCGCGAGGCGTATTTTTGCCTGGCGATTTTTAGACGCCCTCTATGTGAATTCCGCTTAAGGGATTTTATATTTTTCACCCGGGGCTCTAGTAATGACATCAGAGTAGAGTAGAGTAGAGTAGAGTAGATTTTTAATTCTAAAAAGTAACTTTCACAGCGTGAACGCCGAATTTGACTTCTACGTCCAAACATAACTAAACACTCGAATCGATTTGTCATTTCAGTAATAATTGCAACGCAATTCGTAAACAAATTCATCAGTCGATACAAAACTTATCTGCCACAATTTACACAATAGACGCATTCGGCGAACATTTTGCCATAAACTTCTAAAACAAATAAAAATCGCTTTAATGAAATGATTTGATTTTTTTCCAAATTCAATCAAAATCAGTTTTTTAATCGTTACGTCAAAAGTAATTTCACTTAAATACATATATAAAACAAAATAAAACATACTAAAAGGGTCAAAAGCTAAAACAACACAAAATTCACCCGGACGCTGAGAAACTGAATTTCAACAAAAGCCTGCATTTCTATGTGTTGCGGATACTATATTCATTCATTCATTCATTTATTCGTACTAGTTAAGCTAGGAAATTCACTGAAGTAAAACGTAGGAAAGTGATGATAAGATATGTCTTTTTGTCATATGACTGTTATTTTTCGACAATGAGAGGCCAGAAAATCAAGTTTGTTCTCTTGTTTAAATTTAGTGGTTCAGTGGTGGAGCCAGTCTTGTCGGGAGACCGTCCATGATCTTGACGTCCCTACTAGAGCCTAACCGTGGACAAACGGTTCACACACGGTCCAACCCGATAGAGCCAAAATAAGTCAATATCTTTAAAACTATATATTCAAATAAGTGTGGCTTTTCATTTGAACTTGAAAAGCTGCATTTCACTCAGTATGACCGGCTTTTGGGACATCGTTAAGTTGAGTTCACGAAACCTGGTCACAAACTGCTGTCGCAAGGCCTTGTCTGAAATACATCTCTTCGGAATTATAGCTGTTGTATGACAGTAATTTTCTGTTCTTTATAACAGCCTCCTCTGTTCGTGAAGAAGCCGACGCCATTGCCAGTCGTTTCCCGTCTGTCGAACCGGTTTTGTTGGATGTGGTTCACCGCCCTGACCTTCTCAGAGACCTCGTTGAAAAATCTGATGTTGTTGTCTCTCTACTTCCGTATGGACTGCACTCCCAGGTAAAAATCTTCTTATTTCCTTAACTTTACTTCCGCAGTTTGAGTGAGACATTAAGGTAGCCTTACTTCCGTAGGGTAAAACAACAGTACCTTATTATCTTCCTTCTCGTTTAGTTCTACCCGGCCTAAACCGAAACACGAATGTCGCTGGAATCAATCTCAGTTGATTTATCCCTTTATCGCAGTCAGTTAACAGCGTGTTCCACCCTACTTATCATAGTTACTACGCATGGCGTCACGAATCCTAGCTTCTTGGCGTCGAGGCTGGAACACATTTTTCTATTTTGAGCAAAATATCGTACCACGTGCTAATTGGACCAATCACGTCAAGGAGATTCGTAGCTACCACGCTTATTACGCTCCCAAGCGTGGTAAGCAAATAGTTACTATTTCGAGAAGGCTGGACGGTCTGCCTAGTAACTTTTCACGGATATAAGGTTTCAATATTTAGCACGAGGCTGGAACGAAAGTAGTAACTGGTAGTTAATATTGTTAGAAGGGTGGAACGCGCTTGAAGTGTCAGGTGAGCCAATCGGAAGATCGCGCCTGAACAGTTGACCGTTTCGTAGACGCTGAAGTGAAGAAACGGCTTTGTCTCATGCAGTATTGGAGGTTGGATACGACAGGTCAGACAATTGCCACCTAACAGGACAAAGAAAACGGCATTAAGGAGACAAGTCGGTTACATAAAACAGCATTGAGCTGACAGGACCGAGACAAGAGGCGTATTCTCACCGTTCCCCGAGGACTCTTCGGGGAATCGAAGGGAACGGCGAGAATAGAGCGAGTCACTCCACGCGGGCTCCGCGTACCGAAACAGCGAGAACACGGGGAATGCTTCCAAACTGGATTTTGTTCGAAACAAAATATGCAGTTGACGAAATTAGTCTGGATCCACTTTATTTTTGGTTTTGTTTAATCTGATTGTTTTTAATTGATTTTATATTGCACCAACACCAGCAAAAATTGATTCCCCTCCGAATCTGAAAGGGAGTCCTTTTTGATGATGGTGATGATAATCGGAGCATTCCCCGTCCGTGGGGAGAATACGAGGGAGTGAGTCCCCGGGACAAACAAAAACGCGGGGACTCCTCAAGTGGAGTCCTTGGGGAACGGCGAGAATAAGCCTAAGGCTAAATCGAACGCGGCTTAACATCGCCAACAAAGATGTCTCTTATTGGTTTGGTCAGTCTGTACAGCTCCGATTGAACCAATCTCAAACAACGCGAAGGGCGGGCTCAACTCTGAAAAGATTCCCCTTGAGAAGATTGGATTTGGCCTGAGAGCAAAAGCACGGACAACCGTGAAAGAGATAAAATAGGCGGATTAAAGATTCCCCTTGAGAAGATTGGATTTGGCCTGAGAGCAAAAGCACGGACAACCGTGAAAGAGATAAAATAGGCGGATTATGAATGAAATACTTGTGTTGGATTCCAGTTCTGCTTTGAAAGATACCGTCGTAGATTTGTGGAGGGATATTCAGTTCAGTTCAATTAATTTATTTGTATTTGACAAAGCTGCATTGTCAGAAGTTTCGTAACAGATAACACAAGGAGGCGGGGTTTCAACAGGTAACACTTAAAGTTTAACTGGAAAGGGCTGAGATAGCACAACCTAGTTACCCATCGCTTATACACTTAAGATGCCTGAAGACCCGATGAAAATGCGTTACTTCGTTGCTCCGCTATTCACAAATAATTGATTTTCATATAGTGGAATTTCCCTGTCGGATTTGTGGTACCTCTATGCGCTTGTACCTGTTTGTATGCTTGACTAAAACGATTTGCGAAAAATAATTGTTCACGCAGCGAGCTACCTTCCGCGAGCTGACAACTGGCCATTGAAAAGCCGCGTTTGTATTGAGATTCAAATTTTCCGCCTCATAGTAGAATTGTGCGTTGTGAGGACGGGCGTAGATATTCTGAACCTCATACTAGAGCAAGTTGAAACAAAATAAAAAAAATCCCTTAACACAATTCAAATAATCCAGTGTGCTCAGTTAAATGATACAAAAATAATTTGGCTTTTCAGTTGAACTTTAAGCTGTTATGTAACGTTGCGTGTTATAATATTGCGCATCCGACGTTATGCATAGCAAGCATTGCCAGGAAGAGCCAAAAAAACCCGCCAAATGAGCATCTGTTGACCAGCTGTTGACTTTTCCAATGAAGACAAACAAAAAGTTCAGCAGTTGTTTTTTTCGGTGGTGCTTCGGCTCTTCTTTCATGTATAACTTTTTAATGTGTAACGTTTGAAAAACATAACAGCTAACATTCTAAGTATTATCAAACCGCGCATCCTTGTGTAATCTGTTGTGAAACTTCTGACTATGTGGCGAGTGTACAAAATAAAAAAAAAAAAAAAAAAATAGGTCTACATCTGATCGACAACGGAGATTGAAACACAAGGAGACTGAAATACAGCCGTAAGAAAGTGGGATGCGCAGCTGACCTCATTCACCACTGAACCCGTAGTTGGAATTGAGAGAAGAAACTTGGACGTTATAATAAGCATTCAAACAGGTCTTTCCACCGATTTGTATTCCCAATATTCGTGTCTACTGAGAAACTTCTTTCAAGAAACGGATTCTTAGCAACCTTTGCCCGAACTTGTGGGGCAACCGTGCGTGGGTGACCGAGCTGTGCCCGACACAGCTGAGGTCATTCACCACTGAGCCCATAGTTGGAATTGAAACAAGAAACTTAGAAGTTACAATAAGCACTCAAACAGGTCTTCCACCGGTTTTTGGGATAAGAAAACGTAAGTGCAGGGATACCTACGACATTGCAAAGTCATCCGTCCGTCTCTCCGTAAGCACGATAACCGTCGAAGGTAGTGAGATATTTTGATGAAACTTGGTGCGAGGACGCTTTCCGTCAAGAGAGGTCGAGTTCGTAGATGGGCTCTGTAGCTCAATATTTAGGGTTGGGGAGGGGTTTCAAATTAAGGTGCGAACAAATTAACAGCTAACGAGATTGTCGGTTTAGGGTCAAGAAGACATGCTGAACACGAATATGAAAACCATTTTCTCGCCGGATAAGTAGTTCGCCCGGAATCCGGCCAAAACCGGAAGGTTTGTTAAAAAAAAAGTTTTATTAAAAGTTGATTAGATGTTCGGTTTAGGGGCAAGAAGACATGCTGAATCCGCTTTTGACAATAATTTTCTACCCGGACAAGTAGTTCACCGGGAATCCGGTCGAAACCGGAGATTTGGCAGAAGTAAGGCAGGATTCGATCAGTTTCGTCAAAGTAGATATGACGTATTGCCTAGGGGTAAATACACACATGAAATTAATCAAATCAAATCAAGTTTATTAATTAGCCATAATTATCCAAAAACGAATAGCACTGGCACTTAATGGCACTACATGGTGAATCCGTATCTGAAATTGGGTTTTCTCAGATGATTAGCCATTGACCTTTTTCTGTTTCTAAATCTTAATAGTAAAAATGATCAAGGAGTCTGGCGAAGACCGGATATCTACAAGACCAAATTGTCTGGATCAGATATTAAATTTTTGGGATCCCATCGAAACCTTTGGTCTTGTTACTCCCAATATTCGTGTCTACTGAGAAACTTCTGACTCTTAGCAACATTTGCCCGATTTTGGAAAAAGGGAAGTGAAAGTATTGCCTGATTAGTCCTAGTTCTGGCCAATATTTTCCCTTCTATCATTTGCCCAATTTTGTTGTTGTCTGGCCAGGCAGACGTTTAGGAAAATGTGGTTTGGAGGTGTGAGTCTTAGCGAAATGACTAAAACGCTATTGTAACAAATATAAGGTTTGAAGCCAAGCTGACCATTCATTGCAAACAAAAATAGAAAACCTAGATTTTTATGGCACTTGCCCGTCGGCCAGGTGCCATATAGCGATCGCAATGTCTGTCGGTCGGTCGGTCTATCTGTCCCGGTTTTGCTAGTTCGGGCACTTCCAGAGAAGGTAGGACGATGAAAGTTGGCAGGCATATCAGGGACCGGACCAGATTAAATTATAAATAGTCACTTCCCCGATCCGACCATCGGGGGGGGGGGAGTGGAGGGAGGGGAATCAGGAAAAATGAGGTATTTTCAACTTACGAACGGGTGGTCGGATCTTAATGAAACTTGATATATGGAAGAACCTTGTGTCTCAGATATCCCATTTTAAATCCAGACCGGATCCGGTGACGTTGGGGGGAGTTGGAGGGGGAAACCGGAAATCTTGAAAAACGCTTAGAGTGGAGAGATCGGGATGAAGCTTGGTGGAAAGAATAAACACAAGTCCTGGATACGTGATGACATAACCGGACCGGATCCGTTCACTGTGGGGCCCGGGATATGGGGGGATCCGAATTTCTAGTGATTCCGCGAGTTCGGTACTTCCTGATGTGCTAGGACAATGAAACTTGGCAGGCGTGTAAGGGACCCGAACAGGTTGAATTGAGAATAGTCGTTTCCCCGATCCGACCATCTTGGGGGGGGAGGAGGGAGGGGGGATTCGGAAAGTGAGGCATTTTTAACTTGCGAACGGGTGATCGAATCTTAATGAAACTTGATATATAGAAAGACCTCGTGTCTCAGACGCCCCATTTTAAATCCGGACCTGATCCGGTGATATTGGGGGGAGTCGGAGGGGGGAACCGGAAATCTTGGGAAACGATTAGAGTAGAGGGTTCGGGATGAAACTTGGTGGGAAGAACAAGCACAAGTCCAACATACGTGAATGACATAACCGGTACGGATCCGGTCACTGTGGGGGAGTTGGGGGGGGGGATCCGAGTTTCTAGTGATCTCACGAGTTCGGTACTTCCTGCTGTGCTAGGACGATAGAGCTTGTCAGGTACCCGAACAGATTGACTTGAGAATGTCGTTTCTCGGATCCGACCATCATGGGGGAGTGTAGGGATGTTGAATCCGGAATCTATTGGCAAGCTTAGCTATTGAACGGTTATCGGATTTAAATGAAACTTGATATTTAGGAAGACCTCGTACCTCAGATGTCCCACTTTAAATCCGGACCGGATCCGGTGACATTGGGAGGAGTTGGAGGGGGGAACTGAAAATCTTTTGAAACGCTTATAGTGGAGGGATCGGGATGAAACTTGGTGGGAAGAACAAACACAAGTTCTAGATAGGTCATTGTCATAATAGGACGGGGTTCGGGCACTGTGGGGGAGTTAGGGTGGTGGTGGTCCGGATTTCTAGTGATCGCGCGAGTTCACTTCCATATGTGCTAGGACGATGAAACTTGGTAGGCGTGTTCTTGGACCCGAACAGATTGACTTGAGAATAGTCGTTTCCTCGATCCGACCATCGTGAGAGGAGTGGAGGGATTGGGAATCCGCAATCTAGTGGCACGGGCAGTTTTTGAACGGGTGATTGGGTAAGTGGAAAGAACTATCGTCTTAGATGTTCCATGTCAGGCCTGGGGAGCAGTGAAGGAAGGGGGAATCCGAAATCTTGAAGTATTTATAACTTTTCAACGGGGGATCGGATCTTAAAGGACCCCTCGCACTGTTTACTATTCAACTTACAATATTTAAAATATTCGAATATTTTAAAACGGGGCTGTGCTTTCAACAAATAACCCACGGTTTTGGGTGATTTAAGCATTTTCCGAGATCCGTTGACCTACAGCGAAAACATTTCCATAACCGTTTTTTCTGATGGAAAAACTTCTCGGAGAAAACTAGCGAAAGCGTAATCCACATCGAAGGTAGCAAAACACGGCAAGTGAGAAAATCAGCGTGGATTTGTTAGAGGGGTCAGAATGACCGTACGAAATATGGGTCTCCGGGTTTAGAAATATATGGAGTGATTATGGAAGTAGGTTCCGTTGGTATTATAGGTAAGACAGGTCCTTTAATGAAACTTGATATTTGGAAAGACGCCGAGTCTCAGACGACGCAGTTCAAATCTGAATCGGATCTGGTGACTTTGGCGGGAGCCGGAGGGGGGAACTGGAAATCTTGGGAAACGCTTAGAGTGAAGGGATCGGTATGAAACTTGGTGGGAAGAACAAGTGCAAATCCTGGATATATTGTTAACATAGAATAGAATAAAACTTTAATTCAAAAATATGGCTTATCATAGCAAACTGCCAAATTCGATATTTTTCCGTCAGGTACATTGTTAGCAAATAAACACATTACACAATCAACAAAAGGAAGACACACTTGTAAGTCAAGTTGAGTTAAAAAGGGCCACAAAACTAGGCACAAAGCCCTTTTTATAGCGGTCTGTTTTAGCAAAAACAGGTGTCAACTTTGGAACCTTCACAGCCGCTTCTCTCGGGAGGCGTATTCGTTCGGGAGCGTATGGAGGAGGCAAAAGACGGCTGTGGAGAGGATGTTTTAGAAGCTTTTGACCAAAACTTAGGGAAAAGTTTTGCCATCTTTTAGCCAAAGTTTGAAGACCGGACCAGATTCGGACAGTGTGGGGGAGTTGGGGAGGGGGGGCTTAATTCTAGCGATCCCGCAAGCTCGGAACTTCCTGATGTTCTAGGACGATAAAACTTGCAAGACGTATCAGGGACCCGAACAGACTGACTTGAGAATAGTCATTTCTACCATCCGACCATTATGGGGGTTGCGAAAAGTTTTTGACAAGAACAAAATCCAAACTGATGGACAAAATAGGATGCAAGTTGGAGAGTGCCGAGTTTATACGACCTTGATTTGTTATTTGGCGTCCTGACAGTATACGGCCAAGGTGAGGGGAAGGGGGAGCGGGACTCGAATATTTGCAGATAGGCTTTGCTCCGATTCCAGTCAAACTTGATGGACGGACGGGAAGAGGATAAGTCAGAGATGCGACATATATGTTCACTAGTCGTATTCAGCCATTGGAAGTGGAGTCCCGGAAATTTTGTGGCTCGCATAAGACGCCATACAGAGATCATATGCCCTGGATGACATGTTTTAAGGTTCAAACAGGATCCAACCGCGGTGGGGGGGGGGGGGGAGATTTACCGGAAGTTCCCCAAAAATGCTCAGATTCGATGAAAAATAGGTAAGAGAAAATGCTTCAGATGATCCAGTTAGAAGTCCGGACCAGATTCGGCCGCGGTATATGGGGAGTTGGAAGGGGGTACCGGGCATCTTGGGCACGTCTAGGGACATAACGAGTGGATTTCTTGGGTTGAAACTTGGAAGGTCGGCGATGGCTTGAGGGTGATGTCAGAAGTTTTCAGACTTGAGTGGAACTCGATATCCTAATTCTAGGTCCTAACCGCATTTTTGGATGGCGGGATGTTTTGTGAAGTTCTCTACTACTTTCTTGTACCACCTACTCGTAACAAGTGCCATATGAGCTCGTAGCTCTTGTTTTTTTTTATATCATTCCCATTCGCAAATTTTATTTATCCCTCGCAAATCATCTTTGAGGCATAACTAACTGATCAAGAAAAGAAAAAAATCTCGTTTTTCTATTTTTGTTTGCTACAGTAACCTGGACAGTAAACGCAGGTCAACTAAAAGATTTGAAGCAGTTCTTCTATCCTTTCAGATTGCCGAGGAATGCATTCGTTCCAAAACGCATCTAGTCACTGCTTCTTACATGTCTCCTGCCATGATGGAGCTCGACCAGGCGTAAGTCCTTTGTTTTCCCGCTTTCCTCGAAAGTGAAATGGGGTCTCCACTGGCAATCGTAAGGCTGTTGTCGTCCAGACCCTGCGTACTGTCATTGGCTGGAAATGGCGGACCCTGCTTAATTTCCTGTAACTTAACGTCCATTTGCCTTTTGAGGACTGTTCATTACAAGATTAAAGACCTAATCCAAACATTCTGTTTGCCTTCTCTTACTGATCGCAAGCCACCAGTTTATTTAGATTTGAACTTGATTGCCGGGTTGCTGTTTTTGCTTGAGAAAAAACCCACGCAGAACGTCTTCTTTTTCAGATGACGAAATTTTCCACTTTTGATTAGCAAAGAATTATAAGACTTTATTGGCTAGTTTTTGTATGTCTTCAGGAGTACCACACTGGTCTTGGGCTTTTAATTTATTTGTATTTGTAATAGACAGTTGGAGCATTATATTGAAATTATTGTTTTGATCCTTGGCTCCCTATTTGCCATAACGGCTGTCCCGGATAATCGGCTGAGATTTAGTCCAGGCCGAATTATTTCTAACGTAGGAAATTTTTTTTTTTTGTTTTTATTTGCTCATAGTTTGACGGTGTTTTTTGTGGATTTGAACATTCATAGAGACAGTAGGGATGGTTAGCATTGGGTGTGTTGTAGAAAGACCATTTTTTATGGTCCGCTTTAACGTGCCGGAACGCTAGCAAGAGTGTGCTAAAAAATGGCCGTGTTGGCCGTTAAGGAGACAATTAATTAGGCGGATTTAGGCAGAACCTAAAACTGTATTCTTGTTCTTCTGCTAGATTCTCTTTAATGTCGTGGGCAGATGTCTACATTAAGCGTGACGTCATTTTAGTGAAATCTTAGTAAAAGAGACAGTTGCGCTAATAGCCACTAGGTAGTAGCTGCTTGCATGTCTGGGCTGTGCAAGTTCCGTACTTCGTAGATAAATATTCTTTGAGCCCAAGCTGACTTTGAAACATTTATTGAAACAATGTTTACAACGGGCACGTCAGCTACGATTCTTCATCAGCGATATTTTGGCCCTTTTTGGCAAGGGTCTTCGTCAGGCTGTCAATCCTCTGGTTCAACTTAGGGGAAGGAAACAAACCTGTAACAAACCTGTTACAGGTTTGTTTCCTTCTTACTTAGGGGATTGACAGCCTGACGAGGACCCTTGCCAAAAAGAGCCGAAATATCGCTGATGAAGAATCGTAGCTGACGTACCCGTTGTAAACATTGTTTGAATAAATGTTTCAAAGTCAGCTTCGGCTCAAAGAATATTTAGTAGCTGCGTTTTTGCATTCCTGTGGACTGTAGCCGTAGCAGTTGGCCTGTGTGCTAATAAGGCGTTTTTGCACGCTTTTTGCCGTAGACTTTGGCCTGTGGGTTCGAACAGCAAAAACACCTTATAAGCTGCTCAAACGGACAGTGGCGGGAAATTTTAAACTTTGAAAAAAAAACCAGCTAAACAGCTTACGTCCTGGTTTAAAACTAGTGTGCTAACTAACCCAGTGTGCTCTTCTGGACACACCTCAACCTACAGCTACAAAAAGCTCGGGACCGACTATACAAAAAAAAATTCCCCGAATACAGAGATTTGACAAGGAAACAGCAGTCATTCACAATACTTACATTTAACTTTGCCAAATTCATTTTTATATTCCAGAATCTCCAGATGCTCCCATCCTCCATTTTTATGGCACTTGCCCTTCGGCCAAGTGCCGTATAGCGATCGCAATTTCTGTCCGTCCGTCGGTCTGTCGGTCGGTCCAGGTTTTGCTAGTTTGGGCACTTCCAAACAAGCTAGGACGATGAAACTTGGCAGGCATATCAGGGACCCGACCAGAATAACTTATAAATAATCACTTCCCCGATCCGACTTTCCCCGGATCCGAGAGTCCGGGCACTGGGAACAAGGGTAACAAAAGGGGTGCAAAAGGGTAATGGGCTGATGTGGTATTGATCCGACGTCCTCTTTCACGGATGCCCGACACGCTAGCTGACTGCGCTATTGAACCTTGTATTTAGAACCGAATGGAGGAAAAGCTACAGTTTAAGGATTTTGGTCAGAACAAATGCTAAACTAAGCTTTTATCTGATTTTGTTCTGCTTTTCCCAAGAAAGTAAGCTACTTCTGTCCTAATTATATTTTGATACTGTTCCAGATTGGGCTACAAAACCAAATTAACTTGGAAATAATCATTTCCCAGATCCGGCCATAGTGGGGGGAGTGGAGGGATGGGAAATCCAGGATATAGTGACACGCATAACTTTAGAACGGGTGATCGGACGTGAATGAAACTTGACAAGTGTCTCAGATGATTAATTTCAAGTCTGGAACGAATCCGATAACTGGAGGGGGGGGGAGCTGGAGGGGGGTGACGGAAATTTCGTGAAATCGAGAGATCGGGATGGGACTTGGGAGGAAAGAACAAGCATAAGCCGTAGAGAAAATATTGACAAAACAGGACCGGATCATGTCACAGTTGGGGGAGTTTGAGAGGGTTTTCCACAATTTCGGTGATCACGAGTTGGGGTACTTCCGAATGTGCTATGGCCATGAAACTTGGCCGGCCGTGCTATGACCATGAAACTTGGCAGGCATGTCAGGGACTCTATCAGATTGGCTAAAACAGTCCCTCCCCTGATCCGATCATCGTTGTGGGAGGAACAGTTGTCAATGAGTGGAATAACCGAGGGGTTGCTCACTCGCTGGGCACCACTGTACACCCTCCCTGGGCACCGCTGGCACCGGCTCTCGCCCCGAAATGAAAAATGGCTGGGCACCACTGTACAACCATTTTGGGAGTGAGCAACCCCTCGGGAATAACCGTTTCAGATTTACTAGATCAAGCTCATTTTCTGTTGAGATGAGTATCGGGAGAGAGATCCAGCCTTGACAACTGCAAACCGTATCTGACAAACATGCTAACTGTTCTTACAAGTGCCTTATTAGCTTTCAGCTCTTGTTGAAAGAAACCACAGGCTAAGGCCAAGGACAACGGCATCAAGAAGGCCTTTGGCCGTAGCCTGTGGATTTGTTGGCCGTTGGACTGAGGAGTAAAAACGCCTTATAAGCAAACAGGCTACAGGGAAAGGTTTGCCAAAACACCTAATAAGCACAGCTGCTACTCACAGGCGTGCTGTAAGGCATGCAAAAACGCAGCTAGTGGCTTTTAAGTTAGGAAAGAACAGTGAGACATGCGTAGATGCTAGGTCAGGGTTCCTATAATCAGGGCAGGTCACCATTTTAATGTCAAGATTGTATAAGATTGAGTAACTAAGTACAGCAGAGGTATCCTTATTTGAACGTTTGTTGACTTTGAACTTGCTATTTTCATTCACTTGCTGTGACCAAAGTCAACTATGAGTTAGCCAAAGTAGGTACTTCATGGCCTCTGTAAACACCTGAATAGGTATTTTGGATCTTCATTCTACCATTTAGCCCAAAACTGCACTGTTCACATTTAAGTAATTGTTCAAATAAACATACTTCTACTGTACGAAGCCGTGAATGAGAACCAGTTGTGGGAAGCGCGATACCTCTAGTAAAATGTGAATCAAAACAGTAAAACGACAGTATGAGGCGTTTCCTACAGCGCACTGTCATTTAACGATTGGGAAAATGTGCTCAAAACCTGGAGGCGCTGTGTCAAATAGTTTAGAACCTTCAGGGAAGTGGGTTCAAATCATTGCCAAGACGTTTTTTCTCGGTGGAACCAGTTGCTTCATCCGCTCAAATTTGACGTAGATCTGCCAAACTGGGGTAGGCCATCTGGAGAAATCCGACGAAAATGCGGGATGTGCCGGTTGGCTAGGGATCGGTGCATGCCATCTGCGTCTTGTAGGTGGTATACGTTTAATTTGCGGGATTGTCAAACCTCTGCCCTCATGTCGTGGCCTGCCTAGGATATGTCCAATCTTTACGAAAGCAGATTTATACTAACCAAAAATTAACAACTGAAATGGATATTTGTATTATAAATGCTTTAACCTTAGTATTTTTTTTTCCTTTTCTTGTCTCGTCATTTTGGCGGAATAAAAGCCTTTCATTCATGCATTCATTTTAGTGCCAAGGAAGCTGGTATAACAGTACTCAACGAGGTTGGACTTGACCCAGGAATCGACCATCTTCTTGCCATGGAATGTTTTGATGAAGCTAAACGCGGTGGCGGAAAGGTGGAATCTTTCATTTCCTGGTGCGGAGGTTTGCCAGCCCCCGAATGCTCCGACAACCCCCTCCGTTACAAGTTCTCATGGAGCCCCCGGAGTGTGCTGATGAACACGTTGAGTGGCGCGAAATACTTGAAGGGGGGCCAGGTATGCAACTTAATCCTTTTGGTTTAAACGGTTTTGCTCTAGATCCATCTTACATGTTTTTACCAGTGTTTCTCTCAGACCGACGCACGGACGAGGGGAGGGGAGGGGAGGGGGAGATAGACGGCTCATCCGGGGACGATATAGTATCTTTGCTCCGAAAATTTTGGAAAGGGTATTTCTGTGGTCAATGAAGTTAGGCGAAAATTAATATTTTGCGTATTTTATTTAAGGTCAATCAATATTATGCGAAAGATAACTTCAACAAGAGCTGGAAGCTCATATGGCACTTGCAGGGGTGGGTCAGAGGATAAAGGAAGGATTTTGTCAATTCGTGGGTTTGTTGTGATCATTTGTAAGCAAAACCCTTGAGATAAGAATGATCATTGGTCCTTAGAATCACCAGAATGTACTGCTCGTAAAAACTATTTTATTTGTGCATTTGGCCGTGATGATGCGCACTTTAAGGGCGCTCGAGAACGAACACTCTTGAAGCACAAATGATGATTATAAGCTCATTGGAATCACGAAAATGTATATTTTGCTCAAAATTATTGTTTGTATTTTCTGGTCTTCTTACCCATAAATGGAACATCTAATCAACTTCAAATAAAACTTTTACTTTTAACCAACTTTCCAACCAACTTTTTGTACTGTCGACACTTAGTAAGGCAAAAATGATCACGGGCCCTTGGGAATCATAAATATACATCGTTTAGATAGTCCTTCAGCCCAAGCTGACTGCGAATCATATTTGACGGTGCAAAACGGATAAGTCAGCTACATTTTATTAGAAGGGGGGGGGGGCGCCCCCCCCTCCCCCCAATGTTAACGGGCAGTCGGTAAAAAATAACCGAGTCGGCGCGAGTCGATTTTTCTGAAAGTCAGTCGATTTTTCGGCAAAACAGTCGTTTTTTTTTGAAAATCAGTCGATTTTTTCGGAACTGTCGTTTTTTCTTGAAAACAGTCGGTAAAAATTACCAGCCAGTCGGTAAATTCCTTGCCCCCCCCCCCCCCCCCCCCAAACATTTTGGCTAGTAACGCCTCTGGTTACCGGTATGTGTTAACCGCGTTGTAGGTGTTATCTGTTGAAATTGAAAATCCTTATGTTATATCTTATGAAACTTCTAAAAAGTAACACCATAAGAACCGTTATAATTTCCATTGAAAACCATCCTTTCCTTTTTTCAAGGTTGTTGAAATCGCTGGAGGCGGTAGTTTGCTGGAATCTGCGAAAAGGCTCGACTTCCTCCCAGCGTTTGCTTTCGAAGGCTTCGCAAACCGTGACAGCACCCAGTATGCCAAGTTCTATGGTCTTAACGATGCCCAAACCGTTTTACGCGGCACTCTTCGCTTTACTGGATTCTGCGAGAACATCCAAGGATTGCAGATGCTTGGGCTCATGAACCCAAATCCACATCCGATCCTGCACGAGTCTGGTCCGGACCTGACATGGGTAAGGGCTCGAGTTAAGTTGTCCTCCCTTGCTGAGCGGCCTGACCTTTCAGTAGTTAGCAGTAGGGATTCTGCTAAAGGATTTTTTTTTTATTTTCCACTATCTGCTCTACTAGTGACGTTCAGAATATCTACGGCCGTCCCCACAACGCAAACTCTGTTATGACGCGGAAAATTTGAATCTCAACACAAACGCGGCTTTTCAGTGGGCAGTGGAGGGCAGCATGGGGTTAAGACTGCTTAGTGTATCGATGCATATTTTTCCTAGCTTGGGGTGGGCAGCTTGGTAAAGACAGGTTAGTGTCTGGATGCATATTTTTCGTAAATCTTTTTGATGAAGCATAAGCGCAGAGAGATACCACAAATCCGACAGGGAAATTCCACTATTCAAAAATCGATTGTTCGTGAATAGCGGAGCAACGAAGTAACGCATTTTCATCGGGTCTTGAAGCCTATTTAAGTGAATAATTGATGGGTAACTAGATTGTCCTCTCTGAGCCCTTTTCGGTTAAATTTTAAAGTACAGTGGTTACCAATTATGCTTTATTTTTCATAAAATGCTTCACAGATAAAATTCACCGACTTATGGCGCTTTGAAAATAAGCCTTTTTCTTATTATCGCCTGTCATTCCCTCGATGGGGACGGGTTTAGAGATTGCATTTGTAAAGCGCGGAGAAATCAACAAGAGCTGTAAGCTCATATGGCACTTGCAAGTGTCAAGATGATTTGATTGATCAAGAGTAAGTTTCGACTTTGCGGTTGAGATGCGCGCTATAAGGGAGCTGGAACTTCATTTGTAAGCAAAACCCTTGAGGCAAAACTGCTAATGGGCTGATGGGCATCACGAAAATGCATATATTGCTTAAAAGTATTTTTTTTACTTTGCGGTCAAGATTGGTACTTTAAGGAATAATCGGATTTGGGAAGTAGCAATTTCTAAGCAAATGTTGTTGAGTCTCCAATATTCCAGCGAAGTTTCATCGTCCTAGCACATCTGGAAGTACCTTAACGCGCGATCACCGGAATCCCAGACCCCCCTCCCCCTCCTCCAACTCCACCCACAATAACCGGAGCCAATCCTGTTCTGTAAATGATTAATCCAGAGCACCTGTTTGTCATTCCCACGAAGTTCGATCCAGATCACACCAGTCTAAGCGGGTCAAGTATTTTCCGCCCTCCCCCCGATAATTGCCGGATTCGGTCCGGAAATGAAAAAGGTCACAAGAGAAAAATGTCCTCTGTTTAATTATTAAATTTCACTCGAATCCGATCACCCGTTCCAAAGTTACGCATGACTCAATATTCCGGATTCCCCTCCCTCAACTCCCCCCCCCCAAGATTATCATATCGAGGATTTTTTTTTTATTCCAAGTCAGTTTGACCGGGTCCCTGATATGCCTTCCAAGTTTCGTCGTGAAAATCCCCCAAAAACGGAATTCCGGGATACCCCTCCCCCCCCTCAAGTGTCCGGATCCAGTCAAATTATGTAAAAGATTTATATGGACCAGATGTTTGTTCTTCCCAGCAAGTTTCACTCCGATACCATCATTCTAACCGTTTCTCGAGATTTCCGGTTCCCCCCCCCCACCCCACCCAGCTCCCCCGCGGTGCACGTAGCCAATCCGATTCAGCAAATGACTTACCTAGAGCATCTGTTTGTTCTTCCCACAAAGTTCCATCCCGATCCCTCCATTCTAAACGGGGCACGTATTCCCCCCCTCAATAGTTGCCGGATCCGGTCCGGATATGAAAAAAATCATCGGAGAAATGTCCTCTGTTGAATTCTTAAATTTCACTCGAATCCGATCAACCATTCCAAAATTACGCATGACTGAAAATTTCGGATTCCCCTCCCTCCACTCCCCCCACCATTATCTGATCGACAAAATTTTTATTTTGAAGTCAGTTTGATTGGGTCCCTGATATGCCTGCCAAGTTTCATCGTGAAAATCCCCAAAACCACCATCACCGGAATTCCGGGACCCCCCCCCCCCCATAAGTGTCCGGATCAAGTACAATGGCCTAAAGGACTTATCTAGAGCAGATGCTTGTTCTTCCCAGCAAGTTTCACTCCGATCCCTCCATTCTAACCGTTTCTTGAAATTTCCGGTCTCCCCCCCCCCAACTCCCCCCTGGCTACCGAATCCGGTCAAGACTTTAAACGGGACATTACAGATATATATTCTGTTCAGTTATGAAGTTTCATTACAATCCGATCATCCGTTCGAAAGTTACACACTTCTCAATTTCCCGGATTCCCCTGCGGATTCCCCTCCCTCCACTCCCCCACCATTATCTGATCGACAATATTTTTATTTTGAAGTCAGTTTGATTGGGTCCCTGATATGCCTGCCAAGTTTCATCGTGAAAATCCAAAAAAACACCATCACCGGAATTCCGGCCCCCCCCCCCCATAAGTGTCCGGATCCAGTACAATGGTCTAAAGGACTTATCTAGAGCAGATGCTTGTTCTCCCAGCAAGTTTCACTCCGATCCCTCCTTTCTAACCGTTTCTTGAAATTTCCGGTCTCCCCCCCCCCCAACTCCCCCCTGGCTACCGAATCCGGTCAAGACTTTAAACGGGACATTACAGATATATATTCTCTTCAGTTATGAAGTTTCATTACAATCCGATCATCCGTTCGAAAGTTACACACTTCTCAGTTTCCCGGATTCCCCTGCCCTCCACCCCCCCCCCCCCCAAAATGGTCGGATCAGAAAACTGATTATTCCTAATTTTGTTTGGTCGGGTCTCTGATATGCCTGCCAAGTTTCATGGTCCTAGCACAACTGGAAGTACCCTAACTCGAAAAAGTGTGACAAAATGCCCTAAATTTTCAAGTTTCCAGCGCCCCGCACTCCCCCCCCATATGGTCGGATCGGGAAACTGATTATTTCCAGGTTAGTTTGGTCGGGTCCGTGATATTCCTGCCAAGTTTCATTGTCCTAGCTCATCTGGAAGTACCCTCACTCGAAAAAGTGTGACAAAATGCCCTAAATTTTCAAGTTTCCAGCGCCCCAGCTCCCCCGCATATGGTCGGATCGGGAAACTTATTATTTCCAGGTTACTTTGGTCAGGTCCCTGATATTCCTGCCAAGTTTCATTGTCCTAGCTCATCTGGAAGTACCCTAACTCGAAAAAGTGTGACAAAATGCCCTAAATTTTCAAGTTTCGAGCGCCCCCACTCCCCCGCATATGGTCGGATCGGGAAACTGATTATTTCCAGGTTCGTTTGGTCGGGTCACTGATATTCCTGCCAAGTTTCATTGTCCTAGCTCATCTAGAAGTACCCTAACTCAGAAAAAAAGTGACAAAATGCCCTAAATTTGCAAGTTTCCAGCGCCCCGCACTCCCCCCCATATGGTCGGATCGGGAAACTGATTATTTCCAGGTTAGTTTGGTCGGGTCCCTGATATGCCTGCCAAGTTTCATTGTCCTAGCACATCTGGAAGTACCCTAACTCGGATATGTGGGACAAAAAAACTCGGACCGACCGACAGACCGACAGACGGAATTGTGATCGGTATATGGCACTTGAGCCAGAGGCTGCAAGTGCCATAAAAACTGTCCGTCATGCAAGAAAATCGGTCACTGCAATATAGCTGGGTGATACTGAGTGACATTGCTGTTAAAGTAAACAGCCTATGTAGCTGAAATTTCTGTTGTTTCGTAGTTCAAAAGAAAAATTTAGATTTGTGGTTGTGAAGCTAATAAAAAAGTGACAAAAGTTTACAAATGTAACAGTCCAGAAATTACAGGGAGTTATCAGTTAATACCCTTGATTTTTTTGTTGAATTACAGATAATTTGGAGTGTGTAGCTCATCGAATGGATAAGAAAAAAGAAACTCCGCTTGTGTTTATCAAAGCTATAAATTAACAAAAAACTTAATAGCTCACAACGTATCGATGGTGAAGTCGAACCCCTGGAAACTTCCTGTTCTTCAAAACTCCAGAAATCGTTGTGTCATACGTCAATATTTTGTGTCACTGTTTTAAAGTTATTTTAACGAATGTATTATAAATTTTATTTTTTTCTGTTTAGTGTTTTCATCCGTGCCTTTTTCTTTCTTTATCCTGTATCACTCCGCTGTATCTAATAAGCGGGTTATAATTAAATTATGATTATTATTGAAATATTTCATGATATAATTGTTGTTGTTTTTTCAGAGGCAGCTAGTCTGTGAGCTCTCTGGCATCATGGGCGACAACCTCTTCTATGAGAACTTTAAAAACCAGGTGTATGAGCGCGTTGGCTTCAGCAATAGCCGCATGGCGGCGCTTGAGGGCTTGGGTCTTCTCGCCGAAGAGCCGGTTATGAAACGTGGAACACCGCTGGATACCCTTAGCGACTACTTAGCCAAGCGATTGAGTCTAGGTAAGCGTCAACTATTACAGCTAACATTTTATTTTAAATATTCAGTAATCTACTAATATAGTAGACAAAGCCTCAGAAATATAAAGTAAAACAAACCAAAACGTTTTTGCAGATGGCTAGTTGTTCCAAGCCACCTCGTTTATTAACTCTTCTTATCTCCTTCTCATGCCCCAATCAAATACTAGGACTAACCTAATCGCTTTCGTTCCTTATCTTTCTGTGGCCTATCTGAGTTAGCTGTCAACTTGCTTCGGATCTTTGCTTCTTCTGTAGATTATTTCATGTTGCCAGGTAGAGTTGTGAATGCGACAGAGTTTTCGGGGTTATGGTAGCATGTTGTACCAACAGTGTTGCCACGTCAAAAAGATATATGAACGACTTTTTGCTCAAAACAGAGTGAAATTTTATTTTCATGAAAAACCGTGAAATAGTCACTTTTGGTCGGAACCACTGCCGCAAAAATGGCACGTTTCTGAAATAGAGTGAATTTTATGTTCTACGTAGGACAAGATTACAAAAAATAGGGGACAATTCACAGTAACATGCAACGTGTGGCAATCCTGGCTATGAACCTATCCTAAGAGCATAATCGGGTTCCATTGTTTCATTTTATCGCGCATTACATCTGGTCTGGAGCAGTTATATATAACGCAACGCAAGAATCGAGAGGGAGGTTTTTGGGATCCCAAAACGTAAGTGGAGGGATACCTATGGCATCGCAAAAGTTGTCCCGTCCGTCCGTCTGTAAGCACGATAGCTCTCGAAAGGAATGAGATATTTTGATGAAACTTGGTGTGAGTATTGTTTGGGCCAAGGGAAGTTGGGGGAAGGGCCAAGTTCGTAGATGGGCTTTGTAGCCCTACATTTAGGGGTGGGGTTCAAATTAAGGGACAAACAAAATATTTTTAAACAGCTAATGTGATAGTCGATTATAGGGTAAGAAGACATGCTAAACACATGGTGAACACCATTTTCTCGCCGGACAAGTAGTTCGTCCGGAATCCGGCAAAAACCGGAAAGTTGGTTAAAAGTCAAAGTTTAATCTGAAGTTGATTAAATGTTCGATTTCAGTTTAAGAAGACATGCTGAACATTGTGGTGAAAACCATTTTCTCGCCGGACAACTAGTTCGCCTGGAATCCGGCAAAAATCGGAAAATATGTTAAAAACAAAGTTTTATCTGAAGTTGATTAGATGACAGATTTGGGGGTAAGAAGAGACGCTGAGTCTATATATGACAATCATTTTTTACCCTTACATATAATTAGTCCGGAATCCGGTTGTAACCGGATTTTTTTTAAGTCAAAGTTTTATTCAAAGTTGATTAGATGATCTTTATAGGGATAAGGAGATACGCTGGATTTGTTTCTGAATTTTCTTTTCTTGCTGGACTAGTAACCGGAAATTTGGCAGAAGTAAAGCAGGAAGTTTCGGTCAGCACGTCAAAATAGATATGGCTTATAGGGGTATATCTGAATTTGTTTTTCTCTGATGATTAGCCTGGCGAAGACAAGACCCAATTGTCTGGATCAAATATTAAATTTTTGGGATCCCGTCGACACCTTTGGTCTTGTTTCTTAAAAGGTAAAAGCCGTATTCGCAGAATTTTACTTCTGCGTCAGACATAATTAACTGGAAAACTCAAGTAGAACAAGTCAAAACGTATTAACATGGTCAGAAAACAAAATCAAAGAAATTCGACAAGAATAGTGAGAAATTTGACAGGCTTTAGTACAGCTCAACAAAACTTGGAATAAAGAGTAAATAATGCCCGGGCCCCACTACGGACACAGCCGTTCGTAATGTTGTGAGGATGGACGAGTGGAGGCGAGGTTTGATGAAGCTAATGGTTCCTGGGGTGTGGGCTGAATACATTCTGACACCGTAGGTGCCCACTAGCCCCAGGACCAGTCAGGAAACCGGACAAAAGAGACAAGGGAAAGTCTCAGGGAATTCTATAGCTCAGCCGCAGTCAATCCAGAAATCCCTAATCAAGCTGGTTGACACATCCTAGCGCAGCTGGAATTCACATATCCAGTCAAGCCCGAGGCCTACTAGCCGAGATGGACCATAACGTATATCAGTTTACTCGTACGGCAAATCATGTACAAGAGTAGATATAAATAATACAGCACTAATGGGTCCCTAACTAAATATATAAACTGGTCCTTACCATAAAGTATAATATAGAGAGGTCCTGCTTGGACCAAGAATCAAAGAGAACTGTTTTGGCTACGACTCCTTCCGTAACCAAAATACTTATAATGAAATGGATCAAAGCCTGACCTCGGATTAGCCAGAAGCTAACTGGAGTAAAGACCGAGTGACCTATTGTCACGATCTCGGGAAATTAATGATGGTGATGAAAACCGAAGAGATATATAGAAAAGTAGGCGATAGAGGGAGGGAATAACTAGGAGGACTATTGCAGAGCAAAGTGCTATGGGATGTCTCCATAACACACCTCCCCCCCCTTGGGCAGAGTGGTGTACGGGCACCAAAAGATTCTACACTGTTTCCATTCCAACCCCACCGACAAACATACCATAGATAGCTAAGCCATCGTGGCAACCCAGGTTTCTGCCTGAGGGGGCAATCAAATAAGTGTGAAAAATCAAAGCCCACTCTCTGTTCAGTTAGTTCAGGGTCCTTTATTGAGCTTCAGTCCTATTGACCTTACCCTGACCACACGAACCAAACCAATACAAATATAAAAGACGAACTAAAGGCAGAGTTAAAATTTGATGTGTCGATGCCTTTAAGTTCTAAAATAAATCAGGGGCTGGAAGACCTTTAAAAGGGAATTATCAGGGAAATATTGGGGAAATGTTGCCAGTACCACAACTCGTCCCAAAAGAGAAGTCTCTGAGATTTGTTAAAAATAGAAAATGGAAAAGGGAAAACTAGGAGGAATTTGGGAGGAAAGGGAAAAAGAAAGGCCGCAATTTTTAAAAATTACTCCAGTTAACTGTCGCAACGACCCAAGGTAAGACCTTGATGCAAAAAAACATGAAGTAGAAATGGTGAGGTCCTACGCACTCTAAGCCGCAAAATAAAGCACTAAGGGTAAGGGCACGCAAGTAATTAAAGCGCAAAAGACAGGCGCAAAGCATTTTCAAGTATGATGGCCGAAGACACGGCGTCAATCTGATGATTGATATTCTATACATTATTTACATAAAGCCATACGGCGAGAGGAACAAAATGTAGTGGTTTTAGACGTTTTTAAGACCGGTTTTTAAGACGTTTAGGACGCTCCTCTCTCATTGGTGGTTCATAACAAATTAAAAACGGGATTTTAAGAACGGGTTGAAGGAGGAACGTCTAAAAACCGGTCTTAAAAACGTGTAAAAACCGATTTCCGAACAAGTGTGTCCGTAGTGGGGCCCGGGCATAAACCTAGAGCCCAAGCTGACTGAAACACATATCAAATAATGGCTAAAAACAACTAGTGGCAAGCTGCCAAAGCATCGTATCTGACTATCGGTTTTTAGCCATTGTTTGAATTATACTATTAATTTGTGGAGAATCGAACTTTCTGGGGAATAGTTGGCAACATTAGTATACGATTTTCCCGGACTATACGATAAAAAAAACTCCCTGAGAACCGTAACAAAATATACATCAGCATGAGGGCAATTTGTGAAAATATCAAGCTTCTCGTGCAGGTGTGAAGGCATGGTACACAGCACAAGAGAAACGCAGTTGCAGCGCAGACGCCGTTGATGTGAAAGGGCTTGAATGGAAGCGCGAAGACGTAGACACAGGCGTCGTGGCCCGTGTTCCAAAATTGAACAACAGCACAACAAAAGATGTGTGAAAATTCGTCACGATGCTAGACTATAGTGTCGGCACACACCTGCGTCCCTTATCGTGCTGCGTTTTAGGTAAAGGAGACCGCGACCTTGTTATTCTACGACACGAGGTTGTCATCCTCTGGCCTGATGGCAAACGGGAGAAGAGAGGAATCAACATGGTCAGCTATGGCGATCAGGATGGCTACTCTGCCATGGCGAAGACCGTCGGTTATCCAGCTGCCATAGCCACTAAAATGGTCCTAGACGGTATGTAGAGCATTTTTCAAACCTCGTCTTCCAAGTCTGCTAGGGCTTATGAGCAATAATAATGACTTTTCCTCAAACTATTCTATTTGGGTTCCTTTGTGCGAAAAATCCTTGGTTACAGAGCCCACGATATGTTGCTCGTAGTTTATTTCGACAGCCTGCCGCTAGCATAATTTCTCGGCGACCCCCCCCCCCCCCCCTTGTAAGTTTCCATGGTTTCCACTAGATGGGTAGTAACTACGACAAAACACAATGTCTATAGTATTCTTGGCGCAACAGTTTAGGCAGGTTCAGTGAAGTCATTCACGGAAGGGCTCAATTGGTCTGAGAGGCGCCCTTTAGCGCCTTACCATCCCACATAAAGGAGGAGGGGTAATCGCTCTGTAAAAGCGGAAGCAGTGGAAGGCCATTGTGAAAGATTAAGTTGTAGACATTTTATAACGGGGGGGGGGGGAGTAAATAAAGGGCAAGTAATGGAAGCCATGCCACCCTAAATAAAGTTAGCGGGAGATCGCTGTTGGTATTACGAAATACCAAGTTGTGCATATTTTATTACGCTGTTGGTAATCAATTAGGATGTAATAACGTACATAACAATAAGTCACATAAATCATTATCACGCGGTTGTCAGTCGACCGTCCCCTGGCGGAGATGGAAGAATCTGGTCACGAAGGGGTTATAGGTTAGTTATCAGTGGTGACAAACAATCACGGATGACTGCCAGAAGTGGTTGGCACAAGCCATATAACTGAGCTGGCTTGTCCTGCGCAGATGGCTTGTCGATTCTTTCAAAGAAAAAGTAGCAACCATCCAGAATCAACTATAAAAGGAGCTTGTGTATCAGTCAGTAATTTGATACCGTAATTATTGTTTCCCAGGAGAAATCCAGACGAAAGGAATGGTGCTACCCCTGAGCCGAGATATTTATCACCCGATGCTGCAACGTCTTAGATCTGAAGGCATAAACGCCGTCGAAAAATCTGAATTTTTGTAACCCTTGAATCTCTTTTTTTCTGCTCATTGGTCCTTTTGACCTCTCAGTGTTATCATGTATGCTTTTGGTCATTTTGACCTTTTAGTGTTATCATGTATGCATGACATAACAAGGCCATCGAACGATGTTCTCTGTTCCCCATGACCTCTGACAGTTTTAATTTATGTAAGCCATAATAAGTAAGTAGCCTACGTGTTTTCGTGCCTTTTTCAATCGCAAATCGTGTTTACCGATTGTACTTATATTTGCTCATGAACTGGCCAGTTGACAATTTTGAAATAAAAGGATCTGATTGTGTTCAACTTACTTACATCTGCTACAGGCTGTCTATGGTCTTTTAGGCTCGTAGACATTATTGTTTCCCCACCTTGATTCGCACTTGGAAGTGAATAAGCTCCACGATGGATGTGTAATACAGCTCACCGGTTTTTAATTAGTCTGGTTGTTGGGCGGCATCTGGCTGGTAAAAGTGTTTTTGTGGTGTCGGGATATCTATCTCGTAAAGCTTTCCGTCCGTTGGTTCATGCGCCGGTTAGCACGATAAATTTCAAATGGGATTTGTTCAGACATGGTGTGAGGATCTTGAGGTCAAAGCAAAGATTAAGTCGGAGATAGGTCCCGTAGCGCTATATTTCGTGTTCAAGTCAAAATCTCTGCACCAGTTTTAACTTGCAATTCCAATAGTTGGGAATCCAATAGATTCCCAAAACCAGATACTGAGTTGCTAGAATAGGTTCTTTTTGCCACATAGCGATCGTAATGTCGGTCGGTCACGACTTTGTCTGTTCGGGCACTTCCAAATAAGCTAGGAAGATGAAACTTGGCATGCGTTTTAAGGACCCTACCCAATGAATATCAGTACAGCAAACTGATTGGTCTTTCCATTGAGTTATGCGTAAATAACTAACATGGTCTACCTTTTATAGTGCATTCTTTCTCCAATACCGCTCATTTGTCCCGTTTTGAGAATTGAGTTATCTGTCGCGCAAACTAGTCACAGCAGCCTTTGCCGGCAATTACAGTTCGATCCTCTTTTTTTTTTTTGCGTAGTAGGCTACTGTCACGAAGGGGAGGAGGTACATAAATAAAGGCGAGAGATTGGAAGTATGCGCCCAAGGCATGTCGCAAAAACGGCACAATTCAGGTATGCATCGCTTATTAATAACCCAACTTCATAGCTTTCTGCTAAAGTACACTGGTCATTACAGTTACAAAATAAAATATATTAAGATATTCACTTTGTTGAAAACCTCTGCGAAAAAATGGTACGAGCGAGTTCGCAAGTCTTGTGGTTCGTTCTCTGACAGGTACTAGCTTATTTCGTTGCCTTGTCTTGACATTTTGGGGGGCATAGGGAGCAAGGTTTGGTATTAGTTATTGTCTTCGGTGGAAGAGGCTCGGGATTCTCAATTCTTAAAGGACCCCTCTTGCTTATTCTGCCTTTTATAACATACTTAGCTCCCATATGGAATTGTAAGCTTCTTAAATCCCCACCTTTCTCCATTGTTTCGTTTCGTACTACGAATACTTAGCGCTTTTTCGGCCTTGCCGAGTTTTCCCATCACCCAACGAAAAGTTTGCCGGAATCTTCAATGTCCGCTGACAACTCTTTCACACATAAGGATGTGATAATATTCTATTTATTACTTCTTTTATTTACTTAGTTTCCCCACTTTTTAACCAAGGCACGATGAGTTTTCAAATGTTTTGCGCCCAGCTGCCGCGTCGGAGAGCAGGAAGGCTGGACACAGTCGACAAGCGCTAGCAAGAGAATCGCTAGTTTCAGGTGGAAAGTAATGGTATTTTCGAAAACGATTTTTCTGATCCCTTTCATAGGGAAAAGATCATTGCTAGTAAGAGTTGTGCTTTAACAGTGTCGGACCATATGACTGATGGCCGGGTCCCATTATAATAAAATTATAAGCTCAGAAACCCCCGCAATTCGCCATTGGTTCGTTATGTACCTTTTCAGCGCTTCTTCGGCCGAGCCGAGTTTTGCCCGTCACGCAGCGCTAATTTCGCCGGAAGCTTCAGTGTCCACCTACAACTCTTTAGCAAACAAGGGCATGAGAAGCTTCAAAGTGTTGTTTTTCTTTTTTGGAGATTTGGAAGGGAGCAAATACGCTTTTTGGGTCCTGCCTTTGGATTAACAGACAGCTGGGCGAACTGTCGGAGAAAGTGAGCAAAGGGACGTCTATCTTGTCTTTTGGACTAATTTTCTTTTGCTTTGTAGTTTTTCCACTTTATAGCCATGGTGCGCACGGTTTTCGAATATTTTGCGTCGAGCCGCCACTTTGGAGATCGGGAAGGCTGAATAGAATCGACAACCTCTAACAAAAAAATCGTTAATTTCACGTGGCAAGTACTGGTAATTTTTAAAACGATATTTCAGAACTGTTTGATCGTGAATAGTTCATTTCTAGTAAGAGTTGTGCTTCAACTGTTTCGGCCCAAAGATGTTATGACTAAAATAGTGTTTTATTAGAAACAAGATTCAAATCCACTTAAGCAAAGATATTATTGCAGCAGAACCAAATCAACTAGTAGAATTTTCATCAAGTCGAGCTCAAAATAACATACAGTGGATTTTCTTAATGTGAAGAAGGCGATACCGCTTGTGAATTTTTGTAGACAGTGGATTCACATTCTTCTTGAGAAAGATTTGTACGACGGCTCCATCACATCTTTGGAGGACACAGCGAGTGGAAACCTTTCATAGTAGCGCTGCAGTGTGACGTACTTCACAACCAAGATTTTTCCTAGAAACAAAATTCTCTCAAAGAAATGCGATAGGCTGAAGCGCAGCAACCCCCCCCCCCCCCCCTCGCGGCAACAAAACGCACCATCCTTTATGCAGGAATAGCAGCTCGAATCAGCTTAAAGCACTAGTGGCATTCTTTTTTGTTGTTGTTGCTTCCATTTTTAGTAAAAGATAAACAAGGCTCAGGGTAGCTCTAACGGTCGTGTCCATAGATGGAGCATGTTCAGAAAGTTCAGTCAACGCAGAAATTTCTGGCATTACAATTGCGCGAAAAATAGCTAATAGAAATATGGCTATTGCTGCTCTCCGAGCTAATTCTGCATATTCCAGTTTAGAGCCAACTCAAAGGACCCGTACGTCGTACCTATAATGCCAATGCAACCTACTTCCGTTATTGCATTCATTCATTTTCAAACCCGAAGACCTGAATTTCATATGTTACATTCTAAACCCGGTAACGACAACTCAATAATCTTTGCACTTGCCACGAATCACTATTTTCCATGCGCATTACGCTCCCGACGAGTGTCCGCGCATCATGCAATTCATGCATAAAAACCGGTTATCTGAATTTTACCGAGATTTTGGTACATGTCGATTTATTCAAACAATGTTTACAACGGGTACGTCAGCTACGATTCTTCATCGGCGATATTTCGGCCCTTTTTGGCAAGGGTCCTCGTCAGGCTGTCAATCTTCTGGTCCAACTTCGGGGAATGAAACAAACCTGTTTTTGAAACTTTGTTTCATTCCCCGAAGTTGGACCAGAAGATTGACAGCCTGACGAGGACCCTTGCCAAAAAGGGCCGAAATATCGCCGATGAAGAATCGTAGCTGACGTACCCGTTGTAAACATTGTTTGAATAAATGTTTCAAAGTCAGCTTGGACTCAAAGAATATTTATCTACATGTCGATTGCTTTGGAAAAGGCTTAAAACTGCCAAACCCGTGGATAATTGCAATAGTTTTTAAAAGATCTCTCTGTGATGGATGCTGACAATGGGGCGAGGGGGGACAACTATGATTAATCAGCTTGGAGCGGTTCAAGGTCCAACTGACTGCCACCTGCGGCCAACAAGCCCTTTGGGGCTTTCTTAGCAGGTGCTGCAAAATGTTTTGTATGCATGTGTAAAATAAAATTTAATCTAATCTAACTTAAATTCAATCTAATCTAGGCGTCTGTTTCCTTTTAGAAAGATTTACTCTTTTAGGAAAAGATATGAACAGAAAAGAAGCCGAGTATTGTTGGTTGTAGGAGGTTCAGGCGATGGATAAATGATGGCTCAGACGGAGTTAGCAAAGTTGTGCCGTAAATATAGTCCTTTATGTCAGTAGGTTTCCTGCCTTCACCTTTTTCGTCAAGTTCATAAGGATAGGACAAGTGATAAAAAAAAATCTCAAATGAATTGCAAAATGTGATATCAAGAAACTGAAAATACGCTAATCTGAAAAAATTTGAAAAGTTTTTTTCAAGAATAATTTGCCGCACAAAATTTACAAGGTCAAATTCTCGTCTGAGCGGCGAATAACTTTACAGAACATACTTTACGAAAACTTCAAGGATATTATGAACACCATCTTAGCGGTCCTTAGGCTACGATGCCACATGACTGGCCCACCTACTATCCACCGCCTTGATTATACAAGGCACCAGGGTTTTCGTGCAAAATTTACGCCGCATTCCGGACGTTCTTACATACCTCCATACCACCAACCATGGACATTTTTGTAGACTTTCTTGGCATCTTCTTTGCTGTTGCATTTGACATAGACGACTCCGTCTTTTGAGCTTGTGTCGATTGCCATATGGACAATTTTGGCGTCGCTACACTTTTCTAAGAGATCATCGGAGACACGCTTCTGCCAATCGCTAGTAGGGTCCTCCCTAAAAAATGAAAAAACACGTGGTCTAAGTAAATAACCAAATCGGCCGAGTGATATCGACCCCCCCCCCCAAAAAAAAAAAATTGAAATAAACATTTTTTAGTCATAAGTTTATACGTTGAGAACGACAAATTAGATGTTTAAATCACGTATATTGTGTCTTCTTTCATAACTTTTACAGAGTTGATGAAAGGATAAACAGATTTAGGTATAGTGTTTTGTTATATATTATATTACTCCTTAGTTCTGGTAGAAATAAATGAAGCAGTAGATTGACCGAAGTCTATACACTAAAGCCTTGATGGCCATGGCAGAGTGCAAAAGAAAACGAACAAACAAAATCCACTAACCAACAGAACGAAACCCCGAGGCCTGGAAAAACCTAGACAAAGTGCTCCTATTGACCTTATAAGTCACGAGTTGTTGCACAGAAACAACGGAACTGAATAGCCGAGCAGTAAAGCCACAAAAACACGGACCGGTTCGAACGTATAAACAGCACACCTAGGACTGCCTACCGAGCTTAGTGCTTAGTTCTCAAAAGACATAGTGCCCGGATCCGGTCCGGGTCTACAAATGACAAATCTAGGTCTTACGACCGTTCGCTTGCCAAATATTCCGCCATCACTTCAGCACTTGCGCATGCAACGCGAAAAATATTTCAAATTGAAAATCTGGTCATGAATGACAGAAATTTCGTACATGTCCACAGTGATTAAGCTAGGACAGCGGTAAGGGGAATTTGGCATCAGGATTTTATGTACAAAAAAGATACAAGACACAGGTATTCGAGTCGGACAAGCGGACAGTACTATGGTTGCGTTTCTGCAGACACCATGGTATCTGATATACGGTTGCTCTGCAAAAACGACATTTGCCGAAATTGCACTTTTCGAAGGCATCCCAAAAGAAAAACTGATATTCAGTCACATCACTAAGTGCCAAACTTCTTTCCCACCAATTTGACAAAAACTGATGAAAGTGAGATGACTTTTTCAGATACCACGATAACTGCAAAAATGCCTTTTGACCGTGGTATCAGATACCACGACAACTTGCAAAAACGACTTCAGACCGTGGTATCAGATACCATGGTATCTGCAAAAACGCACCTTATGTCTATGTCGGATCGGATCGGACCTTGGACATCCCGGATATGATAATATCGTGTGGGGGGGGGGGCGATGAGTTGATGCACAGATGTATAGCTTGCTTTCAGAGGAACGATGAGCAGACGACACGACCGACAAAAGAAGAAGAAGCAGAACTTACGTGGAAGGGTCAAACATATGCCTGATCTTCAAACACGGCGTCGGGCTCTTTGCGGGCGGGGTATTCACTGACGACTCGTCAACGTTGAAGGCACTTCCCTGCCACACCTTTTCTCTTTTGTCTGCGCTACCGTGAACGTTGGGAAGCCAACGCCAGACTTCGTACATTTCACCTGACACAAAGGTAAATACATTTAACACACAGAAAACATATATTTAATTATGCAAGTATTCAGTTGCATTGGTAAAATATCAAGTGTCTGTTCCCGTTCAAAAATCGCGACGAATCGTACAGGACCCGTCGTGTCTTCTTATGACGAAAAGGTCAAATTCGGCGGTAATGCTGTGACAGCTGCTTTTGAAAAATAAAATTCTATTCTATTCTAATACAAATGCAACCTGCTTCCCCAATTGCATCATTTAATTCTTAAAGGACCCCTCTTGCTTATTCTGCCTTTTATAATATACTTAGCTCCCATATGGAATTATAAGCTTCAAAAATCCCCACCTTTCTCCATTGTTTCGTGTCGGTAACTACGAATTTTTAGCGCTTTTTCGGCCTTGCCGAGTTTTCCCGTCACCCAACGAAAAGTTTGCCGGAATCTTCAACGTCCGCTGACAACTCTTTCACACATAAGTATATGATTCTGTTTATTACTTCTTTTATTTGCTAAATTTTCCCACTTTTTACCGCGGCGCGTTCAGTTTTCAAACCTTTTGCGCCCAGCCGCCGCGTCGGAGAGCAGGAAGGCTGGATATAGTCGACAAGCGCTAATAAGAGAATCGCTAGTTTCAGGTGGAAGATAATAGTAATTTCGAAAACATTTTTTCCGATCCATTTCATAGGGGAAAGATCGTTTCTAGTAAGAATTGGGCTTTAAGCTCAGAGACCCAAATTTGATATGTTACATTCTAAGGCCGCTACCTCACTAATCGTCAGGGGCGTCGCAAGTGCACTTTCGTTGGGGTGGTGCAGAGCCTAAACTTTTAATGAATCTCTCGAAAATTTTACCGAATCCTAGAAACTGAGAATTCGAGTTTTAAATTACTGAACAGGAAAAATTACGTACAAAGAGTCACACTAAAAGGCAGAATGAAAGACGATAAACCATCTACTAGGCGTCGTTTTGGCGAAGCCTACTTGGATAATATATATATATTTTAATTCAACACTATAACGACGCTACAAAAACATAAAGAAATAACCGAGAGGCCTACAGACAATTATTAAAGTTCGACAATGTATTTTAGTGCTTTACCGTATATTATCTAGTGTTGTACTTTAATCAATTTGACAAACCAATTGTATATACGTATTCTAATTGTCTCTTTTGTCATGTAGTGTACGATAACTTTGTCGTCGGCCTATGCTATCCAATGGATATTTTGGTACTAATAAATGGTTGATTGATTGATTGATATATTGCCAGGCACGACTGCAGTAACAGCTTCTATTTATTGTATCCTAGACAAAATTAAATCGAGCGCCGCAGGTAAAATTTTCTGAATCCATTTTTTTTTCCTGTGGGCTACTATTTCCCAAAACCAGATGGAGCGACGTCCCGGCAGCAGCAGCTACTGTAGGCTACTCAGTAGGCCTACTTACTACCCATGACCATACAAAGTGAGCGCTGCAGGCGAGATTTTTAAAGTCAGCTTTTTCCTGCCAAATTTGACTATTTCCATGCAGATCTTAGCTTTGAATGTTTCTCAAATCACAACCCTTTAACTGGCTTAAAACCCCAGTTAAATGACGCGCCCTTCCACAAAATACAGAATATTACGAAAAGCGCTGCAGACGGAATTTTCGGAACATTTATGATTAGAGCATCTTTTTGGGATCCAAAATCAAAGTAAGGACTATCGATGAAATCATAGGCTAATCCTTTTATCTACGACCTGTGCTTCACTCGACATCTCCGGGTCTCGAGGTTCGTGGAAACTACCAAATTCTGGTAATACTGAATACATTACCAAATCTCAGTTTTTATAGCGAATAAGTTTAGACCGACAGCCTATTCGTGATTCTGTACAACTACCGAGTTCTGGTTATTATACCGAACTGTTTGGTACCACAAAACTACAGAACAGTATTCGTATTCGATAAAATTTCGTCGAAACTGGAACAAAAAGCGGGATTCGTGGGTAACTACCGAGTCTTGAAAATTATACTGAATAAATACTCTTGATGACTATCTCTCCCTGCCGATGCAGAATCTCCGGTTACCTGCGGAAGGAAGGAAGAAACGGTGTCACAGCTGCGCTGACTCAGGATTTGTGTCATTGAGTTTGAGTCGGTACAGACACGTTTACTCCTTCTTCCTGCGAATCACTGGCGTGTTTTGGACTCGGTCATATAGAGTATTACCGAATCTCAATCATGATGCCGAATAATTTTGGACCGATAGCCTATTCGGTACTCTGTATCTACCAAATCGAATAGTTCTGGCATCGAAAAATTACCAAATAACTTCAGTAAATTCGCTTACGGAATTCGTGATAATTACCGATTCCTGATCATTATACCGAATAGACTTGTAACGACAGCCTATTTTGGATTCTGTATAACTACCGAATCTCCGTAAATATACCGAATAGTTCTGGTGCCGATAAAATACCAAACATTTTAATGAAATTCTAGGCCGGATATGCAAAATTTTACCGAATCTCAAAAAGTTAGGGGGGTGCTACTCCCCCTTGCGACGCCCCTGCTAAGTTGCCTTAGACCTTAGTTCCTCCTGCACTTTCAGAGGCGTTTAGGGCATCCAAGAAGAGCCACCTGTCGTCCTTAGTGCCACGATTCATTATTTTCCATGCGCATTATGTTACCGATGAGTGTTCGCGTATCATGCTTTTGATGCGTAAGACCGGGAAAAGTCTTAAAACAGCAAAAGCGACAAGTATCCATCTTAGCTGGGAAGAAGAAGAGACAGTTGATTCCAAAACCAAAATGCAGATAAATCTCTACCCGTTCAACGATCCAATCGAGCTTCGAGTATAGCTTAAACTTGTGCCTAACAAAGTTTACTCAAGTTATTTTAACCCCTTAAATGCAATGGTCGACATATTTAGTGCCAATTCGGCGCTACGACTTGTATCAATAAAACTATCTATCTATCTATTTGTGCTTTAAAAGGACCATCGCATTATTCACTTTGTATGTTCCAGTATTTTAAAATAGCTGAATTCAAACTAGGCTCTGCTTTAAACATACCACCAGCGGCTTCGGCTGTTTTAAAGACTTTTCGAGGCCCGTTGACTTCTAGCAAAACATGGAAAAATTTACGTAACCATTTTTTCTGGTCGCAAACAACCGTCCGCCGCGTGATATACAAATCGAAGGTAGCGAAACAAGGCAAGTAAGAAAGACAATGAGGTGTCATTACAATGTGCCGTATGAATTTTTTTTTTTTTTTTTTTGGGGGGGGGGGGCTTAAAGTTTAACTGAAAAGGGCTGGGATAGGACAATCTAATTACCCATCACTTATTCTCTTAAACTGGCTTGAAGACCCGCTGAAGATTCCGCTATTCACGAATTATCGATTTTCAAATTGTGTAATTTCCGTGTGATTTGTGGTACCTCTATGCGCTTGTATCTGTGTTGTATGCCTTACCATAAAAATTTATGGATTTTTTTTTTTAAGTTTAACTGAAAAGCCAACTTACTTTTGTGTCATTTAATTGAATACACTGAATTATTTGGATTCTGCAAAGCGATTTTTTTTATTTTCCACTATCTATTCCAGTTATGACGTTCAGAATATCTGCGGCCGTCCCCACGACGAAAATTTTACAATGACGCGGGAAATTTTAATCTCAACACAAACGCGGCTTTTCAGTGGGCAGTGATGAGATTGGTGAAGATTGCTTAGTGCCTGAACAAAAAAGTAATCATAAATCATCACACGGAAGTGCCATTATTTGCAAAAATCTATTATTCGTGGACAGCGGAACAACGAAGTAACGCATTTTCAGCGGGTCTTCAAGCCAATTTTAGTGAATAAGTGATGGGTAACTAGATTGCCCTATCCCAGCCCTTTTCGGTTAAACTTTAAGCACAGTCTTCACCAAGCTCACCACTGCCCACTGAAAAGCCGCGTTTGTGTTGAGATTAACATTTCCCACGTCACAGTAGAATTTACGCTGTGGGGACGGCCGCAGGTATTCTGAACGTCATAACTAGAGCAGATAGTGGAAAATCAAAAAAATCCCTTATTTTATTTATTTTATTTTATTTCAAATAAGGCCAACATGGGCCACAAAATAACAAAAACCTTAGCAGAATACAAATTATTCAGTGTAATCAACTAAATGACACATAAATAAGTTGGCTTTTCAGTTAAACTTTAAAAATGGACGATAATTTGCATTAATGTTATAGGTAAGGCAGGTCTTTTAAATAGGTAAGGCAGGTGCTTTATAGATTCAGGCAGATAATACGAAATGCGATTAGGACAACATCTTGAGCTGAAAAGAAAATCCTCTAGGACGGGTAGGCTAGGACAGTACCTTGAAAATCCCGGTTTTCCTTCCTGATCCGTGACTCATTATCTTCAACAAAAGCGACTACTTTCTGCCAAAGTTTCGACTTGGCTTTCCGCTCGTTCACCGGGATCAAGGAATCGCGAATATGATTTCTCGGCAAAAACGAGTCATTGGGGCGACCATCTCGCTTGCAATCTTCCGCGTTCTCAACCAGTAGGTCAATGACCCTCTGGGTCAGCTGCAACAGTTCAGCATCTTCCTGCTGCCTTTGACGGATGATAAAATTTCGGCCTTTGACAGCGATCCACGCTAGAAAATGAATGGTAGCTTTTAACATTAGCAAAATGGATAACAAAATTGTTAGAATTTGTAAATGAAAGTACTAAAATATTTCAACATATTGGAAGAAGAAGAACCAACATGGCAGCAAGATTACAATCTGACTTAATCAGCAACTAATTGATTACCAGCGACTCTGTTCCTGATCAGAGAACGGTAGTAGTTACTTTCAGTCAGTTTACTACCATCAAAACATGTCATAAAACTTACAGTAGCTGGTGTACTACATTGTTAGAAGTTTGATAACAGATAACACGTGTTTGCGTATCCCTGTGTTAAACGTTATGGGAATGTGTCTCCGTTATATTGAAGTAGATGTCATTGTTATATTTAGGATTATAGTGTTTCTATGAGGTTTATTGTTGGTATATATGAATAGGCTATTACCTAAGGCGTTTTTCCGCGACACAATTGTGTGCCACACACTTCCGAGTGTTTGTCGCGGAAACACGATCGTGTGCCACACAGGCGAGCCACAAGTTGAGACTCCCGGAAACGCCGTTTTGTCTATTTTTTTGGCGGTAATTTTAAATATCTGAAAATAAAAATAAAATTCATGTACAATCTCAATAAATAGAACTCCAGGCTTATCTCCTTACCATTCTGTACAAAAAGCATCCTCAGTTTTAAGTCGATATGCTTGAAAAAGTAGTTAATTTTATTGTTTAGACACTATTTTGAGACTTAATTTGAATTTCCCGCCAGAATCGAGCCACAAAATCGACAATCATCTCTCCAGTTGTTTGTCGAATTTGAGCCATAAAGCGAGCCACGAAACTCTTGTTGGTCGCGGAAACACACTTGTGGGCCGCACGAAAGACCGCGGAAACACTCTTCTCGAGCCACAGTCGACCCACAAACTGTTTGTGGGAACATAGAAAAACGCCTCTATTCTTGTGATTGCTTGCATATTCTTGTGTGTGTGTTTTTTTTGTAATGTATACTCACTGATTTTGGCGGACAGAAATAAAATAAATAAGCTTCTAAATAAATATTGCTTTCTCGTGACCAGGGGCGTCATGTATGGAGTGTTGAGGGGGACCCCCCCCCCCCCGAATGTTGTCGGTAAAAAATAACCGCGCCACGTGTTTCGAAAAAAAACATTAAAACAGTCGTTTTTTTCTGACATCAGTCGATTTTCAGCAAAACAATAGGTTTGGTCTTGAAAATGGTCGTTTTTTCTGAAAATCAGTCGATTTTCCGTCGGTTTTTCTTGAAAACAGTATTTATTTCTGCAAAAACAGTCGGTAAAAATGATCAGCCAGTCGGTAAATACCTTGCCCCCCCCCCCCCCCTCCCAGAAAAAAAAACATTTTGGCTAGTAATCCCTCTGTTGGTGACGCTTAACAAAAAGATGCGCAAACATGCGTTATCCGTGTCAAACTTCTGAGCGTGTAGGTGTTGATTTTTGCCCTTAACCAGAAGATAACAGGGGTCGGTTTACTGTGTGGCATTGGTACTGGTTTGGTACCCGATCCCTGTCTGGAATTTGAAGAAGCAGAAATAAGAGGAGCTGTGCTATCTCAGAAGTGCTAGGAATGAATAAATGAATATATTTATCTCCTATTTCTTTAAAGTAGGAATAGTGGAGTGAAGAAGAAAAGAGGGGAGACAAACGGACAAGACTGTGATTTTGAGCCGACAGCTTCTTATGCAGCTCGTCAAGTTTGATATATATACAGTGAGCGAAGATTTATTAACAATTTTAGGTTTTTCTGTACCAGACTGGCAAGTAAAGGAGGCATTTACAATACCGATGCTTTACGCTGTGTCGATGCAGTGGCTTTCTACTTGGCTTCACCGGCTTTATGTAGAACAATGGTTCGCAGTGTGCTAATCCTAAAGCTCTGGTCAAAAGAGGGCAACCACAGTTCAACTTACCTCCAAATCCGAGGGCGAAGATGGCCACGACATTCCATGCCACTTTTGTGAGAATATTTAGAACTATGCTCTCATCATTTTCTCCTTGTCCTAAATTAAAGGGCATATCAATAGAATTGTCGGATGATTTTTCCAGCTCATGAAACTTTTCTATTCTCTGTCTGAGATTGAGCTAAACAGAAAGCCGGCAAATGAAGACAATCGAGCACCGTGCCCGCTCATACCTTTGGGAATATTCTAATCACGGAGCACTATGCCCAAGAACTGAGCATTTATGTACGACTGGGTCCGAGTCCCCATTTTCGTTTTTTCGCAGTTTCGTTTTCTTTACCTTGTATCGACCCTATTGCGCGATACTATAAATGGTAACAAGATTTCAGCACGACTTCAACTTGAAAGATCTACCAATTCAGAAGCGGAGGAAAAGCCTGCACGAGTTTACTTCCCGTACATTCGTGGTGTGATAGACCAATTGTACTGTGTTCTTCAAAACTGTCCTAACTACATTTTCATAATTTTTGGGCCCAGTTTTGTGTATGCCATCTGAATGAAGAAAGTAGGAACTCAGAAAGTTAAAACTAATCTACCTGTTAGATGGTGCTCATGTCGTCATCTAACACTTAGCACAATTTAACAGAATACCAAATCAGCTTTGTTCTTTCCAATGGTATAGTTAACTCAGTTTTCAAAAATTTTTCAGTTAGCACAGTTTTGAAGAACACGGTACAATTATAAAAAAAAATTGAGATAAATATTCTTTGAGCCCAAGCTGACTTTGAAACATTTATTCAAACAATGTTTACAACGGGTCGGTCAGCTACGATTCTTCATCAGCGATATTTCGGCCCTTTTTGGCAAGGGTCCTCGTGAGGCTGTCAATCCTCTGGTTCAACTTCGGGGAAGGAAACAAACCTGTAATCTTAATCGAATTTTCGCGTCGTACTCGTTCTGGTCAAGGACTACAATGGCGTTACCTTTGTCAGCTTTTGTGGTGATGAGAGATCCGTCTTTCCTTAGGCTCTTTCGAAATATCGCTGATGAAGAATCGTAGCTGACGTACCCGTTGTAAACATTGTTTGAATAAAAAAATTGAGAAAGTTCAACATCCCAACCTTCGACCGTAGTCTACTGTCCTACCTAAACACCAGATCAGCACCAATGAGGCAATGAGGCATTTACTCAGAACCCTGCACGAAAAGCGCTATATCGGCAGGACAAAGAGAACAAAGATCCGCAGAACACGAACAAGAAATTGACCACGAACTCCCCGACAGAAAAAACTTCACTTTTTTGCCAAACTTACACTTTCAAATCAGCACTGGTAGCAGACAATCCTTTTGAAACACTCCCCATTCAGTACATTTCGGAAAAGTCTAGATTCTTTCAACATGTGTCAGACTATCCGAGAAGGCGTTGAAATAAGAGAAAACACGCACAGGCAATTTATGAAAAACAGGCGAGTACTCACTACCACACTGTCAGCAGTTTCATAACAGATAAAACAAGGATGCGCGGTTCCAATAGATAATACTTAGGATGTTGCTGTTACGTTTTTTAATGTTACGCATACAAGAAGAGAAGAAACAGCCGAAAAAAACATCTGCTGACTTTTTGTTTGTCATCATGATATCGGAAAAGTTAGCAGATGCTTTTTCGGCGGTTTTTCGGCTCTTCTGACAATGCTTGTTATGCATAACGTTTCCGAAATCAAAACAGATACATCCCATTTTTGTCTGTTGAAACTGCGCATCCTTGTGTTATTTGTTGTGAAACTCCTGACGGTGCAGAAAAGTGGGATGGCATTATAAAGGAAATACTCTTGATGACTAACTCTTCGTGCAGTCGAAGAATTTCCGTGTGCCTAGCGAAGAGCCAGACACGTCACTACAACAAACGTTGTTGATTGGCTTACACATGATAAGAATCAATTTTAAGGATTCGTTCAGGTGACGTTTCTTGTTCTTCCCAAGGTTCACTGGCGTATTTCGGACTTAGTCATATACAGTATTCAAAACCCAAGCTCTTATTCACAACAAAACACAAGGTAACCAAAATTCAGAAAAACGTTTCCCATGTCAACGACGCGATCGAGCAGCCAAAATAGCAGCCTATTCTAAAACTAGTTTAACCTTCAGCGATTCCGCAGAAGTATCTCCCCAAAATAGGATATTTATAGTTTCCATCAAATCTAATTCGCGGTCAGATTGGGCTGAAGGAATACTTCTGATATTCTACTTATCCTTGGGGACTAGTGGCAACAAGAAACATACTCACTCTCGTTTCTCAGCTGCAAATACACGAAGACAATCACCGCGAAGAATCCAATGCAGAGGTGTGGCAAGTACTTCGCCCACAGGACGCCGCTGAACACTTCATGATCGGAGGAGGCACTTGGAGGTTCAACTTTCACAGGTGGTCTGCTCACTCGGACTGGTCTTCGGGCCTCCTGCTTATCTTCCTCTTCTTCACTTGAACTCAACTCTGAATCAGGCGAACCGAAAACGGGAGCTTTAACTCCCTCTCGACGCATAAAGCTTGGGATGTACCGTGACAGACCAGTTCTGCCAGGAGTCCCGAACCGGTAAACAGCTGGGGAGTTGAAGGTAGTGTTGAGCTTTGACTTTTGTTCTGGAGTGTGAACGTCTTCTGGCTCGCTGGCCTGTTCTTCAACAAATACTTTTCGAGCTGGGGTCTGTATGTTTCTATCCATTCGGGGAGCAATTGGCGTCAGTGGCTTGTTGTATGGTGTGGGAGACTGTTTAGAAAAGGGTACGCTGGGTTCGTTAACTGGACGTGGATTGACGACCGAATTCTTTCCAAAGAGCCGAGCTTGCAAATCCGCAACGTAGGCAGACCCTTCGTCTGCCATAGTGGTTTGCGTGGCACCAGTCGATTTGGTTTTCAGACTCGAATCCGTAACCGTTTCTGATGACCTGTAAGAAGACGTGATGGCACTCCCTAATGGTCTTCTTGAAGGCACTTCATGCCTACCCCCAAGGCCAGTTCCACCCAAGGAATAAGATAGTGCAGTTCCTTGGGATCTCCCAGTGTAGTCGCTCCTTATTCCGTATTGGTCCTGACTAGCACTAGAACTTATCCCGGAGGTCCTAGGACTTGAAAGCGTGTCCACGCGTGGTGCATACGAGCTGGTGCTGAAGCCACGGGTATACGACGACGGCACCGATGCATCTTGACCCGTGATGAATACCGAGCTAGTAGGAGATGCATCACTAGCTGCAGACAGTCTCGACGACGCTGCCACACTAGGGGGGTTCGGACTAGGTGGGACTGAAGTTTCCTGCTCTGGCTGGTTGGCGCCTTTTTCTTGCTGTGCAGGGTAGGGAGAGTTAAAGACAACAGTCACAGTGGGTTGCTGGTATCTGTAGACATCTCTTGCGCTAGAAGTTTCAACAGTTACACTCTCTTCTGAAATCTTTTTTATCTTTGCTGGCGAGGGTACACTTACAGTATCAGAAACAAGTTTTCTGGTAGTTCTCCTGGCAGGTATTTCAACCTCAACCGTTTCTTCTACTTCCATGGAGTCCTCATTTTCATCTTCTTCCTCTTCGTCTTCTCCGATGCGAGTTGACGAAGCTACTCTCGAAGCGCTCCTGGATCGAGATCTGGCCCTTTCGTGGTTGATTTTTTTCTGAAGGGAAAGGCGATTCTTTTCAGTAATTTTTGGTTTTGCCCAACCAAACTCAGCAAATGTTTTATCAATTTCATTGTCTGTATAATTCACTGCAGACACTTCCTCGCCGTCCGTGTCTGTTTGTGCTGCAGGTGCAATTGACCGTTTTCTTCCCTTTCGTGCTGGAGACTGGGCCTCTTTTGCTTTCGGGGTTGCTGCACTGACTCCATTAGAGACCCCTTTTGAAGGAGTTGGAGCTGCAGAAGCTCCTGCCTTTTTAAGCCTGTTTATTAATACCTTCCTCGTCGCATCTGTGACTGGTACAACTGGCAGGTTATATTCCTTCAACTTTGCTAGGATCTGGTCATCCGATAGCGTATCAAAGTCTGTCATTGCCTGAAAAAAGAGAGAACTTAAGCACTTACAGTATTGCACAGTATCGCCTTGTCAGAGCAAGGTTATCCAACACGTTTGCGCTACTACAAGCGCCAAATATCATCAGTCTTCCCCTGTTTTTGGATTTTAGGCTGCTAGCTACTGTGATAATTTTCTCAATCAGTGACAGAGTAGCGATGCTGATTCGTACATAGTCGCCCAAGCTCCACCTCCTCTTTGCAGACAGCTGTTCAGTAAGGTAAGTGCCACCATGTGCTGCAATACCATTAGTTACATTCACCTATCTGGGTAGACTTCTCAGACCAAGTCCTTTTTGGGATCTTTTGGATTTTAGGCTGCTAGCTACTGTGATAATTTTCTCAATCAGTGACAGATGTAGCGATGCTGATTCGTACATAGTCGCCCAAGCTCCACCTCCTCGTTGCAGACAGTTGTTCAGTAAGGTAAGTGCCACCATATGCTGCAATACTATTAGTTACATTCACTTATCTGGGTAGCCTTCTCAGACCAAGTCGTTTCTGGGATCCCAAAATGCAAGTGGAAGTCGAGTGAATAAGATTCTCTATCCTTTCGACGAGCCAATCGAACAACAAAAACAGTAGCCGTGTCCAAATGAAATCACAGCACCAGCTCTAACTCCAACCAATTTTCAGAGAAGAAGTTCACAAAATCAGATATTTAAGGAAGAATCTTTAATTGTTTTCCACAAGTTCATTTTCCAGCTTGAGTGGCTTGAGCCTAAAAAGGACCCTTACCAAGAAGGGCGAAAATATAGCTCAAATAAAATGTCGCTGACATATCCGTTTTTGCAAGGTGAATAAATTGGTAAAGTTTGCAGGAAAATGATACCATGAGAAGCAGAATAACACAGGAGTAACATCAAAAGAAGCATGTCCCTATGTCTACTGCACTTGTCTTATAAAGGAGAAGGGTGCAAAAACACAAAGTAAAGTGCCTAGACTTGTGTTTTTCAGCTAAGAATCCAAAGCATAAAAACTGCCCAAAGTAAAGCAAAAGCAATTTAGGTAAAAGAGCCTTTCGAACATCTTAGGGCAAACCAAAGCTGACTATTGTAACTTGCACCAGCATCTTCCTATAGCATGTATTTGCATCTTTTTTACTTTGTTTTGTGTCAGGCAGTTTTCAACTGTTCAAAGAAGAAATAGAAGTAAGTGGGTGACATTTAGTGTTGGGCGATATTTGCATTTTTTTATTTTCGATATTCGATAATCAATATCGATATTTCTTTACCAGGTTTTGCTACAGGATACGTCTCGTTTTGCCAAAATTTAAGAACAAAAATTGATGTCAAATGGCATCTCGCATCATCTCAAACTCCGAATTAATAAGATCTGACTTGCGGAAAACATACTGCTCCAGTTTCAAATATATAAATGTAGGTTATGTTGCATTATTTACAATAATTATGAATGAACAAATATCATTTTTGATAGTGATATTTACGTTTCAATATTTGGTCCAATGTATTGATATATTATTATCGATATTGAATATCGCCCAACACTGGTGACATTTGATATCAACAATTAATGTGGTCAGGATGGATGTATTTTGAGGTTCCAGAGCTGTACTTATTTATAATTTAAGCCGCATTCAATTTAGCCTTCTCTCGGTCCCATCAGCCAAATGCCATTTTATTTAACTGCCTCGTCCACTTAATGCCATTTTATTTATCCTGTCAGCAGGGGCATCATGACTGGGCCGGAGGAGGGGATGACCCCCCCCCCCCAACTTGCCCCCCACCAATGTGGTCGGCCAGCGGGTAACAGATAACAGAGTCGGCATGAAGCGCTGCAATTTTTTGTCAAAACAGTTGATTTTTTTCATGAAAACAGTAGTTTTTCTGAAAATCAGTTGATTTTTCATCAAAATCAGAGGATTTTATTCAAAAACATTTTTTTTTATTAAAAACAGTACTTGTGGAGTAAGTAAAGCAAATTCCATTAAGGTACACGGGCCTCTCAAACACCTTACGTTGGACCAAAGAAGGCTCTTACAAAGGAGTAGTTTACCTTTTATAAAAAACCGACAAACCACCCAGGTTCAAAAATTTAAACTTCCTTGATGTTTCAATTTCCTGTGCTTCTTCTTCACATTTTTCGAGCGTCGAGTTTACTGCCATCTATGAAACGTAGTTCACTGAGCTCATTCAGAAGATGGCGGACTTTCGGTTTTTCATCTACTGCGGATCTTGAATGCGATAACGTGTATTTCATGCGAAAAAGAGCAACAAAGTCAAAGTATGTAATAAGTTATTTCAATACAGCTTCATATATGATCCAGGGCGTAAATATTCACTTACAGACAAAATGATTAGAAAATCAGCGTTCGTCAGACCAAGTTTCACCATCAGCTGATCGCGCAAAAGGTCTTTATTCACAACTGCTTCATGAACATTCAGTTCAGACTTTTCGAGAGAATCTTTGGCATTCAGAAGATGCAGTCCCTTGAGAAACAAGGACCGTTTGAACCGCTTAATGAGGTCCTCCCACTGATTCGGACCGTTTGAGGCAAGCTTCTCTAAAAGGGACGACACTAGTCGACTTGGCTGACTCTGGACCTTCTTGATCCTTGGCGCTTTGGACGTGAGCGCCTGAACAAAACTCTGGGGTTGGCTTTTGGGAGGCCTATTTCGTCGCTGTATATGCTCAACGTACGAGCTCGAATGTATCGTCTGTATGGGCGAGACGGATAAGTCAATCAGGCTGACAGGATATGGGTTAAGAAGGATATCGCGTAAAGTTGGCTTTCTTCGCACTCTCGAAAAGACGAAGCCCTAAAAAGAAAACATGAAGTGATGAAGAAGACTAAAACGCGTTTGCAAACCAGCTGTAGGTATATTAGGGTGTGAGCGTGATGGGTCGTCCTGCAAGGTTGTCCCAAGAACGGATAATGGTAAGAACTTCTGTCTCACAGTCACTGAGTTGAGCAAAAACCCACGACCGTACTCAGTAAACACTGGGGTATGTATACCGGGTAGCTTGAACATCTGCTGCTGAGACGAGGTAACACAGAAGTTACGGGATCGGATGCGATGGAACAGGTACGAAATTCGAGAAAAGCCCGGTGAATTACCAAATTCGGTAACGAATGGGAACAAATAAATACGTTAATACACTGGATTCACAAAGAGACGGACCGAATGCGGTGAAATAGACGCGGAGTGAACAAACGTCCGGTGATAACCGAATCTGTCAACGAATGGGAATTAATTAAATAAACAAATTAAATTATCGATTTTTCAAATGGAAATACTGAATGCGGTGAAATAGGTGTGGACTAAACAAAGGTCTGGTGATCACGGATTTCGGTAACGCACGGGAACTAAATAAATATATGCATTAAATCACCAAATTTGCAAATGGACAGACCGAATTCGGTGAAATAGATGCGGACTAAACAAATTTAATAAAGAACGGAAACCAATACAATAACCCAAATCCCTCCCCCCCCCTCCTCACCCCTTGGGACGTCCCTGGTCCAATCTTACAGTGATAGTGATAGCGCTTGGGTCGGAACATTGCAAGATGGGCGAGACACAATAATATTGCGTGCGTCTGATAGAAGAAGGTACCGGTACTTAAAATACACATCCGAACATAGGCTTGTTAATCCTTAGCCAATGATCAGCTTGCTTCATGCAAACCCACTCTTTATTTCAGTCCTTCGTAGCAGGAGCCAAGGTTTTAGGCTACACAAAATATTTCTGTCCTATTTAGCCTATCAATACTTTCCGAGAATTCCGAGTAAAAAAGGCATTAACAATGAAAGAAGATCTTCGAAATATTCGTAAGAACTAGCTTTTCGAAAATAATTTCTAAGTGGAGTAGGTGAAATAAAATAAATAAAACGCATCGAAGACGGATAAAAAAGACATAAAATTTTCAATCTTCGGCCAGGAAGCAGTTGATGCGTCGTGCGCTGGTTGGGCCCAGTTGTCCATGATTTCTGAAAGTGACGAGGAAACATCCAAAAGGGTGATACTTGCATCTTTAATTTTGAAACTTCTCCGTCAATGTGTGATTATGACATAGTTTTGACAAATAGAGCAGGTGTTTCGCATATTTAAAATAACACGATCTAATCTTCTAGATCTCCTTCTTTCGCAGAACATGAGTTACACTAGAACGAAATAGTATAGAAGGAGCGCAGAAGGTGATGTAAAAATTTCCCAAAGCTTTACGATTATAGCCCCCCCCCCTCCCCCGGTTGGGGACGATCCGCCCATAGGCGGTACGGCTGGATTTGCAAACTTAATGAACAACCGAAGAGCAAAATTTGACAATGAAGATTTGAGTGTTCTGCCAAGCCATCGTAGAGAGTCTGTCGATTTGACGATGAACGATCCAAGATGGACAGAAGCTTTGGATGCATTGGAACTATATGACGTTGAAATGAAGGTACTCATTTCTTGAAAGATTAACTTCAAGGCCGATTTGAGAAGTTTCGATGACAGCTTACTGGTATTTTTGGTGAGTGTGGATCGGCTACGGGTTACTAAGAGCAATCTGTCCGCGTAAACTATGTAGCTGAAGGCATGGTCTTTATAAAAGTAGTCAGGGAATAAAGAATCGAGACATGAAGATATGGCCGATTTGAAGAGGTATAAGGGAGATAAGACTCCCCCTTCGAAGTACCAAACTTATAGTAGAGGTATGCTTATGTGAACACTTTTTTAACTGTTACACTACCTTGCTTTTGTCAATCGTATGTAAACAAGTAAAATAGAAAAGAAAAATCACAAACTTAATCTCAGCTAACAGCCAAGTATGTCAGGGTTATCCTAGCACATATTTGAAGTAAAAATTCAATTGACTTTCTTTTGAGTTTGAATTTTAAAAAAAATCTTCTTCTCTTTTGACGGCATCTGGAGGTTCAGACCGCCACCTTCTCCATTGAAGTTGCGTTCCACTTGGCAAAATTTTCAAATTAAGAAAGGAAATCAGCTGATAGTTCAGTCAATTTCATAAGTGAATTAGCAAAATATTCAAAAAGTGAAAATGGCAGGAACGGTTATTATCAGTATTGATTGAAAAAAATGCCTTGTTTGAGTTTTAGTTTTTATGGCACTTGAGCTTACTCAAGTGCCATATAGCGATCGTCATGTCTGTCTGTCGGTCTGTCCGCATTTTGCTAGTTTCGGCACTTCCACATGACCTAGGACGATAAAACCTGACCGGATTAACTTGGAAATAATCACTTCTCCGATCCGACCATCAATGGGGGAGTGGCAAGATGGGGAATCCGGAAATTAGTAACATTCATAACTTTGGAACGAATAATCGGACGTGCATTAAACTTGATAGGTATCAAGAACAAGTGTCTTGGATGTTCATTGTCAAATTCGGATCGCTTTTTCTAGTTTTTGTCAAACCCCTACCCCTTTCTTCACACTAGTATAACTCTGCGCGTGGATGAGTCATTACTTCTTCACACTAGTATAGCTCTGCTCGTGGATGAGTCATTCTTTGCTTAAATTCGTTCGGATAGAGCTAGAGCAATCGAAGGTCGAAGGGGTTGGTATAATATGTTGTTGAACCTTAGTAGGGGTTGATATGGATTAAGGACTTCCACACAAGCTAGGACGATGAAACTTCGCAGGCATATCAGGGACCCGACCAGATTAACTTACAAATAATCACTTCCCCAATCCGACTTTCCCCGGATCCGGGAGTCCGGAAACTAGGAAAAACGGTAGCAAAAGGGGAGCAGGCAAAAAGAGCGATGCCCAAATGCGGTATCGATCCGCGAACCTCTGTGGCATAGGTCCAGCGTTCTACCACAGCGCTACGACTTGATGTATTTAGAAGCGAATGCGGGAAGACATACGGTTTTAAGATTAAAGTCAGACTAAGTGGTCTGACCCCATGCTAAATGCTAACCAGAGCAAAATAACTAGAGCTATTTTGCTCTGATGCTAACTAAACTTAAACTAAACAAATCTCGTGAAACACTTCCACATAAGCTAGGACAACGAAACTTGGCAGGCATATCAGGGAACCGACCAGATTAACTTGGAAATAATCACTTTCCAGATCCGATCATATTGGGGGGAGTGGAAGGATTGGAAATCCGAAAACTATTAACATGCATAACTTTGGAGAGGGTAATCGGACATGCGTGAGAATTGACAAGTGTGAAGAACAAGTGTCTCAGAGTTTCAATTTCAAATCAGGCCCGAATCCGATAACTGGGGGTGGGGGTAGAGGGGGGACCGGAAATCTTTTGAAACGCTTAGGGTCGAGGGATTGGGATGGAACTTGAAGAGAAGAACGAGCATTAACCCTAGATACTTAATTGACAAAATAGGACCGGATCGTGTCGCAGTGGAGGGTGTCCGAGGGGTTTCTTGGATTTCCGCGGTGATCAAGAGTTAGGATACTTCCAGATGTACTTTGACCATGAAATTTGGCAGACATATTAGTTACTCTCCTAGGTCGACTTGAAAATAGTTCCTTCCCTGATACGGTGATGTTGGGGGGAGTGGAGGGATGGGGGATCCAGTATCTAGTGACATGCATAACTTTAGAACGGGTGATCGGACGTGAATGAAACTTGACAAGTGTCAAGAAAAAGTGTCTCAGATGATCAATTTCAAGTTCAGAATGAATCCAATAACTGGGGGGGGGGGGGGGGAGCTGGAGGGGGTGCAAGAAATCTCATGAAAAGCTTAGAGTCGAGAGGATCGGGATGGGACTTGGAGGAAAGAACAAGCATAAGCCATAGAGACAATACGAGACAATACTGACAAAACAGTACCGGATCTTGTCACAGTTGGGGGAGTTTGAGAGGGTTTTCCACAATTCTGGCCATCAAGAGCTGGGGTACTTCCAAATGTGCTACGACCATGAAACTTGGCAGTCTGTGCTATGACCAAGAAGTTAGGGACTCTGTCAGATTGGCTCAAAAATAGTCCCTCCCCCGATCCGATCATCGTTGTGGGAGAAACAGTTATCAGTGAGTGGAATAACCATTTCAGATTTAGTAGATCAAGCTGATTTTCTGATGAAATGAATATCGGGAAAGAGATGCAGCCTTGACAACTGCAAACCGTTTCTGACAAACATGCTAACTGTTCTTACAAGTGCCATATGAGCTTTCAGCTCTTGTTTCTTCGGCGATCGTTCACATTTACCAGACGTTCACATAAGCATACCTCCAACGTATATCCCACTCATTTGACAAGAACCTAGGCTCTTGTGACGGTGATGACAGAAGTGAGATGACTTTTCCAAATAACACGGTCAGTTATTAAGCTTGGGACCGTGGTATCTTGTGATGCTCAGTAACTGCAAACACTTTTAACCGTGGTTCAGATACCATGGTATCTGCAAAACCGCAACTCATATTTGCGGAACTATGTGGACCTTCGGCACCCTTTTTTACAATGTTTGTGATAAACGGTGTTCACCAAATCAGCCAGTGCTTACCTCATCGAAGCGTTCGTGCAGACTTTCGATTAACAACTATAAATACATGACCAAGCCACGCTGGTAAACTGAGTGTGTTTCATATTCATTACCTGAACATACAAGCCAGGGCAGAAGAACTCTTGATCAAACTCGCTGAATATTCTGCAGCACTGCTTCTGGGAATCACTCCACAAGAAATGTCGAAGAAAACTGACAACCTGAAATTAGAAAGCATTTAGACGTAATATAATTAATGTAATTATAAACGTATAATTAAAATATCTATTAATTAAAAATCTGGCAGTGTTTGTCCAGGTGGGACTGAGACACAGGTCTTTGTTCTTTTAAAGTGTTTTAATTATGTAGTTAGTTTTCTTTGTTTTGTCTTCAGAAAGTGTGTCGAATATGTAGTTAGTATTTGACTTGCATAATATTTTTTGTACCATGGCCCGTTGGGCTTCCCAAGTACAATATATACATACCTACAAACATACATATCACAAGTATTCCCACACTCGTACGAAACTTGATAAGCAGTGAGCGGACTGTCTTTACTCGCGTTTTTTTTTCAATCTATCTACCAAGGCCTTAGTGTATTTTCTCGTTTTCACACCAAGCCGTTACGCTGCATTTACAAGCAGATGTAAACTTGAACAGAATTCGCTTTTGCTGACAAGATTAGCCTATGTTTACATACAGAGGAAAAAAACTATTTCTTTAAGCCAGAAAATCAAAAAAGATTTACTTAACTAGCCAACAACAAAATGTTTTGATAGCATTTATGACATCAGTACTTATGGCTGCTCTCAAAAGCTAGATAGACTTTTTTAGTCTTTCGTCGCCAAAGTCAAGAATTCCTTCTACTCGACAGGAATCCTCGTCCGTTTAAACGCTACATTACTCCTCACTGCTTTTTGATACTCCTCGAGCTCTATTGAATGGATACGGGAAGACAGCACCTTTCTCTGTCTTGACTCTCAAACCCGTTGTCGTGGGGACGGCATCATGCAGTGACATTTTCGCATGGGTGGCATCTTCTGTCGAGCTTAACAGCCAAACAAGCAAAAATTTCCCCTAGCAGAAAGGACAGAGGACTTGGGAGAGACGCCTGTTTTATCTTTTGGAAAAACACGCGACTTTTATTATTTCGCAATGCGGCAATTCAATGAAACGGAGATTCATTCGAGTTTGGACTCTGCGCTGAGCAAGTGACCGCTGCGCGTTAGGATAGGGAATCACTCCATCACAATCGATACGGATTGAGTATCCTTCGACTTTTGCTTGGTAGGCTCGTTTATTAATCCAGCATATTGTTTTATAAAGAAGGTGATACCATGAGGTGTGGTAGCGGGAGAAGGTTCTATGGTCGAACGCGCTACCCGGGTCTTAACACACACTGACCCGACCGCGATCCGATAAGACGTTTCGAGTGACCGCAATGAGTAAAGGTTACATAACAGCAACTCTTTTATTTATCTTTTAAAAATTATCTTTTATTTTTTTCTTTTTACCTCTCAGAGGGTGGGTGATGGGGGAGGTAAAACAGATTTGTTTACTCCTTTTTCAACTGACCATGCTGAACACAGGAATCCAAAATAAAATTCGAATTTTATCTCCATCCGCCATCGCTGATCCAGCATTGCAGAAATTTTGCGGTCGAACCTTAACAAAGGAGAAACCCGTAGTTATTCCCGGCAGAAGGCTAGAACAAACTCTTATTGTGGCTTCGTGATCACGAACTTGGGGGACATTTTCGGCGTGGATGGCTCCGTTCGATGTGACGTCCTATCATCATGATGGGTATTTTTTCGATGATGCCATTAAGAACAAAAAATCCAATAGAACCTCCGTCTCCATATGTATGTAATACGACCATACGGAGTCAAATACTTTCAAAGTCAAAGCAGATTGGTTCTCTGGACGCGCTCCCGAGTGGGTCAGCGTGCCTCCTCCACTTATTGCTCTGCGATGAGCAACGCTGAAGACGAAAGCAGACGGGTATAAACTCAAAGGTAGAGCAAGTACCTCTAGCACCGCTAAGTTTTTGTCGCGGTATCCATAGTCGCTGCATGGGACCAAAGACGGAGGTTCTATCTGATTATTTGTTCTTGATGCCATCCAGCTCAATGGTCGTTTTCGCGTGATAACTAAGCGCTAGATAACACCATCTGTCTGGACGGGACACTCCCGTTCAACGACGCTCCTCGAGCTCCGCTGAAAGGCCGAGGAGACGGCACCTTCTTCTGTCTCAAACCCGTTGCCATATGGATGGCATCATGCAGTTACATTTTCGCGTGGATGGCATCTTCTGTCGAGCTCAACAGCCATTCATACGAAGATGTCCTCCTACCTGGTCCACCAGCGGGTACTTATTTCCATAAACATAACTATTCCCAAACGACTGTAAATGGGACGTCAATATTGTGTCAAAGTCTGCCTGGATCAAGAGGTTCCGCAACAGCTCGGCTTTCACCAGTGATGTAAAACTCTGCTTCACCAATGACTGAGTGTGATTCAACAGCTTGTTAACACGGGCTTCAAGGCGTATATCATCAACCAGGCTATCCTGTAAATGGAGAACACGTCAATTCCTCGTCCTCGCCTTCATCTGCTTCAGCAGATCTTTCAGAGCCAGGATAACAAGACCAAAGGTTTCGATGGGATCCCAAAAAGTCAATATTTGATCCAGACAATTGGGTCTTGTCTTCGCCAGACTTCTTGAACATTTTTACTATTAAAATTCAGAAACAGATTAAGGTCAAATAGCTAATCATCTGAGAAAACCATGTTCAGATATGGATTCAGCATTGGTGTTTACCCCATAAGTCATATCTGTTTTGAAGAAAACTTCCTGCTACTTCTGCCAATTTCCCGGTTTCAGCCGAATTCCGGAACTACTTGTCCGGCGAAAAAAATCTAAGATACCAAAATATCTCATTGCCGGACATCCATATACAACCTCAGCCTCTCTTCTTACCCCTTAATCTGTCATCAAATCGAACTTTCGCTTTTAACAAATTTTCCGGTTTTGGCCGGATTCCGGACGAACTAGTTGTCCGACGAAAAAATGATTTTCACCATCGTATTCAGCATGTCTTTTTACCTCTAAATCGAACATTTAATCAACTTCAGATGAAACTTTTACTTTTAAACAACTTTCCGGGTTTCACCAGATTCTGGATGAACTACTTGTTCGGCGAAAAAATGGTTTTCACCATCGTGTTCAGCATGTCTTCTTACCTCCAAATCGACCATTTAATCAACTTCAAATAAAACTTTTACTTCTAACCAACTTTCCGGTTTTTGCCGGATTCCGGACGAACTACTTGTCCAGCGAGAAAATGGTATTCGCTATCGTGCTCAGCATGCCTTCTTACCCCATAATCGACTATCACATTAGCTGTTTATAATTATTTTGTTTGTCCCTTAATTTGCACCCCCTCCCCCACCCCTAAATGTACAGCTACATAGCCCATCTACGAACTTGACCTTACCCTTGACTCAATGAATCCTCACACCGAGCTTCATCAAAATATCTCATTCTCTTCGAGAGTTATCGTGCTCACAGACAGACAGACAGACGGACAGACGGACATTTTTGCGATGTCATAGGTATCCCTCCACTTACGTTTTGGGATCCCAAAAAGAGGATGTATATTATTTTTTGTGCACTCTCAATAGGGAACAACAAGTTGTTTGAAAGATTTGAGTTGTTTAAACTGTTGACAGAAGCCACTGCAAGAAGGATTTCACAAAGGAGGGGTGAGCAAGAGTAGGCGAGCAAGGAAAGATTTTTTTTGTTAGCTTCTTTGTGTTCTTGGTTTTCAATTTCGACTATTCTTTTATTTGGATTGCCTAACAAAGAATTTTATAACCGTAAATGTGTGTTGAATATTTGTTGACATTGTGCAGTTAAAATAGGATGGTGTTATTAGTAGCCTAGTATCTACGTGGTATCATAGTTATGAGGCCGGCAAGGATTTTGATTTTTCATTTTCATTTCATTTATTTATATCCGCCAAAGCTGACGAGTATACCAGATACAATAAAACACAGTCAAATTTAATGTGGATTTTCATCAAATTTAGTTCATTCCAGGTCACAGAAGAGAATAAGAAAAAACGAGAAGACTTTGACAAAGAGAATCAATTCTGGGAGCTCTCGTTGACGAATTTCAGAGAAAGTGTTGGACAATCACATAAGTGCGACTTGGGAAATGACTTCACAGCCCCTTCATATGAACTTTAACAAGAGCTGTGAGCTCATATGGCACTTGCATGGGTTAAGATGTTTTGATTGATCAAAAGTAAGTTTCGACTTTGCGGTTGAGATGCGCACTCTAAGGGAGCTAGAACTTCATTTGTAAGCAACACCCTTGAGCCAAAAATGATAATGGGCTGATGGGCATCACGAAAATGCACATATTGCTTAAAAGCATTTTTTTACTTTGCGGTCAAGATTGGTGCTTTAAGGAATAATCAGATGTGGGAAGTAGCAATTTCTAAGCAAATGCTGTTGAATCTCTAATGTTCCAGCGAAGTTTCATCGTCCTAGCACATCTGGAAGTACCTTAACTCGCGATCACGGGGATCCCAGACCCCCCCCCCCCCCCTCCAACTCCACCCACAATACCCGGAGCCAATCCGATTCTGTAAATGATTAATCCAGAACATCTGTTTGGTATTCCCATGAAGTTCGATCCCGATCACACCAGTCTAAGCGGGTCAAGTATTCCCCCCCCCCTCCCCCCAATAATTGTCGGATTCGGTCTGGAAATGAAAAAGATCACCAGAGAGGAATGTCCTCTGTCCAATTATTAAATTTCACTCGGGTCCGATCACCCGTTCCAGAGTTACGCATGACTCAATATTCCGGATTCCCCTCCCTCAACTCCCCACAAGATTACCATATCGAGGATTTTTTTTATTCCAAGTCAGTTTGACCGGGTCCCTGATAGGCCTGCCAAGTTTTGTCGTGAAAATCCCCAAAACCGGAATTCCGGGAGACCCCTTCCCCCCCCCCCCCCCCTCAAGTGTCCGGATCCAGTCAAATTGTGTAAAAGATTTACATGGAGCAGGTGCTGGTTCTTCCCAGCAAGTTTCACTCCGATCCCTCCATTCTAACCGTTTCTTGAGATTTCCGCCCCCCCCCCCAACTCCCCCACGGTGACCGTAGCCAATCCGATTCAGTAAATGATTTACCTAGAGCGTCTGTTTGTTTTTCCCACAAAGTTTCATTCCGATCTCTCCATTCTAAGCAGGTCACGTATTCCCCCCCCAATAGTTGCCGGATCCGGTCCGGATATGAAAATGATCACCAGAGAAATGTCCTCTGTTCAATTCTTATATTTCACTCGAATCCGATCAACCGTTCCAGAGTTACGCATGACTGAATATTCCGGATTCCCCTCCCTCCACTCCTCCCACCATTTTCAGATCGACAAAAAATTTATTTTGAAGTCAGTTTGATCGGGTCCCTGACATGCCTGCCAAGTTTCATCGTGAAAATCCCCAAAACCGCCATCACCGGAATTCCGGGACCCCCCCCCCCCCCCTTAGTGTCCGGATCCAGTACAATTGTCTAAACAATTTATCTAGAGCAGATGCTTCTTCTTCCCAGCAAGTTTCATTCCGACCCCTCCATTCTAACCGTTTCTTGAAATTTCCGGTCTCCCCCCCCCAACTCCCCCCTGGCTACCGAATCCGGTCAAGACTTTAAACGGGACATCACAGATATCTATTCAGTTATTAAGTTTCATCACAATCCGATCACCCGTTCGAAAGTTACACACTACTCAATTTCCCAGATTCCCCTGCCCTCCACTCCCCCCCCCCCCAAATGGTCGGATCGGAAAACTGATTATTTCTAAGTTTGTTTGATCGGGTATCTGATATGCCTGCCAAGTTTCATGGTCCTAGCACATCTGGAAGTTCATGGTCCTAGCACATCTGGAAGTACCCTAATTCGAAAAAGTGTGACAAAATGCCCTCAATTTTCAAGTTTCCAGCGCCCTCCACTCCCCCGAATACGGTCGGATGTTTCCCGGTTAGTTAGGTCGGGTCCCTGATATGCCTGCCAAGTTTCATTGGCCTAGGTATTCATTAAAAATCTTGAAAAGGCGGTAAGCCGACTAGTTGTTTCTACGTCCACAACACATTATAATACATCGAGTGATCTAATCGGCGGGCGAAGTTGAAGTGGCTCCTACGGGGATGTTTTGCTCTTCTATAGGCTATTTCTTTTAAGGACAACCCTGAATTAAAAAAATCTGAGAGCTGTATTCCCTTATGAGATGTTTTCAACTGTCTAAGTTGTCCATAGGCCTGGAAATGCAATTGGAAATATGTCAGTCATGTCCATCATAGGAAAGGTCTGAGCTAATCACGATCCCGATCCTACGATAATCTGCCAGCGACTCCCGAGCCTGGTTTAAATTTCAACTTGAAAGGCGTGCGTGGTCATGGCTTTTTTTTTTTCTCTTTTTTTCCCGTAGCATCTTTTTTAATTAACTTTTCTTTATATCATTTCATGGCTTTTAAACCAAAGAAGATGGTTCAAGGAGGACATTGGCTGGTGGCATTTCGGAACAAGGTCCTTGTTTTCAGAGATTGGTTCAGAGAACTTTTACTCTGAAGAAAAATAAATATATTGTTTCCTTCATGTTCAGTAGAGGCCCATTAATCTCTTTGGGCATTGTATTCTATCATAAAAGCAATCAAGAGTGAGAGTCAAGTCGTAGTCAACTAAGTTCGACAATAAACTGTTAAAGGCGGAATGTTTTTAGACTAAAGGAAGTATTTAGACTAAATGGAGAGGTTATCGACTATCCTTCCCACTGAACGACGTATCACAAAAATGTCAACAAGGGAGTTATGAAAAAACGGCATAATTGCAAAATGTCTGACGACTGGCCCTCCTACTCCCAAACTGAAAAAAAAACGGGACGTAAAAATAGATGAACTTACAATTTCAGGTAAAGACTTTATAAACTTTGCTGTTTCTTTCAGGTAGGATTCTATATAGCATCTCAGGGACATCAGAGTACTTTCGTTGTCAATATCACTGATAACTGAGAGGGAATAAGAAGTCTCTAAAGCTCCACAGTCTGTCACAAATTCTTCAACATAGAAAGTCACACAGATCATAACCGAGTAAAAGTCAGGCACGACAAAGCATGATGTTTTGATCAAACTCAGTTCTTCAACACATGGCTTACTAAGACATGCAATCACAGTATGCTCCGTCACATACTTTACACTATCACAGAGGAATATTTTCATGCGTCCTTCTTCTTCCGGAAGTTGATCGTCAAAGTTCAACTGATGAAGCTCCGGTTCAAGTACGGTGAACTGACTTGATTCTAACTGGTTGGCATTGGTGTCATCTAATGAACCGTTACTCAGATTTGTTTTATCTGAAGCTGCTTTAGAAAGGACAACTATGCTGCTGGACGAGCTCTTGTCACTGATGCAGATTATCTCAGGGGATTCCTCTCTTTCGAATTCAAAATGGGCTGCCTCACATGCCTCGTCTAATTCATCTGAGTCCTGATTTCTGTTTTGCACTTCACCTGCCCAAGAGAATTTGAGACCAGAGGAGTTGGCAGGTTGATTATCATCTGCCCTTGGTCCCCATGCTTTTAAGGTTTTCGGACCGATGACGTTGTCCCATTTCGACAGTACTACAGCAGCAATCATTTACAGTCCTGTTGCTCCTACAAGATAAGCAAGGATCAGGGTGGCAAAAGAGCGAGCCTCAGTGGATGGAAGCTGAATGCAAGTGGTTTTACTACCACGACCGAAATGTCACCACCGCAAAAATAACATTCAGCTTTTGCCGTATCGTGAAAAATTCTTCAACCCGATTTTTAAACAGTTTCATCCCAACATTTATTCCAGGTCATGTCTTGTAAGTGTATTTTGCGAGAGCAACACTTTGGTTTTGTCGTGTTTTTTTGTTGTTGTTTTTGTTTTGTTCCTAATACACCAGTTTCAGCTTATTGCTAGAAAGTGTTAAGGTCTAACCTTTGCGGTTTTTACGGAAAGTGTGGACCTTAGGCCGGGCTGATGAATATGACGCTACATTTTGGAAAGCTCCGTAGAACTCTTGCCTGGGGCAAAAAAGATGGTTTTTGCTTGTCGTCGAGCCAGAGCGTACGCTGTGTGAAGTGAAGTGCAGTTGTATAGCCTATGTCAGCGAGGACTATCTGAAGTTATGAAGCCAAGCTTTCGTTTGGCCAGACCATTTTTATGCTTTCGAGTGGAAAGCTCCGTTCTAGCAGACAGGCACCAGTTTCAAATTGAAGATGGACTAAAATCTATAAGTGTTAAATATACGCGGAAGTTCCCCGGCCCCAGGGGCGTCACTAGCCTTTTACCTTCGGGGCGGGGGGAGGACGTCCAGTTTGTGCCGACGGACTAAACAATTTGCCGACAAAACACGCCGTTGCAGGCGTACCTTTCCCGCCACAACAGAACAGAACCGGTGTAAAACTATTTGTATTGCATCAATGTAAATTCGTATATTTATATTCAAATATGCAGCTTTTCATTTCAGCTTTCGTAAAAATGGGAAGCTTCCAACGGCTGTGCCGAGAACAAGTTAAACTAAGCGCTGCAAGTTAACCAATTGTCACAGTGAATGTTTAACCATCCATCAAATCTTTCACAAGACCACCTATGGGGCCCTTATCGATCAGAAAACATATAAAATCTGCTAAGTCATCTCTTTCCACCACAATTCACAGTAGTAACAAATGACAGGGTAGGCATTTTGTGGCTACACTTCCGGAAGATCTATACGAAATTTCTAATTATCTATTGCGTATCTTTGCTCTTTTTATTTACTGCACGATTCAAGTACTTCTGCGCGGACTCCTCCTGGGGAGAAATATTCATTCAACCAGGAGAGTAGGTTCTAGGCATAGGAGAAAAGAGTCAAAAGTCAGCCTATCTTCCTTTAAAGGTTAACAGAATATGGCTAAGATAGGACAGTCTGATTACCCATCATATTTTTACTTAATTAGGCTAGAAGAACCGACAAAAGCGCGTTACTTCGTTACTTTGTTATCCGCGATTCTTGAATTTTATCTGACGTCATTTCTCTTCCGTAACTGTTGTACCTCTATACGGACGTCGCCTTTATGTTTGAAATGTTTAGCAATTATATCGGCAGCCAATTCCCGTAATAACAAGTCATGGCGGATTTACATTTTTCAAGCCAGGCAGATGAAAGTATCATCGGGCGTGAAAGTGACCACGAAGAACTTGGCATTCGCCATGAAGGAAGAACATGACCAGTTGAAAATTCGAACTTGCTAATCAACTTGGTGGAATGCTGACCAATCTCTGTTGACTGTGTCCTTCCACAAAGAAAACCTATTCGGGGTAGCACGGAACAGAGGGCTATCTTCGGATGTGATTCTGCAATCTGGAATCGAACATTTCAAAATCTTTGCTTTGTTAGCCATTGAAACACACGCTTTTGCAGACATTCAAATTTTCCGCGACTCGCCGTAAAGCTATTTGTCATGCAACCAGGGGAGATTCCAAACGTCACTCCTAGACTACGCGACGTAAAAAACAAAAATCCCTTATAGGAGTCAAAATATTTCAATTTTCAAATCAAACGTATAAAGATAAGTTGGCTTTTCAGTTAAACTTTAACGAGATAAAAACACTTCTAGGTAAAAATCCTCCTTCTGCTGACCACAAGCCATCTGAGCTGATCTATGGATAAACATGAATCCTCCTAACTAGGGAGAACCATCAGATTGTGAAGTGTACTACCTTTATTTACTGCCGGATTCAGGTACTTCTGCTGGGACTTATATCAAGTATTTGGGGAAAAGAGGCAGGGTTGAAAAAGAGATTCTCACTCTGGACTAAGACTGGCCTGTCACATTAATCCGTCTCCAGCATTTTATGTTTCCTTGGAGCATTCAGAGTTATGGGTTACAGCTAGAAGATCGGGATTACCAGATGGGGGTCTGGAGTTGTTGTTTGCATTTTGTATTAGTTTTATATTATACTTCTGCTAATAAAGATCAGTGTCCTGTTAACACTTTGGGAATAAAGAACAGTGTGTTCGACCAGAAGCCTCAAGACTGCTACCTATTAGATCAAGAATAACGGTTTATAACATCAGAAGAAACCCCATTTAAGACTCCTCCTAGAGAGGGGATTTCATCCAGCCAGGAGATTAGTCATAGAAGATAAAGAGTCAAACTCCAGCTTAAGAAGACAATACTTTGTTTATCTAGATGAAAATCATCCTTCTGTTGACTGAAAGCCATTTGAGCTGATCTTTAGAGAAAGCTGAATTATTCTGACTAAGAAGAACCGCAGTTACAGAAAAATCAAAATAACAAGAAAGAAAAGACAAAGGAAAAGAAAAGGCAGTTTGGTAGATGCAGAAATCATGGGTGCTTACTCCAACACTGTCTTGGATTTGAGAGTCGTCTGATAAATCTGGGCTTTTGACAAGTTTTTAAGGGTTTGGGTCTTGGAAGAACGGGACACTGGGACAGCAGAGCAATCATCTAAGAAAGGATTTTTTTTCACCTGAACAGGAAACTTCGTGATGAAAATTTGTAGCCTGTGTAGTTGTATGATAGTTATACGAAAAAGTTGGATGTACTGATATGCAAAAGTACAGAATAACCTACTATCATTCAATGTGCCTGAGACTGGGCAAATCATTCTCCTGAAAAAAATTTTGGGGGGGAACTAGGATTTTTTTTCTCACATGAAGCGGAAACTTACCATTTGCTCATAGATATTTCAGACTGGAGTTTTTTTTTGGCTGGTAGATGATTAGCATTCAACTGCTATATCATGAAAATTATTTGCAATTGTAGTTATATTAGTGATTCTTGGATGCCCTATGCCAAACCCTGGGTATAGCTAGCGTTTGACATACCCTATGCCTAACACTTGATACCCTATGCCAATGGCTGGATACCTGTTGGTAACCTAACACTGACCTACCCCACTGTAGATGAATTCTGATTGGTTGGTTTCTGAGCTTCACTCAAATTATCAATATTTCATTGGGTTAGAGTATCCATCACTTGGAATAGTGCGTCCAGCGTTAGGCATAGGGTATTCAAAAATCATGGGTTTGTGGTAGACTGGGGCTTATCAAGCTCTGCTTTCTGCTGAATTTCTGTAAATATTTATACTGTAGAAGTACTGATGCAAGCAAATGAACTTCAACTGCTCCAGAAATCTCTATGTCTCAAGTATTAACATCAGGTCATCCAGCTTATCATCTACAAGATGTTTTCCACAAACTTTTCAGGACCAATTAGAAATTTAGTGTAAATTGTCTGTGTTCATGTTGATTGTTCTTTGCCCTTTTTTTCCTTGCTCTGCTCGGCATTTGGTGGGTTATCTGGTATTAATAATAATAGTAATAGTTTAATTGGAACCTGCTTATTTAACACAGCAGTGTCAGAAAGAAAATGGCAGAGACGAAAACAACAAAAAGAACAAAATAGCCATACATGTAAAATTCTTTAAAAACACTTTTACGCATTGACACAAAGCTTACACAAAATATTGTCTGCAACTTGCTCTCTAAAAACTTGAAGAAGTCCAAATTGATATATAACTTTGTCTTTGATAATATTTAACTTTCAACAATATCCTCCCATCCCCTTCCTGTGATAGAAGTCAGCTTTATCTAGTTGTGCATGAATCAAAACAGACATTATTCCTCAACTGTTAACATCCTGACTGAAAACATCTGAGTATCTGTTTAGTCCTTATTTTTCCATTTACCAAAGAAATTAAATGATTAAAACCAAGCTAAATAACACAGAAATAACCTACAAGGTAAATTACCTCTATTTAGTGCTGCTGTGGGCTATGTCAGGTGATTTCAGGCTTCAATTTGACTAGTCAAAGTGTGATGCAGCATTTGAAGCAGACTAGCCTGTGACAAACTGTTGTTCAACATTCATGCTCCAAAATTCTAAATGAGCGTTCTCCTTTCCCAAAAAAAATATCTGGCTTGACAGGGAGAGCCTAAGCGCCGCACCGCACTCAAATTAAGGGATTCATAAGAGGTGTTGGCAAGCAAGTCCTTGACTCCTTGCGTCTTGTGGATATTGAATTTCCCGCCGGTGACAAAGTCCGCGACGACCTTCCTGCTTACTAAACGGTCTTCAACAAAAACTAAAAAAATAGAATATTTGTCAAACTTTTCTCTTAAGCAGTGGGACTCATTACTTTTCTCTTTTTGTTTCTTACCACAATAAAACATAAAAAGGTTCAAAAGAGTTCTGTTTCTCTTAGCTTAGAACCTAACTAACTTTCCCCTCTGCCTTTAGTAGTCCTTACGAATTAAATCGAAACACACATTTTCTTACAAGTTGAAACGGGTAACTAAAACTCTTTTAGCTGGAGATACAAATTTTTATTCTTCCTGGTGAAGTGAACTGAAATGACCACAAAAGTTCTCAAAGCGGTAAGTTGCTTCAGTAAATGGCCACTCAGATTTTCTTTACAAAACCTTCAAGTTAAACAGCTGATTCGGCTCTGAATATTGTCACATTGGGCCATGGAAAAATGTGCTGGACAGGTTTCTACTGGAAACATTCCCTATCACTGATTACTTAGAGTGTTCCACCCTCGTACCAATAGTAACTATTAGTTAGTAAATCCGTTCCAACGTCACAAAAAGTTACTACGCTGACCATTCCAGCTTCTCGAAATAGTAACTAATTGCTTACCACGAATCTTTGTCACATGATTTGTCGGATTCACCTGTGGCATGATATTCCGCTGGAAAATAGAAAATCATTCCAGCCTTGACAACAAAAAGGCAGAATTTGTGATGTCATGCGTGGTAACTACGGTAAGTAGGATGGAACATGCTCTTAGATGTTAAGAATGCTTAATAAGCTGAGTGTTTCTGACCTTCTCGGTCTCGACAATCCATTACCTCTGAAACAGGACTGGGAAGTGTGGTATTTTCAAAAATGGATAAAAAATTTAATTTTGACCTCAAACAACAGCAGGCAGGATAATATTATTCCAGTAACTGAACAGTAAAAGTTTGAATATAAATTTGAATGAGGCTACCCCACTAGGCTGCTAATTACTGGGCATTTTAAAAAAAAACAATGCAGTGAAGAACTACAGAAGGTTTTCATAACAGTTTTAAAGTTTAACTGAAAAGCCAACTTATTTCTGTGTAATTAAATTTAACACACTGCATTATTGCAGTTTTTCAAAAGGATTTTTTTTATATTCCACTATCTGCTCCAGTTATGACGTTAAGAATATCTACGGCCGTCCCCACAATGAAAATTCTACTATGTCGCTGGAAATTTTAATCTCAACACAAATGTGGCTTTTCTGTGGGCAGTGGTGAGATTAGTAAAGATTGCTTAGTGCCTGAACAAAAAAAACATAAATCTTTCTCGTGAGGCATACAACAAAAAAACAAGCGCATAGAGGTACCCCAAATCACATGGGAATTTGACTATTTGAAAATAGATTATTTGTGAATAGCAGAAAACTAGGTAACGCATTTTAAGAGGGTCTTCAAGCCAATTTAAGTGAACAAGTGCTGGGTAACTAGATTGTCCTATCGCAGCCCTTTTCGGTTAAACTTTAACCAGCTATTTGGCACTGCATGAGTTTCAAGCCCAGAAAAAAAAAAAAAAATTGCAGAAGGCAAACTAGGCCTCTAGTCAACTATCCTAAGATCTAAACCATCTGAGGCTTATTTATTCTTTGTTTCATTTTTACAGACAACTGGCCTAACTGGCCTTAATGTGTCAAAGAACCCACACCATACCCTGACAGTTCTCTATGGTAAGACACTTAGGGCACTGCAGAAAGCTCCACAAGATGCTGCATACAGGAAATACACTGAGCAGATTATTACTGAAAGAATGGCAGCCGTGAATGCTGTAAGTACCCTACGTTCTTGATATCTACATTCAATCTACTTCTTGAGTGGTGTGAGACAGTGAGTCATACTTATTACAGTATTCTTTCTACTTCTGTAGTGTTTCCATCCATTCTGGTTACCAAGATTCCACACCTCATAAGTGTATCTTATCTCATCTGCTAGCATTTCACTGAGGATCACAATTGCCTTGTTTCTTCTTTTTATGTGACATATCAGGCTCCCAACCATTGTTTCTGATAATCTTATCAGTCCGAAGACTGGTTTTGCAAATTTTACCAAAATTGTTATCGAAGGCAAAGGAGATGGAAAGAGGTTAAAAATGGAGGAAGCCTTTGTAATTTTCCGTAAGCATAGATAAGCAACTATCTTTGGAATGTCATAGCAGAAAGGTAGTGCTGGTTCACATCTTGCCCTCTTAAAGTACTAATAAAGAAAAAGAAAAAAAAAGTGGGATGTCAGATCTCCTTGGAAAATAATCAGGTGAAGCAAAGATTTCATTATCAGTTGCCCACAGCCAGAAACTACTGGTACCTAAAACCTCTACACAATAAATAAATATGTTTCTTGTTTGTAAGTTGCACTACACAGGGTGTCATGTCTGTCTGGGCCATGCTGCAGAGAATTGCCAAATAGATGACTGGATTGTGTTATGTACTTACTCGCAGTCAGACTCCACAGTGTACCAGATCAGCAGATAGTCATTGGTATTACGAAGGGACATGAGTTACAGATATTGTAAGAGATGCTACTTGTACTTTGTTTGTATGTTTTACGCTGCCTTAGGACTTTGTTATGTTAAATTAAAAATTTTCAGGAGAAAGATATTGCTGCCCTGGAGAAGAGGATAGGATGTGGACAAGCAGAGGAGCTGATAATCCAGGCTGAAAATGAACTAGTCTTAGCTAGAAAAATGCTGGTTTGGAAACCATGGGAACCTCTTCTCAGGGAGGCACCAGAGGGTCAGTGGAAGTGGCCAATCTAAGAAATGTTTAGATTTGAATCAGCTGTTACAAAAGGATATGTATATAGAGAGAGTAAACTGTTAAAATCCCTAGATTTGTTTGATAACACTTGACAAGCCAAAAGCAAAGAAGACTGATTGCCTCATACCACCCGTAAACCCCAAAAGTAAAGAAAGCTGCCATAGACAGTTTCATTGGAATGCCTGACTTTCCAGGGACGGCTCTCTGGAATTGACTCACATGACGAGTCTGCTTCACTATCAGTTACTCTACTGTTTTAGCTGAATGGATTGTCAATGCTATTACGGGGAAGTGGAAACGAAGTCAATGAATGGGCTGAAAACGAACAGGATAGGATACTGAACAATAATAAAAATGATAGTAGTCATTCAGGTCTACAGGTACGGTCATACAAAAATTGATATACCTTAGATTTCTGTTTGAAGAATCATTTTGAAATTCGCTTTGACTGGTCACATTGCCCTTGCTGTCAGGAATTTTACAAAAACTGGTGTAAAATTCAACCACGAGTGACCTAGGACAAAGAGCCTGCAGTTGCACGGTTTTTTTTTCTGCCGAGAATTCAACACCAAACTGTCCACACTACATCCACTAAAAGGCAGGTTTCTGGTGCTGCTAAATCTTAAATAAAATAAAAAAGAGCTTGAAGGACTTGTCTTACCGATAATACCAACGCAACCTACTTCCATAGTCGCTCCATATATTTCTAAACCTGGAAACCCCATTTTCGTACGGTACGTTCTAACCCCTCTAACAAAACCACGCTGATTTTCTCACTTGCCGTGTCTTGCTACCTTCGATGTGTATCACGCGATCGACGGTTGTCTGCGAAGGTTTTTCCATCAGAAAAAACGGTTATGTAAATTGTTTCCCTGTTTTCGCTAGAAGTCAAAGGGTCTCGGAAAAGGCTTAAAACAGCCCAAACCGTGGGTTACTTGTTGAAGGAACAGCCTAGATTTAAGGTATTTAAGTATTTTAAAACACTGTAATTTGAAAAGTAAATAGTGCGAGGGTTCCTTTAAAAATTCAGTTCATTTAAATTAGAAGTTCAAAAATAACAAAACTGATTTTCTGTTCATGTAAAAGTTACTGGTGTTTTCTAGTGTGGCTGGCTGAGAAAAAGGTAAAATTGTGTTAGCTTATTTTCAAACAAGAGCTACGAGCTCATATGGCACTTGTTACGAGCAGGTAGTGTGAGAAGCGCGAAAACAAACCTGAGCATTTTTCCGGAAATTCCGGAACCCCTCCCCACCGTACTCGGATCCGGTCCGGACCCTAAAATATGCCATCTAACGCATACGATCTCTCTACTTTCCAAGTTTCACTCAGATCACTCCACTCGTTCAACCCCTATGCGAGCCACAACCTTTCCGGGACTCCCCCTCCAACTCCCCCCACTGTGGCCGAATACGACTCGGACACATAAACTTCGCATCTCTAACTTCTCCTCTTCCCGCCCATCAAGTTTAACGCGAACCGGAGCATATCTTCAAATTTCTGGTTCACGCTTCATTCTCCACCTACTTTGGTCGGATCCGGCTCGGATGCCATATGACAAATCTAGGCCGCATAAACTTGGTACTGTCCAACTTGCATCCCATTCGGCACATCCGTTTGGTTTTTGTGTATGTCACAAAGTTTTCGGATCCCCCCCCCCTCCCCCACAGTGAACGGATCCGATCCGTTTATGTCATTCGCGTATCTAGGACTTGTACTTAAGTCCTCTGGTCGGGTCCCTGACACGCCTGCCAAGTTTCACCGTCCTAGCACAGCAGGAAGTACCCAAGTCGCGGGATCACTAGGAATTCGGATCCCCCCCCCCCCTCCTACTCTCCCGCAGTGACTGGATCCGGTCCGGTTGTGTCAATCACGCATCTAGGACTCGTGCTTGTTCTTTCCACCAAGTTTCATCCCAATCTCTCCACTCTAAGTGTTTTCCAAGATTTCCCCCCCCCCCTCCAACTCCCCCAACGTCACCGGATCCGGTCCGGATTTAAAATGAGACGTCTGAGACACGAGGTCTTTCTATGTATCAAGTTTCATTAACATCTGATCACCAGGTCGTAAGTAGAAAATACCTTTTGTAAGTAGAGAACTGATAGACAAAAATGCTCCTCAGCCGGGATTTGAACCCTGGACCCTCTGCTTACAAGGCAGTCGCTCTACCATCTGAGCTACCGAGAGGCTTGTGAACAGAGTTCGCAAACCACTACAATAGTCTGGTAGAAGCCGGCACTAGGAACAGTGATCCCGCCCGAAGGCAAATTCATCTAACCAGTTCACATCCCCATGTCACGGAAATTAATAATAATGTATAGGTGGCACTTTATACAAGGGACTTGTACCGTGACCAATAAACCATAAAAATTTTTCGAATACACTTTAGAAGTCTAGGACTCCATTGTCGGAGCCACGTAGACATACCAGGACCCACAAGACGGGGTCTCATGGTGAAAACCAAATATATAATTTGAATGGGGAAGACGCCCTTGAGATGGAAACATTTTATAAGTAGTGAACTGATAGAAAAAAATGCTCCTCAGCGATGTCTACGTGGATCCGACAATGGAGCCCCTCGGTAGCTCAGATGGTAGAGCGACTGCCTTCTAAGCAGAGGGTCCTGGGTTCAAATCCCGGCTGAGGAGCATTTTTGTCTATCAGTTCACTACTTATAAAATGTTTCCATCTCAAGGGCGTCTTCCCCATTCAAATTATATATTTGGTTTTCACCATGAGATCCCGTCTTGTGGGTCCTGGTATGTCTACGTGGCTCCGACAATGGAGTCCTAGATCTAAAGTGTATTCGAAAACTGTTTATGGTTTATTGGTCACGGTACAAGTCCCTTGTATAAAGAGCCATCTGTGTATTATTAAAAAATACCTAATTTTTCCGGATTCCCCCTCCCTCAACTCCCCCAAGATGCTCGGATCGGGGAAGTGACTGCTTCCAACTTCATCATTTGGGGTCCTTGGTATGCCTGCCAAGTTTCATCGTCCTAGCTTATGTGGAAGTGCCCGAGCTAGCAAAACCTGGACAGACCGACCGACGGACGGACAGAAATTGCGATCGCTATATGGCACTTGGCCGAAAGGCAAGTACCATAAAAAGACTAATAACCTCAACCTGTTTCGGAAATAATTTAGAGTAATCCTGGGATACTAGAAATATAACCATAGGATCTTCACAGATCCGCATTGGTCCAAAAGCATTTACATTGAATCGTTGCTGAAGTTTGATCTAAATCCCAGGTTTGAGTCATTGGATCGCCCTTGCCCCCTAGTCACCAAAGGTCACATTCCCAAATGATTCAGTGTCCTCATTAGGCGCCCGTGACCCAAATAGACTCCGTTTCAAAAATCTGTGAAGAACCGTGTGCTCATTTCAGCCAGAGAAGTCGCGCAGAAATCTTTGGTGAATCTTCGCTGTTTTGAGCATAGTGTAACCATGACCCTAGTGGGCAGGTATGGAAGTAAATCACAATTCAGGAATATACTGCAAATCACTGCAATTCTAGCTCATGCTCATCAAAGGTAGAAGGATTTGTTAGCGAATCAGCTAACTGTTTTACTCAAATTCGTGTAACCAACACCAATACAGGTTAGCACTACTTTGTCACTTCCAGTTCTCAGATTCTCTTCCTCTTCTGACTTGATTTTCGTTTCGACTTTGAACTGAATACCGAAGAAATCGCGTAAAGTCCTGAGAAACTTGATCCTGAAAATAAAGCTTAATCTAATACAATGTTGCAGGGGCGTGTAGTAATAAAACATACATGGTCGCGCAAAGCATGTCCGACTGCAGCATCATTTGTTTTGAAAGGTTATTTACAACTTACAATTTGGTTTACGGATCCATAAAAAAAACGGTCAAAGTTAAGCTTCGTCATAAGTAACCTACCTTTACTGTGCATTTAAGAAGACCGCAGTCCGGTCATCAGCTTCAACAATCCTTGAAACTCCGTTCCTACTCAGACTTCTAAACTATGCATGGTCTAGGTTCCCGAAATACAGAATATCCATCCCCTCCCCCCCCCCCTCAGATAACGCAAGTGCTTACGTGTGTGGAGAGAGCGGTCCTGTCAATAGCTTTGATACATCCTTCTGACAGAGTGCCATGAACAGAAGAGTGGTGCTCTGACTAGTGGAATCAACACAGCCACCGCGATACACTTCCTCTAGCAGACGATTTGCTGCCTCTAGCCCGACATCCTCTGGAACTGATGGAGTCTTCCCGGAATCAACCGGGTTCGAACAAGCTTCAGCAACCAGGAAGGCGCCTTTGGTTGTCTCGGCAACCAACACAATGCCAAAACCTGCAAGGAAATCACTCATGATCATGCTGACATATTTATTTCTATTTGTGCGACAGAATGCGGTCTTAGATGAAATAAAAAAGAGGACGGAAGAAACGAATTAGAAAGATAAGTTGGTACTTAGAGAGAAATGAAGCCATGGGAATGCCAAGCAAAATTTCATACAGGGAGATATGTCAGCTGGTGGAAATAGCCCAAATAAAGCGTCTTATCATATTTGACGGTGCAAAACGGGTAAGTCAGCTGTATTTTATTAGAGCTATATTTCGGACATTCTTGGCAAGGGTCCTCTTCAGGCTCAAGCCGATCAAAGAAAATGACTTGGGGAAAAACAATTAAAGATTCTTCCTTAAATATATATATATATGATTTTGTGACCTTCTTCTCTGAAAATTGGTTTGAGTTAAAGCTGGTGCTGTGATTTCATTCTGGGCACGGCTGATCGGCTTGAGCCTGAAGAGGACCCTTGCCAAGAAGGGCCGAAATATAGCTCCAATAAAATGATCACTTATCCGTTTAGCACCGTCAAATATGATTCGCAGTCAGCTTGGGCTGATGGAATATCTAACGCGTGTTATTGTGCCTGTCTCTCAAACCCTTTTAAAAACACGCATCGCTTCTTGTCTTTTCTCTTTCCGAGTGACACCGTCTGTTAATTACACCTGTCTGGTAACGCCGGTGTCAAGGAAGAAATGCCAAAAGGAGTCTCTGGGATTCCGACACGTGACATATTTAGCTCAAGGCTAGCGTGACATATCGTACACGTGACATTTCTAGCTACAACTCAGCGGGTTCACAATGCTATTACAATGGAACGACAAGTTAATTAACGCAAACAGTCGATGCCCTGTTGGAAATGAATGCATTTAGAAAAAAACAAAACCATATATCTTCAGCTCTACTTTAAAGTTTAACTTAAAAAAAGAACAGCTTATCTCTATATCTCGAGTTTCAACTCGCTCAATTATTCTGACTATGCTAAGGGATTTCTTAATTTCTCACTTTGGGCTCCAGTAAGCCTAAGGACGTTCATAATATGCACTGCTGGCCAAACAAGACAAAGTTCACCCCGACGCAGAGATTTTGAATTTCATCTAAAGCGTGCATTTCAATCAGGGGCGTCCCGAGGCCCCCCCCCCCCCCCCCTACGTTTTGGGCATTCGGTCAAATTTTCGCCGAAGGCAGAAATTCGGTAGAAACGGGCATCGCGGCGAAGCCGTGATGCCCTTTTCATAAAATTGTTCGTCCCCGCATTTCGAAATTGGGTGATTTAACGTGTTTATTGGTTCCCCTTTCTTTATCGAATTTGCTAATTCATCCGACTTTTGTTCACTCTCAATCGATTTTCACCGCATTCGGTCTGTCCCTTCGTAAATCCGGTGATTTAACCTGTTTAGTTGGTCTCATTAGTTAGCGAATTCGGTAATTCACCAGACTTTTCTCAAGTCCGTACCTGTTCTATCGCATTCGGTCAGTCCATTTCATAATTCGGTCGTTGGTTCTGATTCGTGACCGAATTCGATAATTCATCAACTTTTGTTCAGTCCGCATCGGTTTCGTCGCATTCGGTCAGTCGTTGCGTAAATTCGGTGATTGAACCTGTTTATTTGGTCTCATTCTTTACCGAATTCGGTCACATTCGGTGAATCTTTCATAATTAATCAGATTTGGTTCTGACTCGTGACCGAATGCGGTAGTTCAAACAAATTTTCTTGAGTCCACATCGATTTCGCCGTATTCGGTCCGTCCCTGCGTAAATTCGGTGATTTAACCTGTTTATTTAGTCTCGTTCTCTACCGAATTCGGTAATTCGGTCGCATTCGGTCAGTCCATTTCATAATTAAATTCGGTGAGATTCATTTGGTTCTGATTCGTTACCGAATATGGTAATTCATCGGATTTTTCTTTAGTCCGTTTCTATTACTAGACTTGCCGAATTCGATTGTTTTAGGTGGTTCTAACAAGAGTTTTATTCCATTACGAAATTCGGTTGTAATACCGCTCTTTTTCGCAATTTTTCAGTACACTTCGAATTCATTATTTGCTTCAGCCCAGTTACTCAGTTCGGTAATTTAAGTGGCATTAATTTAGCTCTCGTTCTTTACTATTTACGGTAGCTTCAGCTGGTTGCTGTTCATTTTTTTACTTCTTAGGACTGAAGTACTTCAGGAATAAGCACGTCTCTTGACGTGAAAACTAGCCTACTTTTATTTGCTGTAAATTCCCAACAAATTTACTTTGTATCCACTTTACCCTGGATCGCCCCTTTCGGTTGCCATACAACTCTGGGTTGAATATATAATCTTGGGATCGCAGAAAGGCACTTTTATCAATATCAGTGTTTTCACAAAATTTCGCCTGCGGCGCATTTCGCAGTCTTCACTAGTTAGACAAAGGTTGCCTCATTTAATTGGCGTTTGAAGCTTGGAATTTTGGGGGGCTTGAACCATATTAAAAGCTAGAATTTGCATGGGAAATAGTTAAATATTGCCAGAAAAAAAGGCGGATTAAAAAAATTTCGCCTGCGGCGCCTTAATTAATCATGGGCACAGCCGTTAGCGACGTTGTCACTATGCAGCAACACCATTTGGTTGCGATTATTTCAAGTCCTGTTGGCAAAACTGTAAAGGTCTTACAAAGGTGAAACGCTAGTGACGGCGTATCCGTAAAAAAAAAACAGAAGCGGAAAAGCGTGAATATGCTCCAATTTTTCTCTTTAGACTTGTTTGTATATACTTTGCAACGTCTTACGTTGTAGCTTCATGAAGGCAACTCGCAGTGATTTTACAATTTTTGTTAATAAATTCAGTAAAAATCAGGTACCGATTCGGTCAATTTTACCAGGTGCGCCCCCCCCCCCCCCCAATGAAGAAAGGCTCGGGACGCCCCTGCTTTCAATTGCTAATGAATGTAAGTTCCGGAAATGTTCAATTCCAGACCCAAGCCTAAGGTCACTCCTGAAGAAATTACACTATTGAGTGTGACCCTAAAAATATTTATTTTTCGACAATCGTTAACCGTTGTAGTTGCGAAATATTCCAAACGTGGAGGTACCGCAAATTCGAAAGAAAAAGTATATTTTATGGAAATCGATTAAATGAATAGCAGAGCAACTAAGTATAGCACTTCCATCGGGTCTTCAAGGCTCTTTAAGTGAATAACTGATGGGTAACTAGACTGTCGTATTTCAGCCATGTTCGGTTAAATTTAAAGAGCCCAGGTTGTTTGGGGGGTCTGCATGTGTCAGCAAAGCAAATACGGGCTTACCAGGGTTTCCTCTCTTCCCAGCGCCTTTCCTGTGGTCAGTGGTGATGAAAACATCAGGCAACATCTTCAGCAATAGCCCTTTTGCTGTTTCCATTGTCCTATTGGCCATGGCTGGCGAGACTTGAACCGCATACGCAGTGCCGCGAATCCTCTTGATGAGTCCGGGGTCCAGGAACTGTAAAAATACTGAGCTAGAATTGGGGTAATCGAAACTGGGAACATACAGAAAACCGAATAAATACTGAGAGAGAGAAAAATAAAGGCAACATTACACCTTTGACCCTTCGCATGTATTTTATCCATCGTACGTAAATTTTCGTATCTATCTATGATCTCTTGTTGGGAACTGCTTGCCCGATTATCTCCAGTTTCGGCACTCCATGGCTTCACCACAGACAAGTCTACTACAAATGCATGCTTTCCGGAGAGGCTGTGCCAAACGCTGTGTCACTCAGACCCGACAGGATGTATCTTAGATTCAGCTAAGCCCCGTTCACAAGCATGCCCAACCAAGCACGGATGCCTAGCATCACTGTTCACACCCGTGTCTAGGCATAGATTTCGGGCCAGGCACGGAGTTCCAGGCTCTAGAACTCGGTGCCTGGCTAAGCTTGGGCACGTGCCTAGGCATCTGTGCTTGGCTAGGCATGTTTGTGAACGCGGCTTTACCGTGGTAACTGACCATACTATCTGAAAAAAGTCACTTTCATCGTCACCAACACAAGAGCCTAGGATTTTGTCAAATTGGTGAGAACGAAGTTTGGCACTTCTGTTGTGAGTGGATATCAGTTTTTCTTTTCGGGTGATTTTTAATAGCGTGAATTCGACAATTATCGTTTTTGCAAAGCAATCGCAGTGTCAGATACCACGGTAACTGCAAAAACGACAAAATGCAGATCCAGTTACCATGGTATCAGATACCATGGTACCTGCAAAAACGCAACGAATAGCTCTAGAAAGAAATAGAAAACAAGAAAATCTCTACCTGTAGAGGTTTCAGCTGCTTCCTGACTGGGCAAGAAAAGTAAATTTCTCCACCACCCTGGGGTGGGCATCCTCGCCTATTTGTCTTGATCTCCAGCCCTTCGTCGTCGATTACAAAACGCTTAACCATAGTCAGAAGGCCTGCTTTCAGAGCGTCAACGGACGGGTCAAGCTAAAAAGAGAAGCTTGTTACAGTATCGAATCGTTTATTGAGAATCCAACTCATAGCCTTCTTGCGTAAACGATGCTAACGTACGCTGGTCATTAAATGTATAAAACAAAATATATTACACTACTTATTGATTTTGTTGGAAACCTCGGTAAAAAAAAAAGGGGGGGCATGAACGAGGTCATAAACGTTGAGGTTCGTCCTCTACAGGTACTAGTTTATTTTGTTTATCTTGTCCTGCTATTTTCGGAGATGGTATCAACGGAGCAAGGATAGATACTTCCCATTTGCCAACAGCTTTTTACCAAAGTTTAGTATTAGGCTAGTTCTTGTCTTCGGATGAAGAGGCTCGGGATTCTCAACTACTGACAGTGTCTGATCATACGAGTGATAGCCGAGACTCGTTTTAATCTTCAATGTGCATTTCTGTACGGATTCGAGCTCTTCCGACACATAAATCGCGTCCAGGTCCCCCCCCCCCCCTCAAAAAAAAAATCGTATGTATTTATTTATGTATGTTCCAGAAACACCCCAAAAAGCCATGGTACAGAAAAACAACACAAAAAATAGCCGAAAGTTTCTATCTCATTATAGAAATTGTGACCATGTTTGGGTCCAAATCAGTCATAAACTGTTTCGCAATAAAAGACCTGCTGCTCATCAGCCTCTGGCCATTCCTGATCAGCAATTGGCCCATTCTCAGCTCCCAAAGTGCTTGGCAATTTGTTTTGGAGCTAGATCACATTTCTCATTTTAATCACCAAGCACAGGACACGAATAAAGACTATCCAAAATACATTCTCTCAATAAACACTTTCGTCTTATCCCAAAACGTCTTCTTGAGCCCATATCCGGCTCTATCTCTTCTTCATTCGGGCCCACTTGTCTAACGATACAAAACCATTATTCATGAACATGCGCTGTTTCACTTTCATACAAGCTATGTCCTGCCTGGTTTGCTCTTACACCATGAAGGAATGAGGGAGGGCTGCCCCCCCCCCACCTCCCCCAGTTTTGAGCAGTCGGCAGAACTTTTGCCGAAGTCAAACATGTAGTTATACAGAATTTACTTTCCGCCCATTCGGACCGCATTCGGTCGGTCCTGCAAATTCGGTAGTTTAACGTATTTATTTAGTTCCCATTCGTTACCGAATTTGGTAATCATCGGTCCTTTATTTATTCCGCATCTATTCCACTGCACTCGGTATGTCCACTTTAAAGTTCGGTGATTAATCAGATTCATTTGGTTCTGATTCGTTACCGAATTCGGTATGTCACAGGACTTACATTTAGTCTGCATTTGCTACATTCGGTTGTTGTAGGTCGCGAGGTAATGCGGTTTTCATACTGGTACCGATCAACCGATCTGGTCCTTATTTGTGTAGTTCCAGTTCCGTCAATTGCCAAACTAGGTAATCCGACTGTTTGGTCAATCAACAAATTTGGTAGTAAGAATGATTATTTGGTTCAACCCGTTACTGAACTCGGCATTTGTTTAGTTCCCGTTCTTTACCATTTAATCGATAGTTCAGCTGGTTCCTACTCATTACTTAACTTAGTGTAATTCAGCGCTTTCCAACCGGCATTTATTTTTATCCCATCAACTTCGATCACTCGAGAATTCAATTTACTTTTTAATGGCCGATGCCAAATACGGTACGCTAATGGGCTAATTCATCTGATGATCATCTTTAACATTAAAGTTTAGGCATTACCGACGACGTTCAATCCGTTCAGGTATCATTACGCTGCCTTTCCGAAGGTTACCATCCCTTTACCTTCCCAGTTTGCCCGGAAACAAGACAAAATTTCGATTTGATCGAACTGTATTTCTGTGACTGAATAAAAAAATAAAAAAAGCGTCGAATTTCACTTTAGACTTTATTCGTCGGATTTTAGACTTGACGCGTCGGACTTTTTACTTGGCGCATCTTTAGTCTATGCAACATCTTAAATAATCGCTTCTTGAAGGCAAATCGCTGTGTTTTTAGAAACAAAATATAACAGATTTGGTAAAAAGCAGGTATCGATTCGGAAAACGTTTACCCGGGTTTTCGCTCTTACCCCCCCCCCCCCTAATAAAAAAAAAGGCTCGGGAGCCCCTGGTGAGGGGGGGGGTCACCGTTGATCAATTACGTTTCATAAAAGATGTGTGGTACCTGGTTTGCTGTTACACCACGAAGGGTTATCTTCAATGGCTTCTTGCAGAATGGGGCAAGTTGCATCACTGGCTCCAGGAAATACCCTATCCCTCTTTGGCACGAGCAATCATGTTCAACGATGCCTCCCATTAGCAAACCAGGCTGGAAGTAGACTGCTGTGCCAGTTTCGTTTACTTCTATTCTGGATCCATTTGTCAGCTTGTCCATTAGGCGAATGAAGCCAGCTTCATATTCTGTAATTATATATATATATATATATTTAACTTACTAAAGCCACAAAATGCACAAGGCAACAGTGCAGTAAAAAGAAACAAGACCAAAGGTTTCGATGGGATCCCAAAAATATAATATTTGTTAGACTTCTTGATCCAGACAATCGACCTTGTTCATTTCCGAGTCTTCGCCAGACCCCTTAACATTTTTCTATTTATCCATAATCAAACGCTTGAATATGTACAAAAAAAAAACGTTTTGGAGTTTTTTGCTTACGGCCAAACAACTAATTAACTGAGGAAACCAAGTTCAACACCAAATAAACATCAACACAAAGCACGACAATTTGGACTGAGTTTCTAACTGGGCGTCAAAAATTCATGAAAAATATCATGTGTGCTGGACGAATAGATGTTTTTGAGATCCCAAAACCTAAGTGGAGCAAGACCTATGACTTCGTAAAAGTTGTCCGTCCGTCTGTGAGGGAATAAGATATGTTGATGAAACTTGGTGTGAGGATTCTTTTGATCAAGGGACAGGTTACGTTCGTAGATGGGCCCCAAAGCTGTATATTTAGGGATGGAGGAGGGGTTTCAAATTAATGGGCGAAAACAAATATTTTTAAAAGCTAATGAGATAGTCGATCTAGGAGAGGTAAGGAGAAATGCTGAATCCGAATTTGAAAATTATTTTCTCGCCGGACAAGTGGTTCACCGGCACTGGGCGAAAACCGGAAAATTTGTTAAAAAATAAGAGTTAAATCTGAAGTTGATTGGATGTTCGATTCCGGTGTAAGAGGACATAGTGAATCCGAATATGAAAATTATTTTTTCGTTCGCCTGGAATCCGGAAATGTAGCATGACATTTTAAAACCCAATGATATAGTCGATATAGGGTGAGGAGACATGCTGTGCTGTTGCAACTTTCGAACATACGGTACTAAAGGTAAACAAAAAGTGTATGCGATCAGTTTCGTTATCTCCCAAAGTCCCAACCGACATTTACTGGGTCAAAAAGTAAAAATGCATTCGACAACTGTCATTGTGAACAATTTTATAAAATTTGTCGACCAGTTTTCGGGAAAACCAAGTGGCGAAACCAGTTCCTACCCTACCCCTTTATCCATACAGGCGAAAACTCATCGCACGTCGGGTGACGATACGCTTTGTTTAATCTATGGACGCTGATGCATAGTGACTCCGGTCACCTCTACACATGCGCAATATTTCTTGGGTTCAATCAAAGACTATCTACACCTACACTGTAAAAAGAAATCTTGCAGGATCTGCTACTGGGATTAATCTTGTCTCTATTGAGATAAGATTGTCTCTTGTTCGGACTAATCTTATCCCAGTAGAGATAATATTAATCCCAGTAGCAAATACTGCCGATAAGTTTGATCCTTACTCGGAGAAACTTTTACAGTGTAGCGTACGTTTTTCTTTGGGTTTAGTCATGGCAGTCTGTCGTTGGGGGTCGAACTTCGACCGTCGAAGGGGTTGATGTATGTTGTTCAAACTTCGTATAAGGATTCAGTGGCAAAGCACAGACCAAGTTCGTAGATGGGTCCTGTCAAGTCAAGGTTGTCGGGTAATCGGACCATGATGGCCTGAGACTTTTATCGGGTTAGGACTAGGCTATTTCGCCCGGAATCCGAAGTTTAACATGAAATTCTGAAACCAATGATATAGTCGATATAGGGGGAGGAGAAATGGTGTTGCAACTTTCAAACATTCGGAAACAACTGTTTCCAATCGTAAAAAAAAAACAATTGTACGATCGTTTCCAATTGTTTTCAATTGTTTACAGTTGGAAAAATGTCCCATAATTTAATTTAATTCAATTTATTTTCGAAACCGATACAACGGTCAAGCCAATTTGGTGGTTCTCGTCCATAATAACACTAATAATTCCAAAGTGCCACACAGGGCAACAGTATTCCAGAAGTGGGCGTATGAAAGAAAGATAAACTCTGAGGAGATGCTTTGGTGGGATTCCATAACGGGATAATACTTTGAGGGAACGGATGGACATGTTACCTCTCCTTAGCATAACTTCGACCTGTCTATCCCACTTCAGATCCGCCGTTATGTGAACTCCCAAGAGTTTAAGTTCCTTAACATGCTGAGAGTGAGGAATTGGAGGGGAAAAAACAGGGTTATTTTTTAAAAAGGGCATTGTTAGAACCACTGATCTTTCCATGTTAACAACCATTAGCTCAGCAGCTGCTTCATCACAAATATTATCTAACAATAATTGGGCACGGCTTGTTATATCACTACGACATATCTCTAAAATGGACAAGTCGTCTACGTACTTCCATCTGTCTTGGCAAGTTACGGCAAGCTCGTTGATCATCACAAGGAAAAGCAAAGGGCCAAGAAGAGTGCCTTCTGGTACACAGCAAAAAAACGGGAGGCTATCCGAATACGTTGACTTATATTTAGTATGTTGCGTCCGATCTGACAGGAAAATCGCAATAATTCGTACAAGGAAAACGTCAATTTTAAATTTGTTTAATAGTTTCACGACGAGCTTGCTATGGCTAATCTTATCGAAACCCTTTTAAGTCAATTGCAATTAGATTAATCCAGTTGCCAGTTGCATCTAAATTTTTTTAAATTCTATCAAGTAAACTAACTAAGTTATGAGCCGCTGAAGTCTTTGGCAGATTACCAAACTGCTTTGGATCCACCTGCTTCAAAATTTTGTCCTTCAACCAAGATTAAAGGAACTGTTCATAAATTATACTAAAAATAGGGGTCATTGCAATGGGACGCACACCTGTGAAATCATATATACAATAACTTGAATAAAATATTCCTTCGCCCCAAGCTGACTGCGAATCGTATATTAGAGCTATATTTCGGCTCATCTTGGCAATGGTCTCTTCAAGCTCAAAGCCGCTCAAGTTGGAAATGCGAACCTGTGGGAAACTTCAAAGCAGCTCAAGTTGGAAATACGAACTTGCGGGGAAATCCACAAGTTTCCCTCAAGTTCGTAGGCCTACTGAAATTCTGGTCTTCACCTGAATTCGTCCATAGTATGGATCAAGCACAGTAAACCATACAGATTGATTCAGAATCTCAGATATCGAAACTGGAACCACTTGATCAACGAGTTATAAACACAACCAATAAGTTGTTTTTTCGCCAGATCTTGTATGAACTAATTTTCCGGGATTTAACTTGGTTTCCAACCATATTTCATTCACAAAAAAAACTCTTGGCTTGAAACCTACTCCTATAGTAAGCTGAGGGGCCCATCTGGAGTATCTGTTGTACTTAAGAAAAACATAAAAGTACTTGGCAAAACACTGCCCCGAATGTTCGTCCCACATATTCTTCTCCTTCGGATTTATAAACCCTATGTTCAAGGACCGGGATTGTTTTCCCAAACGATTTTTCTTTGGCCGTTCGGGGGCCGGAAATCTGTCATTTGAATTGAAGTCCAGTTTTTCAGTTTTTTCGTGAAAGCCTGAGCTATAAAAAATTACTTGATAAACACAGAAATGGAGTCTCAAGGATTTTGTTCGGAAACTGAAACACGCATTCAACTAGTTTCCAAACGATAGTACCATCAGCAAAAATTATATAAATATGTTATAGGAAGAGACATCAATAAAACATTATACATATTCTGTAGAGGAAGATGCACTCTTTCGAATGGTATCAAAGTTTATATTTTGAAAACTTTTACGAAAACAGAACCAACTGAATTACAGAAGAGCTCTTTCCAAGTACAGGAAATTTATATGACCTCGAACCTGGCCTAAAAAGCTTAAAAGGAAATTTCAATTCAGTCTGAACAAGGTTCAAACTGTCAAGGTGGAAACCTTCAATGACCTAGAACCTGTTTCAGACTACCCAGAAGTTTCCATGTAAGATTTTCCAGGTCATATAAATTCAGGTTGGATACCCTTCCTGTATCAGATTTACTTTCAGGTTTTTAAATATTCTTTGAGCCCAAGCTGACTTGGAAACATTTATTCAAACAATGTTTACAACGGATACATCAGCTACGATTCTTCATCAGCGATATTTCAGCCCTTCTTGGCAAGAGTCCTTGTCAGGCTGTCAATCCTCTGGGTCAACGTCGGGGAAGGAAACAAACCTGTAATGATTACCTGTAATGATTACCGGTTTGTTTCCTTCCCCGATGTTGACAAAGCAAAAATTATATAAATATGTTATAGGAAGAGACATCAATAAAACATTATACATATTCTGTAGAGGAAGATGCACTCTTTCGAATGGTATCAAAGTTTATATTTTGAAAACTTTTACGAAAACAGAACCAACTGAACTGCAGAAGAGCTCTTTCCAAGTACAGGAGGGGTATCCACCTCAAATTTATATAACCTCGAACCTGGCCTAAAAAGCTTAAAAGGAAATTTCAATTCAGTCTTAACAAGGTTCAAACTGTCAAGGTGGAAACCTTCAATGACCTAGAACCTGTTTCAGACTACCCAGAAGTTTCCATGTAAGATTTTCCAGGTCATATAAATTCGATGTTGGATACCCTTCCTGTATCAGATTTACTTTCAGGTTCTTAAATATTCTTTGAGCCCAAGCTGACTTGGAAACATTTATTCAAACAATGTTTACAACGGATACGTCAGCTACGATTCTTCATCAGCGATATTTCGGCCCTTCTTGGCAAGAGTCCTTGTCAGGCTGTCAATCCTCTGGGTGAACGTCGGGGAAGAAAACAAACCTGTAATGATTACCTGTAATGGTTACCGGTTTGTTTCCTTCCCCGATGTTGACCCAGAGGATTGACAGCCTGACGAGGACTCTTGCCAAGAAGTGCTAAAATATCGCTGATGAAGAATCTTAGCTGATGTATCCGTTGTAAACATTGTTTGAATAAATCTTTCAGGTTCTTTTCTTCTTTTGAGCATGAGTTGATGGAGGAACGTAACAAGTAAGGACAAATATGTAACATTACTCTTATGATAATCAGTGCGAATTCCAAGATTGTATCCCAGCATGCAATCAGTAACTCAAGGATTTTTTTATTTTTTGGGAACTAGGATAGCCTAGTTACCCTACTCCTGCCTACTCCTAGCCTGCATTGTTAGATTTTTTAATTCAGCTGCTGGATAGTAAGCAAGTGCAAATGGACAAAGCTGCTTTGCCTAGAAGCTGCCTGGAAGAGTAAGGACAGGCTACCAAAGCAAAGGTTTTGGGATCCCCCAAACTGGGTGGTTGCACAACTAACCTTTAAGACCAGGGTCATCATCTGTAGTCCTGATTCTCACGATTCTTATTGGTCTTCCAGACAGAACAGAAAGAGTAACCCTAGCTCTGAAACTATTACTTCCTTGTAGGATTTGTTGGTCTCCCATTCTTAAAACAGCGTCTCAGAGTTAATTCAAACCGCGCGCCAATATTTCTGCACGTGCAAAGTTTATAAACATACTAAACGCAGCTGAAAGTTGGATTATCCGACAGTGCGGTGGTTTTAAAGGAACCCTCTTGCTTATTGTGCCTTTTATAATATACTTAGCTCCCATATTGAAGTACAAGCTTCTAAAATCCCGATCTTTCTCCTTTGTTTCGTTTCGTAACTACGAATTTTTAGCGCTTTTTCGGCCTTGCCGAGTTTTCCCGTTTCCAAAAAAACATCCGCTGACAACTTTTTCACACATAAGGATGTGATAATCTTCTGTTTATTACTTCTTTTATTTGCTTAGTTCTCCCACTTTTTAACCAAGGCACGTTCAGTTTTCAAATGTTTTGCGCCCAGCCGCCGCGTCGGATAGCAGGAAGGCTGGATACAGTCGACAAGCTCTAACAATAGAATCGCGAGTTTTAGGTGGAAAGCAATGGTATTTTCTAAAACATTTTCTCTGATTCATTTCATAGGGAAAAGATCATTTTCAGTAAGAGGTGTGCTTTAATGCTTTTTGTTCCCCGAGGACTCCTTTAAGGATTCCCCAGGGATTCCCTGCGCTTTTTTTGTCCATGAGACATCATCCCCACTGCATCCCCATCATAAAAATTGACTCCCTTCCAGGCTCGGAGGAGAATCAATTTTCCTTATGCTGGTGCAATGTAAAATTAATAAAAAGCAATCAGAATAAACAAAACCAAAAATAAAGTGGATCCAGACTAATTTCGTAAACTGCATATTTTTGTTCGAACAAAGTCCATTTCGGAAGCATCCCCCATGTTCTTATTTTCTCCGTACGGGGAGTCCGCGTGGAGTGACTCCCTCTATTGTCGCCGTTCCCCTTGATTCTCCGAAGAGTCCTCGAGGAACGGCGAGAATACGCCTCAGGTTAGTCTTCAGTCTATATGCCGAATGCGTATATATTTTATATTACTGTAACAGACCACTGATGTCATGTCATACTATGTCAGACTTTTCAACTAAAAGCATATCAAACAATAAAGCTCATTCTAAGAAATTGCGTTTTAACTAGGTTAAGAAAGGAATACCCAACCGAGGCGAAAATAAACAGCATATCATGATTTACCGTGTCTTTTTTGGGTACACCTACCTCCTCCAACCAAATTTTATAGACATCAAGATTTTACTTTACTTCTCCACAATTTCCAGTTTTGGCCGGGCTCAGGTCAAACCACTTGTACGGTAAGAAAATAAAGCTCATATTTGGATTCAATACATATTGTTAGCCCTTTATCGATGCTCTCATCGACTTTAATAATTTGTTTACTTCTATCAAATTTCCGGTTTCTGCCGGATTCCGGATGAACGCGAGGAAATGAGATTTACATCGTTACGATTCCGTTCAAACTAATTGTCCTGCGAAAAAGTAAAATTCAACAACAGATTCAGCATGTGCCTGGATCGAGCTTTTATTCAACATAACATAGAACATCACTTTCACTTTTATGAAATTTCCGTTTTTTCCGGATTCCGGGTGAACTAGTTGTCCGGTTTGGAAATCAAGTTCAGTTTTAGATTCAACGTGTCTCCTTACACCTAAATCGAATATTTTTTTCTTCCCTGAATTTAAAACCCCCACCCCTAAATACTGGGCTACAGCGTCCATCTACGAACTTGGCCTGTCTTTGACCCAATGTATCCTCACACTAAGTTTGACAAATTATCTCAACCCCTTCGAGAGTTATCGTGCATGACAGACGGACGGACAAATGTTACGAAGTCATGGGTATCCCTCCACCTACGTTTTGGGATCCCAAAAACACTCCATCCAGTACTTGTTCGGCATAATTCAGGATACCTCCGAACTGATTGCACTGCGTATGTCCATCTCGAGATCGCTACTACCGGAAGGCGCTTGGGCGAATTTATAAGGAATTTTGCGCTCCGAACATCTTATACTCTTCAGGTGTGTTCCAAAGTCTACGGAAAGAAGACATCAAAGTCTCAAAGACTTCTTAAGGCGTATTCTCGCCGTTCCCCGAGGACTCAACTTGAAGAGTCCCCGCGTTTTTGTTTGTCCCAGGAACTCACTCCCCGCCTTCTCGCGATTCCCCGCCTGTGAATGCTCCGATTATCACCACCATCATCAGAAAGGACTCTCTTTCAGATTCAGAGGGGAATCAAATTTGCTGGTGTTGGTGCAATGTGAATTAGTTAAAGGACCCCTCTTTCTTATTCTGCCTTTTATAATATACTTAGTTCCCATACTGAATTAAAAGCTTCTAAAATCCCCACCTTTCTCCATTGCTTAGTTTCGTAACTACGAATTTTTAGCACTTTTTCGGCCTTGCCGTGTTTTCCCGTCACCCAACCATAAGTTTGCCAAAACCTTCATTGTCCGCTGACAACTCTTTCACACATAAGGATGTGATAATCTTCTGTTTACTACTTCTTTCATTTGCTTAATTTTCCGAATTTTTAAACAACGGCAAGTTCAGATTTAAAATTTTTTGCACCCAGCAGCCGCGTCGGAGAGCAGGAAGGCTGGATATAATCGACAAGCGCTATCGACAAGAGAATCGCTAGTTTCAGGTGGAAAGTAATGGTATTTTCGTAAACGTCTTTTCTGATCCATTTTATAGGGAAAAGATCATTTCTAGTAAGAGTTGTGATTTAAAAACAATCAGAATAAACAAAATCAAAAATAAAGTGGATCCAGACTAATTTCGTCAACTGCATATTTGTTTGTTCGAACAAAATCCATTTTGGAAGCATTCCCCATGTTCTCGTTGTTTTCCGTACGCGGAGTCCGCGTGGAGTGACTCCCTCTATTCTCGCCGCTCCCTTGGATTCCCCGAGCCTCGGGGAACGGCGAGAACACGCCTTTAATGTGTCTCCCTCGTTCCTGTAGCAACCGTCTAGTAGTCCAGAAATTCGGCGTCCAAGATGTCATTCCGTCACTGGGGAGAACACACATCACGTCATCCAGCTCACCGTCTGCATGACGTTATCCACGAATTTTCGTAGGCCTAGGTAGAAGTTTAGTCTAAATTGTCTGTGCTCGTGTAAGTTGTAAGTATGCTATGCTAAACAGACTTTACGGCTGCAGTCCAGACAGACAGAGCACAAATAAGCAGCCTATTTCACGGCGAGTTGCAGGCGTTGGCGTTGTCAGATAAAGCTTAAACAGTAAAGGTAAGTTCGCGCTTCGTTGGATCCAACAAAAACTACCTTGCTAGACTTAAAAAAAAACAAAAAAACAACTCCCTAATGAATCTAGTCCATGGATTTTACTAAGCAATCGTACTTGGCTACCGAAAGTCTGACAAACCGATCAGCCACATCTACTGTTGCAATTTCTGCTGCAGGCTTTGAACGGGTGACAGCCGTTCTCAATTTGTGATTATGTTTTATTCATTTCCACAGTTTTTAGGATTTGCTTCAAGTACGACTTTCCAACCAGCCGGTTCCTAAAACCACTCTGAAATTCATCAATTAAAGACACAATCAAAGTATTTTTTTACATATCCCACAGTGGGACAGACGGGAAATCTGCAGGAACAACAATAAACAAATACGACCATTAAAATAAATTCCTGTGGCGCTTTAGCGAAACATCTACACGGCTAGATACAGAGCAAAATAACAATAGGGCGTGGCGTCAAGCCTATGCTATCCTTGCTTGCAAACGAGCCATACTCATAGCGCAACCCACTACGCTTGCGACATTTATAGCGAGACAAACTTGCGGGCTTAGAAATTTCTAGTAAAGCTAAGATGCAGTCTGCACACATTGAGGTACTGGGGAGGTTGTATCTTCTTTTGCTTTGTTCAGGATATGAAGTTATTGGAGCCAGCGCTGGTGCAAGACCGATTGAGTTTCAGTAGGGACGTTCACTATCGCTAGTGGTGCTAGTGTCGCTGCTATTCGAGTGTGTCACTTTTTTCAAGCCTTGGCGCTACTCTCTAGTTTTATTTTGCGCTACTAGGCGCAACAGAAGAAACTGACCCGTGGATTGTCCATATATCCAGGTTTCCGCCTGTCGAAAGCTAGCGCTAAAATAGTCTCACATGCAGAATCCTAGCCGAGAATTTGACTTTGAAATTAGCATGCCGGGCAGACACTCTTTCCCGGCACTCCATACCTCTCACGGAACTACAATTAGTATTGCCCCCCTACCAGGGAGATAAGATTTATTAACCTGCTATCAGGTCGATCCAATTTGTATTGCACCTTTAACCTCTACTACACCTTTACCTACTGCTCCTACCATTGCGATAAAAATCGGGCTTTATATGACTAAGTCTGAAACACGCTTCCTCAAAATTGACTCAAATCCATGTAAACCAATCAACAGCGTCTGTTGTGGTGAGATTTCGTGCTCTTCGCTAGGCGCACGGCAGTTTCTCATTAAAACGAAGATCTGGTTCACAGGAGTGGCCCGAAGCACTCAGGCTAAGGGGGTGGGGGTGGGGGGGGTTGAGACCCCTCATTTCTACGACTCCTGGATCGGAATATACGACTCGCACGCATCAACAAAAATGAACTGTTGCAACTACGCGGCAATGGCGCACATTCCCCACCAACAAATAGTAGTTGCGTTTTTGATCCGAATTCTCCGTTCCGAATTCTCGCTTCTGAATTCTCGATTCTCGTACAAATTACCGTTTTTGCTCCTCTGACTTCTCCATTCTCGCTTTTGACAAAAACACTTGCAGCTCGTCCGCAACCCGGTCTACGTGTTTGTATATTGAACATCCGCACTCTGTTGACCAATCAGGGAGGAGAACGCAGAGAGGAGAATCGAGAATTCGCCATCGGAGCAACTTCTCGATTCTGCAGAATCGTGAGGCTTTCCCCGTTCTCGATTCTGACAAAAACGCAAGAAAAGGAGAATTCACTTCATCTGAATAGTCCAAAAATGCGAAATAGGAGAATTCGGAGGAGAATCGCGAGGAGAATTCGAATCAAAAACGCAACTCATAGAGCCGGTGTAAAACTAGCTGCAATGCATCAGCTGAAATTATTCTTGTAATCAAAATTTGTGTATACATACCTTCATAGCCTCAGCTTTACATTTCAACTTTCGCTAAAGAGGAAAGCTTTCAACGCCTGTACCCAGGACAAATTAAAGCAAGTGCCGCAGGCAAATTTTTTTTAATCTGCCTTTGTCTAGAAAGATTCTAGCCAGCCTTTAATGTGTTTCAAATCTAAAAAGTTCCGAGCCTAACCGCCAAGTAAATGACACACCGTTCCTCTAAATAGAGAACACTATAAAATGCGCCACAGGCGAACTTTTGTGAAACGCCGAGGAGCAGACCGTCTTTTTGCGATCCCACTGAAAAGGAAAAATAGCTTTGAAATCACAAATCTGACCGTTGAAAAAAGTGACAAAATAGTGGCCATAGAAAACAAAGTAGACTTGTTCCGAATTAAAGCAAAAAAAGTAATTTTCACGTTAAAGACACGCATATTCAGAAACAAAACGAGGAAGTTTGCCAGTGCATAAAAAGAAAAAAAAATCCGGATTTATGGAGGTAAACGCCGAGGAGCAGAGCGACTTTTTGCGACCCAATGAAAAGTTAAGAATATCTATGAAATCACGACTCTGTCCATCGAAAAAAGTGACAAAATAGTGCCCATAGAAAAGAAAGTAGATTTGCTCCGAACTAATAGCAAAAAAAGTAATTTTCACGTTCAAAACACACTTCCTCAGAAACGAAACGAGGAAAACAGGTTTGCCAGTGCATTAAAAAAAAATCAGGATTTGCGGACGTAACGAACTTTTGGTCTTGGACGGACAGGAGTTTACAGCAGGTTTACAGATACAAAAAGATGCCGGTTCGCCGACGAGACTTGAGTTGCGTTTTTTTCCGGGTGATTGAATATACTTTTGTTTCATTATGAAAGTACTCTGTACCGTTTTATTTGTCATTCGACACAACTGTACTTTCATGTCGAAAGCTAGAGCAGATAAAGCTACAGTGAGCTACATCTGAAGAATTGCAACTTAAAACTGGTTTGCAGAATTTGATTCTACGCGACAGAAGATGCTATTCACAGCAAATGAAGACGAAAAGTTCGCTTTTAGAATAACTTAAACATCAAAGAGATCATTTTCGAGTTGTATGAGTGTCCTGAATTTTACGAAGTCTTTTCAGATGTGCTTTAACACTAGCATACAGGCACGTCACGTATCGGGGGGGGGGGTGTCCCCCCCTCGATGTTGTCGGCCAACCGGTAAAAAATAGCTGAATCGGCGCGAAACGCCGCGATTTTTCGTAAAAACAGTCGAGTTTTTTTTGGAAACAGTCGAGTTTTTCTTCAAAACAGTTTCGTAAGTCGATTTTTCTTAAAAACGATCGATTTTTCTTTAAATCAGTCGATTTTTCGTCATAACAGTCGTTTTTTTCGCAAAAAAAAAGACGGTAAAAATTACAAGCCAGTCGGTAAATACCTTGCTCCTCCCATGTCTGATAGTGCTATGATTAGCAGTCAGCAGTAATACATATGATTCGCAGTCAGCTTGGGCTGAAGAAATATTTTTGCTCCTCTCCCCCCCCCCACAATATTTTGGATAGTAACGCCTCTACTAGCATAGAGGCCAAAAATTTACCTCCCGGCTAGAATGAGCTATTCCAGCGTCTGCAGAACCCCTCCTGTCCTGGGAAACGAATTTCGGATGTATATTAAAATCTTCCTTGTCCTTTTCAAGCGTTGTTCCCACCTCAACCTCAATCGACATTTTTCCATCTGTTCTGGGCACACTTGTTTCGCGGGTCTCCTGTCATTTGATTTCTTTTCCATTCTGTTTAAAAATTATATTCCTTCTTTTTTCACTTATAGCCAAAGATGACCAACAATCAATGCACATAACCTTGTCTCTAGCTTTTGGTCTATAAGGTATATCAATGTCACCCAGTCAGACTTCACTTTAACAACTAACCTTTTTGTAATTTTCACAGGCTAAAATCTGAAAGACCTAAGTGAGGCAGATCCAAATCCCATGGGAGTAGAACAGGTAGCCGCATTTCTCTGACCTATCGGGGTTACAAAACCTGATTTAAACGACTCGACTTGTCTTTAGGGACTGGCTTACGACTGAAGCTGTGCAGAGACAAAATTAACAATTTTTTTTTAAACGACTCGGATTGTTTTTGATTAAAATGAATGCCTGGGACCTCGGCGAGACCAAAATAAACGACTGTTACGACTTAACAAAAGGCAGGGGGGGATGAGTTACCCCCCCCCCCCTCCCTTCAGGCCACCCCTGCAGTGGTTCATCAAGAAGTATTGGTGAACGTTATTCTGTGATCGTGCCTGCTAGGCGTGGAACGGTCTCGTTTCCCAACTAAATTACTTTCGTTTAAGCGACAACATCGAAACATCGTTCACATGTAGCGCGTACATGAATCTTTTTGAATGTGCTCACTAATTGTAGTCGTGTACAGTGTAGTGTTGTGAACAACAGTTGATGTGTTTAGTAGGGAGAGAAGTGTAAGCTTAACCTCTTTATTTCTATTAATAAAAAAATAAGTGAATGAGCACTATATGGCTCTTTGCTTTGCTCGTGCGGCACCATGGTTGTTTATGATACTCTCGACTGATAATTTCCTTTAACACCCTCAATCCTGAGTAATTTCAACAACAAAACGGCCGTAGCTTCCGCTCTTAAGCTCATAAATATAATTAAATGTCTATTTTCAAAACTTTAGGACACGATATTAAAAATGTACTTGTCCTCTGTTTTATAAGAAATACAGCAAAAGAAATAACACTAAACAACAGGGCACTTTTTCTCTGCGGACACTTTATGTAAGAGATTCTGGGCGTTTTCGTAGGCACCGACATTTTTCACATAAGACAGGCTAACCAAACATAAGCTGTGCAACGAATAAAAACACCGACGATTATGTATTTACACTGACTAGATTCAACCCGATAAGAGGGGATATGTTAAAGCACGTACCCGCACTGTCATGCCCCAAGTAATTGTCCCTTGGAAACCTTGGCATGTCCCTAAAAGACCTAGGTTCGAATTTGTTCTTAGAGAACTTTCAGCAAGAACAAATCCTTTAAGCGGAGAGCTTCTCAACGTGATCATGCGCGGCATGATAAGATCGTTTGGATAAGAAAGCATGCAAATCCCTTGGTTACACTGCTGTGATTTCGCGCAAAGTTCTGCGTTTTGCGAAGTAAGACAAAAATCGTGCGACAAGCAACGCGAAACATTGCGTTTTGAAGCAGTGTCGGATGTGTTGCAAAGTTTCAACTCGCCCGACAAAACGCTCGCATTATTTTGGGCAAAAGAAAAAAAACGAAAGATTTCTGGATTTTTCAAGACGAAAAGTTGCTCTACAATTTCACGAAAGAAAAACGTTGTAATCCTTGGATGGTTGAACACAAATAGTTGCGTTTCTGATCGAAGTTTGAAGTTGCCTTCAAACTCAAAGGTCTCTTACCCTTGGTTCACACTGCTGCTTCTTATGCGACACAATTTTTTCTTTGTTGTTCAGACGTACGACAGAATCGCATGGACCTTCCCACTACCACACAGACGCAAATGGAAAACGAAATTTTTCGTCAAGACTATTCTGCAAAAGGACAAAGAAACCCTTAGCGACACCACTTCTGAAGATGCTGGGAGATTACCCATCTGGATACATCCAGCACTAGGGAATTTTCATTGAAACCCCATATGTCATCTTGTTCAAAACAGGTTAATACAAGTTTATTCAGAAGATATTTTGCATTCAGCCATCCTAGGATTACAGTCAGATCAAGGTAGAGCAATTTCTAGTCTTGAAAATTCGTTATGTTACGAAAACATGCGTTATGCGTTACGAAAACATGCGTTATGTCGGACCAGTTGAAATATTTCAACGCATCCGACGCTGCGACAGAACGCAAAGTTCTGCGTTGCTTGTCGCACGATTTGTGTCGTATGTCGCATGACGCAGAATTTCGCGCGAAATCGCAGCAGTGTGAACCAGGGGTAATTAAAGACCGTTTTTGGTCGCCGGTCAGTTTCCTTGTCCTTCATAAACTGACCGTTGAACTTTATGAGCTAGCAAGTTTAAGGTTTGCCAGAAACATTGATGAAACGGCGACCGGACAACGATGGCAAATCACATAATCATGTGCCACACATAACGCAGCAGTGTGAAGCAGGCTATGGTGTCAAAGAGGTCTGACCAGTCTGAGGTTGCTCAACAATTTTGGGCATCGCGTAAAAATAGAGGATGTGTTCTCATCAGGGATGGTAGCGAGGTATTTCCTCTATTGGTTGACTAGTGCATTCAAATAAATGACTGGTCCACGAATTGTTATGTTCTTGATGCCGCAGTCTTGGTATCAACATTTACACCGAGGCAAGACGGATATAGACATATGAATACGCGCTTTAAACTAACGGGTAAGTTTTTCCCGGCAATATCACCTCCAGGTTTATGCCTCGTACGGACGATCAGGATCGGGTGTCCCCGGATTGGAATTCCTGCGCGGATTTTCGGAACATCATCAATTTCATTCAGAGAAGCTAAGATTTGTTCAACTTGACGATGAAAGTGCAGGAAATTCGACCAGGAAATCGTGTGTTCACACTACTAGCGAAGAAATCCAGACCTTCCTTCGTCTTGCATCAGAGCAAAGAAAAATTTTGTTGTCAGAAAAATTGTCGTTCGCTAGAATTGGGCAACAAACCAACCAACTGTATAAGCTGACTACCTGCTTCTCTGTATCTAGTCGACCGGAGCTGCCGAAACAGATGACGAGGCAACCGACTGTACACCACACAGTTTGCTCCGGCGTGAGATTCGATGTTTCTTCTCGCACTTTCGATGCGGCAGGACAAAAACAGCTCATTTCCAGCTGTACGGGCACACTTCAGAACTCCGGATATTAACAACTTCACACTTGCCCATTCAACACCACTTCTTTCAAACTTCAAATTTCCCGCCTTCAAGTTCTCCGGACTTCCGTTCCCAGGCTGGCACTCTGGAAAAAGTAATTTCAGCTGAACGGCAATTTATACCGATGTCTCAGAACTCAATCTCAGCACAAACTTATTGGACTTCGGATCAATAACTTCCTCCGTAATGTTGTAGTGAGGGAGACGCGAGACTCGGCACAACAGGGACACTTCGTTTTGTCTGAGTTGAAAGATGGTTCCATCTTCGATTCCACGGGAAAGAAGGACCTCGGATATCAGCGACCAGGTATGGACAGGGACGTGTTCACGATCATTCTGGAAAATGATAACTGTTAAAGTAGAGCAAAAGACTAAATCTATTGGTAAAACTTATCTCTTGATGTCATGGCTTGTCCTCGAACTACATCGTGATTTTGTTTTTGGCCATTCGGTCATGCGTTAGAGAATGGTCAAATTCAACTAACAATTAAATCATTTTTTTTTTCAAAAAGGGCCTAAAGACAGCAACACGCCGAAATTTTTTTTTTCGTCAAGATAAATATGTAAAAAAAAATAAAAAGTATTAGTCAGACAATATGAGAGGAACTGAAGTTCCTCCTCAGGCTGTATCTTTCATTTATGATATAACCTCATAAGTTGCGTTTTTGCTGATACCATGGTATCTGTTACCACGGTCTAAAGTCGTTTTTGCAGTTATCTTGGTATCTGATACCACGGTCAAAAGGCGTTTTTGCAGTTACCGTGGTATCTGGCCAGTTATCGTGGTATCAGATATTCAGATACTACGGTGCGACCGTGGTAACTGGCCGTGGTATCTGAAATGTCATCTCACGTTCATCAAATTTTGTCAGATTGGTGAGAAATAAATTTAGCACTTAGTGATGTAACTGGATATCTGTTTTTCTTTTGGGATGACTTCGAAAAGTGCAATTTCGGCAATAGTCGTTTTTGCAGAGCACCGTGTATCAGATACCACGATAACTGCAAAAACGACTAATTGCAGATCCAGTTACCGTGGTAACAGATACCAGGGTATCAGCGAAAACGCAACTATTATTTTACACGTAATGATCGACGATATAGGTTTATAAGGTGGCAACAAAAATAATCAAACTGAATCCAAAAATTGTCTTATAAATATTGGGCGTCACAGCGAGGAACTCTGTGTCGCTAGTCGTGGTATTGGGAATAAGTGTCTGACCGTGGTTCCAGGAACCGGAAAGGGGGCAGAGCTATTTAGTTCAATTGTATCAATAAATACAACGAGCTTGTTGTGACTCTCTTTTCGTTCTGTTGTTACCTTCCCTTCTAATTCCCAAATTCCAGTGATTCATCATAATACTTTGATTTATTTATTACTGGGATCCCAAAACGTAAGTGGAGGGATACCTATGACTTCGCAAAAGTTGTCCATCTGTCAGCACGATAACCCTCGAAGGGAATGAGATATTTTGATGAAACTTGGTGTGAGGATTCTTTGGGTCAAGGGACAGGTCGAGTTCGTAGATGGGCTCTGTTATAGCCCTACCTTTAGGGGTGGGGGAGGGGTTTAAATTAAGGGACGAAATAAACATTTTTTAACAGCTAATGAGATAGTCAATTCAGGGTTAAGAAGACATGCTGAACACGTATATGAAAATCATTTTATCGCCGGACAACTAGTTCGCCCGGAATCCGGCCAAAACCGGAAAATTTGTTGAAATTAAAAGTTTTATCTGAAGTTCATTAGATGTTCGACTTAGAGGTATGAAGACATGCTGAATCCGTATATGAAAATTATTTTCTACCAGGATATAGCCTATAGTTCGCCCGGAATCCGGCTGAAAGCAGAAAAATTGTAGAAAGTAGAAGTTTTATCTGAAGTTGATTAGATGTTCAGGGGTAAGGAGACACGTTGAATCCGTATATGACAATCACTATCTCACCAGACAAATAGTTCGTCGGGAATCCAGCCAAAACCAGAAAATTTGTTAAAAGTAAAAGTTTTATCTGAAGCTGATCAAATGTTGGTTTTAGCAGGGACCCATAAATTTCCTGTAATAACTCGCCATTCGGGGGGCTTGTCAATAAGAGGTTTCTGATGCGCTCTTGACCGAGCGTCAGATAGTTCGAGAAATACCCACGGGGTGAAATACCCGACTATCCAGATAGACAAAATTTTTCGCAGTTGTTCTGCTGAACTAGGAACATTTCTCTGTAATGGAAGAGTATCCTGGATCTTTTGTCCTAGCTTAGGTACCTGGTGGCATGCTGAATAGTCGCAACAAATTTTGTCTATCTAAGCAAGAACGCCGATTCGACCCAAGCGTTATTTTTGGAAACTAGGTGAGGCTCGGGCAACAGAGCAACACTGAAGTATAGGAAATGACAAGGAAGTGAATGGCGAGTCATTACAGGAAATTTATGGGTCCCTGGTTTTAGGGGTAAGAAGACATGCTGAACCCGTATATGAAAATCATTTTGTACCCGAACATATAGTTCGCTAGGAATCCGGCTGAAACCGAAAAATTTGTTAAGTTAAAGTTTTATTTGAAGTTGATTAGAGGTTCGGTGTAGGGGTAAGGAGATACGCTGAATTCGTTTTTGAGCTTTAGTTTTTTGTCGGGCAAGTAGTACGGCCGGAACCCGGCCGAAACCAAAAATTTGGCAAAAGTAAGGCAGGAAGTTCTGATTTTGTAATCTGTTTCTAAATTTAATAGTAAAATGTCCCATGAGTCTGGCGAAGACCGAATTGTCGGGATCTAAGATTAAATTATTGGGATCCCATCGAAACCTTTGGTCTTGACACATCTGGGGTTAAGCTTTTAGCTTATCGATAGATTAGATTCGTTCAGATTATAAATGATATTTAAGAAAAAAAAATCATAACTACAACAACCTCAGAACCTTCATTACAATATACCTAATCCTTCATTCTCGAGTGTTTACTGGAGCGACGGCGTTTAAAACATGAAGCAAAAATTTTGGTGTTTTCCAACACCAAACTGTTATGATGTTTAAATCCACTGTAGAAACATTATAGCTAACATCAATCATCTTTTTCTCACACAATCTGGTCTTCCCATTAATCTCCATGAAGCAACTCCAGGACATGGAGAAGAGAAGAAAACCCTTCTCCCACTTCCCAGTCATGGAGAAGTTCCAGTAGAAGCATGGATAAGAACGTATGATCCCATAAATAACTTATACAGCGTTTACAAGCAGAAGAAAACTTAAACAGAATCCGGTCTTGGTGACAAAATTATCTTCCCAGACAGAGGAAAAAAAATGAGAAAACTAGACAATCTGCCAAAAATGACTTCACTAGCCAACAGCAAAATGTTTTGATAGAATTTATGACAGCAGTGCTGATGGCTGCTGCTCTCGAAAGCTAGCTAGACTTTTGTAGTCTTCTTCACCAACGCCGCCGACTGGATTCCTTTCAAGTAGACCAGAATTCCATTCAACCTGAAAGGCATTCTCGTCTCGCTCGACTTTTTTTCTAGTCGTCACGAACGGAATCTTTTCACGTAGACCAGATTCCTTTCTACTGGACGGGAATTCTTGTCCGTGTAAACGCTACATTAGCGGAAGGGTTAAGAAGGCAAGAATACGGTTTAATATCTGATTGAATCAAGAAACCAATCAATTTCGTTGGATGAAGGCGGTATCGAAAACGTAGCAACTTTATTGTTTGTCCTTTAGTGTCTTTGTTTGGCCAAGCAGGTTTTGCAGAGCCTGTGCCGAAACTTCAACCTGTGACGGCTTCACATGCTCGATATGAGCTTAGTTTTGTGCCCTCGTTTGTTAAGATGTTTAGTGCCGGGTTGATCTTTTAGTCTGCAAACTAGTTCTTAATTGTATATATTGTACTTTTGTGTATGTTAATTTTGGCTCGTCAATCGACATAAATATTTATTTTATGACAACAAAAACTAATAATCGGCTCTGTCCGTCGCATGTTTTTTCGAATAGAGTAAATTGAAAAAAAAATCCCTCGTTAATATAATGAAGCATGGAGAGTTAAAATGGGACATAAAATAAGGTACACATATCGGTCAGACGAATGAAGTAGGGGGGTAATTTGAAGCCAATTTCTTTTTTCTTTTTTTAAATAGTAATAGCGCGAAGTGGGCTTTAAAGGCACAGACAACTTGACTACGCAACTTTAGGCCATCAAACCGACCTGGGGGGCTTAGATAAAGATACAGGGACTTATTGTCGACAGGACCCCCCTTCTTTGTTATCTCGAACCCCCTCCTTAGTGTTCCCAAAGCTAGCTGGCAGGCCCTTGCCCATTATGCACTGTAGTTATGCACTTATGCACTGTAAAAGTTCGCCTTTTGGCCGTGATCGGGATAGTAGTCAAGAGGTCGTGCTTTCGATTCCTACTCCCGGCACACAAACCTTTTGCTTTTTTTCTACTAACTCAAAAGTCGAATTCTCGGAAAAATCGCCCATACATGCCGCCAACAAGTATCCATCTTAGCTGGAAAGAAGAAGAAGAGACAGGTGACTCTAAAACCAAAATGCAGAAGAATCTCTACCCTTTCGACGACCCAATCGAACAACAAAACAGTCGCCGAGTCCAGAATAAAATCACAGCACCAGCTTTAACCCCAACCAACTTTCAGAGAAGAAGTTCTCAAAAGCAGATATTTAAGGAAGAATCTTAAATTGTTTTTACACAAGTTTATTTTCCAGCTTGAGCGGCTTGAGCCTGAAGAGGACCCTTGCCAAGAAGGGCCGAAATATTGCTCGAATAAAATGTAGCTGACTTATCCGTTTTGCACCGTAAAATATGCATGGAAACTGCAATGGTCGTAACGAGAAATTTTCTTACTCTCGATATCGACTCAGGGTACATTCTTGATATGTCAGCTAGCTCCCCGAGTCAAGTTTGAGTCAAGTTTTCTGTTCCTTTAAGAACGCACGACAGGGGATTGAAAGAAATTAAATCCGCTTACCTGTAAGACAGGCGAAGTTGCCACAAACTTCTCCATAAACGCCCTAGCGCTGAGGTCGTGTGTCAAACACGTTGCCAGGTGACGTACAATCGATTCCACCGAATGACGCGGCTGCTGCCGTGTGATTCGTAGATACTTCTGCAGAGGGCGCGCCATTGAGGGGAAAATAGCCTGGGCGGCTTCGAACGGGTCCATCGGTACACCTTGCCCTAGAAAAACGGTTTGATTAATAACAGGAAGTAAGGGATCTCCCCCATTCGGATTTTTTGCCGCGCTATCCCGAGATAAATGACACGCGATAAATGAGCATAGGGAAATGGTTTCATCTGCTCCGCAGGGATGACATTTCATGCAGTGTCAGAGACAGGTGGCGAAGTCCCCTGTGTAGGAAAATTCCGAAAACCCCGCTCTTCCGGCGTTTTTCTATGGCGTTTTTCTTCGTATGGGAGAAAATCCGGTGCGCGGATAAAATATCATGTAAGGTAAAAACTATCAGGGTCGCATTTTTTAAGTTACACCTTCCCGATTTTCCGTGCGTCAGGATGGATCTGAAGGGTAACGCGAGGCTGCAGGCGTTTTTTCGGGTATCACTTGGGACTAACCGGATTTAAAACTCGCATCATAAGTTGAACAAACGCAAGTATTCCGTACACAAAGTATTCCATATCAAATCCTGACGACCACTCGACCCTGATCGTCCGTCCGAATCCGGAAAACGTCCCGAAAACGGGAAGCGTTGCCATCACGGATTCTGGAGAGCGGTACCAGTTGAAAATATCTGGAAGAGTTGTGGTATCAGTTCGGCCATCGCCCAGGTGGATGATTATCCAGAAAAATAATCTCGGGCATCACCTTGTGGTGTGAAATGTTTCCTGAAGCACTAAACAGTATTTGACACAAAAAAATATGACCTAGTTCGGGTCTATTAATGTAAAAAATAATCACTTTCACAACCTTCCACATGCACATCCAAACTGCGAAACAATTGAGACAAAAAATGTTTTTAGAGGACACTCGGCAAGAATTTCAAAAAGGGACGTCACATTGCCAAGAAGTTTCGAAATTAAAATACACGGCCATGTTGTAACAAGCTTTACACTCACAAGCACTCATAAGAACAAGCACTCAGATAAAGAAACCCTAACAAGCACTCAGATAATATTCCGCGTGCATTCGCATGATCTTGTCACACCCCGTGTGAGGATAGAACAGAATATATTAGACTAGAATATAATAGAATATTATTACCCCAAAAACCCCGTGGGCCATGACAACAACAATTTTTACAAATAAATTCACTAATGAATACTAATTAAATCTCTTCTTTTTTCCCTTTTTTTTGTTCTGTTTTCCTCTTTTCCGTGTCTTTTTCGTTGTTTCGTGTTTAATTTCCTTTGATCTTTAAGTTGTAGTTTAGTTGAAATACTTGAACGTATTTTCGATCCCGACATAAGTCCGAAAGTATTTAACAAAGAAATAAACAACACGAAGAATTGAAAATAATAATTTCTATGGCAACACTACCCATTCTTGAATACGACAGGATGTTATTTTTTAACTGATAACTTGAAGCAGGTGTAGGAAGGACGACGGAGTTTCGTGTGCTTTCAAATCCTAGGGCCTGGAATTGCCTTTTCACGTTTTCTCTTCGAACATGTCAGGTACAAGCCCAAACTACCCTGTTTCGGTTCTTGACTTGACAAAGTCCAGAAATACAGTAGAGGGATGACTGTTGAACAGTTACTTAAATGTGAACACTGCAGTTTTTGGCTAAATGGTAGAATCAGGGACCCATAAATTTCCTGTAATGACTCGCCATTCAGGGGGCTTGTCAATAAGAGATTTCTGATGCGCTCTTGACCGAGCGTCAGATAGTTCAAGAAATACCCACGGGGATAAAATACCCGACTATCCAGACAGACAAAATTTTTCGCAGCTGTTGTGCTGAACTATGAATATTTCTCTGTAATGGAAGAGTATCCTGGATCTTTTTTCCTAGCTTATGTACCTGGTGGCATGCTGAATAGTCCTGACTGAAGATGGCTATCTATATATATCTGAGCAAGAACGCCGATTCGACACAAGCGGAATTTTTGGAAAGGTGAGGCTCGGGCAACATAGCAACATAGAAGCATAGGAAATGACAAGCCCCCTTAATGGCGAGTCATTACAGGAAATTTATGGGTCCCTGGTAGAATGGAGATCCAAATACCTATTCAGGTGTTTTCAGAGGGCCTTAATTACCATCTTAGGCTAACTCATAGTTGACTTTGATCGCGGCAAGTGCATGAAAATGAAAAGCATGAAAAGTCCGAAGTCAACAAACGTTCAAATAAGCATACCTCTACTGTAGGATGATGAGATTAATGTGCGCAGAGATCCTACGGTCTAAAAGTTCCGTTTGGAGCTGTATCTCGCCCCTTCTCTTGCTTCATCGGCAACTGGGCCCAGACAGCTCAGTGGACGTTTAAAAATGGGGTGGTCGTTGTGTAATTAGTGTCATCGACTGACGGATTACAATGCGATCATCATTGTCTGTATTTGTATCTTCCTATGGTATCACATACTTGCACCAAATGAGGAAAGCCGGAATGACATGGTACCAAAACACCATGGAGGCTGCAATTCCCATCTATGTGTCAGAATCGGCATGTAACTGCCAATCCTTTAGCAAAGATGCGCTTCGAGGGAATGACGACATGAGGGCTTCGTAGCTTGGACAGCAACCGAAGTGCACCATCAAATTTACGCTGAGTTTCCACACAAAAAAATTACGTGAATTTCTTGATGAGCTTCACAAGTGTCAACTTTGTTGGGGTCGGTCGGGCAGCCGATTTTCCCCGAGTGGAAGTGAATTTCGACTCGGCTTGCGCACTACTGCCGTGTGTTCTAGTTCAAGCAAAAGTTCCCTTATTTCGGAAAATGATGATCACTGGTTCAAGGAAGTTCAAGCCCGATGGGTTTTCAAAGCCAAATTCCGGAGAGTTCGGTATCAGATCGGTTGCGGATACCCCGAAGACTGGAATTTGATTTCCAGGACTCAGCTGAAATATCTCCGCTGCCACGCATTAAGGGGTCAAGCGACAGTCTTTGTGAAAATGAGTAATTGATACTAGGGCTATGGATTAGCTCCTGCATCTATTTTTCATAGCCCTACGACAAGCCGTGTCCGAGATACATGAGAAAGATCCAACCGCCATAAGAACGGTCACAAAGAAGCGACAACGGTAAAAAAAGAGCTAAGCGACACAGAAATCGCTGGTGGACCTATATCGTTAAAAAAAAGTGTTCCTTTTGTACTGCATGGTGTAACGAAAGATGTTATTAAATAGATTTTTACAACGTTTTGTTTCTTCTCCTGAAAATTTGGAAAAAAGTGTCTCGACCCCTTTATGCGTGACTGCTACGATATGATAATCTGGATACAAAACAAACGTCTTAGGCAAGTATTTTGCAGTAGATGTTGCATGGTTTGGGTTTTAGGGTTTGATTCGGCGATCGTTCACAGTTAGGTGACGCTGAATACCTATACTGTACGGTCGAAAATGCCCTACACTATAAAAAAACAGCATTTGCTACAGGGATTAATCTTATCTCTTAAAAGACAATCTTATCTCTAATTCGGATTAATCTTATCTCAGTAGAGATAAGATTAATCCCAGTAGCAAATATTACAGTTACCTTTAATCCTTACTCGGAGAAACATTTTACAGTGTATACCTATCCACATATGCACGCTGTCCATCTTGGGGCACACCCCAAGAGGGCACAGGAAAACAACAGCCAAGTCGGAGGCACCCCCCCCCCCCGAAACATGCAAAAATATTCGTTTTTGTAGGCTTTAACCTTTGATCTATGTGTATGTTTTTGTCCAGCCCGAGGGCAAACCCTCCCCTGAAATAAATTCCTGAATGCGGACCTGCTTGTATGCATCCCCTCGATGAAAATACCCCCAAAGCGACATTCATTCGGAACGAACACGCACATGCACGGGAAAGTCAAACTTCTCAAAGACACCGATCTCACTTCTATCTGTAAAGCGGAAATGAAGAAATAAATGACACAAAATTACAAGCCAAAATCGATCATCTAATCCTTTGCGATGACAAGTGCACACCAACAGGATACATAGGATCATAGGGTCATGAAACGCTCAATCGATTGTTCAGTAGCAACAGCTAAACACAATATGTCCATCGAGACGGATGAAAACAAGTCAATCATACTAAACTGCAGCAGGCTCGAGGTTCAGTTGCATCCAACCAAACGCCGTCGTGACAAGCGCTTGCAAACCCGTCTCGAACTGGGGATCGCATTTTCAACGATTCACAAATGGTATCCTGTCAAAACCGCGCGAAAGTGCGTAGCCCCGCCGGACCAAAGCGCGACTGTACAAACCAGTTAGAACGGCGCGAAGAGTTAAAGCACACCTCGCACTATTTGGTGTTTGTGCTCCAATATTCAACAAGTGCGCAAGCGCTCAGACTTGGAGTGTGAAAGTAAAATGTTTATCACATTTTATATACAAACAGCGTTAGGACCCAGACATTTCACATCCCCAATAGCCAAACAAGTACTGAAATAACCTAATCTGTTTCATCACAGCTTAAAGGCTTTAGATGTAAACAAACCGCAAGTAAAAATAAAAAAAAGTGTTGAGATCTTGTACGAACAGCACGAGTTCAAACACAGAATGGTTTGCCAGCCAGTCCGACCTTTTAAACCTCTTTTCCATTAGCAAGGTAATAACAAGTGCAATAAACCAAATCGTAGCAGCCTAATAGCCCCTTTGTCACAATTCATTAGAAAGGCATAGCATCGACATATGACAAAACCGTCCAGTTTCCAACTGTGCGTTAAAGGTTAAAGTACGTCGCGTCGTCTTATTTGTTGATGTTACACCAAAATCCTCATCCATAGATATATCTTCCCAAATATACAAGAGTTGAACTCGATACATGTCATAGACGAACTTGACTCATGGGCAAATTGGGCCTACTTGCTCATGAACGGGGAGGGTGTGGGATGGTTCAACTCCACATATAAATCCCAACCCTATGATTTCAAAGCCCAAAGGAATTTCATCGCCCTATCTCCAGTTATTGTCAAGCTGAAAACATTAAAAAATGGGAAATCTGGACCCAATTGCCCCTGAGCCAAGTGGGGGTGGGGTTTGGGACCCGCAAGAAGGAAAAAGAGACCCCAATGCTCACAAATCTACCAAGTTTCAACTTGATACCTGTTGATTCCTGTCAAGGTAACGAACTTTACTCCTGAGCAATCTCGGCCCAGTTGCCCATGAACGGGATGGGAGGGAGAGGTGCAACTATGAAAGTTATTTCCCAGCCCTAGGATCTACAAGTACAAGGAACTTCACAGTCTTATGTCCAACTCTTGTCTGAACATTATTCACTGGGCAATCTGGGCCCATTTGCCCCTGATCCGGGTGGGTGTGGGGGTGGGACCCCAAAAAGCACAACTAGACCCCAATACCCACAAGTGTACCAAGATTGAGGGTTGATACTTGCACTGGTTCACTAGTTATGAGCTCCACATAATATGGTGAAAACCGAAAACCGAAAGCTAAAACCTGCTACAGCGCTCGCAATAGTGGATTGTTCCAAAGAACACTCCACTAAAAATAGTTGAACAAAATACAACTAGGCGCTGCTTTTAAAGTATTATCCAGGGCTTTGGCTGTTTTAAGCCCTTTCCGAGACCCATTGACTTCTATAGCTAAAACCAGAGGATGATACGCATGGAAAGTACTGAAAGGCGGCAAGTGTGAAAAGGACTGAGGTGTCGTTAGCGGGTTTAGAATATAACATATGAAATTAGGGTATCCGCTAATGGAGCAATTACAGAATAAGTTGTATCGGCATAATAGGTATGATGGATCCTTTACGTGACAGTTAAGTTTAAGAGTCAAATTTAGTTAAGAATTAAGTTACCAGTTACAACCACGTGACTTCCAAATCGCGCCGAGATTTTCAGCTTGGTACCCACAGAATGCGAATCTATTACGCGGCAAGACGCGAATAAAATTCGACTTGCACATGCCCCTCTGTAGCTCAATGGTAGAGGAGTTGCCGTGTCAGCCGAAGGTCGTGGGTTCAAATCCAGCCCCCCCCCCCCCTTGAGGAGCACTTTTGTCTTTCAGTTCACTCGAAATACGAGCATGCTATAACTGAAGCAGGGTCATTTCTTGCCTCAATTCTGCTCTAAATACAAGCTTTGCAGTCCTGATGGCATCATCTAATGTCAATGAAAAAACGGACGACTTAAACATTTTCAGAACAACACGAAAATGGTCCTAAAACTATAGCTATCCCAGTTTAGATGACTGCCATAAAAATCAAAATGGCTGCTCACCCTGCTGTTTTAGTGGTTTACAGCAAAGATAAAGATACGAGCAGGAATCGCGAATAATGAAGGCTTTAACTTCCCTCAGTGCACGATTTTAAACAATTCGCAGCTTTTACGGATGGTTATTTGGCAATCTGAAGACGACTGTTGACGACGTACCAGCTTCCGTGCGAGAAAGCTGATTGGGAGGCTGAACCGACTCTTAGTGGCTACAAGCCCGTTCGCCAAAGGATTAATGATAATAATCAGATAACAATAATAATTTACTGTAAAAATAAACATACATCAGACGCCTCAGGCACATGCGGCATTTCAGTCGGAGTATGGAAAGTACAGACCAACCAGAGACAACACTTGTTGGCGATGTTTGTCAAGATAGCACTTAATTCACGATTGTTTTCATGCTTTTGTTCTCTAGCCAAATCCAATATTTCCATGGAGATTAGTTTCACATTTAAGCCCCTCCTCTCGCGTAGTTTGTAATTGGTTCTGTCGGAGGTATGGAACTGACGGGCCAATCAGAGACAACATTTGTTGGCGATGTCAGCCAAGATGGCGCGTGCTAGGTAGTGTGCTGTCACAGTGAAGAGACATTACGAGAATTAGCGGACGTTTTCGCCTTGATGGCTGTAGAGCTGAACGGATGACCCCAACCACGAAGATGGGTTTCATCCTCGCAAAAATGCCCATTCAGCTGGATGGGAGCATATGAGTGAGAAGGTCAACATTTTCCTGTCTTCAGTCTGTGCAGACCTTTTTCCTATCCACGTTCAGCTCAACGCTGCCCTCGGAGCGGTGTTGAGAACGCGAAAACGTCCCCTTAAAGCATTAGAGCTGATCTATTTTTTCTTAAGAAGAATCTGAACTAATGCAGCAAGTGTATGCCCGTGGTGGGAAGTTGGAATGACAAGCTCTTTAGTGAACCTATTAATAAATATTTGAATTGCGATTCGTCTGCCAGTATATCTTAAGGCTCTGACTAGGGGCATTGCTAGGGCAGTTGGTAATCGTTGCGACTCGGTCAAACGGTGGGAACGTCTATTTTCATAGAGATTAGACAGATTTCGTCCGACCAAAGACTTCAAGCATATTTATGTATCACTGCAGGCTACGCTGGCCAAAATCCACGTATCCAGTCCTAAAGAGCAACCAGAAAGCGAAAATAAACAGTCGGCGCGGGCCCAGACTAATATTGTATCCGTATGTTTAGACAAGAAGATCGACCGTGTCGGGAACAACAAGCGTAACCTTCAGCAGTGATAATCTTTGTTTCGAACGTCCAAGAAGCGAAACTAGTCCTATCCTCTGAACGCATGCATACATATGAATAATAATAATCGTAATACAATGTAATACACAGGCTATTGGCATCTATCGTATGGGTCTAAAACTCATTCCACCATAATTTTTTTCAGCATACAGGTTGTCCAGAGAATTCTTAAAGGACCCCTCTTGCTTATTCTGCCTTTTCACATACTTGGCTCCCATCTGGAGCTATAAGCTTCTAAAATACCTTTCTCCATTGTTTCGTTTCGTAACTACTAATTTTTAGCGCTTTTTTGGCCTTGCCTAGTTTTCCCGTCACCCAATGAACAGTTTGCCGGAATCTTCATTGCCCGCTGATAGCTCCTTCACACATAAGGATGTGATAATCTTCTGTTCCTTACTTCTTTTATTTGCTTAGTTTTCCCACTTTTTAAGCAAGGCACGTTCAGTTTTCAAATCTTTTGCGCACTCGAGGAAATATTTCAGCTCACTGCTGAAAGCTAGGGTGCCAGTCAGTCTACAACAACCACGATTTTTGGATACCGTATGCCAAACGTTAGGTACATTTGAATATTCTAGATGTACGGTAGCCAGCGTTTTGCATAGCCCGAGGGGTTACCAACTCGGGTACACAGTGTACCAGGGAGTCAGGCATACATTGATCAGACTGTACCCCACGTTTTGGGGAGCTGGTAACCTCTCGGGGTATCCAAAAATCCCGGGTTTGTGGTAGACGGCTGATCTGATTTAATGATTTATTAATTTCTGAATTTTCAATTCACCAATTCCTTCTCTAATGGTGGTTTACACACTGCATAAAATCCGAGCGTATTTTGAAATCCGAGCGTATTTTGAAATCCGAGCGTATTTTACGCACGTTTTGAGCTTGAAAAGATTTCTAGCAATACGGACGTATTTAGATACAAAACGAACTGATTGCTCAAATACGTCCGTATTGCTAGAAATATTTTTAAGCTCAAAACGTGCGTAAAATACGCTCGGATTTTTCGCAGTGTGTAAACCCACTATAAAAGTGGAAATTATCAAATATTTCATCAAACTGTAACTAACAATGCTCATATAGACCAGCAAAATACCGTGGTCGCCAAAGTTTTATAAACATACGTCTATTCAGACCAACTGTTAATATTTTTCGGCAAATTAGCAGAGTCATTACCATGCAAAAAACGTCAACCTGTGCTCCTAGTTGAATGCCAGCCGGTCTTGTTGGAACTGAACAAGATAAATATTTAGACGAAGTTGGGAGACATGGAGGACCCGATAAAAGTCCCAGGCCGTCACGGTCCGATTACCCGACAACCTTGACTAATGACAAGAAAGACAGAAAGACTGACACCAGCATGGTCTCCAATCAGTTAACGAAGTCCCGAAACTGACCTGAGCTCAAAGAAACCGCAGCAGAACTGAATCTCCTGTTACAGATAATGCATCGGGCAAAAGCATTGTCAAATAATCTGAAACTCAGATAATACATAAGACCTTATATAAATTATACTAAAATTAATATAGGAATAGCAAAGAATTTTTGTATACAGGTGCAAATTGTATTAGACGGTTCTAGCTTTGCAATGTCTAAATCATCCCCGGCCAAGTCCCAGATTCAAACCAGGACCCGGGACGACCGTGGGATCACCTAGTGGAACGACCAAGAGGTACTCAACTGGGCAAGCTCAAAATAGGCCTTAACAAGAAAATCAGACAAAAATATAAGCATTTGGCTGGTATATGGATGAAATAAAAAACAGGTAAATACTTGGCGGTGTTTCTTCTTTCAAAATTTTGTTTCGAGGTTTCTGCCTAACAATCAGCCAAATTCTGAAGAAGAAAAGGTGCATCCACTAAGCCGTGATATGCTGACTGACCCGCTGAATAATTCCTGAGCGGGCAGGATTTACGGGCTCACTGTCATAAAGGGTGATTCATTATTTTGTTTAATGCGAATAATGTTGTCTGGCGTCATAGTTTCGCAGAAAGAAAATATACATTAGCGATACATTCTTGTGGTTGGTAACGGTTTCTCTACCCCACCATAGAGTTCCGTGATTTCAAGTCTTCTCAATTTTTGTATTTTCGTTCCGCATTTTACATTCTTTTTTTTCTATTTATTATGTTTCTCAGTGCCATTACGGCAGCACCAACTGGTTCATTCACTAACTGACTGAAATACACATACCTTGGTCTTGATCTTGAAAACGCTTGATGTGCGTGAAAGCTTCTTCGGCCGCCGTCACAAGACGTGCTTTTCGCTTCTTCAAACGCCGCTCGTATTCATGCTCTTCGTAGAACCGCTCGTTATGGCTCGATTCCTTCCGACGGGCGCTCGAGACGGACATGGTACGCTGATTTGTCTGGAAATAATAGAATGCAGAACTGGCGGCTCAACGGCGGCACCGGATCACGGGCCACAGCCAAATTTAAGACAGTTTGGACGCCACTGGCCCGACCAACCCTGACGCCAGCCGCGCCGAAAAACGAGAAACTCAGGATATTTGTTCTTTTGAATTTCTTCTTTTCTTCCTTGAGCAAGTATTTCACTTTCGGATATGTTTTTTCTTCGTCGTCCCGTATTTCGGACGTACCACATCGAACTTAGCGGGCGTTCTGCAGCAAGTCTTTCCAGCCATTTTTCATTGTAATAGCTCGCAACTTGACAACAAAGTTTTCCGAGATTTCGGAATGCGAACACCGCTCTTTATCTCAAATACTTGGAATAGTTAAAGTACCAAAGCAAATCACACACGGGCTTCCTCGCATCATTTACTTCTACACCCTCCTCTCAGCAATGAAAACACGGCGACACTCGCACTGAACCGCAATTAAACTCGGCACTTTCCAGGCAAACCGGCCGTAAATTTCAGGAAAGAGAACTTTGAGACAGTCTTGAAATTGGAAAGGATCCCGAAGTCGGACGAGCTGCAATTACCAAGGATTACATCCAGCTCAATGCCGAGATGGCATACATAAAGTGAGCTTATTTTGGGGTAATTTCTTCAAGATGCGCTTGACAGCATAAAAGATTTTAGTGGTTATGAAATGGCTGCTGCTCTGAAAGAGCGAAACGCGAATACAGATTTGCATATATTCTCTACATCTGGACAGCGTTTATAACCTACTCAAAAGCCGACAAGGTTTCCAAGACGTTTCCAGGTTAGTCATCACATGCAGGCAAGCTAAATAACAATATTCTTCTTTGAGCGTCATTGTTTGGGTGATAAAAATGTGATATATTAAATATAATATTGTTGAATAAGTTATGTAAAAAAAAAAATCGGCTTTGCCAACCGCAAGTTTTTTTGCGGATCCCAAAAGGTAATTGGCGGGATAGCCCACCTATGACTTCGGAAAAGTTGTCCGTCTGTCAGCACGATAACTCTCAAAGGGTTGTTCAAAGTTGGTATTAGGATCTATTTGGTCAAAGTACAGGTCAGGTTCGTAGATAAGCCCAGTAGCCCCATATTTAGGGGTGGGGGAGGGGTTTCAAATAAGGGACAAAAAAAGGTATAAATGCCAATGGGATAGTCGTTCTAGGGGTAAGAAGACATGCTGAATCCATCTGAAACTTCTTTTTGGTCCGAAAAAAAAACGGAATATTTGTTAAAAGTAAAAGTTTTATTTGAAGTTGATTGAATGTTCGATTTAGGGACAAGAAGCCATGCTGAATCCATATACGACAATCGTTTTCCACCCGAACAAGTAGTTCGCCCGGAATCCGGCCAAAACCGGACATTTTTTTAAAAGTAAAAGTCTCATTTGAAGTTGATTAAATGTTCGATTAAAGGTAAGAAGACATGCTGAATCGATATATCACAATCATTTTCTATAGTTCACCCTGAATCCGACCGAAACCGGAATATTTGTTGTAAGCAACAGCTTTATTTGAAGTTGATTAGAGGTTCGATGTCGTGGTGCGTAGACATGCTGAATCCGTATATGAAACTTATTTTCTTGCCGGAAAAATTATTCGCCCGGAATCTGATCAACGCCTGGAAATTTGTTAAAAGTTAATGTTTATGTGAAGTTGATTTGAGGTTCGATATAAGGGTAAGGAGATTTGCTGAATTCGTTTTGAACTTTAGTTTTTTGCCGGTCAAGTAGTTAAACCGGAATCCGGCCCAGACCGGATATTTGGCTGAAGTTTCGATCAATTTCCTCAAAGTCCATATGACGTATAGGGGTAAACACACGTGCTGAATCCATACCTGAACTTGGTTTTCTCAGAAGACTAGCCATTGGCACAAATCTGTTTCTAAATTTTAATAGTAAAGATTTTCAAGGAGTGGCGAGGAACGGATATCCAGAAGACGCAATTGTCTGGATCAGATATTTAATTTGGGATCCCATCGAACCCTTTGGTCTTGTTTATAGATAAAATGAAACTGAAATCAAAACAAAATAAGCTGAACTATACGATGTCACCTGTTTGGAAAAGAATGGCATTGGTTTCGTTTTTATTTGTGTTCATCTTTCTGCCAAAGCATCGTAACTGACGTATCCTATTTATGCATTGTTTGAATATATGTTCATCTTTAATTCGTTTGGTAGAGACTAAGTTGTAAAATGAAATAGTAAGTTACGCCTCCGAGCGTCTGGGATCTCTGTTCTTGAAGGGATCGACTAAAAAGAGGCACATCACGGCGCAGGAGCCAATAGTAATAAAAAGAGATTAGCAAGTACGAGAGCAAGTAGCAGAAGTAGACAAGTAAGTGAGAGTTTTCAACTCCAGAGCCTAAAAGAAGGCACGCTAGAACATTCTTCCTACCCCTCACTCTGAAGCATGAAAGGGCCATTTTAACTTTCGTGCCTCTTTTTGTACTCGTGCCTCCTATATACACTACGTCGTGCCATGCCCTGCCTCTTTTTAGTCGATCTCGGTCTTGAATGAGGCAAAAATGAATACTGTCATAACTTTTTCTGTGTGCTTTATGTGTTTTATTTATTTTCTTTCGTTTACTCCACTTTTTCAAAATGGCGGGTTATAAATAAACTAATTAAATTAGTTTAATTAATTACTTAATTAAATAGCTTGTTTGTCTCCGCAATGTCAACACTATCCTGTCCTTTCTTGTATGTATGCGTATGGTTCTTGAGCTAATTTGTGTCCCCAGTCGAAGTTTATCGGAAACAGATCCCGAGTATTTGCATATATGCCTCACGGCGAAGATGCTATAGTTCTCTTGTTATCGGTTCTCGTGAAGATCAGACACTTGAGACTCATAAAAAGGGAGACTGAAGTTCCGCGAGACTCACTAACTGTATCATTTACTTGGCAGTGAAAAAGACGAATAATTGCACAATTAGACTAAAAGTTTTGCACTAAGAGCAACGAATCTGCGCACTAAATGCATTGAATCTGTGAGTGCATCTGATCCTCTTTGGCCATTTTTATCCTGATATGGGTTGGGCAGCATATGCTGTTTTTAAGTAGTTCCTTACACTGTCAGAAGTTTCATAACAAATAACACCAGGATGCGGGGTTTCAACAGATAATGCGTAACAGATGGTTTGTGTTATCTGTTATGAAACTTCTGACAGTGTAGTAATCTCGTGGTTCTTTTTTTCTCAACATATATGCGCATGTTACTGTTGCAAAAATATGCCTGATTCCGTACATTTGTCGTAGCTAGATGCAGATGAAACAGAACAACAGGGAGCAAAAGATTCAAAAGAATAACACCTTCAAATTTGCTTTGATTTTATGTTACTTAATAAAAATTGCGCTCGTTACTCTGTATAAATATTTGCAAGGCAGGATTGCCATCCCGTTTTTTCGGACACTACTTCAAAGTTACGGAAGGCGATTTGCAACGTACCTCAAACCGTCGCAAAAGACCACTATCAATAACGTGGTTAAGAGCTGCTAATCTGAACCGATTCTCTATTTCTTATGATGAAAGTGTAAGTGACGTTAAAGTAGGGTAAACTGTTAGGTATTTTTGGTATTAACGTCACTGAATTGGAGGTGGAGACGTAGCCACTGTTTTGGTTCAACCTAAAACAGGAAAAACGGAAAAAGAAGCTACACGGGAAAAAAAAAATTTGTAATTATTCCTATAGTTATCTTATTTATAAAAGATATACTATTTAAAAAAAAAAAAAAAAAAAACGATTCTCACAAAATAAAAATCCGACTTTTAACACTTATACACTTGAGCAAAAAAGGCCATCACAGTTCCAAAATCACATTAACATCAGTTTCACGAAGTTTAACTTCTATTTGCTTGGTACTTAGCCTACGCCAAATTTAATGACCAGCCTCTACTAGTCACATACATAAAGACGCTGGAATGCAAAACTGAAAAATACAAGCAGCAACACGCGGTGACCAAATCAGTCTCGTCTAAGAACCGGACAAAACCGGACCTCACTCTAAACGTGTACAGAAAACTACACACTACGTTTGTAACACAAAAGTGTCCGTTCACACGTAGTATGGCAAACGTGAGAAATTCAAACTTTCTATTTAGTTTGTATTTATGCTATTCTCACTTGTTAGTAGAAGAGTCTCTCGTCGTCACCATGAAAGTGCACTGTCAGAAGTTTCATAACAGATAACACGAGGATGTGCGGTTTCAACAGATAATGCGTAACAGATAACACTTTGGATGGTATCTGTTGTGTTTCAAAATGTTATGCATAATATGCGTTACCATCATTACCATCATGTTATGCATAATATGCGTTACCATTACCATGTTATGCGTTACCATCAGGAAGAACCGAAAAAACGCCAAAAAGTATCTGCTGAGTTTTCCGACATCATGACGATAAGGAATAAAGTCAGTAGATGCTTTTTTGGCTCTTCCTGACAAAGCTTGTTATGCATAACATTTCATGCATAACGTTTTCAAACACAACAAATAACATCCGAAGTGTTATCTGTTATCATTATCTGTTGAAACCGCGCATCCTCCTGTTATCTCTTATGAAATTTCTGACAGTGTGATACAACATTTTTCAACATTCATACAACAACGTGACTTGGGGACAATTTATTACACTGCTATGCCCAGCACATCCTTTGTCTTTTTGCAACTTGCAGAAGGCATGAACCCCTCGCACTCGCCACCGTGGCTCACGCCTCACTGTTGTTATGTCGAGGTCGGATAGACAAGTCAGTCTAATTCATTCCGGTTCGTTTCAGTCCCGATCAGGCGAGCGACCTGGCCACATACCGATACACTTTTCTTCATCTTCCTGTCATTGGTCAACTAAGAAACATGAAATCTAACACAGAAAGCAATAAACGTTGTGGGTGTGTAAGATAGGACGAATGTTCGATACAATCAGTCCAAAACACGCCAGTGATCCTCGGGAAGAACGAGAAAACGTAGCACTAACGACTCAAACTCAACAACTCAATCCTGTGTTAACCAATCACGGCGATTTTTGAGAGCAGCTGCGATACCGATTCCGGCTCTCCCGCTAGGTCCAGGGCGATTTTGCATCGGCAAGAAGAGTTAGTCATCAAGAGTATTATATATGTAAGTTACCGTCGCTGTTCCAACCTTGTAAAGTTTCCGCGGACAGGCACGGAGAAATTTTATGAAAGAAGATGGCGTTCAAACTAACTAGGATAAACCCATAAGAAAAATACTAGGCCTAATGGTAGATAGCTGTCCACACATATACCACGTAACCGAAGTGCAAAGCCGGTAAAAAAAAAGAAAGAAAAAAAACGCAACCTGCCACCATTATCTGTATACAGTAGAGGTATGCTTATTTGAACACTTCTATATGTTTCACTGCCTTGATTTTGTTTGCTATAAAATAGTCAAATCCAATTGACATGTGATAAACTGGACATCAGAACTTATTTCCCAGTAAAAGTTGCCTGGTATGGGTTTAAGTGTTTTCTTCGCCGACCATTCAGATTTAGGCGACATTCAAATAATCATACCTCTACTGCACGTACTTGAAAAAGCTATAAAGTCAATTGTCGCGGAATCTGACGCTCAGTCTCGTCTCACCTGGATCTGATTTTACGGCTGACCAAAACAAAACAACACTATAGTTCCAGAAAACATCAACATTCGCCCACATTCGGCATTTCAAACATGAGAAACTGAAACATCCTATTTACTTCATCTTTTTGTCAATAGTGATAGTTGATCGGGAGGTATCTACTTTGCAAAGTGCAAAGCTGATATCTGATTTAACACAACCAGAAACAATCCAGGACTGAATTATACTTTAATGTTTTTAAAGCTTAGTACCAAAGCACATTAACATCCGTTCACATGCGGTGTTTCAAACGTGAGAAATTGAAACTTGGTCATAATTAATGATACTGTATGAAGTGCCATTTTTAATTGTTCGTCGAGCAGCTTCAAATGGATTCCAGCAAGGATTTACAACTACTACTTAACCGAACGCGAATCCCAAAGCATATTTCAAAGGCCAGAATTTTAATGTCTCTGAAAGTTGGCCATTATTTAAATACCATCCTTCAAGGAGATCCAAATTGAGTTTAAAAGGAGCTTAATACGCGAGCTTAATACTTAATAGTTTAGATTTAGTTGTTTAAAGAAAATGTAGTTAAAGAAATGTTTTACAAAATCGAAATGAGAGAATTAATTAAATATTAGGGGGGAAGAATAGTAAATAAAATATGGGAATATTTTCAAAAGTTAGGTGACGTGAAATGAAAAGTGGGTAAAAATATAATAAAATTAACGTCACTGAGGGATGGAGGAGTAGCCACATAAAGTACGAAATCTGACTTCTTAGTTTTTAAACAATATAAAAATAATTAAAATTACAAAGATGCTACGGACAAAAAAAAAACAAAAAAAAAACGCACCGATCCAAAACAAAGTCTTGACTTTGTGCAACTAAACGACTTGGCGACCGGCATCCCCCCCTCCCCTCCGAATGTGAGCACCGGAGTGAATATTTCAACTCGGCCTCGGCAGCAAACCTCACCTCAGCAAAACCTTCGGCAACAAACCTTCACCTCAACTCGGCAGCAAGAAATGCTGCTACTTTGAACCGCTAATCGACTTCAAAACTTTTTTCTACCAAATTTCATTTTTGCCGGATTTGCCGAGAAAAAAAAAGTTCAGGCATCGATGAGGCATTGTCCCACCCTAAAACTCAACACTTTCCTGTTCATCCAACGATCCGGTAACCATGTTGACCATCCCCCGAAATACAGGGCTACGATCTTCGAACTTGCTTGTACTTTGACCCGAAGGATCCATTACCAAGTTTGAAAGAATTTACTACTTCAAGAGTTGCAAACAGATGGATGGAAACAAATTTTTACGAAATCACAGGCATCCCGTCACTTTTCCGGGGTCCAAAAAATGTCTTCAAGTTGGTTGAGCCATACAGTAGCAGACCAAGTGAAAAAAAAAATTACCCGAGAATTGACTTCAAATTAGAGTTTGCTCCATCAACAGAAATACCACGATACTTGGGCCTAATGGTAAGACCGGGAAAAATATGGCTTCTCATCTAGCCATTCCAAAGGGTCTAACAGTCAATTGTGCAGGTAGCTAATCGCTTCGTCTCGAGATCCGAAACGTTACATATCTGGGAATCGCATGTCCTGTCCTAATCATCTCGTCATAAAGCCTTACGATTCAACCCTTTTCAAAGATGATCTACGGAGCTCCTCTCAACTAGCAAATCAAGACTTCACGGAAGGAACCAATCCCATCTCCCTGGAGCTAGTAAATATTGACACTAGACTAAACATCAACGAAAAAAATCTTTCTTCATTGGCTGTGTCACTAGCTTGGTCATCCTCCCTTCCGTACAAGATAAGTAAGCGATAAATATTTATTTATTCATGAACCGCTTTTTCGTGACAGTGCAGTAACAATATAACGAAATAATGAAACATGTTTACTTTCTTTTATTATTAATTCTGACATATGCACTAAACGGGCTCTGGATTATAAAATAACTCAACAAATGGCTAAGAATAACCTGGGCTGGCAGCGCAGGATGTTCGTGGAAGGTGAGCAGATGTTCTATTAACTAGGCTCGGATGACTATATTTTATAGCCAATTGGCCGTACAAAATACATGGTGGTTACAATACACTTTACATCACTCAATACTTATCTTTATTTAACGAATACACTCTTTAAAACTAGCATATATGGATACTTAATCTTAGCTTTGTTTTTTGTTTCAAGAACATCGGGGAACTTGATAGTATACCCATTAAGAAAATGTTTCCTGGGGTCTGAGAGTGCTCGCATTCAACCAGAAAATGGCCCACGTCCTCTGTATTAAAGCACATTGTCGCTTACTATTCTTGGGATGTGGATGGATTTGTGATGACACTGGGTATATCTTTCAGCAGAAAAATGTCACAAAGGTATCTATAGGAATCGCATGTCCTGTCCTAATCATCTCGTCATAAAGCTTGATGAATCGACCCTTTCCAGCGGCCTTTGACATTTCAACCGAGCTCCTCGCAATAATTTGAGAACAAATCACAACTTCACGGAAGCAAATAATTTTAATACGCCCGGAGAAAAAGATCAAATTCGAAAGTAGACTAACATGAGATAGAAGCTCATATGGCACTTGGAAGGTTGGGCAAGAGGATGAAAGTAGGAATTTGCCAATTCGTGGGTTTGTTGCGATCATTTGTAAGCAAAACCCTTGAGATAAGAATGATCATGGAACAATGGAGATCACGAGACTACAGTAGAGATATGCTTATGTGAACGTTAGTTGACAGTGGACTTACCCATTTTCATGCACTTGCTGTGTCTAAAGCTAACTACCAGTTATCCTAAGTAGGTAATTAGGGGCATCTGAAGACACCTGTTTAGGTATTTTGGATCTCTATTTAGCCCAAAACTACACTGTTCACATTAAAGTAACTGTTCACATGAGCATACCTCTACTGTATATCGTTTGGTAAAAAGTATTTCATTTTTAAACTTGGCTGTGATGATGCGCACTTTAAGGGCGCTAGAAATGTATTTCTAATCAAAACCCTTGAGGCAGAAATGATCCTGGGCCCTCTAGAATTATATATATATACATTTCTTTTTGCCCGCTTACAAAAGGGAAAAAGCGGAGTACATAAAGAAAAAGAAAAAGAAAAGAAGAAAAGAAACTAAAGAAAATATATACACGAACTAAATATAATACTAAAATCTATACCACGAATCGAGTTAGTGTATGGTTTGCAAAAGCATTTAAAGCTCTTGCTCGAGCACTTGTTTCAACTTTATGTATTTTTTCGGTGGGGTTTATTATTTTGTATTTTGCTGATTGAGCTTCGGAGAGGGACGCTAAGCAAAAATTTTGCGTACTTGTAGAAGGTGGTTTGGTCAAAAGTATTTGTTTGGCTTTTCGGCTAAGATTCGCCCCTTAAGGGTGCTAAAAATTCATTTCTAAGCGAAACCCTTGAGGCAAAAGTTATCATGGGATTATGGGATCATGAAACTGTAGATGTTGCTTAAAAGTATTTTTTGTACTTTGCGGTTAAGATGAGTACTTTAAGATATGGTCGGATCTGGGAAGTGACAATTTCTAAGCCAATCTTACAAAAGTCTCTAATGTTCAAGCCAAGTTTCATCGTCCTAGCACATCTGGGAGTACCGTAAGTCAAGCTCAGCCGAATTCCGCCCCCCCCCCTTCAACTCCCCCCAGAGCTTAGGAATTAATTTCAAGCACCATTAAAGTGGGCATCTTCACCGCAAAGGGAAAAAAAAAATTCTGACCGAACGATAGCCTACATTTCATGATCCGCGAGCGCCCACGGGGAAAATATAGAAATCATTGTGATATCGCTCGATCTGGAACGCACTGTATGAAATTCGGATCTCCGAGTTTAAGAATGCATGGAGCGATTCCGAAAGTACGTTGCATTTATATTATAGGTAGGATAGGACCTTTAAAGGCATTTTGCTGAAAAAAAATATATGTTATGTCTATCGAAGACTCTTTTATTGGTGTAGATCAAGATGCGTGTTTTATCTTGTCAGTCTATATTTTCCTTGGGTTGTTTTTATGTTTCGATAACAGACACATTGATTCTTTTGGTGGCCGAAAGTTAATGCTTTCCTTTTGTTTTACTTTTTCCTTTGTACTCCGTCCTTTTCCTTTGTTGAAATGACGGGTGATGAATAAATAAATAAAATAATCCACTTACTGGAATCTGACCGTTTCCTGTGGGCGTATCCACTTCGTAAAACTTGAAGGAGGTAGGATTGTTGTTCTTCGTCGGTTTATTTTTGGTCGGCAATCTTTCCAAATACGGATTGTAGATGGGGAAGTCTGCATAGTAGCGATCCAGCAGCCACACTGCAGCACGCTGAATAGAAAGCTGACCTGAAAAAAAGGAATATCAGTAAGGTCGAAATGGAGCCCGATGAACAATTTCCAGGTATAAGTCGTACGAAGTTGTAAGAAAAAGTAGCCTGCAGTAGTAACTGTTGCCATTGCATGCTACTACTAGCAACTGGATGCTACTACAGCAAGATTGGATGCTATCGAATACTACTACTAAGATAAACCCAGTCGGAGGCATGTTAAATCGAAGTATTCCATACTACTAGATATCAATACATGCAACTTTTTCGTACAACTACCATACAACTACACAGCCAAACAATTTTTCATCGAGAGGGGGCTTACCAACGTTAGGCCTTGTATTGTCTACCTAAGAGGCCTTCCATTACTCTCGCGCCCATTACCTCCCATTACTCTCGCTCGAGTCTCCCATTAACTACTCGTGTGATTTTTTTTGCAACTGCTTAAGGAGGATAACATACTGCCAAAAATACCCAAGCGGCTGAAGAGGCAAAGAATAAGAAAAATGAGGGGTTGCCCACTCTCAATTTTAATGCACAGCAAGTGCCCGGCCGGCCCCTGTTGCCACGTGGTAGTACAGTACAATAAGCATGTCTAGAAGCGGAGTCGCCTAATTTATGGCTGACACCGCTGGTTTCGGCCGGTGCCGGGACCAAATACAATTCTGATAAGGTTTGTCACGCCTCTTACTTAAAGAAAAAAAGGCAAACAAGTTAGTTTAGAGTCAGATTTTGGGACCAGAAATCTAAGTAAATCAAAGCTATCTACGGCTTTTTTTAATTCGTTGGCCGTTTCTGCACCGACCATATCGTTTGGTAGGGAGTTCCACGGGACGGCCACTCCGTTCGCAAATACCCAACGATTCATTCTTGTCATAGCCCGGATCAACAATTTTGAAACGGTGGCCCCTTGCTGCGTGTTCAAAATTCGCAGCTGAAAAATACGCAAAATACCAACTTTTCCGAACTTTCTGCAATGTCAGACAATCGACGCACTGGCTGCAAATATGTCGGTCGGCTATGTGGGGGCTTTTGGAACGCTACTTGTTCTGTGTTCAACCATCTTGATTGACTAGGTTGATCTATTTTCTCAATTATTTACTTTAAAAAGAGGGGTCGAAAAAAGTAGTTATACCTCCCCTCCAAAATCTAACCAGATCTGCTCCTTCGAGATTGAAAACGTCCAGTAGACACCAACACCCTAACCAGTAGGCGGACTCATTTGAGAGCTTCATCTGTCTCTGATGCCTATTCCAAGCTAAGCGGGATGGCAATTCCAACTCGACAGGCAAGTTGCTCCAGTCATCACTCTATCTGTCAGAACATTTTTCGCTCAGTCTTATCTACTCATCAATATCGGCTCTGAGGCCCACATTCTCGACGGCTGTCGCCCTGTTTCTGTTAAATTTAACTGACTCCACGGATTCCCTCCAGCTCTGATACCTTTCTGACAGCTACAGTGTTGCCACCAACCCGAAACTAAGAGAAATATTAATAAAAAACCTTTCTTGTCATTGCCCCAATCGTGCAGCAAAAACAGCGGCCGTGTCAAAAATTAAATCTCAGGACTAGTTTTTTCGCTACAGTGGTATCTGAAAGTAATTCGCCCAAATAAGATATTTATAGTCGGTAGAGCTTCAGTTATTTATTACAGGTTTGTTCCCTTCCCCGACGTTGACCCTGAAGACCGACAGCCTGACGAGGACCCTTGCCAAGAATGGACGAAATATCGCTGATGAAGCATCGTAGCTGACGTATCCGTTGTACACATTATTTGAATATATCCGAAACTAAAAGACTGAGACAGTAAAAACTTTTCATAAAAGGATATCCCTTTTTAGAGAGTTTGCCAAAACATAATAGGGAATCCACTGTGTCACAAAAATAGCACACGGCCCTTCAGGCGCAAACATGAATACCGGTAGTCTCGGGAATAAGAGCGGCTAAGACTATCTGGGAAGTAGACTAGATTGGCTTTCTAACTACGACATATCCCTTGACCATGCCACTAGGAAAGCCTAGAGTACTGGAAACAACACGGCTAATCACGCCACAAGAGCAATTTTGTTTAGATGATGTGGCAACACCGGACAGCAAACGCCAGACGCGGCATGTGTACTGTTCCGGAATCAACTTTTTTATTACACTAATCTAACATCGCAACGGACTTTTTTTTTTCTCAGAAAAGACCAAGGAGGGACATCCGGAAGGGACAGAAAAAAGCTTATCCAGGATTACCAACTGACTGCGGAAACACAAAGGGGTAGACGTTGATGTTTTGCGACTTCTTTTGTGCATTACTGCTATACCTGAGACGACGGACAAATTTTGTGCTGGTCATCAACTAACTGCAATAAACGGTGCCGTTTGCAATAATTCGTAAATGGCAATGACTTGTTACCTATCCGAAGTTTAAACATAAAATGCCGCCAACTGCGTCGTTGAGCGATAAAAGGAAAATCTAAAAGCCTCACGTCACTATAGGCTGGAGAGGTGGGTGGAGAGCTGTTTGTCTGTCGTCCGACTGACATGGGACAAGGCTTTCGTCGTCTACTACTTGGTGCTGGACGAGGTGAAAACGTCTGATTTTAGTATCAGTTTCAAGTAAGTAAACGAACTACGACTAGGATTGTTAAATCTTACGACCTCCAAACGTAAACTGGTGGAAATTTAAGACAATTAGGTTTAAGTTGACTGAGAAAACTCAGGACCGTTTGGTTAGTAAGGTTTCGTAAGGTTAGTAAGTTTCTTTTAAGGCAGAATACAATTATTTCGAGTACTTTCGACTACTACTTCGACTACTACTATAAGTGGCCCTTACGCTTTACTCTTCTTGGAATCCCAAAACGTAAGTGGAACCATACCAGGAACCGTACCAGGAATCCGGCCGAGACCGGAAAATTTGAAAAGTTGTATCTAAAGTTTATTCGAGGTTCGATGTTGTATGGTAAGGAGGCATGCTGAATCCGTAGACTATGTAAATTATTTTCTCGCCGGACAAATCGTTCGCCCGAAATCCGCCCAAAACCTTAAAATTTGTTTAAAGTTAAAGTTTATCTTTATCCGGCCAAAACCGGATATTTGGCAGAAGCAAGGCAGGAAGTTTCGATTAATTTCGTTAAAGTAGATATACCACATAGGGGTAAACACACATGCTGCATCCACAATGCCATTAATGCCATTGGCATTAATCTGTTTCAATTTTAATCGTAAAAATGTTCAAGGAGCCTGGCTAAGACCGGAGATCTACAAGACACAACTGTCTGGATCAAATATAAAATCTGTGGGATCTCGTCGAAACCTTCGGTCTTTTTCATAATGATTTTGTAAAAATCTATACTTGAAACGTCTGTGGTCACAATTTACGCTGTTCTCTTAAAAATTAGCCAAATTTAAATATTTAACATCGAAGACCTTCATATCTTTAAAGTCCATATCTAAACATGCTTGTCTTAATTATGTCGAAAACTCCCGATACATGGTATACTTGCTAATCGTTTACAGATTATTCATTCTGCTCACGGAAGGAATTTAGGAATCCTTGGAATCTCCCAATCGGGCAAAAAGAGCAAGCAATTGCTCTGGCAAAAGCGAAAGCGGCAAGCAATTACCCAAACCTAAAGGAAGTGAATGAAAACTTTTGTCGAAAGAAAAGTCACACGCGGCTGGGAATAAATAATAGAGTCTGCTTTAAGCAGAAACACCGTATTCTGAGACCGTCTTTAATGTGGCCTTCCACGTTGGACTCGAGGGGGGGGAGGGGGGGGTAATCCTTCGATTATTTTCCTTCCTTCTTCCCCAACTTCCCCAGAGACAAATAATCGGCCGTCCGAAAATTCCAGAGACAATGAAGTTCATGATAAGCGCTCCATTCCTGCCAAACGAGGGCACGAAACTCCTTACACACGCCCAAGGCGATATTGCTTTATTGATTCCAAACGGGACAGGGGGTCGAACCTTCCAGAATACATGAAGAATAAGGTAATAATTTCTTTTAACGGCGTCCACTGTATGAAAGTGCTTCGGGCATGGACACAATAGTCTTAGATTCTATCCTGATGTGACGTAGTTTATTTGTTTTGTTTTGAGCATTTAACAATATGCAAATCCATTGCTGATTTCTTCTTTTTTTATACTCCAATTAAGACGATTTTTTGTCCTAATGGGGTAAAAATATTACCATCATCATTTTATTTTAAAAAAGTAAAGATTTTGTGTTGATTTCATCATCAGTATCACATATGTATATTCAAAGAATGTACACAACGGGTACGTCAGATGCGATGCTTCATCAGCGATATTTCGGCCCTTCTTGGCAAGGGTCCTCGTCAGGCTGTCAATCTTCAGGTCCAGCGTCGGGGAAGGAAACAAACCTGTAATCAAATGTTGTGAAGCATTGAAGTTGGGATTAGTCCGATTACAGTTTTTTTCTGTAATCAAATGTTGTGAAGCATTGAAGTTGGGATTAGTCCGATTACAATTTTGTTTCCTTACCCGAGGCCGGACCTGAAGATTGACAGCCTGACGAGAACCTTGCCAAGAAGGGCCAAAATATCGCTGATGAAGCATCGTAGCTGACGTACCCGTTGTACACATTATTTGAATAGATGTTTCAAAGTCAGCTTGGGCTCCCGAAATATTTATCTCATCTGTATCTTGAATTATCCCGTTACAAAGTATACATAATGTTATTAATACACACAACTCATTCACACAAAGTTTTAAAAGTTACGTTACGAGGAGTGATAAGGTTGAAAGGGTGGTGGGTCGGCCGAGACTAAATCAACCATACCCAAATTATTTCCTCGAGTCGAGTCTCGGTCACACGTTAAGAAACTACAGAAAGGAGTTCTGGAAAATCTTATTCGACATGGTCTGTGGTAAAGGTGTATGTGGCATTAGACAGGATAGCGGCGGAAGCTTTAATGAGAATATATGTTGTCTATTACGTCCTAGGCCTAGACAGCAAAATTAATGAAAGGCCGGGCCGTCACAAGACTCGGTTGTTTATCAATTTGTTCCAGCTAATTTAATTTGTCCACGTCGAAACTTTACCTATTACCGACTCTGCGCAACACGAGGGAAGGGCAATTACTTCTCTGCAATTCATCACCGTAATGACTTTGTGAATTATTTAATAATTCCTTGAAAAAAAATAGAGTTCCCAACGAAATGGAGAGCTTGATGAGTGTTGAATCTCCGAATGGGTCTCAAGGATCCCACATTATTCAACTGCTGCAAATCAGAAACATGCCACATTCCATTATCTTGAATGGGTGGTCCCAGCCGGCAGCATCGTAGAGATAGTACTTGGCCACGATTTATAGTGACTTGATAACAAATCCCAAACATGGGAAGAACAGCTTTTTTTTACCTTTTCGAATGGCACTTCACTACAGATGATTCTGAGGACGAAGACAAAGGTTCCGACGATTACATTAATCTGTCATTTAGTGTCCTGACTATTGCGATACGGAAAAGCTTCTTTTTTCGCCATCGTCAATCTGTCTCTCCGTCTGTCTGCGTCCGTTCTCGTCAGTCCACGTCTTTGACGTCGATGATTCCCAAATGGGTTGTGATATTTCGACTAAAAGCGATGTATGGATCTCCAGGTCAAAAGTCGAGGATATGGTTTAGCTACACCCTCAGAAATTGTCAGTCGATTGGGGAATTCATACAGGGTATTCGACCAGGCGCAAGTTTCAGTCTTGACCACTGGGAATATAAGCCAGCAGCGTTTAACTTTCTGTGTGACGGTTATCATAATACGACCTTTGGGACTTTGTAAGATATGCGTGGTTAATGTTAATTACTAATGGTTCTGTTCGACGGCCATTTGAAAATATCAACCACGCTGCATTCGGTAGGTATTTTTCGTAGCTTACCTCGCCTTCGGTTCGGATAGGTTATTTCTGATGGCCGCATCGATTTTTGTTTCCTATATCAATCACGATGTCGGAATTTAACCTTTATTCCCCAAGGCCTTCACGTTTCTGCCCTTGGCCATTCTTCCTCTTTCCATAAAAATTTTTTTCTGTTTATTTTTTGAATACAGAAAAGGGAGGACAGTTACTAGAGCCTCGTTTTTGTTGCACGCTGCAGGTCTCTTCACGCACGCTTCCGGGCTGATTCTTTCTACATTCGTTTTTGCACTGCACTTGGCACGGCAGCGCTTCTCGAGAATCGCGGACTTGCTTACTGACCAAGCCCGTGCTTCCGTGCAAGGTGCTGCTTCAACCAAGAAGAAATCGTGCAGTCAATGCATCCAAAAACGCATCTTGTGCAGAAGCATAAAAGTGCTGCAGCAGCTATCCGGCAGCACTATTGCAACAAAAACGAGGCTTAGATAAGACGTCTTCAGAGAGAAGTCCGACAACGGAAAACAACTTGCGACTCACCAATAGGATAGCCTTTGGAGCATCCATCTGGACTTCGAACCACGTGGATGTAGTACTGCGGCTGAAGATGCCTCAGCTCCAGAATAATGACAGCAATGTAATGGATGAACAGCAAGGCGTCCACAAATGAAACGGCGAAATATATTACTCCCTGCAAGACACAAAGCAATCAAGAACGACAGTCAACTTTTTCAGATCTTCCAATCTAGAACCGCACTTGGGAACAATCACAGCGGTACATTAGAACCCTCAAATTTATGGACCAATTACAGGAGCTGTATTTAACGTGATTATAACTAATGCAGGCGGATTCATGGCTGCAAATTGTTTTCTCAAGTACGCTCCTTAATGAAAGGATCATGGTCTGCTTCAAATTCAATTTATTCATGATATATCTTTCATACAATATGAAAAATGGCACGTCAGAAATTTTAAAATCACAGGTTGTCAAAAACATTGGAATAAAAATTCATAGTAAAGTAGGCCAATGGCTTCAGATACGGAGTCCAAAACAGGCCAGTGAATCTCGGGAAGAATGAGAAACTTTTCACGAGTTATGAGCTCCACAAAATACGGTGAAAACCGAAAACCGAAAGACGAAACCTGCTACGGCACTCGCAATAGTGGATTGTTCCAAGGAACACTCCACTAGTAATCGATTTTATCGAATGAACTTTTATGTGCTAGCTCCACTTCTTCACCCAAACGAATCTCAAACTTGATTGAAATCATATGTCAAACCAATCAACAACGTTTGTTGCGTGTCGCGCCATTGGCAATTCTGGCTCTTCGCTAGGTAGGTATACGGCGATTCTTCGTCGACGCGAAGAGTTAGTCATCAAGAGCATACGTTTCGCTTGCATGGATAGCTCAGGCTCCCGGTGTTGCGCTTTGTTTTCTTTAGGCTACTTTTCTCTAATCGGGTTCTCAGTGTTTTTTTTATCAGTTATGATGAACTCGCGTAAAATTTCCCAATTTAGACTGGACAGATAAAAACTTTGAGTGAACACTTATTTTTCGTAAATCATTTTAGTCAAGCTTACAATACAGGTACAAGCGCACAGAGGTACCACAAATCCAACAGGGAAACTCCACTACATGAAAATTGATTACGGTATTCGTGAATAGCGGAGCAACGAAGTACCGCATTTTTATCGGGTCTTCAAACCTCTTTAAGTGAATAAATGATGGGTAAGGAGATTGTCCTGTCTCAGCCCTTTTCGGTTACAATTTAAACTGACATGCGAAAGTGTTTAGGACTCGAAGAATTTAGTGACCACCTACTTGCCGGTCTCAGACTTGGGCGCCATCACGCCCATCTAATTTTAAAGTGTTCCATTTTTTTCTTTGTTCTTCAAATTTTTGCGAAACTATATCAACCTTTCGTTCTTTCTGCTCGGTCACAAACAAATTCTTCCAGCCACTGCACATCAATCGTGAAGTGTTTTCACGTTCCTGATCAGAAAATGTGATCTCGCAAATGCTCATTATTCTCTGTCGAGAAATCTAATTAATACGTCAGATAAAAGACACGAACTGATTAACGCTCATTGCAACCAACAAAAGCGGATATTAAACCCTTTCAACATTGAGGTTTTGTTTATCAGATTACTATGTTCTATTTTCTACCCGGCTGCAAAAACACTGCAAATAAATTCTTGGCAATTAAAAGGTTCCACGAATAGCTGCACACTAGCAATGGACCATGAGAACTGACCTGCCATAGGTCTTCTTTGGAGGGGGGGGGGGAGGGAGCTAGATATTTATTAAATATGCCGAAGTAGGTATTATGTCGTTTTTTGTCGGGGTCTGTCATATATATACCTAACGTTTGAAGCCAAGCTGACAATTCACTGCAAAAGAAATAGAAAAACGTGATTTTCGGTTTTTTTTTCTTGATCAGCTAGTTATCCCTCTAAGATTATATGCGAGGGATATATATAATTTCGGATGTTTCGGTTGCACTTCCGGCAAACCATCTTGAGCGAAAAACAATATTAAATCATAAAATGCAAAACAATACAAACAGAAAAACGACGCGGACTGAACGACATTCAAATCAAAATAATATAACGAATATTAATATGTGTGTGTTTAAAAAAGTGTATGTGTGCAAATCTGTGATTATCTTACAATTGTTCTGTGTCTATTTACAATTTACTGAAATCACGTCTTTCTATTTCGTTTCATATGTCTGTGTCTGTCTGATTTCTGGATAGGCTACGCAAAATATACAAAAAAATAACATTTACGTAAACAAAACAAAAATCCTTTTTACTTGGTCACTGTGCCTCTTTCTTCAGAATACTCTAATAGGCGTTTTGCAGAGGCTCTTCTAAACACTTAAAACACTTGGCACAGCATATCCACAAATCAGGCATTTTTTTTTATGAACTAGACCCAGAACTACCACCCAGTACCCCTCAGATTTGCCAGGGACTGTGTCAATCTAAGGCTGCTTCGACCCACGTTTCTTTGATAGTTCGGTTTCATTTTTTATTTTTTATTTTTTTTAGGAATAACTATGAGTATAGCTGTACTGCGTACGTCTACAGTTTTACATCCACACAACATCCGTATATCGACACTATACCGAACATGTGCTAGAAGGTTTATGGGCATGTGAGGCTCAGGTGTCATTTATTCATTCATTCATAGAATATGACTACCAACGTCAGTTCCTCACAAGGATTGGTTCTATCAGAACCTCAAACACTTGAGTAAAATAACACTAGGATGTAGCGCCAAGACTTGCAAAAAGCGACACACACTCGAATAGCAGCGACACTAGCGCCACTAGTGATAGAGAGCGTCACTACTGAAACTCAATCAGTCGTACACCAGCGCTGGCTCCAGCAACTTAAAATTCTGAACACAGCAAAACAAAAAAAGCAACCTCCCTTGTTTCTTCGATATGTGCAGACCGCATCTTGCTTTCATTTCTAAGCCCGCAAGTTTGCCTCGCTTTAAATGCCACAAGAGTAGTGAGTGGCGCTACAAGTATGACCTGATTGTGAAGCATGGAAAGCATATGTCTTGGCGCTACTCCCTAGCGTTATTTTGCTCTGTCAAACAGAACTCACATAAATGTTAAGGCTGTAACACCAACCCAGTGGAAAGGCCAAAAAACCCGATAGCAGAAAATGCTAACTAAAGTCGGCAGTATTCTGAATTACGTTCGCATTTCAGACTGAAATAGTGCGATCCCTCGCAAGCCGATGGAACAAGGTCATAAATTTGGGTGGGGTATAACTTCGTCTACCCAGCGAGTGGTAATTTTATACCCAAATAAAACCCACCAACGGTTCTTGCTTTCGACGATACTGGTAATAAGCATCGGTAGAGCTAAACTCATTGGGACTAACTGCAAAGGGATCGGCAACCCCGCAGCGACAAAAATTACGAAATCGGACCCGACACAATTTCAGTAATTAGGGTTTGCTTTCTCTAGAACACGGACGGTTCGGTCGGTCAATGAAAAAAGTTCCAAGGGGCGTTTTTAGGAAATACCTCGTTTGTACCATGGTTCCAAGTTCCAACTCCTGTTTGTTATCATGCACCAATGACCGGCATTTACGCGTTATTAACCCTAACCAGAACTTTTATAATTACCATTTTTACTAAGCTATTAAGTCTGACTTGGGTCCTGGCCTCTGTGTGTGGGGCCACCCGATCGTTACTCAAAGCAATTAATGCCATTCGACAACAAGGAAACCTTTTGTTTGAACTAATCACTAGGAAATTTACAGACGAATTTTAAGTGGACCGGGGACTGTTAACATAGGCAGAAACATGTACGCTCCGCTACAAGTGAAGGCATACCTAAACACGAAGGTTCACTTCAAAAGGTATTTTTAACAGTAGTTCCAACAAATATTCCCGGGGACTAAATAGCGACGTCATCGCCCGCTGGCGGTTCGGTCTTCTCATCAATAACAAGACCTGAGGTTGTGGTGGGATCCCAAAACTCTACTCTAATATTTGATCCAGACAACTGGGTCTTGTCTTCGCCAGGCTAATCATTAGAGAAAACCAATTTCAGATATACCCCTATAAGCCATATCTATCTTGACGATACTGACCGAAACTTCCTGCTTACTTCTGCCAAATTTCCGGTTTCAGCCGAATTCCGAGCGAACTACTTGTCCAGCAAAAAAGAAAATTCAGAAAAGGTATCTCCTTATAAATTTTCCGGTTTTGGTCGGATTCCGGGCAAACTAGGTGTCCGGGTAGAAAATGCTTTTCTAACAAGTGTTCAGCATGTCTACTTACCCCTAAATCGAACATTTGAGCAACTTCAAATCAAACTTTTACTTTTAACCAACTTTCCGGTTTTTGCCGGATTCCGGACAAACTACTCGTCCGGCGAGAAAATGGTTTTCACAATCGTGTTCAGCATGTCTTCTTACTTCCAAGTTAAACATTTAATCAACTTCAAAAGAAACATTTACTTTTAACCAACTTTCCGGTTCTGGCCGGATTCTGGGCGAACTACTTGTCGGACGAGAAAATGTTTTGCATATTCGTGTTCAGCATGTCTTCTTACCCCATAATCGACTATCACATTAGCTGTTTAAAAATATTTTGTTTGCCCCTTAATTTGAACCCCCTCCCCCACCCCTAAATGTAGGGCTACAGAGCACATCTACGAACTTGACCTTACCCTTGACCCAAAGAGTCCTCACACCAAGTTTCATCGAAATATCTCATTCCCTTCGAGAGTTATCATGCTAACAGACGGACAGACGGACAACTTTTGCGATGTCATAGGTATCCCTCCACTTACGTTTTAGGATCCCAAAAATAGCTATATACCGATAATATCATATCCATGGAAATAATATGCATCGGTAACTGTAGTATTATAGGTATATGCCGTATATGGCCATAGCGGTAGATTTTAAGCTATACCCACTCTTAACTTTCTGTGTGACGATTATCATAATAATTATGATAATCGTCACATCCAACAGGTGACAATTATTGTCACCTGTTGGATGCACAGTTAATGGTTGATTGTTAATGGGTTTGTTCGAAAGAGTTATAACAGTTAACATACCCCCATTTCGGTTGAAATCGGAATAAAAAGCTCGACGGCCATTTAATAATATCAATCTCGCTGCGCTAGGCAAATATTTTTCATAACCTACCTCGCTTTCGGCTCGGATGTTTTATTTTCAATGGCCGTCTCGGTGTAAGTTTCCGATATCAACCTCGATGTTGGTTATAGGTCCACGTATTATATTTATGACATTAGTGTGTTGCGAGAGCACTATCCTATTTTTTTATTTTTTTTTCGACGCCGTCGATTTAAGCTAATTGCTCGAAGCATTGAAGTTGGGACTAGTCCGATTACAGTTTTTTTCTGTAATCAAATGTTGTGAAGCATTGAAGTTGGGATTAGTCCGATTACAGTAGTGTTAAGGGTCTAACCTCTGCGGTTTTACGGAAAGTGTGGACCTTAGGCCGGATGGATGAATATGACATTAAATTTTGGAAAGCTCCGTAGAACTCTTGCCTGGGGCCAAAAAGGATGGTTTTTGCTTGTCCTCGAGTCAGAACCTACGGTGTGTGAAGTGGAGCGGAGTAGAATAGCCTATGTCAGAGAGGACTATCTGAAGTTGTACAGCCAAGCTTTCATTTCATCAAACCATGTTTCTGCTTTCGAGTGCAAAGCTCCATTCTAGCAGGCAAGCAGGCAGGCACCAGTTTCAAACTGAATACGGACTAAAATTTACAAGTGCTAAACATCTGAGGCGTTTGCCCGGCCTCACAGCGAACATATCTTCTTTTAATGATTACCAGAAAAATCTGGAGAAACAAAAAGTCATTTTCCCACGGGTCCGAAAGTGCTGCCGTCTATTGTTTCTACCCATTTCTGTTCGTGATTTGAGCTAAGTTCATCACTCAATTTTTTGCACTTGGGATTGCGGCAGAGAGATATAAGATATGCCTCTTAAACTTTAAAAGTTCTCTGAATGCTAAAGAAATTAGAGCTTATCCTTTGCTCCTTTTTAAGTGGTGATCTGAGAAAGTTGGCCAACGTCAAAAAAGTCAACTTTTGAACTAATACAGATAGGTTTTTCTTTCAACGGCAATCGATAGGTCTTGATTGCAGATCAAAGTATATGAAATCGGTATTTTGGTACAAAATTCCTTCATGAGATACACTATTTTGGATTTATCGAGGGTTTGACAACTCCAGTAGTAGGGTACACACTGAAACCAAAAATAGGCCGATCCCAATTGCGATACATGTAGGGGACTTGCAAGCAACAATGGGCTGTTAGACCATAATCATCTTCGGCGACACGGGGTTCGCAACTTTTGCTAGTTGGTGTACCTGTAATTCGTTTTCGGTGTATTTGGTGCGTAAGAACAATTTGGTTCTCGATAGTAAGACATTTATGGGACTTGTAAGTAACAATCGGCTTGTTAGGCTATATTTATCTCCGGCGATGAGGGGTTTGCAACTTTTGCTAGTTGGTGTGCCTATTATCTCTTTCGAGTTTATTTGATGTCTATCACAGGGAGAGGGACTTGTAAGTACGAATCGGTTGCTAGAGGGGGTTCATGAGGGGGTACAGACATTTTTGCAAATTGGTTCACATTTTACTCGATCTCTATAAATATGAGGGTAAGAAAATTCGTCTCCATGGTAAGCCACTGTAACCTAGAATTAAGTGTTTACGCAACGGGTACAAATCATAACGTAAAACAATGAGTTATTTTCCTAATAATTGTCACCTATGGTATTTTGATCCTGAAAAGTTACGGATAGCTTTATGATACCAACTAGATTATTGGCTATAAGATAATGTTCCAAGTTTTCATCCGTCACGAAGTCTACGACTGAAAAGGATAAAGTTCAACTGGCTGCTAGTCAATTTAGTCCCTTTTTCCGACATTCTGTTGTTTTTTCCCAACGTTCACTGGACAGCCTTTGGTCATGTGATTACCGATTGTGTTCTGCTTGGAACATATCGTTTTGAAAGCTTCGACGGGTTGACAACTTCAGCATTTCACCGATAGCGAAGAAACAAAACCAAAGTGTTGCTTTCGCACACTTTAGTCGGCGAAGCCAAACATAGGTTGCCGCAACACTTTACGTTGCCCATTAGTTTAGGCTTATAGGCTTTCGTCTAGGCCTACATCTATGGCGTTATTTTTACCGACGGAGAAGGCGAAAGCGAGGGCGTCAAATCCGACAGTCAAATCCGTATGACCCCTAGTTTTGACGGAAGGACAGGCAATGGTTAATACTACTGATGACTAAGTTAGTCAGACTAACTCTTCGTGCCGACGAAGAATCGCCGACTGCCTAGCGAAGAACCAGAAACGTCACCACAACTAATGCTGAGTCAATTTAGAGGATTTGTTTGGGTGACGTTTCTTCTTCTTCCCCAGGATCACCGGCGCGTTTTGACACTCGGCGCAACTGCAACAGCTGCGGGAGGTCCTTCTTTCTCCATCGATAAACATAACTTCTAGGTATCTGGATCCGGGGCGGTACGGTCATCGTCTCGCCACGCTCCACAATAAGCTATTATCCCCCAACTTCGATTACTCAATCTAACACGGCTTATCAATCTATCTCAGCAAACAGCATTCCATCAATGCAAATAATGGCAAGAATCTAACAACTTAGCAATTAAAATTTCATCTGCCCCCAAGTGTTTCGGCGCGGACGAAACGGTGAAGAAGTAGAAGAAGACAAAGCCGTGTGGTGTAAACCGCAATTAGCGTTACGTACCCTCCAGATAATTTCACTCGCTCGGCAAGAGCACATCACGAAGCATGAGTGTTCCCACGTTGACAGTACCTTCCCATGAAATTAGATGAGAAGCGAAACGATTCAACGCGAAAATACGTTGAGGAAAACTGCGGTTGGATTTATTTTGCACAAGGTCTCACATGGAGAAAGTCCAACTGAAGCTTTTATACGAGCCTCTTTGGTTTACACTAGATCCTACTTACTTATACATCATTTGGTTATTTCAGGTCCCACGAATTAACAGAAATAGCAGAAACAGCAGGGGCATCGTCCCACCTTGGCATCCAAAAGATCTCAGCGGACCTCCGACATATTTTTTATTTTCAAAATATTTATGTTCACACTTTAGTAAAGGACTTTAAGGGCAAAACGTATTTCTCAGTTAACGACATCGAGGTATCACGGTCGTCCTGAGAACTGTGGCGTTCTTTTGTGGCGGATTTTCAAAAGTGTTCTGACGTCTTTTTCGTGGGGACATTTTGTCAAGGAGACGGTTTCTCATGGAAACTTTTTTTCGGAAAGTCTTGCTGGGGGCATTTTTTTCTCTGGGAGTATACAATTGCGTTAACAAACGCCGATTGCTAGGTATCAGGTTTCAGTTTAGCTTTAAAGGACCCCTCTTGCTTATTCTGCCTTTTACAGTATACCTAGCTCCCATGTGGAATTATAAGCTTCTAAAATCCCCACCTTTCTCCACTGTTTCGTTTTCTGCCTAGGAATTTTAGCGCTTTTTCGGACATGCCGAGTTTTGCCCGTCACACAAAGCAAAGTGTGCCGGAGTCTTTAATGTTCGCTTTTAACTTTTTTCGTCGTTCACCAAGTTTTATTTTGATCAAAATAGAAAAATCGTTCCAGCCTTGACGACAAAAAGCAGGGATTCGTGACGTCATGCGTAGTAACTACGGTAAGTAGGATGGAACACGCTCTTAATGGTGTTCACTATTTTTTATGAATAACAAGAGCTACGAGCTCATATGGCACTTGTTACGAACGTGCACATGCGTGAACGTTCAAATTTGTGAACACAATGAGCAGGGTTTTGCAGCTCTTTCGTATTTCGTTGGAACCTATACTTAAGCTACGTGCACACACAGTTCGGTGACTTAGCGACTCGCATAGAGCAAAGAGGTCCCCAGTTCGATACCACTGTTGGACATGTCTTTTCTTTTGCTACCCTTGTTATTAGTTTTCCAAGATCGATGGCTATAGGCTACCTCAGGTTTTAAAGGAAAACAGAATATCGGAAGTAAGGTCTAAATTCGCTTTACAGACAGTAGAACTTATCCTTTTCAATCGTAGACATCGGGACTGATGAAGACCTGAGACATTTTCTTACAGAACTATTTATTATATCAAAGCTATCCGAAACGTTTCAGGACCATATTCTAAAAGATGCAACTTACTAAATTGCAAAACTACGTCATTGTTGCCATACCTCAGGGATAAAAAATAAAGCAAGTGCCACAAAAAACAGAAAATATACCAAGTTTCATCGTCCTAGCTTGTCTGGAAGTGCCCGAACTGGCAAAACCGGTATTGCTACCTTTTACCTAGTGACTACTTTCCCGGACTCACCTAACTCACCTCAGTGTGACCGGATCCAGTCTGAACTGAAAATGAAACGTGCGAGACAATAGGTCATTGTATATCTCATCAAGATCCAATCACCCGTTCGTAAGTTAAAAATTCCTCACTTCCTATTTTTTTTCGGATTCCCCCGCCCTCCACTCCCCCCTCCAGATGGTCGTATCGGGGAAGTGACTATTTCTAAAAAATTAATCTGGTCCGGTCCATCTCGAACACTCGACTATAAGCCTTCACAAGATTTCCGGTTCCCCCCTTCAACTCCTCGCGCTGCCACCGGATCCTGTCCGGATTTAAAATGGGGAATCTGAGACACGAAATCTTTCTATATATGTTTCATTAACATCCGATCACCCGTTTGTAAGTTAAAAATATCTCACTTTTCCGGACTCCCCCTCCCTCCACCCCCCTCCGAGATGATAGGATCGAGAAACGACTATTCTCAAGTCATACTGTTTGGGTCCCTGACATGTCTGCCAAGTTTCATCGCCTTAGTAGAAATCCGACCCCCCCCCCCCCCAAATCCCAGATAGTGACCGGATGCAGTCCGGTTAAGTCAATGACTTATCTAGGACTCATGCTCATTCTTCCCACCAAGTTTCATCCCAATCCCTCCACTCCAAGCGTTTCCCAAGATTTCCGCCCCCCCCCCCTCCACTTCCCCCCAGAGTCACCGGATCCGGTTCAGATTTTAATCGGACCGTCTGGGGCACGAGCTCTTTCCAAATATCAAGTTTCATTAAGATCCGATCACCCGTTGGAAAATTATAAATTCCAAAATATTCCGGATTCCCCATCCCTCCGCTCCCCCCACGATGTTCGGATCGGGAAAGTGACTATTTCCAACTTAATCATTTGGGGTCCCTGATATGCATGCCAAGTTTCATCGTCCTAGCTTATGTGGAAGTACCCGAACTAGCAAAACCAGGACCGACAGACCGACCGACAGACCGACGGAAGGACAGAAATTGCGATCGCTATATGGCACTTGGCCGAAGGGCAAGTGCCATAAAAACTGAACTCTTACCTGATATGTCAAATTTTCCGGCTGTTCTATAACGCGAACACCGAAGAAGAGCCAGTAGGAAAACGTAAAGATGAACACCAAAAGAAGGACGATCGATCGAAAGAGGAAAATCCTCGGCATTGTCGCTCGCGGTCTTCGGAGGAAGGCAGCCCAGGTTCCAACGGCAAGAAGGACGAGTTTGAACGAAAAGGACACAAGTAAACCATCACATTCGGCATTGCACGCCATCTTGTCTGGACGTAAGCGCACAATCTGGAAGATAATATCAGTAAGGGGGGGGGGGATCACTTCAGGTTAAAGCGGACCACAAAAATGGTCTTTCTACCACACACACAATGATAACCATCCCTACTGCCACTATGAATATTCAAAACCACAGAAAACACAGTCAAACAATGAGCATATTAAAAAAAACATCAAATTTCCTAGGTTTGAAATAATTCGGTCTGGACTAAATCTCAGCCGACTATCCAGGACAGCTGTTATGGCACGTAGGAAGCCAAGGATCAAAATAATAATTTCCATCTAATGCTCCAACTGTTTATTACAAATACAAATAAATTAAAAAAACATGACCAGTGTGGTACTCCTGAAGACATAACAAAAATAATCAATCAAGTCTTATAATTCTTTGCTAATCAAGCGTGGAAAATTTCGTCATCTGGAAAAGAAGACCTTCTGCGTGTTTTTTTTCTCGAGCCAAAACAACAACCCGGTAATCAAGTTCTAAATAAATAAACTGAAGGCTTGATCAGTAAGAGAAGGTAAACAGAATGTTTGGATTAAGTCTTTAAGTAGTAGTAATATACAGAGGCTTGCGGCCATGGTAAAATACATAAGACGAAAACTTGGCTGCATAGCTACAGATAGTCCTCTCTGACATACGCTACAAAACTGCACTTCATTTCACCCATTGTAGGCTCTGGATCAAGAAGCAAAAAACACCCTTTTTGGCCGCAAGCAAGAGCTCTGCGAAGCTTTCCAAAATGTAATGTCATAATCATCAACCCGGCCAGGGGTCCACACTTTCCGTAAGAACCGCACAGGTTAGACCCTTACCACACTTTTTTCGACGACGCCGATCAAAGGTTGCTGCAACACATCATGTGGCCCAGGGAACGTAAATCTAGTTATCCTTGAACGTATTAGACTGAAAAACAAAAATGCTTCTCGCTCAGTATCCGCGAGAATCCGCAATCTTTTGTTTCCAAGACCAACGCGTTAACAATTACACTATCAAAAGCTTGATTATGAGCGTGTTTCGCCCTTTTAACAATAGTAACTATTAGTTACTATTCCCGATGCAACCTCACGAAAGGTACTATGACACCATTCCAACCTTCTCGAAATGATAACTAATAGTAACTATTTGCTTACCATGCTTGGGAGCATAATAACCGTGGTAACTACGAATCTTGTGACGTGATTGGCTGGGTTACCCCGTGGAGTGATATTTCGGCGAAAATAGAAAAATACGTTCTAGCCTTGACGCCAAGAAGCCAAAATTCGTTACGTCATGCGTAGTAACTACGGTAAGTAGGGTGGAACACACTCTATGTGATCAAAAGGGTGCACAGTTTTAAAAGATAACACTTTGAATACTTTCTGTTTGTGTTACAGATATCTTTAAATACTATGCATCCGTAGAACTTAAAACTAATAATGGTTGGCTATGGAATTTAAGCAAAAGTAACGCTTAAAAGGTCTTAACGGAAATATTACATGACACTAGCAGATAACGTCAAGTGTTGTCTATTGAAACTGGGAACCTTGGCGATAAATGAAAATGACATGATTTGCAAACCAGTAGGCCTACTCTGGTGAAAACATCATGAGACGTAGGCTACGCACCACCTTGACACTAATCATAACATTCCAGTCCAAAGACATAGTCTGCCTGAGCCAGGTGGGATACTACCAATAGACAGAAAGCCCGAGAAGCGTCCGAACCGATAGTCACCCCCCCCCCCCACACAGTCACTAACGGTAAGTATTTTATTGCATCATCAAACTATCGGAATGAAGAAAAGTGACTCAGGTGGTCTTCCATTGTCTGGTCTACATTGTTCATCGACTCGCACATTTGGTGGTCTATGCTTCTGTCCAAACACCTTTACAGTCCAACGATCCTAGTGGATAATATAGCTTAGTAATTAAGTCGCGATAAACTTCAGAAATAACCTGTAATCAGTTCCACTGGAATGATTATCGTCTCTTTGCCGTGTTCTTTTTTTTTGCTGATTCTGACGAGATTAGTTACTAATGCGTGAAAAACATCGTGAAACACTAGCCGGCTTCAGCTGCTTCAGAAATATCGCTACAAGACCGGTGCTGCCGCAAATTCAAAGCTGAACGTTTTTACCAGGACAAGAGGGTTCATAGTTTTAACCAACGGAAGTATCGGCAGCGTATCGATATTTTTTTTTCGACGGGCTATCTGGGAACATCTCATTACGTACAAAACAGTTCACTAGGAAGGGGGGGGGGGGGTGATTCGTCCTAACGGTTTAATAACCTGTGAGCTATAATCCCAGGGCTAGGAAAAGGAAACATTTCTGACGATTCCTCGCTGACTCGGACCAAAACAGCCAAATTGCAGCTAGCGCTTACGTTCGGGAGGTTTCTCAAGCAGGCTATGGGTTTTTGGGATCCCAAAACGTAAGTTGAGGGATACCTATGACTTCGCAAAAGTTGTCCGTCTGTCCGTCCGTCCGTCCGTCTGTAAGCACGATAACTCTCGAAGGGAATGAGATATTTTGATGAAACTTGGTGTGAGGATTCGTTGGGTCGGCGGACCAGTCGAGTTCGTAAATGGGCTTTGTAGCCCTACATTTAGGGGGGGGGGGGCTTTCAAATTAAGGGGCAAACAAAATATTTTGAAACAGCTAATGTGATAGTCGATTATGGGGTAAGAAGACATGCTGAACACGATGGTGAAAACAATTTTGTAATCGGACTAGTAGATCGCCCGGAATCCGGCCAAAACCGGAAAGTTTGTTAAAAGTAAAAGTTTTATTTGAAGTTGATTAGATGATTGATTTAGAGGTAGGAAGACATGCTGAAGACGAAGGTCAAAACCATTTTCTCGACGGACAAGTAGTTCGCCCGGAATCCGGCCCAAACCGGAAAGTTTATTAAAATTAAAAGTTTTATTTGGAGTTGATCAGATGTCCGATGAAGGGCAAGAAGACATGCTGAACTTTTATGTGAAAACAATTTTCTTCCCGGACATGTAGTTCGCCCGGAATCCGGCCAAAACCGGAAAATTGTTAGAAGTTAAAGTTTTATTTCTAGCTGATTAGATAACCGATTTAGGGGTAAGAAGAGACGCTGAATCCGTGTGTGACAATCATATTTTACCCGGATATATAGTTCGACCGGAATCCGGCTGGAGTCGGAAAATTTGTTATAAGTTAAATTTTTATTTGAAGTTGATTAGATGTTCATTATTGGGGAAAGAAGATACCCTGAGTTCGTTTTTGAGCTTTCTTTTTTCGCTGGACAAGTAGTTCTAGAGTTCGGCCGAAACCGGGAAATTGGCAGAAGTGGCAGGAACTTTTCGTCAAAACAGATATGACTTATACGGGTAAACACACATGCTGAATCCATATCTGAACTTGGTTTTCTCAGATGATTAGCTATTTGGCCTTAATCTGTTTCTGAATTTTAATTGTAAGAATGTTCAAGGATTCTGGCGATGACTGGATCTGGCTAAGACAAGACCCAGTTGTCTGGATCAGATATTGAATTTTGGGATCCCATCGAAAAGTTTGGTCTTGTTTTACACGGTACCGCTTGGGAGAGGAACTACTAACGTTGCATTTATTCCTAAATACTTCCTAAATTCCATTAGTCAAAGTTGAAATATGATCGCCATCCAAATAATAAGATTTTTTTTCGTCAAAGGCTCTGTCTCAGCCTAAGGCTAGTCTAACCGACAAGAACTGTCCTTCGGTCTTTTTTCTTAACTGAAAGTCAGCGTTATAAATTAATCTGATATGATCATTCAAAAAGAGTGGACACAAAAAGCCGGGCTATTTTCTGAGAATTGTTCCTTTGCAGAAAATATAATCCGACTAGTGTAATGCTTGTCAGCATGACGATGACTGACGAGAGACGATGACGAATTACAAAAAAAAACATACAAACAAAGCACGTTCATACGCTCGGGTCCGACCAAACGCCAAACCGTTTTTCGGATAGCTAGGAACTCGCAACGGGGAGTAACCTACTCCAAAGCAGCTCAGTACACCAAATGAAATAAAAAAATCACAACAAACGAAATAGAAAATATTTTTTTTACGGTAAAATTCGCTTGTATAAAACTACATATTTACCTAATATTCAGTGTTATCGACAAGGCCAAAACGTCAAGACCAAGGATCTCGCACCGGCCTTAAGACAGAGACCAAGATTTTAGCCCTGGTATTGAGACCAAGACCAAGATTTTAGCTCTGGTCTTATGACCAAGACCAAGAAAGTCTATTTTACTCTACGTTTCTAGCCTAACTGAGGAAAATTAATGAAAAGAAAGCTGATTATAGTTCAGTCAGTAAATACGCACATCAAATTTAGCAAAATCTTGTTTTGTAATATATGGCAGAAGTTCGAATTATTATCCTTGGATAATTGATATAAAAGTTGGTGGTCAGACAATTAAACGCAGTGCAAGTACTCGTTACCTTGGAGTTATTATTGATGAATGTTTAAGTTTCAAAAATCATATTGCATGTGTTAGTAGTAAATTAGCTAGGAATGTTGGAATTATCAGAAAACTTAAACATATTTTCCCTCAGAATATATTAAGAATGTTATATTTTTCAATGGTACATCCGTATCTGTTGTATTGTTGTCTGGCATAGACAAACACTTTTGTTAGCCACCTTACACCTCTACGTGTGATACAGAATATGGCAATAAGAGTATTGTCCGGTGATAGTCGTAATATTTCCGTAAAATACCGTTACCAGGAGCTTCACATTTTACCTTTTGCGGGAATTTGTAAGTTTTATGACGCTTTATTTATGTACAAACATTACAATGAAGTTTTACCCCAGTGCTTTTCTCAGTATTTTTCCCGTGCGTCATCTTTTCACGAACATGGAACTCGCAGTTCGCAGCTGATCCGTAGGCCGGTTGTAATAACTAGTAGATCGAGATTTAGCATTAGAAATGTTGGGCCTTTAGTATGGGAAGGCTTATCGACAGAGTTAAGGTCATGTAGTGTTTTACTGGATTTTCGTAACATGTTAAAGGTTCATTGTTTTGCTGTATATGAATTTGATGCGTTATTCTCAGCCGTTTAAGTTGTGTTTTTCGTTAGTTTTTTTTGGATAGTTAGTAGTGATTCTGGTTGAAAATTTTGTTTTTTTGTTTTTTGGGGGTTGGGCGTCCCAGACCGGGTAAGTCAAGCTCCTTTCTTTCTTTCTTTCCTTTTTTTTTCTTTATATTTGTCGAAGTTTTTGTTGTTGTTGATGTTTGGTTGTTGGTATTTAGTCCCTCACAGGTTCGCCTCTGGGCATTGAAGATTCTATTTTTTTTTTTAATAAACCCTTATTCATTCATTCATTCAAAACCGAATGCTGCCAACAGTTGCGTTTTTGCAGTTAACGTGGTATCTGATATTACGGTTGCTTTGTAATCCGACTGCAATTAGGATCTTGAAGACCAGGCTAGGTCTTGAAGACCGGAAGCGCAAGAACAACACCGATACCAAGAATTTGCCACTGTTCTTAGACCAAGACCAAGATTGTCGGCATCGGTCTTGAGACTGGTCTTAAGACCAAGACCAAGATTCAAGACTACATCTCTGCTAATATTTATGCGATCCCGTGACACGGGGATGTGAACTACTTAGCCTTCGGGAGGATCACTGCTACGTTAGCACGTTTCTATCTAGAAACTGTAGTAGTTTGCGAACAATGTTGACAAACCCCTCGGTAGCTCAATGGTAAAGCTTTGGCAATGACAACCAACGGTCGTGGGTTCAAATACATTGACGAAAGACTTTTATATGAAATTTATGCAAGTTTAGCTCAGTTCAGTTTATTAAATGCAAAAATATAAGAACAACCCTACAAAGCTCCATGGCCCGTTACGTAGGGGTTAATACCAAATTAACCACCAATTATTTTACGAACGAAGTGAGAGGGTTGCTTCACTTCGACATTTCACGTTAGAACTAAACTTGGTCATCTACTAAGGAATATCGCAGAACGGCAATGAAACTACATGGAGGTGCGACCAAATTTTCAGCTTCAGTAGGCTCGATACGGCATAGGCCTATACAGAAAACCAATGAAAACCTTTCGAGTGGCCTATCAAAACTGTTTAATCACGGCCCCAGTATGGAACTAATGAACAACTCCTTTGAAGTTTAAGCGTCACACCGTTTGACGAATAGCCATGAAAAGAGGTGAGGTGATATTTTACTTTTTGTTGATTATAAAGCAATCTAATTAGTCTCTACGTGGTGGACGGGGCACAGAAACGTACAGGTTTTGTATTTCTAATTTCATTACGAAATACACAATACGACGGATTTAATTTTAACAGAATTTTTCGACAAGATTATGCACCACTTCCACGAGAAACCGAATATGGTTATTTTCGGGCTGCCTAGCTGTCACTGTCAATGTCAAGGGGACAACTTCTATCCAGCAATTCCGTGGAAATACAATCTGACTAACATGTTTTATTGCCGTTTGTTTTCTGTTTACTTCTTTGATTTTTTCTAATTCAAATATTTCGCCTCTGATCACCATTCTGTACTTATGACGGTAATAAGACAATAAAAATGACAATACTTTTAAATTACGGCAATAAATTAGCTTTTACCTTCAACTCAAATTCAAATATTGGAAGGCTTTCCCGACATTCAGATTAGGTTACACTCATAAAGTAAATAAGCAAGTAATTTGTTTATAACCCGCCATTTCAGGAGGCAGAGTAAAAAAAAAGGAAAGATTTCACAAAACATTTTTTTTTTCAAACTAGTCAGTCAGGAAATAATGAATAACGTCCTGCGCGGCGTGATGATGATGACATTTTCTCTGCGCACTAGAAAAGGGAAATAGCGCAATACAAAAAAAAAGGGAAAAACTACAATGAGCGAGGTAAATGCACAAGCTAAATGAATGAACGAATGAAATTTATTTCCCATTTTCAAGACAAAAGTCACAAACGGAGTATGTAAGAAAAGAAAGAAAAAAGACAAGAACACACAACATATAAAAACGAAAAGGGAATAATCGGGTCTAAAAATAGTTTCTTCCAAGATGGAAAGCGGAGGGCAGAAACATGGAGGCCCAAAAAAAGGTGCAAAAGGTACAAAAAGATCGCGGAAATAACTATAAAGACGAGGAAGGTCGAAAGAAATTTGCAATATATGAAATAGAAAGTCCTCATACGTTTTAAATCTTTAATTTATACATGTTTATATAGGTTTTAAATCTATCATTCTATGAGCAGAGTGGTAGGCACTTTTCCGAAGGGACGCAGAAACTTCAACCAGAGTAGGACAAAAGCGAGACATCCCTCGACGGGTACCAGGTGCGTTCACCTTGCAAAAAGATGCGGACAGAATGACTTGCCGGAACGTGACAGAAGCGTTTTCTCTTTTCTATGGTAAGGCGTCGTGAGGGCGGTATGATATTAATCGTGACAGTGGAATCGAAACGCACGACTTGCTAAATATTGTTAATCATCCAAAATTTAAACTAATTTCTATTTTTTACTATATAATACAATTGTGAGAGTGACAGGTTCACCAGGTTTTGAAGTGATAAACGTTTTTCGCTCAGCTCAAAACAAATGGCTTGGCATGAATATGCTTGGATCTCTCTGAAGTATTTGCGAAAATAGTGTCTCAACCATCCATTGATCTTTAAGAGTATGCCAGAGGCATAGACTGTTTGAAAACACAAAGCTGAAGTGAAAGAAAGGGGATTAGCCTACTCCATTCGTGGCGGTTATGGGATAAATAGGTCGAAACAGAGGGAAGTACAGTATACTCAGATTTCAGATTATTTTTAGATTCAGATTATTAATTAACACAAAAAAATAATACACCTCCTGAAACAAACTGCTTGTCCGCCTAAAAAAAAAGGCCATGCGGCCTATGGAAAGAACATATAAATAAGGAGCTCATTCAATAATACTCCTTTTTAGAACAAACATAAAAAGAAACATTATTGTTTAAATACATTTACAAATACAAACTCTCAACTACTATCACCTCAAAATGACTCTTTTAGTTGTTTTTTAAAAGTCTAAAGGGTATGCTTATTTGAACAGTTAATTAAATGTGAACAGTGGAGTTTTGAGCTAAATGACAGAGTGAAGATCCCAAATACCTTTTCAGGTGTTTTCAGAGGCCCTTAATTACCAACTTTGGCTAACTGGTAGTTAACTTTGGTCACAGCAAGTGCATAAAAATGGCAAAGTTCGAAGTCAACAAACGTTCAAATAAGCATACCTTTACCGTACTTTCGAGATGCTTTTAAACTTTCGAGATGCTTCACACTTTTACGTCTTGTTCCGTGCGCGTTACTCGGAGCCAGGACATTGACGTTTCCGCACTTAACATGATTTTAGACAAGAAAAGCAAATTACTCACCCCGAATTTAGGCAGTAGACCATAACATTGTCAATCATCTCCCATTTTTACTTTTTACTTTTTCTTTTCTTTTACCTTTTATTTACTTTTTATTGTTTTTATTTTTATTTGTTTTTACTTTTTATTTACTTTTATTTACTTTTTATTTTTAACTTTTTTGTTTTTACTTTTTATTTACTTTTAATTACTTGCCCGGTGCCCGTTCGGTGCCGTCACCGCCTGAAACCAGCCGGCACCGGTTGAGATGAAACGCCTAATTTATGGCCGGCATCGCCAATTTCGGTCGGTGCCGGAGAGTGGGTAAACCCTCGGTAATGCAAAGTAAAAACAGTTTTTTGTTTTTTCGTTTACGTAGCCACTTGCTTGGGGTACATCTAACCAGCAGACGGACTACTGATATTTCCTATTTATTCATTTGATTTTTTTTGTATTTCGGAAATGACGAAAGAAACGAACATGCTTCGATTGAATGAGTGATGAGTAGAATTGAATGAGTACATGGCGTTGCGCCGTTGCTGCCTTGTATGTCCATCTACTCACGTATAGCTTGTTTGTGCTGATGACAACGCGTTCCAGCGACGATGATTGTTTCACCCATTTATGCAGTGATATTTATTCTACAATTGGTTTTGACTAGCGTAATTTAGCATCTTCTGACGAAGAAAGCTCTGAAGTTGGTTTGTCAATAAACGATTCGATTGATTGATTGATTTTGGAAAGAAAAGTAAACTACTTACCCCGAATTTAGGCAGCAGAATCATAACAATCGGACTCAGAAAGGCAAATAGGGAGATCATCGTGGCAATGACCATTCCAAGGTATCTCTGGCACCGGAAAGACCAACTAGAGCTCAGGTCATTTGAGAGGTACATCTGACCATATGTGTCTCCATTAGCCCCGGTTCCGTACTTTGAAAGGTCTTCCAGAGACCCTGATGCGACGGACGTAGCTCCCGTAATGGCTGTTGTGTTATCCGGCCAGTTGTCTTCCTATAAGAAAAGACGCATGAATAAGCTGACCATAAATTTAGATAAATATTCTTTGAGCCCAAGCTGATTTTGAAACATTTATTCAAACAATGTTTACATCGGGTACGTCAGCTACGATTCTTCATCAGCGATATTTCGGCCCTTTTTGGCAAGGGTCCTCGTCAGGCTGTCAATCCTCTGGTTCAATTTCGGGGAAGGAAACAAACCTGTAATAATCTAATAATAATAAATAATAATGTAATAATAGATTATTACAGGCTTGTTTCCTTCCCCGAAGTTGAACAAGAGGATTGACAGCCTGACGAGGACCCTTGCCAAAAAGGGCCGAAATATCGCTGATGAAGAATCGTAGCTGACGTTCCCGTTGTAAACATTGTTTGAATAAACTAAAATTTAGTTTCCATTTCCATGACTAAGAAAATGCCAAACAGAAAAGACTAAAGAAAAAAGAAAGAAAAACATTCGAAAAACAAGCGAAAAAAGTAAAAATGACGTTTTTTTAACAACAAAAATAACAAACAACGTTTTTTTTTTTGCTTTAAGCCAACAGCAAATTTCAATTTCAACAGCCAACAAAAAATAGTAAAGAAAAAAGGAAGAAAAACAAACGAAAAAAGGAAAATGACGTTTTTGTAACAACAAAAAAAAAAAAAAACTTTTTTTTTGCTTTAAGCCAACAGCAAATTTAACCGGAAGAAGCATGAACAACTGAAATGAATTCAATGTAGCTCCCACTCCAATGAATACAAAAAACTAAGTGGAAAGAGAAAAAAAAGGAAAGACAAAGAAGGCGGACAAAATTAACCTGAACTCAAGACTCAGATATCCTGTCGTGAGATGCGTACGAATATTACTATGTTCAACGGGCAACCTAACATGAAACATGCCATGCGCCTTACTAAATACGATTGGGCCTTCGCTGTGGCAAAAATAAAATATTCAGCAAAATATTCATCATAAGTAGAACAGTTTTAATTTCTTTTGTTAGTTTTTTTTTTGTAAGTTTAAAGCTACATAACTGAGCCTTGACACCTCTTTCGATAATTATAAGTAGTATCCCAACCATGGACAGGACTACAGATCACATGATCAGTTAAGATGATGGATCAGTTCAATATTTCGTGCTTTTCACAGTACTTCCTCTTCTCCCCTCGTATATCTGAAAGCTCCCCGCCTAACGTATACGCTGCAAGACGAATTCGCGTCCCCATCCAGTGCCAAACATCTATAAGAACTCCCAGTTAGTGACCAGCAAAACAAACGTAATTCCCAACTCCTATGTAGCTGTTACTTCGAAGACAATCAATTAAAAGAGTTTTGATAACCAGCCACTAGTTTTATCTCTAACGCCAGTTTCTTGCATGACTTACCAGAATTTATTAGCTGACTGCATATCAAGACGCCGTATCCTAAAATCAAATCTTAGCTAATGAGCAGCAACATGGCGCGAGAAAAAGACGACTTGTCGTTCTGGCTTGGATTCGCTATTTTGGGATCCCAAAACGTAAGTGGAGGGATACCTATGACATCGCAAAAGTTGTCCGTCTGTCCATCTGTCCATCTGACCGTCTGTCTGTGAGCACGATAACTCTCGAAGGGAATGAGATATTTTGATGAAACTTGGTGTAAGGGTTCTTTGGGTCCAGGGTAAGCTCAAGTTCGTAGATGGGCTTTGTAGCCCTACATTTAGGGGTGGGGGTTCAAATTAAGGGGCAAACAAAATATTTTTAAACAGCCAATGTGATAGCCGATTATGGGGTAAAAAGACATGATGAACACGACGATGAAAACCGTTTTCTCGCCGGACAAGTAGTTCGTCCGGAATCCGGCAAAAACCGGAAAGTTGGTTAAAAGTAAAAGATTCATTTGAAGTTGATTAAATGTTCGATTTCGGACTAAGGACATGCTGAACACTTATGTGAAAAGCCTTTTCTCCTCGGACAACTAGTCCGCCCGGAATCCGCCCAAAATCGGAAAATTTGTTAAAAGTAAAAATTTTATTTGAAGTTGATTATGTGACAGATTTAGGGGTAAGAAGAGACGCTGAGTCTGTATATGACAATCATTTTTTACCCGGACATATAGTTCGTCCGGAATCCGGTTGCTACCGGAATTTTTTTATATGTTAAAGTTTTATTTGAAGTTGATTAGATGTTCTTTATACAGATAAGGATATACGCTGACAATTAGTTCGCTCGGAACTCGGCCGAAACTGGAAATTTGGCAGAAGTAAAGCAGGAAGTTTCGATCAGTGTCGTCAAAATAGATATGGCTTATAGAGGTATATCTGAACTAGGTTTTCTCTGATGATTAGCCTGGCGAAGACTGGATCTGGCGAAGACAGACCTAATTGTCTGGATCAAATATTATATTTTTGGGATCCCATCGAAGCCTTTGGTCTTGTTTACCACTGCGATTCAAACGCGATTTTTTACAAAGTTTCGTAGATCAACAGCTTGAACATATCTCGCTCACTCTCTGGTTCCGTCCAGATTATCACGACGGACAACAGGACAAGCTAAAAGCTTAACGCCATTACCAAGACCAAAGGTTTCAACAGGATACCAAAAAATTAATATTTATTTTATTTCTTGATCCACAATCGAATCTTGCAGATTTCCCGTCTCGCCAGACCCCTTTACCATTTTGCTATTTATCAGTAATCAACCGCTTGAATATTTACAAAAATGTTACCGTTTTGGTGTTTTTGACAACTTTCGGTCTTTTGAGTCTTCAGGTCTTCAGAGCAAAAGAGCTGGTGACATTGAGAGGCGGACCTTTCGATCCCAAATTTTCGAGTTTTGGCAGATTTTGCCAGCTTATCCATCAAGGAAATAAAGTTCGAAATCGGATTCCGCATGTCGTACCTCAATACAGAATCTCTAACCGACTTCAGAAACAACTTCGAAATATTTGGCCTCGAGAAAATAATTTTCATTACGTCAGCATGTTTCCTACCCCTGAATCGACTATGTCATTAGCTATTAAACAAAATTTTGTTCGCCCCTGAACTTGACCTTCTCCCCCCACCCCTAAATCTAGGGCTACGGACCCCATCTACGAACAGACCTGTCCCTTGACCCACAGAATACTCACCAATTTCCATCAAAATATCTCATTCTCTTCGAGAGTTATCTTGCTGACGACGGACAACTTTTGCGAAGTCATAGGTATCCCTTCACTTACGTTTTGGGATAAAGAAAAAAGCGATCACTTCCAGAATCTTACATCCCATGGGTTCTCGCGGCAGACGAACAGGAACATGTAAAAAGATTCCCCGGATAGATTTCGTGCTGTTTGCAATTCGCTCGCTGGAATGTCATTCGGGAATCTCGGAGACACCTCCCTTAGATTGTCCACTTTGGCGAATGACCTCATGAGTCATGACCATCCCGACAAGAAAGAAGTTCTGCAGTCCTGACATTTCAGTCCTTGCTCAAAACTAAATATAAACAAAACCAACGGCAGTTTTTAGCCAATTCGAGTGAGAATCGTTCGACTGTTTTACCAATAGTTATTTTTCCAGCGGTGGTGGTGAATGGTTTTAATCGTGGTATGATTGCTAGTGTTCGTGTGTGGTATTTTAAATATTGTAAATTTTTGCTTGGATACCCTTTATTTGCTAGAAATACACCTCTAATTAATTCCCTTTCAGTTAAAGATCCTGCCCTGGCAATTCAGCAGAAATTTGGTAATTTTGTAGCTATAGCTAATAATATTCTGACTCTGAAGAATGTGTTTCCGTTTTTCGATAAAAGTTAATAGTTAAGTAAGTACAGTGTGTTGTTTAAAGTACGTCAATTGTTATTTATTGTTTTGAAACTTATTTGTGACAGTGTTTTTTAAATTTATTTTAGTACTCCTCATTATATATTCTTTGAGGGAAATAAATAAATGAATGAATGATGATTTCAGACAGTTACTTACAAATACAATTATCTTCTTTTATCAAGGATCAGTCGTTTGAAAGAAGGAACGTTTATTACAATCGTTCTGACCGAAAATCCACTGAAAACAAATAATCGACCATACAGCGTAGGCCTAAACTGACACAGTTCCGGGTCGGGGAAACACATCAGGGGATGCACTTTTGAGAAACATTGATCATATTCTTTTTCGACATCAGGAGTCATCGGCTCTTGTCAGATTCCTCCCTGGGGCTGTTTTCGTTAACAAACGGCGAAAATCAGGACCCGACTAACGAGCACAAATTTATCATCCGAACGCTTCAGCTTCTGGAATCGGTGCCAAGCCCTCTCAAGCCGAATATGAGCCCAACGAAGCAGAAAAGCAAACCTGATGAATAGCGCCATCAGCAGCACAACCAAAAGAGACCTGACAAGGATGATCCCAAAGATATGTCACAATTTAGCAGTGAGGCGTTCCCAACTTTGAGTCTTTCAAAACCGCGACTCACCTTGACAAACATGCCAGACACCCTTGTGAAGCCATTTAGGAAAGAAATTAGACAGCAATCAGAAAGACACCCATTCATCTGGATGAGACTCCAGAGCTAACTGAATTCCAGAGATGACTTCAAAAATCACTCCCCAGTCATTATCAACGAGGACAAAATGACGAGGTGACGAAGACACTTAAGAGGACAGATGAGAGTTTAAATTATGTGCTAGCAAGATGGCAACTTTACAGAAGCTGATGTTAAGTGACTTGAACACATCTAATCTGGCTATAGCAACCAATCCCAAGCATGTGACAGTGAATTCGCAGGTGGTCAGTCTTGGCAAAATGGGCAAGCAGTATAGACGAACAAATAGTCACGTAACGCCAGGGGCGTCGGAACGTCACAAGTGCATTTTCGGTGGGGGGTGCCGAGTCGAAATTTTTACCGAATCTTTCAAAGATTTTACAGAATCCTATAAACTCAGAATTCGAGCATTAAATTATTTAAAATTACGGAACAGAAAGGATCGCGTACAAAGAGTAACATTAAGGGCAGCATGAAAGATGATTAGCCAGCTACTAGGGGTCGTTTCTGCGAAGCTCACTTGGACAACATATTTGCACAAGTAGCAGCTTCTATTTATATACCAAAGACAAAATTCAATCGGGCGCCGCAGAACTGCTTCTCATACAAATTCTATATTTTGCCCTATCTTTTCACCGAGATCCTAAGAATTTCCAGAAACAGACTCGAGTGACGTACCGGCAGCAGCAGCAACTGAAAAGCTAGTCAATCCTCCCCGTTATCATATAAAATGAGCGCCGAAGGCGATATTTTTTTAGTTCGCTTTTTCCTGCCAAATTTAACTATTTCCATCCAGATTCTAGCTTTATATTTTTCACAAATCCCAATTCTAAAACTGGCTTAAAACCCCACTTAAGTGACGCGCCCTTCCACAAAGTAGAGAATATTACAGAAAGCGCCGCAGGCGGAATTTTCGAAACGTTTATGATTAGAGCTTGTATTTACGATGCAAATAAAATTAGGACTACCGATGAAATCATATATCAGTCCTACATCTGCGAGCAGTGCTTCACTCGACCTCCTCGAGTTTCGACGGCCGTAGCACCTACCGAATCGGGCAAATATACCGAATAAATGACCGAATCCCAGCTATTATACCAAATAAGTTTAGACCGATAGCCTATTCGGGATTCTATATAACTACCGAATCCCGATTATTATACAGAATAGTTTTGGTATCGAAAATCTACCGAATAATATTCGTATCTGGTATAATTTCGCCGAAACTGGAACTATAGCAGAGGTTCGTGGTAACTATGGAATCCTGAAAATTCTGCCGAATAAACTACCAAATCCCAATCATGATACGAATAATTTTGGACCGATAGCCTATTATCGGGATTCTGTGTAACTACCATATCTTCATAAATATGCCGAAAAGTTCTGGCATCGAAATTACCAGATAATTTCAGTAAATTCGCTCACCGAATTCGTAATAACTACCGAATCCTGGCAATTATACGGAATCACGATCATTATACCGAACAGATTTGTACCGATAGACTATTTCGAATTCTGTATGACTACCGAATCCCCGTAAATATACCGAATACTTCTGATATGGAAAAAATACCGAACAACTTCAGTGAAATTTTGGGCCTACTGCCCAGAATTTTACCGGATCCGGGCACCCCACCTTGCGACGCCTCTGCATAACGTAACTGGGACATAACGCACGTAACTGGGACATAAACCAAAAAGGAACTAAAGTAGCAATAACCAACACTATCAGCTAGCGGACGCTGCGTCTTCACCTTAGCGAACGGTCCACAAATCATGAGATTGTAGATTTTTGAAAAGTATGAGATTTACTATTAGACCTTAGTGGTTCTTTCCATGACCTGAACCACTTTTGTATCCTTCATTTTTATCATATTTACTGTAGACTGGCACCAAGGGGTTTCCCACTCTCGATTTTGGTACATATCCAATGCATCGCCAAGTGCCCGGTGCCGAAACGATATACACCAAAAACCGAGTAGCCTGTCAGGGTTTACACCAAGTGCCGGGGAGTGGGTAACGCTTCGAATGGTACGCCGATGCAAATATGAAAAAAATACTACCGTAGCAGACTATCAGATAGCCTAAGCGTGCAGCATGAATGAATGAATTAATTAATTAATGATTTTGTGAATGTATTCTTAATTTCGGGGGCCAAGATATTTCGACTCGTTGGTAATTTTTACCGACTGATTTTTGGAAACAAACCGACTGTTTCTGAGAAAAATCGACTTTTTTTTCATTTCAACTGCTTTTGAGAAAATCGACCGTTTTCAGAAAAAAACAACTGTTTTCAAGAAAAAATCGACTATTTTACAGAAAAATCGACTGTTTTTAAGAAAAAATCGACTGTTTTCACGAAAAGTGTGTCATGTGCCCATCATTCACCGCTATGGACAAAACGATGGGCACATGACACACGTTTCTTCAAACAATCGATTTTTTCTTAACGTACGTCCTCCCGTGACGAAGAAAAGAACCAAGTAAAGTTACTGGCTGACGGACCTCCTACGACGAGCCCGTGACAAATTGCTACTTTTGGCAATGGTATCCTCCTATTATCCGTACTTTAAGATTTGGTCAGTTGCACTCCTAGAGTATAGGCTAAAGGTCGCCAAATTAAATAGAGACATACCGGCGCCGAAGCACCTGTAAACAGTGGTCTAATAAGGCTTTTTCATTACTGATAATGACCAACGAGGAAGGTAATAGAAAACACAGCTTGGCGCTAATCACACGGAGAACAAATGTGGCCAACGACATCGTCATTCCGTCTTTAAAGCGAAGCTTTGAAAAAAATAACGATGGTTCGTTTTGTTCGCTTAGTTAAAAGTTCAGCCAGCACATAATTGCACATGCGATTCCATGTGTTTTTCAGCAGCTCATTATTTTATTTCCAGTCACATGATTTTCAGGATTTCTCATCTTCTTTTTTAACAGCTTTCAATCGGGTTGGATGATTTGTATTTCACTAGATAACAGGAATCGTTTGAAATCTCAAAACGACGCTCGGATCATAGAGGCTGTCGAAAAGTGTTGCCTGCGGCGCCTTTCGTAGTAGTCTATTATTATTATTATATTATTATTTATTTCAATCCTTCAACACTGAAGAGTAGTGTCTAAAAAGCAACAACGACATATCAATCAAACTCACACACTTACATACAAATAAACAGCTGACCGTTAAAGATAAATTAGCCTACTAAATCTACAACGAAATACACTGGAAAAAACGAAGTTCAAACTAAACAAACTATATTTAGTGGAAGTGCTAGTTTAGCCATTCCGTGGGACCTGTTTCTAAAGAAACAAGTAAAGGTTTCCAACGCGCTTTTTTCGCAACAGTCAACCAAAAGAATTGAAACGTAACCATTGGTCCTTCATTTTTAATGCGCACAGTAGACAAAAGCCGATATTCAAGTGAATGTAATCGTGCGCACCACGACTGTCACGTTGAAGATGAGGAAATACTTCAGGAAACGGGTCCCATCCTTAAGTGCATTAAGGCTTACTAAAGTAATTCAGCGAGCCTACTAACCTCTTGGCTACCCCTCTGCTTTTATAATAATAATAATAGATTTATTGCACACCATAGTGCACAAACGTACAACAAGACGGAGTAATAAGAAAAAGAAGAAGAAAAAAAACAAAGAAAGAAAGGAAAAAAGAACGATACCGGCAACAACAATAATGGAGAGAAAGCAAGAAACATAAAAAGAAAACAACACACACTGACAGAATTTACACTGAGTAAAGCATCTGCTGGGCTATTCAAAGGCTATTTACTCAGCGTTGATAAAACAACAACAAAAGACTATCGGAAGAAGGGTCTAAATTTACATAACTTATGAATAATTGTTATGGAACACATATGTTATAAAATACTTATTATTTCTTTAGATTTTTACTCTTTTTAATGCTTTCGTTCAATATATTTTCCAAATTTAACTTGTTAATACGTATATAAGCTGGTTAGAAACAAATTATTATTATTATTACCTGATTATCCATAATATGCTCCTGCCCCCTTCCATCTGGACTTGACACACTGACGACCGACGACATCGGCGATAACAAGCTTGCATCTCTTCCTTGTCGACTTCTGAAAACAAATGCATTTGACAAATTCAGCCAACGACAGCTCCAAGTCATACCTGTTCTTCACTCCTGTTCCCTGCTGAGCTTATAACCAAATTGTCCATCGGATTATCGCCGATCTTCGCCCCCTACTGTGTCGACTGAAAGGGCACAGACAGCCTTTTTGTTAGACACTCCATCGGGCTCCACTGGGGTTACAAAGTACACCGCTCGAGTCAATCTTACTTGTTTTGACCCAAACACGGACAGGTTGTGAATTTAAAATCAGCGGTTTATACGTGCTTGGCAAGGGTTTAACAAATTTGAAAATTAAGCATGATGTACTGAGGATAATTTGCGATAATTGTTAAAGGCTTTGATTCATGTGGGCCGAGATGATGGAGACACCATCATTTTTCGATGAGTCGGATTTTTACGAACAAACTGTTACCTTTGTTTTCCCCAAAATCCTCACGGTAGCCAACGTTATCCAGAAAATACTTGAACACAATTCACTCCTGAACGCCAATCCGCCATTGCTAATTAACTATTCATTGATCTCCTGCCGCTGGGCACAAGCTTACTAGAACCTTCGATAAGATTGAGTGGCGTGTAAGAAGGATTAAAACAACTAAGTATCTCACCATGTGGACGTATAGGTTTGTCGGAAGAACAAATCGTCGGCCAGTTTGACATTTTTGGGTCTCGGAAGCTGAATGTTATTTAGCTCATTTGCAGAATCTTCAAGAAATCACTATAACGGATTTAGTATAATCTACGGCGTTTGTTTATTGTGATCTAGTTTACATCCTTAATTCTTTGGACTTACGGGAATTAACATGAAAAAACAGAAAACAAAATACTTAAAGAAATCGATAATGCAAATAATTGGTTTAATTTTTCTACACATTTTCCATATGCCTGCTACAATAAAAACATTTTGTAAGATCCAAAGTCAAACTATGATTCCATCTTCCCCATGACGGGCGCTTCCGACCCGCACCGCTAGATGACCCAGCGGTCGGATCGAGTCGTGGCTTCATCTTGGGTGGGGGGGTTCTAGACGTTTCAAGTGCTAGAATGCTTATGATATAACTCCTTTAAGAAGAGCTGGGGCAAACTTCAACGCACCGATTTAAGGCGACCTAAATTTGTTATTTTGCGTCCGAAACGGATCCGGCCGCGGTAGGGGGGAGGGGCCGGAAATTTGCAGATAGGCTATTCTCCGAATTCAGTCAAACTTGAGGGACGGGAAGGGGAGATTTCAGAGATGTGACGTTTATGTTTTCAAGTCGTATTCGGTAACAGTAAGGGGAGTTGGAGAGGGAGTACAGGAAATTTTGTGGCTCGCTTAGGGGTCAAACGAGAGCAGCGAATTAAATGAAACTTGGAACGTAGAGAGAGCATATACCCTAGACATATTTTAGGGTCCAAACCGGATCCGACCACAGTGGGGGGGGGGGGGCCGGAATTTTCCAAAAAATGCTCAGATCTGAGTGAAACTAGATACATGGTAAAAGAAGATGCTTTAAATGATTCATTCGCGAGTCCGAACCAGATTCGGCAGCGGTAGGGGGAGTTGAGGGGAGGTACGGGAATCTTTGCGGCACGCGGATTAATTGGGCTGAAACTTGGAAGTTAGAATAGGCATTTGACCTAGATGATCCTAGGAGATGCTGGAAATGCTCAGACTTGAGTGAAACTACATGTCCTGTTTCTAGGTCCGAATCGCATCTTTGGATGGCGGGTCCATTTTGTGACATTCTCATCTAAGCCTTCTTGTACCGCCTACCCGTAACAACTGCCATATGAGCTCGTAGCTCTTGTCCATCTTCGGAGTCATGTTTGATGTTTACTGCTTTATTTTTGTATAACTCTGTACTCTGCTGTAACGTTCTTGAGTAGGTTTGAAAATAAACAAGAACAGGTACCTGTACAGTGCGTCCCGCCTCGTATAGGTCAAATTATCGGTTCCCCATACTCTGCTTTTAAACATAAAAGGCTCTCACCACTCGTAGGACCAGTGTTTCCACTATCCACAAAATTCTGCTATTTGTTACAGGTTTTCGACTTCTCCCTATATTCACAGCTCTGGAAAATTTGTCACAGGAAATCGCACTTACGGCAAAAGTGCCACAAAATCTGCGATTTCAAATCATTTTGGCCAATTTCAAGGCAACTCTTTTCCGGAAAAAGGATTTAGCTTTTGTTTTACAAATATTAGCTCCTGTTGTAAGAGTACACCTCAGAATACTCAGAATCCATGAGTTTTTTACTGAAAACTGAAAAAAAGGAAAACACTTTGTAGACGCCAGAATGTCACAGATTTTTGCACCGTCATACGTTCCGTCAGAGTAAAGTGGCAACACTGGGCAGAAGTTACTGGACCTCTGGGGATGTAATAGCCGTGAATAATTGCATGGGTAATATTACTGCCTAAAATGAACAGCAAAACAAAATCTTGAGATTTCTCAACCATCTGTCACGCCTGCAAATGCTTGTAAATTACACACACGAAATTCAAGAGGAAGTTAATGTCACACATTAACTCGAAGATCAGAGTTTGGCTGAACGGCAATGCTCCCAATTCGGATTGCCGAGACTTATGGAATCCAGCAAGTTTCATGTGCAGAAGCCAAAGCAGTACCGGATACCAAACAGTCAGAGTTGGCACCTTTGGGCCCCGCTCCTTTTATTCATTATTTATTTTTCCTGGGGCCCCCCCGACAACGGATCAAAATACTCTTGGTAAAAAATTACAGTCAAGCTTCTTTAATTGTTTCGATGTGCGCCTCATCATGACCCACCAGTGATGGTTATCTCAATCCAGCGCTAGATTGCACAGTACGGTACGAAAACATTTCCAAGTGGGGCCGAAATTTCGACGGCCTAGGGGCTCGAAAGGGATTTAATTCGTAAAGTATGCATATATTTACAAGAAAATGTATATTAATAAAGAGGTAGAGAAGACCATATGCATGTCTATTTTCGGACCGACCAACTCCCTCAACCTCGGCGACGCAATTTAACCGTAGCCACCCAAGGGCGATGACTCGCACTCGAGTAGAAAATAAAGAAAAGGTCCAAGTGCAGAGAAACGGCCGAAACTCTACCGAAGAGAGATTTGATTATGGAGACTCATAACATAAAGATTTGATCTAGACGCTGATTATTTGAAGAGGCCTAAGATTCTAACCACGCTGAGGTAGCATAGGCTAATCGTTTACATTTTAAACGGAGGCTACAATGAAAGATCCATCACCTGAACTTCTACTTCCAGCGATAAAGCTAGTACAGCCTTGAAGAAAGGTAGGGCATTATTGATGTTTTATAGTAAAAATATATTACGATTTTACAATGAACTGGTGCCATTATTCTTGACACATGAACTGCTCACTAGGGATAACATATTGGGACATTTTTGTAGGCTAGCCTAATACTGCTGTAGACAAAAAGAGTAAGGCCGTTCCAGTTTAGGCCTACATCAATCTGATATGACGATGATGAATTTTATTACGCAGTGAAACTTTTAAAGGAAATACTACACCGAGCAAAAAACAAAAGAAAAACAAAAGAGCTTTCAATAACGTGGTGGATAAGCAACATCTAAATATACGGGGAAAAGGACTAATCGGGTCAAAAACCGTCTCCCTAAATAACAAGTGGAAAACAGAGGACGAGTAGGGACGGTCACATAGAGCAATGAGCAACGGGTAACAAATTCAAAGCAATGTGGGAATCCTTATAATGTCGGGGAAGGTATGAGATATATTTGCAGTGTTTGAAATAAAAGGTCCTGACAAGTCTTAAATCTTTTTGTCGGAGACTGTTTAACATTCCTGAAAGATTGCAAACGTATGGAGAACAAAAGCTATTATTCAAGTTTCCAAGGGCTTTTCTGTTGTACCTTCCCCTGTTTGGAGCTACTTTGCCAATTCCGACACAAAAGGGGTCGTGAACAGACGAGACTGTCTTTTCGTAGATATTTCCACGAGAATGAGCTATATTCATCCCAATAACACTACCCAACACAGTTTTAATCCAACTGCGTAATAACCACTACCTCTTTAATTCAAAAACGGTTCAAACAAAATGGATCGGTTGTTGCGCATGACGGATGTGTCGTCTTAATTCAGGCGAGTTTAATAAAAATGCAAGCTAAGTCGCCATCAATCTTCCAGATTTCATGGTTAAAATTACCGCCGAACTGTGTCGATTATGAATGACAACCATTGGACGCAGATCGATCATTATTCCCAGAAAATTGAAACAAACCTATATGATATTGTGATCCAAAAATTATTTCAAAGGATAAGTTTAACACAGAGCTATGTGTTAAACTCTGTGTTAAAGTACATCTAAAGGCACAGTTTTATTCGTTCCTAAAACAACTTTGATCCAAAAACACGGAACGGGACTGGTGCATGAGCCTTATGGGATGAGTACCAAATATTCAGAAGTTCCCTATCTCCCTATATTCCCTATATAGAGGAAGCATACAAAAAAGGCATTCATTTGTAGATTTCGAACGATGGCCCAATGACCATGACCATGATGAGGTAAAGCGGTTCTCTTTATTCAACTGAACTACGCTAGGGCATCCTTGTGGGTTATTGACTACCTATGATACTGGACGGACAAACGGACAGACAATTTTTACTAAGTCACATATATCCCGTAACTGAAGTTCTTGGGTCCAAAAGTTTGTGGGTCCCTTAAGGACCTTGGCTAAATCACAGGAAACCTCGTGAAACGGTTAGTTTGGGAGACCGAAGTGGAACTTGCTGGGAAGGACAAGTATCTGCTCTAGATAAATCATTTACACGATCGGACTGGATTCGGACACTTTGGGGGGGGGGGGAGTGGGGTTTCCCGGTGATGGCGGTTCTGGGAATTTTCACGACGAAACTTGACAGGCATATAAGGACCCGACCAAACTGACTTGGAAATAGTAATTTTCTCGATCTGATCGTCGTTGGGGTAGTGGAGGGAGGGGGAATCCGGAATACTGAGGCATGTGTAACTTTGGAACGGGTTCTCGGATTCCAGTGAAATTTAATAGCTGAACAGAGGACCGACAACTGTTGGGGGGGGGGGGGGGGGGGGTGAAAACTTGACCCGATTAGTCGAGAGATCGGGATGAAACTTTGTGGTAATAACAAGCAAAAGTTCTACATGAATCATTTTCAGAACCAGATGGGATCCGGGCACTGTGAGGGGAGCTAGAGAGAGGGGGGGGGTCGGAGTTCCGGTGTTCTCAAGCTAAGGTACTTTCAGATGTACTAAGACATGAAACTTCGCTGGAATATTAGAAATTCGACAAGATTAGCTTAGAAATCGTAACTTCCCAAATCCGACAATTCCTTAAAGTTCTAATCTTAACCGGAAAGTAAAAAAAAAATGCTTTTAAGCAAAATATATATTTTCATGATCCCCATGAGCCCATGATAATTTTTGACTCAAGGGTGTTGCTTACAAATGAATTTCTAGCTCCCTTAAAGTCCACATCTTAACTGCTAAGTAAAAAAATACTTTTGATCAAACGATACATTTCGGCCCACGATTATTCGTGCCACAAGGGTTTTGATTAAAAATGAAATCCTAGCGCCCTCAAAGTGCGCATCTTAACCGAAAAGTGAAAAAAAAAATATATATTAATGATCCTCAAAGGCCCATTGTCGTTTTTGCCTCAGGGGTTTGCTAACAAATGAATTTCTAGCGCACTTGAAGTGCGCATCATTACAGCTAAGTGCAAAAATAAAATACTTTTTACCAAACGATACATTCTCATGATTTCAAAGATCATTCTTATCTCAAGGGTTTTGCTTACAAATGATCAGACTAAACCCACTATTTGGCAAATTCCTACATTCATCCTCTGAACCAGCCTTCCAAGTGCCATACGAGCTTCTAGCTCTTGTTTTTCTTTTATGTTTCATAGGTACAGAACGATTAACGAGGAAGACTACTTTTTTTTTTATTGTTGCTCTTTTCTACTGGTCTAGTCATTCCAGATCTGCGGAAGCGTAGAAGAGAGAATTAAAATACTGTTATGTTAAAGATAGTGAACGATTAATAATAAGGTTTCAGATACAAACAAAAATCAATCTTGTATGTAGCGAGGCCAATCAAAGTTATTTTCTACTGTCCTAGTAATGCTTCCGGATTTCTTTTCTCTGCAAGCAATTGCTCTCAAGTCCTTATACGAAAGTAACTTAAAGCAAAACTACCAGACCTCAGGTAGCACTTCTTCAAGTACCCATAATGACAGTTTACATTCCCATTTCTAACAGATCACCTGGCTCATCTAAACAAATAACGCGCTTCCGTACGCCTTGGTGCCCCACAATAGAATCCTGCTCGTAATCAGCAAACAAGCCCACCCAAGAACACGCAAGTAGCACAGAAGGAAAAGATTCCTGAACATACGTCACGCTTTATCTCCAGCGCTCGTATGCCTTTGACCAAATTGACCGTGGCACAATGGAGATCAGGACTTACGAAATGTGATTGTGCATGATGCCATCGGCGATCGAGCAATAGTCACGCCACTCGGATTGAATTTTCATTATCTACGAACGGTATCTACATATGTGATGGTTTATGACAAGCAGTGGGTTAGGAATGACGTTGGTCACGGAACACTGGCTGCAGTTTAGTTTATATTAAAATATCAACATAGATCCTGACCAGAAATCAGTTAAAAGAGTTGATTAATATTGCACAAGGGGGGGGGGATTGCCAGGGGACAGAAATGGTTCCTGTTCACAAAGCTGTACTTTTTCTTGAAAAATTAACAGTTACTATTTTATTTTAAAACAGAAACATACATCCTGACCGGAGTTCAATTTAAAGAGTTGACTCATACGAGGACTCATATTACAGAAAATGGGGGGGGGGCATTACCATGCTTTTTCTTTCTGAAAAATGAACGGTTCGGCTACTATGCTTTATTTTCTTTCAAAACATAAAGATACATCCTGACCGGAGTTCAATATTGCAGAAAATGGAAGGAGGGGGGTACCAGTCAACTGAATTGGTAAAATGGGAGGAGGGGGGTACCAGTCAACTGAATTGGTTACTACGAACAAAGCTTTTCCTTTTAAAAAAATGAACGGTTACTATACTTTGGTATAGTAATATCAACGTAGATCCCGATCGTAGTTCAGTTAAAGGAGATGACCAACATTGCAGAAAATAGGGGGAGGGGGGGGGGGGGCATTACCAGTCGATAGACTTGGTTATTGCGAACGGAGCTATCCCTTTTCCTTTCGAAAATACTAACACCAGTAGAGATTAATGGCAAATAAAAGAAACTTGACTTGAATGAACCTTTTCACATACCTCCTAATTCGCTTGGTCATTAATTATACAGTAGGTCTGACAGGATTCACTTAGCTAACTGGACACACCCGTTTTCTTAGAAAACATGACGGAAAAGGCATAAGAACCTAAAACAGCGGGTACTAAATAAATATGCACTGCCAAATATCTAGATATTTTTATTTTTACTCGCACACCAGCTAAATACTTATCGCGCCAAAAGACAACCCCACAGTCGTACCGAGTCTTAGTCTGAAGTAGCGAGTTCGATTTGGGTCATTCATATGTCACGAACAAGAGAAAGCTTAAGTACTAGGGTCAACCTCAATGACCTAAAAAAAATCAAAGGTAGCCTAAAGTCCAAAAAATCGAAAAGTTCATTGGTAAAATATTAACAAATTCCGGGGTAAAACAATTCCGGTATCGCTCAGTGTGGCAGCAAGGGGGGGGGGGAGGGAACGAAAAGTATTGTTTCGTAGAAGATTCTAGGCTACAACTGTTTGGCGAACTCTTTTACTCCTAAGAATCCTTGTTTATCTGTATTCCGTGCGAGCTACTTCTCAGACAGGAAAATAAAGTTCAGAAGGGGATTCAGCATGTCTCTTCCGTACTTCGGGTTCATACTTCAGTTACTGGAAATGTAGCTACATTGGTACATCCGGAGGGGGGGGGGGAGCGCCGAAAAATACCACTTGGCACCGAGTGTATTTGTCAAAATGGGTTTTTAAATTAGCCAAATTGCACTTAAATGACCTAAATCAGCTCACATAAAATTAGATTTGCTTGCCAAATGGCCTATAGCTGCAGTAAGTCTGACAATCAGGGATGGCGTTTAAAGTGATGTTATTGCTTACATAGCGAAGACAGGCCCAAAACACTTGCATAATAACAGCTATATGGACCTTGGTTGAGAGAAGTTATTGTTATTATCATTATAAAGAAAGTGGGAAGTGATTGCTCACCTTTCTGATCTATGGCGAGATCTGCTGCTCGAGTGACCATTATGCCTCTGCCTCCTCGGTCTGCTCTCTGACTGAAGCGATTGCATTTCACTCTCCAGACTTAGCGACTGATTATTCACACCATAATTCGAAGGGCTCGTCACGTTCGAGCTCGGCTTCATCAAGCTCTGATTCAACACCGGCGTATTTCTCCCTAAAGATGGCGGTGTTCCTCTGCCTGCCATACCGTTCATTTTCAGGCTATCCGGTGAATCCTGCTGAACCAGATATGCTGGCATAGTTGAAGTGTTATTACGATAATTCCGGGGCAGGGTTGAAAGAGCACTTAAAGAAGGTGACTGTCGACCCTGAATTGATTGCTGTGATTGCCGCAACTGTAGAGACTGATTGGCAAGCAGTGGGGACTGCAGGAGTGGCGACTGGCTGATTTGGGTCTGCCTCAAGGGCCCATTCGGCGAGGCGAGATGCCCGTTCTCCCGCCGGAGGGCGTACAAGGGGAGCTCAGAAACCATTGATTCTTCCGGCCATATCCGTAAATTGTTTCAAGTGAATAAACGAAAATAAAAGGAAGACAAAATCCAAATCGGGTTTAATGGCGGGAATCAGCTGTAGATATCCATCCTAGAAGAAAATAATAAATAAAGAAGACGAACATATATACTGTGCATATTTTAAAGGGATACTCGAGATTTTCGGAAGGGAGCGTATGAGAGGGATACAGATGGACAAATTAAAAGGGGGGATCCTTAAATCTAGAAAAGTCATTTTCACAATAAAATGGTCCGAAAATAATGTTTTTCACAAACACCAATAGCCTACTTGCTTCGTGGAGTTAGCTTGCTTCGCTTGTCGACTCCGGCCGGGCTTCGCGTCACGACACTGTTTTCCTCGCAAAAAAAAAAAAAATTACACGCCGTGGTTGGATGCTGAGAAGTCACAGCAGACAAACTGATCCTGGATTAGTCAGATTATGCTTTCCAAATGTTTTAAATATTTCCTCCTCCGTAATAACATAGCACCGCATAATCCATGTTCAAATCTTACTGCTGACTGCTAACGGCCAACACCAAGGCAGAACGGTTTTCTTAGGCTATGGTTATACTCCTACGCCGCAGGAGATCATAGGCGTTTTTCCGTGCTCCCACAAAAAGCTTGTGGGACGACTGTGGCTCGAAAAGAGTGTTTCCGCGGTTTTCCGTGCGGCCCACAAGTGTGTTTCGACAAATTCGACAAACAACTGACGAGGTGATCGTCGCTTTTGTGGCTCGATCCTGGCGGGAAATTCAAATTAAGCAGCAAATAGTGTCTAAACAATAGAGCCAACTACTTTTTCAAGCATGTAGACCTGAAACTGAGGAGGCTTTATGTACGGTATGGTAAGAAATAACTGGAGTTCGATTTTTGAGATTTTACATGAATTTGATTTTTAGCTATTTGAAATTACCGCCAAAAATAGACAAAACGGCGTTTCCGCGAGTTTCAACTAGTGGCTTTACTGTGTGGCACACAATCAGTTTCCGCGATAAATACTCAGAAGTGTGTGCTCACAACTGCGTCGCGAAAACCTGCGGCCAGGAAGCAGCGGAGAAGGTCGTGCGCTGGTTGAGCTCTGTTGTCAATGATTTTGTATAGCGACAAAGGGTAACACTTGCATCTTGAATTTTGAACTTCTCCGTCAATGTACGGTTGTGGCATAATTTCGACAAGTGAAGCAGGTGCTTTGTATATTTAAAATAACATGATCTCATCTTTTTAATCTCCTTCTTTCGCAGAACATGAGTGACACTAGAACGAAATAGTACAGAAGGAGCGCAGAAGGTGCTGTACAGTTTTCCCGAAGCTTTGTGTGTGATTGAAGGCTTTGTGTGATGGGCAAAACTCGGAACGGCCGAAAAAGCGCTAAAAGTTCGTAGGGAGCAAACAAAACAATGGAGAAAGGTGGGGATTTTAGAAGTCTATAATTCCATAAGGGAGGTATATTACAAAAGGCAGAATAGGCAAGGGAGGGGTCCTTGAAAGGACACCTCGCACTACATAGTGTTTCTGCCTAGATGTTCTGAGATAGTTGACCACTTTACAACTAAGGTACGTTTACAGAAACAGTTCAGCCATACAACGTTCAGCTATAGCGCGTATGTGAACCCTTTTTAGTTCATATTTGTTGTATGTTTATAAGTGTATAGTGCAGTGTTGAAAAATGTAGTAAAAGTTTATGTGCTTGTAGAGAGAGAAGCTTCGGCTTAACGTCTTTTTTTCTATTAATAGATAAACACGGCTTCGGCTGTTTCCAGCCTCTTTCCGTGTCCGTTGCCTTGGATGACAATCTTGCAAAATCTTCATAACCGGTCTCCGAACGAATGATAGTCATGATATGTCACGTAAAGCGAACAAACATGGCAAGCGTGATAATCAGTTTATTGCTGATAGAGGAGATAGGATACACTTATGAAGTGAAGAATCTCAAAACGAAAATGGACGGAAATACTACTGAAGTGGAATGAATGACTATTATAACTAAGACGCGTCCTTTAATTCATATATAACAATAATAATAATAATTTATTTATTACCCACAAATTCCAAAGCAACAAGACCAAACTTTTCGATGAGATCCCAAAAATTCAATATCTGATCCAGACAACTGGGTCTTGTCTTAGCCAGATCCAGTCATCGCCAGAATCCTTGAACATTCTTACAATTAAAATTCAGAAACAGATTAAGGCCAAATAGCTAATCATCTGAGAAAACCAAGTTCAGATATGGTTTCAGCATGTGTGTTTACCCGTATAAGTCATATCTGTTTTGACGAAAAGTTCCTGCCACTTCTGCCAATTTCCCGGTTTCGGCCGAACTCTAGAACTACTTGTCCGGCGAAAAAAGAAAGCTCAAAAACGAACTCAGGGTATCTTCTTTCCCCAATGATGAACATCTAATCAACTTCAAATAAAAATTTAACTTATAACAAATTTTCCGACTCCAGCCGGATTCCGGTCGAACTATATGTCCGGGTAAAATATGATTGTCACACACGGATTCAGCGTCTCTTCTTACCCCTAAATCGGTTATCTAATCAGCTAGAAATAAAACTTTAACTTCTAACAATTTTCCGGTTATGGCCGGATTCCGGGCGAACTACATGTCCTGGAAGAAAATTGTTTTCAAATAAAAGTTCAGCATGTCTTCTTGCCCTAAATCGGACATCTGATCAACTCCAAATAAAACTTTTAATTTTAACAAGCTTTCCGGTTTGGGCCGGATTCCGGGCGAACTACTTGTCCGTCGAGAAAATGGTTTTGACCATCGTCTTCAGCATGTCTCCCTACCTCTAAATCAAACATCTAATCAACTTCAAATAAAACTTTTACTTTTAACAAACTTTCCGGTTTTGGCCGGATTCCGGGCGAACTACTTGTCCGATTACAAAACGGTTTTCACCATCGTGTTCAGCATGTTTTCTTACCCCATAATCGACTGTCACATTAGCTTTTTCAAAATATTTTGTTTGCCCCTTAATTTGAACCCCCTCCCCCACCCCTAAATGTAGGGCTACAAAGCCCATTTACGAACTCGACTGGTCCGCCGACCCAACGAATCCTCACACCAAGTTTCATCAAAATATCTCATTCCCTTCGAGAGTTATCGTGCTTACAGACGGACGGACGGACGGACGGACAGACGAACAAATTTTGCGAAGTCATAGGTATCCCTCAACTTACGTTTTGGGATCCCAAAAACAAGTGGAGTACGATATCGTTATCCTTTCATCTCGAGCACAAACAGACAGCAAATCAAGCTGTCGAACCACACACAAGGACAAGGACAAGGACAGTGATAAGTGTTTTCACTAGGACCTGTGAACCGAGGCTTGTAGAGGCCGAGGCTTTAACAGACCCCAGCCCAGCCCTCTTCCGCTCGACTTTCTAATCTCTTTGAAAGGGTCTGAAGCTCATGGCTTTCGAGGACCGCTCCTGCATCTTTAACGACGTGGGGGAAGACAAGAGCTACTTCTTTCGCAAGGGAACCAACGGCGATCAATAATTTCAGAATCTCGGAAGTCCTCAATAAGCAGCACCGATTTCCGGAAGACCAAACAATCCCAAACAGGAAAAGTTTCCTGGACAAGAAAATAATGCCGCAGCAAAATATTACCCATCACAAAACTGGTAGGAGGCAGACTAAAGCGAGGTTGAAAACAAGATAGACCATGAATGCAGCAAAGTTAGTATGGTTAGTTAGTAAAAAATATCTTTTCACACTGGCTACGGCGTTCTTACAAGGACAATTTTTTAAATTTACAATTGTGTTTTGTCCAGTGTTATCCAAAAGAAGGTAGCTAAATAAAGTAGTTAAAAGTTTTTTTTTTATTTACACTTAAAGAAAAGTAGTTGAAATGATGCTCGTCATTTCACCTTCTGCAACGGTTACTAAGCCGATTTATGTTCAAGCCTTGCTCTTCATGCAGGAAAGAATTTACGAAATCAACCTCTTTTCTGCTAAGACATGGATTTAGAACAAAACCAAATTATGTTAACACTCGGCACCGCAAATTACAGCGCGTCGCGGGCAAAACATTGGGACATAAACTTTTTTTCTGATTGGTAATCCACTCAAAAGAAGAAGAGTAGAAATAAAAGTGGTAAATTAGAATGAAAAATCATGAAGTAGAAAGGCCGAAATTTAGTATTCAAATTTGAAAAAAGTAGAAGTGGGGGCACTGGTTCTGTGAAGGCAGCCGTTCCACCAATTGCTTTGAAAATTAAAGTGGATTATCGTTAAAGGACCCCTCACACACTTTACTCTTCAACTTAAAGTGTTTTAAAATATTTAAGTACTTTGAAAATGGGCTGTACTTTCAACGAATAACCTAGGGTTTTGGCTATTTTAAGCCTTTCCGGAGACCCGTTGACTTATGGCGAAAACAGGGAAACAATTTACATATCCGGTTTTTCTGATGGAAAAACTTCTCGCAGACAACCGTCGACAGCGTGATACACATCGAAGGTAGCAAAACACGGCAAGTGAGAAAATCAGCGTGGTTTTATTATAGAGGGGTTAGAATGTACCGTACGAAATAGGGATCTCTGGGCTTAGAAATATATGAAGTGTATTATAGGTTAGTATTAGTATATAGTTAGTATTATAGGTACGGTAAGACAGGTACTTTAAAGCAATTTAATTCAAGACAGAAAGAAAACCTCCTTCACCGGTCTCTCTGGAACTTCCCGATAACCAGGTACGCTAGATTAACTAGCTTACTACTATACACCCCCATCACTGCCTCTAGACTGAAACATTTTAGGATAGGCCTTGTCAGCTCTGCCGTCAAGAAGCGCTCAGCTTCAACATCACCGTGATAAGCCAAGAAGCCCTAAAAGGTGTTCGGTGGCTAACTGCCGCTTGCCAGGTGGCCAACGCTCCCCCAAATCCAGAATCCACCAAGAAACCATCTAACCACTCACCAGTAAGGTTTCTACCCAACCCCTGGCTTTCCAGATTTACAAGGATGTCAAGTCAGCTATCTCAATTAGAAGGATTTGATATTTTATCAATTCCCCTTAGAAAGAGGGTGAAGGGACCAGAAAATTTAATCAGGCTTCCTCCAGTCCCTTAGTGCCGAATTTGGAGAGATAAAGCCGCGAAGCTGCTATCATGAGAATGGGCTTTTGTCCGCTTGGGCGCTTCTGGAACAATAGGGATTTCAACAGCAGACGCACTCTGCCGGAAAATGACCAGTGAAAAGTGAGCAAAATAATTCCCGAATTTCGATCAGTATAAAAATCCGAGAACGGTAAGCCCTCGAGCGTGAAAAGGACAGCAGTGCTGACACCAGAAACAACGGGCGCGGAGTCTTGAGACTAACAATAGTCGCACAACAAACACAATCCTTGAAAACCTAAGAGAGTTTTCGCGAAATTCTGGTATCAATTCGCTGCAACGAGAGCAGCACATCGCAAAAACTGTAAAAAAGCGATTCGGAATCGCTTTCCCGGTCGACTCTTTCTTGATTCGGCGGATGGTGGTGCATGGCCGTTATATTTGATGGTGGAAAACGGATACGTCAGCTGAATTTTATTGGAGCTATATTTCGGCCCTTCTTGGCAAGGGTCCTCTTCAAGCTCAAAACCGCTCAAGTTGGAAAAACGAACTTGTGGGAAACACCTTTGTGTTATATATATATAATATAGCTCCAATAAAATTCAGCTGACGTATCCGTTTTCCACCATCAAATATGATTCGCAGTCAGCTTGGGCTGAAGGAATATTTATCCTCCAAGTACAAGCATGGCCGTTCTTAGTTGGTGAAGCGATTTGTCTGGTTAATTCCAATAACGAACGAGACTCTAGCCTGCTAAACAGATGACGTATCTTCGGGTACGTTACTCTTCTTAGAGGGACAAGTGGCGCGAAAACAAATGGAAAACTAAAATGGCGGGAAAATGCTGCATTACAAACTTTCTAGAATAGCTTAAACAGAGTCCATCGGACGTTTCTTTGTTCTCATAAGTTCCAAATAAAGCCGACCGTGGAGCTTTCCACTAACTTTAACGAATCACTTCCAAGAAAGCTGCTGCGCTTTCCAAAGGACGAAAACTGCAAAGTTCGAAACTATCCGAAGCAGCACGAAAACCATTGGAAAGTGATTCCGACTTTGCTTTCCAGCTCGCAAAAACCCTTCTCTAATCTCAAAAGAGCAATAGAGGCAATAAAAAGCCAAATATACACCCTTGCGTAGACGCTGTTTAACGACGGCCAAGGCCCTTCATCCTGTCCTGCTCAAAAAGAATTTTCCGGTCAAGACAACGGGTAGGCTACTTTCGGACACCAGTAGCCTACGCACACAAGCCGAGCGATAAATCCTTTCGTCTCCTGATGTTACCAGGTATGTGGCATTACCACTTCCATTATCAAAACACTGCTTCCCCTGCCTTTTTAGACTCCTTGACATAGCTTGACTACGACATTCTCTGCCCCTCCCCCCCCCCCCCCCCACCCAGTGGAAGATTTGAGTACATTACGATGATTTTATCAATTATTCCAACGGCTCGCATTCTTATAACACCCTCACGACCATAGTTGTAAAGCCTTGGGGCCTGAGCAGGTAAAAAAATCTCTACCCAAAACTGCTACCACGGGATACCCTGGGGTTATTACTCAGTTTTATAATGAGGAAGGGACGGTTTTGGTAAGTAATATGTTCTGGGTACTATAACCATAAGTTACTGAGCCGTTGAGTTTGGTGCCTTTGTAGTCGAAAATGAAACAGAGTTGGGGGATTGGTGGCGAATGTTACCGGTGTGGACTCGTTAAAACCGTGTCCAGTATTTTTAGCCGAAACTAGGTTAGTCTAGCGTCGCCAGCAAGCTCAAACGGAAAAGCTGAAGCACCTGTCAAACCATAATGACTAAATGTTAGATTTTCCATTTCTTTCGTCTTTTTTACTTTTTAAGCTACGACTCTCCTCCCCTTGGTGACGTTAACTTTTCCTTATCCTGTTTAACATCAACTAACGTCACCCTAACACTTCTAGGAGGTTTGAACACATCCTTCGTGTGCAGTTGCCCCAACGCTGGAGCCCCCCTTCCCTTCAAAAGCAGTAGCGTATTGGCACATTATATTCGGACGTGAGGGCGTTTGGGCACCGGCAACAACTATTTCTAAAGAAAAGAGGAAATAACCTTTGGGCACACTACTCGGACGTGAGGGCGTTTGGGCACCGACAGCAACTGTTTTACGGAAAAAAGAAAATAACGCTTAGTCACACTATATTCGGACGGGAGAGGGTTTGGGCACACACAATAGCTATTTTTACAGAAAAGAGGAAACAAAGTTTTGACATCGACGCAACTATTTCTACAGAAAAGAGGAAATAACCTTTGGGCACACTATTCGGACGTGAGGGCGTTTGGGCACCGACAGCAACTATTTTTACGGAAAAAGGAAATACCGCATGGGCACACTATATTCGGACGGGAGGGGGTTTGGGCAACGACAAAAGCTATTTTTACAGAAAAGAGGAAATAAAGATTGGACATCGACAACAACTACTTTTACAAAAAAGAGGAAATACCGTTTGGGCACACAGTATTCGGATATGAGCTGATATCTCTAGAGAAAACTAGGCTAGCTACAGGGATTCAGTGCCAACTTCCAGACCGCAAGCATCGCCTGCGTCACCAGACTATACAACCTTGTCGCTAGATAGGCTAGTATGATTAAAGTTAAGGTAACATCAGAATGAGAGAACTGACTTAAAGCCAAGCTTCACCTTCCCGATTTTTCTTCCGGATTCCAGACATCCGTTTTTGTCAAGATGGATCTTGACGGTGCAAGCCCAAAAACGTCCTTAAGTCCGAGACGTTGGAAATCACAGCTTTCGGAATTTAGATGAATGTCGTAGAGACGACATATACTATTTAAGAGCACAATAAATTACAAATGAATTGAGTAAGAGAATCATGAAGAGTGACTGACAGTTGTGATTGGGAGGCAAAAGATATTTAAGGGGACGTTTAGGAACTGTTGCAGAATTACAAAATTCGCTATCATAATTACCATGAAAATGGGGAAGGATTGGCTTAACTTTGCGGAAAGCCCAATTACCTGGAAGACGAAGCCTGGCGATCTAAACCGAGAATACTGACTGAGAAGACGGACAGCTCTCGGAGTGAAAAAGGCTCCCGAAAAACCACTAACCTTTCTGAACAATGATTCCCTTATGCTTTATATTCCAAAATCCAAAACGAATTCCTTCTGGGCACGCCAATCACTCTTAATCCTCCAGGATTGCGTCACTGGTCGAAACACCAAATCACTCTTTGCAAACACTAGAGGAACTGTTTCAGCAGAAGAATCGCGCTGTTCAACAGTGGATCCACCGGAGGGAAAAAAGCTGGTTCACACTGCGCAAGGAGGAGGACTCGCAATCGCATGAGCAAGATACCAAACCTACCCGTGTGGCCGGTGCTTGAGTAACGGAGGCGTGTTACAGGTGCAGTGCTTCAGGGTATGCAGCCTCTTATAGTATATCGTCTGCAGGAGGATTCAAAGCAACCGCCAGCACGAAATCAAACTGAGCCCAATTCTCTATGGAAAAAAAAGTTACCGAGATGAGCCCAAAGAAACAATGGACTGTTCAGAGGCAAAACTAAATGCGAATCAGACGAAGATAGAGCACGACACCGCAGACGACGTACGTTGTAGCAGGTCCATACGAATCTTGGAAATGAAGAATGAGTATACAATGAAAATACAACGGTGCAGAACTGGAACCGGTCATTAAAAGTAAGTCAGATAAGGAGACGAGCTAGCATTTTCAAAGACAAACAAACAAACATTTCAAAAATCGCCTTATCGCCACGCAGCTGATTAATGGTCCTATTTGTGTTTACTTTAACTGATTTTATTCATCAGTGGTTAGATCCCACCTTAGGTCCTCCTCCTGGATCAAGGGCCCATAATAAGCTGCTCGTAACTAATTTATTCTCAATGGCCTTCCACTTCATATACATTAGCATAGCGTCCTTCTTCTCCTTTTACTGTCGGTCACTTTAGTCCACTGCCTGGTACGGCGCTAGAGGTCACTTTTCTTGGTAACAAAGAAAAGGTCACTTATTCATGAAAGTAAACTTTGCAGTGGCGCCTTTTCAGTGAACCTTGGTGGGGGGGGGGGGGGGGGGGGGGGTATAAATTTTCGGCCCCAATCTCTGGCTTTTTACACACGACACACAATTAAATTACTCTTTTTAGGGTAAATTTATTTTTCGAATGCATTTTGCCTTTCGAAACCTACTTAGCGGCGAAAAAAATAACTAAGGACGAAGATTCTGAAATTTAGGGGGGTCGGGCATAGTCTCCTCCCCAAATGGCACCACAGAAACTTTGATTCGTTTTTTTATATTATCGAATCCGTTTCAACATATGTTTCAAGTCAAGAGCGCCCCCCCCCTGGCAAAAAGCAACGAACAATGGCACAAAGCTCTTTCTAATGCGTTCGGTTCTTGGATTGATGGGGTTAGAACCGGCACTTTTTCGCTTTAGCTTAAGGTAATCGGGATTCTGGTGGACAATATGGGTCTGCAAACAGGTGTTGAAAACGTGGATGGGAACGCAGATTATTCCCGAGCTTGGTACAAAGGTTGTAACTTTGAGGAGGATGTAAGGCACTTCGTCCTGACAGTAGAAAATATTCCCGGGACTCTCTTTTGGACAAAAAGGGTGGACGAATACCGCTGACTGAGTCACGCTACTGGAAGGCCATGACAACACATCAATCATGGGCCCTTGTTGGGACCAAGTATTGCTTCGAACCGACCCGCTTATTCTCCTTCGCGGTACACTAGAGCTTTAGCCCCTGCCCCCCCCCCCCCCCTCAGGAAAATTAGGTCAACATCCTTTCTAGCCAGAGGCGCGACTGGGGGGTCGTGACGGCGCCTAGATTTCGTAGGGGAAGAATATCTTCCATCTTGGTACTATTTTTTCGCCCCTAAATAGGTTTCAAAAGGCGAAATACAAAGCAATGACATTACTTAAAGGTATATTCGAAAACTATTTTACATTTATACCAAAAAGAGTAGGAACAGGAGGAAGAATTAAATGTTGAGTCTGAGTAATAAACCTGGGATGGGGGCCCAAAGTTGATCTTGTCCCCCTTCCCCCCTAGGTTTAATGAACTGGCACCACTGTTTCTAGCCCTGAAAACTCATCCCATCCGTAAACATTCCCCGGCCTTACCTTAGACCATGGTTCCTCTGGGTTTTTCCTGAACCTCCAAAGGCGCTTCGGGCATCCAAGAAGAGTTACTAGGCGTATATCGGGTGGGCCGCTGTCCAGACATCTCTCCATTCAGGAATCCATGCATTCTCCAGTACCATGCCTCCGGCACACAATTCACCTGGCAAATCGGCAAGAGTGGTTTCCGGCATGGTAGTCTATCATTTGGAACACGGAGCAAATGACTCCCATTAACATGGAACTCTAGGGAGCTGACTCACCTGGATTTGAGGGAACGTGACCCTAATGCATTTTACCTAGCAAACAAAGTGGTGATTCACAGTTATCGATTGGATTGAGAACGCACTTAAAACACTTCCTAATTTAGGGTGTAAATAAAAAGTTAGGCAAGTCAAAGTGGCACGTAAACTTGTTCTTAATCATTCGACACTTCAAAGATCAACTGAAATATTCGTGTTCTATTAATTCGGGTGTGCTATTTAGCGCACTAGCGGCCAGGAGATGACAGATGAGCAGACGAGTACTTTTCTTCCTTTTTTTTAAGCCGTAGCATCTCTTATAAATTGTTAAAACAAAACTAGGAGACCGTATTTCTCAATTTTTGTGGCTACTCCTCCTTCCGTCAGTGACGTTAATTTTAATCTATTTTTACCCAATTCTAACTATTCACGTCACCAAGCTTCCAAAAATAAACCCGCATATAATTTTATTTTTCCCCTTAATAATTTCAAAATAACAACAAACAAAATACAACAAAAAATAATTCCATCACTATTTATTCCTGAGAATGTACATACAAATTAAAAAAAAAATAAACTAGTTCTACAATTTTTTCGATACTTCTAAATGAAGTCTTATGCACAAATTTGGAGTTCCAAAAAAAATAGTTCCACTAGTTTTTTGGCCAAGAAAATCTGAGATAAAAGTAAGACGACTTTAACAAGTCCTTTCTACAATTTTTCATCTTCACAAAAAAAAAAAACATGACGTTGGCAAGTGACTTATCGAGATAAACCTGCCTCCAGTGAGGTCACTAATCCTCTAGCCCGCTTCTATCTAGCGACTGTATTGGTTTGCGAACTCTATCGGTAGCGTGTAGAGTTGGTTGGTAGTGTGTCGGTCTCAGAAACAGAAGATCGTGAATTCAAAACCTGCCCGAGGAGAACTGTGGTTTACTACTTAGTCCAGGACATTCTCAGACCGGGCCAAAACTATTTGTGAAGCAATGACTGAACTATAGGAAAGTTTATTGAAACCGATGAGATAGATACTCCTTCAAAACCATGATAATAAGTAAGTAAGTAAGTAATTTATTTTTGACCCGCCATTTTGAAAAGGCGGAGTAAATGACGAAAATAAAGAAAATAAACAAAACACATATATACACACAGAAAAAGACACTTAATTTTTAATCTTCGGTCAGGAAGCAGTGGACGATAATGTGGATAATGTGCGCAAATTTAAAAACTGGATAAACTGAAGAACTAGCCAGTATCAACTTAACAGGCTTTCTAGCACTTCCTAGTTCTTAGGAGGGATTAAAAGAAACAAATAGAACAAGAAACTGAAAAAACAAAATCTTCTTGTTTGTAGTCGAGTTCAATGTAAAGGGATAAAGGCTAGATCCCACCCAACTCCTATTTACTCTGACCAAATACCCAGCGATAGACGAACTGGCGTCTGAAAACTGAATTCTTGGTTTCTGTGGCTCTGATCCGACGTCAAATAACCATCCATCAGTATTTTCCGGTTGTTGTAAGCAAAAATTAGCAAAAGTTTGGTACTGTTGGAGCCTTGATTCCTTCTTCAGACTTGTTAATTCCCAAAAATTCGGTTTCGCAGAACTAAAAAGAGGATCGCGGAATCCGAAATATTTTCGAAGGAAGATTCAAGGTCCCCTAAAACCCGGAAAATGTATTTTTTAGCGCCAGTAATCATATTAAGTTCCACTGGGGAAGAAACGACCGGAAAAGACTACTGGATTGTTTTTCTTTTTATCTAGCCGACTGTTAAGCTGACCGCGGTAAAATACGCAGCTGGATATCAATAGTGTCAGAAGCGATACTAGGACTAGCTCCTCTAAGTAGAAGACCGAAAACCGAGTCTTCGGAAGCGACTACCGCTGTGAATTCAAGACGCTGGGAGAATCAGACCTACGAATGGCCTATAACGGACAAGGCCGTTGTGCGTCTCGGCCGAACAGGACAAATAAGAATATACAAACAAGTCTTTGACTCGATAGTCCACTTTTTTGACGTTTTTAGGTTCGATCCTTCGAGAGTGTTAGTTTTCCAGGAACTTGTAAACTTGGACGGATACGTCACGATTTGAGACTGGCAATTCAGCCTGGGTCTGGACGACAGTTGTCACTAGCGATTCGCCTGCTGCATTTTTAACAGACCATGTTGCCATCTCTACATCTCTTAACTCGGCTTCTTGCCGCTCCTGTAATTTAGACATTCTAAGCAGTTTCTTTTCCGTAACAAGTCCGTCACATAGCCTAATCTGTCCCCAGAAGAACCAACAACTAGGTACTGCACGTCTGCCAGGACGGTTATTTGGCAACCGGCACACTGCAACTGCCACGAGGATGGGATATGGCAAAATAGTTCTGGCAAAATTGTTCCCAGTATAGCTAGACATGTTAGCCGAAGACTGGCGAAAATATATAGGTTTTGCTTCCTTCCTTGCTGGTTTCTACTCGATTCTCAGAAAGAAAGACACGAGACACACACAAAGATGTTTCTTCAAATACTGCCGTTTCCTTCTTTACGTTCCTTCCTCACTACACTCGCATTTCGATACATTAGCGAAATTTTGCTATTGACCCAACTACAAATTAAAGGAGCTCAGCGAACAGCAAGAAACATCTTCAAGCTGCCCGGATCCGATCCATTTATGTCAAAGATTTATCAAGGATATGGGCTTGTTCTTCCCACCCAGATTCCTCCCGATCCCTCCATTTCATGCGTGTCATGGCATTTCCGGTACCCCCCTCCAACTCCCCCCACAGTTGTCAGATCCGGTTCGGACGTAAAATGGGACATGTGAGGCATGTGTTCTTCTCTTTGAAGGCTTCGTTCAGTTTGGCATCGTTGACGGGAGGCGTTGACCACACCCCTCTCGAGATTAACATTCTCCTGATTATTACTTTTAATGACGTAAAAACGAGCATCGCGAAAGAGGTAGTTCTATTTGGTGGGGTAGTCTGAAAGAAATGACTTATTATAACCAAACTACTCAATCCTAAATCTGCCCTCTTTAACTGATCGCGAATCAGAGTATTTCTGTTCTTTCTCGAAACTGGTTGCCATGTCGGACAAGCATGTATCGTGCACGAAATAATGGCTGGTACTGATGGTGGTTTGTATCAGACTGAACTACCACGTTAGCTAATTCGTGCATGAAATGACTAAACTTATGATCGTTGACTTTCGGGAATCAGCTGCCGAGCGAAGAGGTGCCTTGCAGCCATTGTCCCAAGCGCGAATTTTTTAAGCATAGGCTAATTAATGTGTTTTAATGTTTATTTACTTTCTATTTTTTATGCTGCATACCCATCTTATTAGCTCCCTCCCCTCCCCTTTTGTCCCCACATTAAACCTAAGTATTGGGTTGCACATAAGAAATTTATACCCACCTTATTAGAGCCCTCCCCTCCCCTTTTGTCCCCACATTAAACCTAAGTATGGGTTGCACATAAGAAATTTCGATGGTTCATTCCAACGTCATTTATTGTAGCCCTTGACCTACTGTCTACAGGAGAAACCAGCAGAAAACCTTGCGCAGCTAGACCATAAACAGAAAGAAGCATGGAGAGACTGAGGCCCTGCAGCTCTGAAACCCCACACAGGTCATGCTCCAAAGAAAAACCTAGTGTCGGATTACCAAATAGACAAGTGATCATAATAATGCTGATCTGATCTTGAAAGAGGACCAAAATCACACTTTTTAAAATTGTTTAAGTGGGAACCCCATCCGTATAATGTAGGGTAGTGATGATTATACGTATGCAGCACCCGGCATGCACACTATTTTGCATGCCTAGGGGCCTCCATAGGGTTGAATCTGGCACTGAGTAAACCTGAATTGTACAAAAGCCTTTTTCCCATTGAAACTGGCGCATGCAAACTATTTTCAATGGTTCTTATAGTAATCTGCTCTCTATTGCCGAAATACACGTGGGTTGATTATCAATTTGTGCCTCAACTATGGCAACACAACTAACGTCGAAGGCATGGTTCCAATATGACCAGTTCACGATTTCAACTTCAGAGGGACAGACTACTATTTCACAAAATTTGGCCATAGAGATCTGGCTTAAGTTTAGAAAAAACTCTCACCTCTTCAATCATCTCTTTAGCTGCTTCCATCTCCAAGTAGTACTTTGGACTGGTTATACCAAAAAAGTCTGCCAGAGTCTCGCCAGCATAATCACATGCAGAAAGGGTTTTGGAGCCAAGAGCAGTACTCATATACCACAGCCAGCTGCTCCATGGTAGAGTTTGCTAGACAGGAAACTAGTCACTGAGGAACTTGGAACTAGCCATGACCAAATTTAGTTATTTTACAGAAAAAGGTGTCCAAGTTGGCGGATCTTTCTTAGAAAAACATGTTTTGGTTGTCTTGCTGAAAATCGTCACTGAGTTCAGTCAAAATATTCACAGAATTATTGGTGACCTGTTGCAAGCTCTTTGCTGACTGCTAACTAAGAAAAGCTGCATTTGACTTGTTATTGCCTTGACACTGTTTAAAACCATTTTATTTAGCTTTTACACGTGAAAAACTGAGCCGAAAAGTATCACAAATAAAATACAGTAAAAAAATCCTCCTGAGACAGGACCAGGGTCGTCGCAAGTGCATTTTCGGTGGTGGGGGGGGGGGGTGAAGAGCCAAAATTTTACCGAATTTTTCAAAAAATTTACCGAATCCTAGAACTAAGAATTCGACCTTTAAAGTATGGAACAGAAACGATTACGTAGGAAGAGTAACAATAAAGGGCAGCATGAAAGACGATAAGCCAACTATTAGGCGGCGTTTTGGCGAAGCCGACATGGAGAATATATTGCCGGGCATGATTGCATCAACAGCTTCTATCTATTATAGCCAACAGAAAATTAAATCGAGCGCCGCAGTCGAAAATTTTCGAAGTCCACTTTTTTTCTGTAGGCTAAAATTTGACTGCTTCTCTTACAAATTCTATCATTTACCATTGATTAAATACCAAGACTCTAAGAAGTTCCAGAAACCGGATGGAGCGACGTTCCGGCAGCAGCACTGTAGTCTAGTCAATATACTACCCATAATCACATAAAGTGAGCGGCGCAGGCGAAATTTTTTTTTATTTTTCCTGCCAAATTTAATTTCCATCCAAATTCTAGCTTTTAATGTTTTGAAATCTCAATTCTAAAAGTGGCTTAAAACCCCTGTCAAGTGATGCGCCCTTACACAAAGTAGAGAATATTACGAAAAGTGGTTCAGGCGGAATTTTCGAAATATTTATGATTATCAATCAATCAATCAATTATATTTCAACTTATGCCATAAACAAAACAAAAAAGAAACCAAAAAACAGGACTATTGATGATATCATAGATCATCCTTTTTGTGTGCGACCAGTGCTTCACTCGACCTCTTCTGAGTTTCGAGGTTCCTGGTAACTTCCGAATCCTGGCAATTATAGCAAATAAATTGCCAAATCCCAGTTATTATACCGAATAAGTTTAGACTGATCGCATGTTCAGGATTCTGTATAACTACCGTATCCCAGGTTATTATACCCAATTGTTTTGGTATCGAAAGAATACCGAACAATATTCATATTCGGTATACTTTCGTCGAAACTGGAACAAAGTTAGGATTCGTGGTTAACTTCCTAATCTTGGAAACTATACTGAATAAATTACCCAATCCCAATCATGATACTGAATAATTTTGAACCAATAGCTTATTCTGGATTCTGTGTAACTAAGGAATCTCCATAAATATATCGAATAGTTCCGGCTTCAAAAAATTACCAAATGATTTCAGTAAATTCTCTCACCAAATTCCTCATAACTACCGAATACTGGCAATTATACCGAATCCCAATCATTTTACCAAAGAGATTTGTACAGATAGCCTATTTAGGATTCTGTATAACTACCGAATCTACATAAATATATCGAACAGTTCTGCTATCGAAAAAATACTGAACAATTTTAGTAATATTTTGAGCCTCCGGCCCAAAAATTTACAGAATCTCAAAAAGGTGTGATGCACCAAAATTTTACAGAATCTCAAAAAGGGGCGATGCAGTTGCAGTGTGTAGGTGTGATGCACCAAAATTTTACAGAATCTCAAAAAGGTGCGATGCAGTTGCGATGCCCCTGGACAGGACTGAAACATGCTCCTAGATTAAGACATCATCCACTGGGTCCTATCGGACAGGGCACTGACAAATGGCATTTGGCTCACAGCCACAGGGCTGAGACAAGACCGAGACTAGGAAAACTGAACAAGGCTTAAGTTAAGAGCAAAAGTGAAATTATGTTGATGTTCAAGATAAGAACTTTATCCTAGTTGATCCTAGCAGATCCTAGCAGGGTCCTAGTGTACCATCACAAAGTCAAAGACAAATGGAATCCTAGCAAAGACAAAGACAAAACAAACAGGATCAAAGCAAGCATCTGGCAAGCATATTGCTGAAAATGGGCAGCATAAGCACCAAGTCACTTGAAGTGGAAGCAAATGAAAATATCTTACAGGGTCTTGCTGTGTTTCAGACTCTCTTGAAGATTCCAGCTGGGTGCTTTTCTGTGCGATTTCTTCATCTTGGCCTATCTCCAACACACCATCACTAAAATACAAGACTTTCTTCTGTTTTACGTCTTGGTTGTCAGAAGGCATAATGTGTCTTCCGAACTCCAAGACTCCGAAGTCGTGAAACATAAACACACCTAATTGGCAAGTCGAATTTTCCGCCACTCGACTGGACCATAGAGAGAATGTAGCCAACGTAGCAGTAGAAAAGAAAAGTTTTACATTATCAAGTATAGGACTTTCGGCTTTGACACCAATTTATCCATGTTTTATTACTAATATAAGCCTTTAAATAGCTGGAAACGATTCCTAGTTTTTTCTTGATTGTATAATCACAGCCTTATAGAAAAGTTTGATCAGAAATGAGAGTTTGAAGGCTTGAATCTTTCACTACAAAAACGTCTCGCAACTGGGTTGCGCCTGTTTTTTGTTAGAGTGTGTACTCTACCCCTGAAGTTGTCAACATCTTAAAGGACCTGTCTTACCTAAAATCAACACCTTAAAGGACCTGTCTTACCTAAAATACTAACGCAACCTACTTCCATATCACTCGTCTCGGAAAAAGGCTTAAAACTGCCAAAACTGTGGGTTGTTTACTGAAAGCACAGCCTAATTTTAAGGTATACAAATATTTTAAAATATTGTAAGTTGTAGAGTAAATAGTGCGAGGGGTCCTTTAAAGACTTAATTCTAAGTTACGGTGATAGACCATGAATTTTCTGACCTTCAAATTTATAGAGATGAAATAAAATGTGCAACAATGTATGCACTAGTTTCTAGCCTTTCACGAACCCTTTCTACCAACCAATTCTTCCTTACATATCCATCTGCCCCTGCCCGTGATAGACATGGTACCAAATTGTTCTCGGGATCAAATACAACGGAAACAAATAATAGGATTTAGACATACCAACTAGCAAAAGTTGCTAACCCCTCATCGCCGAAGATGATTATGGTCTAACAGCCGATTCTTGCTTTCAAGTCCTCGACATGTCTCACAATGGGAATAAATGGGATAGGGCTATTTTTGGTTTCAGTGTCGCCTACCTTACTTACATTCGCCTACCTTACTACTGAAGTTGTCAACCCCTCGAAACTTTCAAACTGTTCTATCTCATGAAGGGAATTTTTTGTACCAAAAAACGGATGATATATATTTTGTTCAGCTCATCAAGGTCAATCGCCTGCCGTTGAAAAAAGATCTAGCTGTATTAGTTCAAATGTTGACTTTTTTGCCCTGGGCCAAATTTATAATATCATCACTTAGAAAGGAGCGAAGGACAAGCTCTAATTTCTTTAGCAATGAGGGAACTTTTAAAGTTTATGAGTCTTCTCTGATACCATTTCTCTACCGCGATCTAAAGTTCAAACAACTGAATGGTGAACTTAGCTGAAATCACGAACAATAGATGGCAGCGCTTTCGGAGCCGGTGGAAAATGACACTTTTGTTTCTCTAAATTTCTATTGATCACTCAAAGAAGATATATTGGCTGTGGGGCCGGGCAACTGCCTCACATATTTAACACTTTTAGCTTTTAGTCCATCTTCAATTTGAAACTGGTTCCAGTCTGCTTGCCTGCTAAAACGGAGCTTTCCTCTCGAAAGTAGAAACATGGTACGATGAAAAGAAAGTTTGGCTGCACAGCTTCAGATAGTCCTCTCTGACATTGGCTATACAACTTCTCTTCACTTCACATACTATAGGCTCTGGTACGACGACAAGCAAAAACCATCCTTTTTGGCCCCAGGTAAGAGTTCTACGGAGCTTTCCAAAATATACCTTACATTACGTATTCATCTATCCGGCCAGAGGTCCACACTTTCTGTAAAAACCGCACACGTTAAACCCTTACCGTGTTTTAATAACAAGATGAAATCGAAGGACTAGGAACAAAAAACAAGATCTGGAAGCTCATATGGCACTTGCAAGGCTGGGTCAGATGGAAGTGATGGTCAAAAGTATTTTTTTCCCATTTCCGTTAAGATGCGTCAAACTTGCTAGGCTGGGTGAGAGGATGGAAGTGATGGTCAAAAGTTTTTGTTTTTTTTACTTTTCGTTTGAGATGCGCACTTTAAGGGTGCTTAAAAATTAATTTCTAAGCAAAACCATTGAGGCAAAAAGGATCATGTGCTCATGGCGATCGTGAAAAAGTAGATTTTGCTTAAAAGTATTTTTTGCACTTTGCGGTTAAGATGAGTTCTTTAAGAGATGGTCGGATCGGGGAGTGACGATGTCTAACCCAATGATGTCAAGTTTTTAATGCTCCAGCATAGTTTTATCGTCCTAGCACATCTGGAAGTACCTTAACTCACGATCACCGGAATTCCGGACACCCCTACAGCTCTCACCCCCCCCCCCCCCTCGGTGCCCGAATCCGGTTCGATTCTGTCAGTGATGCACCTACGACTGGTGCCTGTACTTCCCACCAAGTTTCATCCTGATCGCTCCACTCTCGTGCGACTCGTGTCGCAAGATGTCCAGTTCTCCCCCTCCGACCCCCCCCCCCCCAGTTCATCGGATCCGGTCCGGACTTGAAATGGGACTTGCTGAGACATGAGGTCTTTCAAGATATTAAGTTCGTTAAGATCCGATAACCCATTCGAAATTTATGCATGCTACTAATTTCCGGATTCTGCCGTCTCCCCCTCCCCCACGATAGTCAGATCGGGCAAGCGACTGTTTCCAAGTTAATCTGGTCGGGTCCCTGAGATGCCTGCCAAGTTTTATCGTCCTAGCCCACCTGGAAGTATATTAACTACGGATCGTTGGAATTCCGGAACCCTCTCCACCTCCCCCCACAGTGTCAGAATCCGGTCCAGTGCTGCCAGTGATGTATCCAGAGCGTGTGCTTGTTCGTCGCTCCAAGTTTCCAAATTAGTTTGGTCTGGTCCCTGACACGCCTGCCAAGTTTCATCGTCCTAGCATATCTGGAAGGACCCTAACTCGCAAACACCAGACTAACCGACCGACCGACCGACCAACCGACCGACCGACCGACCAACCGACCGACCGACCGACCGACCGACCGACCGACCGACGGAAATGTGATCGGTATATGGCACTTGGCCGGAAGGCAAGTGCCATAAAAACACGACAAAACCAAAGTGTTGCTCTCGTAACACAATAAGTTGGGTTTTCAGTTAAACTTTAAACTAAATATTGATCTTAGAAATTTGTTTTAACCACTCCTAAAACCTGAATCCGAAAGGGGTTATTTTCTAGTAGCTGCGTTCTTTGCACTCCGGGCTGTCTCTGGTGTTTAGTCACCAGTGTCCGGTTCTTCCCTTGAAACGCGTGTTTTTGGCTCACCTGTGAGTTGATGAAAACTGGCTAACTCCTCGCTGAAGCCGGGCTCACGAGCAGGTTCTGGTTAGTCCGCACCGGTGAGATAAGACCGGACACTGGTTAGTTCAAAAACGGGTTATAAGACTGGTGAGAAGTCAGCGATGGATGCAAAAACGGCCGGAGACCACCGGTGAGAACTCCCGTGACAAAAAACGCAGCTAGTAATTATAATTGGAGAAATCGCCGTAGGTGGGGACCCGTGAGAACGGGTGAAGCGAGTCCCTAGTCCCTACAGACAAAAATGCAGGGACTCCACAGCGGGACTCTGGATGAAACGGCGTGATGACGCCTTATACTGAAATTGTGTTGATAGGCTACCTGGCTGGTCAGTCAACCGATATTTTTATACTAATCATCTACGTATACAGCCAATTCAGGCACGAAATTTTAGTTAAAAAAGTCCGGGAAACGCCGCCAAACAGCGTAACGCCGCCGCCAAAAGTAAAATCGGCGCGGCTTCGGGGTCTACCCGTGACGCATGGGCGGTTTAAAGTGCTTGGGGGCGGCGTAAATACCGCAAAATGTACTTGTCAGAATCTATCACGGGCTGTAGAGTTAAACTGTTTAGAAACAATACAAATGTACTGCACCACATCCGGATTAAACGAACTTCAAGAAACCAGTTTCTGAAAGCTAAAGGTTATCCCGAATCAGAGGCGTTCCTAGCCAAAATGTTTGGGTGGGGTGGGGAAGGAATTTACCGACTGGCTGGTAATTTTTACTGACTGTGTTTGAAGAAAAAACGACTGTTTTCAAGTAAAAAAACGACAGTTTCAAAAAAATTGACTGATTTTCAGGAAAAACGACTGTTTTGACGAAAAATCGACTGTTTTAATGAAAAAAATCAAATGTTTTGGCGAAAAATCGCGGCGCTTCGCGCCGACTCGATTAATTTTTAACGACTGGCCGACAATATTGGGGGGGGGGGTGTTCCCCCCCCCTCCCCCGGTCGTGACGCCCCTGTCCCTAATAACAGGAACTGGCTGGAGAGCGAAGCCACCGCAGCAGATTCTAATAACTGTTTAGCAACAAAATGCCAATGAGCGCTGCAGGCAAAACTTTGTTTGAATCTGCATGTTTTCTAACAAAAGTTAACTATTTCCCGAACAAATTTTAGGTTTTAAAATGGCCCATCCCCAAAATGGGAGCTCAAACGTTCCGCGTACTACTTCAGGCGCCGCAGGCGAAAATTTGAGAACTCTTCATGATCAGAGTGACTTTTTGCATCACAAATGAAAGCAAGGGCCATCTATCATAAATCAGCTCATAGTGTTTGGTCACAACACATTTCAAACAGTATGAGACATTTAATTGAAAACTGGCACCTGGCCTTCAGCTCGACTTTTTCCAAATAAAATTACCATCCGAAGAAAACTGAAGTCTTAGCTGCAACCCACGTTAAACACAGATTTTGAAACTTTTCCTACCGTTTTACGAAATAAACAAGCTGGGGTTAAGTGGAAAAGGCACTGGGTGTTTGCTGAACCTCCCCCCCTTCATACTCCTATATTTCGTGCTCATTCTGGACGATGCCCCCACTTGACCTTCCAAGGGGGCCCTCAGCTATCCAGGACAAAATCACAAAGTGAAACTTGACGCCAAGTGCTAATTTCTCTTTTGTGTTCAGAGTTTAGACACACAATCAACGAAGGCTCGAATGCGCCAAAGATAGTTAATTTTTCAAAGATAATAATAACAAAGATATTCGAAAAAGATATTCAATTTTCAGATATTCGTAAGATATTTAATTTTCATCAGTGACCTGGTCAACTGACATGGCACAACCAGATGTCACAATTCTGATGAGAAACTGACATTTTCGGGCTATTTTTCTGTTTTTTCCTAGGTAGCTCTGGGCCCCCTAGGAAGGCAAGGGGGGCAGCCACCCCTCCCACCAGTCCCACCCCCCAAGTGACGCCTCTGGCCCGGAGCTGCAATGGATTTGCCCTTTTTACGCCATCTGTGAAGAAGTTTGTGGGTGTTCGTACTTCGTCCTGCCTAGTGTAGATAGAATTAATCGGAATGGATAGAATAAAGCTTCATTTTTGTGCCTTCGCCAGAACTTTTAAAGCTGCCCCAAGTCATTGACCTACGAAGAGAATTAAAATATGATTATGTTTTATGTTTGAAGTGGAAAATACTAACTGTGTGCTTTTTGTGTTCCATCTCTATTCATAGATTTAGTCTGTGTGGCTAGCAGGTGCTGTCATGTTGCGCTTCCTTAGCAGAAGGAGAAGTAAACAATCACCACAGCAACAGCCAAACTCCCCTGTAAGGGGTGGTCTTCAGTCATTTCAGCAGAGTATCCAACCAGTTAAAGCAAACAAGAACTTGCTTGTTTGCAAAATTATTGTTTTGGATGGTGCAGATCTCACGGTTGAAGTTTCGGTAAGAAGGACAAGTCAAAAATCCAATGCCAAATGGCCATTATAATTAATAATAATTGTATTTTCTTTGGTGGAATCAAGTTTGAAGTATTTCCACCTTGAGTCTGGCCTAGAAAACTGAAAATTTGTGCATCTCCATGGTTTATTAAGGTTCATTTTGAAGATATTTCTATAGTTTGTTGCTGATCTTTGGGCAGTAGCACAACTTGCAGATTTTTGGTAATGAAAATTGAAGTGCTGGGTATTTATCATATTTGTTTTCGAATTTTCTCAGTCCAAAACAGCTGCTAAAAACATTTCAAAGCTACCACTGTATTCAGGACTAAATAATTGATTTAAAAAATGCCTGCAGAAATATGTCCTAGCTAGCTTATATTATCATTAATATAATTACATGTAGATTCAGGTAAAAAAAAGTACCTGAACCTCCCTGAAAAAATTTGTTGATACTAAGGACTGAATATTCATGGCCAGTTACACCAGTAAATAGCCTTGTTCTTTGAACTTGAGCATCATAGTCGCAGTTTCTTCTATAATCCATGTGCAGCTGATCCCAGTGAAAAAAAAACTAACACCCAGTTTCAATAAAAATTACAAGCTTTATCAGCTATATTTCTGCCCGTCTTGGCAAGGGTCCTCCTCAGGCTGTCAATCTTCAGGTCCAGTATTGGGGAAGGAAATGTCGTCGCCCCAATCATGCAGCAAAAACAGCAGCCGTTTCAAAAATGAAATCTCAGCACTAGTTTTTCCGTGCAATGATTATTAAAAGTAATAGATACAGGCGAGTACTCCCTAATAGAAACGTGGAATGAGGTTATTAATGGAATAAAAATTTAAGCTTTCAGTCCCTTATTGATAACAAAACCGAAGTTGATCAAAATACAGAAAAACCTCTCCTGTCATCTCCCCAACCGTGCAGCAAAAACAGCGACTGTGTCAAAAATTAAATCTACAGTGGTATTTGAAAGTAATTTGCCCGAATAAGATATTTATAGTCTGTACACTGTCAGAAGTTTCATAACAGATTGAGCATAACACTTTCAAGAATAACACCTTTTCACTTAGAAATAAAGTGCTATGACCAATTAAGTTTACACTGTTTCGTGTCTAGATCTCCAGCAACACCTTCAATTGGTAAAAATACTAACGGGAAGGAAAGAAACATAACCAATAACATCCCGAAGTGTTATCTGTTGAAACCGCGCATCCTGCTGTTGTCGTTATGTAACTTCTGACAGTGTAGTATTTTTACCTATTGAGGGTGTTGTTGGAGATCTGGGCACGAGATAGTATAAACTTAATTGGTCATAACCCTTTTTTTCTAAGTGAAAAGGTGTTATTCTTGAAAGTGTTATGTGCAATCTTTTATGAAACTTCTGACAGTGTAGAAGCTTCAGTTATTTGTTACAGGTTTGTTTCCTTCCGAGACGTGGGACCTGAAGATTAACAGCCTGACGAGGACCCCTGTCAAGAAGGGCTGAAATATCGCTGATGAAGCATTGCAGCTGACTTATCCGTTGTATACATTATTTGAATAAATGTCTCAAAGTCAGCTTGAGCTCAAGAAATATTTAAAAATTACGCAGTGTGATGTCATCAATCTCAGAATATTTACTCCACTAAATTAGGTGATTTTAACATGTGCCGGCATTCTCCCATAGTAATTAGTGTTTTTCTAATCAAGAATTGGGATACTTAGCAGCAAGTTAGTGAGGTATTATTGAACTCAAACTAAAGCTTAAGTTCAGGAGAATCATATTCCCATTTAGAATTTGAAAGTTATTTTTTCAGTAGCTACCCTACTTTGGGAGATAGAATTACCAACTTCGAACAAAATTTTAAACTTGTAGAAAACATCCCTTCTAGGGGTCTATCTTGCTTAGAAAAGGAACTGAAGAACACAAGAAAAATACTAGATTGAAGATAAACCGGCAATTTTATATTGGAGGAGTAAATTTGAAATCAGAAGGATGTTGATTATCACGTTAGCTTGAATTCCTTGCTGTTATTTACAAAATAATAAAAACAGAGTGTTAATAAGTGGAAAACGAGAAACCCCCTTTTAAAAGCAAAACAAAAGAAAAGACTAGTAACTTTAATAGACCCAAACTTGGAAACTGTTCAAAATAGTTGAATTTTGCTTCTTGAGTGTATGGAAATTTAATGGGTCTGTGGCCTGTACTTTATGGGATGATGCCTTCATGTTATTTTATTTTCTTAATCGGTCCATCAGAATTGTTCAACCCTTGCCTATCTTTCTGCAGTTGTTGTACAAAACAATCTCATTTTATGCATTTTAGACATGTAGCTGAAAAGAAAACTGGCAGCACTGGTGGTCCCGCCAAAGGGTGTCACCCTTTTCCAATGAATAGCCCCAAATTGTTGGCTTACAGTCGTGCCTTAAATTTATACTTAACATTCTCATACTTGTATTCCTCTTAATTCTCTCTGTTCTGTTCTTTCTTATTGACATGTGATTTTTCTCCACAGAAAAAAGCGCTTGGAAGTGATTTATTGGAGCAAGTATTCTACTCGCTAGACATTACAGAAAAGTACTACTTTGGTCTTCAGTACACAGATGTCAATCATGTCCAACACTGGTTAGATGCCACAAAGCTTGTTAAGAAACAAGTAAAAAGTAAGGCCCTTCTCTCTAGTAATCACTCAGCAAATGACTGTATTCGAATGCTTTAACCTCTTGTATTATTCATTTTATTTATTTATTTATTTGTGACCCGCTTTCTGTATAACAGCGGAGTATGTTTTATCGAAGCTTATTTCTCATAAGTATGTGCCACTTAGTTTGACTTATGGCAGGATGATTCGGTTGACAGCGAGGATTCTTTACGTCAAGGGAAAGCTCGTGTTCGTAGATGGGCCCTATAGCTGTATACTTAGGGGAGGGGGAGGGGTTTCAAATTAAGGGGCGATTTTTTTTTTTTTAAAAGCTAATGCGATAGTCCATTTAGGGGTAAGGAGACATGCTGAATCCAGATATGAAAGTTAGTTTCTCGCCGGACAGGTAGTTCACGCGGAATCCGGCAAAAACGGAAAATTTTTCAAAAATAAAAGTTTAATCTGAGCTTGATTAGAAGTTCGATTTTAAGATAGGGAAATATGCTGAATCCGAATATGAAAATTATTTTCTCGCCGGACAAGTAGATCGCCCGGAATCTGGCCAAAACGGGAAAGTTTGTTAAAGTAAAAGTTTTATATGAATTTTATTAGGTGTTTGATTTACGAGTAAGAAAACATGCTGAATTCATGTATGACACTCATTTCTACCCGAACACATAGTTTGCCATCACCAGCTGAAATCGGAATTTTTTTTAAAAGTTGAAGTTTTATCTGAAGTTGATTAGAGGTCCGACATATGGGTAAGGGGATACACTGAATCCGTTTTTGAACTTCAGTTTCTGCAAGACAATTAGTTCGCCCGGAATCCGGCCGAAACCGGAAATTTGGCAGAAGTAAGGCAGGAACTTTCGTCGAAGTAGATATAACACAGGTTGTAGGGGTAAATACACATGCTGAATCCATATTTGAACTTGTTCTTCTGAGAGGGGAGTCTGGCAAAGGCAAAGACCGGCAAAGACCGGATCTCTACAAGACCAAATGTCCGGATCAAATATTAAATTTTTGGGATCCCATCGAAACCTTTGGTCTTGTCTATTATGCATCAGCCGGGTAAACAGCAAGCAAGTAAGTAATTAAGCATCTGTTGTGATCCAATCAAACATCGGTATCGGATAGTGAGGTCTCTTTATCCATTTGTTCAGCTCTACAGGATCCAGGCATATCCGGATGTCGCCGTTGGGCTTCTGCACTACGACTGTAGAGTTTACCCACTCTGTTTGTTCTGTAACTTTTTCGATTATTCGAGGGATACCAGTCGTTCCAGTCATTTTTCAGTTTGTCTAGGATTGCCAGGGGACCCTTCTTGATGGCTGTACTGATGGTATTGCCCCTGGCGTTAGGTGTATTTTGCACTTTCCAGGGATTTTTCCAATGCACCGAACACGTCTATGTATTCTACCAAAGTATCATCTGTAGTACTAGCTACTCGTTCTACGTTGTGTATGAACTTGATTAAATTCAATGATAAACTGGTCTGTCTGCTAAGTATAGGTCTCTTCTCTGTGTCCACCACATAGAAACTGTGTGTTTGTGGTTCCCTGTTCTTGTACAGAACCTCTAGATGACAGATACCAGCAACTTTCCACGATTCACCAGTACGTCAGATGTTCATTCATTTCTGGTCGTGGGAACATCTGTTAATGGTCTGCATTGGTATGACGGTTGCTTCCGCACCTGTGTCAATTTTGAGTTCCACATGATTCTTTCTTTCGTTAAATACAGTTCGACCACTGGTTCACTGCTCTTTTCCTCCTTGGTTTGGATGCTTTCAGTGAAATACTGTGATGGTGGATCTGTATTACTTTCTCCTGTTTAAACGCTATGAATGTTGCTTTGACTGCTTCTTCACATTTTTGCAAAGTGATTCATCTTCTTGCATTTTATGCAGCTTTTTCCTTTGGCAAGGCACTGTTGGCTTCTGTTGAACACGCCACCGTAGTTGTAACACCTTGGCCCTTCACCCTCTGGTAAAGGGGATTCCCGACACTGCCCTGGGGGTGGGCAACACTGTCTTCTCCGTTCAAACAAAGCGGACATCTGTAGTTATCCCTGATTAAACTATCCCTGTTTCTCGTTCTCTCAAAGACTTCTTTTTTGTTGTAGGTTATTGTATAAATATTGTTGGTTATGTCACAAAGAATGAGAACGATTAACTAATAGGTCTTCCTTTATAGTTGGTCCACCTTTCACTTTCCGGCTGAGGGTAAAGTTCTATTCATCCGAGCCAAATAACCTCAGAGAAGAGCTGACACGTTATCAGTTCTTCTTACAGCTGAAACAAGATATTCAGACTGGTCGGCTTGAATGCCCTGTTCAGACTACTGTGGAGCTGTGTGCATTAGCATTACAATGTAAGAGATTTACTGTTGCCTCGTTTTCACACTCTGGGAAAGTTCTTCTGTTCGGGAATATTGTAAAGGGTTTCTCCTCACCTATGGGTTTCGTTTTAATATAATAAAAATAACAATAATATTAATGCATTTGACAGATTTCCCCCCTCAGAGGTGTCACTAGATGTGAGGTGTCACAGAGGTGTGACCTTGGGGGGGGGGGGGGAAGGGGCATCCAGTTTGTGCCGACGGGCTAAAAAATTTGCCGACAAAACAGGCCGCTGCCGCATCGCGCGGCAACGGCGCGCATTTCCCACCAGCACATAATCGAACCGGTTTTAAAACTAATTATAATGCATAATTTGAGATTATGTGAATTCGTATATTTAATGCACACATTCGGCTTTTCATTTACCTTTCGCTAAAAAGTGAAGCTTCCAACGACTGTACCCAGACAAGTTAAACTAAGCACCGCTTGCGAAATTTTGAATCTGCCTTTTTCTGGAAAAATTTGATCTATACCTGTCATACGAGTTCTAGCTTCTAATGTGTTTCAAACCCATCAAGAATTTCAAGCCTAAAACGCCAACTAAATCAAACACCATTCTTCCAAATAGAGAACTTGGTGGAAAAGCTGATTAGCAGAGCGCCTTTTTGCGATCCCAAATGAAGTAAGGCTACCTGTGAAATCACAGGTCTGTCCGTCAAAAAAAGTAGTGGTGGCCATCAACAATAAGGTGAGCTCAAAGTAGATTTGTTATAAATTTACAGCAAAAAAGTAGTTTTCACCTTAAAAGACATGCTTAATACTGGACTACTGCGATCGCCATTGCACTGCGTCCCCTCACTTACTCTTCGAGATTAGGACCACACCGAGAATCGACCAATAAAAGAAATAAGGATCCCAATTTGCCGTAAGGTAAGTCTTCATCGGCAGCCAGATCGATCAAGAGAACAGTTTATGGGTACGAATAGACAACAGACCCACTGACAAAGCAAGGAAATATGTTTGCCGAATTTTGACGACAAGGAACGGAATGGATCGAAAAAGTATTTGACGGTGCATGAAAAAAGTGGTTTAACCATGAGACTTAAATTTTCGGTCTTTGCCCGAAAGAAGTTCAGAGAATTTGATTTCATTTCTAAAAGATCACGATTCGGCGACGAGACTTGCACTAGCCTGCAGAATTTGGTTCTTTATGTGGAAAACAAAATCCCGATTAAACGACGAAACATAACAGCATTTTATTTCTTCTGGGTTTTGCGCGACCAGACTGTACAGAATTTGATTTCTTACGTATAAAAAGAATTGATGCGCCGACGAGTCGACTGACGCTCGACATAAGCATACAAAATTGTATTTCTTCTATATAAGAAGAACCCGATGTGCCGGCGGGAACACCCGAGGCCCGACAAAAGCATACAGAATTCGATTTCTTCTGTGTTTTGCCCGTCAAATGTTTGCAGAATTTGATTTCTTGCGTGTAGTTGCGTCCGTTTTTTTTGTCGAAATCTTTCATTCTCGGTAACAACAACAAACCTACGATCTTAATAATAGTACGAAGCAACAGAAAGGGCTTTCGCCTCTAAATAACTCTGAGAAATTTTGTGTAATCGGACCGATCGGAGTTAAAAATCCCGTCGTTGCTTGATTGGCTGCAAGTTTGGATTTTAACTACAGCCCAAAGAGCTTTTGCCAAGAAAACTTGAAATATCTCGTCACAAAAATTTCAGCTGACTTATTCTGTTTTCCTTCTGTTTAATCTGGTAGTAATGCATATATTAGATTTACAGTTATTTAGCGATTAATTACAAAATATTTCGACTTTTAAAACTTACCTCTGGAGTTGATTTTTTCATTTTTATTTTTTTTGTTCTTAGTCATTTCGTTTTTAAAGCCGAATGTGGAGACTACGATCCAGACATCCATAATGCAGCTTTTGTTTCCGAATTCCGCTTCGTCTCTGAGCAGACTGAGGAGATGGAAGAGATGATACTAGAGGAGTACAAACGTTGCAAGTAAGTTGTCTGGACTTTTTTAGTTATTATTTTTGTATGGGGTCTGGGTTGAAACCAGTGCATCTTCAGTAACACATTAGTAAGTTTGTCCTATCCCCCTACTCTTACCTTTTTAGCAGCTGTTGGGATTTTAGATTGGCTTGCAGCATTCATTGAGCTGACGATTTGGCGACGAAGGAAGAAGACAATCCAGATTGACCATTAACAGTCCGAATTCTCCGAAATGAGTTTTCTCCGATAATCCAGATTATGAAAAATCGTTTTCTCTGACAATTTGACCGTTCGAACTCGTTCTTGGATCGTCGATTCCGGAATCTTGCAACGAAGTGAGATCGTCGGAATGGTCGGATTGCCGTATGTAATCTGAGAAGTCGATATCGCTGTTTCTCTGATTATGTAGGATTATGTTCCTGGAATGTCGCGGAAAAATGCCTGTAGTTGGACGAGAGTAGACATCCCGACCCCTCGTTACAGTGTTGTCGTCTTCGCGGTTACTCTTAGAGTTCAGTTCAGTCTAATTTTGAAGACATAACGGACAAGCTGATTTGGTTATTTTTACGTCTACGTCAAAACAAAAATCTACATGTTTATACAGTTTTGCGGCGTGTACATACCGACGTCTTGTCACATATCGGTATGGTCGGTAACATAATAAAAACAAAACTACACAAAATTAGTACAAGGTCGCATGCTTCGCAGACAAACCTAGTGGCTCGAAAATTCGAACTTGGGACCTACGCCTTTCATAGTTCAGAGTCTAGCGCCTTCACTTCCCGGCTTGACTATCAAAATTTCTCAGGATTGTTCGATGTGTGCAGAGGGTTCAGTGTAGTGTGAAAATGGCTTACGGAGGACCCTATGTGATCTTGATTAATGTCACTTAATCGTTTGTAGTTGTCCAAGGAATGATGGATAAGATATATATAAACTCGAAACATATTGACAGAACATACCAAGACAAAAGTCAGCTAGGATATTCTTCTGTGATTTTTTGCTCTTCTCTTCTAGGCTCTTCTTCTGTGATTTTTTGCTCTTCTCTTCTAGGCTCTTCTTCAGTTTTCAGCCTATAGCCGGAAGAAACTCGTTTCTTCCGGCCTAGCTGATTGGTAAAACATCTAAATTAAAGAAAACTATGGCAAGCTGATAATGATAATCACTAAAAAATAACAATAACCGTAACATCAGAATCAGAACCTCTAACTTTGGCGAATAGTTTCAGACGTCAGTTGGGAGTAGCGTTTACAAATGTACTTACCTTCAGTTCGAAAACTCGTTCGTTCATCCTAGTTGTCTTAAGATCCTAGTTGTGCTTCATTCTAGTAGTGCTTTTGTTTCAGAGGTCAGACGCCAGCTCAAGCCGAGATGAACTACCTAAACAAGGCCAAGTGGCTCGAGATGTACGGCGTTGACAACCACCGGGTTTGGGGAAAAGATGGCTGTGAATACTCTTTGGGGCTTACCCCAACTGGTATCCTTGTGTTTGAGAAGACGCAAAAGATCGGTCTCTTCTTTTGGCCGAAAATTGCGAAGCTGGATTTCAAGAAGAAGAAGCTAAGCGTCGTTGTCGTAGAGGACGACGATGAAGGGAGGGAGCAGGAGCACACTTTCGTCTTCAGGTACTTTTTTTTCGAACCAGCATACTTTCTTTCCTGTTGTTTTTTCTCAGGAGTTCTTTCTCCTCCTCTGCCAAGTGACGTTAGTCTTCCATACTTAAGCTACTGTCGATTTAGCCTTGTCTCGGTCCTGTTTCAGTCCTGTCATCCAGATGATGTTTTATTTAACTACTGCCAGTGCCCTGTCCGACAGGACGCCACGAATGATGACTTGATCTCGGAGCAAGTTTCGGTCCTTTCTCGGGTCGATTTATCGACTGCGTTTTATTTGTGATGCTTGTCCGTTGAGTCATTCACCTGACAAGGCTAAATAGTACGGCTTAAAACCCTGACAAGGTAGTAATAAGAAGACGAGACCGAGACAACGAGGACTCAAATCGAACGCAGCTTTAAAGCCATACTTACAAGAACTGATCTTTCCATGAAATAGCTCAGAAATATCGTTGTAGTGGAGTGTTCCTTGGAACACTCCACTATTGCGAGCGCTTAGTGGAGTACCCCACTATTGCGAGCGCTCTAGCAGCTTACAGCTTTCGGTTTTCACCGTATTTTGTGGAGCTCATAAATCGTGAAGCATTGCAAGTATCGAGTTGAAACTTGGTACACGTGTGGGTATTGGGGTCTAGTTGTGCCTTTTTGCGGGGTCCCACCCCCACCCGGTTCAGGGGCAAGTCATCTTAATGAACCTTGATATTTGGAAAGGCCTCGTGTCTCAGATGTCACACTTCAAGTCCGGAATAGGTCCGGTGACTTTGGGGGGAGTTGGAGGGGGGGGGGGGGGGGAAATCGTGTGACATGTTTCAGAGTGTACGGGTCGGGATGAAACTTGGTGGGAAGAACAAGCACAAGCACCCCCCAGAAGGTCTGAGAAGAAAAAAAAAATGCGGTAAATATTGTCTGGTGCGGCGGAGCCCCGCCAGTTAAAATTTGTCAGATTCACCTGACTTGATGATTTTTAGGGAACCCACCGGATTGTTCAGAGAACCTACCGGAATTTTGCTCAGGGGATCTGCCGAAATCATGCTCAAGGAATCTATCGGAACTTGTCTAAGGAATTTACTGGAGGCTGGATCAGGGGTTCTACCGGACTTCGCCCCACGGAATTTACTAGAATTTTGGAATCTATCGGAATTTTGCTCAGTGAATTTACCGACATCTTGCTGAAGGGAATCTACCGGAATTTGTCTTCGGGAATTTGCTGCAGGCTGGACCAGGGAATCTACCGGACTTTGCTCCACAGAATCTGCCAGAATTTGTCCTAGGGAATCTACCGGAATTTTACTGCTTACCGGATGAGTATAGACTCACAGCTTACCAGGATGACCCCGGCACACAACTTTACCAGAATTAGGCAACCTAATGAAATTTCCATAATTTCCAACTACAGATACTGTTCCAGGAATAATATTACGGTACAGTCTAGAAACTCTTTTCTAGACTGTAAACAGTCTCTTTTCCGGTCCGTTTCCTTTCCAGAAACGAGTTAGCCTTGTTCCGACACGATCTCGAAAGTCGCCAGGAGAGCCTCGAAACAAACAAAAAGTTTGAAGATACATTCTAAGTCTTTCGTGAACTGAAAGATGTCTTACCACTAGTGTGGAAATCGTTCAAGCTGCGCTAAGACAATCCCTATTACTTCAGCAAAAGGGGAAAGACTTCTTAGCAAGATTAAGTTGATTAAGACCACTTTGCGGCCAACAATGGGTGACCAGCCAGCGTCTGTTACTAATCGCATCGATCTAGTTGACGAATGTGAAATTGGACGTTGTGAACAAATGGAAAACGCTAAAAACGCGACGAATAAATCTGTAGGGTGGGTTGAAGGTCGAAGAGTTTTTAGTTTTAACTGACAATCTTAACTGACAAGTGTAACCGAAGAGGGCTGAGATCCAACAGTCTAGTAACATGTCACTAATTCACTTAAATTTTCCCGAAAACCCGTTAAAAATGTGTTACTTCGTTTCTCCGTTATCCAGGGATAATTGATTTCATAATTATTCTTTTATATTTGTAGTGCCGAAAAATGATAAAAAAAAATCAGAGCCATTGCAAGACATATCCGAAAATCAGGCGTAACTTCTCCGATGTCGCATCTTTAGTCCTGGAATGCAGGATTTTGTTCAAATTCAAATTCTCCGTGTCTGGATAAATTTTGGTTTGTCGTGCAAGCAGCGCACATTAAACGTTATTACCAGAGACCCGGGTGGAAAAATACAAAATCCCTCAGATGTGTCAAAATATTTCAGTGTAATCATATATGATCTTTAAAAATAAGCCTTCCTTTTCAGTTAAACTTTAACGAGCCTATGTTATTGTTGTTTGTAACACATAATCTAAGTCGGAACACAACAGTATTCTAGAGTTTCTGCAGAGATGGTCACTACGGAGAATTGTCGGTAAAACCTCGAGAAATTCCGGTAAAATTTCGAAACATTCCGGTAAAATTCTGAAGCCGCACCCCCCCCCCCCCCATCAGGAAGGTGTCAGGACGCCCCTGAGAACAAGCCCTAGATAAATAGTTCACAAGAAAGGACCGGATCCGAACACTGCGGGGGGAGTTTTAGGCAGGCTTCCGAAATTCCGATGATCCCGACTCAAGATGCTTACACATGTGCTAGGACGATGAAACTTGGCGGGCGTATCAGGGACTTTAACTTAAGAACACTCGTTTGTACGATTTGACGATCGTAGGGGGAGTGGAGGGAGGGGGAATCCGTAATCTTGAGGCATGTCCAGCTTTTGAACGGGTGATCGGATGTTAATGAAACTTGACATTCGGAAAGAAATCATGTCTCAGATGTCCCATTTCCAGTGCGGACAGGATCCGATCAATGTGGGGGAGTCGGGGGGGGGGGGGGGAATTCTGTGACACGCTTAAGAGTGTTGCGATTGGGATGAAACTTTGGTGGGAAGAACAAGCATAAACCCTGGATACATCAGTGACAGAACTACTGCTACAGAACCGGCCCGAATTCGGGTACTCTGGGGGAGTTGGAGGGGGGGGGGGGGTCCGGAATTCCGATGATCGCGATTTAAAGTACTTCCAGATGTGCTAGGACGATGAAACTTGCCTTGAACATTAGAGACTTGACAAGATTGGCTTAGAAATTGTCACTTCCCAGATCCGACCATTCCTTAAAGTCCTATCTTAGCCGCAAAGTACAAAAGATACTTTTCAGGAAAATCTACATTTTCATGATCCTCATGAGCCGGTGATCATTTTTGCCTCAAGAGTTTTTGTTAGAAATCAATTTCTTGCACCGTTAAAGTGCGCGTCGCATCTTAACCGAAAATTAAAAAAAGAAACTTGTCACTAAGCCATATATATTTATGATCCTAAACGGCCAAGGATCATTTTTGCCTCAACGGTTTTGATTAAATATGGATTTCTAGCGCCCTTAAAGTGCGCATCATCAGAGCCAAGTGCGAAAGTAAAATACTTTTTACCACACGATACATTCTCGTGATTTCCAAGGGTCCATCATCATTCTTGTCTCAAGGGTTTTGCTTACAAATGATCACAACAAACCCACGAATTGGCAAATTGCTACTTTCATCCTGTTACCCAGCCTTGCAAGTGCCATATGAGCTTCTAGCTCTTGTTCGTCAAAGCCAATGTGGCCGATTGTGGCTGAAAGCAGATGGGACGGGTTAATAATCCGATGAAAAACTTGAAGTCTGTGTGATTGTCGTAACAGTTTCATTTATGGATATGTATTAGTACGAAATCTGTGTTCAAACAATGCATAAAATGGATACGTCAGCTACGAGACTTTGGCACGATATTTCGGCCCTTCTTCGCAAGGGTCCTCGGCAGGCTGTCGAAAATCAGCGCTATCGATCTTCTCTCCGACATTGTCCCTGAAGTTTTCGTGGGGGGGGGGGCAGCTGCCCCCCACGTCCCCCCCCCCTAGTTTCGCCACTGCTTGGGGATCTAAAATTCTAAAATGCTTCCTATTTCAGTCCTTTAAATTTGTTAATTCAAACTTTCCAGGCTTGAAAACGAAAAAGCCTGCAAGCACTTGTGGAAATGCGCTGTTGAACATCATGCTTTCTTCCGTCTGCGCGGACCAGCCAAACCAGCTGCTGTCAAGCAGAGTTTCTTCAGGATGGGTTCGAGGTTCAGATACAGGTATGTCAATTTCGATGGATTTTAACTATTTTTTTCTTGAATTTCAGGGCGACCGAAATTCCAGAGAAAATTCACCGTGTGTAGTTCTTGATATTCGGTGAATTTCTGGGTCTGTCCAGAATTGAACCTTGGCCGTCTAAGAAACCAACGTTCAAGGAAAAATTAATTATTCAAATTGATTAGTTAATCTCAATATAGCTGTTGGAATTCCCTCGGCCTGGAACTTTTCATCATTTTTTTCATGACGAAAAGATCAAATTTGGCGGTAAGGCTGTGACAGCTGCTTTTGAAAAATAAAATTTCTATTTTTGCTATTTTTATTTTAGAAACTTTTGCGCATTCTTTTCGTATCTGGCACTGGGAGTACTATTGGTTGCCCATATTGGTTAATGTCGAAATAATTATCCATGTTCTAACCCGACTAAGTCGCAGTTGCGAACATCTTTCTCGTCCTATAAATTTCGTATCACTCTTCTAAGCAAGTAACTTCATTTATAGCCTAATAAACCTTTTAGCCTATCATCCTATGAAAACCGAAAAACATAGGCCGGGGAAGGCCTGAAAAAAGTGCTCCCCATGCAAATTCCCAAACAAATAAACCTTCCCGAATTCTGTGTACCAACAAAAAAAAATTCTTCCAGCTTCCATACCAGCCACTACTCCTTCTCCCCAATCTCTACTACAAAGCCTCCCTTCTTAGTTCTTTCAAATCATGCACAATATGTTTTGACAGCCTCTCCACATACTTGGAACAGCACTGGTTGCCCGCAGTGAAAAGTATCGAAGTACAGTGCCGCGGTGGTTTTCTCAATGAGTAGTCATAAGTACCTAACCTAAATGACATTAAAACATGAATAAATTGTATCTAATAAATGTGTGTTAGTATGGCCGGTCTGCTGGCCGAAGATTAAATTTGTGTTTTATTATGTGTTTCTTTGTTTTATTTTCTGTACTTCGCTTTCCAAAATGGCGGGTGGACAATAAATTACCTCCTTATACTGTTTATTGACATTTCCTATGCTATTTGTCGTAAAGAGGAATTTTTTGAAAAATAAAGTTGAACTGTGACTGTGGTTCGACATCGACTATGTTTTAACTCAGAGCAAAATAACACTAGGGAGTAGCGCCAAGACCTATGCTTTCCATGCTTCCCGAACGTGGCATAGTGATTGCTCTGCCCACTACGCTTGCGGCATTTAAAGCGAAACAAACTTGGCGCTACTCCCTAGTGTTATTTTGCTGTGTTGTAACTATGAGCGTGTTCCACCCTTCTGACGATAGTAACTATTTGTTACTAGTTTCGTTCTAACCTCCTGAAAAGTTACCACGCTGACCGTTCCAACCTTCTCGAAATGGTAACTAATAGTAACTATTTGCTTACCACGCGCGGGAGCGTAGTAAGCGTGGTAACTACGCATCTATGTAACGTGATTGGTCGGATTCGCCCGTGGCATCATATTCTGCGGGAAAATAGAACAATCATTCCAGCCTTGACGGCAAAAAGCCAGAAATAGTGACGTCATCGTAGTACTACGGTAAGTAGGGTGGAACACGCTCTTTATCTGCAGTTTCGAACAGGTTTTTTTTTCAGCGGCCGAACGGAGTTCCAGACGACCTTGACTTCTCGCTCTCGACGAACTGTCCAGTTCGAACGCCGACCATCCCAGCGCTTTGCAAGGCGCCAGTCTCACGTGCTTCGTGAGAAGCGTACCCCAGTTCATCAGATTGACGAAGGTGCAAGTACGAGTGAAGCCGCCGCTCAGTCCCCAGTCGTTTCTTCTGCTGAAAGTGGAACTTCTTCGGAGACTAAGAAGGAATTGCTTGTGCAAGTCCAACGTCACGACAGTAGACCCACGTAAGTTTCTTTATTGTAGATAGGGAGACGATGTTGGGACAAGTACTTTTAATTTGTACTTAAGGATCAAGTAATAAGTACCTGACAGCTCATGACTTATAAGCACATGACTAGTACTTAAAGGACCCCTCTTGCTTATTCTGCCTTTTCTGTTGTCCCTAGATCCCTTATGGAACTGTAAGCTTCTGCCTTTCCCCGTTGTTTCGTTTTTTACCTGAGACTTGTTGTCGATTTTCGGTCGAGCCGCATTTTGCCAGTCGCAACTTAAACTTTGCCGAAGCTGCAAAGTATGCTGACAATTTTTTCACACATAGGGACATGAACAGCTTTGGAGTGTTGCTTTTCATTTTGGAAGACATGGTAGGCCATCAGCTCTATCTTCTGTTTTGGAGTTCTTCGTTTGGCTTGTTTTGTTTAATTTTTTGTATTTATTTGAACTAATACCGGTCAACTAGGGCCATTATACATAACAAAAGAACACTTTACAATCTTACACTCTTTATACACTAAGTTGGGTCAAACGCACAATATACCAACTACCCCCATTTCAGCCAAATGGGAAGAGAAAACTTCCAACAGAGGTTTACTCACTTTTTAACCACGACGCGTTCAGTTTTCAAATATTTTGCGTCCAGCCGCCGGTTCGGAGAGCGGGCAGGCAGGATGAAGTTGACAAGCGCTAACAAGAAAATCTCTAATTTCCCTTGGAAAATAATGGTATTTTAGAAACATAGCATTTCTGAGATACTTCGTCGTGAAAAGATTGTTTCTAGTCAGAGCTTTAGGCAGTAGGCTACTACGGGACTAAAAAGTTTTCAGTACTGCAGAACATGGTTTTTGCAGCTTTGAATGGTGCTCCCGTGATCTGGTGCCTTCTGTAGTACTATTCTTACCAGGGATTTAGTATACTCCACAAGTTCCATCAGGTTTTGAGATCCCAAAACGTAAGTGGAGGGATACCTATGATTTCATAAAAGTTGTCCGTCTGTCCGTCCGTCTGTGAGCACGATAACTCTCGAAGGAAATGAGATATATTGATGAAACTTGGTGTGAGGATTCTTTAGGTCAAGGGACAGGTCGAGTTCATAGATGGGCTCTGTTGCCCTACATTTAGGGGTGGGGTTTCAAATTAAGGGGCGAACTAAATATTTTTTAATAGCTAATGAGATAGTCGATTTATGCTGAACACGAATATGAAAATCATTTTCTCGCCGGACAAGTAGTTCGTCCGGAATCCGGCCAAAACCGGAAAGTTTTTTAAAAGTACAAGTTGTACTTGAAGTTGTTTAGAGGTTCGATTACCCCTAGTACCTCTTACCGCTAGTAGGAAGACACGCTGAACATTTTGAAAATCATTTTCTCGTCGTCAGATTTCATCTGAAATTTATTAGAGAGTCGACATAGGGGTAAGGAGGTGTGCTAAATTAGTTTTTGAGCTTTATTTTTTTGCCGGACAAGTAGCTCGGCCAAAATTCGGCTGAAACCGAAAATGTGGCAGAAGGATAAAGCAGGGAAGGTTCGATCAATTTTGTCAAAGTGGATATGACGAATAGGTGTAAATACACATGCTGAATCCATAACTGAACTTAGTTTTCTCAGATGATTAGCCAAAGGCCTTATTCTGTTTCTAAATTTTAATAGTAGAATGTTCAAGGAGTCTGGCGAAGACCGGATATTTACAGGACCAATTGTCTGGATCAGTATTAAATGTTTGGGATCCCATCGTAACCTTTGGTCTTGTTTCTGAAGGCTTTTAAATGCTGGACAAACGCTGCCAAATAAGCATTTAAATTCGCAAAATCAGTGTGATTTACCTGAATGTACTTAAAAGTGTATTGGTAGTTCAGGCTTCACCTAGTTATTTTATTTCAGTAGTTAGGTGCTCCATTGTACGGCAAATTGTAAACCCAGGTACTTCCAACACTGTAGATAGACATATGTTCATCACAGCCCTCGGGCCATGCACAACACATTAAAATAACTACTGACTGAATACATATAAGGGCGGGCAAACTTTTAATTTACCAAATTCCACCTCTCAACTAGTTCGTTACATTTTTACTTTTCTTTGATATCTAGTCTGAACAAGCTCCAACTATAGATAATTCTAGTGGTTTTCAGTCAGCTTGGGCTGAAGGAAAATTTATGAAATCACATTATTTTATAGGAGAAAATTGTTGCTTTGGACGTTATTTAAGTTTTTGACGGTTCAGTTTTTGGCTAAACTGTAAAAATAAAAACTTAAATAACCACTCCCGAGTTTTCAGCAGACCTTAACGAATTAATTTGGTTCCCGGTTAGTTTACTTTGATGTCGATTGAGTCTATGGAAATTAAAACGTTTAAAACTTAATAGGTTCCAAAGAAGCATACCTTTACTTTATTTCCTCTCTCCGTCCTCTCCTCCGACTCCTCTCGTCCGGCGGCTCTGAACTCCAGGATCAGGTCTCTTTCACACATGAAGTTATAGCAAAACCTTGATTTCTTGATACTTATACTATCTTCGCTCTCTGCCTCGTACCAACCCACCATGTGTTTTGATCCATGGTCACGACCACACAGTCAGAAGTATCATAACAGATAACACAAGGATGCGCGGTTTCAACAGATAACACCTAAGATGTTAGCAGTTATGTTTTTCAGACGTTACGCATTATGCATACAAGAAGAGCCGAAACAACATCTTATGCCTTTTTTTGTCATCATGATATCGGGAGAGTCTGCAGATGCTGCATTTTATCCGATCCGTATGAAAACACAAGAAACCGACAGGAGAGGGGCGCAAGTTCAAAGGTTCCAGAGTTGTCCCCCGTACCTGCAACACATACGCGGTACCAGAAAAGCTTCGTTCCGAGTTTCACAAAAATTTATAATGATGGCGGTAGCTGTCTTTGACATTATTCCAACGTCCGTGTTTTATTTTTGGTTTTTATTTGTATACTATAATAGGTCTGTGATGACGAATTGATGATTAATTGTATATATTATAAAATGTGCATTATACTCGACGTAATACCCAAATTTGGCATTGCCATGATAGTGTTTTTTTTTAAATAAGTTCGTTACTTACAATGCTTTTTCGGCGGTTTTTCGGCTCTTTCTTGCAATGCTCCTTATGCATAATGTTTCCAAAATCAGAACAGATAACATACCGAGTGTTATCTGTTATGAAACTTCTAACAGTGCTGACAACATTTCAGGCATCAAACATACCCATTTAAAATAGCAGCTAATTTCGAGCAAGAAAGATAAGTTGAAGTGCTTACAAAGTGACATCGAACATTCATAGATATGGCCTTGCTAATTATTCACTGATGATCCGTTACGCTAATGGAAGGAGTTTTAGAATCCTTGCCGCGCGGAGCTACGGAATAGAGCGACGGGCTGTGAGCAAAGGGATTAGAGACTCCGCAATTACGAACCTGAAGGAAGTGAATCTTTGTGCAGTTGTGTCATTATAAATGACATTTTGGTGGAAGAAAATACTAGCACGTATCCCAAAGTACTAAGCAGATTTGGTTTTGTGCAAAAACAGCGTATTTCAAGGCTAACATTAACTTTTATTTTATTTTAGGAGTGCTTTGTCCAATCTTGGTCGGTCAAGTAGTGGTGCTTCGGAAGGCAAGAGTTCGTCCGTTACAACAGGTAGAGGTTTTTCCTACGATATTTTTTTTCGTCCAGTCTGGCCGCCTCGCCACTACAATAGTTGCGTTTTTGCAGATACCATGGTATCTGATACCATAGTCTAACGTCGTTTTCGCAGTTAGCATGGTATCTGATACCACGGTCAAAAGGCGTTTTTCCAGTTATCGTGGTATCTGATATTCAGATACCGACCGTGTTAACTGATCGTGGTATCTGAAAAGTCGTCTCACTTTCATCAAACTTTGTCGAATTGGGGAGAAAGAAGTTTAGCACTTACTGATGTAACTGAATATCAGTTTTTCTCTTGGGATGACTTCGAAAAGTGTAATTTCGGCAATGGTCGTTTTTGCAGAGCAACCGTGTATCAGATACCACGGTAACTGCAAAAACGGCTAATTGCGGATTCAGTTACCGTGGTAACAGATACCATGGTATCTGCAAAAACGCAACTGATATTATCTATGTGTTTGACATCATTGTAATGTGGGTGAAGTCTTCAAGACTTGCTACTAGATTGGGTCACTAGAACATACATTTGTGAAATTTTTGACAAGCAAATCAGTTTAGGCCTATGTTGGCAGAAATGAGTCTGTGTATGAATTCAAACGTCCATCAGTATAATGTAGCTAAATTGTGATCATCTATGGAGCTCCATGATGTTTCGGTTTAATGAATTTGTTGTTGTTGTAGTGTTGTTTCTTTCTTTTTTCATGTTTCTACTATACCCTTTCTGTAGGCTAGACTTGACATATCGGACACAATCTATAGATACAATAAAAATCGGTCAGGTTTCTTTTGTAGAATTTCTGGTCGGGAGAAAAGAATTATGCAGGGAGACCCTAATCACTTTTTGGGATCCCAAAACGTAAGTGGAGGAAGATTCTTTGGGTCAAAGTACACGTCAAGTTCGAAGATGGGTTCTGTAGCCCTATATTTGAGGGAGGGGGTTCAAATTAAGGGACAAACAAAATATTTTTAAACAGACAATGTGATAGTCGATTATGGGGTAAGAAGACATGCTGAGCACGGTGGTCAAAGCCATTTTATTGTCAGACAAGTTGTTCGTTGGGTAAAAGTAAAAGTTTCATTTGAATTTGATTAAATATTCGGTCTAGGGGTAAGGAGACATGCTGAACCCGATGGTGAAAACCATTTTCTTGCCGGACAAGTAGTTCGTCCGGAATCCGGCAAAAACCGGAAAGTTGGTTAGAAGTAAAAGTCATATTTGAAGTGGATCAAATGTTCGAAGTAAGGGTAAGAAGACATGCTGAACACGATGGTGAAAACCATTTTCTCGCCGGACAACTAGTTCGCCAGGTATCCGGACAAAACCGGAAAGTTTGGTAAAAGCGAAAGTTTTGTCTGAAGGTGATTAGATGACAGATTTAGGGGGAAGAATAGATGCTGGGTCTGTATATGACAATCAGTTTTTACCCGGACATATAATTAGTCCGGAATCCGGTAGTAACCGGAATTTTTTTTAAGTCAAAGTTTTATTCAAAGTTGATTAGATGTTCTTTGTAGGGATAAAGAGATCCGCTGGATTCGTTTCTGAATTTTCTTTTTTTTGCTGGACTAGTAGTTCGCTCGGAATTCGGGTGAAACCGGAAATTTGGCAGAAGTAAAGCAGGAAGTTTCGGTCAGTATTGTCAAAATAGATATGGCTTATAAAGGTATATCCGACCTTGGTTTTCTCTGATGATTAGCCTGGCGAAGACTGGATCTGGCGAAGACAAGACCCAATTGTCTGGATCAAATATTAGATTTTTGGGATCCCATCGACACCTTTGGTCTTGTTATAGTTGTGACTTAGGTCGTACCAGCTATTCTCCTAATTTTTCTAGAAGTGGAAGTTGCATTGCATCACGATGCATTTTCTTTTTAGAAACTACTGCCGAGTCGAGACTTGATAGTCTTCTGAAAAGCTTGGTGAAAGACAGCAGAGCCAGCCCATACAATGATGAAAGCAAGAACGACCTGAACTCTCTGAGCTCCAAACAGGCAGATGGAAGGGATAGTAACGCCAGTAAAGGTGGTAAGAAAACTAAAACTAATGATATTACACTTTCTTTTCTTGTACTTTCCGAATGTTGGTAAACAAAAAAAAATCTACATGACAGCAATCTTTTATGGCATCGTTTAAGGAAACGTTTGCTTTTGAACTGAAATGCTAGCTTATTTTTGCTTAGTATTAGTGAAAATATACTTAGTATGAGTGAGTTGCAGCACAAGTCCTTGGGACTTTCTTTTTTCTGCAAAGAATATTGGTTGTGTTAAGTTTTATTTGATTTGTAATGAGTTGGCAAAAAAAAAAAACAAAAAAAAACTACCTACCTACCTCTTGGATTTGAACACACTGACGCTGACTAGTAAAAAACCGATTACCCCTTCTTTTACTTTAAACTTTATGTCAAAGGAATTTAGATTTTTTGTTCATCTCGGGCTGTAGTGACGTTCTTAATACCACTGCTGGACCGACAAGACAGAGTTCATCCCGACGCGGAGAATTTGAATTTCAACAAAAGTGTGGACATGGCTGTGAATAGCAACGTGGACAGTAACCCGATGCAAAATTTATCTCAAAATAGTAGTATGAAGTTGTACGAAAAAGTAGCATGCAGCACTAACTGATGCTACTACATGCTTCTGCTTCAAGGCTACCGTGTTACTGCATACTACTGCATGCTACTATTAGCAAGACTGGATGCTACTATGGCAAGACAGGATGCTACTGGATACTACTACTTAAGATTGGACCAGTCTGAGGCACATTAAATGATAGTATTTTTTGCTTTTACACAGTATTACATGCAACTTTTTCGTACAACTATGATACAACTACGCAGGCTACAAATTTGTTTCATCGGGAAGGAACATGAAAATGAATAGATATAGAAAATAGAATTTTGACACTTTCCTGCAAAGCCTGGTCGATTTTTTATTCAGTAGCCTACAGAAATATAAAGGGGCGATATTTTTTCACCTTAAACCTTAGATCCTCCTGTGCCATCAGAGGCACCCAGGGCAACTACGAATAGGCGCCAGTCTTCTCTCTGTTGGACTGCTGCCATGACATCTTCCCACTCAGGTTGCAGACTTGCGTGGAAGTTTGCAAGGTCCCTCTGGTAGGTAGGTGCGACGGATCGTGTTTCTGGGTCTTCCAGTCGACGTCTTTCTTTTGGTTGCCAATTTAGGATGTTATTTGGCAACCTGGATTCGTCCATGTGGAGAACGTGGCCCAAGTATCGCCATCTTCTTGTTCTGATAACATCCGTTATCGTCGGCTGACCAGTAAGACGGCGCACTTCCTGGTTTGATACTCGCTGCTGCCAAGGTATGTTGAGGATTCTCGGGAGATAATTCGTCTTGAAGGCGAGAATCCTTTTCTCCTGCTGCATGTTGAGCTTCCAGCATTCACTGTGACACAGGAGGATGGACAGGACATCTCTGTTCAGGCGCAGCCACAGTGCTTCCTAAGTACTTGAATTCCAGGACTTGCTTGATAATGTTCTTACACGTGATTTTATTTATAGCTTCTGAAGCTGAAATAATGGCGGCGAAACTCAAGGGCATCGAAGTGCCATCTAGTTCAGCTTCTGTTCATCCGAAAGATGTCAATAGCATCGTGCCGAATAATCAGACGTTCAAGGTTGGCGTCAGCAGTTTGAAGCCCATCCCTCCTGATCAGCTCAAGTGCAACATCTTAAAAGGTAAGCTAACAGAGATTCGCATCGGCAAAGGGACTCAAAACTTCAGTAGAAATATTTTTCTTTGGACTAAGCACGGGCACTGTCTGTTTTTTTTTCGAAAAGCAGAATAGCAGAGAACAGCGCACTTTAAAAACAGAACAGAAACAGAAACAGGTTTAGGAGAAAACAGTTACCCTGTTCTGTCTCTGTTCTGTTTTTCTTTAAAAGCAAAAAACAGCTGTTTTGTTGAAAAACAGCTGTTTCTTGTTTTTCTCACACTACAACAGCTTTGAGATCCGTATGTGTTTCACGAGAATGCAGTGCCCCTTCTCAGTTCTAAGCAAGGTTGTTACTATAGTTAATCAGATACAGGAAAAATAAAAGATGATACTGATACTGGATTTTAAACTTGTCAGTTAAAAACATTATTTTCTCGAGCGTCTTTGACGCTGCGCATTGCCAAATATCCACCGACCGAAAAAGCCGGTGCACTGGGGTTGCCGCTTCAACCAGGTAGTCGAGAGCTAGCCCCACGAGATCAGAAAATAGTTCCTTATCTTTTTACCTTTCGTATGGCAACATTCTCCCGAGAGCTACCAAAACTTCCCCATGGTCGGAAAGTTCCTAACGCACAAAACAAGAGCTGCAAGCTAATAAGGAACACATGGGTGTTTAGCATGTAAATCAGCTGTGGTTCGCGCTTCATGCCTCCATCCAATTCCCGAAGCATATGAAAGTCTTTTCCGTCAAGTTCCGTTCAGATATTTCCACCCTAAGTGTGTCAAAGGATTTCAGAGATCCGCCCCCCCCCCTCCCTTCCCCACCCACGTCAACTGATACCAAAG